>OY482664.1:33638623-34868539 GCA_960531205.1 Andrena bicolor
AACACGCATGTGTGAGCGCGTCGGATTCGTCGGGGGAGTGCGTGACCCAGTTAAAATACGTCCAAAAAAGAAGCCGGCTGATCATCCGGTCGGACGGTTTTTTATTTTTAAATTCTACCAACGAGCTCCGCTCCCGCGGCTGATAGGCCACCGGTAATTACAGGATATTGTAAAATCAATAATGTATATCTGCGCTGAACGGGAATTTCACACGTTCAACTAACTGCTCCATCCTTCGGCGGCGATAAACGAGAGGATTAGGCGAGTAGCCGACGTTTCAACGAGCACTCGTAAAGCATTTACCCACGAATGTTACGCTATCGAGAAAACTGGAGTTCGTTAACCCTTATTAAATCGTGCGCGCGGTTCTTGCTCGATGCCCGACCGAAAGGAGAGATACCGCTGTCTCGTTTCTCCAACGGGCCGTGGAAATTTTCCATTTTCATTTTCTCCTCTTTCGCCTGGAAGAGCCAGGGGCGACGAATATCGATAATATCCGTGCGCGTCCACGTTCACCCTCGAACAGTGCTGGCCCCCCCGTTGCGGTAAACGTGTGGGAAAAAAGTATTTACTAGGGGAAGAAGCGAGAGTCGGCGATTCATTCATGGCGAGTCTCTGAATGGCGAGAGAAAGAGGGAACGATCTATGCACAGGACGTGGTACGCAGAGGCACGCACACGACCGAGAGGCACCCGCGCGCGCTGCAACGGCATAAATAAATACCGTCCTTCCTATGCAATTGCCGACGAATCGCGACTGGCCTCTTCAATCAATATGCACCGGCGATCGATACCGACAATCTTGTACGAAACTTTTGAAACGTTTGTAAAACGTAGTCACGGAGCGACCCTCGATCATTAATATTGCTATTAGTGTCCCTTCTCGAGAAATTTTATAATTTCTTATTTCTCATTTCTCCAGAAATTACAGCGTTTCTCGAGAATCTTCAGTGCAGGAAAATTACTTTAAATCCCATTTGTTTTCAGAAATGAATTTTCAGTTAGTTCAAATTGTGTGTTAATCGTGAAAGTATAAACACATCTACAATCAGTAATAAATGTTAGTAATATATACGAAAAATTGCCAGATTATTTATAAACTTTTCTCTTCGTATCGCTAATTAAATTAACATCCACTGGAAATGAAATAAATTTTTGTAGAGCCGCAGATTTTGTCACAGAAAAAAGAAGTAGATTGGCTGACGCGAGATTAGACGCACTGCGCATTTGAAAAAACTATTTTAAAACAAAAAAGGAAAGTTTCACTTGGCTCACATATTATATTAAATAAATAAATTTATCAATTATATTTAATATCAGTTTTTTTCATTTACACAAGTTTTGTCTAAGTTCGACACGTATAAAAATTTAGATAAATATTATCAACATTATTCCAAACACATAAATTTTGGAATATTTATTTAATTTCTTGAGAATTCTCTAATCTTTTTCTAATCTGATTTCTCGAGAAATCAGGAACACTAATTGCCATCCAGCTCGCTGAGAGATAGAGTAAACGCACCACTGAACGAACACTTAATGCCAATGAATGAACACTATTATAAAATTATGTTTGCAGCGCGATTGATTCCACGATCTGCAAAAATTCTTTGGATATGGAGCAAGAAATTAAAAGTAGTCTCTGATTAATTAGTTGCTTATTTTAATAACTTATTTTACCCATTTTAATAAAAAATGTCCATTCTCTGGTACGCGTTTATTTACTGGCACATCTACCCTACCTCTCGCAATGGACGTTACGTGGAAAAAGGAAGAACGGATGCGTGGACGCACGGAACGTCGCGTCGGTGCGTCGAACCTACGATTGGAAAGAGCTTGTACGTACGCTTCTTATATAACGACCCATATGCAAAGTACCCACACATTCGATACTACCGCTTAGATAAAGGATGTCTGTAAAAACTCCCTGATGATGGCGCATTGTGTAGTGACCCAGCAATAAAAAACGCCGCTAAGGCGGTCGTAAAACACAGCAAAAACTGGGCAAATAAAGCACAAACAGGAGAAGAAGAAGACGTATGTACCTACACGTCCGGTCGGCTACCGCCGCGTCTGCTCCTTCGTCTTCATCTACTGAAAGTTCTAGCGTTCCCCCCAACGCTCGCGTTTCGTTGAACTTTCTACCGCTGTTCCGGAAACTCTTCACCGAATTTCAGCGACGATATCGCTCGGATAGGTGGCAAGCGAAGGTGAGGTGGGTGGGTTTGCCGGTTCAACGACCGCCGGATGAGAACCCCTGCGCCTCGAAGGAGTTCCCACGCTGCCTCTCGTCACACACTATAGCTACATCGCGTCTAGATACGTCCCCGACGGTCGGTGCCGGTCCAAGCAATAGGACTTCGTTGATTGGCCGATCCAAGAGCCGATTACGAGAGAACAAACACGATACTCGCGTACGAGGCTATCGAGGGGACGCGCGCGACCATGCCCAGCACACCGTCCAGCTAATATCAAAACGATACCCCCTCGATTCCACCATTTGTTCGCCAACTATACCTGCTTAAGGTCAGGGCGAGATATATTGGCCGGTGAGTTTCGTGAGGAGTATTCTTCTATTCTCAACGTTTTCTCACTCGCTCTCGCCATGCCAGAAAAAGAGTGAACCAGAAGTGGTGGGGATAGCGCCAAGCTCTTGACGTGTAGGCCAAACCGAGCTCTTAGCGTAGAGATACATACATCAGAATAGGTGTGCGTTGTGAGGAGTATTCTTCTATTCTCAACGTTTTCTCACTCGCTCTCGCCATGCCAGAAAAAGAGTGAACCAGAAGTGGTGGGGATAGCGCCAAGCTCTTGACGTGTAGGCCAAACCGAGCTCTTAGCGTAGAGATACATACATCAGAATAGGTGTGCGTTGTGAGGAGTATTCTTCTATTCTCAACGTTTTCTGACTCGCTCTCGCCATGCCAGAAAAAGAGTGCGCCAGAAGTGGTGGGGATAGCGCCAAGCTCTTGACGCGTAGGCCAAACCGAGCTCTTAGCGTAGAAATACACACATCGGAATAGGTGTGCGTTAGCTGCGAAAACGAATTCACCGGCCAATATATCTGGCCCCGACTTTAGGACACTGCCTGCGAGAGCCGTGTTGTTCAACCCTCTGCTATCTAAGCAACACCGATACCGCACCGTTGCGACCGCTCCTCAAGGCACCAGCCTAACGCTCCACCTAATACAACGCACGACGACGAACTTTAGCGGACTTGGAAAAAGCTCGAACGCGAACATGGCTAACGAGCGCCCGGAAAAATGATTGGAGAACGCGAGGTGTGGAATAGTGAATCATTCGGGCGGAAGATTCTCTACAGATTCGAGCGGACGGAAGGGGACGGAGGAAGAGCTGGAGGGAAGGAAGAGGGATGCGCGGCGGAGCAAAGGAGAAATATTGCCGCGTGTGAGCGCGTGGCCGCGGCTCAGACAGCCAAAGTTGAACGAACCCACGCGCGGGCCAAACATTGCTAATTTTTAAAGGCCTGCCGCCGAGCCGAACTTTCTCCTCATCTCTAGCTTCACTCATCGCGAGCATTCTGACGAAATCGATTCGACCATCCACGGAATTAAACTTCGCTTACGCAGCGTGGGCATCGACGGAGGGTGTACTCTGAGAAGATAGTAGGCGCCTGGCTGCGAGACCGGTGCCTTGTGTAATCGCTAAATATGGGTCCAACGAACGATACGGATGCTTTCAACAGCAATTCATTCTCTTTCAGGGGATCGCCGTTCTTCTAGGTTCTATTGGGTCGCTGGAAATGAGATGAACGTCGATCTGTGGTCCACGCGCGGTGGATAAATGTACGCCGATCCTCGTCGTCTGTCCACAAAGAACGAGTTCACAGCCGGCGTAATTCCGGCACGTGTAAAACTTTCAAGGACGAGGCGTGTCTCGGGGAGCGGGTTACGCAAGCGGAAAACGGAAGTGCTGCGGGAGACGTCGCGCGCTTCTCTAATTAGCTGGCCGAGAGAGTGAGAGAGGCGGAGAGAGAGAGAGAGAGAGAGAGAGAGAGAGAGAGAGAGAGAGGAAAAAGAAGGAACGAGATTGGAGTCGGAGGGCGCAGTTCTCGCAGGGTCACGTAATCACGAGGCACGTGCGTAGGAGCCCGCAAGCAAGAATTCGCGCACGCGTTAACCGCATGACGTCAACGCGCGTCTCAGAACAGCTGACCGCATTCCGCGATAATTGTTTTGCATAACCGTGCGGTGGCAAGGCGTCGCGCCGCTCGCGGAGGAGGATGCGGGCGGTTTTCGCGAGCTCGGGGGGCGGTTTGTCCGAGAGTCGGGGGCTGTTGCGGATACAGGAAAAAGAAAAAGAAGGGTCAGGTACGAGGAGCCGGCCGTGGTCCGGCGCGGCGCGACGAACGAGGCAACCGCCAGGAAGATCGAAAGAGTTGAGAGCTGAGGGAAGAGGGTGGAGGGGAGAAAATTCGAAAGGAACCCGGGCAGCTTGGTGGGGATCCTCTAGATCGGCCACGGCCCTGTCCGGTCGTCAATAGTTTCGCGGGCAGCGCGTTGGCTTTTAAAGTTTAAAGAGCCAACCGCTACAGCGGTGCCGGGAGTAGCAGCGTCTAGGCGCGCCAGCGATTCTCAAACCCCGGTGTCATCTTTCGGATAGAGTTTAATATCGTTATGCTTTCGTCGATTGACGCGAGCGCAGAGGTTCCCGCTCTCGGGAGACGAGAGCTTCCAGCGACGAGGTACACGCCGAGCGCGTTTCCCACAAAGAGGCAATTGAAGGAGTAGCCGCACGAAGGAACGGGAGAACTCGCCGAGTAGTCGATGAAATATCTGGCTGAAGAAGGAGCTCCAGGAATGCCACGGGGCGAGGAGTACGCAGGGACATTTGCACCGTATATGGTCCTGTTTAGCGGCGGCGAGCCACGAGCCCCATACGAATAATGCTGCGTTCGTTCCATGCAGGTCGCCAACTAAGTAGCGCCTTCGATAAATCACAACCATCCGCCAGTTCTTTCTCTCAGCCGACTTTCTTTTCGATTCCGACAGAATCGAAACCGGCTGAGAACCGCCCACGGTGTCCTATTTCAGGGCTTCGTGCACTCTTCAATGGGAGTAGCAGAAACTGAATGAGAGGTTAGATACGCACTCCACGCGACCCCGAGCGAGCCGAGGCTCCTTATTCTCTCACGTTTTTTCCAACGTCCTTGTCCCGACGCTCCAAGAATCCTCGCTTTAACGCCTGGATGATTTGGCCCAGTTGCCTGTTTCTCTTCCACTGAAAAACCAAAAGGCGGTCAACTCAGCCGGGCGTTAAAGTAAACATTCGAATCGAAAAGACGTGGGGAAATAAAAACACCGCACTCCCTTAGGGTCGCATCGAGTGCGTGTCTCACCTTTCATTCAGCACCCGTTAGTCCCATTGAAGGATGCACGGAAGCCTAAAGTGAGGCACGACTTACTCTCTCGACCCAAAGTACGACTCGGAGCGGCTCGATTTTACTCGGAGTTAATAAGCGAATATGTAGGTACGTCGCGCACATTTGTCAGGTGATGCTGACGGAGAGGCAAGCGAGAGAGCGCCAGGCGACGTAGGCACAAAGCCGAAATCTCGCGCGATCGTGGGCGTGGACGCGCACACTTGCGGTCGAACCGACGATGGATCCAACTGCACCGAGAAAAACAGTTGACAGAGACGATCCTTTCGTCTAACGATGGGTTTCGTGAAAGTCCACTCGCGCTCGAGCAATTTCTCGCATAATTTCTCTGGCCGAGAACGCGAGGAATTTGGAAAAGCGCGCGCCGCCGCCGACGGCGCCGCTATCATAAATAGAATCGTAAAGCAAGCACGCACGATTCTCCAGCGAATCGGTGCGGCGCGTCCGCGTGTAATTCGAGTCCTCGACTCCGTAGATTGGTAACGCGACTGAACAGATAGACTAAAGTCTGCGCAGCCTAGCTGTGCAGATAAGAAGAAGACGACGGTTCCGCGAGAGTGTAAAGAGGAGGGAATGAATGAAGAGGGCCAGGATACGTTCTAGTTCGTTAATACCAGAGTGAACGGTTTATATTCGATACGAGCACGTCGGTGGATAAAACGCTCCTCCTCGCCGTTCCCGTGTTCGGTGTCGTTTGCTCAGGTAAAGTCGTCCACTCCGCCACAAGCGATAGGAGGTGTTCTCCTCGGCCGGAGTTTAGAGTGCATTCGCACAAGAGGAGCGTGCATCGGCGCGATAGAACACGCAGGCGCGAACAAAGCTGGTTCGCCGGCACTAGTCCATGCACCACACACGTACCCTCGGAATAGAGTATGTACTATGTACAGTAAGCGCAGCAGACCGTCTCGTCTCGTCGTGGCTCAGACCTTAATGACGTCATTATCTCTAATTAGAATTCCCATAGTGGCAGCGCGTCCGTCTCTACCAGCACCCCGTTACACCTACCGACTACGGTCCCCCCTCCCCCCCTCTTCGCCGCCCCGTTTTACGCCCCAGAGAGGAAAGAAGCAAAGCCGACGAAACTCCGCTGGAAATTCCGCGGCCGACTATTTCCACAGGATGCAACTCTGCCGATGGTGTTATCTCGCCGCTAGAAGTTAATATTCATCGCACGGTTTAAGAGAACGCGACGAATCGTTCGCGATGATTCACGAAACGGGCCGTCGATGCAGTCTGCTGCGCGAAATCGCCCGGACTGGGCGTGACAATAACACGTCTGCGAGGCGAGGATCGCGAGGCGACGATTCCGAATTGGTCGCCCTCGCCGTACGGAACGGAAAGCCGCGCGAACCTTCTAACCGGAAAAAGGAATTTAACGAAAGAGCTCTGTACCCTTGCGTTTCAAGCACATATTTCCGCGTGCGTTGAATAACAGTCGTATAACAGGCTGTCGCGGTGACACAACTCTGCGCGGTTAACTTTGTCTCTCTTCGGCTAACAATGCCGTGGGACAGACAGCGAGCGACGCGAATGGAAGAGAGAGAAGAAAAAAAAAAACGGAGAGATAAAAACGGAAGGACAGAGAGGGGAAGAGAAACGCGCATGGCCAAAGTCATGCGCGACCGCCTTGCGCACGTGTGTAATGTCTATGCATGATTCCACCACCATTACTATCCAGTGATCCGTCTCTCCCACCCCCCCGCGTAGCCTCTTTTCTCCCTTCCACCTTGCCGGCTCGCCTCGCTCCTTCTTTCTCCGTCTAAACTCGTGACGTCACGCCAGATACCTGTTGCATGCAACGGCGACGTGTTATATACCTAGCGATGCGTTGGTGCGTTGATACAGCTATTGGATGGAATCAATGAAGGAAACGAGGCGGACGTTGCGAGGGAGAGAGGGAGTTGCAGAGGCACTGTCTGTAAAAAAAAATGGGGCTGCGAGAGAGAGAGAGAGGAGGATGACATTTCAGTCACGTGTGTAAATTAAAGAGAGCAATTTAGCACTGGTCACCGCGGGGGCATCGGTTTCTATGAATGATTCCTCCAGCGAGTCTTGTCGGGGAAATAAAAAGAAGAGCCGGTGGAGCGTGCAGGCGCGGTGTACGATACAGAGATCGGTATCAACGAAAATAGACAAAGCTCGGAGCTGGTTCGCTTGGAGTTGCGCCAATGATGCGACGTGGCGCCATGTAAAAAAATTTCTACGGCGTGGCGGACCTTCGGTCACTGTGACGGTGGATGGTCATTGAGCCTTGCCTGATATCTACTTCCGCGACAGGGCGCATGCCTATGATGGCTGAACGCGTGTCTGATCATAAACGGGCATTTCTACTGCGCGCTTGCGGATCCTATCCGAAATACGTATGCGCGTGCACGGAGATGGAATTCGGTATTGAATCTTTCGCCCCGACAAACGGAAAGAACCCATTCGCACACTGTTTAAGAATAACTCTCCTAAAGGTACTATGCCTCCGTCTACGCATGTGGCCCCCTCGCGCGCTATCGCAATTTGGAAAAGAAATTATCGCCGCTAGAGTTGATAAAACCGCAAATAGACAAACCGAGGAACGATAAACGGAGCAGTGTTCTCGATAATTTTCTCCTCGGTGGGAGCACGATCGGGAAGTTTATCGCGTTCCATGTGTCGCGTTCGCTCGCTCGGCGACAGTTGTTTCGTGGACTGCACATCGAAATCATTTTCTCGGGAACACCGAGATTTTAGAATTTAGAGAATCAAGTAGTATAGTCGCGGAATGATTTTACACGCGGTTGACAGTTTTCGGAGCTGAATGGGAAGAACAGACTTCCGTGATCGGGGACTGGGGAGCGCGATTGAGAACCTCGGTCCTAGAACGTCGGTCGGCGGCACATAAATAGAACGGTTGCACCTTGATGCGTACTTCTGCGGCTTTATGTAACCTAGCCGAATTTATGGTCGTTATCTATTTAATAATACGAGAATTTGTTTTCCATTCGCGGAGATCAAACGGCGGTGCGAGAGTGCGGCTGCGCACGTGCGTACACACGACGTTCGAGTGCGGTCGGATCGTGGAATCGATCGGTCGTTGGATCGGGAACTGCGAATACTCAGATCCACGGGATGATCGGTCTCGTTCCGAGGGGAAGCTCAGCCGCGGAAGCTCACCTTATCCCTTTTACTCCCGCCCACCGGTTCGTTCACCGACGCACGAAATAGGGATGAACAGCACACTTCCGATCGACTCGCTCGAGAGCGGACGCGGTACAGTTGGTATAGTAGATCCGTCTCTCGTCTTTTCCTCGTGAGTCAGTACGCGAAAATCCCGATGCTGGCGAGTTTAACGCTTTAATCATCGATGATGCACACATGCGTCACTCGAGCTTCATTTGAATGTTAATCGATGTCGGGATAGGCGTTAAAGCACATACCGATCGATCGATAAACAATCATCGGCGCCTAGCGAAGCTACGCGCAACTCTTTGTCCGTGAGAAAATGGGAAACAACTTCGAGTTTTCGACGGTGGGACGTTTGGAAGGGAAACGGAGATCGAGCAACCAGGTAGAGATTTCGTAAAAAAATCTCTCGCCGAGGGGATTGTGGGACGCGAACAAAGTCCAAGTGACGACGTACATTCCAACGGTATGGAAGCGACATCACGAGCACTGTTCTATTTCGCAACCTACTGTTTACGCAGTAACGACTTTATGAAACGAGCGGTGACGGTGGCGTACTGTGCGAGATTTACATTTATCGTACGCCGAATATTTTTTGCTTGAATTTTCTCCCGTCAATTTTCCACGCGGCCAAAGACGCTCGCGACAATGAAATTCCCGGACACCGAGCCGCGGTGCTTTTTCGAAAACCTTCGGATCGCGCGATTGACTTTTTCGTAGCGGTGCGAGGAGCGGAAGTGTCGCGCCGGCACTCGCGTGATTACCGATCGGAGGGGAAAATCGAGCGATCTTTCGCAGGAATCACGGCGACGCTCGATTCGACAGAGAGACATAATCGATGGAAGAGACAGAGTAATTGGCTAAGGAGAGAGGCACTTACGAGTTTAAAGCACATGGGCAGGAAGTTAACATACCACTTTAGTATGTCCGGATGAGCCGCCACTGTATCTGTCCGGGCGGCCGCGGTGTTACACTAAGAGACACTGTTGAGTCGCGGAAGCGCGAGCTGCTCGAAATTCGAGGGTGACGTAAAGGCGCGAGCTGTCAAACTTACACGGTAGACGACCAACTGGCAGACGGACGAGGACTGAGTAGGGCAGCCGATCGCTCGTGGATTCCCTGTTCTATCTCTTTCTCCTTCTCTCTCCCCGCCATTCTCGCCGCTCGCCCCCCACCCCCGTCGCCCAGCTACGATCCTACCAGCCCCTTCTCGCTCGCTCGCGGGCGAGCGCTCCTTTTCCTTTCTTTCTCTCCCCTCGAAACACGTCGTCTCCAACCCTCCCCCCCTCCCCATACCCCGTTCGCCCTACCCCCGTCGCGGCGGCTTCTCTTTTCATCCGTCCGCCACCTTCGCGACATCGTGAAGCGTGCGCGAGGGCGAAGGGAAGGGGAAGCCACGAGGTCGGAAAACACGGAAATTACGGGCTGAAAAGATGGGGCATTATCGAGCGTAAGTGGATCGAACATGCGACTCGAACTTACTCCAGAGAATTCTGCACGATGATTGATGCGCTTCGCCGAATACCGCCTCCTTCGCGACGGGATCTTGGTCGGGATGGAAAAAAAAATGGGGTGAAGAAGAAGAAGAAGAAGAAGAAGGAGAATGAAAACTGTGGAAAAGAACTGATTGCGGGGAATGAGGCAGGCGAGTAGGTATGCGAGCTCTCGTTGCGGATTCACGATCGAGGTGAAATCGAAACGATCCGTGACGATTCTCACCGAATGACTACCTATAGTACGCGATACGATCAGTGTCGCGATTAAAAAAGCGTGCCTGTACTTTACGCGAAAACCTCTGGATGTGGCGCGCTCTTATGGCAGCGAGTTGAGATAGCTCGGTCGTTTCATAAAATGGCTGACTGCCTTGCTCCTCGTCTTGGACTATGCCTCTATTTAGCGGATCTAGACTGCAAGCGTCACGCTTAACGCGCATGCAATAAGGATCCGACCGAGGCTGACGGACCGAACGCGATCCTGTTTCCTTCCCTCTAACGCTCCGGCGGAGGGGTTGCTCCACCTCTCCCATAGCGATCTCTCTGACCTCGAAATCCAGAGGCGACGATTTTAACCCTTCGTTGCACGCTCCTGCAAATATCCATCATATATATTCTTTTCAATTTTTTTTTTAAACTAGCCTGCAGCGTGATGTAACTACTTTATCGTTAAATATACATATCCTAATTTCTACACACTTACAAATATCGCGGTAAACGTTGTAATTTTTAAGTAACCATAATCGTAATGGCAGAAAAGTGGAATAAATACAAGAAAACAATTTTTTTATCATTCTTATTACCTGTACGATTCCAAAAATGTATTTTTTCTCCAAAATCGAAGAAGTTATGCAACGAAGGGTTAAATACAACGTATGTATATAGGTATAGGCCTGAAGAATCCTCGTGGAACGCGTTAGATATACTCGTACGTGCGAGCGAAACGCTACAGAGTGCTGCTAGGTCAACGAAATGCGGCAGCGATTTGCGTAAAGTCAATGTCGAGGTGAATTCGGTTTTATACGCAGGCCATAAAAATCTCATGCATTATGAACGAGGCGGTTTAAAAATTGCGCGTGTTTTCCTAGACGCGCGCCTCGGGAAGCGAAGCTGAACTTCTGCAAGGGTCCCGGCGAAACTTTCGGCGGCCGGCGTTTCCCAAAGCGCGGCCAGGTAATCGCATCGCAATTGCGTAACCAGAATCCCGCAGCGGCAATGCGTCGATCCCTATCGCGTTCGTGCGCTTTTGTTGGCGCTCGCGCGTCAGGTAAACGCGATTACACTATTGTAGCCTCGAGTGCGCGTACAGCCGTGCAAAGTGGCCGCGTGACGTTCGCGTAGCAGTACTTAATGGCCGCTGCATAGTAGCTACTAATTGCTCGATCGAATTCGATTACCTACATTCCAGCGGAAACAGAAGTCCGTCGCGTTTGCATTAGGCAGGTATCGCCGATGAATTCACCTGCGAAATTGTCCAACGCTATCGAAGGAAACTTCGCTCGCGGTGGCCGCGTCTCTCGCGGCCAGTGGCGCACTCAGGGGGGGGGGGCTCAGGGGGCCTCGGCCCCCCCCCAAAGAAAATGAGAAAAAAGGAAAAAGTTTCCTTAGGAGAAACCTAACTACTTTAAGAGAAATTAAAAAACTGAAGTGATTCAAGAGCTTTGTAAAACGAAAAGAAAACTAGATTTTATACTTTAAATAAATGTTTATAACCACCTAATGAATTTTATTGAATTTGTATTAAGAATATGTTTAGCCGTTCACCTCGCCCCCCCCCCAAAATTAAATCCTGAGTGCGCCACTGCTCGCGGCAAATTCGATTCTACCAATCAACGAATCTTCTGAACTCGCTCCGAAACGAAATACCGACACCGTTTCTCGGGGCACGCGGTTGTCCGTTAGCAGAGAGGACGCGACACAGGGCAACGCCGGCTCCGAAATATCGCAGACGTATAAAATTGTCGTGACGACGGTGGCGCATGCAAATAGAAAATAGAAATGTGTTTAGAAATAGAGTCACCAGTCGTCGGCCTAGAATCCGATCGGACGTGGCCCATCGCGACACTGTTTCGGAATAGTTGGAACGCGTCTCGTCTGGTCCGCTCTCGGCGGAACCCTCGCAACGATAGAAATACGAATGTTGTGGAGCATCGTCGACGAGTTCGTTGCCGGTGCCGCGGCGAATTCGAAACTGCCTATCTAATCGAAGGATAAATAATGCATCAGATATCGACGCGATTAAAAGCAGCGCGTAGATGGCCCGCAGACAGAGTCGCACTTCCTTGAATGCGGCATCCTGCCGGAAAAATATTGCCCGGGTAATTGACCAGTCGCGGTCGGCGCTCACCAATGGTGGAAGGGACAATACTAGCCCGCCTGCGACTTCCTTCCTACGTGGAACGAGCGAGTGAACGCGAGTACTACTAGCAGCGTGCAGAAACTGCACTCTGGTAGTGGTTTCATTCATAAACTCACGCGTTTAGCGAGGAAACGTTTGCACGCGTTAACGAGGGAAACCGTCTGCGCGGCGTAAACAGCTTGAAAATTACTCCCGGAACGCTGGCTGACTTTATTTCCGCCGAGGACTCGCCGAGAGGGAGTTCCCATTCTTTAACGTCTCCAGCTAATAACTCAGGGAGACGTGCTTGCATATTAGGAGCGTTGCTTCGAATGGAATTCATTCGGAGAGGGTCTATGATCTCCGCTGACTCGTTCCTCCCAGCGCGGTCTTTTAAAACGAATTAAGCCGGTAATCCACTGGGAAGCTAACAAGGGAACCTTCAGGTGTGGCAAGAATGTTCAGAATATGTTGATACTTAGTGTACTTGAAGGTCTTTACCTGGATATTAATTTCCCAAAACAGTGAGGCACGCTTTTCTGTTGAATTCGAGAAAATTGTCTCTGAAAAATTCGATAAAAAGTGCGATTTTTCAAGCTAGAGATAATTTAAAGATGTGAGTTTTGATATATTTTAATTCAAAATGATATTTAAATATCTATTAATTCATACGAATTTAGTAGGTGTTCAAATGAATAAAAAACAACTGTCACGAGTGCTATGCACTGACCTCAGAATTTTTCAAAGTCGATTTTCTCGAATTTAGCTGAAAAGCGTGCCTTAAGTACTGCTTTGGGAAATTAATGCCCGAGCGAAGATCTTCACGTACACTAAGTATCAATATTTTCTGATATTGCCAAACCTGAAGGTAGAGATGGGCAAAAAATTATTTGAAATAAACGTTTGTGTACGAAATTTTTATTTCAAATAATTTTTTGCTCATCTCTACCTTCAGGTTTGGCAATATCAGAAAATATTGATATTTAGTGTACGTGAAGATCTTCGCCCGGGCATTAATTTATGTACGAAATTTTTATTTCAAATAATTTTTTGCCCATCTCTGCCTGCAGGCCCTCTCGCACCAAAGCTATGCTATGCGATGCTACGTTTTAAAAATATTATCTTCGATACATTCTTATGGAACTGTTTCCACCAAAAGCTACGTTAAAACGTAGCATCGCGTAGCATAGCTTAGCTTAGTTTCCCGGTGGATTCCCGGCTTTATACTAACTTTTTCCGTTCCATGATAATAAACGAGAGTCGCAGGTAGGTGCACTCTAAACGAGAGGGTGTGACATAGATAGAATTCCTACCAGTAAATGTAATATACGTGTAGTCTTGGATCTCGGTTTTCAAAGTGCGGTGACCCTTCAGGCTTGGGCGGAACTCCTTCACTTCCGGTGCTGTTCCGTCGCGGCTAGTCTATATATAAACCCACACGCTTTTGTTGCCGTACACCTACAGCAGAAATGTGCCTATGTGCCACTGCCAAATCACCCGACAGAGCGCAACATTATCGTCTCCTTCCTCAACGAAATCACGATTTCTTCATCGAGCTTAGAAACATTTTACACGCTTCGCGATCCTTTCGATCAATGCAATTTACGCGCGACAAACCATGGAAAGCCATCTCGGGCAGGCTCGTGTGAAATCATCTGCGAGGTGGAGGTTTCCAGACAGCTTTCGGGAAACTTAAACTACTCGAGAAGGAAGCCTAGGCATCACTGTTTCCTTCTCTGCCTCCGCACGACGAGATAGAAAAACGAACAGGTTCCAGTTCCTTGTCGTTGAAATATATTTTAATACTCTGGAAAGTCTTATCAGTTTATCCATTTACAATTGTACTCACAGTTCCCGGAATACTGCCAACGAAGGAAACGGTGGACGTTTCGATATTCTCGGACCCCACTCCACGGACATTGGTGCATCCATCCCTCCGGTTTTACATCGACTGCCGTAGGCAATTACGCGGAAATAGTTGACGTAACGCCGAATACTCTCCTCTTCGTTTATCCGTTTATTTGGCAAATGTTCGCTGCGAGATAGCGTTGTACAATTGACATCTTCCTACGACTTCCGGCACTAGCTAGAGTCGGGTCGGCGATTACTTTTTGTCGAAAGTTCGTTGGCACGTGGGATTGGTGGGAGAGCATCGGAGCGAAAAGGTCGGCCGTATTACTGCCGCGGGTAAAATCCTAACCACTAAACGGCACGATTCAGAAACTGGCAGAAATTTCGACAGGTGAATTTCAGATTCAACTAAACAGATCGCGTATATTCTCGTTTCGGGTGTTTCTTCGATCCACTATTCGAAGACGCGCCGAGAGAAGCGCGTTAAAAAATGAGGAAAAGCAGGGGGGAATTATTGCGAAGAGGACGCGTCGTCCTAGAAAATACATTGTGGCAACTGTTACGTAATAACAGGCACACGTTGCACGCAACGGGGGTGGCGAGAGGACAAGACGGCGAAAGTGGAGGGGATAACGGGGTTGCGAGCGAGAGCGTAAAGGGCAATGTCCAAGGATGGATCGTTGGCGTTTGCAGGACTTTCGGAAAGGCTGTTTATCCGGGTAAATAGGGGAACTGTGTCCCGCATCGTTTAAAACGCGAAGCCAGCAGCACGAAGGCGTGCATGGAACCCAAGGAACGGTACGCGACGGTTCGAGATCGGTGTCGGTTGTGAAGAGCACGGGACGGGAAGTGTTCTGTTGTCACCGCGAACCGGCACTATCGCGACGAACGACGGTTTAATTTCGCGTGGATTCGTCGGCGCGTCGAGACGAAACTTGTGATCGTGTGAGATCGCGTCGCACGTGCGCCACCGCGCCGCACCGCACCGCACCGCACCGCACCGCGCCGCATCGGAGACGCGCAGGGCAAAGTGCATCATAAGACTGCTGACGGGTGCAGCACCGGTGCTGCTCCGGCTTTCCAATGCACCGCGTTGCCCCTATCTCCCCTTGGCCCCCTTCCTTCCTCAGTCGCCGACCGTGCGCACAACCACGGCAAATGCACCACGTGACCATCCCCTTAACTTTACCAGACCGATTACCGCACCACTAACGGCCGTCGCCGTCGTAGCGGTCGTCGCCGTCTTTCCTTCCGTCCAACATCCCTTTTTTCCGAGGGCATTCATCGCTACCTTTTTTATTTTTCCATGCCGCCTCGCCGCTCTCCTCCGTCGCTCCCATTCTTTCGTTCCTAGGTACGAAACGTTCCCCAGGTCGCGCCTCCTTCGACGACTATTTCTGTTCCTCTCTTCGTCTCCCTCGCTTCCTCCTCTCCGACACTGCCGATTCTTCGTCCCCCGTTCCCCGCCACGAGTATCTGTACGTTTTCACGGGGTAAAGGTGCCTCCTTCTTCGTTCCGTTCGAAATTCCCTCTTCTTTTATCCACGCCGCAGATACCTCTTCGTCCGACCAGAGGGAAGAGAACTCTGGTGTCTCTGCCACGCAAGGCTGTTTGCAAGCCTTCTCTCCTCTCTTTCCCCAAACCTGGCCGGCTCTCATTCTTGCTAGTCGGATCCAGTCGAACACTGCGTCATTTCTGTACGGCGTATGATTCGTTCGCTCTCCCTCTCGAACTCATTCGCCTCCTCTCTTTCTGTCAGCTGCTGTTTCCGACGCCGCTCTCTCTCTCTCTCTTTCTCTCTCGGACAGCGATGCGCCCCCCTCGGTCGGCATCCCCACCAGATTCGGGTCGACTCGTTGCACCGGGAAACCGAGCGGTGCAACCGTCCTTGTCGCTCGGCTCCATTCATGCCTCGACTCTCTTTGGGTTATGCAACTTCGGTGCACGACGGCGAGACGAGGGTTGCATCGTCGGCCAAGCCTATACTGCACGCTCGTTTCACCGAATCTTACCTCGCGAACAACACAGCCAACATACCGGACCAACCTTCCGCCGATGCACGCTTTTGCTCTTCCCTCGTCACCGATATCGACTACTATTGCGTAACGATCGACTGGCTTTTTTTCTCTGTCCGACTATATCGGCCCCGTCAACCGCCATCTCTGTCTGGCCTCGCCGTGTGTTTCGTCCCGCATCCAGCTGGCTGTACCGTCACTCCTGCAGGAGGATGTTCACCTCGCTTCCAGGCGAATAGAATAGTTCTGAATATCCCAAAAGTGTCGTTCAAACGCCGTGCTGCTTTCGATAGTGTCCGGGACACTTTGGACCGGATCGGGGCAAGGAACAGTGAAAAGTCCTCCTCGATTTTTGTGTAACGCTCGTATCTTTTTATTACACTTGGTACAAATTGTTGACTTGTACTAACAGAGGAAGGTTTCACGCGATCACACTGGACGAGTCTAGTGCATGGTTTAGTACCGAAACATGTGAATGACGAAGAAATGCTGCTACGCGGACACCTAATACGTATCGACTGACTTAACCCTTCGTGGTCACACCTTCTTATAATCACAAGTTGGTCACACGGGGTTCACTGTACCCCAGCGTCATTTTTTGAGTTACCATTTTCGTATTTTTGAATCTTTTAACTTTTCAGTGATAATTCTACGTTCGTAATACTTATACAGTCATGGTCTAATAGTCTTTATCTAGAAATGTAAATTTTGATATGCTAAAATTTGTAGTTGAAAACGAGCGATTTTCCATCGTCGTGGTAAAATACAGATTTTTTAAAAAGTTTTTTATTTTTTTTTTTGCGATAAATCCCCTTTGGAAGATGTAAAGGTGCGGAATTTCAAATCAAAAATTGCTCTTGGGGTACAATACACCCCGTGTGACCACGAAGGGTTAAAAAAAAAAAAAAAAAAAAATCACTCCTTCGGAGAATATCCAATTAAACGTGTCCCACCTTAAACCTTCCCCCTTGAAAATCATAGCTGGGTGAGTGAATGACGGTAGTAAGTAATTTGCCAAATTGATAAAACGACACGTGGTGTTATAAGGCACGCCTGTCTTATGCGTTGCCTACCGATTAATTACGCTAACTATCTATCTCTGTGGTATCTAACATCGGTACCGTTACGATGTAAAGATTACAACTGAGAAAACTTTCCTCAAGCACCACTCCGATCACGAAGCGTACGATTGACCGGTACTGGATTTGCATATACCTACGCTAGTTTAATGTAAACCAAGTAGCAAACAATCCTTTTAGTCGTCGAACCTCTGAGGACGCTACAGTTTCGACCATCGAAGGAGCTCCTTGTAGAAATTATTCGCGGGCATAGGAACGTTAAAAAGATTGCTACGAACACCGGAAGCATTTCTGTTTACCGGCGACTAACGGCATTCATTCGGCCACAGACATTTCTCTAATTTTTACAGGAGCTACGTTCCTCGACGTCCACCTATTTTCACCTTTCTCGCGTAGATGCAACGCCTTGAATTTCTTACGTTTACGTACGAATTTATCATATACGAAAATACAGTCTTACGCGTAATTCTTCAGCGTCTAGAATACTACAATGAAACAGCGATCGATAGATACCTACCTACGTGTTTCCCTCGTACGACGCGTTAAGTGCAGATTTAAGGGGGGTTCCGGTCTAGAGCCCATAAAAATAGGTGATCTTTAGGAATTAATTAAGGGAAAGCTACGGCGTATAATTTAATGGGACTTTTTGCATTGTATTAAGGGTGGCTTATATCATAGAAATATATTTTTTGTTTTATGATTAATCATTGCAGACGGCACTGGGGAGTCGTTAAAGTCGAGGTGTAAGAAAATTCATCCAAATCGGTGGGACCTGTATCTCCAAAAGTTATTGTCCGATTCGACTGAAACTTTTTTATTTTGAAGAATATACTTGTTGCTAGGTGGGAAATCAGAAAAAATTACGAAACTGACGTGTTTTAGAATATAATTACACTTGAAGTTTGAAATTACTTCTTCCCTATATTTCTCGTCCTTTCAACGCTTTTAAAAATTATAATTTTTAAATTTTTTCTGGTTTCCACCCTAGCCAGAAGTATATTCTTCAAAATAAAAAAGTTTCAGTCGAATCGGACAATAACTTTTGGAGATACAGGTCCCACCGATTTCGAGGACACTGTTTCGAGAAAAACGTGTTTAAAATTTTACGTGAGTGCCATAACTTCGGGAATTTTACGAATTTCAACAAATCCTTTTAAACGCGTATTCCTAAAAGGTTGAACATTCGAAAAAGGAAATAAAAAAAATAGATTTTTAGTCCGGAACCTCTCCTTAATGAAATGAATTTCTCCGTGACGTTAAGTAAAAAAAAGTATCTAGATAGAAGAATGGCAAGAAGACAGTTAAGACTTATGAATGAAAAAATTAAGGTAATGCGCCTATAAGCATGTGTCTCTTGGAGCCGCGCCGCGTCTATTGCACGTCCATGCATCTCTGTGTTGTCGAATCAATCTCGAACGATAAGCGGATTAGAAAGGATATGTCGCGAACATGGCATAATAGATATGCGTGCGCTTACCTGGCATGCTGGAAGTGATTGCGTGCGTTACGTGCAACAGACTATTCATGAGAAAAGTTATTTAAGAAAGATACAAGGACACTTGCATAATGCGCCAGAGAATCGCGTCGATCCTCTACGACGATCATCTCGAGGAGAATACTTTTTTCGATCGACAGATATAAAATACAAAAAAATCGATCGCGGTTAATCTCTGTACGTCGCACCAATTTCAAATGCTTCGTACGATTCTCATAAAGTTTATTAACACCTTTCCTAGACACTCGGGCCTAGTACCTACCACCGTTTAGAGTCATTGCACGCGTCGCATTCTGTGTCGTTTGGCCGTTTTCTTCTTTACTTCTCCACGGAATGATTAACTACCAACTCGGCAGTGTTCGTTTGGCGGCGGAAAATTTTCGAGATGCAATTACCCTGGTTTTTCTCGACGCTGTACGCCAACTGAAATCGCGCCCAACCACCGATGCCTGGCTTCTGTTTCGCGATCCATGGTTCTTAACACTTAGCACCGACGGATATCGTTCCCTGCGCTGAAGCAATTTTAATCACCGATTAAAGCTCGAACAACTCGACGCGCATTCGTTGCTTCCCTCCGTTGCAGCGAATACGACGCAGAGACTTCTAAAGCGTCGCCGAAGGTCGTCGTCTCATTGATCTAATTGACTTCTGAATCGGATCAACCAAGACTAGATTCATGGAAGACGCATTTCAATAGTTTCGACGCGGACAAACGCTTCGACTCGCTGTACGGAAACATACCGACGTCGTTTCTTTCGATGATTTTGAAATCCAGGGGACGGTTGGGCCGTTCGTACGACAAATCGGCCTGACGCAACCAAGGTGGCGAGCGACGCGCGAGAAGAACGATCAGGAATTTTCTAATTGACAGACTACGAAGAAATGAATCTTCTCGTGGGACAGTTTGAAGGGAAATTCTGGGCGGGGATTAATTTCCGCGTACGCGGCAAGTGCTTTCTAATTTCACGCGGCGCATAGTTTTACCCTAATCCGACATCTAGGGACATCATTACCAAGAAACCAACGATGGCTGCCCAGCTGGCGAGTTTACCGTTTCCACTGCAATCAGAAAGGAAGAAAAACATTGTTTTTTTTTTTTAAAACGTCTCCTTTACCCAGAACACAAGCATGCTTTTCTTCGCAGACAATGCCGATCGGCAGGTTCGATGGGAGGCCGATCGAGAAGCGGATGGAAAAATCGAGGATGATCCAGGGTACGATCGCGGCGACGACCAGAGGGAAAGGGCTCCAGGATGGCGAGAGATAAAAGGGTTTTCGCGGCGCAAGTAGGGATTAAGCACACACAAAGCACGTACGCGTGTACCCGGTATTGCACGTCACGGCTTGTTGATTTCGTAAATTATACACGGCCATCAATTTTAACGGCCGGTGAAATGCGCCGTTGTGTTTCGGTGGGCGTTCTACCACATCAATCATATCCGCGCGGTAAATACCTCCTTTCGATGTGCCTCAGAAATTTGTATTTTTATTAACCATTACCGTCTCGTCGCTACGAACGTTCGGGCGATGCTGTATCTGGCGAACGTGCGTGTCTCGGCGCCAACGAGAAGGAAAGTATTACCCGCAGCGCGTTCAATTTTTACCGAGCTTCGCCCCCTTGAATCGACACGAGTCCACGAGAAATCGCGACTTATCCCGCGTGGCTTCGGTCACGAAGTAGGTAGCTTTGAAAAGTTAAGCGATCGCCGGCAGCGCGACCGCGGCGTCCGAAACCAGGCATTCCTTTCCACCGAGCACCAGTGACATGCAAATGACGAGGAGCGACCCATTCTAAGAACTCAGCGGTCTTTCGCGCCGCCGGTTCATCGAGACAAATGGATGCCGAAGTTGTTCAGAAAAACCCAGTCGATTCCCGGATCTCGCGGACTTTCTTTCCCGCACCCGTCGCTCTTTTCAATATCGCTCGATCTCGCCGAGGAGAATACGTTTGCCTTTCCCAAGAAGCCACGTCGGCCCGCTAAACCAGAAAGCAAAGCGACCATTGTAGCCCCCTCGTCTTGCCACACGGTCTCTCTTTTGGAAAAGATCACACGCGGTCGGAGCGCAGGAGCGCGAGCGCGAACTGTAGCCTGTTGGAGGTCGAGCAACGGTTAGCTTTAACCGTACAGGAGGGGATCCCCATTTTCACTTTTGTGTTTTCCGGGCCCCGGAGGGTTCCCGAGGGAGCGGACCGGGGTCTGGTGTCTCAGGAGTGACGCAAACGCACGGCGCGGCGCGGGCGCGTATGGGTACCTACACGGTGCGGCTATATGCTGCCGGGTATCCGGGCAGGCCGGTTAGATCGCACGCGAAATACAAAAGAAGCCAATTATAATGACAATGCGCCTTCAGCTAGGCCGTCGGCCCTGGGAAAGAAATTCGCTACGTCCGTTTTACTGACGCTGCGCTAACTACGCCACTGCCGTCACGCACCATTGTACCGTAATCGTTCCCGAATACGCCGAATATGCGTCTCCTACCTCCGCAGACGTTACGCATACTCTTTGCCGCCTCTCCACGCAAGTCGACTCTATTCTGCGGTCCGATGGAACCGTAGGAACATAGGTAAGTAGTTTCTTTTTACAGAGCCTGCGCTGATTTTTATATTAAATGCGTGGGACAGAGGAGCGAGAAGATAGACTGAGAGAGCAGAGAAGGGACCAGAGTGAAGCTGGAATAGTTGGAAAATTTAATCGTTTAGAGAACTTGCATGCGAGTACCTAGTTATGGGATTTGAAGCGGTTCGAATCTACATATATGAAGAAAACTTCGAAGCACTTCGAACACGATTCGAAGCTTCAAACTCTTCATAGTCTTGGAAGTCTTCAAAGTCTTGGAAGTCTTCAAAGTCTTGGAAGTTTTCAAAGTCTTGGAAGTCTTCATAGTCTTGGAAGTCTTCAAAGTCTTCAAAGTCTTGGAAGTCTTCAAAGTCTTGGAAGTCTTCAAAGTCTTGGAAGTCTTGAAAATGAACATCTGATTGCCAAAAATTAGCCAGGTTGATCGGCCAGAGTGTCTCGCCAGGGTCACAGTTTATGACTGTATTGTCCCGCGAGTCGGCGTGAACGTACATACGGGTCCAAAACCTACCAAGACTTCAAAGCAAGAGTTTCAAGACTTTCAAGACCTATCCAGACTCAAAACTTTCCAAGACTTTCAAGACCTATCAAGACTCAAGACTTTCCAAGACTTTCAGGACCTATCAAGACTCAAGACTTTCCAAGACTTTCAAAACCTATCAAGACTCAAAACTTTCCAAGACTTTCAAGACCTATCAAGACTCAAAACTTTCCAAGACTTTCAGGACCTATCAAGACTCAAGACTTTCGAAGACTTTCAGGACCTATCAAGACTCAAGACTTTTCAAGACTTTCAAGAGTTTCATGCTTCGCAACATGTTCGAAGAGCTTCCAAGTAGTCGCCTGATATCCAAGACAGTTTCAAAGCATTTCGAAGCCCTTCGAATCCCATCACTACGTGCGAGCAGACTCCTTCTAAACTGTCTGCAACGCAACGCAACGCGCATTTCTAAACGCCAGTCATTCACGCTTCGCAAGCAAGATAGGTAGATGGTTAATGATTGTCAAGACAAACCTTTGATGGGCTTCCGGGACGATGTCGTCGATCACAACGTAGATCATTGCACCAGCTGCGAAGGCAAGCGCATAAGGTAGCGCAGGTTGAGCGTGCGCCACTCCGGCTGCACCAAGGACGCCGGCGAGCGGCTCCACCATCCCCGAGAGCTGCCCATACCAGAAGCTCTTTAAGGTACTAATTCCAGCCGCCTGAAGGGGCAACGATACCGCCAATCCCTCGGGAAAATTCTGAATGCCAATTCCGATGGCAAGATTTCTGTGACAAAAAAATTCAACAGCGCAACTCTTATTTATGATCCCATAAATTTCGCGACCCTCTCCAACCCGCGCGCAAAAGAAAGACGCCGCTGAATCTAAGCAGGCAGAGAAAACGCAACGTGTATCGAGACAAGGTGGCTCTGCACGAGCCAACTTGCACACTCTCGTCTAGTCGCGGTGAGTTCTTGAAACTGGTCGACGGCTTCGACATTCTCTAGATTTTTCCATCTGCTCGAGTCGAGTGCTCGAGCAGCGAGGCTTCCACCGCTTCCAGCAGGCCGTTCTAGTCGCTCTTTCGCGTTTAGCAGCCTCGCTAATCTAGCTTCCCCGGCGTTCGAACCACCCCGCCAGCAAACACCTCCGTTCGATCGTTCCATTCGAACCTCATTGTACGGAAAGTCGGTGAAGATCGTGGAGAACTTGTTGCCGTGGAATTCCAACTCGCGGCCGAGGCAATTTATCGGCAAACCTTTACGGACAGTGCCGGTCGATGATATTTATGAACTTATTCCTACAACAACTTCTAGTTTCACGCGCTCCCGGGCGGCTCCTTCTCTCTCGCCTCGCTCCTCGTACCTCTGGCTTTTCTTCGTAGCTTCGTGGATCGGTAATCGTGATCCACGGCCCAGGGATTAATACGGGAGAGTATAATGAAGGGAGCCAGACAGACTGAACGAAAGAAGCCACGAGAGGAGGCACGGGGAAGACAGGAGAGCCAGCTACGTAGCAGGTGAATGAACCAACACGATCCTGTACGTACACGTAACACTCGAGAGTGCAGACAAGATACATATTGCACTGCCACTTCGCCGGCTTCCACGGACCTTTAAATCGTCACGGAAATTTTCTTCCCTCTTAACCGTGGATCAAGACCGTTCCGGTCTCCCTTGGATCTCTCCAAGACCCCGCAATTTACGCGAAATGCATAATCGATGGCTGGAATTCACCCTGGAATAACGAAGAAATGTTTCCCTCCCAGCCAATCGTTGCCGCACGCAGCTGTGAGGATTTCGACGAAGAAAACGGAGGACGAGTAGGAAAGTAGCGGAGTTTCCGGTAAACGGACCTTGATTGCCGAACAGCCAGACGCCGAGGCGATCCGATTGAACCGTAAGAAGCAAGAAAACGGTACCAAGATTCATCTCGAAGACAGACTATCCGAATGAATGGCTGGACAAGATCGGATACCTGGTAAACTAGAGGGGCCGGGGAAAAACGTCCCGGCGAGGCGGTAGGAATGCGGTAACTAAGGTCTCGGACGACCTACCTTTCGTATCGCATAGGATTCAAGGGACTCGCATGGGCACGGAGAGGAATTTAATTGAGGAGTAAACGATAGTCGGCGGCGCAAAAAAAAAAAAGGAACACCAGCAGAGAGTAGCTCTCTAAAAAGTGGAATTCATAGCGCAAAGCGAGGGGAGGTGGGAAGGTGGGGGAGGCAGAAAAAGCTTGGATCCCCGACGTCGAAGACAATAAGCGAGGTGTTCCGCGATCCGACGCGGTGGATCGTTGATCGACGAACGGTTAGAGTTTCCAGGGAACAATAGATCAGCGGCGGATTGGCAGAGAACGGCGAGGTGGCCGAGCAGGTGAATGAATGACGTGATCCAAGCTCCTCCTTCCGATGTAGGATCGCCGGTATAGAACGCGCTCTCTCGTACAGGCCGAGCACATGGTATGGTATGTCATGCCGCGGCGCGGAGCGGCGTGTAGTGCGTTATTTCATGGGACGGCATCGTCGTCGCATTCCTACAGCATCGAGGTACATAAGTGGTTGTACAGTTAACCCGTCGGGCCCGTCTGTTCGCCAGTTGCACCAGGGGAGGTCACCCGAGTTCCGAGAACGATCGTCCCCTTCCTCCACCCTGGCTTCACCTTCGTACTTTCCTTCCTTTCTTTCCTTTCTTTCGCTCTGCCTCCTCCTCTGATCCTCGCGGTTTCTCCCCATCCCCTGTTACTCTTCCCTCGCGTAGGTCATCTTCGGACCGATGACTTTTTCCTATCCGAGCTCCTTCTCCTAACCGATTTCCACGTCCAGGCTTCGCTAACTCGCGATTCGTCTGCCGTGCTAGCAGACGGGTATTACCGACGATCGCCCTGTTTGGTAGCTCTAGGTGCTCGGCAACGTCCCCTTCGAGCATCCTGGCGTAGAACTCGATTACGTCGGTGCTCGATATTCTTCCCCGTGAATTTCACTTGGATTCTACGCGGCGATAAGCGACTGCCCGCGAGTCCGATGATTCGCAATGAAGATTCGACGTCGAAACGATCGACTAGCGGTATACGTTACGAGAAGAGTCGCGTAAAGATAACCTTACAAAAGGGGAAGCTCGGGTCTAAGGGAGCGAAGATACCGAGGAGAATATTCGTTCCTCGACGGTGAGGATCCGGGAGAAAGTATAGTTGAACGCTCCGCGAGTCTCCGAGGAGATTCATTTAAGGGGACGTGTTCCTTGTTTAAAAATTCTCCTAGAAAATTCCTAGGTACTGTCGCGGTCTATTCGGTATAGGTACCTACTCTTTTTACTCCGTGGCCTGTTTTCACGCGTATTTCCGACCGTTTGTTTGCTCGTTTTCCACGCGTCGATAATAAAGTTAATAGTTTACGAGCGATTATCTCGATTGACGCACGTACGTCCAAGTAATGTATCGAAAAGGCCATTGGTCGTTATCTGCTCTTTTTTTCTCAAGTGCCGCTGGCTCCTAGATTAGAAAGCGTTTATCACGTCGACGCGTTGCCCAGTCTACTTGTACGCAGTTCGCCGAACAGAGAAGGGGAAACCTTGAAACGACGTTCATTCATAAACTTTTCTTTGTTCAACCGGGGGCTCTGGATTTGCCGGCACTATCGCGACAATTTTAATAACACTCCGCGCGGCTGAAACCAGCACGAGAGGGGAGGATTAGTTGCATTTGCACGAGCTGCTTCGAAAAGTGGAACGAAATAGCGGCGAGAAGGTTTGCCTTTTAAACCAGAAACGGTACCACCGCCTCGGGAATTCTGCGCGAGGGCGTCGCGCTGTCTCGGGCCGAAAATCAAAAGATTTCTCCTAGCGGCAGTGAAAAGATATCTCTCGCAAAACTGGTCGGCTACCTATGAAGAAAAAGTAGCACGCGTGTGTTTTGATCCTCGCGGGCAAACTCGCATCACAGGGACACCGTTATACAGTTACGCATGTCGGATTCGAACGGCTAGCTCGGTGGTCTAGCGAGGACGGCCATAAAAATTTGCTTCGTTACGGAAACTAAGGGAATCAGGCTCGCCAAGCGTTGATACCGTCGAGCGTTAACGGGCTATCAAACATAACAGCACACTCCGCCGATGTGTACCAACATGGCGTCCGAGTAGCTTCGTTCGACGCACCGCGGTCGCCATTTTGCATTCCATAAGCCCGCGGTTGTCCTTACGTGGCAACACCTATCCTGCCACCAGGTGAGTCGTGCGACGACCGAAACCATCGTCAATTACTTCTCCAAACATCCTCGATCATAGACGATGTTTACCAACAGCTGTGGCTCGACTTCCCTTCGACGTCCGCCAAGCTCTCTCCAACTTCGCTCGCATGGGAAGAACGGAAGGGTCGCTGCGAAACGTTCGGTCGCCAGGGAATATTGCCCCTAGAATCTCGCGTGGAACGAAACAGTCGATGCGAAACGCCTCGGTATTATCAAGACCCGTGGCTCGTCGAAGGCCGAAACGATTGGCGAGCATATTGCCGCGCGCGGATAACAGGCGACACGCTTTCTGTTGCGTTCGTCAGGACAAATTCCATCGATCTCCGGTGGAGAACTACCGCGGCGAGCTGGCAGCGAAATTCGATCGTTCGAGATACCATAACGAGGAGTTCTTCGTGTCGGGTCGACTTCCAAAGGAAGTATATCGGACGGAGAGTAGGAGGAAATGAAACAGGAGGAAGAGGAGTAAAAGGACGAGGAGGAACGGTTCCGAAGGAAACACGAATAATCTCTCTCTCAGAGGAACCGGCCGTGCGATTGGTGAACCTGAAAGATACAGATAGAGATAGACGAAGGCTAGTGATAGAGAGAGAAAGAGAGAAAGAGAGAGAGAGAGAGAGAGAGAGGGGAAGGAGAGAAAGAGAAGGAGAATGTTTCACGTGTACGTCCACATACGCGTTTCGTGCGGCGTTGGTTGGAAAGAGAGGCGAGGGCAGAGGAGCAACGAAAGACAGGCGCGCACGTATAGAAGCGTGGCTGTGTGAGAAAACTATGGAGCAAGGAAAAGGAAAGAGGGAGAGGAAGGAAGAGAGAGATACGAAGGAGGGGGTGCCGAGATGAGAGAGTGAGGAGAAACGAGAGAGGGAGTAAGGAATGCATGGGAACGAGGCGCAAGCGGGCCGACCGCGATTTGCCCGTCCCGCATTCCACCAACGCCAAGGCGAGCTCTCCGGCTCTTCTCAGCCCCAAGAGTCCCGAGGCCACCGGCCACGGCCTAACACCATAAAATCATAAGACCAAGATCAACCCTGCTTTCCTCCGCTACCTCCACCGCCGATCCTAATATCAAATCCCGATACCCGCGAAACCTTTCGCCCCGCGCCCTTCGGCCCTACGACTCTCTACTCGGCAACAGGGCGCTATCTCGCTGCCACGCCGGCCGCGGCGCTCCTCTAATCGTACTTATCGTCGCTGCTCGCACCGGACACAATAGAATGCTTCCCCGGTTTATCGTAGAAGCTTCGTTCTGACTAGCTTACCCCGGAATAATTGCAAGACACGTATCCCCGCGGGGCAAAGGAGCGCATTCGTGGGCGAGATTCCGAACGCAGGTGCCCGGCACAGGCCACGGGACACCGAGGGAAGGACTCGGGGCCCGGCTAGAGCGCGCGAGCAAACTCTCGGAGGAGACTTTGATTCGCAAAAAGACACCACTTTGTCGAATAGTCTGTGCGGATGATCTTGAGGTCGTCGCCGAGGAACATAACGGATCCGGCTGTTCGTCTGTTCCGAGTAAGGTACGCGGCGCGCATGCGTAATGCCGCCGCATTCCAAGCATTGCGAAGTCGCTGCACCGTGCGCGCCGGTGCATCGCCCGATGCCAGAGAAAGAGAAACGAAGTAACCCACTGCAGGGGACAGAGAAAAGAGTTGCGCGGGAGAGAGGGGGTCGACTATGGGAGAGAGAGAGAGAGATAGGGGAGGGGGTAGCCGCAATGACAAACGTGTTCACCGATTGTCCATTTGATGAAGCCTCTCTTCTCCCTTTTTGCAAATCTCTCGAGTATCCGCCGTTTCCTACCGCGCTCCCTACCTTCGAAATCCAACTATGCGATCGTCCAGCAAAGTACTCGAGTACCTCGATGTGCGATCGTTCGTAAAAATCCAGCCAGATCGTAGATATCTCGGAGAAAACCAGGGAGAGAAGAGAGCGCGAGCGCGAAATACGAGACGAGAGAAGTATCGGCGTGTCGCTAACTTCGAGAATGCCTCTTACGAGAGTCCTGTTCTCGGAACGCTTTTGCCCGTCAACGGCTATTTGTTTAATTAACGGGGAGTGCCCTTTACGCTGAATTCGTAGCCCAGAAATACAGAGTAAATGAATAAGTGATGCGCAGAACGGAGGGAAAGGGACGCCGGTAGTTGCATTCCTACCCAAGGTGTTGATGCGTTGCCCCGTTTCTGCGCTAAGTTCGCCTGCCTATGAGTCGAAAAGGCGCAAGGTCGATCCGTTTGATCGTTTAATCGCACGATCGCTATTATAAGAAACGAGGCGCGATTTTCCCATTAACGGCGGACACGCCGAGGTCCAGGCAGTGTTGATATCTCAGGCCGGTACGCGTACGTGTATGTTAATCGCGATCGTAAAAGCCTTCGTTCGGTTCGCGTAAAATCACCCGGGACACTGATTTCGCGAACGAACAGGTTACGAGGTGAAATTCGTCGACAATGGGAGGCATTTTATTGCAAAGGAGGTTCCGGAGTCGCGGCTGGCGTACCTTCCAGCGGCGCGCGGCGCACGTGCACTTATAACACTATGCACGGACGTTAAGCGGGAAGTACTATATCGTAACCGACTTCCGTCGCTATTAACACACGTCAGAACTGGCTTTCCGTGTGTGATAAGCACCGGGTGCAAAGTGCAACGACTAAGGGAACAGTGGAACTCGTGCGTTACCGAGGATGCTAGCGAAAACAAAGCGGCGAAAGATGATCGTCGACAAGAAAGGTTGGAAGGAGTTGGATTATTCCTAAAAAAAATACTGTCGCTCTAGCTTCGTCGCGAGGGCAGCTATATGTACGTACATACATATGTAAAACCAACCAGTAATTTACCGCATACCAGTGAATGACCATTAGGAAAAGAAATGTCAATTATAAATGTAAAAATTACTATTTGTTTATAAATAGAGTGTAGTTGCACTTTTAATATCCCATATTTTTAGTTTTGCGTATTAAAGAAACATTAATAAGTACAATTCTTAATAAAAGTATGCGGTCATTTACTGGGCTTCTCATTCAACAATTCGGTCATTTACTGGTTTCTTTACCCTATTCGATGGCTAAGAAATAAGCGAGATACGGTGAGAAGCGAGTTACCTACTACATACATATCCCGTAGCTCCTCTGTAGTGCTACAACGTTTCGAAGGTACACGAAACGAGAAAGAGAGAGAGAGAGAGGCGAAAGCGGCCAAAGTCGGAGTCGAAATCGACGTGGAAAAAGGACGGTAGTGATAGAGCTCGAGAGAAAGGGTAAGAGATAGAAGGGAGAGCGAGGGGGAGAGAGAAAAAAAAAGAAGAGTAGAGACAAGAGGACAGAGAGGGGCCGTGGTGCGGCGGGTTCTGGTGGTTCGGTTCGGTATATAATAAGACAGACAGGAGGATAGCACTGAAATGAGGTGGTTTCGTCGGCAGCTTTGTCCGGCGCCATGTTTAACATAGCACCACCTCATCTACGTGCCACGCCAACCCGGCACTCCGTAGTTCCTCTGTTTTTACGCACGCTATCGCTCTCGCCTTCGCCTTCGCCTTTGCCTGCGCCTTCCATCACCTTCCTCCTTCTCCCTTTCATTCTTGCCCTTTTCTTTCTCCTTCTCCTCCCTTTCGCCTCCATACCCTTCCCCATTTCCTCCGTTGCTAACTATCGCGTTAAAAAACGACCAAACCACCGAGCCACCGAGCACTCAATAGCGCATACAAATCGAATCCTTTCACCCTATTTCGATCGTTCCGCGCGCCCGATGATAATCGATGAACGTCCACGGAGTCTCGATCTCGCGGAACACCAGCGCGCCTAGGTATGTTCCTGTGGATCGCCTCTGAAGCGTCGGAAACAAACGGACAAACGTCCACGTAAATCCTACTGACAATGATCGATTTAGTCCTCCGCAATGTTATCATACGTTTTTCATTTACCGCTTTGGAAATGAATTCCGGTATCGCGTACGTGTACTATGCCGTATTCGCGTCGCGTGGCCGAACGTGTAAATCGAGCATCGCTCCCGAATCGACAGGAGCGCGTGGATCGATTTGCACGATCGCGTAGAAGCGTGTAACGAGAGATAAAGGACGGTCGACGCGACGGTCGGTTCGTAGACCTTAAACAGGTATTTTCGCGTTGTAATAAAGAATCACGTCCACCGTCCATCGGCGGGGAACGGGCTGGTTGAGTGACAAATTTGAAATGCGAAAAAAGGAAAGGGCAGACCCAGATTCCGCGAAAAATTCGCATAACTCCGAGGGTGACTCAGTACCAGATCTCCTTGAGCGTTTTACGAGTGTAAATATCGTCGTTCCTATCGGCTGCCCACTTCTCCGCCAGTCCTACCTCTTTTTCTCCTTTTCTCTGTTTCTCGCTCTATTCTCATCCACCTTCTTTGTCGATTATTCTCCGAGAGACAGACGCGACCGGCAGCACCGGTGGAAACTACGAAACGTAGTTTCATTCATGATTCTTTCGCCGCCCCGGCTGGAACTCGGGGATTGTTCCAGCACCGTCGCGAGGGAATGAATTAAATAGTTCTCCTTGGAAAGGACACGTCGCAGGCGGTCGACTAAAGCGATCGAACGGTAACGCCGAGGCATTGCATAAAACCTCATTTCCATGACGGACGCCTGGTCGATGTTTCCCTTGGCCAAGGGCACCCGCGCGAACGATCTCGTTCTCGCCACTGTTTTATTCTCAGTCTCTCGTATTGAGATAGAAGTGGAACAGCCCACCTATGCTCCGACACCTTTGAAAACTACGCGCGCAGCACGAATGAAACTTAATCGTAATCATCGTGAGAATGGAATGTCGCTCGTTACGAACGAGTTTGAACTACAAAAGGGCATGCTGGGACGATAAATGCTCAAGGCTGAGTGATTTCCCGAACGACGACACACGCTGGCGAGTTGCTCCTCGGAACAGGTCGCGTTACCTGGGAGGAGCAACCTCCAATATCGTTTCTTCCTTTATCGCCAATCGATCTCCCCTCGCGCGACCTCTCGATCGTTTTGCTCGATCGTCGCCGGCTTTCGCGAATTCCGCCCATAATATGTACTTTGTTTTATCGAAGCTGACTACGATTATCGAGTAAATTCCCCGGGTGAGAAACTCGAGGTGGGTACTCTTAGCATTTAACTCTCGGGGAAAACTACGGCGATCGGCAAATAAATTACGCGCGCGCCTGTTCGTTTGAAACGAAATACTTTCTCGCGTAGTTTCCTTTCGACGATGATACAGCGCCGGCGGCTCAAGAAACACGCACGTCGATAACGATGTACGCATAACACGGCCGCTGCGTGGCGATACGCACGACTCCGGTATCGGTCGGGGTCATCTTTCGGACCGAACCGACGATTCATTCATAACCGGGAAACTTGCGCGTTACTGTCTTCGCTTATCGTAAAGAATATGAGAATAAACAAAATACCATCGGAACAAGTGTTATTTTACGGCAGGCTTTGCATAAGCGTGGCGTCGACGGAACTTGAATTTCTGCGGAATTTTAATTAACACTCAATTTCTATGAAATTTCGATAATTCCATTACTCGTAAAAAAAATAAAAAAAAAATAAGTAGGTATACGAAAATCCTCGCGGCAGTGTTGCACGATACAGATTGACACTCATCCTCTCCCCGTATTTCTTGATTATCGCGCGGCAGAAAAGAAAACGCCGACACGGTCCATTCATTCCATGGATTGTTAATGGCCTCCCAACACTCGTAATCTTAACTCCCTGACGTCCGACACCGTCGTTTCAATGCTTTGGAATTCAAGCCTGACACGGTTCGTCCGAAGGGAACTCAACTTCGCTATATTCGATATATGTAAATCGGCAATCGCGAAGCACGTGTCAACTGTTGGTGAAAAGAATCGCGCGAGAATGAGGGAGCAGTTTCTTTCCTACGGCTGGCGAGAAAACGCCAGGCCGGGCGAATGGAAATAACAACGTAGCCGTTCGATCTATTAGCTGTGTGCCATCGGTAGTAAGCAGACAAACGGGCAGGCGAGCGCTCGCGCTCGTCGTGTTCCAAAGTCAAAGCCGTAAGGCAGGCGTAAGGCGGTGAGGAGAGCGAGTTCGCGGGAGAAGTTAGAGGAGGAGAGAAGACGAAGCGGGGAAAGCGGGTAGCTGGAATGGAATGCGCGGCGCCTAGGGCTTGTTGAATTCCAGGGCCACACGTGCCCTTCCCCTTCGCCTCGGGCACCCACCGCTGCCAATAAACTTTGCCCGCGGCTGGCACTCCCAACCGGCCACCATAGAACTCATTCATGGGGACCTCCTATCACGCGACGAGCCGCTGCTCGTGCCAATGATCCGCAACTGCACGCGCCTGCCTTCTAGCGGACGCTGCCCGAACTACGACGCGCTTGTCCCACGCGCCATGGTAATTCAAAAGGGAAAAAAGCAAGCCCTGCTGAATACCTTCTTGCAGAACGCGAAAAAAGAACCGCTCGACAGGACAGAGTTTCTTTTTTTCCTTTTACGTGACAGTGAAAGGCTCTAACCAGTACCGGATTTCCAAAGCGGAGTCAGTTTAAATTTAGACGTTAACGAATTTGAAATGAATACTACAGCGAGGACTAGCTGTAGTACCTATTCATTTCGCTAACGCTAACGTTGTATTTAATAGCTCGCGTAATGATTGGAATAGGCACGATTGATCTAACCTTTAGTTTGCACGTATTAAGGCCTGATGGAACTATCGCCGCAGTTTAATAGTCAGTGTGGCCAACGTTACGAGCGCGAAACTATGGCAATAGCTTCTTTAGAGGTGTTGAAAGATGTATTTACATGGCGAGAGACGCAAGGAAAATTTAACGGCTACGTGGCCATGTCTTTTTGTAACTTGAGCAGGTGTGTTGATAGATTAAGTATTCTTCCATAGATCATACTTCAGGTAACTTAAGCGTGCCGCTTACCTTGCACTTTCAAAAGTTGCTGACGTGCTGCTGCCAACTGCGGCGAATCCAACGCCAACGGCGAGTCCCTCTGGAATATTGTGCACCTAACGAACGATATTATTCCATTACATCACAGTGACGCGTCGTAATTTTAATAAAATATAATTCAATTATACGCACTGTTATAGCGACGACGAGCAATAAAACTCTCCTCCACTGGTTGTTTTTCTGCTCGTTATTCGGATCTTCGTAAATTGCTCCAATTTCTCCTTGTTCCGCTGGTCTATTTACATTTGCAGTTTGACGCCTTCTGGTGTTTTGCTCGTAGAAACCTGAAAAATAGTTTTATATTAATGAAAAAATGTACGGTGCGATATTAAACTTACCCCCCGATGCCCGTTTAAACCAATGGAAAAGCTCTCCTGTTATGAAACACAAATCTATCCCCCCCTTTTTTTGTATTTAATACGAAGCATAATAAAGTTTGAGAATTTTCAAACCTGAGATTTTCGCTTAAATTTTTTTTATTCGTTAGATCCCCAGGCAGGATTAATAAGATCAGTTATCCAGAATCGTGGAATTTTTTGAACACAAAACAACGATTAAAAGCGATATTAAGTTACTAGAATACTAGGCTTAGCATGTTTATCTTCTCTGTAGGAGAGTTTTGCGACTCGATGATTAACTACATACATCTGTGATCAGTGTTTTGATAGTTACTTATATTCTCACGATACTGTGTCTGCAAGTTCCACCCATTATTGCACAGACACTTGCATGCACACACTACTATCATTTGCATACATCTTTTTAAGTGCAAAGCAGCTAACGGTAACGAACAACTGAACTACTTATTATCCGAACAATAGAAAAATTGAACGCAATTTATTCCGCGGAGCGACTGCGCATTTTCCAGGAATAAGCAACGCGAACATTAAATTATTGCACGAATTGTAACGGAAGAAAAGAAAAATTAAGAGCATTATGTTCGTAGAGTGAAAAGGAAGAAGATTTAATTTCCAATGTTTTTTTGAAACAGCTTGTTCCTGAATCAGCCAATAGTCTCTTTTATGTGAAAAAAGCGAAGAGGGGGCGAGTGTACAGTGATATTTACATATAGACACGTGTATCATGAACTGATCCCATTTTCCAAGCCTACAGAGAGAATTGGATATTACAAGAAACAAAGTGAGATACCATCGATGGTGGTCGAGTCAATTTGAGTATACATATTCCCACCGGATATCTGTAGGTCGTTATACGGATCATAATCGTCTAAATCCTCGTCACTCTTTAGTTTTGCAACGACCTTGCGTCTTTGTTTCGTACCGACTGACTGCATAGCTAAAAGCACATTGGGGGACTGAATGCCAAGGGAAGATATCAACGCGTCCGTCCCGTAAACAAAAGCCGCGCCTACGAGAAACCCAACTCCGACAGGTACGAACGCGTATTCGCCTTCCGATCCGTAAATTTTGCTCTTTGCCGCCATTTCAATGGCAGGTTCTAGTAGCGACCAATAACTCGCTGCCACCATCACGCCGGCCGCAAATCCCAGGCTGATGTCCAACACCTTGCGCTGCAACAAAATCCATTCGATGCATTGTATTCTTCTTCTCTTCTCTTCTCCCCCCGCCTCTCCACTTTTCATTTCTTTTATAATCGCCAGGATTAAAAATATTTCAACCCCGAACATTCTACGATTCACCCACGCGGAAATATTGAATCGAAATATTATTTTAACCGTGGACGATCGTTAGAGTAATCGCTATTTTATTATTTGCGTAGGCAAATAATGCGGCAAATTTGGTCGTTGCAATTAATATACAAATTACTTTCTGGATAGCGTATCTAAATATGCAAAGTACACGTATATGCAAGAAATATGCTGTAGCTAATTTTAAATGCAATACGATACAGTAATTTTTTTCCCCAGATCTTTGGCACTCGTGCCTAATTGCGATTACGCGTATTGCTCTTACTTCTTATCTGGTTTCGCGAAAAGTATTTACATATTTGCATAAGAATCGGAAATCATCAACTTTACAGAGAAAACTTAAACGTTGATTAAGCGTTAGCAATTTCTACGAAATGTGTGGAATGCAAACAATGGTCATTCAGCGACTATAAAATTCTTTGACACTGAGATTCTTTCAAGTCCTGTTCAATTAAAATTTGAATTTTATATCACCTTCCAGTGATATGCATTGCAAACAAAAGTAGTATCGCAATATTATCTCGTTACTTACGACGATAAAAGCGAAAGATATAAGGAGAAAAAAAATGCAGGATACCGAGAAATAAATGTCATGGCCGACAGACAATTTTTCGAGGTCACAGTATTCGATAGTTTACGTATTTGAATTTTTTCGCGGAGAAAGTACATGTTTTACAGGTGACACAGAGATTCGTGAAACGCTATGTTAAACAGGAAATCTTGAAGTATTTATTGCCAGTACCGTGTTCTCTGTTTGATTATAAATCGCACTGTACAGGCTGTTTACAATAATAGATAAAATTTCAAACAGGAGGCATTTCCCGCGAAAGAAGTACGATAAGATAAAGTAAGGTTAGATGCGCTCCGTGAAAAAGGTTAGGAACAGATACGGTATATCTGCAATCGCGGTATCAATAAAAATCTATCGACCCTTCAAGATCGTAATCGAGTTTCCGAGAGTGCGATGGAAAGGGAATGGAAAATATCTTACTTGTTTCCCTCGAATGACAATGACGAGTGCGGCACCCGCTGCGGTAAGAGCCCATGTAAATAACGTTCCTAGAAGCGCCTGTGTGATCGGCGAATATTCCTTCAACATTTTACTAATCGTCGAGTTCTCGTCACTTTCAACTACCTATACACTGCATCCTCTGTTCGGCGAACAGTCCACGAGAAACTGTTTCATGGGACAGAAAATCTCCCTGATATGCACTCAGTCCCCCTAACAGCCCGTACTTATCTCAACCACCACGTCCACCACCACTACCACCACCACCACCGCTCACGACACTACCTTCACCTTCGCTACCGTTTGCTACCGCATACATATACTTACCAATGCATATCAGCGCTGCTAATCCCGTTTCTCTATTCCCACTAACACACGGGATTCTCGCTCTACGATCACATCCCTTACATCAAACAGGACTAGCATACGCGTGGGCGAAATCAAGCCAAATATATCGCCCCAACTGTTTTTAGACAGGGTTGCTTCTATTTAGTCCTGGCGCCTGTATGCAACACATAACTTCCACGATCAGCCAATAAGAACGCCTGATTCGGTTCACCTATCAAACACCTACCTTTCGTCACGTGACGCTCGATTCAAACCGCGAAAACTTTAGTCCGTAGTTCGCGGTTTCCGAGGAGTAGCCCGATCGTCAAGAGCCCTCGAAGAATCGCGTAAATCTGTAGTAAATCGGTAGTAAAACTCTTTTGAACGTGCTCAGTTTTATTTACTGCGTAAAGGCATGACGTGTGATTCGCGCTTTGTGTCGTGTTAACGTGGCGCCATGATCGTCGAGGGAGAAGAGCTGACGTCTATCGTCTATCGCAGTCCTGTCAACGTGCTAACATGGCGTCTGCGTCGGTAGGTGAACATTACAACCTATTCGAGCCGTAAAAGTCGACGCCAAGTTCATTTTATTCTACCATTAACGTATCGGTTCGTTGGGAAACGCAGTAAGAAACGTAGTTTGTTAATACGCAACAAGCTAACCTTATTCTCTTGCCATTTCGGAAGAATCGTTATTGACGTTGGTTCGTGAATTTCCGTACGTATATTGCGGACCTATGAACATTCAAGTCGGCGTCGTTAACCACTGTATTCAAACACAATTAATCGTACTTTCCTGTACGAACGCACGTATTCGCGTTTCGTTACACGTTGTCTTTACGATAATCGTAATATTAGGATGGTGAGACGAACATATGGGGTGTTTCAGAAGCATAGGTAGAAATCTAACTGCTTGCTGACTCAGGTTTATCGTGACATCGTAGCTCTGGAACATCCTGTATAGCCCTCACTTTGGCACCGTATAAATATTGGACGATTTCGTTGTTAGGTCCCTTTGCTAATGGATGACGATACAATTGCTTTTGGCGAGGAGGATGAGACGGGCCGAAATAACAACAAACTCAAGTATATAGATTATAAGATAGTTGTATAAGCAGGAAGGTCTACCTAGTTTAGGTTTAATGCTCACGAAATATTGGCTTTTTCTAGACACCCGTACGTCACCATGTTTCATTTAGGATTCAGAATAGCGGCGATAGTAGTTTATATGTTGTGTGGGTGGTTCTCAAATAGTTTTATTGCTAGCTTCGTAACTGTTGTATTACTTCTATCAATGGACTTTTGGACGGTTAAAAATATTACCGGAAGGTTGATGGTCGGCCTTAGATGGTGGAATTACGTGGACGATAATGGCAAAAGTCATTGGGTGTTTGAATCGAAGAAGGTTTGTTCAACTCTCGTTCGTAAATCCATTTCCCGAGTTGCCACCATCGATTTCCAAGATATCTCGCATACCTTGGTTTTGTTACATTTTGATAGACCGATTTCACTTGTCAGAGCTGCTCGATACGGCGGAGCGAAACTATATAGGTGAAAATTTCAATTTGAATTTTCAGTTGGCCTGGGTGTGGGACAGGTAGTTGTCTTTTCATTAATCGAACACAATTGTAAAAGAACTTTGGGAAAATGTTAAGGTCTGCAGGTTCCTTTTTCTCTTAAAAATGTAAAAAGTAAGATTCGCAATGTTATTTTTTACATTTTTAAGAGAAAAAGGAATTGGCAGACATGAATATTTTTCCAAGATTTTTTTACAGTTGTGTTTGGTTAATCAAAAGACAGCTATTCCGCACCCAGGCCACCAGAAAATTCAAATTTAAATTTTTGCCTATATAGTTTCGCTCCGCCCTACTGTTCAAGGCTTACCAGTTTTCACATATAACGGTATCGACGTAAGAATGTCTAGCTATTCAGCAGAAACTCACTGTTCTCGGGTACAAAAACTCTGGAAAGGAGCGTAATTACTTGTTATATTATACAAGGTCTATTATGTACCCTGTGTTTCAGGGTATTCAACAGAATCGCATTAATGCAACGGAAGCTCGTATTTTCTGGTTAGCCATAATCCTCTGTCAAATTCTATGGTCCGTATTTTTCATGCTAGCTCTGTTCGGATTAAAATTTAAGTGGTTGCTACTTGTGTGCATCGCGCTTGTTTTGAACGGAGCAAACTTGTACGGATACGTAAAGTGCAAAATGGGAAAGGATCAAAATATCTCTGCAGCTACGGGCGATTTTTTGAGGAAGCAAGTCATTCAAAATGTTCGTTGAGCAATTTACAGAATAGTTTTTTTTTTATACATTTCTGGACGCTGGGGAGTTTATAATCGTCGTCTTATCCTAGGTTGCGTCGATGATGACTAGGACTCCTCCGACGAATAATCCGAGCGAACCAACTAATGTGATATAGAACTGCAAAATTTTTCTTGCGGCGATATTATACGATATGGTGGAAAACAAAAGTTTGTACATAATACGAAAGATTGTCGTATACATCCTAATGGAATAATTAATAAAGCTACTATCAAAGATACGTACTTATCTTTGTCTTTTCCATGATTGCCCAAATTTAATCGGGGACGAGAAAGATAGGAAGATTACGTTAGTTATTAGTTTATTGATGCCACAAGGCAATACATAATGTACACGTTATTTCTCCTCGTCAACAGACTTCCTATTACACAATATTTAATTTGTATAGGTGTTAATTAGTAACATTGCATTTATCATACTCACTTCAGCCTGTTGTATTCTTTCTGGCAAGAAAGTATCACAAAATAATTTCCCATTCTTTCAACGATATTTAGTATCTGACTTATTCTTTGTCTTTTTTAATTCACATTCTTCTCGGAATTAGTGACTGTAATTACGTACTGTCTGATCCGAGTGGATGAATTCGAGGTGTTTTCACGTACAGTAAGAAACTCGCCGCGATATTGCACGGAGCGTTCGTTCGTGGCCGATTGTATTTTGTTACGTTATTAAAAGTTGCTCCGAAAACGCGAGTTTTTATGCTTTTACGAAGAAGAATACAACAAACCACATATTGCTATACATTTCGGGGATATAAAAAAATTATAAACACTAACAATAGACACGCAGCTAAAGTACAACATACGCAAGAATTTTGGAATGATACAAAAAAACGTAACGACATTACGTTCGGTATCTTATAAATATATGAATATCGTGGACTTCATTGTATTGGTAAATTCATCGAATATAATTTAATGCTACCAACTTATAACTAGTAATATGTTTATACAGTCATTTAATTTCGTTTCTCGTAACGTATGGTATTCTCAGTTTGGAACTTTAAACACGAAGTTAATGACCACGTTGGTCTCGCCGCACCCGATGCAGCGTTAGATTTTTCTTGTCAGTTGTTAAAATATAACGATTAAAATTGAATGTTGAAATAAGTAACATTGGAAAGGTAATAACGTTCCGAAGATTATCGTAGCAACGACTTCTCAAAATCTCTTTCATCTTTTTCCTTTGAATACTGTAAGACTCGTACGAACAAAATCGCCCGAATAGAATACATATTTTTGTCGTTTTAACAAGTTCGACGATCTATAAACTAAATTTGTTGCGCGCGGATTTTTTAATAAATAATTACTTGGCGATATGAATGCATTATCGTTTGAAGGACTATGTTTCCTGATGAACGTTGATTTATTCATTTTATTATACCAATCGTACTTTTTAATAGTAGCTGCATTTGATTTGTGAAAAAAAAAAACAGTCGTTTCGCGTTTCTTCATTGTCAAAGTAACGATATTACATCTATGTTCTGACAGAAGCACAATGTATCACTTAGATAATTGAGACATAAACATGAATAAGGAAACGATAAAGTAATGTACATGTAAATTAATCGAGTCAATAGTATAAAAAAATAATTATAAAAATAAAGTAACTATTTCGAGAGTAACTTCCGTGCTCGCACCAAAGGTCAGTTTTTTTGTTTGAAAGAACACTCGGGTATCGATTTCGGTGACGTATCCATAATTGAATGTCGTAAAAAATGACCGCGAAAGAATTTGGGTCGCGTATTGTACATTATTAATACGTGGAGCAACGTAACGGTAAACTTAAAATAGTGCCAGGGGAGTTTGCGTAGAGAACGAGGGAGACGCGACTGATCGAATAGTTTACCTTTCGATCATGCTCGAGCAATTTAAGTACTTTCACAAGTACCGAAAATACCTAGCAATTAGATGAGACGCAATGGCTTTCAGTCTTACAACGTGAAATAAAAACAACACACGAGATGAAAATAAATGCACATTCTGAAATAAGCCGGTACGTATCTAGCGTTCAATGTAAATCTCATGTAAAAAATTACGTGCGCAAAAAGTATGCTCGCGTAAGAAAAACGCGTAAAAAAGTTGAAAAAGAGCATATCAAATGATGCGTTGGAAAATGAAAAGCGTTGAAATGAAAGATTTGTCATGAATATGTAACAATGAGTCTTTCCGGATAAAGCATATCAATCCCGGTAGTCTGGAAAATATCCACAGCTGTTTTCCAAATGCTTACTCTCTTCATTAATGATATTTATAATAATATATATCTATATATATATATATATTATTTATCATCTTATTTATATATATATATATTTATATTTATATTTATATAATGTTGCTAATGACAGACGGTGCATGTATGTACACTTAGTCACAATTCCTGACCCTCGAACCACTTTTAAATGAACAGATGTTAGAACGGTCGATTTAATAATTGGCTATTTAGAAATGGAATTTAAAAAAGGAAGTAATACTGATTCGTTTCGATATTTATATGTATAACGTTCGTAGATTCCTGTACGAGTATATGATCAAAGCCAAAACAATGCCAGAAACCAAAAATGATCCTTTCCTTATAGGAGAGTAATACATTCATTATCGTATATATAGTTAGATATTTTATTAAATAGAATTTTACGCTCTACCATATCGAACAGCGATAGAACGACTCTATACCGAACGGTACGATGAAGATTTTGAAATATAGAAGTTATATAAACGAGCGCATGCTTTATTGTCCTCATAGACTACGAGCTTCGTAACTCTTTGAATTACAATTAATATACGTGGAAAGTTCCTATGGTTATCAAAAAGGATATACCGCTTGGGATCGATTGCATCGTTAAGGTTCGTTTTTGGCATTGCTCTGGTGTCTCGGCGCTGGGGATAATGCCAGCTACATACAAGTTTCGCTGATTCTAAGGGCTTTAGATACTCTGATTATAATCTATGCTCCCGACAAATTACATTAGAAACAAGTTTAATCTCCGACGCGAAGCAACTCAGCTTGAGCGTAAACCGAGCCAGGAATGATCGAAGTTTGGGGCAAACTGTTCGTTCGTATAGGTATGTATCTGGGAAAATCGTAAAAGTAGTCGAGGTAGAAGCCTACAATGGAACTTTGTACACGAGGGCATCGAGGGCTCGGGGGAACAGTACGCAAATCCGACATACAGTGCTTCTAGTTAAATTAGTTCTCATAGAAATCCGCACAACTCTTTTGTGCATTTTAATTGAATATAGGCACCGTTTCCTTTCACTCTTCCTTCATTCAATCCATTTGTTTCCTTCGTTTTCTTCTAATGGCATCGCTTACACGCTAATCTTAGAACAATCGCTTACGATCTACTTAAAATTACAGTAGGTAATGAGAAGATCCCTATCGTGCGTAATGGGCTCAGCATGAATAATTGTCGATTTGGCAGTATGGTAATTTTCTTGTCAGTGAGCGGAAATTTTACGTCTCGCTGTTTTCTCAACATCTGCTACGGAGATCCTTGCAATTTCTCTTGTCTTCGATATCGTTTGCTGCATCGATAAGTACTTTAAGAACGTGCCACTGTCTGTTCTTCCATTTTTATTCCTGACGAAGCACACTGCGCGCGTATCCGCTCGCTGTCAGACGTTACGTTTCCCACAAATATGGAAGCACTTTTCATCAAACGAATAGGAAAGTTTGAACTTTTTTCGTATGTGTTTGTTTCTTCGCAGTGTTTATGTGTGCGTGTGCGAGAGTATGTGTGAGGTGTGTCTGTCTTTATTTTTTCTCATCGTATCGTACGATATCGCGCGTTAATAATTCGACTGCGAGGCACACGATCGCAAGAATAACCCTCGTCAGTTCGTCTTAAGTTAAAATTAAGCAGCCATAGTTTTTCGAGGAAGCCGGTAAAGGGCATAATCGCGGGATGTTTCGGATGATCGCGAGTTGGATATGTTTTTTAATCATCGAACCCTGGATCGTTCAAACGATATTTTCAATATTTCTTTTCGATTAGAAAATCAGTCTCCCCCCGACTTTAAAACATGGGCGACTTTCAACTCGAAAACGCGCGAGTCGTTCTTGTCCCTTTGTATTTTGCTTATCTTTCTTTGCGCCTTGTAACCCGTAAAATAAATTTCAGGAGAGAATTAAGTTTCTATAGATATGATTGTTTCTACGAATACGAGAGCCGTACGTTCTAAACGGCGCGGCAGTCTTGTCCCGCGATTTACTCGCGGGATTTTGTTTTCGATAAAATTGCGTTCAGCACTTACGATGCCGTCGAAAATTGAAGTCTTCCGCATACTTGAGATTGCTGCAACACCATTGACTAAGATACTTGGCTGCTACGTTAGTTGCCCAAGAAGTTAGTAATTTATCGCCTTTCTACTCTATTTTTGTCCTTGAAAGGTACGAGTATAGTACATCATGCCCAGAATCGTGGTATAACCTACACATCTTCTTTATCTTTTGCATAGTTGCCGAGCACTTCATTGTACTAGACGCGTCGCACTTTTGCCCGTTCTCCGACCTCTCTCCCGTTTCTTTGTCGATCCCTTCTGTCCCTGGTCGAGTCCCTTTCCTCGCGGGTGTCGGGTTGTCAGTTGGCATAATGATCGAAAGAACCCAGGTATTCCAAACTGGCGCGATAACAAAACTGGTATTGGTCCTAGAGAAACAGACAAACGTTATCATTGATTTTTATAGAAAAAAAAGATTCTCACGCACGTAGACAGGACACATAATTTCGCGTGGAGTTAAACTAACCTCAGTTTGAACCATAGCTGGGCGTTGCGTTCGTAATATTCTGACTGTTTGGAAGATATCAACCACCCCCTCGTACTGCATGCGTTCCAATACGATGCTGAGTGTGATAAAAACTCCGGTTCTTCCGACGCCCGCGCTACAGTGCACGGTTATCGGCCCCTCCTGTCCGAATTGCTCTTTCGTTTTGTGCACCTGTCCGATAAAGTCGATGAATCCGTCGCCAGATTTCGGAACCCCCTGTTCCGGCCAGTCGATAAACTGGAACTGCCGGACTGTGCGACTCGCCCCGTCCCGGGCGTCCGTCACCTTGAATTCCCGCAGTATGTATTGTGGCATGTTGTATTCCGCGATCGGATCAACGACAAAGCACTGGTAACGGATCGACCTGTCGGACGGCCAGTATTGATGGCACTTCTCCCTACCCATCTCCTTTAATTTCGTCAGCATGACAACGATCGTGGAATTATGCTCCCAGAGCATACGCCAAAAGTCGTCGGTGGTGTCGCATAGGGGTCCCTGGGTGGCGATGTACGCGCCCCGATACCGATACCCGTCGATCAGGCTGGCGTTTATGTAATCGGACCCTTCGATGTTTCGCTGAGGCTGCAGGCACACTCTGGTACACTCGTACGGCAGGATGTGTACCAGACGGTTTTTGTGCTTGTTACAGGGAAGATTCGCCGATATGAATCGCGTCGAGTCTACTTTAATGTTGGACAGCTTCTTGAATTCCAGTTCCATGCCGGTTATGTTGTCGATCTCCGGTTGCATCAGCTTCTGGATGTGCGAGTGCAAATTTCTGGCAGGCACCTCCATGTTGCCACAGATCACCGCCTCATACAGCGCGTCGTGAATGAATATGTACTGATCCTCGGTTTGGACCATGTAGTTCCTTTGCGCCCGTAGGCAAGTCACGTGGCCGTAAATGTCGATCATTTTCTCGTGCTTGATTCTTTCGAGCATTGAGTCTATGACTATGAAGCAGCCAGTTCTTCCAACACCGGCGCTGCAGTGCACGATCAATGGCCCGCTGTCCGGTGGATTGAGAGATCGAACTCTGCGCAGGAACTGTAAGAATGGAGCAGGATGTTCAGGCACACCGTGGTCCGGCCAGGCCGTGAATTGCAACTGTTTTATCTCCCGTCTTTCCGAGTATCCCGCCCGAGAGATCTGGAACGTTCTGATGCAGTAGGTGGCCAATTCTTGAACGTCGGTGATGGTCACTGTCATCAGACCGTAAGTCTCGGAGCCTCTGCTCGGCCAGTACTGATCACACTTTATTCTAGTCCTTTCCTCCAGCTTCGTCATCATCACGATCGTGCTCGACCTTAATTCCCAGCACATTCGCCAGAAGTCACCGAAAGTCTCCTGTAGAGGCCCTTGAGTGGCTACGTAGGCGTTCTGTTTCCTATAACCGTCGCAATAGTTGGCGTTTATGTAGTCGGTGCCCGACATACCGTCTATCGTCTGAAGGATCACTCTCGAATGATCGTAAGCGATCACGTTTGCGTAACGGTTCTTCGACGCGTTTACTTCCATATTCGAGTGGTCCCAAGTGAACTGTTGGCCGGGCTCTATCGATTCGTACTCCTGGCTGAATTTTAGATTGTCGTTCGCTTTTAGCCGCTCGATGTGATTTCCTAGCTCGCTGATGGGGATCGGCGGGTGAGAAATCATGCCGGGTGTCTGGAAATTCAAACGCCTCATTTCCACCGGGTCGGAGGGCGCGTGATTCGAACTAATGTCAGCGGCCATTAACGGACGTGTTACTGCCGCTTGGTCGGGTGCTTTGCACGGCTGTCTCCGTCTGAAAAGATTATAGAACACAACAATTACACGATTCCCTCGAGGAGATCTTATCCGCCAACTTTTAAGCTCGTCGCATTGCAAGTCGACTCCTAATACGTTCTCATCACCATCGTCGTCGTCGTCATTATCATTAATAATTATAAAGATGGATGTTCCTCGGTGCAAGAGTAACGCATTCAAATTACTAAAACTTCGCGCGCCTAGTATTTCGAATCTATCCCGATCTGCGACGCAAGTATCGTCGTTACAATCGCGAATCCTTCCCCTTCGGAATGGACGTTGAATCATGTCGATACGACTTCTCGTTGCCGAGATATCATCGTTTAAACTGAAGTGTTCTGTCTCGCACAATGGGAATTCTCGCTCACACGTTCTTCACTGACCTAGTTTCGCTGGACGAGCGTTTGCGTAGGTCAGTGACAGACGCCGAGTCAGCGTTTTTCTTCCTACTACCGGTCGCGCACACGCATTTCCGGGAAAAAATCTGGGTCACGGACCACAGCGTTCATTCATGATCTCGCGATCTTCGGACGGTACACTTGAAAGCTTTATATCTCGAGAACCATTTGAGATATCGACTTCGAATAAAATGTCACGTCAAACGCACACCGTTCTATATCATCCCGGCTGATATAATTCCTCGACTCTTTCGCTGATAAATTCTCTTCCAATTTGGCGCGATATTCGCGAACGTTAAGAGACGGAGAATCCTACTTTTTATTAATCACGAGATATTTCTATAGACTATACGCATACTCACTTTTTAATGACAAACAGAAGCACGAGGAATACGCTGCCCATTAACGCGGCGATGATTGGGCCGACTACCCACACCATTCCCGGCTCCTGCCCGCTAGTTGTCACAGAAACTTCTGGGTTTCCATCCACTGGAATATTAGGATTAGGACGGCGCGGTGGTTCGCCCGGAGGTACTTCCCTCATGTCGAGCGACAGGTACTCGGAGAAGGGTGACGATGTGTACAAATGCTGTAACATAGAGTTTCGCGATAGATGCTTGCCTTTTTGTGGTACGTTGCTCGTGTGTCTTCAAGTTTCTAGCCTTACCTTCCTCGGCGTGTCGACGACGGCGCGCACGAAAATTCGATACCGCTTGTTCTTCTCGAGTTTCCGATTTTCATAACCCTCGTATATGTCGCCGCTTCCCAAGTGGAACGTGTACGGGATATTCCTGTGCGGGAACTTGGCCGCGATGTAGGGCGCGTTTTCCCTCTCCTGCTTGGCACCCTTGCCCGTAATCATATCCTCGGTCAATTCGTCCGGGTGCTTGTCGGCCGTCGGTTTGTCTTCAGGCACAACGATCAAGTAGTAGTGTGAAATTGGTCCGTACTCCTCGGAGGCCTGAGGCAGTATCACTTGAATCTCCTCGCCGTTGGCCACGCCGTAAAAGTCCGGCTTCACCATAGGCTTAGGCGCCGCCATTTGTGTAGTGACAGTGATTTTAGCTGGTGGCCTGTATTGTCCATCGCGCGGCACCGCGCTCACGTTTACGTTATAAGTGGTGAACGGCTGGAGTTCGTTTATCATGGTAGAGGAGGCACTAGGGTCCAGCAGAATCTGTCTACGAGGAACGATCTGAGTTTGCGTGATCCCCTGCGAGTCGACGAACTCCTTCACGGCGTCGAAGGAAACTTTATAGTTCATTGGGTTCAGTCTTATAGGCGGTGTCCAGGAGAGGGTCATAGAATGGGTGGACGAGTCCGGGGCTCTGAGGTTCAATGGCACGTCTTCTGGCTTCACTTTCACCGTCACCTTCTCGCTGAGCCTTCCCAGGCCACTCTTGTATCGCGCGGCAACCGTGATCGCGTACTGAGTGAATTTCTCCAGGTTAACGAGATCCGCGGATTCCGTAAGGCCGACAGTCTTCTGCTTCCACTCGTCCAAATCCTCCACGGCCGTTGTCGTGTAGAAGATCTGGTAACCGACGATCTTGCCGCGATTAGGTACCGGCTCCCACCAAACTTCCACGCTGGTGTCCGAGGTAGCCACAGCTTTCACGGACATCGGTGCCCTGCCAATATCTTTCTCCGTTATGATTGTGATCTTCTCCGAGTAAGGTCCGCTACCTCGGGCCGTGTGCGCCCTTACGTGGAACACGTACTCCGTGTTCTCTTCCAAGTTGGTGAACACCGCCCTCGTCTTGGTGGTGTTTCTATCGATGGCCGTCGAGTGATCGTTCTTTTTATTGAATTGCACGTCGTAACCGATTATTTGACCGTTCCTGTGCTGCCGGATGGGTGTGTCCCACGTCACGCACACCGTATCGGGAGTTTGAAAGAAGTACGACAAATTGGTTGGTGGACCCGTGGGCTCCCCTTCAGGGCTGAACCAGTATCGCACCGTTTCCTGCCCGAACCCAATCTCGTTCTGCCCGGCAACCCTAAATTCGTAGTCTATCCCCCGCTCTTCTGCGATTTAGACATAAGCCGACCGACCACAGCGTTCAGTTAACCGAGCACATACGTATGTACAACATTAGGGCTGGGACTATTTGTCGAATTTTTCGGTATCCGAATACTTGAGTTGCTCAAGAATTTGGCGGATATAATTCGAATATCCAAGTATTCGAATAGTATGGTGTGAATTACAAATCAAGTTCTTTAGGTTCATTTGTCAGGGTGAATTCTTGTAAGCTAATTTTTACCCACTTTACACCAGTATTCGAATAATAACATTCGAATACTCAAATATTCGTAGCATTCGAATACTTGTAAAATTAATTTTATTAATTTTCGTATTCCGTCTAGGCAGTTCAGGGACGCTAGACTGTTTTATACCGCGGCTTATAAGTCGAATCTTGGCTTCTCGGATCCAATTAATCGTATCTGCGAAGTAGCTAATAAGTATGCCAGTTGTTTTGACCTTTTTGCCACATCTCATTCTGCACTCAAATGTCATCTAAATACTCCGAATAATGCACTTTAATATTCATCTGCTGTTCTCTATTTTTGCTGTGCACTTTACTAAGACGATTATTTTGTTTACCGGAGCTTGTTAGACAAATTGTTTTATGTACCCTGCGTCATCTATCTTAATGGTATTTTTCACTCTCTTTTGTCTTTTTTTGTCTCAACTTGTACCCTCTTACTCTTGTACACTAAAGGGAACCCCTTCCCGTTTACATACAATAAATAAATAAATAAAATATTCGAATATCAAATTATTCGGATAGTCCCAGCCCTAATGTACATATAACTATTCGAAAAGAATTACTGAAACATTGCGAAAAAATTCTAGCAGGCTTACCAAGATCGGTGATTTTGTAGGTATGCTGGCCAGTTCCTTGAATAAACTCTTCTTTAAGCGTTTGATTCTTAATTCCATATCGTATCCTATAGCCCAACAGATTACCGAAGATTCGGGTGGGTTTCGACCAATCCAGTTCGAGCACGTCAGGGTCTTTGGACAGAACTCTGAAAAGAATTTAGCGGGTTGTTAACGCGACGATTAAAACCAACGATCTGGTCGGAAGCAGGGCTGGACGTACTTTACGTTGACCTGGGGCCTGTTGGGCACACCTCCCGGTGTTTTGATGTGAACTGGCGTCGACCGATCGCCGTCCCCCTTTCTGGTCAAAGCGGCCACTTGTATCGAATACTTAGTGTCTGGTTGCAAACCGGTAATGTTCACTTCCAGCACACCGTTCTCGTTTACCTCGAGTCGGATCGGTTCGTTCAGGAGATCCTTCCCCTAAACATACAATCGCATAATTGTTAGTTAATACTATCTTCTGTCTAAGATTCCGTTATGCTGTTGCTCTTTGGCTCGTTCGACTGACCTCCTCTCTTACTTCCTGTACGTGTACATGATAACCTCTTATCACGCCGTTCTGCTCTTTCGATTTCGGTGGCTTCCATTTCACGTGTATCGCGGTCGAGTTGATCGGCGTCAGCACGACATCTTGAGGATCTCCCGGCACTGGAACGCAACGCACAGTTAACAGGCGCACTTTACGCTCGGCTCGTGGCACACTCACAGTCGCACGCTCAGGTACACGTAGTCACAATCGCACATGAGGGTTTAAAATAACATCGTAATGAAATTATGAATACCTGTAAAAAAAAACCGCGGAGATTTAAGGTGAACTTAAGACACTAAAGAATCAGAGACTGTCCGCGTCGTCTGTCCGGTGAATTGGAAAACGTGCTGAGAATAATCAATCTTTATAAATGGAACCGTCAACTCGACGAGTCGATGGCGTCCGAATGCTTGGATTAAATATGTAGTAATTGTCGGTCGATAATTCGTTGGTTTAATCAGAGCGCGGCTCGCGAGAAAAAGTATCGTAAACGAAACGCGTCGCGTAGAGCACTTAAAGGATCGAGTATGAAGAAAGTAACGCAGGAACAGACGAGAAAACATAAACGAATGAGAAACGGGGGTGTAAGTAAAGAAAAAGTAACGGAAAATATGTATGTAGGTACATGCCACCAATCACACACCCGGCAAAACAACGTACAAACAATATTATGAGGTACGCAGCGCACCTCACGCTCTACGTCCCTACGGCACGATAATCCTCCATTTGAATACCAATAATGTATGTTTTTATTCTGCATTCGGTTTGAGAACGCGAATGTAGGGATACGCGTATAAATACGTGATCGAGATGCAAGAGCGCGGTTACGTTGGACGATAATGCTACGGCAATATTGGAGAGTCCATGACGAAACGAAGCAGTTTTATACACAGATAGATATATGTATATGTGCGATCTACAATCATTGGTGCTGGGTGTGGATGAAAACTGTGCCAACAGAATCGTGCATTCGTGTCTTTCGATAAACGTGCAAGGGTAACAAAATGTATCTCGTGTATTTACAGTTACCCACATCGACGAACCGCATCGATAATCTGTCGCGAATGTCTTGCCACATCGTCTCTTTGTCTCTTTTCTATTCTCTATTCTATATTTTCGACAAGTTTTTTATTTTATTTTTTTTATTTTTTGCTTCTAAGTTGACCACGATGTCTTTTTCTTTCTTTTTTTTCCTGCTTCTCTCGCGCAGATTCTGATTGGCGATAGATGGTGAATCTCATGGACGGTCCAGTATCCGGCACCGGAAATCTTATATCGGCATTACACAGAACAATAAGAACCAAACTGTTGTAGGGGAAAAGTAACTCCTACGGTCGTACCAGAAGAAAATAAACTGCAACTTCTACGTAGTAGTATCGCAAAAGAAAAATGCGTTGCAAGGAATATACGGCAAAGAAAAGGCAAACGATCGTTTCACGCGGTAGAAAACTATCGCCCGTGCTACCGAGAATCTCTGCTCCTCATATCGTCGCGGCTAAACGTAATTAATGTATCAATTATGCCCACGAGTTTCGCTATGCAGCGCAAAAAACAAACTTGGCGAGCGCGCAGTCGCGGAGCGTTTACGCATTTATGTAGTACGCAAATGGTTTTCGTTCAGATTATAATTGCTTGCCGACTGCAGCAACAAAAACAGTGGGAAAAATTACATCTCCAAAATGGTCTCTCACAGAGACAAACAAAAATGATATGCGAAAGAGACGGTAAAAAAGAAAAATATGTATAGAGAGAAAACGATTAAATAGGAAGAAAATTCATGGCACAACTCGAGACGAGCTAAGGGATACTCACTTATTTCAGCTGCGCCCCAAAAGTCGCCAAAAAAGTGGGAAAAAAATTCGTAAAAATTCGTGTCAATTTCGCATGTATATTGAGTAAAATTATAAAATATTTAATATGTTTAGGCATATCAGTGGGTAGCATACTACTGATTTCTTATCAACGTCAACATGGCCTCTTTTACAGCTATTATTTTTGCTTCGATTTAAAAAAAAATATATATATATATAGGTATATATATTATGTCTCTGTTTCTTTGATAAAACACGCACACGCGCACTCGCTCATTGGTTCGTTCCCTCCCTTCCACGCGCTCGATTTCAATCGTATCCTCTGCTCTGTTCGTAATATTTTCTTTTTTTTATTCGCTCTGCCGAGATACGACGGTGGAGAAAGTTCTCTTCAGAATCGACCGTTAAATAGAAAAATATCGCTTGGTCCTCGGTTGCAGTTGGTCGCAGAGAGGCGGGAGATGTGAGAATATTTCTTTTTTTTTCTTTTTTTTTTTGGCATGCGCAATCACTACTCCAAATATGAAATAACTAAAGGCTCATGTCCACCTGCCTCCTGCCGCCAAGAGAAAGACTTCTGGTTTCGCTTCGTGTACTCGAAGCGATAGTTTCTTCTCCGAGCAAATAGATCCGAGAACGGAAGGGACAGAGAGATGAAAAGAAGAGTACAAGATGCGTTCCGTTCTTTCCCTCGCGGCACGAGGCGTCGAGAGGAAAGACCTATGATAAAATGTCTACTGAAAAGAAAGCTAGGATGGAGAAAACCATAAGACGTAAGAAGTGGGAAGTGGACTCTTGTGGCTCGGGAACGTTCGTATAAACCGACAGGATGTTTCTTGTATCGGCTACGTGTATGCTCTAAATAGATGGAACACAGTCGTGGAGAAAAAGTTCGCGATGGGTTTTGTTCTGTTGCGTAAAAAATTCACGAATAGAAGACAAGGATACAAGAGTCGGTAAGGTGGGCTGTATTCGAGGGGGGGAAAAATTCTTGCTTCTGCTCTTGGCAACTCCAAAAAGTCACCCGCAAAAAATGTTAGCTCGATAAAAAATCCGCATTATTTTCCGTGGAAGGGCTCTCCTTTTTCATGGAGAAGGCCAGAGGGACGGCTTTTTTCGAATACGGTAAAAAATATTTCCGTCCCCCCCTTTTGTTCCCTTTTGTTTTACTAGCAGCATCCACCCGCGCATTCACCCATGCAAAAATCACAAAATTCCCCGCAAAATACGCACGTAGATAGGTGACTGTGAAATGAAGTGTGTCGTTTAGACCGGTCGGCTCTAGAGTGCACGGCACGCGAAATAATCCGATTCTCGATCAGTTTTTCCGTTGCTGGTTTTATCGGTGCAGCTGGCGGATCGAATCGGATCGGATCGGATCGAAACGGATCGGGGCGGATCAGATCGAGTCGGAGGAAACTAGAAGGGAGGAATAGACATGCGTTTGCGAGGAATTTGGAAACCATGATTCGGCTTTCCGCAGAGAAATAAAAGAAAACGGTGCGGGGGGGTTCGTTAATTCTTGAAATTCTCGACTTTAACCGCAGAATCGTTAGAGAATTCATATACAAACGTAAAAGTACATATACATACAGTGTAATAAAATCTGTCTAGATACCTATGAAAAATATGTAATAAGAATGAATACACGATAGAGTAATGAAATAGGTATACGTAACATATGGAAAGAACGTATTATACATGTCGAATAAAATAGAAATTCAATATCACAGAATACGATTATTAACTTACAGAGGCAGAAGATGGAAAAATAGGTCGGTGTGTTACATGCAGAGAGCGAAGGTGCACGTATAGACAATATAGAGAAGGGCTGGTCTGGTGATATCATTCCAACGAGCTTGGTGAGTGTAAAAAATTAACGGAATCCCGTATTAATGATCGGTCGGGTATTCGTTACGACCAGAGAGCGAGAGACCTCATACTACTTGGGGAGTCTAGCAGCGCATTAACCTATTTTCCCATCGACGGATTCGCTTACCCCGAATCATTTAAGCAGAAATTCCTGTTCGCGAAATATGTCGAATAAATTTAGTTAACCTTTCCCCAATGCAAACGAAATTCATCGATATCATATCGCTACCCTTCTCTCATTCTCTCTCTCTCATTCTCTCTCTCATTCTCTCCCTTCGTATCTTCCCCCCTCCTCTCTCTCTCTGGGCCAAAATCGAAATACCCTTGCCTTTGCCACGGACTCGTGGTTATCGAACAAACGGATAGAGATAATGAAGAAGATTGCATGGATATTGGTATTCAAATGTTTCAAAGTATACGTCGGACGGCATAATTTCCCACGTTCGCGACAAGATTTCGTTTACTCGTTTAGCCGATTGAGTTCGCGCTAAAAATACAGTCGACCGAAGTATATTCGCGACCGTCGACCCGGATTCCTCGAACATGATTCCCTGCCACTAGTATTCTCGTGTTCCCACGTTCCCTCGCGCGTCCCCTTTACTCTTGCATACGGGTACTCTTCTATGCACTCTCTCACGCATTCACGCACGCGCCAATTCCCGCGGCGATCTCGAAACTGTATCCACGGAATCCCCAGAAAATCGAACACCCCCTCGTCCCCCGAGCATCGAGAAATTCTTTGGCCAGTGGGTTCGAGCCGTCCAGCGGAAACAGCGAAGAGCAATGAGCGAAGAGCAAAGAGTCGAGATCACCTCGGGATGGAGCGAACAAGATTGCACGACAATCGACAGAGGGGGGTGCTTTTCGAGGGTGCTTTGATGTGCTGGTGCTTGGCACGATATACCGCATCGACTACGACAATTGATATTTAAACACGCGTATAGAGATTGCTGCATGTACTGTGAAATACGGTGCTCTCTTGATACCGAACGTCGAGCGAGTAAATTATACGTATGTCGGGTGCGCATATAGTCGCTCGCGCGCGTACGCACGAGTCGGCTTCGTAGATACGCGCGCACACACACTCACCCACGCACACACGACCCACGTGCATGCGTGCACGCGTGTGCTTTTAGGCTGCCGGCTGTTTACTCGACTAAGCGAAGGGTGCTTTTCAAATAGTGCGTGGTGGTGTAACATTCTACTGGTAGGTATACTGCGGAGGCGGTGCGTCTGCGTGTGATTCTGTGCGTAGGTGCGTAAATACGTGGTCCTCCACCTCTCATACTCCTCCTCCTCCTCCACCTCCTCCTCGTTCATCGCCACACCTTCCAACACCTCTTACCGTGCGCAACACGCGTGTGCGACTGTACATGCGTGCGTGGTGGGTGCGAGATAAAAAGAAACGGTGCCCGAGCGAGATAAGTGAGAGTTTTACCGGTGCCCGTGCACATACTCATAGTACCGGTGTGGCAAAAGTACGTATCGATAATACCTTTGGAATAATATAATCAGAGTAGAGTAGAGTGGTGCTGGTAATAGCGGCGACAATTACAAATAACGAACGACATTTGTACGTGTATATACGACGGTGAACTTTTAGTGCTTGACAATGTGCGAGCTTACACGGCAGGGTGCTTTCAGCAGTGCTTTTTTTATCGTTCCGCCTCGCTTTGCCGAGTCTGCCTTGGAGGGTGTTTGATGGCTGGATCAGTCGGTCGGTCGGTCGGTCGGTCGGTTCGTAAACGAGACAATGCGTGGAAGGAAGCGGGCGTTGGCGGAGGGGGCGTTGGTGAAACGAAAGAGGATCCCTGGGTGTTCCGTGGTGGCAGCGAGTGGAAAAGGGTTCGAGGGGAACGTCGTTAGCGACGCGTCCGTACGACTTTTAACGCGACAATGACGCCTCTGCCACAATGCTCCCTCGCAACAAATGATTCCGATTCCGATTCCGTCGCTTCTACCAAGGTCCTTCGATTATTTTTTTTCCAGACAAAAGACCCGCCCCGCCGTTGCTCTTCTCACTTTCGTTCACGAGGAACTCCATCGTCCGTTGTCGTACGACGCGTCGCGGACCACCGAGAGACAGAGAGAGAGAGAAAAAATATCGGCGACGGGAACGCGTTCTCTCGGGGCTCGTTTGTCTTCTGTTCTTTGGATTTCGAGGCTTAAGGGATTAGTCGACAGTTGGCGATGACGGTTAGTGTGGTTGAAAAAACTTGTACCATGCAGGCCGGTGGGCATGGGCTACCGTTTGCCGGTAGCAGTTGGGAGAAGGACGAGGAACGGGGTCGAAACGAAAAGCAAAATTTCCTCATGCATCGGCATGCCATTCATTGGACGTCGAAAGGAGCGGTGGTTGGTTAGTCGGGGAGCGTTTGGGGCTGTGCAGACTCGGCGTAGCTCGGCGGCTTTCTTTACGGTGGGCGAGGAATTCGTATCGGGACGGAGTTGTCGGGGCTCAGGCACGGGGGCTGGGATTCGAGACGATAATCTCCGGGAAGAAGATGGGTGAAATGGAGGAGTTGTTAAACAAACAAAGGCATGCTCTAAACATGTGCAAACAATAGGTAGAACTAAATCTTAACTAAAGACAGAAGAGCCTTATATATCAGAGATATAGAAATGTATATACATATATACGATGTGTAATGTATATATATATATGTATATATGTATATAGTGAAAAAAGTGCGTTATATATATATTTTTTGTGTGTGATACATACGCTATAGTTTTTATATATATACGTAAGCATTTCAACGACAAGCTGCCGCCCCCGTACACAGTGATTATTTCCAACCGACATAAATTCCTTCGCGACCCGTCGGCCAACTACTTGTAATTTTGCGCGACAGCAGCACTCGCGTGAACGGCTGTTCTCATAGATACGCGCGGATGATCTGCCGAAACGTCGGAAGGTAGAAATAATACTGAGATGAGATCGGGACGGTCAGCTTGGTCTCTATCTTCATAACACGTGGCAAGAGTGAGTCAACGAACTAAAGAGAGAAACGAAACATCTTTACTGACGTAACCACGGTAACCACCAGAAAGAACATTGAGTGTAACGAGTACATATCATTAGACAGTGGATATAATACGAGTTAGTGCGAATAAATCTTAAAAACTAGCTGTTCAAAACCTGGATCATCCTCCTGCAAATGCTTTAAGGAAAGACAAAAACACGTGAATAAGTATATAATTAAGTATTAGGCAGCGTGTTAAAATGAGTATCCAAGTTTAAAAATTTGGGGCTGGGGTTTAGGGGGTAACAAAAAACCAACGGCAACGAACAAAGGAATGGTTGCGATTAGGCCCTGTAAAAATAGTTAGAGAGCACGTTTTTTTTTTTTCCTTTCCATTCTTTTCATTTTTTTCTTTTCTCGTTTTCTATTTGGGGGGAGGGGCAAACGTAGCTGAGCTCAAAAATTGGTTATCAGCTTCTGAAAAATCCGTGGCTGCGTGCACCTGGAAAAAATTTCTGAGGCACACTAATGTGGGGGGGGGGCGGGGTGCGAGGGGTTTTGGGTGGGTGTGTGGGGGGGTTTTAGAGGGCTCCGGGGCCTCTGGGTTGTACAGAATAATCCGTGGAGATTTGTTGTCGCAAAAATCCCAAAAATATAAAATCTCGCCAGCCAAAAAAGTAGGGCCAACATGGTTTCGCGTCTCGTCTCGCGTGGGTGCCGCGTACCGCCCGAAAAATTGGGAATCGAGGGGTTGTGCCAGAAAAACGATAGGAGAGCGATGGACCAGCTTTAAAGGAGAGACACGAAAAAAGTTGTGCGCGTTCAAAAGTTACGTTCGCGCAACGAAAAAAAATCAACATTCTTTCTCTAATCGGAAAACAGGGTCACGCGGCGCGTTCGCTCGTGTATTTTCCCTCCTCCTTCTCCTCCGTTTACCATTCTTCGTTTTTTTTTTCCTTCTCTTTTCATCGCGGCGGACAGTCGGTGACTTGACAGTTCGTTTCTCAAAGAGGCAAGTGAATGGCAAAAGTGGCCTGCGAGGGAGAAGCTTCGCTCACGTATTGTACAATGTAATATAATCCAATGAAATCGAATGGCATAGAATGCAACGATAATGCAATAATACAATATAACGGGAACACAGAAAGAAAGTTGTCGAAGAGAAAACCAACAGACTATATAGAACAGAGGTGGGTGGGGAGGAACGGAAGGTCGTAAAGGGGGATAGAGTGTTAGTGTCGGTGAGGAAGAGGCAGGTTCGAAGAGACGTTAGCGGAATCTGAAATCGAAAATAGATTTAATGCACGTATATAAAATTGAACGACGGACCGATCGTTACCGGCTCGATACAATAGGGGCGTGTCATCGAAACCCGCACTAGAATCGCGCGAATGTCTTCGGACTGATTTTTGGCGGGCTTTTATATTTTTGGCTCTTGCGCGACGAACCTTATAACGCGATACGTCGCCTTCGCAAGAGTATCCTTATACGCGAAGCGTGGCGTTTGAACATTTACGCGATTCACACTGTTTGTAATTGCGGTAAACCCGTAAGAACGTTATGACTTATAAAGCAGGAGGCTCGCCGTTGGTCCGACAATCTGAGTTCTACGCTGCGGATAGACGAGACGCGATTCTATCGACGAGACACTCGCGGACAGTTGGAAACAGAATCGTTCACGCTGTACGATTTCGCGCGCCACACTTCGGTAGCCTGGAGTGAGCGTAGAGAAACGATTAAATGAACGTCAGTGATACATACCGTCCTCGTGAGTTCTGACCGAGATAGGATAACTCGGCGGCCCGTCACCTACGCTGGTCCCGGCCAACACCCAAATCCGGTACTCGGTCCATTTTTTCAGTTCGTCCAACACGAATTGCGTGTCATTCAGTCTGATAACCTTCGCCTCCGAGTCGGAGCGTCCGCTCTCGACGACTTGCAGCTTGTAGTACACGATCCTCCCGTTCGATCGATCGGCAGGCGGGGGTTGCCATGTTACCAATATGGAGGTCGGGCTGATCGCTTGTCCGGTTACATTGCGAGGCGGAGCCCCGGGGACTGTATAACACTCAGTTATAGGGGGGAAAAAAGAAAACGAAAACGAGGCAGGGAAATAGTCGGTCAACGGACGATCGTGGCGAACTTCGGCCTCGAGCACCGAATCGAACGTTGCTGGAGGATTTCGTTGCGGTCCGCGGGCCCGATTCGTCTTCCAGCGGTTTGTCCGGGGCAAGCAACCCGCCGCGCGCGCGGGGAGTTGCGCGCCGTGAATTAAAACGAATTTCCGCGCGTTCGATTCGATGGACTCGACGTTGCATCGAAGGCCAGGCCACGTTCGAGCTTGACTGACGGTGGGGGTGGGGGGAGATCGAACTAAAAGCTTTACGCCACGATCGGTAGGGGTTTCGGAGAAAGGTGTGTCACTCAAGGAAAAACTCATGAGTCGATCCTTGAACAGTTGAAAAAGTACGTGATTAGAGAAATTTCTTCAGGACGATCGGTTAACTCGCGCGCCAGGCGCGGAATCAACGTCAAGTCAAATGTGCCTTGATTCGCAAGGAAACGAGACAATGAAAAACTGAAGAACGGACGTAAACCATACGTTATCGAGAATGAAAAGAGGTGCCCAAAATGCACACATATATCAATGCAGTGCTTAGTGCAATTTATATGTATGATATGTACGTATATATATATATAGATATATATATAAAGTGGCATCCAAAAACGGCTTTCTTATTTGCAACGCATGCAATCATTCTCACTCTCCCACACTTCACGGTTCAACGATACTCTCTATTTTCCGCCTTTCTGATCTGCCCTCGCCCACCCCCCGCCCTCCCCGATTCAATCGTTCCCACCTGCTTTTTTTCTTTATCAAGGTGTCGCGTATGTGAATTAGCTTACGCTACGTTGCGGGAGCGTCTAGCGCTACAGCACCTCCTACCTGCTGTGCCAGGACGATTCCCGATTGCATCCGGCTAACATAAGAGGAAGCCTCCGGCTCCAACCTCGCGCTATCGGGCAATCGTGAATCGGCCTTGAAATCCGGCACTCCTCGCTGCGTGAACTCACTCCTTCCTTTTCGCTTTTCGCTTTTCGGCTCGCTGTTTGGTCTTTTGCTTACCGTACTGTTTCGTGCGAACCGGATACGGAATGGTGGTCGCTCCCTCTCCCCGTTGGCTCCTCGCGGCCAGCCAGACGTAGTAGAGGGTGTTCGGGTAGAGCCCCGTCAGCGTGTAGTTCCCAGTCACCGGTATCTTCCGATGGTGTTTCTCCTGAAATTAATAACAGCCCCGGGAGTACAAAGCCGCGGAAAATCCCGGAGGCGTAGCGGCGCGACGCCCACGGTCGCGGGGTATCGCGGCTGCTGATTCGGCTACCTGTGCGTAGGTATCGTTCCAATACAGCTCATAGCTGAGGATATTTTCCGCGCTATGAGCAGGCTTACTCCATTGGAGCGTTACTTTGGTCTCCCCGATATCTATCGCCGTCAACATTTCCGGTTGGCTCGGCACCCCTTGTTGCGTCTTTATTTGAACGGGCAGGCTCAGTGGACCGGGCCCGACGCTCGTCAGCGCTTGCACGCGAATCGTGTAGATCGTGTGCGGCGTTAAATCCGAGATGGTGGTCAGCTGACTGTTGTCCACCATCTGGTATTGCCAGGACGCCATTTGTTGATTCGGATCCGTCGTGTAGTACACTTTGTAGCCCTGTAACGGATAACATTTATACGGTCACCCTGCGCCCTCAAATAGAGACACTATAATAAGAGTCTGGATGCGAGCCACTGTCCGTCATGTTTCATCGAAATCCCACGAGAAAGAAATAGATATGTGCACCATTTCACTGTTAACCACTCTTAAGAACTCTTACGTTTATGGCGGTATTTTAAAGTATAATAAAATAATAAAATAACGTATATCGAATAGAACACAATATTTGGTTTTTTATTTTTATATCTTCATTTTGTTGGTATAGCTTTTCGGGGCTAGGTGGGTTAAAAACTGTCCCACCTTTTACTTAGCTTTTTATGCATGGGATTTTTTTAACCCACCTCGAAAAGCTGAAGTTACTCATAGTCATACTTTCTGGTGCTGTACTGTCTGCAATGTTCCACATTGTTTTGGTAAAAAGTTGTGTTTCAATAAATATCATTTAAAGCATTAGTTGCATGGTGGGATTATATGTCCCACCCTGTAAAAAAGGACTTATTGAAATGTTATTATTTTGAGTAATGTTAAATAATCGAAATGAATATTTTTTCCATTTTTTATAATAAAAAAATTCTGTGCAACTAGGGTTTTTATTTTCTTTAACATTGTGTACCTCAAAGAGATAATGGACAGATTTAAAAAACAGAGGGAGTAGATGAAAAAAGACGAGCCAATCAAAAGTGGCCAAAAAACGGAATGTCATGAAAGTATTTATGAATATATATACATTATTTTGTTACTCCCCAAATGCACATTTACAGATAAATAGATATTACAAACAATTAGAATAATATGACAAAAAACTTTTTTTATTAACTTTCAAACACATATTTTTTAAAAAATGTGTTACAATTACGATTAGTATAATTGACAGATTTAAAAATCAGCGGGAACCGATCGAAAAATGACCTTCTCGTGTCCAGACTCTTATTATAGTGTCTCTACCCTCAAACGCCAACCAGCGCCACAGAAAACATAAAAAAACACTGACCGTCACTTGACCGTTCGGAGTCTCCGGCTCGTCCCATTGTATCACCATCGTACTCGAACTCAGGGGTCGGACCTGAACCTTTCGCGGCGCAGTACCAGGTTCTAGAACGGAGAAATCATCCTGAATGTCGTGGGAAACGCGTGCCCAGTGGAACAAGCCACTCTAGTTAGTCACGGGACAGGACAGTGTACAACTAAACCCCGAGGAAACAACACCAGAAGAACCAAACGCACTCGATCCCGGCAGAAATAAAAAAAAAAGAACAGAGACTAAATTGAACGGGCCTCTACGATGTTCCGTGGTATCGTAACTACTTGTTGTTGGTGTAATTGTTTTGATGAAAACCGAAACAAACGAACCAAACACAATTGATTAGCTACAAGTATGCACAATACTCGTTGAAAACACATACTAGGTGTGGATGCGTGTGCGTGTCCGTGTCCGTGTGCGCGTGCTAATAGATGACAGATATGTGCGCGTGCCTCGTGTTGCTAAATATACAACAGACGAATAAACCGGGGGAAAAAAACGAAAAAAAAAAAAAAAAATAGAACGATAAAACGGAAAACAAACAAAGGGAAAATCGAGATGAATAGGAAATATGAGAGATGAGTATACTGCTACAGCACTCTTAGTATATGATTGAACTTACTGGCACCTCCATTCGTCGATTCCGCTATTGAAAGAAAAGGATGAACGATTATTCTCAATGGTTATCGATTAAATGGCATTATGCACGGTGAAAATACGAACGGCGGATGCGGTTTGCGGCTGCTTCGTATTTTCACGAGGTGTGAAGTGTGCGCTACTATATATCGAGGAAAAGGTGCAATCCCGCGTGCTGTCTCTCCGCGTATTGGTTTTTTTTTCTCTCTCTTTTTTTCCGGAAAAAAGAGACGGAGAGAGGGAGTCGAGGGTACAGTGGGGGAGGCCGGGGTGCGAGAGAGTCGGAAAAATCCGGGGCGAAACGAGACGTCGAAGCGCGACGCGCCGAATACGATCCGACAAAAACACTAACACATGGTGCAACACAGAGAGAGGGGATTGGTGTGATAGGTGAAAAAATTTCTTGTCACTTACATGAATCAAATCGTGCGTCCACGGCGGACAGCATGGAAAAAAAGTATAGTTTCCCTCAAAAAATCGTGTCAAAACTTGTTCCTCCTTTCGTGGTGCAAAAATATTATCTACGTGCAAAAACATGGTACGCGCTCGCCGGTCTAGTTAATCTACCTTCTCGCTTCCCATACGCGGAAAAATACCGCGCGCACGTTCCAGCTTCTCTTCGCCTGGACCGATTGCCAGTGGACTCGTTGCCCGTTCCATCTACGATTCTTGCGTCGCAGAGATTCGTTCGAGAAGCGCGTAAATATGTATATATATACACAGATATCGACGAATAGTAGACAATTTTAACAGACACGACAGCCGTCTCGAACGAATCCATCGACAGGAATGATCGCAGAAATGTGTTCTCCCTGTGTACTTTCGACGAAGCAACCAAAGCCACCGGGAGGCTCACAGCGTGATCGCATCGACCAGACGGTACACGGATTTTTGCGAGGCATTAATGTTGGCGATGGCGAAGACAAAACGAATGAGATAATGGAAAGTTAGGAAGTAGCAACTATACTGACTTGTCTCGCCAGTGGTGACTGTCACCGGGGCACTTGGGGGACCACGCCCAATGGCGTTGACAGCTATCACGTAGAGCTCGTACTCCGTGTAAGGGCTGAGGCTCCGGACATGGTAGTACATGGTCGTGATGCCCGATATCTCGGCGAACGCCTGATTCACGTGCTTCGGCTTGTGCTGGATTACGTAGTATTGCAGCTCGTCGGAGCCTTTGTAAGACCAAGTGAGCTTCACGGAAGTCGCGGTGATGTCCGAGACTTGAACGTTTTCCGGCGGACTCGGTAGAGCTGTAATTTATCGCCAAGACCCGCCTTTAATTCTCTGCAAGTTCTCGAGGGTAGGAGGAGCCACGGCTACGGCTTACGGCGATAACCCGAATTAGCAGGGAATCAGTGACAAAGCTGAGGTCTGCGCAGCGGACAAATCAGTTTCTCGGGAAAACAATAGACTAGGCAAATACGTAAAGCGCATTGTCTTCAGCCTCTTCGAGAGGCGTAAGCCGATCGATCTGGACTCGGTAATTAGTTGGTTAGAATCTCGATACGAACATTGAACTTTCACCATCGACGTGGCCTCTATGACACCGAGGTCACTGGCGGCCGTGCAGGTGTAATTAGCGGACTCTTGTATATCGGTGAGCATCAGGACGTTCTTCCCGACGGGCAGCTTGTCGTCCGGCGTTAAATCCGTGGCTGGATCCTTTCGCCACTTGACGTAGGGCATCGGCGCGCCGACAGCCACGCAGTTCAAGCTCAGAGACGAGCCCTGCATAACTTCGCTCACCGCTGGCGGCGGAATCGAGAACGACGGCGTGACGCGGCGAACTACGTTCAAACGATTCTCCATTAGTAACGCGATCATGCGACTTTCCGCGGTTTTCTGGTAATCAAGTTACGCCAGCAACCGTAGGATACCGTATAAGATCGTCGCGCTGTCTATTAACCGACGATATGCGTTCGATTAAGCCCGGAATAGCGGTCGAATGCGGAGGAAACTGTCGCTCGAGTTACGGCAAGAAACGTCGCAGGTACCTCCGGCGTAATATGTACTCGCGATGTGATACCAAGCGGGCGAATCCTTTGTGCCTCCGTCGGCTTAGTTTAATTACACTTTAATTACGTTGCATTAATTTTAATTACGAAAGGTAGAACGAGTCGGTTCACCGGGGCCCCGACGTTTGACTCGCGCAACGTTTTCTAACGGATTCGTTAACGCGGCGATGGGCGAGATTAAGAATTGTTACCGTCGGATCTCCGTTGAAACGCTCGGGGTATCATACCTTTAACGTATAGCATGGCCGACTTTGAATACTCCGTCCCGACAGAATTATTCGCCACGCATTCGTATTTCCCTTGGTCGTTGACGTCGCATCCGGTTATTTGCAGCGCCCCTGTAACAGAGAGTAAAAGATTCTTTAGGCACTTTGTCCCCGCAGTCGATTCTTTCAAGGGACACCCCCCTCGCTCCAAAAGTTTAATCCTATTCGCCGGCGAGCCTTAAAGGGGACTTCAAAGGGGATACGTTTTGAAAAGTTAGAGGCACGCACCGATCTATGGAGGAGATACGTCAAAGGGAGCTTGCTTTCTTTCGTCCAACCTTCGTTTTTCATCGCTGACGCACTCGTTTCACTTTTATGAAATTTAATCCGTCCCTTTAATTCAGCTCTTCGCGAAGGTTTCTCCGGAGCCCGACTGTTGTTTCAACCGCGAAATCAATGGATTCGGCTCTCGATTAATGTTTCTATCTTGCACGGCCGTTACGAGTCGTTTAATTCGTTTTTGCGGGCGCTAATTGAGTTGGTAGCGAGCGGAGGTACGCGTGGAGGGGTACGCGTGGAGCGCGAAGGCGTGCGAGCTTCCCTGCGAAAGGGGGGAATCCGTTTCAAAGTCCCGTTACAAAGGCCGTCTATTCCACTTTCTGTTTGGCCTGGCCGGTTCGTGCGCGATTTCCATGATGCATCAAGCCCCTTAGCACGATACCAACCACGATGATGAACTGGCTGTTACGAGGCGTGTGATTATCTCCGTAGACGTCACTCCTTCGGTATAATTCAACCCCCCCCCCCCTTGGATCTCCGCCCTCGCCACCCTCGACACACTCTCCCCACGATCCACCATTTCTCGGCTCCCGACTGCCGACTCTCCGAGGCGCCAACCCACCCTCATCCGCAAAGTAAACACGACGGATCAACGGGCTTGTTTTCCATCCTTTCGACGTTGACGTTTTATCGATCCGCGATAATAATTAACGATGGTAATTAATGGCCGCATCGCCGGCGCGTCCGCCACAAATGGCAAATAGAGTGGAGAGAGCAGACACGCGTAATGCATAATGCCGTTTCGGTTGAGAAGAACCGGAGAATTCCAGGAAATCGTAGAAACTTTCGGTGAATTTTTCACGGCCGAACCGAGCGTAGATTCTCGGTGGTCGTCGAGCGGTGGTTTAAATATTTCCCTACGAGTCCAGCCGCAACCGTATGGATTTATAGGGTTTCGTTGTAAACGTGACTTCGGCGACCAGAGCCGGAGGGCGTAGGAGGGATGGCGAGGGAGGAGGAACGCGGGGGGGAGGGAAGGGTCGAGGGCAGAAAACACTCCATCACGAGCAAGAAGCCAGGCGGTTTGATATCGCGTACGATCGGAATACATAATCGAGCCTCATCTACAATTTCCAGTAAGCTGACCAGGAAGGAACGCGTGGTCATATTGTTATCCCATCCAGTCACGTGCACGTTGTTAGCGCGGCTGTGAAAAACTTGGATTGCCGTGAACAGCAGAATGCCGGAAACCGTTGCTCATCCTTTGGTGCTATCCCCGTTCCGAGGCAACCGGCCGCTCCCGGCATTCCCGCCGAGGATCCCTTCGATTATTCACCGCGCGTTTTGCATCGCTTATCCGTCCCGAGCAACTCGACGCCAATACCCCCGCGAAATTTCGCGGCGGGCAAAGTAGCGTGAAATAAAAAAAAATAAAAAAAAAAAAAACGCCCGCGGCTGTCGTCGCTTTTATGACGCAATTCACACGAGCGACGCGACGCGACACACATACCTATCGTTTGTTCTATCGGTAATGATAGCAGAGAGGTGGCCTCGGCCAACGAGGCCAATTAGACGCCAAGTCGGACGCGAAACACCGTCGTCCAAGCGATTAAAAGGCCCTTTATGAATTCTGAATAATCGTCGCACGCGAGCTTCTTCGGCTCCTATCTGCATACCCACGTAGATGCATGCAGGCGACGAGGAACACGCTCGAGTGTCGCCGTTACGGCGTTAATGTGCAGCCGGCGGGTGTAACGTATCCTCTATTTTCGACTCGTTATAAAACTCGATGACGCTGAAATGGCGTACGCCGATCTATCTAGGTCCGCGTCGCGATAGCGCGGACGCGCACGAAAGGGCTTTTTCGTCGTGTGAAAGAAGGTGGGAATTGAATAAGGATGAGAATCTATCGTACACCGGGTCTCGCTGGGCGCGTCTCGTCGCACCGTTTCCAACGAGAGTCGCTCTCGTCCCTTTCAACGTCTCCCTTCTGTCGTTCGTCGTTTAAAGACGGCGACAAATTTATAACGCGACCCTCGTAACGTCGCACAACGGCCGGTCGATTACGCGGAGTTGCAATTCCGAAGATTTCTCGCAGAAGCCGGCGAGATCGTTCCGACAGTTGGCAAATATCTGCGGTAAATTCTGCCGTTTGGTGAGTCGGCCTCTTTGCTGTGCCAACAACGGGAGGGGAAGCTTTTTTTAACAAGTCAGTGGGGCACGTTCCAGCTGTCAGTGGGCGAGGAGGAAGCATTTCTCCTCGAGTCCGTTCTTGGAGGGACGACTACGGACGGTTATACGTCTTGCCCCGGCATAAATATGTATATGTATAGAAAAATATTGCGCGCCCTCGAGAACGTACGTGCATATAAACCAGAGAGTAGCGAAGGAGTGTGGCGTAGGAGCAACGCGATGGGGGATGGTTGAAATTATTTGTGCGTTTACCTACCCGATATTGAAATATCTCGGCTGATATTTAATATTACGAGTGGTAAACGCAAAGTGTACGCACGGCGTGCAGTCACTCGTGCTTTATTCGCCATCGTCTATTTCCAAGCTGCCGTTGGTTTTTCTTTGCCGGGTCCCTGCTCCCTTCTTCCCCGGCCGGGAAGATACGGCAGGAAACGAATACAGATAGGGACCGATGTGGGTGATGACTTCGAAAGACGGGTGCGCATCGGTCTGGGTTAGGTCGATTCGATTGAGATAGAATGCAAACAGAAAATATGTTTACCTCGGGGCTACAGCCTTCCGCTCCGTTCCCTCTCCTTTCCCTCTCCTTTCCTTTTCTCCTATCACCTCGAGGGAAATGGAGAAAAGATTCGTTGCCTTCCTTTCTCGTGCTCTTTAATCGTGCTTTACAATTATACCTTCACGCAGCCACGTATCGACCGAGTAAAGAAGTAAATTATAATTATCGAGAAACGTTGGCGCGCTCGCGTCAGGCAGACGACGCGACGCACGGGGCTTCCAAATCGCTGAAAAGCGCAAAACCCCTCAAAGGGTACTTCAATTTAGTCAGAAATCAATGTTCGGGTGTTTTTGGGCTCGCTGATTACGAATTTGGAACTCACAATTTTTAAAACCAAACGAAGAATTTAATATGGCGGACGCTTATATCAAAAACATATCAAATTTGGTTTAAACTTGGTAGGTAGCCTACAGTTTCCGAGCTCGCTGATTACGAATCTGAAGTCAAAATTGCAAATAAAAAATAAATGACGGATCTAACATCACTGGTATAAACGTTGTTTTCAAGTTAATTTTTGTGAAAATTATTTATTTTCTGATTTTTAACGAGAATGATATAATTAGCATGTCGAATTTAATACGACGACGATAATTTCATACTTTTTTAAAAATTATTTTGATAATTTTATTTTTTCCGATTCCAGTGAAAAAACTCAAGATTTCTGCGTTCAGTAGGTCACGTGGTTCAAGCATATTGTTGAAAATAATAAAAGAAAACTGTGAATTATATATGTTGCTTAAACTAACGAGTGCTGTTTTATTCACATACTGAATACATTTGGCATTATAAATTTAAATATTTTAAAAAACCGCAAATTTTCTTAATTGGATATCGTACTTGACATATTACTTTATATCAAGAAACTTGTTACAGCGTGACACTCGGTGCCACTCAGCTTTGTTTCCGTTCGTTTCATTAAAACATGACTTAGATTTATGAAACATTGAGAAGGGAATTACAAGTGTTAATTCAAAGATAGTTTACTTTGTTTCTGTGGAAAGTTTATGTTTATAACACCTACTTTTATGCTAAACTGTTTCACATATAGATCTTTAGATAAACTTTCTCTGACACAGCAAACATATTCCCATTTTCAAGTTATTAAGGAGCATGAAATTTCGTCAACTTTGACGTCCTATATCTCAAAAACCAATCAATATATCTAAGAAATTCAAGCGGCGTCTGATGCGCTGATATATAATAGCAAAACGCTGCTATATACTTGGAAAACTGAATTTTGACCAGCTTTTGGCGATTTGGGACCACTGTGCGTCGCAGTGAGACGAAATGGCCAGCAAATGGGTTGGCATTATTCATTTGCAGTGTCCCGCGTTCGATTCGGCCAAGATACAAACCGAAAATATGTTTACACTGTAGCGAGGCATCTCTGTACCGGAGTTGTGCACTCTGTACTCGTCGCGTTGCATTGCCGAGAACGCTCGTCGCGATTTAGAAGGGGGAGCGTACGTCACGTCAGAAGCGTTTCCTTTTGCTGATATAAGAGAGAATGACGGGAGACGCGAAGATTATGCGGGCACGTAACGTCTTTCGCGGGGATGTGAAGCAGCCACGTCGGTTCGCCCAAGTGCATTGCTCCGCTGAAAGGAAATCGAATTACTCGTTGACGTTCCCACACCTTTTTGCTGTTTTATTCGCGGGCGTAATGGCACGATTCGTTAATTATATGTAAACGGAGCGCGACGCCAGAGCTGCTGCTCCTTGTTTCTTCCGAGCACGAGTGAAGCGGAGCGGAGCTGGCTCGAAATTAAAATTCCTCCGTCGACGAGACAAATTTTCCAACGCGTTTAACTGTTGCCGCTTTTTTCTCCCGTGATGGTCCAGACGGATCTGGAATCTATCGAGCCCCGCGAGCGTGCTTCCCTCCCATCTCCAGCTTTTCTTCTCGCGCAGCGGCTGCGTCTGGCCGCGAGAGAAGGCAAGAATATAAGCGCGGGAGAGGGTAACTTACTCAATCCCCTTCCGTATAGCCGGCGGCGTCATAAGTCAACCCCCGTAGGGAAAGGGTGGTCTAATGGCCCGTGGGGAGCATTGGGGAAGGCGCGGGGCCAGTGGGTGGGAAACACAGTGGAAAAGGAGAAGATCGTCGGGTCGCGTCGCGTCGCGTTGCGTCGGTATAGCTGGCGTAACGTGTGAGAAAAGGGGCGAGGGGGTGGAGGGGGGCTAGGAGACCGGACGAACGCGAACGGGGAGAATTCCAGCACAGGTGTTAAGACGAGCTCGTTTTACTTCGGGCATGTTTCGAACTTTGTCCTTCCTCTCTGCCACTCGAGAAACTTCAGCCGGGAATATTTTACGAATGTCGAGGCGAAACGTTAAACCTTCTCTTTGCTCCTACTTAAAAACCATTGCACCGTTGGCTCGTCAAATTTTCAGCACCCAGTCACCGTTTACGCCGGTTCGTTTGCCCGATTAGAGCCGAGCGTGGCTCGCGCGATATCTAGAATAATCGAGTGGGAACAGGAGACGGCATCGTAAATACAAAACGCGTTTTCGTTTTTTCACCCGCTTTGCTTTTTCGTCCCTCCTGTTCCCTCAGCTGCTTCTGTTCTGTTATTAAGGCGATTCCCAAGCTTCCGGGCGTTCTCCTTTCCTCGCTCCGCACGGCCCGACATTATCGTTACGGACAATTACACAAGTTTCGAAACGATCGGGATATTATGCCGGAATTAAGAGGCGGAATAGGCGAGAGGTGTGTGCAAGGCTGCCGAGAAGAAACGGCGATAAGGGGCCCGGCTGGTCCGAAAGAACGGACGAACACCGAGAATCCCAGGGCAGGTGTTAAGCACCGCCGCTAGTAGCTCCGGGCTTGTTTCCAAGTTCAAGCCTTCTGCTCGTCAAGCCTCGCAGCTTTAATGCTGGAAATTTTACGAGTGTTGACGAAGCGTTAACTGCCCTCCTACGCTTTTACCTCGCCCTTCCCACCACCCCGCTTTCCCCCGCGGCTTTACGGCCCCCGACTGGAAAATATAATTCAACGATTCCCGATGCGGACGGTCCTTCCTTGCATTCCTTAACTAACTGTGGCTATGCGTCGCATCCTTCGAGGCCAGCCAGTTTTCAAGAATTTCTCGGCTCGCCAACTCGACACGCGACCCCCTGCCCGATAAAAGAGGTCACGGTAGCACTGTCGCCCGGTAAATCCGCCAGCAAAGGTTTAATAAAACGTTAAATTGGTTTACCTCGCGTGCCGGCGAATCTGCGCGAGTTTAATTCTCTTCAATTATCGTAAAGTGCCCGGTCAACGGCGTTCACCAAAACGGCCGTTATTTTAATACGCTGCGGACGCTGCTACCTGCCCTGTCTAACTTTAATTAATTTGTCTCGTTTACGCGATAAACGGAAATGGAGATCCGCGACCGCATTGTCCGAGCGTGTAACGCCCGCCCCGTTTTCCATTTCTCTCCGCCTTTTGTTCGCTTTACCGCGAAGAATTTCGGTATTAAGTTCGCCCGCTGCGCCCGGGCCAGCGGGCCGGCAACCGTCGGCTTTTGCCTCGGCCGCTTTTTCCTGGATTCTCGATGCATCCGCGCCAACAACGACACCAGAATCACGCTCGAAAACTTTCCATCGCCAGGCCGCTTTCTCTCTCTCCATCTACTTTCGATGGGATTTCGGAAAATTCTGAAACGATGCCTGACACTGCCGGTACGTACTTAGACATCGGAGTTTGCAGTTTCGACGTTCGAGGCGCACCATCCCATAACAAGCAACGATCCTTTGATGTTATTAAAGTAAATGGGGAGTATAGCTACTCCCGCAGATGAATGCAAACAATGGGTTGCCATACGTCTGACAATAGCGGCACGTTAGATGTTTCCTGGAAATTTCAACGTCGAGCTACGCCCCGACAATGGCAGAATTGTAGCCGGCAAATTTAATTCCTAGGGAATTTGAATAACGCGTAGACGCTCGGCGCTACAGTTTTTCCATGTAGTAAAAGTGGTAGTAACCTCTTTTGGAAAGTTAGAAAAAGCCTGGATGAGGAGGCAGCGTGCTTCGTTAACGCGGTAGCTGCTTTACGACTTTTAGTCGTTGAACGCGTTACCATCCGCGACGTACGGCGGCAACACTTTGTCTCCCCTTTCTTTTCCCAGCGTCGCCCTCTCTCTCCCTTTACGCTATTTCACGTACATCCATTTTCTTTTCGCGGAAGTTAGTACGCGGATACACGCGGAAAGTACATTGCCCTCGTCCTGTACTTTTTGCAATACATTAAGCCGTATATTTTATGGGATATACGTAGCGTCGGTGCCGTATGGTGGTGGCGCGGCGCGGCTCGGCGCCAGGCTTCTAAAGGGTATTGACGGGGGTGGGCGTCGGGGGGTGGAGGGGTGGAGCTGCTACGAAGACACGCGAATAACGTTAAGGGAGCGACCGAGTGACTGATGCGACTAGAGGGGAATGCTTTCCGTTTCGAGCTTGTCATTCTCTGCCCTCTCCTCTCTTTCTCTCTGCCTCCCCCAACGGCGGATGCCAGTTTTTCCATCTCCCGAGCTATCGTTCTGCCGCGACCCTATCGCCTCGGTCAAAATCGCAAGTCCGGCCAGTCGTATTCCGATCAAATTTCCGCTCCAAGAAATCCCCGTGCCGGGGCATTCCTCTTGGTAGCGTTTCCTCGCCCGATTCTCCGGTAAGATGGCTGCAGATGCGCGTCTCCGCTTACGACCAGACGGAGGCCGCGACATGACGACAGGCACGCACGCACCCACGCACGCACGCACGCACGCTCGCACGCGATGTACCCGTTTATACGTGCCACGCATACGGCAACGATTGTTCCAAACGTTACGTCGTCGAACGGCCGGGTGCGCCGGGTAATAGGAATCGACCAGGGTGAGATGCGTAATTTACGAGGCACTGATGCTCCGTCTAATCGGGGGAAGCTTGCTTTTCAATGTTGTCTCGGCAGAGTGTCGAGTATCGTCGAATGCTCGGATCACGAGCAATTTTATGGCGGAGCCTGTACTCGACGCGCGAGGCACACGCAGATGCGCATGCATAACGCATGCACGTACACGTATCCGGACGTACTACGCTGGCGTGTATGCAGTCGGCTTTCCTGCATCTAATGTACAGTTTTCACGTCGCGGCAAACTGCGCCGGGCCCGGCCGCCGTAAAGATAGTCGGGCAAGTGCACGACGGTATTACGTGACGTGCCGCTCGATAATGATACCGCCATTGCGATAAAAACAAAGTGAACGTTATATAGACGTGTGTACGTTCGCGTATGTAGCAAGCCGCTACAGAAAAGTAATGATAATAGGTTACACCGTGCGCTAGCGAAACAGCCCCGGTGCACCGTTACATATAGGGTACTATATGTAGAGTCGATGCCCGTTTACTCGTTCGCGCTCCTTCGTTTTCGCCGTTATCGCGAATTATATTTCCCCGATCGCCGTTTCTCCTTAACATTCTCCACCTCTGTCTTCGACGTTTCGCGTTCCGTTCGGTGACCAAACCGTGGCATGCTTCTGCGGGACGAAGATTGCACGGGGCCACTCGGTTCAATCCTGAAATCCGAGGCTGTTTTTCATTGCATAGGTTTCTCCTAGCAGGACTCGCCGGGCAATGGGAGGTCCGTGTAAAATATTTTGAAAGTATCAATTGATGTGCCGCCGCGGTCGTTTCATCCGGTTCGTTAAATCCTGTCGAGTGCGCGTCGAATGGCGCAAGTAGTATAGGTCGGTTGATGGGACGGCAGTAGTTAGAGAGCTGTCGAGAAATGTGCGGGGGTATACACTAGGGCTGGGACTAGTTGTTGAATTTTTCGGAATTCGAATATTCGAATACTTCAGTTAGCCTCAAGTTACCTACTCAATTATTTAGCGAATATAATTCGGATATCTAAATATTCGAATAACATTTGAATACTATTCGAATATTTAAGCATTCGAATTCTATTCGAATACATAAGTTTTCTACTATGGTGTGAATTATAATTCAAGTTCTTAAGGTTCATTTTTTTCAAGCTTTTATTTAGTTTTAGTTGTGAGTTCGTTAGTTTGTCAGGGTGAAATCTTGTAAGCTAATAACTTGATTTATAATTCGCAACATACTATTTGAATACATCAGTATTCTAATATTTCAGTATTCGAATGCATCAGTATTCGATTACATAAGTATTCTAATATTTCAGCATTCGAATGCATCAGTATTCGAATATTTCAGTATTCGAATATTTCAGTATTCGAATACATAAGTATTTGAATATTTCAGTATTCGAATACATCAGTATTCTAATATTTCAGCATTCGAATGCATCAGTATTCGAATATTTCAGTATTCGAATATTTCAGTATTCGAATACATCAGTATTCTAATATTTCAGCATTCGAATGCATCAGTATTCGAATATTTCAGTATTCGAATACATCAGTATTCTAATATTTCAGCATTCGAATGCATCAGTATTCGAATATTTCAGTATTCGAATACTCAAATATTCGAAGTTTATCCGTAGCATTCGTCTACTTATAAAATATTCGAATTTTAAACTATTCGAATAGTCTCAGCCCTAGCACACACCCGCGAGGAGAGAAAATAACGAGCATCTGGCCATCGCTCGCGGTTGCATCCTCCGTGTACATTAGACCGATTTCCAGTAGAATTACGAATCAAACTGGAATCGCTAGGTAGTGCGTTGTTTCGCAGTCCTACAGTCCTGTAGGTTACATCGACGGTCTTGGATCTTTAACAGCTCTATCGAATACGTCGATGGTATCGACCCACGGTATGACCAGACACGGTGTGTACTTGGCTCGCAGAGCAGGTGCGCTCTCGGCGAACGAGATGGATGCGCTGGATGTTCCCATATCGCGTGACCACTCGATCAACGCTGCCGCGAGTTGACAGTGACTTACGCACTCTGGCACTCGACGAGATATGACACGCGCCACCGGGCTTCACCCTATTGTTACCTGCCCGTACTCCACGGTAAAACATCTTCGATCTATCCGCCATCCATATTTTTCCTCCCTTCGATCTTTTACGCAACCCGCCCCCTCGGTTCTATCCACTTTACTCGCCCCCTTTATCTCCGTTAATACACTTGATCGCCAAGTGATTTACCTACGCGATCCTTGACGCTCCTTGTCCCTGGAAAATTTAAAAGAGAACGATGCTGGCTCGCTTACCCGTGTCCAAAACCGTGTAGCGTGGATTGGTGGTGTCGATCGGCAGCATGTCTCGTGCCCAGGATATGATGGGTGGCGGTGAACCGACGGCCGTGCAGAGCAACACCGCGTTATGGCCTATTTCGACCACCTTCGTTGTCGGCGCTTGAGATATCAAGGGGAATCCGTTTGGTAATTTCTCCGCTGTAACAGTAAAACAATGGCGAGGTATGAGCGAGATTGTTGCGGGATCGATCGCCGTATCGCGATCAATAGCTACCGGCGCTGGCCGCGGAAACCGAAATCTCGATGGGTCGATTATACGAGTATCCTATGCGGGTGGAACGGCAGACGGTAGGAAAGTAATGCCTGCACGTGGCTGGCATAGAATCGCCACCGGATCGAAGCCCCGGCATCCCGCGGTCAGTCCCGCGGGATCGAAAGTTAGGAAAAGCCATTGGAAGTGCGAGGATATCCTATTCCTATTCCCATCTCACGGCACGGGAAACAGAGGCTTCGTCTCCGCGAAGACGGTCCACTGATACCGGGTAGATGCGACCGGATATACCGGTGTCCGAGTGTTCGAGAATGGAATCAGAATTCAATATACCGGAAAAAGTTCGTAAAACGGTTTATAGAGGAGGAGGGAGCGGCGAGGGAACGGAGAGGGGGGAAAGGAACAGCACCGGAGACCGTGGCCGGTCGATGTCTCGAAATTTCTATTCCCCGAAGCGTCGCAAGAAACTTGATCGATTTGTAATATTTCCGTCCTCACGGTTCGACAGATGCGACACGGCCGGGGTCTCTTCTTAATAATTCAACCGGCTAATCCAATCACGCCGCAAATAAATAAGCGGGCGATCGTATTTGAAATCATTGACGCGTTAATGTACCTATCTATCAAACGTACCATGTCAGGAATATTCGATCCGTTCCTCAATTGAAACGAGAGCGGACAAGTGGCGCGCGAGAGAGATTCCGTTTGAAAGTCGTTACGGCAAGGCGAGATTAATTTGACTTGTTTCGCAGCGCGCACGGCCGCGGCACATCCCTACATTGTCCTCGTTCTTCACGTAATTACGACGATACTACGTTAATCCTTAAGGTGAACTCGTAGTTAAATTTAAGTTCGAGGATGTTGCACTCCAAGTTTCAAACAACTTTGCGTGGTCCTGGTTCCATTTCAATGGGGCTTACGCGTTTCGAGCCAGCTCCTTGACAATTTTTCTTTTCCACATTTTTTTAATTAAAATTTACTGATAATTACGTCACATGGGATTAATTAAAAACTCGCTCCACTTTCGAGGGAACCTTAACGTCGTCATTAGGTACGTCGGGCAATCTTGGACGCCAACGATAATTAGACGGGTTGTTCGAAAGTGCTGTGTGCTCGTGGCCCTTAATTCTTCGTTAACTTTGGTTTCGTTGGCGGTATCGCCGCGTCGGTGGAAGGTATCGCGCGGCGATACCTGCGCGAGAGGATTCCTAGCGAACGCCAACGTCGTCGGAACCATGAAATTCATTGTAAGCGTCGTGAAATTATCACAAGCTCTACGAAGTGGGTGAAAGTTGCCGAAGACAGTCGACGACCAAACTCCAATTACCATCGGCAATGCCTGACGGCGGTTCTCCGTAAATCGCTCTTTTATAATCTCGTCAATTAAAAGAGCAATCGGAACTGGCGCCCCAACTTCCTCGCCGTAGGACTTTGGCCAACTTTGATCCGGCCGTCTCTTCCACTCCCTAATACATTTTAAGTCGGAAGAACCTGTTGGATCGCGTACGATTCATCGCGTGTCAGACGAGACGAAAACGGCAAACTTTTCGAATCAGCTTCGGGGCTTCGCGCGGTCTACGCACGTTCTCGTGTTTTTTTTTTTATCCAAATCACTCGTCTATCTCGCGTAACGAGGTGCCTATCGTTTCTGCCAACGAAGGGAACTTTTCCTGTACCGATACATATACACTAGGGTAGATCTAATTATTCGACCATCAAATTTTTAGCACGCCGCTCCCTAAAGTTGTTCGATTTCATGAAAAAATAATTTGTACAAAATTTAAGATCGGGAATATGTGGCACATCGAATGCGAAGTTTTGAAATAGGAATAACTGCACGCGAAATATAAATAGTAACGTGTTTCTGAAAATTTAAATGAAATATCTTATATTTTAGGGAATATTATAATTCATAACTTATTTGATATTAAATTTAGTACATATGTGCATTGAATCTCAAGTTTAATTTGTAGAAAATAAGACTATTTCATTTATAGTCATTCAAGAAACAATCCAATTTTCAATAGACGTTTTACAAAGAGAACAGCAATCTGGAGAACATTAATAATCCTTTTATCCGATCAATGGAACAATTTTAGGGTGCAGCGTGAAAAAATCTCGTAAAAAAAATTTCATCAAGAGTGGCTAAGGTCCACCCTAATGTACAATGTACAGGGAAGATCCGCGTGAATTAAATGCTACTACTGACTTATAAAAAGTGGGGAAAAGAATAGTGCTTCTGTACATGCACCAGGACTAGCGCAAAATATCCTCATGGCTTCAGTCCGCGTACATACTAAATACAGTAAGCAAATAAGTAAGTAAAGTTTGAGTGGTAGGGGCTGACGGGACCCCACCTCGCATCGTGGTTCTCCCCGATATCAACAGTCGTCATTCGTGTCATACTCGCTGAAGTGATAACAAGTGACGAGCGTGGCGCGTGTTTGGGGATTACGTGACCGCAGCACTCGGCATTCAAACATTCCCCAACGCAAGTACCTACATTTCACGTTCTATTACATCTTTGGTGTAATATTGTTGTGGTTTCTTTATTTACAAATTAATACAATATCGCGGGAAATATTTACCACTTTTCGTGGCTCCTCTTTGTTCCCCAATTATTACGATTCGTACGTAGTTTTATTCGGGTTCTATAACGTAATTACGCTTAACAATCTTCCGCGACGTGTTCGGAGTTGAGAAAGTGCTGACCCACTTAACTCCTTCGGAATACAACAGCGAGGGAGAGTACGCCTTCGGAAAAAGGCATTTGCCGTAAATCCCTGCATAATTTTAAATTCGCGGAAGAGAATGCCTCGCTCCTCCCCCGCGCCGTCCACCTTGGTGCATTCTTGCCAAGTCAACGAAAACACGAACCCTCCTCCTTTTTTTTGCCTTCCGAATGCATCGCGGCGGAAAGATTATTTTCGTTGGGGCGATAGCAGAAGCCCGGAGGAGTCGGCAGTTGTGAAAACTTCGCGTCCATCCTCGCGTCCTTGGATTTTTCTCTCCGCCCCCGTCGACGAGTACAATTAACGCGAAGAATCGTTAGCGTTTTCGCTGGAAGGTGGCTGCTCGACTGCAGGGAAGAGCAAGTCTCGCAAGGAGTTTACGCGACCAAGCTGGAAATCCAAGTCCGTTGAATTCTGTCAGATTCAGTGGAGCCGCCGCGCCGTGTCATCGTGCACCGAAGAGCTCGCTCCGCCGTTCCCGGGGTACTTTCAGCGGATCTTCTTCCATTGTTTTCTTCTGCGACGCGGCTTCTTTTGTCCTCGTTATCGTTCGAGTTATCCGGCAGGGCGGCGCCAATTATATCGGCGACCGTGAGCGTTCATGGCCCGACAATAGAAATCGTCCACAGACTTTCCCACCCCTCCAGTCAACCCGGTAGCTCGCAGCTCCCTCTCCCTTCTACCCTCGCCTGAGATCCTGCTCGCGACAAACAATTCCTTCCCTTGCCGCCGCTTTTACTAACCACCGCCAACAATACAACCCGACGCCGACGCTAGCATCTCGACACCCAGGAACTTCTTGGCTACGCTATTGTTCCTGCCGAATTCGTCAATCATCTTCGATCTACGTTTACGTACCTAACAGTGGGTGGGGTGGATGGTATCGGGACCCAGGAAGCGCGCTGGAATTTGTCTTTCTAACGATCTGTCGATCCATTCGCTACGTGTTGTCGGCTTCCCCTCTCGCGTCGTCGATTGAGACTGAAACGCCGCGCGGCACGCCACTAAATGAACCGGCTTTGCCGCTTCGTTTGCCTCGCGATCGTAAGAACAGCGGAACCACGTTTCTTCTCCCGTCGGTGGATCGAGACCTGTTTGCAATCGCGTCACGGCCGGCGATCCCATGATCTCGCAAGGACGATGAAAACGGCAGCGAAGACCATAGACTGCCGCGTCGAACACGATAACGAGGGTGCGATTACTTCGGGGACTCGTTTGTACCCGCTGTTCGGGACTTTCTTTCGTCTCGTCCAGTCACGTCTCGAGGTAGCGACGCTTATCCGTTTTACGCCGATGCGCAAAGTAATTCGCAGTGAAAACGCGCGGCGGGGAACTCTCGATATCTCTCCTCCCGTTCCCCCTCCCCTCGCCGTGGTGCGATTCTCTTGAATTTCTTAGAGCCCTTAGCACTCCACATATAAAGTTAATAATTTCCGAGACGCGAATTGCACGGCCACAGAGGGAGCTATATCTCTTGACTGCGCCCATATCTTTCGCGAGAAGTCACTTAGATACCGCCCGGGGCAATGAATTCTCCAGAAAGAACAGAACACTTAAGCCGGGGAGGTAAAAAAGGAAGGTTACGGGAGGAGGTTACTAGGGCCGGCACATTTCGCGGAACAGTAGCGTAGAAATCAATCCTCCTTCGCCTTGATTTATTTCCCTTAAAACTAGTGCACCTACACAGAAGCCAAGAAAAAGGCCGCGAGTAAATTGTATTCTTAGCGAGACGGTGTCGCGATATTAAGCAACAGGTGATCCGTTTCCTTCGTTTCACTCGGTAAACGTAAGATATTGTTGAACGTTCCGAGAGACGCGTTGCGAATCGAGCGCCACTGATAGAGGATCGGAGATGAAAAACCACCCTCTGGCATCCAAGTAAATGCAAAACGATTTAGAGCCGTCGATCCTTGGAATCGTTGGATTTTGGAAATGGAACGCGAGAGTGAGGTTAAATTCATTGAAATATCGAGGTGTGCGGGAAGGAGGGTGGCGAGGCGGGCCTTTCGCTCCGCGTGAAAATCCCTGCCGACGTGATACGGAAATAATAACGACCAGGCCAGGCGGTTGGGCGCCAGGGCGGTCCGCGTGTTGCCGAGCTGCTGGGATTTTAAAAATCAGGGAACCACAGCGGCGGGCATAAATAACGCTTAGGATCAGGCGAAAAAATAATACGCGTTCTCTGGCTGTTGGTCTACTACATCTACATTTTGATGGGAAAACGTGACTGGCAGGACCGAGCGACTATTCGCCGGGCGAAGGGAAAACGGCCGCGGAAATACGAAGAAAAAAGTGGGCATAACGGAAGAGCGTAATTAGAAAATTCGCTGTGAAATCGATTAAGAGTTTTGCACCGGTCGAAAGTTGGATCGTCGGGAGCGCAGATATTTCCGAGTAAAATATTCACGGTAAGTTTGCGAGGAAACAAGAAGGGTTTATGCGGTACCTTGGGAGCTTATCCCCGAGGAACTTATCGAGGTGGAAGCGGGAACGTAGCGTTGGTCCCGTCCGCTGGTTTCGCGACAGGGTCGAATATGTTTCTGCGCGATGAAAATCTTTGCAGAAGCTTTCCAGAGAATACGCCATCCCGTGACAAGCGTGCACGCTGATAAATCGCAATTTTCCCTAGCTGACGGAGCAGCATGCGCGAACAAAGCCATCTTACTGTACGCCGTGGCCAGAAAAAGAGCGGAGAAATGGGGGGAGAGAAGCTCGACGAACCTTTCGCCGGGCCACTCTGCCAATTTCCTTCCAAGTCTGTCCGCCTTAACCGAGCTGCTCCTTCTTTTCCTCTGCTCTTTCTACACGGCCAGCGCGCACCGACCCACCGACCACCGCCGCCGACCACCACCGGCTTGCCCCCACGCTTGGGTTTCAACTTCCAATCCCTATGGAGACGCCAACAGCCTCCCCGGCCCACTTGCCTGTCCCCAAACACTTGAGAACTTTCATTCAGAAACGACGCTCAGCTGAAACGATAGCCGAATGCCATAGGCGGAGAGAGAGTGAGAGAGAGAGAGAGAGAGAGAGAGAGAGAGAGAAGTGTCTCGAAAATCTGCGCGCAAGACGTCGAACCGAAGAGTTTCAAGCTCGAGGTTCGCCACCCCCGGAACACCCCCGGAACCCGGAGGCAAGCGGGTAGTTCAATTTACGAAGTATTGGCGCGGCAGCGGCTGCCTTGCGGTTCGCAACGGATGTTTCTCTACATGGAGAATGGCAGCAGGGGTGGGGGACGGGTGCCGCAACCGTAATTACGTTCGATACGAGACGCCGACGCCGCCGCCACCGCCGTTGCATCCCTCTTCTTCCAGCATGCCCTCTCGCATTTTTATCCATTGACTTTTCCTTGCGGTATACGTCGGCCATCAAAGCGGAGGGGAATTAAATTCGCATTCTTCTTCAAGAGCGTGCCCTTCCGCCGCGGCGCGCTCGCTCGGCGAAATTTCCAGCCGTTTCGGCTGACCGAACACCTACGAGTAGAAAGGTTTCGTGCGTGATCGGCCGTTAGGAAATTGGTGGCCGGCTGACGATGCGGAAACAGGAATTAATACGTTGCTGTCAGTGCTGCCGGGAAGGAAGGCTCAATAAGGAACGAGCCAATAAACTACACTGGTTAAAATTCCCCGTAAAAGTCCCGTGCAAACGCGCTTTCATAATTCAAGTGCATGCGACGATCCAGCTGCAGCCGCGCGCTTCCCTCCTGGACATACATATCTCTCCTATGTACGTATATATGGAAATTCGCGGAGCTCGTGTGCGCGCGTAGCTACCTCCTGCACGTGTGTATGTGCATACGTAAAGCGTATAGACTGCCTCGCACCCCGCAGCCTTACGTCATCTCGAGAGAAATCGATCTATGGGAAATTGGCTGGGTTCACGGAAAAAGAGCCCCTTCGGCCGAAGGACGAACACGTAAATCGGTCGAAAACGAAGCGGACGGAATAAGCGTCGGCGAAATCGGGGAATTAAATTCGCGAGAAGCGGGAAAGGCGGGGTGGGGCTGGGTGAAAGGAGAGTCGGTCGAAATTCTACGGTACCCAGCGATCGTCTGTTCGTAAAAAACTGTTTTCCCTTTGCCAGACTTCGTGAACTCGGCCGAACTCGCGGTGGGATGAGTTTTCCTGAAATCTCAACGTTCTCAAAGGGGAAATCCCGTGAAGCGGAATCGAGGAATCGAGGAATTAAAGTTATATATTATAAAAGAAGGAAGGAAAAATTGCTTCCTTTCACGTGCGCGCACGCGGCTTCGCAGCAGTTTATTCCTGTGTGGGGCGCGCGTGCCGTGGAATCGTCAGGATTGAAGTGCAATTTTTTTTTTTATACAGCCAGTGGAAAATAATGAAACCTGTGGCATTGATTTCTCGTTGAAGCCTTCTCGGATATTTCAACTGTGGTAGAGTTTTAATTTGACGGTTATGGTTGGGGGAACTCTGTCGTTCCGGCTTCTTCTCCGAATTCGTGAAACGATTATTATTGCGATTGAATAGTACGAAAGCGCCGCGTCGCCGACGCAAGGGACTCAAAGATGGCGGGACAACGATACGATGTCAGCAGCAGCTGGTGTAATGCCGTATGAAGAGGGTCTCACAATATTCAAGCTATCCTCTCAAGAACGATTCGAGCCAACTCATCTTAACGAGGACTTGCAGCAAGTGGCTCGGTTTCGAGTACCGACTCTAGGGGATTAGGCTCTAAAGACCAAACTCGTCTCGAATGAAAGATGGAAGGTAGAGGACGCTGGGAGAAAGCCACCCTAAATCGTCTTTTGCTCTCGTAATTAATTCTGTGCTCATTACGGTCGGCCAGAAGAAACGAAACCGGGTCTCGTATTCAGTGGGTAGGTGGGTCGTTAAGAAAAAAAAAAAAAGAAGAGAAAGAATAGGGGGAAAGGCCGATGAAGAGGAGGCACGATGTTGGTAACAGCGAGAAAGGAAGGAGCACAAGCCTGTTGAAGCTTTTCATTCTGAACCGAGCGTCGATACCGCTCTTACCTCGTTCTTATCAATTAATCGTAGCTGCGCGATTTATGCATGTTTGACGTGAACGACTTACGGCGGAGCTCGTATTTATTCATTCGATTACAATATCGTGAATATAAAGTGCCTACGGAAACTTTATCGACAGAGAACTGATATCGAGGTAGCAGAGGACGGGGAGAGGAAAGAGACGAGCGGAGAAGAGAAGAGGGGAGAAAGAAAAGGGAAGAAAGTTGGGCTGATCGGAAACTCAAAGTTTACCAATGTTTTTTCCATCTCAATCGCGTTCGCCTTTCAGAGACTCTGTAGTAGGCACTGCCCCACGGTATTCCCATGTCTATCAATTAATTATTTCATCGATGCTTGGAGGAGGTCACCGCCACCACACTCCTCGTATAACGCCGGCAGGCAATCGTTTGCCGCGAAACGATCGCTATTTGCGTCACGCTGCATCCCGATCGGCAAACATAGTTTCGGGGCACAATAATAAATGCGAAATGATAACCGTTCCTCTATTTCGTTGGAAAGTAAGGGAACCGCGCGCGCGGAGAAGCTCGTCGGTCTGGAGAAGAATCGAAGAGAGGAGTTTCAAAGGAATTGGAATACATAATGGATAAAGCAGAGGGTCCACTGGTAAATGCATTACGCTTAATCCAGAGGGACGTGGCTGAAAAGAAAACAACAGAGAAGGGAAAAGATGCTCGACTCGGTTTCCAGTGTGCATGTATATGTATACCTACGTACATATCTTGCTTTCGCCTGGACAGTTTACCTTCCTGCCTCGTACCGTTGTAACGCGTACGCTTTGTCGTGCGTGCTTCCCTGCCTGACACGTCCGCGGAGAAGGACATCGACAAAACTTTCCGTCGAACGTCATCGTGTTTTTATTTATCCTACTTCCTGGGGAGCCCTCGAAAGCCTTGGAGACTTGTTCTCTCTCGTTTTTACGCTCGCGGCAGCGTGGTTGCCGGATTTCTCGGCGCCGAGGAAATCCCACGGAAATGTCCGAAAGGGTGGCCAGTAACGATTTGCAAACAAACCGGGAGTCGGTAATGCTGGTGTTTGCGTTTGGACGTTTTCCTCCTGTGTACATTGGTCGCGGTAGTTTTGAGTTGTTTTTTTTTTATGCATACACAGAAAAGAACGGGACGTAAGCTGGGGAAAATTCTGCTTCTCCAGAACCGCGCAAACAAACGATGGGGGGTTTTTCCTACGTCGATCGCGGGATAACGGGATTGCCGATTTTCTCGGAGAGTTTCTATCCGGTCGCTGGCGTGCGTGATTTGAAATTTGAAATTTCAGGTTTGTCTGTCAAGCATCTCGGCGAGCGGACGCGCGGTCTGCGACCGGCGTCATTTATAAATCGCGCTTGACAGAGGCAGCCTGGATTTCGGAAATACATTTTCCACGCGAAAAAGGGAAAGTGACGGGGAATTCGCGTTATCGATGGCAAGGCAAATGGAGGGGTAGCAGGGAACACCGGTGATTAAAGTGCAAAACCTCGTACCTCGATGTTTGATAATTTAATGGAGAAGAGAGAGGGATAGACGGTTTGCTTACGCGTGGAAAAACGCCGACGGCGTACCGGGCGGCGTTTGCCCTCCACGATTATTACCTATGACGCGAACTCGCCGTTTATTCCCGCCGGGTGGGTTACGATATACGATTGGCTGACGTTGATTCCCCGGGATCGGTTTCCTTGGCTCGTACGACTGATTTCGACGAAAACACACACTCGCCGGGAGACGAATAGAACGCGGATTCGCAGGCCAGTAATTTGATTTCATCAGAAGGCGAAGCGCTGCGCTGCGCGGCAGTTAGATAACGTGCCAGCTAGTATCAATGCGTCGAATATTCGGTTGGCGAGTACGAAATCTATTGACTCGGAGGAGCCGCTAAATCATCGACATACCCGATGCACAGTGGACCCGACGCGACGTCTGCATCCGTTACCAGGTTACCAATTGCAACAGTCGAGGCATCGTTTGCAAGTTCCCCAGCGAGCACTACTTAGTAGCTATCTGAAACAATTGCAAGTGGCCAGAGGGGGAGAGCGATCGATACTAGTTCATTTGGAAATCCCCCAGTAATTTGCGCGAATCAACGTTGTCGTCGGGCTTCTAGGCTCGCGTTGCAGCGACCCACAGAGAGAATTTATGGGAAACGAATGACGCGGAAAGGCAAATTTGACTTACAGAAAGAATTACATTCGCATTACAGCCGGATTGGCGATCGCATATTAACGTTATCGGAAATTTGCGCGCCGATACCGGGCACTCGCCGAAATAAATGTAAATATCGAGAGCGGAATATCAAATATTCGTTGGTCCATCAACTAATTAATCCGGTGCATTAGAGAAAATGCCGAATGGGTTAGTCGCTCGGAGGTTTACGGGAGAGAATTGCGGGTCGTTTGGACGTTGCGCGTGCTGTGCGTGTCCTCCGCGTGTTGGTGGGCGTCGGTGGGCGTCGGTGAGCGTCGGTGACTGCGTAGGCGAGCGGAGAGGTTCAGTTTTGGCGGTCGCGGTTGAAACAGGTTCGCCGACTAATGGACATCCGGTATTTCTCGGTGAATTAAGCTCCGAATGGACGGGGAGCTTGCACGCTTTTCGCGGCAGTGGCTCGACCCCGTTTCCCGACCCCGACCCAATCGCTCGCCCATTCGTTCACCTTCGAATTTTCTCCTCTCACGATCTTCCCTTCCCCGATAGCTTCGATCTAAGAATAATCCGCTCCCTAGGGATTCCAAGAGAATAGCCGCGATAGCAATTACAGAGGCCATTTCGCCCGACCGGAGAGAATTTCCATTCCCCGTTCTCGCTGTTATTAAGTCGCTCGACTTCGAATCGGTAAGCAGAGCATTAACCGAGACAAATAGAAACGCAATTTTCACGCGTCTAATATACGCCGGTTGTAAAGCAACGAATATTAAAAACCGAGGACCCCGGGCTCGGATTATATTCGCCCGCTTGCACGTTCTTGGTAGCCTCCCTTAAACTATCCGCGACGGCAGAAGCGAGAAGCGAGAGGCGAGAGGCGACGCTCTGTGAATTTAACGCGGCCTCCGCAATTGGGCGACTGAGTTATGAACAACGGTATCTCGGATGGCAGGTGTTAATGAAATTTGCGGGTCATAGCTTTTCCATCCCCACGGGGCATCAACAGACAGACCGAGACCTACCTCCGTTGGTCCAGCAGCTTTGTAACGTGTTCTGTTGGAACACCAGCCTTCGTGTCAGATCCGGAACACAAGCTCCTTAAAGCGAAGTCATTCGACCGCGAGAAATCGGCCCCCGTTATCCCGACTGGCCGGCACACCCGGCACACTGTTCACTGCTTTTTAATCCTTGTTTCGCACCATTCGATCTATTCTCCCGAGAGAACTGTTGGCTGATGGGAACGGGCGGCTGACGTAAGTGGCCGGGCAGCGTGTTTTCGCTATTTCCGCGTGCCGAAGGAACGAAGGTAGCCACTTTGGGCAAGCAACGCGAATGCAGTTTCCCTGAGGGCTTTCAGAAAAAAACTTGCCTCCGGAAGAAAGCAGCCCCCCGTAAATACGCCGATTCAGCGGCGCGCTCGTATTCTTAAGTAATTCATAAGCAGCCAGCCCCCGGGAATGCTTTTATTTTCCCTTTTCTTCCGCTGGCGGACGACCCCCCGTGTATTCGACCGTGCCGTTTAACGGGAACAAAAATTCCTCTGAATCCTCTGGACAGTTTAAAATTGCTGGCCTAGCTGGGACACGAGCTCGCGAACTTGGAGAGATTGGCGCAGGCAAACCTGGACCACCGTGGACCAAACTTTTTCAACCGATAGACACTGTAATGCGGGTTACGTTCTAGTTACCGCGGAAACGATCACGGAAAAGCGCCGAGAGAATTCTTTTAAAGGCCCGCCCGTTACCGGGCTCAATGATTATTCCCGCGTATCCCAACGACACTCTTCCGCGCTACTCTCGTGTATTATTTCCCCCGTGAAAGCGCCGCATCCACCTTTTGTTTTTTCTTCCGCCGCTACGCCGTGGGTAATAAGCTCTTGGCAAACACAGTTTTTTCCCTTAAACACGGAGAAGTTGCCGAATAGCCTGTAGCGAGGCTTTCGATCGTGAGAAATTAGGGACAGAACGTCGCCGGCCGGCGCGGCACTGCCGCGGGGAAAAAGGGGGGAAAAACTGGGGGAAAGAAGGAAGCTCCAGACAAGCGTGGCAAAGCGCGGAATCTCTCCATCAAAAGCTCAACAAAAGCTTGCTCAGGGCTTCGGCTCGGCGCGGCGCGGCGGTAGGAAGGAAAAGGGGATGAGACGGCGAAAGAAGGGAATGTGCCAGAGAATGCCAGCTAATGTCTGAGACGCGTCAGCGAATGGGAGGCCAAGGGAGTGGTGTAAGCAAGAGGAGAAAGCGCGGAAAAAGGCAGCGGGGAGAACAAAAAAAAAAGGAGGAAGAAAAAAAAAGAGTATCCGGAGAAAACGCGGAAAGCGCTGTGGATAAAATGGACGGGCTGAATACCTTTAAAACATTCGCGGAACAAGCTTTATTGCGTTAAACGGAAAACACCGAGGGCTGAGGATGGAACCTGCCTGCCCGTCTGACGAATCAGGCTTCGTTAAACCGGAAACGTAATCAACTCTTTCGTCAAAGTTCCTTGATTGCCCTCGAACCTGTCGCACTTGGACTCGGAATCAGAATCGCACCGCTCCGGAACAATTTCCAGTTATTCTTGGGAAATTCTTGCGGGTGAATCGCGAGAAACTGAAGAGAAAAAAAATAGTAATCCGTTCGATCGTTAAATGCCGCGGGAACTCGAAAAGCAAGAAGCCATGGGTATTAGGTGCAGGCGAGGGGGACGAAGAAGACGTCTTGCTTGTTGCGGTCAATCAGAGCTCGTTAAGCTCCAGGCGTAATAAGCTCGTTCGTTCAGGGGATTCGAAGGTTATGAAGCAATAGTTTGCAGACCTTACGGTAACTTCCGTGGGACTCGAGAACGAGCAAGAAGTCCGGAGCACGGAAAATACTTGGAAGGCTCTTTAATGACCTCTTAATTTTCGATCGAGGGAACCGATTGAAAAACTATTAGCGAAGTAGATGGCTGGAACGATAAAGAAAGTGGATTCCGTGAAGCGGCTTTCGTTCAAGCACGATTACTACCGTCTACCATTCTCCCCAACTTTTCTCTCGCACGCGGCAGCTTTGTTCGTTATTTCAAAAATTCCTGCTCCCTTATTTTCTGCTCTACGGCGTTCCTTTGCTTCTCCGCCGAAAAAACTTAATAAACAATGAAACACAATGCATAGCATTCCGCCGCGTTCGTCCGACGACCGTCGGGGGAGGACTCGAGCAGCATCGCAACTAACCGAAAGTGAGAAGCAAGCGAAGCATTTGAAAGCATTGAAATCTTGGAAAATCTGCTCCCGGAGCCGATGGCATCGCGTCGCATCGATGCCCCGAGAATCCTGCAGGGAAGGGAGCAACATCGAGAGCCTGAGGCTAGCATATTTTGAGGAGAATGAAAAAACATTGTTCCCTCTGAGGGAAACGATGGATAGATCGTGGAGGGGTGGTGGTCCAACGAGAGGCGGCTCACGAGCACTTCGTCCTTTTTATTATTCATGAAAATCGTGCTGTCGCTGCTTTCTCGTGGCTGCGCGCCGACCAAAGCTTAGAGAAAACCCTCCTCGAATTAAAGCGCGTCCGTGTATCGAGAAGGCTGCTTTATAGGGACAAGGGGGTCGTGTTTGTTCGAGCTCGCGTCACCGGGCATTTCCCGATTGTTTTCACACGCTCGGGCTGCGTCGATTCCGAAACGTGACCGTTGTTTTCATAAAAAAATATCTCGCCCGGGGAAACAGAGCTGCGAAATGTATTGTACAAGAGATCACCGGGCCGTCCCGTTTTTATTGCGCGGCAAACGGACCGGGGAGGATGACATCGAGGAGGAGAGGCCAGACCGTACTCGGAGCCTCGCAATTTCACCCCCTCGATTCGATACAATCCGTGGGTCCTGAGGGCGCGTATCCTTAACGAGCTGGTAAGGACAGAATACTTTTCAACTGGACCGGCAGTGTGCGCCAGACGAAGAGACAGGCGACCGCATAAAAGACCGGCCCGGCAAAGAAGAGGAAGGTGGAGGATTTACGAGGCAGAAGGGAGGGAGAGCGAAGGAGAGCGGAAGAGAGCGGAAGAGAGCGCGAGGGAGATGTAAGGGAGGATGGAAAGGACGAAAAAAGAAGATAAGCCTGTAGGTTGCGGGCAAGCAGTCGAGAAGGCTGGGGAGAAAACGAGTAACGCCGCAACTACTTGACGGTGGCTGTAGTTGGTACGAAGGGAAAGGGATGTTTATTTGTACTTCCTACACCCGGATGTCCGTCCTCGCGGATCGTAGAAGATGGCCGATACGCGGCGGGTCTCCATTTTTCTTTTCACTCTCGTATTCGCCAAAGCCACTGGCTTGCTTCTCTGTCCCTTCTCGACTGGCCGGCCGTTCTTGTTGCTGCCGCGGAGTCTGCTGCCTCCTCTCGCCGCTGCTGCCTCGTTTTGTTCGACCTGACATATTTTTCGAAGGCTTTTGTGCCGCTGTAAGGACGGCGTCGGAGGCAGAGAAACGAGGGGTGGTTGGGATAGAACGGGAAAAAGGCGGGAGAAAAAGTGGAGCGAACCGAAAGACCGTGAAAAGGGCATCGTGCGCGCTCTCGTGCCGACAACGCCGACAATGGAAAAATTCAGGCTCCCCGGATGATTTGTTTCTTCGTTAAAACCAAAGCAGCCAACGATTCCCGATCGATATCCTTTGCTTTTCCTATCCTTGTACTTTTAAACACCAGCTCTATCTCTCTCTCTCTCTCTCTCTCTCTCAAAGGAGACGAAGAAGGGAGCGACAGAGAGAAAGATAAATACCTGATTTAAGCAAGCTTATAGTACCCACGCCCGAGTACGCTACGTATTTTATTACTATCGCGTCTGCCGGACACGAAACGTTCACAGGGAACGCGAAATTATTCACTGTCACCCGTTCGGCGCATGGGTCCGACGTTGAACGGGGTTAAAAGCGAATCGCCGTCGATTCCGCTTTAACGGCCGTAACGATCGTTACGTGGCCGCGCGAAACGGCGATCCTTTTAAAGTGATTGGCGGAACCACTGGCCACGGCAGCCCCTCTCTTTTAATTCGCTTTTTGCGTACCGTTCTAGCTGAAGCCGAGTGCTCCAACTTGCCGTCCGCTCATGCCTGGAAATTACTACTTAATGCCTCCGCTTGCCCAACACTCCGGTAAAACTGGGCGAGCGCTGTCCAGCCACGAAGATTGAAAAGCATTACCAACGCGCTTACCTTCCCGTCCTCCCTGCGCCACGGTTTCTTTGAAATTCTCAAATTTATCAAACTCCGTCATAACGCGGATGCTCTCCATCCGCCGCGACGGAGAAATTTCACGCGTCTTCTGTTTGCTCGTTTTCGATATTCCCCGATAACGGCAGAGGGGTACGTGTCCTCCCTCACCGCTGTCGAAAAACAGCCCGCGGACGACCACCTTTCGATTCGACGGACCAACCATCCCCTCCCCCTTTTTACGGAACTACTCGCCGTAACGGTTCTCCTTCCCCCCCCCCCTGTCCTCCATTTACCCTCTTCCCTCGATCGAAGATAGAAGCGGGAAAATTGTCCCGACTAATTTTCCGCCCGTGGTGCCGCGAACTCAATGAAAATACGCGCAATATCCGACGTTCGTTCGCATAAATGTATTAAATTTCGCAGATAGGGGGGCCGGTAATGGGGGAAAGTAGCGCGAGAACCCCCAGCCTTTGGATCGTTTTTTCTAGTCGCTTTTATCGGACGGCAGAGCGCGGCCCGATCATGCCTGGAGATTACTACTTAATACCTTGGCGCGAGCGGGGCCGTGGAGTGGAACAACCCGCGTACGGGTCAGACACGGCGACTGAAACCCGTTAGCGCGGGTTACCGGTTTAATGGACTTTAATATCGATCGCGGTTCCGATGTTGAAATTGTGCCACGAACGAATTTTAGATTATATCCCACGGAAGAGGTACGATGCGTTATATTGGCCGGTTGAATAGCGGCTGTCCATAAACGGTGTTTACTACTTCCTCTGTTATAAGAGCGATCGCACCGATAAATCTGAAAATCCAGCAATTTATTCCCCGCGGAGGAGGATTTCTAGCCCCTTTTACTTTCTCGTTCCCATTTTACGACGTTGAATTATGATCGTTCGCCCGCGGTTACGACAAATAGAAAGAAAAAAAATGCCAGCGCCGTTCACGAAACCGAGGCACGGGGAGAGCTGACAGAAGCGGCTCGTTACAGCGATCGTTTAGTTGGAAATAAATTCCATTCCACTCGTACGGCTCGGCGACAAACACGCTTTTGTCACGAATCGATAAGCGCGTTTCATCGAAGAACAAAGCAGCCCGAGCACTAAATGCACATCGGGGGCCCAGTTAACAAAGAGGTTATCGACGATCATTGGCCAGCACGGGGAGCCAGAGACGCGTGTCGTTGCGCGATCGAAGGCCGAAACCGAGAGGAGGTATCGATCCCAACCGGAGCCGAGTAGCCGTAATTGTAAAATGACGAAACGGGGCGGATGGGGGGGGGGGGAGCGGCAGAGTCTGCTGAGAACGCTGAAAACGTTGAAATCGTTGAAAACGCTGATATACCGAAATACCGAGACATCTCCAATTTTCTGAATTTCCGAGAATTTCCGGCACCGAGAGGAACCCGGTAATTGGATGTATCATCTTGGAAAAGGCTTTATCTCGGGGCGAACGGAACGAAAGCGTGGATAACTCTTAAGCGGGAGAGTGCAGGGCGACGCGTCCCGACGCGTCTCGACGCGACGCGTCGTGGGTCATGAATCTGGAACGGTTTGCCAGGATCCTGTGCCGAGAAGGAAAGAGGTTAAACCGACTGGTAACTCGACCGGGAACTGGTTACTCTAGCAATTTTCCAACGTACGCTTCGACTATTCTACGTGTTTGCGTCATTAGTCGAAAACCACCGGTAAAATTCGACCGTAGCCTGTCGTCGTGGCTGACGTGTGCCGACGTAGTAAGACCCCGCGACTAGTCAGCCAGTCATTCAATGGCAAAGTCAGCCGCAGCCGGTAGAATTTCCATCCCATCCCATTCCTCTATCTCTCATCGGGATGCCATCCCCTGGTATCTTGCTCAGCCCTATCATTGCTATCCGCGCTGTCGTTGTCGTTGTCGTCGTCGTCGTCGTCGTTCTCGCCACCACCAACCGAACTCGCAGGCCCCTTTCGCCTTGCGACGGCGTCGTCGTCGTCTTCGTCTTCGTCGCAGCTCGATAATTAATTTTACGCATTCAGTTTACAAGAGGGCGAAGCGGCGTGTAATCAGATTTCTCACCGAAATTGGTCGAGATTGTTCGTGAAAATTCCTTCCCTCTCCCCAACGTTCGCTCTCGTTCCACCCCTTTGGCGACACACAAGACACTCTGTCGATGGTTCAGCGAGGGAAAGGGTGAAGCTCGCGCGTCGAGTGTTCGCGCCACACGGTCTGGGATTTTCTAACGTTATGGATTTCGAAATTCGCGGTAGCCCGGAGAATGACCGGTCCCACGGACGAAAGTAATTAATGTACCGGTAACTGTCGCGAATCTTGATAGCCGGCAAAGTTCCTAAGTGACAAAGTTTTCGGTAGTCAGGGCGGGGTAGAAATACGCGCGTACTTTTCGCGTCCTCGTCTATTCCGGCAGGAGCTTAATTACTAGATTTTCTAATCTCGCCCGTTCATCGTGGAATGTTTAATGCGCCTCAAAAATAATAGTGATTTAGTGGCGGTAGGGGGCCGGGAGCGGGTCGATAACGCTTTTTTCGGCACGCGAGAACGTTTCTGCGGCGCTAAATTAAGAACTCGCCCGGTTCATGAATCTTTCATTAAATCGCGCGGATTTGAGCGTCGGAGAGGTGGAACGTTAATCGAAGTATCTTGTTCGTCGTGGCGCTGAACAGTCCCTCTCTTTGTCTCGGGCTTCGCCGTCCCGCAGCTGCTCTGTGGGTTCGGCGAAAACACCGAGCGAAACGAAGGGACGGGGACACGAGAGAATAGGTTGTAAATACTTTCCGAGCCGTGATGTCGAGGGGAGGGAAGAAGAGAGAGAGAGAGAGAGAGAGTGCAGTGCATTGTTGCGTGTCCGATCAAACGTCCGGCATCCGCGTCAACTATCCGACCCGTGCCTGGCCCTGGAGGCGTTGCCGGTTACGGAACGGGTCCCGAAAGAGAGAAGAACAAGGATCGATCGAGGTGGGGGACAGTAGGTCCTCGCCCGCTACGCTTTGTGAAGGATAACTGTGTTACCCGTGCACTTTGCCGCGATAACTTCATTCCAGTGTCGGTTGCTTGCCGCAGTACTAGCTTGGAATGATCGCGTTTCGAGGCTCCCGTTCGCCCACTTTGCGGCCAGCCAAGATATTGTTCGGTCATGCCGACCAATGTGCTCGCGGGCTTCAACTACTCGCATCGTCTTGCGGCTTCCGCCGTAACGTGCACGCTCCGACCCTCCGATCTCTACGTTCGTATCGTCCTCCGAAACTTCCAGTCGTGAGCGAAACCCGCGTTTCGATACACGCAATCGATACGATACCCTTCGACGAGATGGGCAAACGGGTGGGGAGTGCGAGTGGCCGATATCTATGTACGTGCTGCTAGATTTCCAGTGGGACGAAGACGGGAGAGCATTTAAGCGTAACGCGTGCCGTCAGATTCGATTTACTCGCAGCCCCGCTGAAATCATTCTGGAGGGCAACCTCTATAGATCATATCGTTTCGTTTCCTGACTCCCTCATTGGAATCCCCGTTGGTGGCAATCGACGAACCGTAGATATCGTCGAACCGAGAATCTCTATCTCTCTCTCTCTCTCTCTCGGTTCTCCCTAGGACGATGCTGTTCTCTCCTCTCGCCTCGCTGACCGGACAACGAACACCGAGTCCCGAATTGCCTCCCTTTCCTCTTCGACATCGTACCAACACTGGTCGGCGGACAGGGTCTTCGGCTCTGGCAAGCAGCTCGGTCCGGTAGTTGCTTACATTACCATACGAATGGCCGATCGATCCAAGGACCTCGACTCTACCTAGCCACCCGTGGCCAGGAACGTGCACACGCAAATACAGACACGCGTAGCCTACACGCACCAACCAGCGTTCACAGGCGGTCGCGTGCCTTTCGACGAATGTGTGCGCAATCGGATACTCTCCAACAGCCGCGAACCGAGTTGCTACGTTTGCACGAACACGATCAAAGCAGAACAACCAGCCTCGTACATACTCGCACGCCTCCTCCATGCAAGATAGACCTTGCCACGCGCTAGCCCTAGCTCTAGCCCGGCACAGTCCACCCGCCAGAGCCGGTCGAGTCATCGCTAGCAATTCTACCCGCAGTCTACTCTCCAACTACCCCGCCGCCACCTAAATCCGAATTCGCCGCTGCCCGTTAATCATTATTATTGGCACTCTTCCCTGGACCCTGACTCGTCCCGGATGAACTGGATTCCGGACCAGCGAGATATTAGCCCGAACCGTTGGACAGTAATCCTCCTGTAGATCTCGATCTATCCGTGCGAGCAGCGTCCCAGGCGTTTCGGCAATCTCGTGACAAACGACCAACTTCTCCAAGTAGCGACGTAAAATATAGGACCGAGATATACCTACGGGCGGCGACCTGCTTTCGAGACGCGATTCCCAGCGCGTGTATCGGTTGAAACGTTGTTTCCAACAATATTTTCAAACCCGACGCAAGTCCTGTCGCGTCGTGTCGTATCGAGCTTCCATTCAAACAACCACCCTCGCGTTTCACCCACCTATCGGCCTCCCTTTGGCTGGCCACGAACAAAGAATCGAGGCCGAGAACTCGGTGCGCTCGAGCGAGCCCCTAGATCTTCCTTCGGATCCCCGTTTTAATGCGGCTCAAAGATCATGGCTCTTCGAGCCCTGCGAAAACCACGCGAACTCGAGTCAACGGTGCTCGCGATGTCATTCGTCCGTGTTTTCTTCGCTCACCGAGGAACGCGGTTCTATTGAAACGAGTCCCACGAAAAGGACAGGGATGAAACGGTAGATCTACCGGGGTCGAGCCGAGACACAAGCAGAGGGAAGATTCCCGGGAGCAAGCATAAAGTATCTGAAGAGGATAATATGAATCTGTAAGCGATCACCAATGGAAACCGCAGATAAGGGAGAAGCCCGAACATGGCCGATGGGCTCGTCGTAATTCCCTGCTCGCCCTCGTAACGTTAACCTACGCGAAAACGAGATATCACGGCTCCCGTGTAACGACAAACCCACCACCGTCCAGATTCTATCGCGCGAATCTGATAAATGCCCACGGTTCCTCGCGATGTTATCGCCCTCGCCCACCGAAATTACATTTCACCAAGTTTTTTCGCGATCCTGGCGGCGACAAAGTTAAGCCCCTTTGATCGTCCGGCGAGAAGAGCCGCGTCGCATTTTTTTTCGAGGAACGTCGCGGAATGAAACGGCGCGAGCTCGCGTCGTTGCGAGTCGGCGTTCCATCGAGAAACCGCCAAGCCCTTCGCTCGGCTGGTCGGGTCTGCCTGGAATACCTGATCCTCGGGGTTTAGAATGTTGGAAGCCGCGGAAGAGCATCACCGCGCAGGAAGTGCATTAGGTGACGTTCCACTTTGTAGAAGCTGCTCGAAGAGTTTGATATATCCCGCGAGGACGTCGCGAAGGGATTCGCCGGCGATACGCGTGTACATCAGCGAAGAAAGTGCACGTAAGGGACGCGGACGCGCGACGTACATACATATGTTCCTACCTCTGGATGCTAGAATTCGCATTTCAGATGCTGCAGTCGACGCACGATGGGAGTAAACTGCCGCCCATGGTTTCTGCTATTGCAACCGGAACCGCGATAGGGCCGACCAAAACTGCGACGCTCGATTCGCGTTGTTGTCCTCGAGAGCAGTCGACTGTCGCGGAACTGAGAGAGAGAGAGGAAGGGGAAAAGGGAGGAGAATGTTGTGCTATGCAGAACGGATCGATTTTCGTGCTATCACCGAATGGTTATCGCGAGCCCGAAATTTCTAATCAGTTTACGGTCAGGCGAGCGAGCACAGACAGAAGCATGGATAACGAGGTAATAATCGACGAAGCGCGGCGGCAGCTTGAAACACTTTATCGATTTTTCGTTATCTGGAGCGAGCCGGGGCGGCGCGTCGCGGGCGGAGGGTAATTCGGAATTACGTAGATTTCAAGATAGGTGATCGGTTTTATTTAGAAGCACGCTCTCGGAATACTCGGTCGCGGACGGTGGCCCGGTTTGTTCGGTGGAAATAGGAATCTTGCGAGCAGTTACGTCCCGGGGGATTTCACCGAGGAGTTAGTGGATAGAGGTACAATCTCCATTAGCGATTTCTCAGAACGCGGGCGCATAGTCATTTCCCGTACGTGTCCTCTGCCGTTCGCGGCTATGCGCATTCCATCGTGGCCCACTGGCTCGAGACGCTCGAGACGTTCAAACCGCTCGAACCGCTCGAACCGCTCGAACCGCTCGCCTCGTTGCCGTCGTTATCCCAAGGATCTCCGATTGCTATTCCGACGCCGGACGGAATACGGCCAAGTTTGCCGTTTCGCGAACATTAGCGTAATTTGACCGTGACATAACCCCCGCGCGGTCCCGCCGACGACAACACCGCTATCGACGAAAGAGAATCGAACGGGCGAGATTAGACGAGCTTGCGGACGCTGGCAGGCGCTCGCTCCGAGGAGCGCTCGCCGACAACGTCTGTCGTCGTTTCGATCGCCCGCAGCCGCAAAACCAATTAGGTAATGCGTTACAGGCAAAAAATATTCGGCTCCCGCACACGTACGCTTCGCGGGTTTTCATTAACCCTCTCGGTTTAATTACTTTGGTTTAGACTCGGGCTAACTCTCCTTCCCTCGCCCAACTCCCCCATTAATCCGCCATCCCCTCTCGTTTCCCTCGCCACTTTTCGCACCATACGATTCATACGATTCGATATTCATCCGCGATATTTATCGATCGCAGTCGGCGAAGGAGCAATCGTCTTCTCGAGTGGATTCTCGCTAACAGGGTACTTTTTTTGCGAAATTCCCTGCCGCTCGAGGGCCTGAAACCACGAGCTCGAGAATTTTCCTGATATAGGATCCATCGATGCCGGTAGAAATGAGAAACGGCCTGCATGGCAACTGGAAATTCTCCGATCGAGGTACAGCGTAGGTATGCCGAGGGAAAAAACGATAAATCTGTCGGTATGGTGGATAAAGAGAAATCGTATCCCGATTAGTGGAGTCGCTTTTGTTATCGCGAATCCATCGCCTGGCGGAGAGTTTGCCCGATGGAACGGGAAAAGGAAACTCTCCAGCGAGAAGTTGTTCCTTGACCAAATTTGTTTTCTGCTCCGCTGTTTCTGTTCGTCTTTTCGGCCGCGCCGGGTATTTGTTCGGCGAACGTACCGCGAACGATTTAATTAATCCGCGAAAAGCGCACTCCTCGAACGCCGTTACCTCGGTGGGGTTGAGCAGTTACGGGCCGAGAAAGGAAAATAATTACCGTTACCATCGTTTCCTGCCTCCTTCCGCGCATTCTCTCGCCCGCGTTCCGTTGCGCGCGACCACCTCTTCCTCTCCCTCTCACTGTTAGTCCCTCAACCACTACTCTCGGCTCCTCTTTGTTCCGCCGCGGTCTGTCCCTCTTCGAGGAAAATTCCAACCAACGTCGGCACTTTCGCAGATTACGTGGCCAAATAACCGTCTCGAAATCGCGAGAACTCGAGGCAGCCTGTAATCTCGTAACGGTTCCGCTCGCCGGGCGACGTTACGGGGAAAACCGCATCGCCTCGGTTGACCCCCTTTGTTTTTTTCACCGCCCGGCGCCCCACACGTATTTCGCGCCACGTGAATGGCTTTATTACGTAGCGAGTTAATTCCACTAAAATCGTAATCGGGTTGATTCGGCCCGGCCCGATCCGATCAAAACCCGTCGAATTCGTTTCCGTTATGGTTTAATACGTTAATTCGCTATTAGCCTCGCCGCGCGTTAATTAGTTTCGCATTATTACCGTGCATGTAAATCGCGCGGCCCCGTCGCCCAAGTGAAATTTCCAGGCGATGGAAACACGTTCGGGCCGCCCCCCGCGAGAATCGATCAGATCACCGTGGCTGGCTGAGTAAAGTCGGATCACGAGATTCCAAAATCGTTGGCGCGTTAACACGCGCCGCAATGTACCCGCGACAGCAAAAGGGTGGCGGGTTTCTCCTAAGCCTGCCGTTCCCGCGATTTTACCGGGACAACAGACACGCCGGAAACACCGCTGCCTCTCAACTCCGTAATTCCTGGATGAGTAACGCGCGGCATTCGGTATCTTCGTGTTAGCGTTCCTATCCGGAGACGTAGCGTGTACCGCCAGTGTACACTCGAGCTCCCAACGAAATATAACAGTCCCCTTTGGAGGCAGCAGCCCCGGCGCGGCGGGCCACCGCCGTCGCCCACCGCCGCCGCCACAAAACGCTTGCCGCCAGGCGATACGACGGTAATGGATTACTTTTAATTAAGTAAACACCCGGATTACGTATCCTCGGTGCACTCTTTCGCGCTCTTCCATTACCACAATTCACGAGCATACATTTATCCGTGTCCAGAGTTAAACAGAGAGCGAACCGAGCCGCCCCCCCAGCCTGGCCCCTTCGCTTTTCACTTTTCCACGGATCCGGCATTTAATGAAAATCAAACTCGTTTTCGATCGGTTTCCCGTACAACGCCGCGGTCGGGCAGTTTTTTCAATCCTCACGATAAACTTCCTCCGTGTCTATATTTGCCTGCGGATTCCAATAACACCGTGGCCACGATACGTCTGCGCTCGGACGGAGATTATCGGTGACCTATTCGATTACCAGTATGTATTCCGAGCGCTTCCAAGAGCCATCCTCGTATCTACGATGGGATTTCCCTGCCGCTCGGATCGAAAAATCATGCGTCGTCGAATAACCGGAGGCGAGGCGTGATAATCCTAACCCAAACTCTGCGCGTTTCATCGAACACCCTCGCCCCGACAAACTACACGGAGGAAACGATAGTTTTGCAACGACAATCGCCGAAGATTTCTCCCTTTCGACGAATCGGTGACGGAGCGGAACTTCTTACCTCGATCCTGCTGTTAGGTCAAAAACGTGCCTCAGTCTGTGGAACGTAATAACGCACAGAGGTCGAAGCTTTTCCGGCGAGTCGCGAGCCAAGCAAACTTTCTATTAAAGCTTGTTTGAATTTTTATCCAATCCGCGAGAAGGATAATTCTCACGGCAATAAGCGTCGGGAATCGCGTTTTCGAAAGTTGAAAAAGCATAACAGCACTTTGGCGATCCTCGGTAATTTTCCAGCGACCGCCTCGTTCCTCGAGCATTCCTTTTCTCGTTTTGTTGAAAAGCAGCCTTTTCTCTGCACCGTACGCCGGCGAAATGTCCGAGTAATTGTTCTTTTCTGTTGTCCTTTTCCAGTTGCACGATCAAACGTACCGAACAGAAATGTAATTTTCTTGATAGGGCGGCCAGCGGTCCCGGCCCGTGCGCGGCAAAGAATACGGAAGCACGCGGAGTGATCACAAGATCAGCTTCGCCTAATTACCCGACTAATTAATAATTCTTGCTTCTTCGGCGGCGCCCCTTTCCCCGACTCGAATGCAACTTTCGTTGCGGAGTACTTACCGCGCGGCTTTCTGCCCCAGTTCCTTTATAATTAATAATTGTATCGGATTTTAATTAAAGCCGCGTATTATTCGGTCGGACGAGCAGCGAAGAAAACTCTTTAATCTGTCTGTTTTCTCTGGACGCGAAGGGGAGACGCTGGATAACTATCGTACCTATGTGGGTAACCGTTGTTTTTCTGGGGACCAGAGCAACGAAAAGAGAGAGAGAGAGAGAGAGAGAGAGGCGGTGGTGGGCTTGTAATGATAAATAATGCGTACAGGCGGCCCGGTCGGAGAGTCGTGTCATAAAACCAAGCAGAATATATCCCGCGCCAAAGCACCGAGACGGTGTCGCGCATTAGTCAAGATAAATCTGACCGTAGTTAATTGGACCTACGGACAAACGTTTTTTAAAGGGAAGGTAATGCCCGGCGACCGACATGGACGCGCGTTCTCGCGTATATTCTCCGGGAGAAAAGCCGTTTCTAACGGCGTCGTTAACGACGCGTCCCAAGTACTCCGATAGCGTATTTTGCGCGATAGTTTTCAATTTATCGCACGACCCCGGGAGAAGCACCGGTAGGTACTCGGCGAACAATCGATTCGTTCCGTCCGCGTCGCGCAGCTACACACCTTTATCTCTCACGTTTTACCTAACCCCTTGCAATTTCACGTTCGCCGGATTCCCTTGACTTGTCGTTCAGCGAGATTTCCAGATCAGGAAACCAATTCACTAACCTATCCTTTCGTTTGCTTTCCGAGTTTCCCCTGCTTGTCTCCGGGCAGGATTTTCAGATCTCGGGCCGCCTCGACCTACCCGGAACGCAAGTGATCCACAAAGTGTTGCATCGATATCGAACCATTTAATGGCCGGACGTCTGTTCAAGTCGAACGGCAACCCAAGTAATCTCGCAAGACGGGCTGGATGGATTCCGCTTTGATTCCGTCCTCCCTCTCCCGTTCTCCAGCCTGCCTCTTTTCCGCCTTGGGAACAAACCGAGGAAGCCAGTGTTCTATTTGGCGGAGAAATCTCCGCTCATAATGGCTATTACCGCGGTTGCTAATAGCGGGGGAAACGAAACGCGGCGGGGGTCGAGTGTCGGGGAAGAACTCGAGATAGAAATCGGACGGCAAACAGAGTAGCTACGATATCCAGCATTTGGGGAGCGTGACGGAAAACACGCGTCAACTCGATTGTATTGAAATAACCAGTCGGATTTGGATAATAACTGCATGAAATGGCGCCATGATTATAATTATAATCTGTTAGCTGTACTGGCGTGCCTCGCAGAGATTGAATTACGTTGGCTTGTTTACGAACAAAAGGATACAATGAGAATTTCGTCCGCGGCACACCTGTGTTCCGAATGATTTTTCCATTACAATAATGGAGTCGGCGGCAGCGGGATTATAACACCGGCACTAACACGCCGGGGAGAAATGGCAATTTTTAATCGCGAGCGAGTGCGTGCAAAATAATTTGATCGAATCCGTGCTTCGCCGCGGTGTGTTTGTTTAAGGAAATTACCAAGAGATTAAATACGGGACGCGTATCGACCCTGCATGTTGCGCCGAGATTCACGCGATCGCTTCCCGCGCAACGCCGCGCCGTTTGTCAACGCGATGCGAACATCATTTAATTCTTTTCCCGTGATTCAAAACTCCCGTCAAACACGGACACGTATATCTCGTACCCGATGAACCGCGTGTTTTGCGACCGTTGAGACTTTACACGATCGCTCCTGCATAATACAATACACAAACGAGATCTCGAGATGTTTTCCCGGCGAAAGCATCCGCGCCGGTGGACAAGGGGATTAATTTTTCCTGTTTGTTTCGAGCTGACGCGACGGTGCATTTCCACGTTAATTATTCGTAAGCGAACGTTCGCCTGCTCAAAGTGGGGGAAAAAATTATGCAAATTTCGCGGGAATGAAGTTGCATTACGCGTCGGCTATTACACACACCTATGAATAATATACCATAACGTCGTGCGGTATAATTGACGAACGATTTACGAGCATTCGCGAAATTGTTGCGAAACCAAAACTCTTCACTCTTTGATTGTATTGTAATGCATGGTTGTTGGCCGGATAATTAAATTACACCAGTACTTTGTATAATTCGGATCAATGAAAATCGAGGGCAGAGGAAATTCCGGCGAATCCCATTTCCCGTTCTCGGTTCTTCGCTCTATTCCGTTACGCGTCCTGTGTATCCCAGTGATTTACCTTTTATTCCACTGGCACACACACACGCGCGCGAGCAAACCTACACACAACCGTCTCGCGATTTTAATCGCGAGATTCGTGTTCCTTGCCCCGATTCCAACTTATCACCGGGGCGGATCTATTTTTCCTTCGATTCCAAGGCACCGAACCCCCATTATCTGATCAATCTCTGCTTCCACGATACGTCTTAGTTCTCTGGGTACTATAAATCATGCTCTGGTTTTCGGTGTTTTTCCTTTTCCCAACGCTCGGTCGGATCTACTTGGGTCGCGAAACCGAAAGGGACCGCGCTGCCACCGGGGTAAAAGTTTGCAGCTACTGCTAGTCGCCTAGCATCGGACGTTAAGAGTTCTCCAAGGAGGACTCGAAGAAAAAGAGGGGAAGAAAATGAGGGTGGCGGTGCGGTGGCGAGAGAGCAGACCGAGCGAGCCGATCCGAGTCCAGTCGAAGCGTGCTACGGCTGTTGGAACAGATCCAGGAGAAAGACTCGAATGAAAGCTCGGCGACGTCCATCGTCCATCGTCCTTTCCATTTATATCGCCACACTACCGCTCTCCCATCTCCGCGTCGAGATATCGAAAATAATATCGGGGCTTCTGGGCGGGAAACTGAATTACGGTGTAAGCTCGATATATCGGCGAGATACGATTCAGGAGGAACGACAACGAGGATCCCCTCGTTCCTTTCTCTCCGCTCACCTTTCCCCGCCGTTTCCTTTTCCGCGTGCACGCCCCCGTATAAGATCCAAGCGAAACAGATAAACCAATAATACCACCATTTCTACGCCGGTTGTTCGAAAATACACAGCAAGGGACCGCGGCGAGAGGGTCGGCCGAGGGTGACGGAGGGCGAGAAAGGAGCTGGAAAAAAATCAGTTTCTCGTGATTTTCTTGCTGCCGGATCGTCGCGTTATTGCCTTCGGTGATCGCAACGACCGATTCAATTTCCATCGGTGTTCGACCCCCGTAAATCCGCGCGTGGAAATGTCTGACGGTAACAGAACGCGCGACATCCACGCACGAGGATCCTTTCGTTCGTTACTTTTCTTCGGACGCTGCGTGAAATCCCTCGGAGAATCGTACGAAAGGCGAGGCTTTGGAAATCGCGATACGTACACCCGCTCGACGCGGAGCACACTTCGGACGTCGATAATCGAATAAGCTGATACGAACACGTGAATTTACCTTCCATTCTCCTGGGTAATTACGCCCGGCCTGTGCAAGGGCTGCACGGGGATTCCAGAGCGCGACTGCAATTTGTAATTGCATTTTCTTGGAGGCCGATGGCGGGGCAGCCCCCACGATCCCTCGTACGCACAGCTAATCTTTTTACGGGCTATCCGGCTTTATTCCGGAGCTGCTTCTCGCATAAAAAACAGAGAGGGGAGGATTACCCAAAGGTCGCTACCTCAGAACGAGAAACTCGGCACGGCACGAGCCAAAACAAAGACTTCCCGATTAAAATTATCGGCTCTCTTTTGCGTTTCAGCAAGAGCCGGCAGGGTTTACTGTTGCCGAGTCCACCGGCGAGTATCGTTCGTTGACAAGTCGAGCATGGAAGATACTATGATCTAATAAATTTTATACACGCGACGCAACCAACAAACCCGCGGTACTGGTCCATACAGATGAACCCGAAATCATTCGACTCGCCAGACTCCGAGGCTCGAGGAGTTGGAAAAGAGTCGGAGTTGATGTTCGTTTTGAGACGTCCTCGGAGAGATTCGCGGGGCACCGCGAAATGGGTACATTCCCCATTCTACGCTAGGAATGGAAGGAATGGAAGGAATGGAAGGAACGAAAGGAATGGAAGGAATGACGGGGGTGGTGAAAGTGGGTAGGGAACAGGAAGGGGAGGGGGAAGCGTGCCGTGAAAGTTTTCTATCGACGTCGTATTAGTGTGCCATAAGACGGAAGATGCGAGCCGGTGATCGCGTGTAAGCAAGGAAAATATTCGGTAGAGTTTCCCGGCGACAAAGTTTCTTTCGCGAAAAGCGGGCGGGCGGGCCCAAGGGGAGGACACGCTCGAGTAGTGCTTCCTCGCGAGAATAGAGGCGCCAAGAGGGTGTATGAGGGTGTACGGGGGAAGAACCGAAGTCCATTGGACCGAGGGGAAAGTTTACAGGAAAATGGAACTATTCGTTCGCGGAAGGGACGGATGGAGTTGGCATACTTGGACGACGAAACGCCATACATAAAATTCTCAAGTTCCAGCACGTAGTTTCGCGCGGCACAGGCGAACCTCGCGCACCTACCACTGCCGCGAACCTGTAACTTGTTACGTTGCTTCGCTCTCCTCGGCTACCCTGGCCCGTTTTCCTTCCGGCCAACCACCAATTGAAAGCGTACCACCGTGTATACATTTCGAGGGGCTTTGGATCGTAATCGTATCGGCGGTGTGGAACACGCGAGGGAAACGCCTTATCGGCGGTGTTACGGCTCATCGATCAGCTCGCGCGCACAGCTCGCGGACGAGCGCGTTTTTCTTGGCGTTGGCTGGCGCTGCTCGGCGCTGGCTGGCGCGCGAAATTCGAGGGAAAACAGCAGGCAACGATATGGCAGTCAAGCGACTCCGTAAAAAGGACAGGATGCGACGTAGGCATTGTCCAGAGATAGGGGGAACGAGCTTGTACGCTGTGCCGGCTGGAAAAATAACAGCTAGCGAGGACAAATGGCGAAACGAGAAACACGAGGCAAGAAAAGAAGCAGTGGGAGGGTTGGAGTCGTCGTCGTCGTCGTCCGTCGTGATTGTGTGCCATGTGTGTGCTTGCCGGCGCACACTCGGCCAGTGAAAACGGCTTCCTAGCCGACGCCTCGCTGGAGATCCCCGCGCGCCAACAATGCTACCGAGTCGTCTCCCTCGCGAGCTCGGCGAGGAGCATGCTCGTGCTCCGTCATCGGCCAAATATTGCCGTCTCGTGCACCGCGAGAAGAGGAGCAGACGGGGACGTGGCCGAGACGCGCGTTCCGTTGAAATTTCGAAAGCGTCGCGCGGCGACACACTCCGGGGACAGGTAGCGAGGACTTTATCAAAATTGAAACGCGACACCTTTGTTGGAAACTTACTATCCGTCGGAAGCGTCCGACGAGCACACCAGGCAATTCTCCGCTCTCCCTTTCTCTCTGCTCCCCGATTCTTAGTTTTCGAGGTTCGCGGCCGAATGAAAGCGCGGGTTTAAATATTTCAGACGGTTCGCCGAACGTCGAGGCGGAGATGCCGCGAGACCGCCGCGAAACAAGTGCGCCGCAGCGGCTCTGCGCGTATAATTTTCGAATCGGGATAGCCTTATTACGGCGAATTTAAGGAATCTCTCGGAGCGAACTCGGCAAGGCTGGCGGGAGTAGGGTGAGCGCAGCCAAGCAGCGGGGTCCTAGGGTAATTAGATGAACCGATGCGAAACTCCGGGGCTATCTGTAATTTTCATCCAACACTACTAATCAGATTAGTAGATTATGCGAGACTAAATCGGTTAACTCCGCGAAGGCGCAAGATGTAGGTAAATCTGACGATAGAGTCGCGCTCGCTTACGGTCCCCGGTCCTGTCCCCGCTCGGACCCTCTATCTGCCCCATTTATCTGGCAGGAATAACGAGTCCGCTAATTGCCCCAGCTGCTTGGCCAATCGCCAGAAAATCTCCATCATCTCCGCGCTGTTAAATAACTCGCGAACGGACGTTGCTTCGACTGGTGTTCCGCGAGCGCGGAGCCGGGGCGAGAACCGGGGAAATCTCAGCGCAGCATCGGCAACTCGAAAGCCAAGGAGAGACTCCGGTAGCGAAGAGAGAACATCCTCCAGAGACGAAAAGTTTCCTCAGATGTTCCCGCGCTGCTGACGAGAAATCGATACTCGACGCGGAGCGGAGCGTAGAGGAGACTGGCTCGGCTCGGCTCAGCTCGGCCCGTCCCGAACCGTCCCGGCGCGGAGCGGCTCTAGGTGCGGTGTGCCGCGCGCTCTCTGGCTCGATAAATCGAATCACCGCTACGCGTACGGATTTCAGTTGACGCCCAATTGCGCGTGTAATTATTAATCGTGGCAGCGCAATTATGTCGAGTGTATGCGCGTGAGCCGCGCAGCCAGCCGGCTAGTCAGACAGACAGGCAGACAAACGGACGGATAGATAGATAGACAGACAAGTAGACAGACAGACAGACAGACAGACAGACAGACAGAGAGGCCATACAGGGAAACGCAGGTTCGTGTGTGCGCGGAGAACTATGTTTGGTTCCACGGCACGTTGTTTCGCGAAGTTAGCTCCGTGTCACCGTACACTCTATCTTCCTTCATTCGAGCCCCGTTCCCGGCGCGTTTCTCTTTCCGTCAATGTACCAGAGTAAATATACGCGCGTTTGTCGACCGCGCGGATATATTTGGCTGCGTGTACGTGCGTTGATGCGTGTGCACTATGTACGCGGATGCAACCGCGTCATGAGCCCACCCCCGCTCTCGAGTAACGCGGCCACCCTTCCCAGCCGAACTACGTCTGTGCTCGATGCACCAGCGTGCTCTCTTCGCCGCAGCGCAAACAGGGCAGAGGTGGAACGGGCTGGCCTCGTTACCTTTGCGTTTCGAGATCGTGGGTAAAAATCCAACGGCGATATCTTTCCGACGTTGTTTATAATACCGGAGAGCTAGCGGCAGCTTAGTATCTCGCGATCGAATCGAGTCGATGAACGAAGGGTCGAGCGTAGACGAGAAAATAAATCGGCTCTCTTGCTTGTTACGTACCTACTGGACGCTCGAGGGCTCCGACTGTCCGCCGAGGGCAACAGTCATTCGAAACCTTAATAGCGTTCGGTAGATTGTGTTTCCTCGCTCTAGACTTTCCATCCTGTTACAACTATCTCTGACCGAACGCGCGAGCACTCTCTCTCTATTCGTGCGAGAGCGCTGTGACGCGGCCCATAAGGGTTGGTTGGACTGGACGACGTTAAGGAACCGAGCGAGTAACGATTATTGAACACGGGGATCTCGGTCAAGAGCGTCCGGCCACGGGCTTTCAGCAACGTTTTAACCGCTTTCGCGAAAGTTCGTTTGAGCCGGCCACGGAACGAGAGTGCCATTATACCGCGGTGCATAATTTCGTGACATTCGCCGTCGTAAAGACGCATCCGACCCGGGGAACAAAGGGCGGAGAGAGCAGGGAAGGGCAGAGCTCTCTCGGTCTCGTTTCGTCGCTCGTTTCTGATAGCAGCGACGGAACGAGCAATCGGTTAAAATATCGTGGAATATCGTGTATGAAAGTGCATGGGAGACGGGGGGTGCGGGAGCGTGTGAGCATCTCGGAAGGATATGTAAACTAGATGCAGAAAAATCCATGGAACGGCGCGGCGAGCGCGGGCAGAGAAAAGGGGACGTATCCCGAGTGGCAGCGCGGAAGCTTGCAATTGGAAATGCAATTTTGATGGAGTAGACGCGTGGAGTGTTCTCCGTGCGCGAAAGTAGCGGGTGAAGACGGCGTCATGGATCGGCATGGGTGGCGGCGATGGTATCGGTGTCGGGAGAGGCAGCTTCTCGCTGCTGGCTTGCGAGCTTTCTAGCAGCGGCCTTTAGTAGCCGTAGAGGGGTAGATGGGTAGGGTGGATAGGATGGGAGGTCGCCAGGAGGCCATTAGGTAAAGTAGGTTTTGACTTATGCCGTCGCGCTAGACGGCCGATATATCTCTATAAACTGCTGCATAAAATATAAGAGCGTGCTTTACCGTGTATACATTGGCGCACGCTACCTGTAACCGTCGACTTATGGACCTAAAACTCTATCGGAAGAAGGTGTGTTCCTTCCGAGAGACCCTCTGTTTCGACAGCCGAGCTTCCTAGCCTGCCTGCCGATTACCTTCGAGGGTCTCTCGACTCCGGTTGGTCAGCAGTCGTCTTACACCCGCGGATTTGTTCCTTTCAAGGAACACGAGCTCCCTATTATTTATGGGCTTGCTATCTTAGCCCGGTTATTCCCTCTTCCTTGCCTAGGAATACTAAGAAACTTTCTTCCGAAGGATCGCTATCATTGAATAATTTTAACTCGGCGGGACGCGCGCCCCAATACGCCACACACGTTGTCGCTACCGGTTGCAGAATATTTTTTTAACTTTCTATTTTTATGTTAAAGTACAGTGTTTTAAGAAGCAAACCAAATTTAAGAAATATCTCAAAATCTTTATTAAAATTCTTTAAAAAATTGTAACAAAAACTTAAACAGTCTTCTTAATTTTTACTTGGTTATAAAATCGATTAACAGAAATTAGTCTTCTTTCTTTAGTAAAAATATCAAATTGAAAATGACATCAACAGTAGATGCTATGAAGTTATCAACGAACGCAAAGAAAACAATACTCAGAGTTTTTCTAAAGTACATACGTACTTAGAATCATCAGTTTACATAGTGTTAGTGAAAGGTTCTGGGCTTTGGCCTGTTATTGCACTCGGTTATTCCCCCGCCGAAAGGTACATAGAACGGCACAGGATTGCGCGAAAGCAAAGATATTTTCGAAACTTGTGCCTCTGTGGTAAATTTTACCCAGTAGCGTCTCCCGCCAAGTTAACGATATCTCGATGAAAAATTGGAATCGTAGATGGCTCGTTGTTCGCGCAATATCGGTCATCTCCAGTAGTCACTGACTCGGAATTATTCTCGCAATCAGCTCCGCGTTGCGTCGCTCGTTCCCCGTAGATTTCCACGAACCGTTATTAATAAATCGTGCCTTCCGATAGAACACTACAGACATTGTAGCAACGTGTAATCCTTCTGGTAACGGCACAGAGGGCAAAAGGTGGGCAAGAGGAGCAGAGCCAGGAGCTGCGAGGAGAAGAGAAGGCGAGCCCGCTTTATCACCGATTCCACGATGTCTGTATTATATCGCGCGGGCGAATTTAATTGCGACGGATATTATCTCTTGCACAAAGGAGGACACCACGAGCCGAGATTCGCGCGAATCTTGCGGTATAAATCATCGCGCCGACTCACGCGCAATCCCGTTCGCGGCCTCCCCTCTCGGCTCCACAATTGTTTTCCATTTTACTTTCCACCGCTAGTCTCATTCAATTCCCGCGCGTCGGCCAAAACTCGATTGCATTATCGATTACGCTCGCGCATACTCATTAAAACTCCCGGATAATTTTAATTGCGTTCCGCGTAATTGCACCCCGCGAAAGGGCAGCGCAGAAAACGCGGGAAAACGCGACATCTCGTAGACGGTGTAGCGTCGCGTCGCGCCGAGTCGAGTCGCGGAGCATCGGAATCACACCGTCAAACAATATCCGTGCGGATGTAACCGGTTGCTACCGCGGGAAATCGAACGTGGTTTCTCGAGGTTGTTCGCCGCGCCGCGTCGAGACGTTTAACGCCAATTAACTGTTAATCTAGCGTACGCGCAGCGGAGGGAAGCCGGGAAGCCGGGAAGCAGTCGAGTTGGCGAGATCTTCTCGTCGTTGTTCCGCTTCGCGAGAATCCTGCTCCGTCGTCCGGAAACTTTGCTAATTAATCGCCCGCACGGATGCAATAAGCAAATCCATCGACGATCCTCAACGATAATGCTGAAAGATTGCCCGTTGGACGATATTCTTCGCTAATCCACTGCTGCCGCGCCACCCCATCCCCGATAAATTCGTTGCGCGATATTTAACCTGCACGGGGCAGGATCGGCGGATCGGCGGATCGGTGGATCGCTCGATCGCGAGCCAGGACAGTTTGTACGTTCGATTGACGTAAATACCGCGGACAGAGCGGTGGTGCAGGTTGTCCCAGTGGACCGGGCGGGCTTAACGCGCAAACATGTTCCGTTCAGCGTCGAAGCTACGCCATGTAGCTTGTTCTGGCTCATTAGCGGGTACGCATACACGCGTGAAGGATTTACATGCGACCCGTTGTACGTCTCCAGGTCGAACTGCTCTCCAACTAGCGCTCCATCTCCATTTCAGACGGACGCCAGCGGCACCGTTTCCGACGTTTACGGCGACACACATACGTCGCGTCGCGTAGTGTCGTCTGCCCACTTATCAATACGTCCGATTCTACGAATTTTCGCATCTCGTTAAAATCCACCGTTCCCCAGTAACTAAGAAACGCATAAACCGCGTGTCATCAGCTATCGGAACAGTAGATAGGGGAGAGTTGCCAATATCGTACTGGTCAGCTAACAATTCCGAACACGGAAATTAAAAAAATTATAAAACTTTGTGAATTGTAGGGAATTTCCTCCTGATTGCAACGCAATTTTTGTTTGCTGCTCGAAATCACTCTAAGGAAGTGTAATTGACCCCTGAAAATCCGGTTATTTTCCGATTTTGTGTTATAACTCGTGAACTGTAAAATAATTTTTTTACCAAACGATAGATCTAATTCAAAGAACTAACTTTTGCCTTGAAACTTTGCTTCTATCTCTTACAGTTCCCGAGTTATAACCCAAAATCGGAAAACAGCCGAATTTTCAGGGGTTAATTTCACCTCCTTCGAGTGAATTTGAGCAGCAAACAAAAACTGCGTTTCAATCAGGAGGAAATCCCCTCCATACTCACTTTTTGCATTTTCGTGTTCGGGATCATATGTATATGTAACTATATAATAATCATTACTCTATGTTGAATATTGTTGAATGTTATTGATACTATTTTTAGTGGAGGTACGATTTAGGAGACCAGTTGCCTAAATCGTACTTTTTACAGTATGCGACGAAAAGATTAATAACAAAAATTAAATTGTTCTGCACAAAAGGTAAAGCATATAATAGTAGGTGCTTAAAAGATCAAGCTACAATATCCAATAGTCATTTGCGTTCGAATTAGTAGCAAATATGAAATTATAACGTAAAATGTCTTAAGTGGTACGATATAGGCAACTCTCCCCTACGTGTCCGCTCGCGATCGAGTGGCGATTTAGAGATTTAAACTGGCAACGGGTAGAGGTATGTCGAAACCGGCGAGAGCAAAAGCGGTGGCTGTTGAGTCGATTCTCGGAGCCGCGGCCTTTATTAGACCATCGTGTTAATATTTCGCGAACAATGGGCACGGCATGAAAACGCAATCGAATGGTGTGCACGGTAACGACGTTTCCATTATGATTTACCACAATCGAGTGTAACTGTTTAGCAGGCGGGCTATGCGTTATATGCGGTGGCGAATAGTTCAATTAGTGTTCAAATATTTACTCCAATTGTGGCCGGTATCGGCGACGTTATACATACTACAACGCTCCGCGATCACCGTACGGGCCAGACTGCAATCATTTGCGCCGATTACAGAAATTTGGCACGGATAGGACTGATCAAATTCGCAGACGTCTCGCATTATGCGATCGATGGTAACCTGCCTCTAATCTAATGGCAGAACGTACCGTTGGCGGTTTTCCCCATCGAAAGCCCCCACCGATCCTCCGGCTCGCTGTTTCGTCGGTCAGCGCGCCATCGTAGCAGATAAATTAATTCGGCTGTCGCTTCGAAATTGCATTTCCAAATCGCAGTTCGACCCCGACGGTCTCGGCATCTTTTTGAACGATCGAGGCGTCGCTCGTGCTCGCGAATAGCACGGAGGGGACCTCCGACTCGATATTATTCCAAGGATAATGCGCCGACCAGACTGTTTCTCGCGTTACTGGATAGCAAGCGTGAAAGAGAGATCAAAGCAGCAGAGCAACGGTAGTAAAAGTAGTAGCAATAGTAGACGTAGTAGCAGCTGTAGTAGTAGTAGTAATAGTAGTAGTAGCAGCGGTGCCAGTACCAGCAACGTATATATAGTTTTTCATTTGAATGCAGTTGGCGTATAAAGCACTTTTCGGCAGCTTCCATTGGCTCTCCGTGTTCCGTACGACTCTTAGAACTCCATCCCGCTCTTCTTATATATTCGAGCTACTCTTCCTTCCTCCTTTCTGCCCTCTCGTCGTTCCTCACTCCTCGGCCAGGCTCATTCATTACTACTCTTCTTATTTTCGACAGCGGAACCCACTACCATCTGCGTTGGTCGGTCGGTCCGTTCGTTCGTTCGTTCGTTCGTCCATCCGTTCGTCCGTGCGTCTCGTCTGGCTATCCCTTCCTTTCTCTCTGGATAACCAGAAGGTTTCCTCTTCAAATGCTGCTCACTTTTCACTCGACATACAAACCCCTTCCTTCCCTGCTCTTTCAACCATTCCCTCCGTTCTCGCTGTTACCACTCCCTTTCCTACTTACTTCATCCTCCTTGGCGGACTCCGGTTTCTTCGTTCAAGTCTCCCCGTCTCCGTCTTGGTCCTCCTTCTCCTTCTAACGTTCCGTCTTCGGTCCACAGGAGCCGGCTCTGCTGCTCGCCTGGATCCTCCTCCGACAGCCGCCCAATCTCCATTAGTATAATTGCCAGAGAACTACCCGCATCTTTCGGATGCGGGCTACGAACGGTTTTCGAGGATGTTTCCGCCCCCGTTGCTTCCAACCGGAGCTACCTATTTATACAGATGCCTCGATCTCGACAACAATCTCGTATTTATCGGCGGCCATATTCTTTTCGTCCCGCTTCACTTCTACGGCTGGCTGGCTTGGCTTGGCTTGGCTTCTTACACGCGACACTGCGATCGCAGAGAGCTCTCGTTGCCGAGCCAAATTCACCGGGCAGATCCACGTTCCTTCGCGTTCCTGCGAACGATGAATAGTCCGGGGTCCGCAGCACGCGTGTTCGAGATAATTCGCCGGAGCCAAAGACGGAGGGAGGCGAGCTGCTGGGTTCGGGAAATCAATTTAGAGCCGATGTGTAGCGTCGTGATTTTTCAACGGAGGGGAATTTCGCTGGCTCGGTGGACAAATGATCCCTGCGAGGATAAGCGACCGATGCCTGTGGAAAGAAAAGGCAACTGGCAGGAAGATACTGGACGGAAGGATCGAGGGGGTGGGAGGGACGGAGGAGAACGGCCGCGAGAGTTTTTGGTGGTATAGAAGCACGAGTTGCAGAGGCCAGTCCGCTGCAACTACGGACTACAGACAGAACTTTCACAATATTCCCTCGGCCTGTTAGCCCTCCTATTCGATAAAAGTTGCAGGAATTTATCGCGTGGCCATTTCCAACGGTATTGTAGGAAGCCACGGCTTGGGCCATTGTGCAACCACCGTGTAGCATTCAGTACCGCGGACTGCGACCCAACTACCACTCCCCTGAATGCCCCCATTCAACTCGTCCGTCTGTGTTTTCCTACGTCCTACGCGCCACAGTATCCATCGCAAGCGTCCGCTTACGTTTCCTTCCACGATGAAAACCCGCGATACGCGGCTCGACCCTTTGCTTCGCCCGACCCCCTCAGAATCATCTTCTCTCGCGTCGCGGCGCCCACGTCCACGCTCGCCGTCGCGACTCACGGCGACTCTCGCTAGTCGATCGGCTATAGGTATCTATCCTCGGACGAAAAACTTTCGCCGTTTCCTGACTGACAGAGAGCGCAACAGAGCCACCGGAAGGCGACACGGAAATGAAGGATGAAGGGACATGAATGAAAGACGAGGGGAAGAGCCAATTAGAGGTCACAGACTTCTCCAATTAACGTCGCGAAACGCGACCGTCCAAACTCGGATATCCCTCCGCCCTTGCCTTCCAGCCCTCTGACCGTGCCCCCATTCCCGGCTTCCTTTTGGATTATAATTAGCCAATTTATAACGGTCGAGATTTTGCGCGACTCCCATCGGCAGAACCGAAGAACGCGTGTCACCGGAGGATCGAAATTTGCGGCGTAACGGTGGCCCTTAATGTAGATTAAGAATTGGCTTTGGGAAAGCTTGGACCGGGGGAGTCGCAGGATCGTGCGCGAACGGGGAACCTCGGGGGAAAATAGAAGGTGGACAGAGGGAAACAGATATTCTATCCTACTTGCCTCCGTGGCATCGTTTTATCCCAGGAGCATGGTCGCGCAAAGGGCCGCGGAGAGGAGCGATTCTAATCGAATACGATTATGTGCCATCTTTGTCAGCCTCGGTTGGCTTTTACCTCCGCGCGTTGGCCACAATTTGCAGTTTTCGGGCTCCACCGGGATGCCGTGCACGCCGCGCCACGCCTCGACGCTTAGCCAGACTCGGTGGACGTTACCTTTCCCCTGGAAAATCTACACCGCAAGCGGGAATAGAAGTAAGAGGATACCCCAAGTTTTCGAGGACTAAGGACACTCGAGCTTACTTCGCCGGTTATTCGAAACTAATCTCTCCTCTCCGCTCCATCTTAACCGTACTTTCCATCTTTTCGATTTTGTCGGGGGCTGTTGAGCCGGGCGACGCGCTCCCCGTGAGTTTTTCTGGGTCAAGCGCATTTGCTCGGGCCGCATTACATTTCCAAGTGGCAATATCTTTGTATCGATCTCTCTTGTATACTCGCGGTTTCTTTGCATACGTAAAGGCGTACCCCGGCCAACCGCCCGAGACCGCCCGACCGCCGAACCCCTCGGCCGCCAGCCGAAAACTACTCAGGGTTTACGACGGAGACAGCTCGGGAAAAAGTTGTTTCGAGGAAAGGGCTCCTTGGCCGCGTTCGGCCTCCGAGCGAACTTGGTGGAAATTGGCCGGACGACCCGGGGTTCGTAACGGGAAGAATGGGCAGGGTCCCGAGCTCGATAAGGGCACTCGTGAGAAACGATGCTTGCCGCTGGAAACTGGGAACTGCGAACTGTAAACGATCATGCAGATCAGAGGCGAAACGTATTCAATGGCGATTTCGCCGCGGAATCCTAAACCCAAAGGTCCAGCATCCGTGTCGAGCAACAGCTATTTAGGTATTACTCTGCTCTCCACGGCTGCATCCTCGCCGCTGCATATAAACATGAAGAAGGCTAGGATGCAGCGGGCCACGCACCTCTTGGCGCCTCGGAGTCCCTGATATCTCTGGTCGACTACGTTCGATTTGCACGATAAATAAAACGGTCGGTGCGCGATGGCGTATCGCGAATAATTCCACGGGGCGTGGCGATATCCCCAGGTCTCGGATTTATATCAATCTTTCCGTAAGATTCTCGCCCTCCGGATGGCGCGGAGCGTGGACGGTGTCCGAGATATATTCGACGCGAGAACGAGGTCGTAAAAATTCAATGGACTTCTCTGGGCAGTGGATCCTGAGCAGCCTCGGGTCGAGGTTGATTCTCCGCGATAGCCGAGCCGATCGAGCCCGGCCAATAGCCAGGCCCGGAGCCGTGTCGCTTCGGAACGATAACTAATATGGCTGAGCCAGCGATCGAGGCGAGACGGGCAGACCTTGGCCACGGTATACTTTGATAGCTAACCGAGGCTTCTCTCGGTCATATTAAGTAGCCTAACCGCCATCCGAGCGGCGAGCACCCTCCTCGCGTTGGATCGTCCTCCGCTCGGACCATTTATAGTCGCGGCCACGCGCTACCTACCACGCGGTGCCACCCCTTAAATCCTCGACCTTCTCCAAACGGTCCGCTTCGCTTCTTCTTCCTTCGCCCATCCGACGCGATGGAAACTCGAGAAGCCTTTCGTTTCCCTTTCCTGCCCTCGCTACAACTCTTGTTGTGCTTCGAGCTTCCACCTTGCAGCTTCGTGTTCGTAACACTGACGAGAACAGCCTCTCGAACAAAAGCCTTTCAATCTGTTCCGTCGGGCCGGAGCGATAGACGAGAGCGCGGTATCGTGCCCAACTTTTCGCCAACCTAGAGTTTGGCAGGCGTCGCGTCGTTTTATCCCCGAAACGCCGCGCTCGTTCGTTATCCGTTTCGGATTTCCCGCCAACACACGGCAAGTGGCTTCGAGATTCGATTACCTTGGTACACGCCAGGGATATAAGGATAAGGAGCCACCGATTGGGAACAGAACAAGGGGGAAGATCGGACGGGGAATGTCGAGAAACATGGATAATTTTCGTATCGATGATGGGTATATCATCGGCGTACTTACGGAGCGGGGAGGAGAACGCGAGAGAGACGGGACGTCGTTACAGCGTGAAATTAAAGCTAGCTGTTGGACGAGTAACGCAGCAAGTCTGAGAACCGTAACGAGCCACTCCAGCTCTCCCCGACCAACCTTTCTCGCTGAAAGCTTATCGGAACTTGGAGAAATAGGAATGTTCCGTATTTCCCGGATATCGCCGGAGCCAACTCGCGATAGGTCCACGACGATTTTTTTTCCACCTCGGCTTTTCGACCTCTTCCAGGGAGTTTCCGCGTTTCACTTTGAACCTCTCCGTTCGCCGCTTCGTCCTTCGTCCATTCCCTCTCTCTCTCTCTCTCGCCCTCTCGGCTCTCTGTCTTCCTCCCACGTTTTCCACGGCACGATTCTGCCTCTTTCATCGTTCGACCATTATTCTAATGAAAATATGATGAGCGTCATTTCACTGACTGATAGCCGTTATTACCGTGCAACGTCCGCCGGCTGTGCAGCCGTTTCCGACGGTGCGCTTTACCTTTGATTTAAATTGCGAACGTTTTCCGTGGCCGCCGTGACTGCAAGAGAGTTTTCCTCTGTCCCTCGCGCCCCTTTCATTTCCTACGATTTTCAGCCCCCGTAGGAACGTAATCGCGCTTGCACAGCTATGCGTAACCAGCGCCACTCTGGTTTTAGCATGGCGTTGCGAAGAACGGCTGCAACCTCGCGAAAATGCACGAAAATGCACGAATAGGAAGGGAACAACGAAAACACCGAAAACCACCGGCCTCGCTTTCTGTTCCGCTAACAAGCCGGGAAAATTCGCAGCGTCCGGCCGGATGGTTCGGCCGTTCCTAGATTTCGCCGGGTTTGTTCCAGGATGTCGCGTTGAACGCGCGCTCCACGAATCTTCTTCCCGGGGATCCTGCTGGAATTTTATCCACTTGGGATCCACCTTCTAACGATAGGTCCAGGCGATCGGGGACACTGGTTTTTCGTTTGCTGGCGTATCGGGCGAGTTAGGGAACAACTACGTTTTTAACGCGTGGAAACGAGGGAAACCGCGAAGCGGATGGAAAAGTTTAGCTTTTTCCTTGGCGTGACCGTGACTCGAACAAGTCGAACGGACAATTCTATATTCTTGGTACGAGTCTCGGGGGATAGAAAAGGTCTCCGGCTTGCCTCCCGTAACAGAATAAGATCGAAGCGAGTGGGGGGGGGGGGGGCGGCTGCGGAGAGGTGCACAGTGGAACGACGCAAGGACAATAACTGAACATCAGGGATGGGTAAAAAATTATTTGAAATAAAAATTTCGTATACAAATTTTTATTTCAATTAATTTTTTTGCCAATCTTTTTGTGTGTGAAACTTTTATTTCAAATAATTTTTTACCCATCTCTGCTGGACATGGCAATTACGTTGAAACGGTTTGGACGTTCATTATAAAAATTGGCACACTTTCAATTCACGTTAAGTAGAATGACTGAGATTTAGAAGAAAAAATTGCAATCCTTCTGGGTTTTCTACAAATAACGAGGGAACATCACGCACTCGGAAATTCGAAAAATTCTGAAACGTTGTGAATATGTAGGGAATTTCCTCCTGATTACAACGAAAATTTTGTATGCTACCTAAATTCACTTTAGGGGCGTGTAATTCTCCCTTGAAAGTCCGGTTATTTTTCGATTTTGTGTTATAACTCGTGAATTGTAAAATAATGTTTTCCTCAAATAATAGATCTAATTAAAAGAAGTAATTTTTGCGGTGAATTTTTTTATCTCTTACAGTTCGCGAGTTATAACACAAAATCGGAAAATAGTCGAATTTTCGGTGGTTAATTTTACCCCCTTCGAATGAATTTGGGCAGCGAACAAAAATTCCGTTGTAACCAGGAGGAAATCCCATATATATTTGCAAAGGTTCAGAATTTTTTGAACTTTCGGGTTCGAGATCTTACCCTGTACCAATATTATTAGGTGTAAACTGAAATGTTTACATTAGATTTATTTTATTAATCGCAGCTAGTAGCAGGCAACTTTTCTACTTTTTAAAACCGTACCATTAAAAGATAAAATTCAGGTATCCTAGACCTTGGGTGACTTTGAGCAAAGCTTTAAATCACTAGTTGAATTATTATATTTTTAGTAAAAAATCATAAATAATAAGATACTCAGTAATATGTAAAATATTGAGAACTTATGAAGTAATAGGATTTAGCCAATAATTGTTTAAAGTGGTGCAACTGAAAGACAAAATGACTGAAATTTTCATTCAGCACAGATTCATATACAATTGGATCAAACTTAACGTGAATATAAAGCTTAATTCTTTGTGTTTTCTAATGCTACGAACACTTGATAAAGATTTAACGAAGCTATAGAACAGAATTTCGGCACGTCAAATTTTGACCGATGTCCAAATAATGTGCGGCGGTTCGATTTGCAGAAACTTTTCGTCTACTTAATGCAATATATCTCCGTGTCTGGGGCAATATTGACCCGCGACGGGGACCAATGAAACGTGCTTGCTAATTTATACGCGTACAGGGAAGGAGATTTGTTGGTAAACGACCAGATGAAAGTTTGGATAAATGAACGGGCGAACGATCGCGGTATCGCGAAACACCCCTATCAAGCATTTATAGTAGCGGCGATTTACAAACGCGCGTCAGTAGTCGGCAGTTTAAAAAATTCAGCCGCTCGCCGAAACGCGCAACCCGGTCGGATACAACCGTAATTTCGACCTCAAAGAGAGAACGTTCTCGGCCTTTTATTACGGCGAACCAATCATTTTTTCGTGAGTCGCGGGTAGAAGCAACGAAAAGCGCTGGTAAAACGGGAATGGAAGAAAAACGAAAGGAGAAATATCGCCGGGGAATTGCATCCCGTTCGTTCCTCGGGGCTTACGCGTCCCTCGAATGAAATTCGCCGCGGCTTCTTCGTCGTTTCGAAACAGCGCTAAGTAGGTTTTTCATGTTTACGCAATAATCCAGGTAGCTGGTCTATAGCTGCGCCGCATCATTAGCTTTATTCGATATCCCATCGCGTCTCCATCTTTCGGCGTCGCCCCCTTTGAGAAACTCAGAGGGGAAACGGGCGGTGAGCTGAGTGGAAGAGGAATGCAACTCGTTGCATTTGCAATTAATAAATCGTAATTACTATGCGGAATCGTTGTTTGCGCACGAGTATCCGGGTTTATTTGTTTGGAGAGAGGGAAAAGTTCCTTAACGAGTATCTACAAAGGTAGCCTCCTCCCCCTTTATAAGTTGCTTTTTTTCCCCCAAGAAAGGGGAAAGACTCGAGTACCGTTGCTCGTAATTGTAGGAGAGAAGAAACAATTTCGACCCTTAGCCTCTGGCTCAGAAGGGATGAGGGGGAAGGGAAGGAGGCGAGACGCGGGATGAGAAAAAGAAATTGCGTCGATTGGTAGTTCCGTAGGGTCGTAGGGACGATTCGAAGGAAATGCTCGTGTGAAAGGGAAAGAAGAGAAAACGTGGGGGTAAGGAAAATCCGGTCCACGGGCGAAGATGGTCGAATCGAGAAAAGGGACCCGCCAACGTCGGCCCCTCTTGACGAATCTCTTCGACTCGACTCTGAAGAAATTAGTATTCGTCCTTTTCGGCCTTCGTGATTCAATCTACCAGCTAAATCGAGTTGCCGAGCCTGACGTAACACGCGCCCCGAGAATTAGTCCCCGGCTCGGATTTCCCTTCTCTCTTTGCGGCAATGCGGCCTCGCCCCCCGCAATCTCGCGTCGCTTCCGTCCGCTTTCCTTTCGCTCGGCGTTTCCAAAGGAATCGTCTCGGCGCTCGTTGCGGCCGGGCAACGCGACGCTTTTTTATCGCCCGTTATCGCTCGTTATCGGTCGCAGGAATATTTTGGAGATCTTGCGATCCCTCGCGGATGCTCGGAGCCGCCGATGAAACGTTTTCAGCTACGTAATTCCGTCGATTCGCGTCCGATCACGATGCCCGTTATAACTGTTCGGCAAACGTTCCGCAAAAAAGACCATCCGTACTCGAACAACGCGACGCGACGGTCCGCTTTAATTAATTTCGAAATTACCACTCGCCAGCCGGCACCGTAACACCGATTCATCCCACCTCCTCGATACGAACGCCGCCGCCGATCCCCGAGATTCGTTTACGCTGCCAACAACTCTGTATGCGCGGAGGTATTTCGCGAAATATATAACCTCGAAATTAGAAACGGTAGTGAACGGGACGAGCCGGGGCCCGCAATTCCGAGAGCTCGATACGCGATAGCCAGCTGTCATTAATTTACATCGGTGCCGGGAATTATATTCACGGCCCCTCCGGCTCCGACAGAGGAGCCCCCCGCGCGCAGGCAAAAATGGACGCGCATCGGTTAAACGACGCGTCTCCTATCAAAATATCAATTATCGATCGCGGTTCGGCCACTTGGACACCGAATTCACCGCCGCTGTATCGCTTTTTTCCTAGGCATTCAACTGACTCGGCGCGTGCGCGACCGCCCAATACAATTTTCATACGACTTCTATCGTTTCACAACGCATAGGTAACAATTATCGCTTCGAAATTCTTTTAAAAATCGTCTCGATATGCTCTTCGTACTCCTCATACTCCCTCGCCGGGCTTAATTCCCAGGAAAAGTGGATTTTCCGCTCGATTGAGATCGCCTTCCACGCACGAGAATGCAGAACCACTGACGTGTCTCCGGTCTTTCCCTTTTATCCCCCACAGACGAGGCGCGCCCCCGCCCTTTCCCACCCCCCTCGCTCGATGCCACCACCATCTTTTGTCGACGGAATTTCATATTTATCTCGGCCTGTCGATGCCGCGCGCGTGTCCGGACTCGAACGTAGCAGAAGCGACGTCCCCCGGCAAGGAGAAACCCAGGGGCAAAGAGGACGCCCAGCGAGAGGCTCGAGACGTTTGCCTTTGTCTCGGGGTTTTCTTGCGAGAGACGTAAACCCGTCAGTGCTCGCCGCGAGAGATTAGAAGAGCAAGGACCGGCAGATAACGCTTTCCTCTGCCAGTTCGACGTGGTCGGGGGAGACGGATTGCCTCTTCCGGAAACAAAGTTTCCCTTTACCGATTTCTCTTCTCCACTTCACTCCGTTCCGCGCCGCACCGCTCACTCTCGCAGCTCGACTTGTCGCGGCTCTCCCCTCCCGTCGCCCTGCGTGGCTTTAGCGCCCTAATTCCCGTGAACTTTCCGTTTATAGGTAGCTCGACTAACCGATCGGTCCGTGTCGGGCGAGGCTGCGAGCGAGCGCGTTTAGTACGTGCTTTTCATAACGCGAAAATAACCGGGGACGATGGAACGGGCGGAGAAAGAAGCACGGCTACAAGGCAGCCGGTCATTAGAATTCCCCCGGCGAACCCTCTTAGCCGAGTCACGGTTCGGAGGCACTTTAATCTTCGACTCCCGGACAACTTAACCTCGCGTTTAAGCACTCTTTCGTACGAAAGCGGCACGTGCAACCCGGATAAAAGACATTCACTGACCATTTAATATTCAAGGGATCGAAACTAGCTCTCTCCCCGTTCTTGTCGCGTCCAATGAAAGCGCACGTGACGTCTAAATGCTACGAGAACGCAACTTGTGCATCTGGTCGCTCCGGTTGCAACTCTCCTTCACTCCGCTGCCGCTCTGCGAGCAGATACTCGCGAGCGGCCGAGTAGTCAGGCGAATAAATACGCCGGCTAGCTTTTCTCCTTCCGTTATTATCTATAAAGAGACTCCGCCAGAGAATCCTCAGTTATGGTCCAGAGTCTGGAGTCTGGAGTCTAGAGAATATCCAATTAAGACTCCGCTCGAACCACGCGAGGACGATGCTTGTATCGCGGCCCTCTGCTCCGCGCAATTATCGTTATCGCATTAGCCCAAGTGGCATGGAATTCCGCCGAGGCGACAAAAATCACAGGCTACGTTTCGTCCCGGTGAGTGCGGGGGAATTTCCAGCGTATTCCAAGCAGCGGCGCGGCCCGGCGTCACGTCGACGTCGCGCCACGCCGCATGGCAATCGTCGTTCCACTCGTGAAACCGGATAGCGTCTACCAAAAATACCGGCGTAATGGCGAGACCGAAACCGACCGGAAGCGTGGAAAAATTCAAGAAGTTCTTCCTCCAACGTGCCTCCGTGGGAAAATCGAAGAGGTCGGCGAATCGCTGGAAATGGAGCATGAAATCGTAAAACCACTCCGCGGAGGTTGCGGAAAATGGTTGTTCGCCGAGGGGGAGGGCGAGGTCCGCCGCCTCGCGTCGAGTTGCCAGGTGGACGGGGGTTGTCGAGGATGGTTAGTATCTTGAATGGAGGAAATCGTGGCACACCGGCCGAATATCATCGACTTGAATAAGGGACGCGCGCGTGCTACGGCACGGTAGTTTCTGAAAGGCCATAGGGGCCTCGAAAGCATCTCTCGGCCACCTTTCCACCTTCCCCCTTCTACCCCCGCTTCCACCTCGTATCCATCCTTTCCGCCTCGTACATCCACGGATCCTCGCGCTCAGCCAACGGACCAAACATCCATTGTTAAATGCCGCATTATACCGCGATAACCCTGAAAAGGTTCGATTTGTCCGATCCAAGACGCATCCCTGCCGCCCGGACACAACGGGCTCTCTCGACCTAACTCCCTTTCCTTTATCGCTTTCCATTATCCACTGCTGCTATTATAGGACCAGCCCTCGTCCTAGCCGAGTGGCGATTTCTCGATGGCCAGCGATTTCTTCCACGCGGACCAGGCGAACTAGAAACCGATGATATAGCGGTGATAGCAAAACGGGCAACCGTGCCACGCTTTGCAAGCATCCTTTATCGAGCTTTGCTTGCTGGCTGCGCCGGCCATCTCGGCGAACCTTCCACGAATTCTTTGAGCGAATCAAGAAGCCACAGGTTGCCAGGAATCAAACGAGACGAAGGCGGCGACGACGACGCTGCTGCTGGCCACTTCATCGCCAACATCTTTGGCTTTCCACGGTAACGGAAAAGACGGATCGGTGAGGTTTCAATGTCGGCTTGCGGAACGTAGTCGCCAGAGAGATCGGGAAGGGTAGAGCGAAGAGAGAGAGAGAGAGAGGGGGGGGGCGGAGGTGCCTCGGGCTGGGTAACTTGTAACAGCAGCGGGAAAGTTAGATTGCTGAAATAGTTGGCGGCGTTCTTATCTCTGTGTCGCGGCGACGCGATGCGATGCGACGGCTCGTCGTGGAAAAAAGGGAGCGTGGGGTAGAGGGTTCACGAGCGGCAGCAGAAGAAAAGACGTGCGACGGAGTTACGGTGGCAAGCCCATGGGCGAAAATTCGCAGCTAATTTATGTGCCAATTAATTGGTAATTAAGGGTCCGGTTTTTCAGACGAATTAAACTCTCCGGCTCGGCCGCTTCGATACAGCGACGAAGCAGTTGGCTGGACGAAGAAAAGGAACACACACACACATATACCCTCTGGGTTCGCCGCGCAGAAGTTGACTCTTCTCTTCTCGACTTAAAGTCTCCCTCCGTTCGGTTCGTGCCGCTACGTCATGGTAGGAGAGAGCAGCGGTCGCTGCAAAACGTTCTCTACCCCCCCGCCGTGCAAAACTTTCAGCTCCGCTTTTTCATCCCGGATCAGCTTTTAATCGCGGCTTTCTCCTTGCGAGGATATATAGATCACGCAGACTTTCGGGGTTCGTCGATACTTTTTCTTTGCCTCGTTTCGTTAATCTCCGCCTTCTCCTCCACCCACCTTCCTTTTTTTCATCCATTCTTCATCTTCTCCTTCGGGATTTTCGACGTCTACAGGGGAAAAAAAAACGAGCTCCGTCTCGTTATCCTCACCTCACTGGCCGGCGCTTGCAATTAAATGAACACTCGAGGAGCTCGAAACTCGTGCGAGCTCCTGTTCCGCCTGCAACTTTTCGTCGTCGCTCGCGCCGTTTAAGAACACCGAATGAAACGCTGAGATATCGGGAAGGATAATGACGGGAGAGCAACCAGTGGAGGTGGCGACGCTGAGGGGAGACCAGCCACGAACAAAAAAGAGTTTCTTGTTCGAAGCGGCCAAGCTGTTGGTTCTTCTCCTTCGAAAAGAGTAAATGTTGACCGTTCAGCACCCCAGGGCTGCTACATTGCCCGTTCTCCCCTGTCCTCGAGCTCCCTGTCTTTCCTCGTGATCTTACGGTAACGGTCGAAACCCTAATCGCTAATTACGGCCGCGGTGCGATCGCTCTGAAGCGCTCTCAGAGCTCTCGAGAAACCCACGGCACGTCGACGAACCGACGCTCCCCCAGGTTGAAAGATTCGTTGTTTGGCTGGGCCTGGATCGAAGCTCGAATTAACACCGTCGAGACTCCAGCAAACTTTCGCGTTAGATTCTTCCCGCGGGGAAACGGAGCAAAGAACAAGAAATAGCTGTTTTCTTTGGAATTTTTCTCTCGCGTTGAAAAAAAAAAAGACCGTCGGCCAAAGAGTCTGAAGAAGAGGGCGGAAAGAAAACAAAGCTACCGGAAGACAAGTTTCCAGTTCGCAGTCTTCGGCCAGCTACCAGCTACGACTCGTTAATTAAGCATTCAACTCGGCCCCGGAGAGTATTGGCAACTGGAATCTTCCGTTTCGCGTCGCGCTCCGAACGAGTTGAGTTTCCGGGAGTTTAAGGAGTCCGAAATAAGGACGAGATTCGAGGAGGGCTGCCTCCTCCCGACGCGACGCCATAGGATCCTCGAACGCTACGGAAAGGTTTCGAAGCGTAGTCGAGCAGAGCATCGAGGAGTCTCGAGACTGGCTAGCAAGTTTTTCAATAATGAACGATACGAACGTCAAGTGTCGAGCAGTTTTTCAACCGCCCCGCTCGTTTCGCTCATTTGCGCGCGACAGCTAAGGCTTCTCTTCCTCCCCGGTGGATTCCGTCGGCCTGTTTGCCCCGGCACCGGTCTGAAAGAATTATTTCGTGGGAATTTCACGAGCGAGAGACACAGCAACAAAGTTTTGCCGTTTCGGTGCCGGGCGTAACTCCAAGTAGATAGTTGCCTGCCGTAGCGCCGAGCTACGGGAACCGAAGATGCCACTTAGCCCTCGTGCAAATTTAATTTCCGCTTGCCGCGGGACTCGAAATTAGGCTAATGCTTACAGGGGGACTATATGCCCTTTATGGAGACCAGCGGCATCGTGCCTCGCATCCGACAAAATCATGCGCAGCCTCCCGTGGCTTCTCTAACGCGCAACCGTCCGATGGAAAATTCATTCGAAACATCTAATCAAGTATCCAGCGTCCGCTTCAACAGCGGATACTTTGCAGAATCCAAATTCAAATACGATTCCCAACGGTGCCCAGACAGACTCGTCTCGTTCTCCAATTAAACTCCGAATCGTCGATCATTCGGCATAATTGAGAAAACCGCTTCGACAATTGAGAAGGAAGTTAAACGTCGCGGTGGTTATCGTTACCGCAACTCGTCGCAGAGGAACGGAAAAACCGTTGGCATTTCCGTGTACCCTAGCTACTTAGAAATGATAGGGACGTTTCCCTGTAGATAATAGGGATTAAAAGAACGTGGGGTATTTTTCTTTCTATTAGCCACTCGCACGGCAATTGTCCTCGCGAACAAGGAAATTAGTATTCCAATGGGGAGTCGGTATCGTTATCCGATCTCGCGGCGCGGCGAGGCGGGCCAACCATCGATGCTATCGTTCCCCGTTCGAGGAAATCTTTAGCGTCTGCGGTATTCCTTGTTTCCTCGCGTAAAGTTTTACGATACGACGCGCGAAAATAGTAAATTCCCGTTGGATATTCCCGCGAGCGGGGAGCAGGCCGCGGCGTAGGAGAAGCTCGAGCGGAAACGATTTCCCGAGCGTTCGATGTATCGGATGGTAGGTTGTGGTTGCGAGGCACGTAGCAGACGTTAACAGGAATAGCGAATCTTGGGGCAATGCGCGCAATCCTATCGATATTCCAGTAATTTCCACGCATCCCCTAATTCGCCTTCAGCATTCCGGAGCACACAGCGAGACATTTCCCTGCGACAACTCGCGTGCCTGCTGGCTCCAGCGTTTCACCAGAGAACCAGCCGAAGAATACAGTTGGGGCGTGGAACTTTTATGGGAATCGAAAGGAGAGAAAGGAAATTACAAGCAGCCAAGCGCGAGTGGAGGATTAAACGTTGACGGGGGTCAGACGTAAGCGCGGCAGCTTGGACTTGGTCTGGAGTATACAGGCCGCAACGATTATCGATTGTTCCGCCAGTCTCCCGTGTAATTTTAACCGCATTTACCGTTGTTACGTTGTTACGTTATTGCATCATTACATGCTTCGATTAATCGCATTAGCCGAATGCGGCTTTAATACGAGCTCGCAAGCATTTATCGTGCCGAGGCGTTCGATAACGAACCCGCGTATGGCTAACGTTCGAGGGTATGCCGTCGAAATATTTGGCCAAGCCCATTGCCGGGCTCGCTCCATTTGCTAAACGAAGTCTGTCCAAGGATCGCCCTTCAGCGCGGCCCGGCGTATTTTTCAACCGCTCGAATTAAACACACCGCTGTTTATTCGATCGGTAGAGAAAAATTCGCTCCACTATGAAGCTGCTGCGAAAACAACGGAACAAATATCGGCTGGCGGACGGAGGAGCTCGGTTATGAAAGGTCAAAGCTGCCGATGGCCACTGGAATTTTCTGCCTTTTATCGAGCTAAAATATCACAGTTAGTTTGTCGCGGGGACATCAAATTGAAAATGCAAACACACTGTGCGGTATCCGATTCCAACTGTATCTGTAACATTTTTCTTAAAAACAAATTGAATTTCAACTGCGAATGGAGGAATATCTACAACGATGGATGTATGCAACGCAAACGGAAAAGTTGTCCGGAGGAAGAAAAAGTTTAGCTGGCGACAAGCTGGGCGATCTAATTTGTTCGTTACGATTGGTAATCTTCCAAAGTGGGTGCGATTGTAATTCGCGGCGGTCCTATGTTGGAAAGTTGGCCCCGCTTTTAATTAGGCAACTCTGGACCACTCGAGAAGCTCCGGCGTCGGCCAAAGCAGAAATTCAAACGGACGGCTTATCGAGAAACTCGAAATATTCGACTGACGACGATTATGAGTGACTGGACGATAAATCGATGACTGTATGGAGCCTCGGCGCGTTAATTATTGTCGCGGAATAGTTGATGCTCGCGGCGCAAAAAGACACCGATGCTGCTGATTGTCAGAGGGATCAGAGAGAGAGAGAGAGAGAGAGAGAGAGGGGGGAGGGGGAGAAAGAGAGAGACGGAGGAATTGGTTGGACGGCTCGGGTGCGCGTATTATTGCACCTGTGGGAAACCGCTCACCTGACTGAATCAACTTTATAACAAATAAACTGAAATCACCGGCGAATTTGAGAGATTCAGCCGAGTATCCGTGATTCGATGGGAAGCGAATGGCAGCGGGATTGACGCGAAATAGACGGGAATGGAGGTTTAAAAGAAGAGGAAAAAAAAGGAGAAGTATATGAAGAAAGGGAGAAAATACTCTCGGATGAATTTCAAGCGTGGAATCGCGAGTGTGGAAACTTGTCGAGTTTCGGCAGGCGGAGAAAAAGGAGAGCGACCACGACGTCGACGCCGACACGACGTGACGGATGGGAGGAGCCGGAGGTGGAAGAGGAAAAGAGAGAAGGAGAGCGTGAAAAGGAAAAGCTCCACTCGCCGCGAACGGTTCTTTCTCTTTTTCCACGGAGGGGGAAGAATACGAGAAATTGCGAGCAAAAATATCCGCGAGGCAAAGTTGGAATCGAATTAAAAAGCTGGCCAAGCCAATTAAGGCGTTTCGCGAAAGTTTAAGAGATTCTTCCCGGGAAGGAGTGAGCTCTCTCTCCTGGTGTGCTGCGGGCGGCCGCTTTTTTTTTCTATTACGTCGCCTTCCGCCTGGTCGCCGAACTGGGCGCCATTAAGCTGTTCGCTCTTCCGTATAAATAGGAAGAGAGAAAAAGAGATCGCCCCGTCGGACCAGAGCACGGTAGAAGAAAGGCTTCGTTTAATTTCAACAAAATTTAGCTCGTTATCTCGCCGCGTCGTTCGCGGGTCGCTGAGAATTTCGATAATTTGTTTTGCTACGCTCCCGGGGCCGTACGGCGTACATTCGCTCGTTCGTTCCTTTGATTCTGCGCCGCTACTTGTTTCGTCTTCCACGGTTCTACACCTATTCTACGGCGTTCCGGTGCCGCGAACGATGTCTTAATCGCAACCAGCAAACTCGGTCGCGCGAATCAACGACAAATGGGCGGCTGCTCGCTCGTGCTGCCGCCGGGACGCCGCCGGGACGCGGCCGTTACGGCTTCTACGGCTGCTGTGGCAGCTGTTCCAACTAGAAAGCTTTCGTTAAATATTGAATTTCGACCAAGTCGTTAGCCTCGATAACGTTAATAGCTGGCGGATCGTGTCGGTCGATGCATCGCAACTCCCCGGGGAAACGACTTGTTAGCGGAGCTAGCACAGCACTTGCCTCCTCGATCGCGAGCAGGGGAATTTTCCAGCGACAGAAACGTTTCCCCCGCGAACGGGCCCTAGAGGTTGCTCGAAGAGAAACAACGGAACTGGGTACATACCTTCGTAGACTTTGAGCTGCGCCTCGGATGACACCGCGTCGCCAACTCCATTCTCGGCTAGACACTCGTAGGCGGTGTTGTCGCGAGTCGGCCTCACTGGTTCGATCCGCAGTAAAGCTCCGTTTTCATAGTTGTGCACCAGGTACCGCGACTGAGACTCTGCGGCACAACGCGAAAGATTCAGTCGGAACGGGCAGGAATAAAGTGCCGTTGCGCGGGATTGGAAAAGCGGCACGGAACGCGAATGCCCGGCGTTCGATCGAAATTTCACGTGTTCGCGCGATCAACTTTGTTACGCGGCGTTGTCTCCCCTTTCGCTGGATTAGCGAATTTAGCTAGCCAGGGTCGCCTGAAAATCCGCAACAATCGCCGCCGCGCCCGGGCTGGGGATAAAAACGACCACTCGCCGTTAACCGTCGCGTTGAAAGTGTCCGCCGGTTAATCGGGCCGCGCAACGTCCCCCGAATAAATTCCGATTTCGATTTCTGCTTCACGGATGCGCGTTCGTGTTCGCGCGAAGCCGAAGCTCGATCGAGCAATTCGCGAGGCTGAGGGGGGGCTCGCAACGATCGCGGCAAGATTCACATCCTCGAGCAGACGGCCGAATCGTGCGCTAACCGGATATCGGTTTGCCAAACCGTGCGAGACGAACAACGGCGAGCAAACACGCGACGCCTCAGTTTACGCCCGAGAGAGCGGAGGGCGACGCGACGCCGACGGCCGGGATAATCGAATCCCTCTCGGGAGAATTGCGACGACTACTTTGCCGGAGTATATCGCGAGCAGAACCCCGGAGAAACGCGACGACGGCGGCGATCCGTTTCGTCCAGTTTCCGAAACTCTTGAACCCGGACTCGCACGTACTCCTTGGCAAGATTGCCAACAGCCGGCGCGCGGGCGCTTCCGGTACGGGCCAGCGCGATCTTTAGTTTCGAAGAGAAGACGAGAATCGACGCGGCCACGTCCGCGTCGTTGCGAGAACGCCGGCCCGACACGGAGCTCTCAGCATCGGGCAACAAGTCCAACTTTCGCGCCATTTCAATCCTCGTTGGACCTCCGGGGTTGTTGCGGCACATTTATCGCGACCTATCGTTGCCTTCTTTACGATCAATCGACGAGGTAAGCAGGCAGCGCGCCTGGTCGAAAGAGGAGAAACTTTGGAAGGTGGAGCGAGAAGTGAAAACTTACGGGAAACTCTCTTTCCGTTCTTCCTCCAGTGGATCTGGGGCGGCGGCGCACCCTCCGCCGTGCAGTAGAAGCTCGCTATTCCTCCTGCCTTCACCTGCTGCGATTGCGGCCTCACCAAGATCGTCGGTGGACCTGCCAACACAAGATCAAGGGAAACCTTTGATTAGAGTCGGATCGATCCTTCGGACCCTCTCGGGAACCACCGTTGCTCCCTGACTTAATAATAAACGACACAGGCACAGAGAGAGAGAGAGAGAGAGAGAGAGAGAGGGATTTCTCGGTAGCTGAGAACCTCTCCGAAAGAACTCTCTAGAAGGAGTGGTTAAATTATGTGACGCGTATACAGTATTCCCAGATAAATCGCAGGACGAGAGAGAGGGGGCGAGGGAGTAAAATCGGCGCTCGATTTACGATCGCAAAATTTTGTACGTGTCAGCGAGGAGGTTTCGTACGGATATGATGTCAAAAAAGATACGAAAAATGAAAAAAAAAAAGAAGAGAGGAACGTTGTCCCCATTATTCGCAGATTGAGCAGGATAGTGGGTTGTGTAAACTCGAGCGAAATTTGCAACGATGAGAAATGAAGCGACGCTCGATTAGATCGGATGCATGTCGCGCATATACATATTTACGTAGCTATTTAGGTACATATACATGGGTATCTATCGTCTATCGTCTAGTAAGCCGCGGATACGAATTAGCCGATTTAACGCCGACGAGAATTCCGAGTTGGCCCGGTCACGACGGTTTTACCCAGGAATAAAGAGGCGCTTGTTACAAGACGGATGGACATGCCTTGTTCCTTTGTTGGATCGTGGCTAGTTTCTGCTGGTCCGCCCCTGGTGAACCAGCACCCGCCACGCCCCACCGGAAACAGGACCGGACCAAGAGCCGTGCTATCTGGAGCGAGACTACCGGCCAAGCACTAAATTGGTCCCGAAACTTTGCGATCGTACGGATCGTTTATGGCCACTCTTCCATGGACCAGCGACCGGAGCCAGTGCCAGTCCGGTTTTTCGCCCCTCGCACGGCCACCGAATTCCCAATCGAAAACGAACGTTATCGCCGACGAATGGCCGCGAGACGCGCGGGCATACGGTGGAGGGCCAAGAAAACAGTTATCGGCTAGTCTCGCCTATATAGTTCTCGGGGCTTCGGAGGTTTAGACTGCCCTCCCGCTGATCGTTTGATTACTAAAACTACCCTGTACGTACACGGTCATGGATATTCATTCCGCGTTCGAGCGACTGGCGATCGATGGTCGAGGGCCTCGTAATAACAGGTTCGTGGTCGAATACGGTTAAATGGGAGCGCGTCGGAGTTGGACATCATACGCGATGAAAAAAAATAATCGCGGGATCGCAGGGAGCAGGGGATTACCGGCGGTAGGGAGGAGGATATCGAGAAGGCACGGATCGATGTTGAAGGGAGAGGCGGCGATGGCAGGAAAATTCGTGCGGAGGGGTACGTGAACGCGCTAATCTATCGGCTGTGCAGGGAAACTAGGATGCACGGGGCCGCGTCGCGTTGCACCGCGCCGGGTCGAGGGAGGGGGAGGGGGGCACGGGGCGGACGCAATTTAAGGTAAATATTATTCCATCGGCGAACCGTCGATAATTTTTGATCGAATCGCTCGTTGGAGATTATTGCTATCCGACGGGGGGGGAGGTCGCATTGTGGCTGTGCCGAGCGCGCGACGATTATCATGCCGAAATAGTCCGTAACAGGTGCATTAATCGAGCACGCTCGCGGCATGCGCGACGACCGATGGATTTTTAAATATTCCAAACGCTCCGGGCGGCGATTTCACGGGATAACAACTCGCCACGGCGTAAAACGGATTTAATAAAGTTGCCGCGGCCGGCTATCCAGCGGCGGTTCTTATCTCCCCCGGGCTTCCGCGGCGCGGAGTTGCCGGTCGACGAGAACGAAATCCCCGAAAAATCCCGGAGACTTTGCTCGGCTTTGAAAAATGATCTTAACGGGTGAAAGGGCTGTCGGTAGTTTGGAGGCTTCCGAGGGGGAGGGGGGGGTAGTCGCGCGCGATTTCTCCGCCGAAATTCCATCCACCTCTAGCCGGACGTGCATTTATTTAGAAGAGGGCTGCGCAGCGCATCAAAAGCACCTGCCGCGCCACGGCTGCCCAATGATAATTTATGATCGAATATTAAAGAGCCGCCCGATAAACAGCCGCAACCTCCAACCCCGCCTCTAAATCCCACCACCACTCTGGCCTTCCTTTCGCCACGCAACCATGCGGGAGGCTGGCTGCTGGCTGGCTACATTGTTCGATCGACGAGCTCGTGTACATATGTACGTACACACCACTCCGGCGAATAAAGTCAACAGTGTCGTCAGTGCCCTGCAGAGTAGCCCGGCCGTAAGAGTTTAACGAATCGCCTGCGACCGAGTTTAGAGGTAGGCTCGATATTTGCCTTCCGTTTCTTTTCGTCGCGTTCCCTTCCCGACCGTTCCGTTGGATTGCGTTGCGGCATCGGACTGTACCTACCGTATTCAGGACGGAAGTGCAGTTTGCGAATCGCGGATCGATTCGAAACAAGTTCTCTCGACTTTTCGCTTTGAAACGCGATCGTTCGCTCCCCCCTCCCCGCTCCCCCCGCGCGTTTCCGTTGAATCCTGTAGAGTTGGAAACGCGGTCGAATGGGATAGGTCAGCACCGTTGGCTGCTAGGAACGCGACAAGCTTCGGTAACCGCGTTTCGGTAGTTCTCGCCGAGTGCCGCGACCTCGTTGATCGCGTGAAATCGTGAAATATCTGCAAGACGTCTACATACATATGTATCTGCTCGCCCCATCGCTGACACGGAAAACAGGATAGAGACGGGACGGACCCTGTGAGAAGTTAGTAAGAACGAAGGATTGCGGCGCGTGCCGCGTAATAATGCGCCGGAGCCGTGGCTTAAAGTTTGTACCGCGGTCGAATGTTGAGCGCCCGAAGTGAATGGATTCGCGAGCCGCGGCTGCTGGCGCAAAGCTACGCGAGAAAGAGCGACGGCATCATCGAAGCAATTCTGCTCGGGCATCGATTGTAAACACCACGACAGTTTACGTACGAGAGATGGATTTTCATGGATGAAAAAGAGGAGAGGCGAGGAGGATAGGCAGCGGATGGGAGCTGGCAGCGGGTCTGCGGTGGCGGTGGCCGAGCCTCCACTTGGAGTGTACATTACGAAGGGGCAGGTTTATCGTAAATAATTGCGCGGACCTTATTCGCATTTTAGCCTATCGAAATCCGGTGGCGATCCAGCCGTGCTTCTCGCGCGTTTCGGACCTCTCGGTTGCGGGAGCCGGGTAAATATTAATTTAAACGGATTTCCAAGCAACCCCCTCGGTCCGCGTATCAACGGGAGGGCAGCACAGCTCGCGCTAGCAGGCTCCAACTTCGTTTCGCTTTACGAAAGGTCCGTCGCGTTTTCTGCTCGCTTGTCCGGGCACAATGCTCCAACAATGGAGAATAGAATTCGGCAGCGGGGATTAAATAATGAAAATTTCCCGCTGTCCTCCGGCCAACCGTGAAATTGAATTTATATGTGGAGGGACCGTTATTGGCGTTTAAGTATTATTGCTTGCATGCCTGCTTTTTTGGTATGCCGTTGTGTTTCTCTTCAGTTTCCATCACCGTCATCTGTTTTACGTGCAGTCGGCGCGGCGTGCGGTTAAAGTAGGATCTCTCGCTACGGCTCGCCTCGACGCAACTTTTTTTCGCACTCACATCTAGGCTTGCGTCGCACAGTGTTTCGCGTAGGGTAATTCCGGGTGAGATGGCTCGATCACGCTCCTTTTGCAAATATATTTTTGTCCTTTATAAAACCACTAAATTTACGGTGTGCTGATTTTTTTAAAAAGTGGGCCATCTCTCCCGGACTTACCCTATATGGGTGTTCGGGAAAAAACTCATGGCTTCCGAACTAATCAGTTTTCGACCTAAGTACCCTAATACTTTTTTAAAGAGAATATAAAGATGCATCGATAGGTGTATAAAAAATATGGAGTTCCATTAAAAAAAAGAGGTGATCTTGATTTTTGTATTGAATACAATTTTTTTTATTAATTTTTACTTTTGCAATTTGTTGTCAACTGAATACTGGCTCACTTTTGTTGGAAAATTCTTTTCATCATTTTCACACAAATACCTGAAAACCGTTGCGATCATTTTACATATATGGATTTTGGAGACAAATATCAATAACTTCGTACACATTCAAAATTTTCTTGTATTTGCTTTGTAACTTTCATTACGTGGTACGTAAAACATAAAAAATAACATAAAAATGAAACATTAATTAAACAAAAATTAAATAACAATGTAAATAATAATAAAATAAAAAAATTTGTTTGCCGTATTAATTCAGAATCGGACTCGGTACATGTGTCTGGGTTTGTGTTTGACGATTCGCAATAATTTGAATAATCTACTAGGGTAAACCGACCAGTAATTGACCGCATATCAGTGAACGACCATTAGTCAATGAAATGTCAATTATGAATTTAAAAATATTATATGTTTATAAATGGAGTGTAGTTGCAATTTTAATATCCCATAATTTTAGTTACGCGTATTAAGCAAACATTAATAAGTACAATTCTCATTAAAAGTATGCTGTCATTCACCGGGCTTTTACACGATTTGCATTTTTGCAACCTCTTCCTGTGCGGTGACATTGCATCCACACTACGCCTCGCCTCTCTTCCCCAAAATATTTACGAGGAAGAATCCGCGAATTGAAGTCGCGCCGAGGCGAGGCGCAGTGTGAGTCAAATTGTCAAAATACATAAAAACCGCATAGGAAGAATAATAAAATTAGCCGAGGCGAGGTGTAGCGAGAGCCTACTTTTATTTTTCCCGATCCCGATTCGCTTCGGGTTAAAAGAACCGACGAGGTAACGGAACCAGCGAGAAAATAGCCAGATTCTGCGAACGAGGACGCTTGGTTTCTACTCCGTTTCATCAATAATTTACGCTTGCGAAAATAGGCGTCGTACAGGAAGATATAAATGACAGAAGAGTATGGCAGGGATTCGGATCGAGCTGAAAATAGCTGACCCTCCCGTGGTTCTCACTCTTTTAGGTATAGGTATTGATGGCGGGCGAATGAGTAGAATTTGGTCGAATTTAATTGAATTGTAACGCTGCACGCGCGCCTGTCCGCGAATATACAACTCTGTGTAATAAATAAACGCCCCGATAGACGGGAATCTTCGATGCAGCTATTTTCGAACTTTGCAGTTTATAATTCGACGCGGGGGTTGGCTGACGGTTGCGTTTAATCGAATCCCGAGATTTCTAACGCCAAGCCCGATAACAGGGTCGCGCGACTCCGACACGCCACTGGATAATCGGAATTTATTCTTCTTTAGAATTCAGTCGAAAGCAACTTGCAACTTTGTCTCAGCGTCTGAATACTACCGCCTCACTTTCCTTATACCAGCCTCGCAAACGCTCCCCTCCCCTCAACACCGTCCAATCGGCGTTGCTCTCTTTCTTTCGGGAAAAAGCTAGCGCTCGGAAGAAGGTGGCCAGCGCGCCTCCGTTGAGCAATCGCGATCTGTCTGTCGCGGATTATTCGCTCCTCGCGTTTCTTTAACGAGATAAGTAACACAAAACCAGCGAGCGCCGCAGACAAGGAGCGAGAACAGGATTCTCGGGAGGATGCGACGAAAGGCGACGAAAGGCGACGAAACGCGACACAAACAAGAACTCGTTATCCCTGTCTTCCCCTTGCATCTCTTTCCGCCACTTGCTTGGATTCAGTCCCGTTGCGGTGGGGGTCGTGGAAAAGCACAAAAAGCTTTGTAAAGCCGTCGACAAGGCAGCCATTAACCCACAATGATTTTTATCGAGAGGAAGGTCGGCCAGCCGGTGAGTCGATCGTCTTTGACTCTATTGATTTCAAGTTCCCGCTCCTCTACACGCGCTCGTAAGGTGTCGGAGGGAAAGGAAAGGAAAGGAAAGGAAAGGAAGAAGCGCGCGCGTGTACATTCGATTGCGTGTGCCTACCGTGCTGTAGTACGGCACGGTCTCGATACGGTATGCAAAGCGACTGCGTTTAACCAACTTCTCGGCGAGAATTTCCATTAGTCTGGATGGTCTGGATGGTCTGGATGGTTTAGTCGGGTCGAGGACAATGGCAAGGATACACGCGATTGGTGGCTGGCTGTTTCGAGAGAAACGGGATCGAGCCCCGTCGCGTCGAACGAATCGGAATCAACGCGTCTGGTAGCGCGGATAATTCAATTTGAATATGGATGCGCGTACCATACCATCGTCAGCGAGGAAAATCCGTGAGACGCCCCCCCCCCCCCCGCCCCCCGCGTCGATCCCGCGATTATTTACGATTTAACGCGGCTCGCGCCCACTTGTCACCTTTCAGGACGCGTACGCGCCTCGTGAATCACCGCTGACACCTCCCTCCCTCGAAATGTTAATAGCTCGACTAGCATCGCGATTAGCTCGATAAGTTTTTCTTTTTTTTTTTCACTCGAGAGTTAGGGAGCCGAGTCGAAGCCACGGCGCTGGGATCGCATCGCGGCAATCTCTCTCGGTTTTAAGAGGGTCTCCACGAGTCTATAACGATGAGCGGGACGACGCGACCGAGAATGCCACAGGGCCTGCGCTAAATTTATGCAAATATATGCCGGCAATATTCTAAATAAGTAGCTTCCCCAGCCGAAGCTCGTACATCTAGCGCCCATCGTCCCGATATCTCCACGCTCTCCTGCCTGTAAATTCCGCCGAACAACCAACCCAACCAACCAACCAACCACTTTGCCTCGACGACTATGAAACGACGAGGAGGATGAGGACGAGGACGTTTCGATGACTCCTCGTGGCCAAGATCCAAACGGCAGTCGTTGAACGTCGTCGACGAGCAGCAAAGTGAATTTTGAACGAAAAGAAAAGCTCTCGGCCACTCGACTCGCCTGGCTTTGAAATTTTAATTTCAAATAACGGCACGGCATTCGAGCCGCGGGAACGCGCGTACCAAGCGGAGCCGCGGCAGCCAAGAGACACATCCGAGGGGCACTTTCGCATCCCGTTTTTAGCCGAGCCAGCTAAGTCCGACGGAGCGGTGCCGGCGGCACCGGCAGCCGCTCCTAACTGGCTTTTAACGTTAACAGTGCTTTCAGAGCCATTTAAACGGCATTTACGAAACAGAGAAGAACGCAAAACTTTACTACGCTCGGAGCTCGCGATCTTTTTACTTTGCCCGGCCGCGATACCTGGCAAATTAAATCCACCGGGGACCGAGCGAGTTTATTTCCACGTTCCATCGAGGGTACTTTCCGCGTCTCCTCCGCGCGACGAAATTTCGTAAATCCGGGGGCCATCGCGCGACCTTCTTTCGCGGGGCAAGAAGGGTGGAGCCGGTGATTTAACGCGATCGCGAAGGAGAAGAAGCGACCACCGAGCCGCGTCGGAAAAGCGGTCTTGCCGAGGAACAGAGGAACAAGGGGGATCCGCGAGCATAGATTAGGTAGGTTCCGCGCGGTAGGCGGTAGGTGACACGCCACCCTAATCAGCACTCGGGCTCTTAACGCGGTTAATTGCGCTTCAATTAACAGCTACCTACCGGCGTGACTTTCTCGCTCTCGGTCCGCGAAACTTTTGCAATCGTCGGCCACAGCGTGCAATTAGCCAGCGAGATCTCTCGCGCATTAAGGAGTCCCGTAAAAACCGCGCCAAGATGCAGCCGGGAAAATTACGCCAAGATAAAGTCCAAGTTATACCGTCGTTAGAGAATGACGGACTCTGCTGCCATCGTCCGCCTCTTCTCAACCTCTGCGAATATTTGCCCCGTTTTTTTTTTTAACAATTACGCGGTAAGAGGCTTTTGCGAGGCATAATGCCGTTTCGATAGCCGGCAAGAGAAATGGGTAGGTGGTGCATGTATCGGTTCCTTCGATTTTTCTCCTCCCTCTCTCTATCTCGTGTCCCTGCGGGTGCTCGGTTCATCTTCGTTAAGAGGCTGATCCTCGCGGCGTAAAAGAGCGCTGGAAGGGCAGAGGCGAGTGTAAAAGCGTAAGGGAAAGAAAGAGAAGCTAGCCGTAGAAACCTGGATTCCGTGATCTTGGTCGATATCGAGCGGGTCGTGGTCGGCGGCCGCGGACGAAGAACGGTCCACGAATAAATCACGGAATCAATTCCGATAGGTAGCCGGTGCCCCATAAATAAAATGCTCTAGATATCGTAGATCGGCCGCGGCGCGCCGGCCGAGAGTCGGTACATGGAAGAAGGGGGAGAAACAAATGACAGCGCATAAGCGGACAGAAACGTTGGAAAGTTGGTCGGGTGCTAGGGTCGACACGGGTTGCGCGCGCGATATTTGAAATTCAAAGCGTGCCGGGGGGGCTTGCGGAGCCAGTCCGATAAGAGCCTCGGAGACTCGCTGCAAAAATACACATTAGCGGATTTGAAATTTAGATCCGGCGCCGGTCATCCAGGCGAAATTGAGTACCGGCCCTCGAAAACAGGCCGATTTACGGCGGTTTACTGCGACTCTAACGAGGCCCTCGAAACCAACCGCGGAAACATAGATTTACGCTGCTACGCGAAAGAAACTGCTTCAGACGCCTTCGTCCCTCTTTTTTTCCCTTAACCCTTTACGTCTCGGCCATCTCCCCGTCCGCTCTTTTCCTTGGCCGAGCCTTCGACAAAATCCACAAACGCGATCGTCGGGACTTTTGCACGTCACACACACACACACACACGCGCGCGCACACAGACGCACGCACGCCCACGCACTGGGAAGTTGTAACGCGCGTCACTTACTCGTACTTACTTGTCATGTACGTGATGTACTGCGAGTCGCTGATGTTTCCTGAAAGAAGCTCGTTGAGTCGAGTCGTAGCGCATCGTGGCGCATCGTCGCGGAGGACGCTTCGCGGGCCTCGAAGCGTTCCCCCACGCAACACTCAAGCCCGCACGAGTACTCGGATCCCTGTTTTCTATCCAGGGACCTACGACGCGTTTCTACGAGCCGCGGCGAACACAGTCGCGAGAGGATACAGAATAATCGCACGCGAGCTCCGATCGGCAGTCGATCGTTATCTCGGTGGTCGACCACGGTTGTCGTCCCCAGTAGCTGCCTCGCGCGCACAAATATTCGAGACATATCGAAACATATCGAGACATATCGAAACATTCATACGCTTAAACGCGGCTAATGAAAGCTTCCCGAAGAGCGCAAAATAGCGAGAGGAATTTGCACGCGTACGTTTACTCCTCGCACACGCTCGCTCGTAAAACGTTCGAAAGACTGGTCGTCGCCTCGAGCTCGCGATATTTTCACGTTAAATATTTATTATTCGCCTCTCTGTGCGGGAGCGAGCGCACACGCGCCTTTGTTATTCCTTCGAGTCCGCGTTTTCATCTTTTATATTTTTTATCGCGCGAGAACGTATGAATCGCTAATTTCGCGATGTCGTATTCAAAGTGATCCGCCTCTGGTCCCGCGCCATGTACGCCACGGAGATTCTTACTTAAAGATCCGCAACACCGGGATCCGTTTGCCAATGTTTCCAACGCATCGCGCAGTATGTAAATTAACTGGCAGGGGGTGAGAATCTTGGCCGTTAACAGGCGGCGTAATAACGCAGCCAGGGTGTCGGTGTTCCTGTTCTATCTCCGGCTCTCGTCGCCGGCTCCCCCGCGCTGGGGAACGCGCCGAATACCCTTTTAACCGTCCCGATCTTTCTCCTCTGACGTCGATCTATTAGTTAAATGTTTCACCGATTTTTTTTCTTCGCTCGAGATAGAGCAGCTCCTCGATAACTCTCGGATCGAGGCCGCGCACCCTCGACATTTATCTTCGCGAGCAGCCAGCCATGCATCTTCCCGCCTTTGAAAAATTCCTCGGGCCTGGCTGGTTGTCTCCGACTCGAGGCCCCCTCCCCTTTGGGACACGCATTTCCACGGGGAACGCCAGCCAAAGCGGAGCTTCGACTTTAACCACAGAGACACGCGGCTCTTATAATTAGTCGCCTAACGTACAACGACGTTAAATTAATGCCTCCACGCTGCACACCGCAAGCGAATTTTCCTACGCGGTGAGTCGCTCGATCTAATAGGGGACGAAGCTCCGCCTCGGGGAGAACGGTTTGTATCGGCTGCTTTGCAGCGGGCGAAAGAGGGCTCGATTTTGCAACGAGTAAAATCGCATCTGGGTAATTGCGATCAGCCGAGCGAGCACCGGCTAAGGGTGGTTGAAAGAAAGAGCCGAGCAACTGCGAGTAGATATCGAGGCGGATCCACGGTATGGCCGCCATGCGCTATTACCGTGAAAGCACGTCGACAACGTAGCCGGCGATCCGCGCATATCATAGCTGACCTATATACTGGCCACGGCGAGCGTGCCAAAGAGAGAGATTCGCATCGTATCGCGATCAGGGTTGGCGCGGGCGGTTGCGAGCGCGCTACTTTCACGCGGCCCAACGATTTCGACGCTAGACGAAAGCATCGATTCGCTTCGTTTGCGTTTGCCGACCCTCCTCTACGCCCCTGCGCGCGTACGCTCGACCCTATTTGTTTTTCATCCGAATCCACCGGGCACCCCTGTCTATCGAGTTTCACACCGTCGCGGTCCGAGCGAACGGTCACTGTGCTCTCTCTCCTCTCCTCCCCCCCTCGCTAACAACCAGCGACCAGCTTTCAAGAAACCGAGAGACGTAAACGTGGGCAAAAGCACACACGTACGACCGAGCGGCGGCAGAGGGGATTGGTTAATCTACGAGTTAAAAGGATCCAGGCCGCCAGGCCGATCGCTTTTAAACGATACGGAATAATTCACGAGAAACTGCCAACGCGGGCACGTTACGATTCGTCGGGGTATTCGCGGCAATAATTGATAGCAGTCTCGCGCAGAGCGTAAATAAAAGTTGGGGAAACGCGGGGATCGATCGGTGCTAACACCGGGGGCAAAAGAGAACTGCGTGAAATTTTTATCATCGCCCGTTTCCACGGAATCTTTCGCCTCCGCGCGGCTTATCACGGCGACGAGTCTCGTCGAAATATCCACGTGTAAGAGAGGCCGATTACGCGGCCGCTAAACGTTTCCAGCGAAGAAGCGAAGAAGCGAAGAAATGACGAATGCGGTGGACGCCTCGCGTGGCGGAAAGAAACGAGCTCGATTAAATTTCGGCGCGGCTCCGCCGAAACTAAATGCTGGGTCAGGAAAAAAGAGGCGAATCGATAGCTTCGACCCCGATTAATTTCGGGGAGTCGCTGCCCTGTGTCGGGGATCACGTTTAACGTTCCAACGTTCGGACGTTTGGTTGCGGCCGGACGCGTTCAAGAGGACGGATTTCTCATGGGGATCCTGATCTACGACATCGGCGTGGCCAATCGAGACACGAAGCAGAGAAGCCTGCACGAATTCGTGACCCCGTCGCACTACCACCGCTGCGATCAAAGTGCAACGAAAGATTGACCAACCATCGTGCCTGCTTGTTTCCGTGAGTGGCACAGTCTGCTCAGAAGCAGCCCCACAGCGAGGGAAAGATTTTTTGCCGTATATACACCATTGTGAAAACAATAGGCATATCTGTTGAGCGTGAAGGGCCGGGCGGACCGATCAGAGTGTCGTCGTCTCGGAAACGAAGCCTGCGAGTGGGCGGCAGGGGGATGGAGATTTCAATAGTGGATGCCGCGGCAGTGTCGTCGTCGGCAGTTCCGTAGCTGGAATGGCCTAAGAGGGCGGAATTGATTAAATAATTGGCCCCTTAGATCGGGGGCTAGTTTCAGGAATGAATACGCTGGCTCCCGGCCAAGGCTCGTTCGTGCTGTCGAGGCCCGGCAGGAGGAAGGGAGGACGAAGGGCGGAAAGGGGTTGAAAACCACTCCTTCGCACGAAGTACTTGGCGCAACCACCACGAGGAACACCGTTACGTTAGGTGGATCGACCGAACCCGCCACACAGATCGACTACGAGTCCCGTTTCGCCCTCCCCTCCGTCGAGGGCGACGAGCCCCGCGCGGCCGGACGACACCCAGGCTCTCCACCATTATACCTTTTAATTCTTTCCCGGCTCGTATCTGACCTGCCAATGCCACGTCATCGAACGTATTTCACCGCCTCGACGAGCCGCGTTAATTAACGTACCTTTATGCGAGCCGGTTCGATCGTAGTTTTTGCTATCGCGAAAAACGCCCACTCGGCTCGCACGTCCCACGATAACGGCCGACCGTCCAGTTTAAAGCGGTCCTGCGAATTTCCCCCCTCGTTCGTTTATCTAGCCCCGACGAGATACGTGTGGCCCGGCTGGCGTTTCGTCCATGTATCGCGTCGGTGCGTCACGATACGGGATCGGCATTTCCCAACCTTTTCTCTCCTTCCGACCGGTCAAGCCGCAACGTAAGGAACGAACCTCCGCCGGTTTCTTTGCCCCCGTCGAGTCGCATCGTAGACGATACAGCCTCCTTTCCCTGCGCAATAAGTAGGGGCGGTAATTTTACCGGGCTGCCGGCCACCCGTTAACACCCTCGACGCGTTAAAGACCTCTAGACTTGGCGTGTTGGCTCTTCGAGAAACTCGTTTCGCTTGATAGGAAGCGTGCGATTAAAGCGACTACTGGCTGCGTTGCTATACTAATTAGCGCTCGGTTTCCATGACGCGTTGCACGGCTCGTGCGGTTCGACGTTGATGTACGAACTTGAATCGGGCTCGTCGACGAAACAATTCCGCAACTGCAAATCGATTATCGTTTAACACAATTACCAACGTACTTGCCCCCGTGTTACAGCCTCGATACGATCATCATAACCCCGAACGACACGTATCGTTCCTCGGCGTGGCTCGACATCGAGCAACGGAGGACGAAGCGAGACGATAGGAAGCGTTTTCCGTAGGTCTTTCTATCTGAAAGGACATAAATACCCGTCGGGTTTTTTCGGATTTATATATCGCGCGTATCAGCAATCTCATTTGCATGGAAAATTTACTGTGCGCGACGCACCCTTTTCTCCCGCGATTTCGGCGCCCGCTTGCACGAGCGAGCGAGGCTGATCGCGCGCGAGTCAAACTCACTAACAAAACGACGGGAGAAACGGGAGGGGGGGGGGCGATGGTGAATGAGAGAGGGAGAGAGGGAGAGAGGAAGCAGACGGATTGAGAAATGGAGGAAAAAGGAAGAGCGACGTTCCGAAGGTATAGCCGGTCGATATATGTAACCCCCAACTAAGCTGTGCTATTGATAAATGATATTCTAGTCTCGCGAATGAAATATTATCGCCTCCTCTACCGTCGCGCGATCTCGCCGTGAATAGCCTTTCGTGCCGGTCTAGGAGGATACTCAAACTCCACTCATGACCGATCCACTGGAATCCGTCTCTTTCCGAAGTCAGAGACAATTAATGGGCTATCGCGATCGCGCGTGCGTGTGTGTTCCACTGTGAAATCACTACCACGCATTCCACGCGCGTTGAAAGAGAAAGGGGAGGTGGCAGCTGTTGGGCGAGAGCGGAATCGAGACAGCCTCTGCCCGGAAATCGTAGAAATCGTAGAAATCGTAGAAATCGTAGAAATCCGTTTGATTAAAGGCTTCCGGGTTAGGCAAGAAGTTATCTCGTGGGAAAGATTATCGAGGAATCGCGGAGACGAGACGACGCGAACGACTCCGAAGAAATATCGCGTGCACGGACAAATATACGGATCGGGGAAGAGCACAGTGCGGCGGAATAGGTCGAACCGTTCGAGTAATTCCCTTTTACGATTCTCTCGGCCCATTCTACGGCTGGGTAATGCTCGAGGTGCACGGCGAAAGAGAAACATAAGCGGTAGGGAAAGAGGGCCAAACGAGCTGAATCGGGGGAAAAAGAAATCCGCGAGGAAGGCAAACCGTGGCGGAGGTGGGGAGGACGGGGCCAAGCGTCTCGTCTCGTCTCGTCTCGTCTCGCCTCGTCTTCGCCGGTGCGAGTACGAGTGCAACCGGAGCTGCAAAAACTGTTCGGGATTTTTACTCAAGTTTTATGATTTAAATCGCACACTCTGCAATATTCTCCCCTCTCCCCTGTTCCCTTCACCTTGGCCTGGCAGGAGGCAGGAGAGCAAGAGGTGCAATCCAGTCAGCAGTGGATCTTACGCTTTACTTTTATGGTTGCGCGCGAGGCGCGTCGCGTCCCGCGATCGTTCCCGGGAATGCGCTCAGATTTCTATCCGTTGTCTACTTTATTCCGCGAAATTAACCACCGCGCGATCTCGTCGTTGCGAAAGACATCCGACGCCACCGTGCGATCAGTTCAAACTCCGGCAAACGATTCCCATCCTCTCGTATCTGTCTGGAAAAAGAGATCGCAGACTCCGGGCGAGCAGGGGCAGCGCCGAGCCGAGCGTTCCTCCGCGCACCTATCCGGCACTCCCGTGATGTGCACACGACCAAGATACGTGTGCACGGTTCGCGGCGGTTGGCTCGCGGTGAACCGCGCGCTATGGTCAGAACGGCGTAATAACGAGAAAGCATAAATTGACAATTTGTCCCGGAGTATTGGTTCGTCCGACATTTAGCCAGGTCAAACGTAATAATTGGTATTCCCTGTCAAGTTTCTCTCTCTGTATTCCCCTACTCGTAGCTAGCATGCAGGTCCTCCCCGACTTCTCGTACCTACACCACGCAACAGTCGACGCGACGCATTATTGCTTCGTGTTCGCTACGTTCCTGTTCGCCCCAGACACTCGGAGAGGGCAATCAGCGGTGTGTATAGTTGTATACCTGAACGCTACTGAACGATGAATTTTTTTCGTTCGCCTTTTATGAGAACTAGGATAAAAGCCAGCGAAGGCAATTATAGGCGATAAAGAGTTGGCGACTATGCGAGCGAAACCGTCGACCGAGGTGACGTGATGTGCCAGATTTTTATTAACACCTTGTATACGTATACAGTAAAGGAGTGTGTGACGGTTCAAGAACGGCCGTCGGTAGTTATACGCCCAATTCGGCACGAATGAGCCCCAACGGAGAAATAGTCGTAAAGCTTTCGGTGGAAATTCAAACGCGACCCGGCTTTCCGAACAATTTACTTGGAGCTCGCGAGGCGAGGTCACGCGATGCGATCTCTGCGCTTGATTCACGAGCAGAGGACCAGCATCAGGGGGGGGCTGGGTCTCGGTTGCATCCGTGGCCGATACGAGGCGACGCGCGTCCCCGGCATTGCGGGACACACAACGTTCTCGCGTCGACGTCGATCCGATCGCCAACGGCTCCCTGGACGCGTCAAACAAAAGCCTGAGAAGGGGAATACGTATGTATTACGGTGGATCTTTTTGGCTAGTAGTATACCAGCGATCCGACGAGTTGGATAACGGAGCTGGACGGAGCATGTGCAAACAACGCGGCCGATAGGAATCTCCCACGACCAGCCGAAAAATACCTCGGACGAGGAAATGGCTCGCGTGTGCACGCGGTTTTCTAAGCGAGCACAGGCCAAGGAAGCGGCTTGGCGCGGCGGCCATGCACACTCGCGGCACTGTTAGTTTAATAATTCGCGTGCCCACCGTTCTTCGCGTTCTCCGCCTATTCTCTACAGGGCTGGGTGGTTCGAGTCGAATCAAGCCTCGGCGATCTCTAGCGGAGGGTGGTGTCGAAACAGAGGGAGGGAGAGAGAGAGAGAGGAAGAGAGAGGGTGGCCGAGGCAGCGGGCGTTCCTCCAACACACACGGACCACGCAACACTCGCATTTTTCAAGCGAGCTGCTGCCATCGAAAAAAAATCTGCCACTCTCCTCTCGACAGCCGAACCGGATACCGTGGCCAGGGGTACTCTAGGGGTACCGAAGTACCCCTTAAGTACTTTGCAAGCGTACGCGAAATCGTATCGTTGCTCATTTGTTGCAGAACGCTTTTGAGCGGGTTCGACCGCGATAAGTTGAGCGATCTGGCGCGTAGGCCGTAGAAAAGTTAAGCGGAACCGTTGCCTGAAGGTAAACGGCAAACGATTAAGAGCCATCCTGGCATTCTCGATACCAAGGGAAACGAATCGTTGACCCCTCGGAGCGGAATGGCCCTTGAGTGTCATCGTTGCTTTTAATTAAGCTTCACTTGCCCGTGCAAACTTTGTTGTTGGACGACGGGGCGTAGACTCCTCCGGGACAGGGCCACGGTAATTCAGTCTGAACGGACGGACAGGAACGAGAAGTTTATATTGGTAGACGAGCGGGAGACGCGAGGCGACGCGACGCCCGGCCCGGCCCCGCGTCGCGTCCACCCGGCTCTATTATTATGTTTCGTATTCCTGCTTCGTGCCCGATACGAGGCGGACGCGTTTCACGCCAACGTCCCTCGAATGCGCCGCATTCATCGGCCGAATGCTCCTCCTCGCAATCGCTCGACCGCGCTCGAATTAATTTCGCTCGGAAAACTACGGCTGAGAAAAGGCGTCGCGTTCGAGCGCAAAGCGGGTCAGCCTTAATCGCGACTAACCAAGTTTATCCTCAGAACTGTTTTCGCCGGTACCGCCGAGCTGCCGTCGACGTACCGTCCACGAGCTGGTGTTATTTTTGCCAGAAGTAAGCCACCGCCCGGCGGGGCCAGCCTTTATTTTCTTTGGCAACCCGACCAAGCTTATCCCGTTCCCAAGTGTTTCACCGCATTAGCGACTAATCCTTTGAAAATAATTATGCGGCCAACTAAACGTGTCCCGGCAAATCGGAGCACCGGTGGTCCCCGAACCGGTGTATACAACCGGTCGATACGACTCGCGTGCTTCTATCGATTGCGTACGAGCCACGAGACTTGCTTCGCCCTCGAGCCAACGATTCTTTCCAACGTCGCGTCGTCTCGCCCACGGGTCAGCGAGCGTCCGACCATCCACCGACTATTCTACTTGGTCGGGCTGGGGCGAAAGCAGCGCGATGCAGCCGAGCAGACCACAGCTGCGCGAAGATTAACCGCAGCCCCGCCGCGTTCGCCGAGTCTAAACAACAACGCCGCTCAGTCGCGTGGGTATGCGTTATGGATCGATCGATCGAATTTATAAGCTTAATATTCGATATACGAATCGAAAACGGGAGGACTTTCGGCCATAGATATCGGCGCGACAAGGGACGACGCTCGGTGGTTCCAAATCGCTGAAAAGCGGAAACACACCTCAAATCGTACTTCAATTTAATCGGTGCTCGTGGGTTTTTGGGCTCGCTGATTACGAATCTGAAATTCAAAACTTTTAAAACCAAATAGCGAATCCAATATGGCGGCCGCGTATATCGGAAACGTATCAAATTTGGACAAAACTTGGTATGCTACAGTTTTCGAGGTCGCTGATTACGAATCTGAAGTCAAAATTGTAAAAAAAAAAACAAATGGCGGATCTAATATCACAGGTATAAACGTTGTTTTCAAGTTAATTTTTGTGAAAATTGATTATTCTCCGATTTTCGACTAAGACGATATAATTAGAATATCGAATTTAATGTGACGACGAGAATTTCAAAACTTTTTAAAATTTTATTTTTCCCGATTCTAGTGAAAAAACTCAACCTTTCTGCGTTTGGTAGGCCACATAATTCGAGTATATTGTTGAAAATAATAAAAGAAAACTATGGATTATAAGTGTTGATTGAAATAACGAATGCTGTTTTATTCATATACTAAATACACTTAGTACTTTAAATTTGAATATCTTAAAAAACCGCAAATTTTCTCACTTGACATATTACTTTATATCAAGAAACTTGTTACAGCGTGACACTCAGTGAGACACTACTCTTTGCTTCCCATCCCTTTTATTAAAACACGACTTATATTTATGACGCATTGAGAAGGGAATTACAAGGTTAAATTCAAAGATATTTTACATTGTTTCTGTTGAAAGTTTATGGCTATAACACCTACTTTAATTTCACATATGGATCTTTTTAGACAAACTTTCTCTGACGCATCAAACATGCTCCTATTTTCAAGACATTAAGGAGCATAAAATTTCGTTAATTTTGATGGCCTATATCTCAATAACCAATAAATATATTTAAGAAATTCAAGCGGAATTTGATGCACTGATATATATATATATACACACAACAAATCTGCTATAGTACCAGAAAGCTGATATACACTTGGAAAATTGAATTTTGGCCAGCTTTTGGCGATTTGGGACCACTGTGCGACGAGTAGCATCGTGACCGTGGAGGTGGTCGCGGTTGTGATGGTGTTGGTGGCGATGTCGGCGGAGCCTGTCTGGCAAGTTTTTCCCATAAATACCGATTATTAAATAGCCGGTGACTGGTCGCGGTGGCCAGGGAGCAGAGGCAGCCAGAGGCTTGCTGCGGTCTCGAGGAAATGGTGGACGATACATACTCTCGGCTGGCAACAACGCTGGACAGAACGAACGGAACACGGCGAACACGAAGAGAGCGCGACGCGACGCGAGTACAGAGAACCGGCGAGCGGGTGTAGAGTGTAGGGTATAGGGTGCGGGGTATCCGGGTGTCGGGAAGGGCGAGTCGGAGGGGTCGTGTTCGAGGCTGGCTTTAATACAAGTACAATGCCAGTGGCGTAAGCTTTATGATGACGAAGAGCACCTGGGGGACCGGGAAGCCTGCAATTTCCTCGCTGCCCCGGCCCGTCGCACCTGTACCGTTCGCTACACCGACGCTATGTATGCATGCGCGGCTCTCCTCCACCTTCCACCTTCCACCCGAGCCGCGGCACACCGAGTCACACCGAGTCACACCGAGTCACACCGAGTCACACCGTGCCGCAGTACACACAGCTCCCCGGCGCGGTAGCAAGGGACCAATTTGTATCGGAACGCGAAATCGCGGTGATGCGTCTTCGATAATCTCATTGGGAATTAGCCGGCGACTGCTCCAGCAACATCCTCCGACTGTACTTACTCACGCGCGCTTGCTCGCCACGCTAACCCGGCTTTTAAATAACAGGCAGCATGTTCTCCGAAGCCGAAAGAAACGTGGACGGATGTAGTTCTCGGGCAAGACTCGGGCCGCGTCACGCAGGAAACGCGAGAGACTAGGCTCCTCCCACGCTCTCATTACCATCGACGGTCGGCGAGAGAGACAACCTCGGCGCGTCGAAGAGCAAGCAACGAAGCAGCTGGAGGGAGGAAAACCGGCGACGCGCCGGTGAAACGGTTAAGAAAGGGCGAAACGAAGGGGGAGGAAGAGAGAGGAAGAAGAGCCGGGGTACCCGGCTTCCGCGCTCGGGCCATCGAATCGTTAAGCCCGGGAAAACTTTTAATCGTCCAAGCCACGAGTCAGCCGCCGTTCTGCATATTTGCGATGCACCGGAGCTACGAAGGTCGCGACTCCTTCGAGATGCGTGGAAAAAGCCCCAGAGACCAGCCAACGATATTACCTGGCGCATCTCGCCGAAAAGTTTGCTCGTAACGAAAAACTAAGGTATATTACGAATATCCCCCACCCGCCAAAGAGTTTCCGGGGGGACGAGAATTGTCCCCGTCCGATCGCGATCGAATCGCTGCGCGTTCCACACGGAATCGAAAGCAAACAGATCTGTTCCACAGCGACGTTTCTTCCGTGCGATTGCCGGTGCTGTTCTCTCTCCGAAAGGCAACCACGGGACAAATAAACACACAAGGAAAGCGGAGGAAAGGGGCCGAGAGAGCGTGGCGTTACAAGATTTCCGATCCCCCCCTCCGTGTGTGCTCGCGCATGGGTCCGAAAACTTTTCTATGCGCTGGCCGAAAGAGAACACGGATGTGGCCCGTGGGACCGGCTAGCGGCTAGTGTTAAGGCCAGCCCCGAGGGGAAAAAAGGGAATACAAAGAGGGAAGCCTACGGAAGAAACCACCGTCGGGTCGGAGGAGGTAGTGGTGTGAACGGGAATTCCTGAGAAAGGCGGAAAAGTTGGTAATTAAAGCGCGAGGGAAAGCGGAGGGAAAGCGGAGGGAAGAGTAGAGTCGTCGACGCGCGGCAGGGAAACCGAGAACCAAGAACCAAGAACCGAGGCAGAGGCGAGCGAAAGGGCAGGCGAAGCCGCCCAGGAAAATGCATGGAAATGTATTCCCGGGAGCAAAGGCGCGCCGAGGGTGAACCCGGGAGACAGCGGGATAGACAGAGAAACGGTAGGTCGGCAAGGGAGAAAGGGGAAACGGTTGTAGGAGGAGGTGGTCGACGATGGAAAAAGGCGGGAGGCAGAGAGCGCGGCGAGGGCGTTGAAGATATTATAAGGGTTGAAAAGCCGACGCCACCCTGTCACCAAGAAATTATGCCCGATTCTTCCAACTAGCTGTGCCCGAGGGCGCTACCGTTTCTATCCGCGCCAGGACCCCGAGGAGGTCTCGATGTCACCATGCCGGGCTTCCCTCTTTTAGCTCGCTCGCCTCCTCTTCTTCCGGATCGTTTACCCGAATCGTAGCGCCTAAGATATCGAGATGAAACCGCGAGAAAGATCGCGGACACATCTTTACTCGCGAGCATCCCCTAATTATTATTATTATTATTGCAACAAGTTGGGGGGCCCAAATTTTGAGTTTTGTGGGAGAAAGTCAGTTTAATTTAGCTTGTGGGCCGGTTAGAGTCCCGAAGTTATGGGAAAAAGTAAGTTTTGGGAGAAAAAGATAGCGTCGAAAGTCTTGTGGGTCATTTAAAATTCTCAATTTTGTGCGAAAATTACAATTTGCGGGTCTTAACGAGCTAGGTATGGACCGTGAAGTGTAGTTCGGAGTGTGGAGTGTTCATTGTGAATAGTGAACTGTAAAGTGTAGAGAGTGAAGTGTGGCGCAGAACTAAAGTAAAAAGGGTGTGAGTAATGTGATAAAAATGTAGAGTGGACATTTCGGTCTATCATAGGCCTGGTCTCTGGTCCCATGCATATTCCTTGGAGGGAGGTAACCACACCCTTCCGCTTTCTTTCTTTGCTTTATTAAAAGCCGACGCGACGCCGCATAGTGGGTCGAAAGTGACTTTTTCGAGACGAAATTCCGTATCTCCGTCAATTCTAAAACCGATTTCTGTTTTTTCTTGGTTTTTCATAAACTAAAATGTTACACGGTAATTTTTCAAAATTTTCTTTAGGGATTAAGAAAAGAAAAACAAATTCTGAACTCTTGGTTCCGAAACAACGAGTTTATTAACTATTTGTTTCATACATCGTTAAAAGGAGATAAAATAAAAATAAATATAGATTAAACCGTTCAAATTTAAACCAGAAAACTAATGTCAACCTTCTTCCACACATTCTACATCTTCTTCTTCTTCTGCATAATTCGACAAAAATATTTTGCCTCTTTTTCAAGTTCGACAAAGGAGGATCCTTTAATTTCGAATTTGAAATCACAAGAGCCAACTCCATCTATCCAACAACCACTCCCTTCTTTCTTCGCTCCGTCACCCACCTAATTTTCTCTTTTTGTCCATCATTTTCTGCCCAGAGAACCGTCCTCCCCCGCTTCGGAATAATTCGAAAGCACGCGTTTGTGGTTTAGGTAGGAAGTAGTCGTCAGGAGGTAGATTGAAACGGAACGACAATGACAACGACAACGACAACGACAACGACAACGACGCGCGGAATAATTCCCCTGGCCGTTGCAGGGCTGAAACAGCCATGCACGTATGAAAAAATTCGCGGTCAGTTTGTCTGCAGCTGGAGCGCGTTTCAACGAAAGAGAATTGCGCGCGAATCGAGCGGCTGCGCGGGGAATTTCGAAGTGACCCCGTAGTACCGAGGGGCGTTTCGCAGAGCTCGCAGGATTGGAATTCGTGTGAAAATCGAGGTGGCCGTCGTTCGTGTCAAGAATAGAACGAAATTAAACGATTCATAACGCGTTGCCACGAGCGCGCGTGCCGTTAACAGTTTGGTAGTTAGAACGGCATTCAGCCGGACGGTGGAAGTCAGCCTACTGGAGCAAGGCAACTATTCTCCGAATACGGTTCACCAACGATCGAGCCCGGGGCAGCCGGGACCATCGGGACCATCGGGACCATCGGGACCGGCCCGAAAACCGTAAAGGAAAACAGAATAATATTTTGCTGCAGGTTATAATATCTGGCGCAATCGGCGCTCCAGCGGGCGCGGCTGAAATTTCAAATTCCACCGAAACGTTTGCGACTTGGAAAAACGTGTCGGGGAAAATTGGCAGGGTACCAGGCGCAGGGACGAGGCGGGGACGATTCATTGTTGGTTGACTGATTCGACGCGTGGTCTGCGCGGAGGGATCGAAGGTGGACGGTTTGGAGAGCAGAGAGGGTCTCGCTCGGTTGTTGGCCACGCGGCGGATCCCTTCTATCGGGAGGGCGATTTATTCAGCGGAATATACGAAACGAGTGTCACGCAATCGTGGAACGGTCGGGTCGCCGCGAATCGGCGAGGTCCGGGCCAGTTTTTCCGCAGCGAGCCCGACGATATATTCGTCTCGGTTTCGGGAAGCGATAGCAAGACTCCAATTTGGAGAATTCGTCAGGCAGCCGAGGGTCCGTGAGTGGCCGGTGAGGGGTTGCGAGGGGTTGCGAGGGGTTGTGAGTGGTCGTGAACGGCCGTTTAGCGGCGAATGCAAACAACCGATGCGTGGGATCCCTCGGTTGGCGTGTCTGCTGGCTCCTCGGCGCGCTGACCCGAGTGTATCGACATCGAGGTTACACGGAACCACATGCCAGTGCGGTCTCTCTTTGTGTGCACCAGTGGGCCGGCAGTATAGCCCGGCTCGCTCTATACTCGGCCAACTTAATTTCCCCAATTTCGACCGCGCTTCGTCGACCACACGATGCAATTTATACCGAGCAACCCCTTCCAGGCCAGCGTGCGCCACGGGCTAATATCTCGGAGGTCGTGCCGCGACGATTTAGATTTAGAGGCTTCGGACCCATCGCAACGCGGCCAGTTGCATTTCCACTTGCACCTACATCGCAATCGCAATCGCCTACGAATAGTCCACCGTGTTCCCATTCTTGTATTCTTTCTCCCAAACTCCTGGCTTCTCATCCCTTTCATGTCCGTTCGATTTCGCGCCATTTCAATCCTCTCTCAGCCTGTCTACTCGACGTCACGACACCCGTAGTCCGTACGCGAACGAAGCAGCTCGGCTAGCGCTTCCGCGAAGAAAACTTTGAAATTTCTCGGAGCCCCGAAAGTGGCGAGATCGCCAGTCCCGACAAGCTTTATCGGGGGTAGCCAAAGGTAGGGATCTGGCCGGTAAACAAGCCCGGCACTCGTTCGGATCTGATTAAGGGTTTACGGGGAAAGTAATACACGTAACGAGGCGAAACACGTAATTACGCAATGGCGTGTTGGCAAAGTATAGCCTTCAGCGGGGTTCGTTATGCGACAATTTCTCTGGCCGACGTCGATTCCCCTATCGTCCTGCGGTCGATGAATGCCGCGACTGCTCGGGCGAATCGTAGAAACGGGGGTGGGAACGATGAACGGCGGAGGAAGAGGGAGGACGGGGCGAGCGTTTGGCTAAGCCTCTTAGCATATTTCGTTCAAGTTCCCTATTGTTATTGCGACGTATATTTTTATTGTATTAATTATCCCCTGATCCTCTTACAAAGTTCGAATTAATTGGTTATTTCATAATGAGAGAGAAAGCGAACGGAAGAGAAGGGGCCCGGGCTGGCTAGAGAACAAAGGGTTCGAAAAGTTAGGGAGGGGGCTGGAAGAATGCGAAACTGTTTGGCTTACCACCAACTTCCAGGGCGGTGCTTGGCTGAAGGGACTCTCGACTCGATTCCCCGAGGGTAATCTCTCCTCGTTTAATGGAACCGGGCCCTCGAGTGGGTCTCGAGTGTTCTTAAATTTTTGCTATCGTTTCCGCGGGGAGGCGACCGCGACAGGGGAAGCTCGTCGAACGCGCGCGATACGCCAATTACATTCGTAGCTATGCATACGCCGCTAACGATCGTAAGCGCGAGCTCGCGTGCGTGTACGTCAGACACAAAGCACGTTTTCTCGAGAAACCTACCGATCGTGTCCCGGATAACGCGTGCCCTTTCCCTTTTCCCTCGGAGGAAACGCACGCCTTTCGCTGCCTCTCTAACACCCTTCGGGCGCTTTTTACGCCACTTGCCGCGTTTCAACGGCTAATAGTCCTCCGAAGCAACTGGACGGATCTACGCTCTTTTAAAGTTTCTGGCATCGCGTGTCGCTGAGAAGCGACGTGCCGAAAGCTGAACTGGCGCTCGTAGGCTAGCGGGAGTCGGGGCGACGAGTTTCAAGAGGTGCGCCTCGCGCTTTTGCTATTCGATAGGTGCGTCATTTAGTCGCGTGAAAATCTTCAGCCTAGATGCCACTTGTTCGTTACCGTTTATTGTATTATCGTTAGAATTTAGATGGACGGCGGAGGTCAGGGCAGGAGGGACGTTAGACGCGAGGTGCGAGAGATCCTCCCCCGGAGCGAGGGAATTCTCTCTCGACCTCTTGGCTTGGTCCGCGAGTACTTGGGCTGGTATAGTTGCTATCAGATGGTAAGATAATGTAAACTTATGCGAGGCACGCCCGACACCCCGGCCCCAACCCCAACCCCCCCAGCATCAGCTCGAGCCCCAGCCCCAGCTTCAGCCCCAGCCCCAGCCCTAGCTCCAGCCCCGATACCGAATCCGACCCCCTCGCGCAGCCAAGCACCAAACTTTGCTGGGTTTAAATATATCGCCTCTACCATTACGGTTTAACCATATGCTCCGGCGCGGTGCGGCGTCCCACCCACCTACTATACCCACTGCCCGTTTCCCCCTTCGGCAACCCTCTCGTCCCCGACACCCCTTTCAACCCGGCCGTCCAACCTGCATCCCTTACGGCCTTGCCCGGATTTAGATGCGACCTTCCTTCCCTCCTCTTTCCACCATCGAAAAATCCTCGGACTAATTGAACCCTTCGTTCTGCGCGAGCTCCAAGCTAATTCCTGTGTCTCGACCCTCGACCAGAATATCCGTACCGCGTGTTCCTCGTGGTTAGGGAAAGACGGTCCGACGTTCTAGTCGATAGGCGGGTGAACGCGTTCTGGAGACGGGACGATACCGTAACAGATGTAAATTGCAGCCAACATTAGCCGTCGAGCCTCGCCCACCGGGAATCGAGTCATTCCAACGTTTATCCGCGTATTACGATCAATTAGGGGCAGACGATAATCGTCCATACCTTAGCCGTTCCAGGGACAGTCGGACTGTGCATCGCAGTCACGTACGTGAATGCAGTGGGATCTAATTTTGCGCTATCGTCGCGGTCCACTTACCTAATGTCCAACCGTTCGTCGAGTTATCGCGCGCCACGTGTGTACATATTTCTCTGCGCGGACGGGGGATTGCCGAATTTTAGTGACCCCGCGCGAAAGATGGAAGCTCCTTCGAGGCGGGAATAATTTCTTTACACCGCAAGCTCTGGCGAAACGTTGGTAGACCGAAGGAGAAGAAGAAGGGGAGGAGGAGGAGACAATTGCACGGCAAACGTTCGGTCGAGGTTTGAAAAAGGATCGATCGTCGGAGCGAGAGAAACGTTTACCCACCCTTGCCACCGGTAAGGGATCGAATCAAGTCGTAGGTTCGCGCAACCCCTTCCCTGGCCCACGTTCGCCCCCCGACTGCTAAATTTTATGGTCCCGTTTACGTCCTTCCCGATGCTCGCGCTCGTTGGCAAATTAATCTGGAGTTTCGTTCCGCATTGAAATCCGGCGAAAGAGATACATACCTGTATGTACGTGCGCGCGGAAGGAGCGGCAACGGGAGAGACTCTCCTCTGAATCCAGTGAATCCACTGAATCGGTCTCCCGATACCTTCCAGACGAATTATCGTTTTTCCGGATCATTAATCGACCGCGCGCCGTCTGCCTCCCCGACGAGATAGCGGAATCGTGATCGAATTTAATCGCAAATACGTCTCTGTGTACCCTCTCGGCGTGTTTACACCGCGAGATCGACTCTAATCGAATCGTAGCGAACCACCGGGACGAGCCACGAGCCACGGAGCCAGACGTTTCGACGACCCCTAGAATTCCAAAGAGCCAGAATCCAAGAAATGGGTCAGGAAATCCGCCGAGTCGCAACGCGGCCCGATGCAATTTACCGGATAAATTGTCACGGTGAATAAGCACCATTCCGAGACACCAAAATCTTTCCCGCGTCATCTCCTGCTTCCCGACGGCGACGTTAACGCTCGCAAAGCTCGGCCGTAAACGAACATTGTATCGAGAATAAGATGAGGGTGGCCCCGCCTGGGGGGTTGCGAGTTATTGCATACTGACAGAGACAGATTACAGCCGGCGAAATAATCGGCCGTTTTTACCGGAGAGCGTGCCGCTCGACTGAGGCTCGTTGAAGCGAGTTGACAGGCGTTAGACGCCGCGCGAGTCCCAGGAATCGTAAGGAAACGGCTTAATTCCACTGGCTGGCTGCACGCAATGCGTCCTCCATTGTAAACCGAAACCCCTCGGCTATCGAAAATTTGCCTTTCGCGCCTCGCCGTTGTCGTTTAATTCCCAATTTGTACGAGCTGCCAGCACCACGAACGATCGCTTTCGCTTCCACCTACTCTCCCGGCGAACTTTGTGCGCGCAGATTGACGTAATCCCGGTTCAATGACGCACCCACGGAGGCACTGTACATATAACGTGGAAACCACCGATCGCTCTGTTGCGGGCAGTGGTCGGCCTCTTTAAAACAAAACCACGGCTCGTCGAGCAGCCAGCGCGATTGACCCGGTCTCTTCTCTCGCGGCGCTTCGAAACACGCTGTCGCGCGAACCAAACAATCCGCCGTCCTCCGGCTGTACGTGTCCAGCTGCTTGCCGCCGTGAAAGAAGCGGGAAGGATCCATTCGGTTGCTCCGAGCCGGAGTCTCGGCGGAACACCACCGGGGAAACTAGGTGGGACTCGCAACCCCCAAAGAGAGCTCGTTAAGAGGCAGAAGGCCGTGAGCCGAAAGCCGACAGCTGACAGCCGAGCAACAATCATGCCGGTGATTACGGTCGCCGTTAAATCCGGCCTCCATTAAAAGATCATAAAAACCCTGGACTGTCAGACAGAAGGAGGCGCAAAGAACTCTGGCAATACAGACGGGAAATAAAAAGCTGCAAAGGATCGCGCGCCACCACTGTGTCGACGACGACGATGACCACGCGGCCGTACATTCTCGCCGTTTCTCACCCCCTTCTACAGCCACCAGGGAAATAGAGGGAACCGAGATAAACGTGGAAAGATACTTGGCTCGCGTTTGTTGGTCGGGGCGCGACGCCATGCCGATGACCGCCTAACGACCAGCCGATGATAACTCGTTTTGGCTGGAGCGCAAATAGGCCACTCGTTCCTTCGATTAACGACACCTCCAAGCGACTCATTCTCCGATGTGAGAAATTTTCGAAGGGACGCTGAAGGGAAGCGAAGGTGGAACGACGCGACTCGACGCGACGGGACGGATACGCGTGCTGCCTAGGCTCGTAACGTCGACTTACGGATTCCATCGCGTAACGAGCGTCGTTCGCCATACCGAGGACTACGTGTAACCGGAGCGGAAAAGCCAGAGGTCGATATTAACGACATCGTGCACGCTTCGGCGTTGCAAACACAGCACACGAAACCGGGTAGCGCGATTAAATTACGCGCCGACTATCCCACAGCGAGGACGACGACGACGCAGCGCGTCGCGGTATCTCACTCGAGAAACGTTCAGCCACCTCCGACTTCTGTGCGCATCGCGACCAACGTCACCGCTAATTACCTCCTGAATTAATGATTCGGCTCGATTCGCTCACTGGATCTTTAGAACGTCGGATGAAACCGATGTGTTATCTTCTTCCACGTCTGAACCGCGAGGAGTCAGCCCTCGGGAAGGTTCGTCAGGGATCGCGCGAGCTTCGGAGGAACGAAATCGGGAACGCGTTCGAGCCGCGCATGTGGTAAAACGTCCGGGCGCGCTCGGGTGAATGGGAATTGCGCGAAATCAGGAGCAGCCGGTTGTTAAAATCGGCGTATGCGTTTAAGTACCGTTCCGAAACTTGTACGCTCCGCCACGCCGTGCGGAGGGGCCGATGCACGCGATCACCACCGTTCCAGCGTACCGGCTGCACGGTCGTTTGCCGAAACTCGGTTGTCGAATCCAGCCGAATTTTCCATTTCGGGCCTGAGTCACTTTCCCTTCCGTTACGGCTACCCGAACAAAGTCCAGAGACGATCATACCCGTTACGGTATACGTCATCTTCTTGCCTATCCGAGAATCCGAAATATTCCTCGAGGCGATCGGGATGGGGTCGAAATTCGGTCCAACGCGATCCAACACGATCCGACGTAATTCCTTGGTTTCCGACACATCCGGAGAATTTCCGATTCCAAGGCCCGGCTGACCGCGCGGCGGCGCGGATTCGCGGAAAAGTTTTGCCGGTACAGATCGAAGGCGAGCGGCCTCGCGTGGAATCGTGACGGCGGATACACCGCGACTGGGCATTTCGCACTTTTACTCGTTCGCAATATACTTTACGAGCAGCGTGGGTCCGACCGCGCGGGGTCCGTAGAAATTTTGCACGGCTATAATCTCAAGCAATTATTCATATTTTACGACGGTGTATAATTGACGCCGTAAAACGTCCATTAGTTACCCTTCCAATTCCGCGCCCTCACCCACCCAACTACGCATTCTCTCCACCTAGCATCCCAAGCGATTTTCCAACCTCCCTGGTCTTCCACCTTTCCCCGTTTCCACGTTCGCTCGCTCCATCGATTCTACTCGCTACTCCTTCGCTCTGCAAACCTGCGAGATCCGCTTTCCTATGTCCATGGGCAAAATTACCGATTGAAATCGACCGAATCCCTTAGCGAGACGGTCCTCGAGCTACTTTCGCTTACTGTCCTTACTGCCGGTGGACTAAAGAATACGTGGATACCTACTTAAATGTAGCAGGACGATGCGTCGCGACGGTTGAACACGATAGTGTTGGATCCTCGATTAATATCCCCGCCGCGGCGCGCCCGCCGTTCCACCAACTAACTTCGCCCCGTGTATACTAATATAGCAATCCCGCTACCTTCTCGTTCGCCGTTCCTCACCTCTTCCACCCGCCTTCAGTCTTCCGAGTCGCCTCTTCTTCTTCGGACTCGCGATGGTGGAAAGCTATTAATCACGGTGCAGCCAACGGCAAGTTGCGCCATCCAGAGATAAGCTTTTTACCGTCCAAGTATTGCTCCGGCAGACTTACTTTCTCGAGAAGGCATCGCACGAGCAAGCCAATTAATCCGCCGCCTCGTGCCTACCGATTACCTACCGCCGTTTCCCACTTTCCACTTGGCTGCTGGAAAATATCGTGCGCGTGTGAATCACCTTTTTCGCGCTGCATCACTGTGCGAACGTAGGTAAGCTAAATCGATGACGATGAGGATGACGATGGCGACGGCGATCCAGAAAGAAGGGTCGGCAACAATTCTGTGGCCGACATCGGTATCGTGGCCCCGTCATTAATCACGTGAGCCGAGAAGAAGAGGCAGCAAAGATCCCGCTGCTCCAGCAGCCGGTAGAGCTCGATCGGTAATCGGGCGGAACTTCTGATCCGTAAACAGCGACGTGCCATTAATTAACTTGTAAATCGCCGGATCCGGCATCGATCCAAGTGTCGCGGCCAGAGGACGAGGCGTCTCGGGAGACAAACGGAAATTCTCATTTCGTGGGACCAGGATGGATCGACACCGAGGTTGACATCAACCGACTACTCGGTAACAACCGTATATGAACAGCTCCCCCCTTCCGGTTGCTGCGTGTACTCGAGGATTCGAGACTCGGAGAGCTGGAGGATGCCTGTGTTCACATTTAATCTCTTGGTGCTCGTATGCGTTTTGACGGGTGATTACCAGAGGCGCTTCTCGTTATCATACATCTAGTTGTCGCGTTTGTTTAGCCAACGATGCGCGCCTCCGAAACGCGGGGACGTTTCACTGTTCGTAGATCGCCGACTGTGATGGAACGCGACGCGATGCGACGCGTTTAAATTAACGGCAACTGGAAGCACGCGGAGCGCGCCAGCTATACCTACCGACTAAATCCTGAAATAAAGTAGACGACTCGCCGTTCGAATAGGCGTGTCCAGTAGAACGTATACGATCGTAGATTACGATGAACCGTATCGAAGAGTGATCTTTGCTCGAGGAGAAGCTGCAAACGAATCGTCGGCTCTGGTTGCAGTCTACACTCCGGTAGGTGCCTATGCGAGGAAAGAACTCGCGCAAGAAACGTCGGTTTCTATTACCGGGCAACGATGAAAAACGATTGCCGCTAATCAAACGATAACGATAACTCGGCTGCAGCGAGGAAAGTTTGCTTTAAAATTCATTAAACAGAGCCGCGTCCGCGTCCTCGTTCACCGCCGTCAAAGCCCGTAAATCGTAACGAGGCCAACACCCACGAGATAATTACGTGGAAAAATCTAGACAAGAATTACCACCCTGCGCCGGGGAAATTCCGACGAACGGTGAAATGGAAATTGGTGGAGTAAGAGGAATCTAAAAAATCGACTTCGTTACCGTAGTCCGTGAATATCGGAATTATTAAAATCTCTTTCTCCCCTTTTGTACTCGGTCTCTATCTCTACCTCCTTCTCCCTTCTCCTTTCTCCTTTCTCCATTCCCCTTTCTCCTTTTTCCACGATCCACTTTAATTTACGAGCGAAAGCGGAACGGTCCAGCGGCATTAACGTTACTCATTCTGTATTCTCAACATCGACGTCATAATTCACGATGATAAATTCGCGTTAGCATCGAACGCGCGCTTTAACACCCGCGTCTTCGTTTTTCCAGACAATGAGGAGAAACCCGAGAAGGAGGATGACGGCGAAGACGGCTAAGAAGACGCGACGCGACGCTATGCGACTCGACCCGAGCCGAAGCTCGTCTCCGATGGAAATTCCGGAAGCGTTTCTTTCTTATAAATGGAAAACTGCTGGCGCGCCTTTAATCCCACCCGATGCGGGACGAACGATTCTTTTCAGGAAATTCGTTTCCCTTACTCTCCGGCGAACGTTTCGCGATCCCCGAATCCCCCTGCGTGTCTTTGACGAGAAAGAAGTTGGACAGAAAAAGCGTGAAAGAGACGTCGAAAGAGACGAGGATTAGACGATCCGTTCGGGGAACGCGACACCCGTTTCACCACGGACAAGGCCACACCTCGCTGCTGCAGAGGAAAAGGAGCTGACCCACCCTGAAATTCTCAACATTCAACGGGAGACGTTTTAAAGGAAGAATTCCGCGAGATACTCGTGCGCCTTCAATTTCTTTCCACACAGATTTTAAGACAGAGAGAACGAGCTTAATCGGTGGTACGGAAATCTGGTCAGGTCTACGTAGTCGAGTCGAGTCGAGTCGAGTCGAGTCGAGTCGAATTCAGGGGAGACGAGTAGAAGCGAGCTGTTCTCTACATCGAGACGTTTGTCGTCTAGTAAACAGGATTTCGAAAGAATACGAATTTCCATTTCTATCTGGCAGCAGAAGATCTGCAGCGACCCGAGGTACAAGCGTAGACACAGGATCGTAACAGGATCACCGCCGTCGCGATATAAATGTAAATGGTAGACGGAAGACGGCGCGCGGGAAGGATCGCCGCCGTCGCCGCCGTCGCGTCGGTGTATAGGTTGGCAGGAGTAAGGAGGGCAACGGAAGAGTAGCGCGGAAGAAGACTCGGTCCACGGAGAAGGATCCAGTTTCCCCCTGCTGTTCCCTCTTATTAAAATATCTAACATGATTACTGCAGACTCGGCAACTATAATAGAGCGACTCCGAGTCGAGTTTGCGGAGCTCCGGTTCGCCTCGGCATCTGCCGTTCTTGCTACAGGGACATCCGTCCCTTCCTTTCTTCCATCCTTCCTTCCTTCCTTCCTTCCTTCCTTCCTTCCCTGCTTCCTTCCTTCCTCCCATTTTTCATTCCGTCCTTTCTTTCTTTTCTTTTATCCTTCGTCGTTGTTCGCCGTTTCCGACACGACACACGGCGCACTTTTTAGAATACGCAAGAGTAGAGTATATAACGTTTGCGAATATCCCGTGAAGAGAATCCTAAGGCGGACCCGTTAGCCTTATCTCGGGGTAAAGGGCGCAAAGTCATCGATACGAGGGAAATTGCTGGGAATTTTAGTAGTCACGGCGGGCGGTGTCGAGTATCGAATATTTATGAAAGTGGCTGGATAAGGGAAGAGGGAGACGAGGAAGGAGGAAGCCTGGAACAAGAAGTTGAATAAACCGCGCGAGACCAGGGGGAAACGAGGGAGGGATAATTGTCGGACGGTTTTTCGAAGCGCGATTAGCAGAAAAGATAGAAGAAGGAGGTTTCGTTTGTGCGGACGAACGCCACCAAGAGAATAGAGATAAAAGAAAGGGGATAAAAAAAAAGGGAGAATCGGTGGGTGTATCGCGAGCGAAATTAGCTCGTATTCAATTTCTCCCGAGGGTACGCGCGCACCAACCAACCAACCATCCAGCCAGCTAGCTAGCTAGCTAGTCAGCCAACCATCCCTTTCCACGGCACCCTAGACTTTAGCCGACACGGTGTTCCGAGTACGAGCCGCCCCCGGCCGGTGCCACCCCAAGGCGTCTCATAATTAAATTCGGCCGAATTCACCCCACTCCGACCATTGTCCCGTAACAAGCTATTGTGTCGGCGTCGCCACTGTCACGCCGCGGCAAACTTTCCACTCGAATTTTAGCCGACGGATCCGTAGCTGCCTTCCTTCCAACTTTCCCTGCCTTCTTCTTCTCCTCGTGTTTCGGCCCGTTTAGACTCCTCCCCGACTATTTTCCTCCGGGCCGATACTTAATAACCGGAACAGGGAACAGGGAACAGGGAACGGAGAGCGGAACGAGCCAGCCGGGCATTCCGTAAAACGAATCACGAATCGATAAACGACGCTGCCGAAGCCAAGGGAAATAGAAGAGTTGGACGCCGGATTGGCGCGTGATCAACGAAATAAAGAGTTCCTCGGCCCGGTATCGCAGACCGAGAATTTAAGAGTCCGCTATTGTACGGTTCTCCGCGGCTGTGTGAGTGCGCGACCGTGTGCCCGCCTCCCTGACTTTTCGCACACGAAACGCCGCGCCGGCACCGGCCCAAAGGAAGGCCAGCTAGTCCAGATTTATGCCCGATAGGCAATTGTTTTCTCGGAACCTGGTAGATTCGAGAAAAAAGGCTGCAGGAGCGCGGGCGCCGGTGCGCGCACACTCGGGCGAACGTACGGGCAACGCGCTCTTACACCGACGCGTGTAAATTATGTCCGTCTAATCGAATCGACGCCGAAGATTTATGTCCTATCGTATTGCCGCCATTCGCTTCCGGCCTACATCGTTTCGGCTGGGAGAGGCGAGGCGAATCGAGCTTTCTTCCAGCTTCGTTCGTCCCGCAGGGCTCCGCTGCACGACCTTCGTCCCTCTCTTGCCCCAACTTTAGAGTCGAAAAACTTTTTGAAAAATCGTCCCGCTGCACATTGCCTCGGTATTATTGGGTAACAGTGCCACTATTGCGTGCATCGCCCTCCCAGTCCTTCCTCTCTCGGATTAAACTCGGTCCACCGAAAAAACACTGGCCCCTGAACGATTTTCCCGTTCGCAAAGACGATAATTGTTTAACCGTTCTTTTTTCCCCGTTCCGTGCAAATATTCTTCTACCAACGGCAACAAAAGTTTCGCGGAAAGCGTCCAACGGCAAAGCAAACAACTCGCCAAAGTTGCCAGCTGTCTCGCTTGATTTCCAAGCTCGCCGAATGTCAAAAACTGGCTTAAGATGTGGAGCAAGCCTTTAGCGGAATCTAGCACGCGCTAGGGACAGGGAGAGGCGGTTCTCTTTGGTTCTCATTGTTCATCCGTTTGATACCGAGATATGCTGGAAGGAGCTGGAAGGAGCAAGAAGCAGGGCGAGGAACGGGGTAGTCGAGCAACACGAGATATGTGTTAGGGTATGCCATTGTCCCGAGAAACTCCGGATTGCGACGCTTACAATACGACGATTGTTTCTACGTTTGGCGTACCAAACGGGCTGCCACCTCCGCCACCTTTCACCCCCGTTACTCGCTACTCCGTGGCACTATTGCCACGTTCCACTCGCGCGCCGAAAACTATCAAATTCCGTATTAATGATACCGCCTCCCAACTCCGTGCTCCATGTTTTATCCAGGGCCGAAATGAAATCGCCCGCTATATTTATATTCGCGCGCGAGGGCCATTCAGCCGGACGGTGTGCACGTAGCAGTTTCCCTTTAAATCCAGACTTGCCGCATCCTCGTCTGTGGCACGTTTCCGTGTCGATGCCTTTAATGGGCCGTGCTAATCGAAAGAAATGGCGTCATTCTTTGATCGATACGTTGCTCGGCTGACGCGGATAAGGTCAAAGGCAAAGTGGCTGGCCACCGCCACTCACCGACTACACCCCCCCTTTTTGACAGTTTCGTTACCTACGGATTATACCGTTTATACGCTACTACACGATACGCAAGTGTTGCCAGGACACGCGTCGAATGACAACCCTCTGCTGTTCCCTTTATCACACCGCACCCTCAACCCCAGCCCCTCCTCCCCCACCGTCGCCCTCATCGTCCCGGTTACGACCCATTTCTGTGGACGTGTGCACGGCTGTGTATGCGCGAGCAGGCGGGCGACCAGCCACCCATTAGTAAGATTGCTACCCCTGCCGATGAGGCTACATTATATAATAGAAGTAGCCCCTTGATCGCGCTTAATGAAATTGCTGAGAAAACAGGGTCGTCTCGGGACGAATTTGCGCACGGAAAGACTGGCCGTGTTGCCGGCAATAGCAACTCGAAACGCGGCTGGATCAAGACGTTTCCTCTTACAGAATTTACGCGCCGGCGCATCCTTGGTAAAAGCGGCCGCGAGAAGAGCAGCTACATGTTCTCCCAAAGGAAACGACGTCGTAAAGTCTCGTTAAATCGATGGCAAAGTTTGCCGGCGGAATCTTTCGTTTCGCCGTCGCGCCGCGCCTTTGTTGCTTTCCTCGATGCTCCGCGAACGTAAACGGAGTTTAAGTTTCTCGGCTGGGCTCCTTACACCGGGGCGGTCGGCGTACCGTACGCGGATAGTTTAACGATAAGTCCCACGCGGCGAGGCAAACGACCACGGCCACGAGATCGTTAAGACAAAACTCGGTGGGTCTTTATCCCGGCTTTTCAAATAATAGAGAGATTTCGCGTGGCGGTGGTAGCGGGCAATGGGGGGAGCGGGATCGAGAGAGGGTGACGCCCCGGTCGGCCCGCGGACCGAAAGTCCACGCGTACGATACCTCTCTTATCGGGGGAAACGGTTCCGTGAATTCCAAGTTGCGCATGCCACCGCGAACCCGCAGGTGGTGGAAGCGGCCGATAGTAGGGGGCAGTCTCTATTCACCCCCTCGGTCGGTGCACCCGCCGAGGTAAAAAGCGTGGAGAACACCGCCCGTTAAAGCAACGCTAGACCCGTCGCAATTATACGGAGGTGCACAGCTCCCCGTAAAAATCACCGTAAATACCGTGGCTCGGTGTTACGATCCCCCGTGGCTCGCCGCCGTCAACGCGTAGACACCGAGATCTGGAGCAGTTCCCGGGGGTGCGGCCGACTCTGGCCGCGAGCCAGACTCACCACCCGCCGAATATTTGCGAGGGCGGAGGACACGAGCGTTGGAGACGAAAGGAGAAGAAGCAAGGGCGAGGGAGAGAGGGACAAGGTTCTCCAAGGCTTGCTTTACGAGAGGTGCGCGCCTCGCCCTTTGGGTTTCAACTCGAGTCGCCCCGTTTCCGAAACATTCTCGAAAATCGAGTATCGGCGATATCTCTCTCTCTCTCTCTCTCTCTCTCTCTCTCTCACCCCATCCTGCCTTTCCTAAAGATTCGCCGAGAGACACACGAGTTCGCGCGCGAATTGAATTCCAGCTACCTATACGTTCTCTGAGCCTTTGGCTGTCGCGCGACAAGCACGCAAACGCTAATGGACGGGGGATTCCCTGGTCGGGATTTAACAGACGCGAGGAAAATATCGCGTCCCTTTCCCGGTAATATCTCCAGTCCAGTCCCGGGGATATAAATGTGAATTAACCCTTTAGCGAAGCGGGGCGAGGTGGAGCGATGTGGTCGCCGAGGGAACGACCCAGATTTTCCCTGCGGGACGGCGAAAGAACGGGCAAGGCCTGGTTTCCTAGGAACCGGACCAGCCTCCGGTACGAAAACACCGGTCTAAGTGATACGAATGCGCTCGGGGTCTCGGCGCTCCCATTTAAACTATACTTAATGTCGGCACGCGGATCCTACCTGCCGGTACTTATATCGCGGGGAAACCCTACCGTGCGCGGCCGGGAGAAAAACGCTCGACCAGTATTGATTCCAGTGTCCAGTGGCAGCGTCCCTCGAGACACGGTTCGATCGCGGCAAGAGGACGCAAATTAATCGGGCCTGGCCGGCCAGCTCGCACGCGATATCCTCGCCGCTCGCATTTAGGGGAACCGTTGCGCTGCTACTATCGTATCGACGCGACGTCGCTCCATTTTCTACCCCGTCTTCCGGGAATCGTACAACTTAAAGAGAATCGAACGATCGTTCCACCGCGTGATGCTGGATACCTGGCTGTTGGATTTAACGGCGCCGATCGAACCACAGCGCGCAGGTACGTAGATACGTATGCGACACCGTAGCGTGGTGGTCGTGGCGAAGGAGCCGTCGGCAATGTTGAACGTTGAAACGACGCCGCTGGCACCGATGCGGACGCTGCCGAGAGGCGGTCGGAACGTGTTCCCCGGTACACGCGGACCAAACCATCTTCGTATCCTGGTCGGTAATGTATCGTATATGCTGTGATGTGGTCTGCTGGGACCGGCAGGACCCCGCTCGCTCTGCTCTATTCTAACCGAGCACCTTATCTACGGATGCACGTTGCTACGTACGAGGCTTTACTCGGCGCGAAATGGATCCACGCGTTTCTCCTCTCTTCCTCCTGGCGCGCATAATGGACGAGAGAGGTTGCACGTAGAGGCGCGCTTCTAGCCGCGTAAATATCCAGCCAGGGAAAGGGCGGAAATCGTGTTTAGACGATTGGACAGCGAATTTTCTCGCGAGCTCGCGAGTAACCGATTGGAAACTTTGGATCGTCTATTAATCCTGCGCCCGTCGCAGCAAAACGGCAGCTGCTTGGCCGTTAACGCCGTTGTATTCTCCCATTTTCCTCGAGTAGGTATCCAGCGCACGGCTCCCGTCCCCGGGACGCGCTCGCTCTCCGATCAAAGAGAAAGGCGAGAAAAAAATTCTAATTTAAAGGCTGCTTCCGTTCTCGCGGAAACGTTATCGGCGAGCATCGGGGAAGAAATAGGAAATCTGGCTCGACCTCCGCTGTGAATCTCGACGGGGAATTCCTTCGCGGAGCGATCCACTCACGGAGGAATTCGTTGTCATAAACTCGGTCCGCTCCTCCGCCGGCGGTGTCGCGTCTCTAAAATGCTGGATCGACGTTTCGAAAACTGGCACTGACGTAAGACGAGCGAGCGGATGGCGTTCGAGTGACGAGCGGTTCCACCCGTCTCCAGTTACTTCGCTCCGATATTTCGCCCGACATTTTCTCCGACGTCTGCGTTGTCGAAGAAACGAAGGGAACGTTCGAGAAACGTACGGTTAATCGCGGTTCAACCATTTGTAGGCTTCCAGCTGACTGGGGCGAATCGTTTCGAGCAGAAACGTCCGGCGGACCGACGACGACGTCGCGTTAAACGTCGACTCGTATCACTGGGCCGAGTGCGCTGGCGGCCAAATATTTTCCACTTCCTCGAGATCGATTCGCTCGTTTCTTCAACGAAACGCGGCGAACTTCCTCTTGAAGATTTCTGTCTCTGTTCTTCGATGCATGCAACTCTCGCTCGCTTCAACACAACGGCCAAGTTTCAACGGCACACTCCGATGCTTTCCTGGGATCGCGGGCAACATCCGAGAAAACAATTTAAAGCGCAATACCACGTTCCGACGAGTTACACAGCTTCGTTACGTTTTACGATTTACCGGAGCGCCGGTATTACGTCCGCTATTGGCTATTTATTAAACGAGAGAAATACCGTGTGGATACTGTACTGGCCGCGTCTGGAGATATCGTTCTTCGCGTGGTTTCACCCGCCAGCTGCGCTGGATCCTTCAACGAGGCTCGACGCTTGCCCTAATAACGAAATACCTACCTTCAAGGGATTTAAGACGGGTTTAGCCAGTTAGTCGCGGCGGACTAGGTGTGCGTGTGTTTGAGAGTGCTACGTTAAACGATTGTTATAGCATATTATGATACATATGTCGGGCGAGAGGAAGGCCGAAAAATCAGATATCCTTCGCATAATTCATCGCTCGGGTGGCCGTGCAAGTGGCTGCCGGCCGGAGCAACCCTTTTCTCCGAAAGTAGGGGCGCGGTCGACGGTTTTCGCGTTAAATTATAAAGTCAAAACCGTGGCGGGCTGAGATGATATAAATGCGACTATTATACCGAGCGAGAGTGGGGAAGGGAGGCGGGCGGTCGATTCTACGTTAGCTGGGACGAGGCTGCTACGGAACACCGTCGCTGCTGCCGGTAACCTCTTCCGCCTCTCTGCTGGAACGCTGGAACCGCAGGCTCGCGGACGATAAGTGTTTGAAATATTGAAAGCTGAAGCGCAGCCACTCGTCCCTTTCCCTTCGCGGTCGCCGATACCAGAGAGGAGCCGCAAACTGGGCCGGACGGGGCATAATGCTGCCATTTATACGGGTAGCTGGCTCGCTGCTACGCTTCGTGAATAACATTGCGTGAGAGAGAGAGAGAGAGAGAGAGAGAGAAACCGCCCCCAACAGACAGCCGAAAGGGAACGTCGTACTTGATATGCGCGTCAAAGCCTCGAAAACCTGTACCTACCCCGATTGATACCTGCCTCGCGTCCTCAGACCTTCCTTTCCGCGCCGTATGACAGATACTAGCTAAAAACTCTGCAAGATATCCTGCGACGGATCTTCTCCAAATGCCAGACCCGCTTTCCAGCCCCTCCCTCTCCTCGATTACGCTGGTTTCTCGATATCATTATTGTAACACGGCAAAGCACCGCACTCTCTCCTTTCCCTGCGTCGAGGATGTTCGCTCGAGCGACAAACGACATTCGGCTCGTATATCTGTCGCGACTCTCGAGCGATTAATCATCGGGAGAAGTCGATCTTCGTCGCGCAACGAAATTCGTGCAACGAAGCAGTCCAATTAATCACTCCCCGGCAGAACCCCTCCCTGCAGGCTATATGTATATCGATGAATCAATTAATTAGCCGCACCGTTCGATCGACCAACGCGAAGCACGTACACCAACCACCGTGCCGCGGGGGTCCAAGAGGCTTCGCTATCAAGATCCTGACTATTATTTTTCGGCTATGGAAGAAGGGAAAATCCGCTCGGACGGACGGAACCACCCCGGTCCTCTGGATTACGTCGAAAACACCGGGGAACGGAGAAACGAAAGAAGGAGAAGATAGCGGCAGTCGGTTAGCCTCGACGGACGTCTCGCGTCGGGACGGCGTTGCAGCACCATATTAAAAGTTTCAGAAGACAATATGCCTGTCAGTGTTTCCAGGGGTTGATCTTCACCCCGCCTGCATATTTCATCTTCACCGTTTCCGTTTACAGAGACGTCGAAGCTTGGCACGGTACGTCGGGATCGCGAGGCAACGACTCTCCGTTCCCCCGGAAATCTTGGCGAACTACTTAGGTGGCGTGTGACGATGAAAAAGCAAACACACCACGGGACCGTATCGTAAAGAGCAGGCGAGGCGTGCAATCTGGTATAGAATGGTCGAGTGATTCGCGGGACAAACGGCAGGATGGCTACGTATCTACGCAACGCCGGTATTAATTGACGCGCGGGCAAAGCTAACGGACGGGACGGATGGATCTTTGACGCGTTCTTTTGTCGGGCGTTCATTTTTTACGCGTGATAATTGGCCGAGCGAGGAAGCCAAGCTACGCTCGCAATTATCGACGATTATCTTGGGTAGAATAGCTGCGGGCACGCGCATCGTTTGCTCGTCGCGCGTCACGGCTCGATTATTACGCGTGGATCGGCGGCCACGGAGGGTAGCGGTCGCGACGCGTCGCGTCGCGGCTTCGCGACAACTACGCAACGATCTCGTTTAAGCGATAGAGTTTCAACTGAAAATCAACGACGCGCGTTAATTAAATTGTCCGACCCCTCCGCCGGCCCCGCGCCGCTTCCCTTCTCCGTCGATACGTCGGAACGACCGTGCATTCCGTTTCGGTGAGCGCGGACGCTGGTCCCGCGTACCCTTTTAATCGTCATTTTGCTGGAAAACTGTGGAGCCGCGGGCGGGCTGGCGCCCGCGCGGCACCCGAGGCTCGTTCTTTAAATTCCGACGTCGACCATAAATCGTGCGCGCGGCAACCAGTCGCAGCGGTGGAGGCTCGATTTTTCGAAATCGTTTCGCGGGGTGTGTGTGACGCCCGCACTGGCTACGATGTTCGTCCGGTTTCATCGCGCGCGCAACTAGCGCAACAAGCGCAACAAGCGCAACGAACGAAACAAACGCGCCCGGCCGCGCCGCAGGACTTGTAATTCTTCTATGACAAGGACGAATAAACCGCGCGTGCGGAGTCTCTCCCTCGGCGACCACAAAACACTCCCGCGGTTGATTGCTAGTAAATTGCCGTTGCGCCGCGTGTCGCTCGAGACTCGGATTCCGGGAGAGCCGAGAGATCCTTTCGCGTTCCCGGCTCGCCACAAATCCGCCTTGCCGCTGCAACGACTCGACGAGGAACAAGACATCGGTCTCTCCTTTTCTTTGCCGTCTTTGTTGTCTTTGTCTTTGTCGCCGCCGCCGCCGCCGCCGCCATGGTCGACGCTGGCTCCGCACTGATTCCCGCGGGATATCACTCCGAGGAACGTCGGCAACGGAACGCATCCATTAACCTTGACGAACGGTGTAAAAAGACGAGTCGCAGGCGAGTGTCGTCGTCGCCGTCGTCGTCGTAGTCGCCGCCGCCGCCGCCGCTTTCTTCGTCGTCGTTCTCGTGGTCGTTAGGGCGGCGTTTTACCCCGTTTTTTTCAAGCGCTAGTGGTTAGGGTCGACGAGCAGCCGCGGCCCGACCTCATCGAGATATTAATTTCTTAGTCACTTAACTGCACGCGACGTACGAACGCGTCTATTGATTTTCTCAAACACCCCTCTCCTCTCCTTGAACGACCCTCCGCCGCTCCAAACCTCTCGCTGCACCCTTTCGCCACCTCTTTTAACCACCTCTTTCCCCTGCCCCTGCCCCTGCCCCTGCCCCCTTGACCCCCCGTTGTCGAACGAACTGCGTGACGGAGACCCGCCCCCTTTCCGGAAGCCATCTCGTTCCCCGCAACGCCACGACATCACCCCTCTGTACTCATTTCCTTGCGTTCGAGTTCTTTGAAGACGAGAAGACCCGCGTGTCTTATGCAATTCAATTATTGTAAGGCGACTCGGTCAGCCGACACCGTCTTCCAGCATTCCTTCGCGGCTACGAAATCTTCCTTTTTCTTCCACGTTCCCAACTTCCGCCCCGTGGCTTTCAATCGGGCAACGTCCGAGAGAAACGATGGCAGAAGCAAGTAGGTGCGCGATGTCTCGTATATCTCCAAAGGAAAAGCTGGCGCGCCCTAATATCCAAGCGCGAACAGGACACTTTGCGCGGAATCCACAGTCCTCCGTCGAGTATGAGCTGTTTTACGGCTCGTTTCGCTCTTTTTACGCGCCCGCTTACTTTTATTTCTCTCGAGCGCCTCCTAGATTTTCCCTCACCTTTCTCTCTCCACTTTCGTGAGAAGTTGCCACTGACAGGGAGGCTCGCGATGCGCTTCTCTTCCGGCCGATCGGCCGTCAGCGATCTAGTGTTTCTCCTATGATCTTTCCACCCTGACGCGTCGAAACGTCCACGCCTGTTACGATGTTAGTCGAACACGATCGGTAGGGGAGACCGGGGCTGGTTGGCTCAAGGGGTAGGTTGACTAATTGCTAATAACTTTGCACCGACATATGCTGTACTGTGGAAAGATTCACTGTATAAAGAAGTCACTTCTACTATGTCATGCATTTATGTCCGATCCCGCGATCCTACGTTTTTTAACAGTTATCAGCGTTTGTCGAAAAATTGACTACGTAAGTAAATATTTTTTCTTCAAGATTTTATTTTTTTACGGTATATATAGTTACAATACGATAAATTTTAAGGGACTATTTTAAAGTTCGTTTATTAGACGATTTATTAAAATTGTATTTTTGTTTATATAGTATAAATAATTGAAGGTTTCATAGATTATTGAAGTCAAAATGATCGATCGGGGCTGGTTGACTAATAAGGTTTAAATTGTTATTTTCTTATTCATAAAGCGATTTTTATTTTTTATTTAAATTTCACTATGTTATAAATACACTATAATTAATGTTTAAGTTGAAAACAATTTCAGCTTATTATTAAAATATAAAAGAATGAAATTATTAATGAAATAATTTTATAATGAAACTACACCTGCGACATTGTGTTATTTTATTACCACGGAGATAAGTACCTTAATTGTTGTCACATTGTGTCAACATTAATAATTTAATCAAACAGCCAAATTTATACCCTATCAAATACACTAACCGGTTTAATGATATTTCGCCCATATAATTTATTAAAAATCAAAAACTGAAAAACCGGCTTACCGGCCCCGATCTCCCCTATCCTGTCATCCGCCATAAATCGTAACCAGTCGGTAAATCAACGGAACAGGGGCAGACAGAGGTGCTGTTCGATTTGTCGGAGTAGACAATTAAGAAGATTTTTATTCGTGACAAAGAGAAGAAAGTTGACAGAGGTATCGCGATTTTCTGAATATCGGAAAGTGGAAAAAGCGCGTGCATTCCGACTAAGAGAATGGAAGGATAGTAAGTAGTAGACAGGACGGTAAGAAATAGCGTGCGGCTAAACCACGTCGCGTCGTTTCTACGAACGGAGCTCGCAAGTACGAGGAACGGCTGTTAAATTGGATCGCGCAACGCGAGCAAATTACGCGCGGGCCCGCCACGAACCCTCACCGTTGCGAGGGTGGCTACGAGAGGGACTCGAATTCGCTCGGGCGAACGAGCAACAAACTCGAACAAGAGGGAGAGTGTCGCCCAGCGGGGAACGGAATCAAAGAAAGACGACGTAATAGCAGAGAGAATCTTGCAGGTGTTGACGATTCTTCTTCTCCTTTTATTGCCTCGCCGATCTAAGAAGTTTTAATGCCTGACAGTGCGAATCGACATACTTGTCGCGCTACCGCGAAAACCGCTCGAGACTGCAGCCCCTCTCGCTAAGGGTGCTCGTGCCACGACAACTTCACCAACGTTGTTTCCATTCTTCGGGTCCTGATTATTCCTTCTCTCCCTCTCTTTACCCCCTCCGCGACCATCGCCACTTCAATCTTTGCCGAAAGTTTATAACGAGGCAAAAGCGGCAAAGCAACAACTTCAGTGCCTGGACTTACTCTTTCTCTGCTTAGAAATCGGAGCCACGGGCGAAAATCATTTTTAAACGATTTTATTCAGCTTCGATCCTCTGTTTGTTTGTATGCTTCAAATCTGGCAACTCAAATTTAACCCATTTCCAAATTTCCAATTGTTTTTAAACTTTCAGGCGCGCGTAGTTTGGATGACAATGCAATATTTAAAAAAAAAATTCACCCACAGCGGGTGGAAAAAGTACCCAGTCATCAATAAGTATAACCCATAACCACAAATCCAAAGGACTTGAAATCAGCCACTCGTGTTCGTTGCAAAAATGAAAAAAAAAAACCGCTGCGTTCTGGTAGCTAGTCGCATCACGGTTTGCAATGAAATTAACAAAAACACTAAAAACTAGAAAATAAAAAATATGTATAAACAAATTATTATGTTAAACGATTTTATTAAAAATGCCCTAAGAACTAAAAGCTAATTCTTTTCTTGTACTACAATTTCGATGGTGCTTTTTCACTTTAAATAAAATCGTGGAGCAGGATATGTCACAACAAATTTATTTCGACTCTTGATTCTGTATTAAATTGATTGCTCCACGATTTTATTTAAAGTGAAAAAACACCATCGAAGTTATAGTACAAGAAAAGAATTATTTTTTAGTTTTTACTGCATTTTTAATAAAATCGTTTAAAATAAAATATTTTTTATAAGCTTAATATCGCCTCCATTTGTTCCTCGTATCTTCTCTATCTTTCCCCCTCTTTCTCCTCAGTCGACAGCCGTCTCTCTTCAAGAGACTCCAGTTCGCTCTCTTTTCTCCATGGCTTTTTGCCACGGATGAACCGATAAGCCATGGAAAGTAAGAAAATCGCGGGCCCGCCGATTGCGCTGAGCGCTGTTCGACCAACAACGGAACAGTTAATTATAACGATATCACGGGCCCGTCGCGAAAACAATGGCCCTGCGCTGGATCAGGGCGTTTCGCGACAATGGCCTCGAACATCCGCAAAACGCCGGACACGAAATAATGGGAGCGCGATCCCGCAGGGACGGGCACTCGGGCTGCCGGGTCAAGCGTCAAGTTCATCGGATACGTACCTACCTTGACGACTTTACCGAGCCGACAATCGATCGCGTTCACCGTGGAAACTACGCTATTGTAGCAGTCAGCTTCGTCGAGCGTCACACCACCTTCATTCTTATGAAACGTTCTTTGCAACGAACATTAACGAAGATCTAGGGAGAGGAGAGAAAGAGAGAGAGAGAGAGAGAGAGAGAGAGAGGGGGGCAACGGCTTTTCGGTGTGAGGTGTTCACTGTTCACTGGACGCGGACTCTCCACAACGGAATAGACAAGGCAGAGGCAAGTGCGTTTACCTTTCCATCATTTTTCACGGGCGTAGGTAGTTGAGAGAGACAGTTGCTGGAGGTGGGCGGGTGAACGACCCGCTCCTCGTGCCGGCTCGTAATAGATGATACGCAATATCTATTAGCGTCCAGGCTAATCAAGTCGGAAAACAATTCCGTTCCCTCCCGGCACTCTCTCTATTTCTCCCCCCGGATCGACGGCCAAAGGTAAAACCAGGCGAATCGAAAGGGGGTTGGAGGAAAAAAAAAAAATTGGAACAGATGGGGGTGGGAGAAAGTGAAGGCGCAGAGGAACGACAGGATCGGAAGACGGAGATGGAGGTGAAGCAAGCAAGTTACTCAGCTGTATCGGATATAGGATCTCTATTAAACAGACCGAAATTCCCTGGGAAAAATCACACCCTGCGCCATTGGACTGATACGACCTGACGGCCCATGAAATGAACATCGGGTCTCCGCCGCGCACTCGTACCCCTGCCGGTCGTGTCTGCCATCCCTTCGGCAACGTACGACCGCGCCTATCTCTGCGAGGAAACATACAGGCGCGCTATTCATTCGGGACGGACATCTAAACGCGATACCTCGGATAGAAGGGTAGGTGTCGTGGGCCGATCCAACGTTTCGAACAAGTTCGTGAGAAAGTAACGTCGCGAGAACGAATTGCCGGTACGCCCGGCCGATGATAAATCGAAAAAGCCGGATTTATCTGCCGTATTCTTCCACGACGGTTTAATCGAATCGGCCATTGCCGCCGCCGCCGCCGCCGCCGCTTCCACTGTCACTGTCAGCGTCACCGTCACCGCCGCGATTCTAATTACGACGATAAAGCTCGCGGGACGGCTCCAGGTCCCGAGCACCGACATCGATCTTTCCTTGCAACTTTCTCTCTCCTCCGAGTCCTTCGCGATTCTGTAATCTTTCCCGGCAACCAATTTCTTCTTACGATCCGATAAAGCTCTCCGGGCCAATCAGAAACACGGATACTCGTCGTTCCCGTATCATTTCAGACACTCAATAGTGTAAAATTATACTCACGTTTCCGGGAATATTAGAAAAGTAAAGTGGAAAAAAAAATAGTATAAGTAATATCATCTCTTATCTGCTAAAAAATTCGATCACTGACGATAGTGATTCTGCAATCTACGGCAACGGTCGTTATATAGGTGGATAATAGCCGGCTCGATATCGCTATTTTGACTGTGATTAAACAATTGGTAGACATGCTAAACTGATACCTCGACGTTTCTCCAAACTTTGCTTCCGCGTCGGTATTATCCGGCATTGTTTGAAGAAACATTGCCTACATCGAGTTTCAGCGAGCAGAAGATCAGGCGATCCAGTAAATAGTGTATCCAATGTTAGAAATTTGAGAATAAAATTGAACCACAGCTGCGAAAATGTCGGGCGTGTTAGATAATAATAACAACACCAACAACAACAATGATAATAGTAGTGATGAAGTTCACTCACTGTTTCCAATGTTTGCACGTGTCTCCGCCGCGCGTTTCGGGTGACAGATTAGCATCAGAGAAATGATAGGAGCGCGAAAAAATGAAGCATTTTAACGCGCTTATCGTTCGATATTCGGTAGCTCACGCGGTATCCTCCGACACGATCGATAGGCGAGGGGCTTGCGCGCAAAGAGGTCGGATGATCGAAGAAATTGTTTATTCGTAATACGTGCGACCTGATGCGACGTTTCATTGCGAATCCAGATTCGGCGGAAGGTCGAGACTACGTGGAACAAGGGGCAATAAGGTATCTGAACAAGTATCGAGGTCGGGGAGCTTGGGAAAACGGTCGTAAACCGGCACGTAGACGCGACGCGACTCGACGCGTCGCTTCCACGGCGGAAGGCCGGAGTGAGGGAAGAGGAAAGGTGATCCGTTTGTGGCTGCGGATTTCGCGGACCGGAGAGCAGCTTTTTACCGGCTGCAGCTTTAATACATAGTGAATTTGTACCACGTAACCATGGTATCAATTGCAGCCAAATTCGTACGTGTCGCGTTTTTGGAACAAGATCAGATCTCACGGTCGAATTTCAGTTGCACGCTTTTTACACTGCGGCTCGTTCTACTCCGTTACGCCTTGAAATTTTTGCGCCTAACGAATCCGCTCAAGCTATATTTCACGCGCCTCCTGGCCAATAAAATTCTATCCTTCCACTTCCCTTCATTTTGCTGTAATAACGCGTCATCCTTGCTGGAAAAGAGGATAGCGATCGCGTGCGCTTGCAGACTTTTTCAAAGTTATTCCACCGCTTGTTTCGCGATCGTTGGAGAGTGCATGGGGCGGAAGTAGGCCGAGTGAGTGACTCGTACTACTGGCACTCGCGATGGTGATCGCGATTCGCGACATCGAGAACGCATCGGTGGGAACTACGCGACGAAACGACTGCTCTGCATGCCGCGAGTATTTGCTCTGACAGTCGAGTGTTTTGTTGGCAACCAGTAATGCGACCAAGTTGGCGAAGGTGTTGCGACAAGAAAGCCAGTACGGTACCGACGTCACCGTCTGTTTCGCGTTTTGCCGACACCCCACTACAACGAGCGGGAGCATCGTTTTTCGTTCATGCCACTGTCTATACGTGCATCTCGGAGAGGACTATCTCCGATTTCGAAGCAACTTGCGGCCGCTCGTAATACGTGCGACAGTCATTCCCTTCTCGTTCCGCCCGGAACCGACCCGTTTTTCCCGCGCGCCCCGCCGCTTCTGAATTCAATGGAAATCTCGGCGAGGTTCGAATCGTTCATCAACGGTGGACGCAAATTCCCCCGAAACGATCCAAAATATTCTTCAAGTTCCGGTAGATTTGAAAGTTGCGGAAGAGTGGTGTACATGTAAATGTTGGATAATCACAAACGCTTAGTGTTTTTCTTTTTCACTATAAAGTTGATTTTCATTCTACCTAATTTTTCAATAATTCGTCACAGTACTTTATAGATGAATAGTTCAAGCGTGTTTGTAAATAATAAACAAATTCATTTCTCACCCAGTTTTCGTTTTGTTCGCTTTTTGGCTTAGTTGTTCGCAATTACTACACTCTCACCAAACCTAACCGGTAGCCAGTGCAGTGTGCACGAAGAGATACGAGTTCCCACGTTTCGTCGTTTATTACGCTTTGGCGGTTTTGCAGGCGACAGTGCCTGCGATTGAAATCGTCGATGAGTCGTCGTTAAAAAAGCATCTCGAGGATTGGGAGAAGTTGTGTCTGAAAAGAGAGAGGAGCGCAACCGGCAAAGTGGTGAAACTTTGGGATCCAGGTCGGATTAAGGGCAGAGGTTCGAGGTGCGGACATCCATGGAGACACATCCGACCGAGTTGGCTCGAGACTAGTCGCGATGTAGGTACAATACATCGACGTGAAACAAACGGAATGACGAGGGCCCTCCGGCTAGGATTCCTCGAACATTTTCTATATAATCATCCGGTCCGTTGTCGTCGGCTTTCGCGCGTCGCGCGTGCATCTCCTTCGCGTTCATTCGAGTCGCTTGTCCCAGCCCGCGTTCGCCGAGTCTGTGCGTTCCACGCTAACCCTCTTCTTCCCACTTCCCTCTTTTCATCTTCCCCCCGTTTCTCGCCAGACTTTCCGCCACCGGGTACACAATACTTTTCAACGGATACGGACCCTCCATTGTCGACGAGCATGCGTGCCAGTCGCGTAACAGCGTGATCGTCCCGATGACGAGGCACCAAGAGAGTACGTAGGTACACGAAAGGTGACCAATGATGAAGATCGCGACGCTACCGCGCTACTTCTCCCCGTGTCTGGCGGGTGAACGCCCGACGGGACGCGACTACGAATGTTTAGTAAGGTAAAGAGTCTCTGCCGAGCGTCTGGAGAAGATCGTTTCGAGATTCCGTAAAAATTTATAGAATATCGAGCGGTTTCGAGGGGACGCGAACGTGGACGCGAACGTGGACGCGGACGCTCCGACGCACGGTTCGCCAGGATTTCACGGAGCTGGTTCAAGCACCGTGCGAGAAGGACGGCTGCTCGGAAAGTGGAAAATCTCATTTGGACGCGGTGACCGGGCAAAAGTGGAGTGAGCAAGGTTGAATCTTCGAACGGACGAAGCGATCGCGTGGGTGGAACGCCGCCAACTCCGGCCAGGGATAGGCTGGCCCGCGGAAGAGGTATCTCAGCGTTCGCCGAACACATTTTTGCGACTATTGTTGCGAGTCTACGTGAAAACACGATCACCAGAGGATCAGTGGTTCGATCGCCTCGAAAGGGAGCCGACGCCACCGCCGCTCCGACTGCTCCACCGTTTCGCCAACGAATATTATTTAGAAGCTTCTCGTTGCTATCCTTCTCGACGCTGTTGAAAGAGCTACCGTCTAGAAAACCGTCCAGATCGAGGGATTTCACTATGAAACGTAACCTCGGATGTATAATATGTACGTTGGAGCACCGTGAAAGATCGGCTCAACGTCAGCCCGGACCATCCCAGGGCCAGAAGCAAGCAGCTACGGTAACGTTCTCTGCGATATATCCCTTCAAAGGCGATTCTTCACCGCGGTCCGTTTCCTACGAGAGAACGAAGGAATCGAATCAGGATGACGAGCACAAAGGCGACAGCAGGAAAGCGAATCCCCCTTGGAAGGGTTCGAGTATTCTGCGAACGGCGTCCTCTGTTCTTACGTATTTTTTTTTTACAAGAGTAACCTCGATTTTCTCCTGTAGACTTAACTTTGACGAAAGCCAGCCGATTTCTCGGCTGGATACGCCAGGAATTTCCTATTCTCGTTGCTGCCAAACGTTAAAAGAAGCGTCGTTCGTTGGAGGTACAATGGGGCGGCGCGGGGTTGGGGGTTGAAAGGGACGAAAGGAGCGAAAGGAGCGAATAGGGGGCGAAACGGGCGGAAGGAAGAAAGAAAAGAAACCGGAGCGGGACGAATCCAAAGGCAAATATCGATAAGGAGACGTAACGCAAATATCCTCGAAGCAGCCAGGCCTAGGGGAGTCGCGAGGAGCCTATGCTGGATACGAGCCCCTTAATCGTGCGAGCCTTGAAATATTCTGACAATCGGTAAGAAATAGTCCTTTCCACCATCCTGCTCGCTTAACGGATGCGCGCTCAGTCAGTGAAAATTCATGATCGGGAGGATCGAATCAAAGCGAAAGATGCAAAGTTCTGGCCTGGTACTTAATACACCCTGGAGGTTTCGAGCGTCGATTCGACCGTCCTCTGGCTCCCCACCCCTATCAGATACCGTGGTTCGCGCGTATATTTCGGGGTCCGTTATTATCGAGGGGTAGATTTCATCGTGAATATTTATGAGGGTGGTTCTCTTGGTTGCCCATGCCCTCGTCTTCCCTTCCACCGGCGTCGCCCATCACCACCACCACCACCCAGCATCGCCCCTACCAACGATCTTGCTATCGACTCCTGCCTCCGCCATTGCCTACGTACACCCACTCTACCTTCAACTACCCCGGTTTCTACACGTGCACCGATCCTTCCCTTCTACGTGGATCTGCCAACGACCGACTGCTCCTTCGATGAAAAGTGGGGATCGAGCCGACCAGCAAAATAAATAAGATAAGGAATGTGAATTAATTCCAGGCTGAAATATTAAAGAGATAAGAGAGCTTCGCGAGGGAGCCCCGACCGCGGCGGGCGAACGACAGAGAAAGAGACCGAAATCACTGCTATCTGACAGTTTATATTAAGTTTATAACGCTTTTCGCGCTCTCCGCAAAACTCACGTATACACTTGCGATTATAATTCTCGGATATTCCGCGCAGTCATTATTACTGTAAATAATGTCAGCCCAGTCAGCGCTAACCACGAGAAGAACTCGAGGACGACGATGGATCGCGGCAGGTGCATAGTACATATATGTACCTGCCTACATTTTACCTTCCCATGCCTGGCGCCAAAGTTATTTGAACGGAACTTTCTCGAGCTTGAACATGCTTTCTCGGTATGGGCTCGATGGACGCGTTTTAATTCCGTACGCTCGATGCACGTTCGTGTACTACTTACTCGACAACTCTTTGGCTGTGAAAGGGTACACGGCGGGTTTCGCAGGGTTGATTTTCAAAAATCCCGTCGGGGATCGAGCTTCCCACTGGCCCTTTTGACGTCGACCCGGGCAAACATTCTCGATGGTTCAATGAAAACAGTGTACACACGCGTGTGTATAACACGTGTAGAACCCGCAGGAAGTTGGGAAACGTTGACGTAACAGGGAGCGGTAACGTCCAAGTCCAAATACGACGGTTTAACAGCGTGCGTGGGTTAGGATTGCCCCTAATTCAAAGGAAACGTTCTGTTCTTCGAACTAGATGCACGTTCCACGAGAAAAGACCGTGTTGGCGTTTCAGGCTTGAAAGGTTTGTTTCTCAAGAAAATTCCTCCCCCGTCCAGGCGATTTAACTGGGTGGTTTTCTTTCCATCCGCCGTTTCACTGGTGGCGGAAAGCAACAGAGACTTGGCGACACCGGCTGCGTGCTTGCCTCTCCTTCTCCCGTCCGGAGGCCAACACTGACGACTCGGTTGGGGTGCTCGGCAGACCACGAATGGTCGTCGTTTGGCTGGCAAATGTAAACCAGACGGTAGAGATATTGTTCGCGGCGCATAATCGGAGTTTAAGCCGGGTCAAGAACGGAACACGAAGAAGATATTTCCAGGAGTAGAGAGGAACGATTCCAGCGGTCAGAGGAACGGATAGGTAGGAAGGAAGGCACGCGTCACGCCAAGCCGAGCCAAGCCACGCCAACTTGGCCTCCCCTGGCTCGACCGCGACCACCGGGCATAAGTTTAGTCGCGGATACTGCGAACCAAGGGAACGAGTGAACCTGCATCGCGTTGGGCTGTTTGCGGTTGCATCCGTCCGTCCATCGTGGCTTCGTCCCTTCTCTTCCCTCGTTCTCCTTCATTCTCCCGGGCTTGGAAAGCGCGCGGGCGCGCGCTCTTCTGTGTGTGCAGGCGCGCGCGTGCGTATGGACGGACGGACGGACACACTCGTCTACGAAGCAGAGTCCCGAGTACTCGCAAAGACGAAGAAGAGAAGGAGGAAGCTCGATTATTGCCGTATTGTAGCGAAGTCAAAGCGTTGACGTATTGTCGGCCGCAGCTCGGCTGGCGAACACAATGCCCGGCATTAATGGACTAATATTCCGCGCCACAAAAGCAGTCGGCTTCCTCTTCGGTGGCCGGTGAGCGCGTGGCACGCGTATACACACGCGTGTACGCGTGCACACGTCCCCCGTTTAGCGGGGTCGTTTAGGTAGTAATACGTCTCGTCCCGTTTCGACCCTCTGCCGCCCCGCGTTTCCGACTAATTCCACCATCCCTCGTCCGGCGCGAGCCAAGGATTTTTTCTTCTTCCACCGGGCGGCCACGAATTTTCGGTTCCGGGCAGGCCTCGAATCGAGAGTGTCGCGATACTCGCTAATTGCGACGTGAAACGCTCCGGTAATTTTCCACGGTACGCGCTGCCCGCGTAACGCGCGCGACTCCACCAGCGAAATCAGTAGGCATATAATTGTTACGGTGAAACGCGTTGCATTATTGCGATGCGGTTTGGCCCGAGCTTGGGTCGCCTCGTCCGAACAATCTGCAGTTTCACCAACGGCAGACCGACGGTTATTCGTTGGTCGGGCCCCATCCGGCGACGAGCGTGTCGCCGCAAATTCACTGTTCGCTTTTCAAGCTCCACCCAACTTGGAAGCCCATCGTTTCGCAGCATCCTGGATCGGTTTTTTCTTGAGGAATTTACTCCGTCGCAACGTCTGTCCGTCGGCTCGCGACCAATTATCGAAACTCGCGGTTGGTAATTGCGCTTCACGAGGCTGTCCGTGGCGACCCGGAGGCAACTATGGGGCGCGACGAGGATAGAAGGCTCGAGAAGGGAGGAGCAAATGTGCGGCGCGCGATGTGCGATGTACAGGGCGGATGGAGACGGTGAACTTGGTTCGTAGAAGCCGGATATGTGACGCCGCATCCGCTGGCAAGTTGAACTCGGCCACGAAGCGGTCTTGCGCGCAGATATACGACCGCGGCCCGGAGCTGCCGGATTAATTCGAATTCCCGTTTTTATCCGATTAGACGAGTTTCCAAGACCGAATCGCGGTTTCGAGATTATCCCCCGAGTTACTTCGGGAAGAATAGTTGGAACTGCTGGCAAGTTTCGGGGCGAAAAAGCAATCTGTTGGCCGCCGGAAGCGAGGCGATACAACTCGTCGCCGGGCGCGGCGCGGCGCGGCGCGCTTCCAGCCACCTGAACCGAACGAACGCGTTTCGCTTCTCTCGTTCGCTCCGACCCCTTCTCTCCTCGGTGAACACGCTTCCGCGAGCGATGCCAAGAAGAAACTGTCGCGATGGCTGCCTCCCGTTTCCCTTCCCCTCACAACCCACCCTCCCTCATTCTCATACTTTCGAGGGTCGCCATAATGCGTGCATTTACGAGCAAGTTTATGGCTGCAGCTCGATCGAGAAGCGCGTCGATGAAGGAGACCAGGTTAAGGAAGAACGATGGAAAGTCATTTCGACGCGGTTGCTCTTCCATCTCACGATCAGAAGGGCCACCCACCCCCTCTCGTCCACCTGCCTCGGACGGAATTTATAGAACGGCACTCTTTCCCTTGCTCGTTTTCTTTCCCATGCATACGCTTCCACTCCGATACAACGACTACGCGAACACGTCTACTGAAAGGAGCCACTAAAACTTCCATTACACACCAGCGAACGAGTTCCTTCGACTCAATCTCGCCCCTCTCATTCGATCGGGCGCTGTGTATCCGTAACGACGAAGGCTAGCCGGGGAATAAAGCAACCGGATATTAGCGTACCTGCTGGCGAACCCATTCTTCCCCATTCCATTCGACTTGGTTCTAAGGGGGAATAGCTTTTCGCGCGTTAGTCGTCGCATTCAAGATTCCGGTGCGTTGCGTTGTTCGCCAACGATCGAGCCTGACAAACTCGGTCAACCGTTCACCTCCTGGTGGGCCGCTTGCCCTCGAAGGGGCAAGGGCGCGTTGTTCCTCTAAAATTGATAGACGAGCGGAGATTGTGCAGGCATGGAAACGCGAAATTTTCCGCAGAAGTGGTGGGAACAGAGAGGAGAAGGGAGAGAGAGAGAAGAAGCAGGAAGACTAGTATTTCAAGGCATTCTCGAGTGTCAGACGTGGTTACCAAGCGGCAACGTCCTCTCACCGTAGTAGGTAGCTCCAGTAAATTCCTACCACTCCTGTGCATCAACCTTCGCCTTTGCAAACAGAGTACAAGACCCCTTCCCCCCGTTGCGACTTTGGCGTAACGCGACTTCGACGTCGCAGCGAATCTCACGTAGCCGGAATTCGGCAAACAAGTTCTGCCATGAAGCTGAGCGCCTTTCTAGAGGAGCGACGATTCAACAATGGCGTAACCGAGACTCGTGCAAATGCCCGACATGGATGTTCCAGCGGGAAACTTCCGCCATGCGACGTTGCGAGCGCGATCGTGGCAATTGACGAGGGAGGAAAAAGCTTGGCGGGTGTTTAAGAGATTCTTTAGCCTAACCATGGTCGGTAATTAAGCTTTCGCGGGCGTGACGCAGGACGAAAGCTAGTCCTAAGGACGCGGTGTTCCACGGTGTCACGGCTCGCCGTGACGTTAATAAGCGTTTCACGCGCGCGGACACGACACACATTGCCGTTTAACTTGCGCGGCCGGTAACCGCGGCTTTATCCGATTGGACGGCCGCCAAATAGCGTGCGCGCGGTCGCTTCTTGCTCGTTTTGTCCTACGATATAAAGAGAAACGGACGGGTGTGCTGCGCGTACTTCATCCAGCAGCCGACCGAATCGGGCCACCTCGGGAACGTGCGAGCCAAATGAGAGAAATGGTAGACCCGAATCTAGTGATATGCACAGATTCAGCTACGTAGACGTTTTGTTCGCATTTTTCCATAAGTGTTCGCAATAACCCAACTCTCCCTTACTTTTCGGCCTTCCGCTCGCGCGCAACTATTTCCTCGATCAGGAGAACATCTAGATCCAAAGAATCGCGCGTTATGTTCTACTCTAGTATTATGCGCGACACCGTTGTCGCCGCTTTGCCAACAAGTTCTCCTGAAACTGTAGTTACACTGAAAACACGAACGGTCCAACTAAAAACACGAGCGAGCAAACTGCAAAGTTTTTATCCCGCCACCGCGAAGGAAATGAAGAAATGGCAGGGTCCGTAGTAACAACAAAAAAGGGCGCAATCGCGACGCAATCGCGACGAGTAAAAGGCGAGCAATAAGGAGCGGAGGTAGCCAGAGGAAGCAGAGTGCGCGTTGCGGCGGTGCTGGATATTTCGGAACAGACTTACGGAGCGTCAGTTATTTTCTCGTTGGTCAGACTCGGGGGCGAATTTCGTTGAATTCGTGCGCGGAGGCAGAGCCCCGGCTACGCCGGGAAGAAAAAGAAGTAAGACGAAGGGTGGAAGTAAAAGACCGGGCGGAGCGGGAGCGAGTAAGAAACGAGGGAAAAGACGAAGCAGGTGGAGGTTGCGGGCAGAGGCAGAGGCGGAGGACTGCATGGAACTTTGAACCGCTCTGCCACGCCGTTTGCTGGTGCTATCAAAAGCTAGTTTACAAATGCTACTAGCTACAACAGCGATATACCCTTGCACTCTCGTCTCGAGTCCCTGCCAACAAGGCCGCAACGCTACCGGACATTGTGCGCATGTAAGTCGCCGCTAGGAAAATAGCTCCACCGTTTAACGTTCGCGAATTTCCGCAAGTAGACAAAGTTTCGGTACATTCAGACCAAAGGGCCGGCTTTGCTTTTCAAATACCCGCAATTAGAGCCCCGTTCAAAGACCGCAAGGATCACCGATTCCCGCTCATTAACGTTACATTATACTTTGTCGAAACGACTCGCCACTTTGTTCGGTATCCGACCCCGGCTTCGGTGCCAGTGTTTATTTTTTCTCAACTTTTCCACGCTTCCCTCGGCAGGATTCGAGTGAATGGAATCATTTGACGGCGGCATCCGAAATCGTTGACGGCGCCGAACCGTGGAAAGATAGAGAAGCGGAGCTTCTTTGCGGAAAACGTGCTTTCGTAAGCGTCGACTCAAGTAGTTCGTCGGCTGAAAACCCCGCGGCTCCGACACCCTTTGAGCGGGCGGCAGTCTGAGCAGCCGTATCCGTCTGTTCAGACATTTATCAGACACCGTGCACACCGCGGAGAAACCGAGGCAACCGGAGCCTTTCAATCCCTTAAAGCAGACAATAATTAATAACTGGTCTCCCCATGGTTAAGAGAGTTGTTCCAAAGGGTTTTAGAGGTCGCAGGCAGGACCATTCAGATTTCCCGACCAAGTGCCAGCTACTTACCGTCTCGATGCAGCCAAACGCTACGTGTGTTATGTAGGTACGTAAGCGGCTATAACGCAGACGTCGCGATACATGAAATGAGTATCGGGAGACGGAGCAAGTAATATCTCGCGGCAGCGAGAAGAGCACGAACCGAACAGTGGAGTTGGCGAGTTTCAACGGGAAGCGAAAGAAGAGGTAGCGAGAAGGCAGGAGCGGGAAAATCCGCTTAAAAGCGACAGAATTCAAAGGGGAACGAAAGCCACCTCGGTTGGCCCATCGCTGCGCCGCGAATTACGTTGCACACGAGCTACGCCAGTGTGCTGCTCCAATGTACAATGTACAATGTACATGCACACCTACTACTCGTATACGGTAGTACGCGCGTAATCCTCTTCGGTTAATTGCCAGCAGAAAGACTGATCCGTCGCAGTTTCTCGATCCTCGTTACGGTGCACGGGTTGTTTCAACCTTCCGCCTCGTGTCCAAATACTTTCAAACTCCCCAGCCGCGGAAGGAAATCGCCCGGCGATCGCTTCAACTTTTCCGCGCAACAGCTAATCCACTTTGGGCGTTCGATCTGGCTCTCTCTCTCTCTCTCTTTCCGTATTGTACCAATCGCGAGGGGAAACTACTACCCACGGTTTTGACTTGCGTCGAATCTCCGTTTCCGGACGTCGTGCATCGTGGCGGAGACCGAGAACGAAGTTGCAACAAGATTAGAAAGCGTTGTTGGCACGCGCGGGGAAACAAAGGCAAGGATCGCGGATTCGAAACGTATAAAAGACGCTTTTGGAAGATTGCCGAAGGAAGTAATAGCTGGCGGGCGTGTGCTGGAAAAGCCGGATCCCTCCTTTCCTCCCTTATCCCCGCTTAACTTTCCCCCGAGACGTTGTACGGGGCGCATAAATTGGTGTAATTTCTCGAGCCGCGCGGCGCCGCGCTGCTTCAAGCGCCAAGCGGGGTCCTCCATCCTTTCTAATCGCGTCGGAAGGTATGGCTGCTGCGGTTTCTGTTGTAATAACAGCAACGAGGCACGTCCGGTAGCGAAGGAGCTCTTCAACGTTTTCTCATAAAGCGTCGGTTGGATTGCCCGTACCGGAGCCAACCGATGCGCGATGGAGGAAGAAGGAAACGGCGGCTAAACGGGTAAAGAGTCGACGCGGTCAAAGGAAAGGGGAGGGAAGAAAACCGGCGAGGAGAACGTGGAAACGAGAGAGGCAACAGGCGGATGAGGGGACTAGCCTGAGAGAAAGAGGGGAAGCTCGAGTAGCAGAACCACCATCCACGAAACATGTACACGTACATAGATTGCGACCGAGGCAACGCGAGGGTCGTGGAGGGAAAAGCGAGGAGAGCCGGTTGTTCCGAAAGAGCGTGGACGACGTAACCTTCGGCACGCGATCGACCTCAGTGCTGGCGTGCCACGATCAAACTTTGTCGGCCTTGCGTTAGCCTACATAATACACAGGAGCGGTTGCAGCCTCGCGATTAGGAACGCGAACCATACCGAGCACGCACTGCCACGCAGCCAACGGACTCACTCGTCGCCACCAGCCGCTGCGACGATGCAATAATCGCGAAAACCCGCTCTTTTTAACGGGAACCTGCACTCGGTCGATCGTAGGTCGCGACAAATGCTCCAACGAGCAACTCGATCCTCCACCCGCATTCCGATTACCTCTGATTTCGTTTAATCAGCGGAACGAGCTGCGGGCTGTGACGACGAGTCGAGAGAGATTCGCCTGGCAGCGATGTGCGTCTCGCGGTCTTCTCGGAAGCGGAATCCCCAGCGTGCATAGCCACGTTCGCGGCTGCAAGATCGGGGTTAGAATCTGGGCGATACGGACTAACCGACTTCTCGCGCCACTCGTTAATTGGGTTTATCCAACCGCGGGTGGATGCGAGGCTAACTCGCGCTTTCTGCTCTCCGCGCGACGCTGTTTAAATTCACTGTTGGAATTCGAGTGCCTTCGCCGTACGCGAACCTGAACGCCTTCCAAATTGCCTGTCTAAATTGAAAGCGCGTTCGCTGTTCGAAGTCGCAGATGGACAAATATCTATCGGGCAGATGATCGCGTTTAGCGGCGCGTTTGCTGGATAATTTACGGCCCTACACATCGCGTAGACGAGTCGAATCGAATCGGATCGGATCGAAGCGAATCGATGGGCCAACCGTCCACGTGCAATTTGCTATCGATGTCGAGGCCGGCGCATCTAATAGAAAATCTCATAAAACGCGTATCGCGGATGAATTATTATACATATGTGATTCGGGGGAACGAGCCGCGTGAGTAACGACCATATAAATCGTAGGTGAGCGCGTACGACACACCCGGAAAACAATAAAATCTATATTTTAATCTGTGCCTGAGCGTCCTCGCGGCCGACCCCCGTCAAGAGAATCTCTCCGCGAGATTGGTCCGCGAGGGAAGAGATGCGAAAGCCTGGATTCGGGTCGATCGTTTATCATGAACGGAGGGATTCCGCAACGCATGCCACGAGGGATAAAACGCGTAAAAGCTACTCTCTCTCCCTCTCCCTCCCTTTACTTCCTCCACCAAACTGTTGTCTCTGTTCCGCGACCCCTCGCATTTTACACATGAAATTTTTCCTCCCCCCGAGTAAAAGACCTGGCCTTCTGATCTCGTCTCCACTGTTCTAGCCAGTCTGGCATTACGGGATAAACGGTCGCGTTCCAGGATCACTGGTTATTCCTCCGCAAGGAAGCGACGGAATACCGATCGGCGATCGTTAACAAAGACCGTGCGGCCGTCGTTAGAAGCGCAATTGACAAAGAAGTCGGAGAAGCTACGGGATCGGGTCTGATCTTTTTTCCTCTCTTGTCGACGATCGACTGGCTCGTCATTATCCGTCGTCACGTTTCCCCAATTAAACGGAAGAGCTTTACGTCTTGGGTCGCAGGAACCGTCGCAACTCTCGAGTGGTTACCGAAGACTTGAACGCCCATCGACGAATAAAAAGGCGAGGAGTTGTTAAGCTCTCGGACTGTACAGAAACGGATTCAATCGAACGAATACGCGTTGGTCCTTCCAATCCACCGCAATCGCTTCTTACGCGTTACTCTCTGGCCAGCCCCGCGGTTTCCAGCATTTCTTATCCGTTGGCCTTCTTCCCGATCCAATGGAACGTTCCGTGCCACGGGATAAAAGACTTTCCCCCGTAATTTCTCATGCCGGCCTTTAAATTGGATGACGTTTCTCCTAAGCAAAGTAATTAAAGCTGCCAAGGATCTCCTCGATACCCGAGCGAGATCACTCCCGGAAAGGAGGAACGCATTCGAGTGGGTAAGATCGGTTTCCCGAGGGGGGATTTAGTTACGAAAACCGGCAAGGACTTTTGCCCGTTTAATTTCAAGCTAGCTCGGGCAATGCTCGAACTTCCGAACCATCCAGCGTTGGAAGAAACGCTTCGATTTCCCGCGTCCAGCTGGCTCAACATTCGCGTCCGATCTTTCGTTTCTTCGAATTTTCTCAACGAGGCGAAGGCTCCCGCGGCTCCAGGCACGAAATTTTGCTTGCCTTGCAAAACTGCAATTAATTCGAGTGCACGACTGGTGGGAGTTGGCGTTGACGCTGTACACAGTTCCGCGACGTACACGGAAGCGCTGAACCGGACCACGCGCAGAAGTTCAAAGTTAGCATTTAATTTGCCTACTTTCTACTTGCGAAACTGCGAGCAACCTGGTCGGAAAACGCGACATTGCGAAAGAGAAATAGATGCATCTGGAGACGATGGAAATCGAGACGGAGGAGGAACCGGATCGTGTGGCAAACGAACCGGCGAACCGGCGCACTGGCAACTCAGACAGTAGCTCGTTAGAGGCTTCGTGAAAGGTGCGAGCCTCTCGCGCTGATTGGCGGCCGCGTCTAATTAATAACGCAGCGATATTTTTACGAGAATTACATCGGCCGAAAGAGGGAGAGAGAATGGAACGGGAAGGGGTATCGCTTGCTTTGGAACCGCAATTGGAATAAGCGATAGGACACCAACGGTACACGGGCACCGCCTAAAATTTCCTTTCCAATTATCGAAACGCAGACACGACGGCTCCCTCGGGCCAGGGTAACGATCGTGCTCGAGCGACCGTTTAGGTGTAACAGCTTCGGAGGACGATTAAGAGGGTCTAATCAATGACAGAAGTAGATAGACAGAGAAAATAACGGGATAAACACCGAGGGGGAGGACTTTTATCGGCTACAAAGTGGAAATAGCACCCTACGATTTCCGAGTTCTCGCAGTCGGAAGGGAAACGCGCGGTTAAAGTCCGCGATAAAGTTCTCTCCAGGGCCGAGGGAAGGAATAGGCAAAGTCCGGGGCGGCAAGAAAGAAGGAGAAAAGCGCAAAACCTATTCGAGACAACATAGATGGGCTGTTAAGATAGGAACTCGAGGATTTCTCGGGCAAAGCCAGAGCCAGGCGAGAGAAGGAGAGGAGGAGAGAGGGAAAAGGACCGTAAGGGTCAACCGCGCGCAAGTCGGGGCATAATTTTCCTTCGGTAAGATTCTTTGCGGTGAACTCACGGATAAGCCGATTTTACGGCTGACTTGCACCGGAGTGCAGAAATACAAAAAAAGTCCTCGGACGGGAGACTGGATTTCTCGATCGCTTCCGAAATCTTGACTCGTCTTTTGCATCTCTAGAACCACTGGGTAGTCGACTGATCGCGAGAGCTAACTCGGAAATCAAACGAGCACCAAACAAACACTCGTCGTCAGAGAGCAGCATTTCGACGAAAGGATTCCTGAACCTACAGTGACTCTCAAAAATATTCGGACACTAGAGTATGGCTAACTTTATGACTTGAGTTGAAAAACAGTCGTGACTGAACTTCGCCTGTGCTTGTGTCTTTGTTAACTTTCGTTCCTTGTTATTTTCTGTGTTTGCAATAAAGACGCTTAATAATAATAATAATAATATTTCAATTGCTTATAAAGCAACCGCCTTGGTTATATTTTCTAATAATAAATCATTTATTAATATTGAAAAAGATATATATAATTTATTGAAAAAATTCACATACATTGTATAATAATAATCACTACCCGAAATGATGTCACATTTCCGGGTGACAAAATTTTTCTGCTTACGTAATGAAATAGTTAGAGAAGAGCGATTCGGATTACTCGTTAGCTACGCGAAGCAGTTACTATACGGCCGTAGTCCTCCCTTTTCACAAAGCATAGGATGCGACCGCGAATCTCTCAATGCGGCAGCGTCCCGTCGGTGTGCGATTCGCTTGAAAAGAATCACAATCGAAACGGATTCGTGCTCTATTTTCCTGGACCGCGTTCAACGCACCTCCGTTTCTGTGTCCCGATCACGCCAACCGCCAAGCGCCACGTGTGCTTTCAATAGGGGTTCATCGTTCTGGGTAGAACACCAAAAGGAGCTTGCGTTTTATCCACTTAGCCGCGTGCGTGGGAAGTTAGATCGGGACAGTAAGACCCGGCGACTAGGCTTAAACAGCTATCCTGCGGCTTCCACGGTATCTCACTTCAGGCTTCCCGTTCATCGATCAATGGGACTAACGGCAACTGAATGAGAGCTGAGATACGCACTCCCCACGACCCCAACCGAGCCTCACCTGTTTATGTTCCCACGTTTTTTTCAACGTCCTTGTCCCCACGCGATCGACACCTGTTTACCTTCACGCCTAGCTGACCAGCTGGCCGACTTCTCGTATTTCGTTGACCATACACGTCGAGCAGTCGGTGGAAGAGAAATAGGAATCTGGGCCGAATCTCGCGGGCGTGAAGGTAAACAAGTTTCGAACGCCGCGCCGGGACCAAAAGTCGTTGAAGAAAAAGGTGGGAGCATAAGGAACCCAGGTTGATTTAGGGTGGTATCGAGGGTGTATCTCGCCTCTCATTCAGTTTCTACTACATACACGCATTACTTAGTCCCATTGAAAAGTGCGCGTAGCCCTGAAACAGGACAACGTGGCGTAGACAGTTGGTTTTCCACTCTCCCAAAGCAGAGATGGGTAAAAAATTATTTGAAATAAAAATTTGTATAAGAAACTTTTATTTCAAATAATTTTTTGCCTATTTGAATACGAAATTTTTATTTCAAATAATTTTTTGCCTATTTGTATACGAAATTTTTATATCAAATAATTTTTTGCCTATTTGTATACGAAATTTTTATTTCAAATAATTTTTTGCCCATCTCTGTCCCAAAGCCAATCGGTGCCTCCGTCAGACTGCCAAACTTACTACCTCGCACACGTGCATATGTGTCGTACGTCGTAGCAGTTACGTTCCCATGTTACCGAGGAAACGACCTGGAAGGAGGCAGGGAGCACGCGTTGCCAGCGAGCAAGGAGAAGAAACTGGTTATAAATTTCGCCAAGGACACTGGCCTGGTAGCCTCGCGAGCGGAAATACGGGGCGATCTCGACGGTCCGACTATAAAAATATAGGAGAGCGAGAAGGCGAGAAGGTGAGACGCGTGTACTCTGCTCCAGTCGAGGTGCATCAGGTGCAAATCGCATTCTACGCTCAGTTTAATGCACTCCCACCGACGATCCTTCGCGTTCGATTCTTTTCGAAGGTTACACGATCGATTCGTTCCACTATCCAGGTTGGAAAAGCCAAGGGAGATGTCGAACAGCGTCAGAGGTCGAGGCTCGCGCAAACTCTCCCTCCGAATTTAAGCGTCGCTGTCGGAAAGACGGCTGACTTTTTACCCCGAGGAAATAGATTGACTAATCTTTAGAATAACCGGGGCAGAGATACGCGTCATCGATCCGTCCAGCCGCGAGATGGTTCCTTCGCGAGGAAAGCTCCACGATGAAATTCCAAGACAGCACCGCCACATTTCGCTCTCGCCCCCTGCAAACGACATCGCTTCTATTCCTCGGTTTCACTAGCGGCTACAAGTACAACTTTTGAAAGCCCGTTCACCAGCCTTGGCAAACTCGGTAACCCGATCCAATAGCGAGCTCGAAAAAGAAAAGTTACTGCGCAAATGCCACGTTACCAGTGACAGCCGGTAGACAACTTTAAGAGAGCTACTGCGCGCTGGCAGTTTCCGTACAAGGGGCGAGCGGAGCAGATGGGGATAGGAAGCACGGAGGAAAGATGCGTCCCGATAAGGGAGAAAAAGTAGCGTGAAAAATAGACGTGACGTAAAATTGAAAATGTAGCCGTAGCACGGACAAGTGTGCCTCGAGGCTGCGGAAAACCATCGCGCCGGAGAAAGCGTTGACCTTACTACTACGGGGCCGACGTTTCCAGTGAAAAACCCCAAAGAAAGAACGGGAAGTCGGAGGAGAGAAAGTAGCTAGTAGTCGCTACTAGCTAAAGCGACCGATCTGTTCCAAGTTATCTTGAATTTTTCAATCACCATACCCAATGATTAGTTAGTTACCGTGTTACCTATCGACGAGTTTTCGCGGGCGAGAGACTTGTTTGGGTAGAGAAAGGGCGCGGTAATACTTTTACCATGGAAATTACCGCGGTATTATTCGAGCCTGCAAGGAGGTACGGTTATTACGGCAGTTATTGCGAATTACGGTGCTACTATGTGGAACGGGGGCGACACTGTCTCGCGCCGTCCATACAAATGCGAACGGACCGCGCGGCGCGGGTGCCTGCGTGAGCTGCCTGCCCGTTTTGTAGCCCCAGTCGCCTTCCACCGCCGTCTTCCCTCTCGAACCCCCATCATATTATAATAGTAATCGATGAGTAACCCAACCGTAATCGTACGTGCGGTTAATGGAGCGAGTTTAAGTATGCGAGGCGATACGAAGCCAAGGCAAAGTTGTCGCGCGGCGCGCCGTGGTGGACGGGCGTTAATGGGATCCCGAGAGAAACCCATGGGACGATACCGTGGCGTGACGTTGGTAGCATCGCACGGTCTCGATGCTTCGAGAGAGAACGAATACCATACGGATTTGAAAACAGAGCGGGGCTGAGAGCGACGGATCGATCGAGCCTTTTCAGAGTCGCATTTAGAAAAAGAGGCGGCACAACGACGAAACGTTCATCTTGCCCCACGCCGCCCGCGCCGCCCGCCGCCCGCCGACGACGACGACGTTATACTTCGGCCTCTTTATTTCCCGACTTTCGTTCCCGCCGCATCTCCCGCGGGATCGGCTTCCCCCGGCAAATGGTGGCAGACCCTCGCGCGAAAGGCAGCGATCCATCATAAATTTAATATTCGAAATTTCAGGAATGTTCCACACGCTTTGGGGGGCCATCCGTTTCGACCGGCGATATAAATTCGCTCGATAATGTACTGGGAAGCAGAGTTAGTCGCGTTAGAAGCCGAGAGACCGGTTACACGTTCGACGATGTAAAACCGAAGCTTTGCAATGGCCCGCGCGATATCGTGGCAATCCAAGTGAGTGGTACCGGAATCCGCCTCTTTATTCAAAGACATCCGCAAAATTTAATTATTCAAGATAAATCTATTTCCTCCCGAGAAATTGCGCGACCGAAATACTTGCTCGCTCGTCTGTTTCGCCCTCCTACCACCGATTTTTTTTTACCCAGCCATTCAACCGTTCTCGGGCCGGTAGGAAGTAGCAAAATAATTTAGACTCGGTGCCGGCAAAACGAATAACTCCGGTTCGTACGATTAATAAATCAAAATGTCAGCAGAGGTATGCGGGAATTTCTATCCACGGAGTAATTGTAATTTTCGAGAGCGGCACTTTGCATTTTCCATCTGGCGGAACTGCATAAGCGGATGGTAAATTCGTTCCGTCAATACTATTATCCTTTGATTAGCCAGCCTCCGTCGCGACACGTCGCGTCACGTCGCGTCACCGTCGCGCGTTAATTCCGCAAAACGCAAAGAGAGAATGGCGTTGAGGTATTTCCCCGAGTCGGTAGACGGATTGTACATATAATATTTGCAACGTAACAGGACGTTTGCACTTTCATTTCGTGCAAATGCAAATGCTCAATCAGAGCCACGGCCTTTCGGCAATATTATCCGTCTGATCGCGATCTCAACCTGTCGTATCCAACATGTCGCAGTGGAACTCTTTGGGACTCGCTTTGAGATCGAGGAAAAATCGCCCCACAGACTGCTGCTCACTTTTCAACGTGGCCATCTGCCACCAAGGAAAAGAAGAACAGCAGCAGCAGGATGAGGAAAGGCGCGTCCGATGCTATTCTAGTTTCGCGCTTATGAAACGCGAAAAGATCATGCATATGCAATGTAATGCATTTACGCCACTCATTTAATAGCCGCTACGCTCTAACGACTCGCGATAGCAACTCCTTTGTGAGGTATAGTGGTTTTTCAGGTTTTTATTTGCCGAGAGCCGGATTGAGCGACGGTAACGGGTAAGCTCGGCTAATTCCAGAAATGCTCCGGAGATTCTTAACCAGCGTTACGCGGCTTACATACCCACGCGAAACAGCCGGTCTAAAACACTAGGAATCTGCATGGCCGTTCGTCCGCGACCAGCTCTTTCTTCGCTTGGATATGCACGGGCACGTCAATTACGTCCATCTCGTACGCGCGAGCGCATGTCTGATGACACTTCGAACCGGATGGGAACAGCGAACTGCACTTCGGCTCCCCATAAATTGCGCCTCGGACGAAGCGAGAGAAACACAGCGGGCGTTGGGAAAAAAGAGAATAGCGTTGATACATCCGCGATATGAACGTCTTGTTGCGATGCAAAGTTATCGCTGCTGTCGCGTAACGGTCATCACCAGCCTCTCCAGCTTCTCGCAGTTTATTCGATGATTTATTCTTGCCTCGGCGAGCGTGACGTCTCCTCGCGCTACTATATTACGTCGACGGAAGGAATGGGAGGGACGGTCGATCGTCGAGGCTGCTAGTCGTTTGACGAAACCAAGCAGACCAGGAGAATCGCGAGACGATACGTCCACGCGTTCCGCGGTTCCGCGGTTCCGCGTTCCACGCCACGAGAAAATCAGTTTAACTCACGAACGAACCTTTGCCGCGAACCACGGCTAATCCCAGATCCGCAGGGAAGTTCACGACGGGGGTGTAAACCCGAGAATGCTGCGGCTAAGCCAGCCATCCTCTGGCCCCCCAACCCTCGAGCACCCCGTCCTGAGTCTCCGACCCCTAGCACCCTGGCACCCTCGTAGCTGCTGCCTTTCTACCCGTTGGTCCTCGATCGGTTGGCAGAGGTACGTATCGGTGCGATACCTGCTGCGAGTCTCGGCGAACGTTGAGCTTATCCCGACGACACTCGTTCGATACCGTAAAAGCCTGCGCGAGGGGGTGGTGGACAGGAAGCAAGAACGAAACGATGGAGGATGCGCTGGAAGCTGGGGGATGCTGGTGGTTGCGAGCTACACTCCTACCACCCTGCCTCCTGCCGTCCTGCCATCCTGCCAACCGCCTGCCAGCCGAGGATCGCGAGAGACCCCCTGTCGAGGGATCCCATAAAATAGCTCGAGTAACTTTTTTACTTTATCACCCGCCAGTCTTCTCGCGAGCCAGCTTCGGTGTACCCGCGCGCGCACACAAGCTACTCCTCGCCTACACCATGAAATGTGCGACGAGCTTCGCCAAGACCACAGCCGCGAATACGACCTACCGCTACCGTGACCGCCATTCTCTTTCCATCCTCCTCCTCCTCCTCCTCCGGTCTTTTGCCTCTTCTTTCCTCACCTGCAACGCCGAGTCTTTGCTCGCGTCCTCACGCCCGCATTCGCCCCCTCCTTTTTTCTTTCTTTTTAGCGTCGATAAACTCGTCCGAACAGTTTACCTTATCGTTAACACCGGTTGTAAGCTTCCGCGGTTCGCGTACGCGCGAGCCGAAACTTCCGTCGCCGACGCTGGGAATTGAAAGTTGAAACGCTCCTAACGAACTTCTCCTCTCCTCGCCCCGTGCCTTCCTTTAGCTGCCCGCAGTGCCCGCTCCACCTCTCCCGTCTCTTTCTCTCTCTCTCTCTCTCTTTCTCTCTCGGTGGTTTTCCAATTAACGAGGAATTAGAGGTTCGATGAAATTTACCGGGAACGCCGAGCGAACGAAATTGAAAAATTGGCAAACGGAGAATCGGCATGGCGGAAGGGTGTCGCGTATCGTTAGCCCCGTCGGCGGTGTCATTTTTTCGCCGCATCCCTGAGCGTTAAGCTTTGACCGTTCCTATCCCTTTCAGAGGCGTCCGCTCGTTTCGTCGATACGTACACATACCTACACTGTCAATTACCGATAAAAACAAGGACGGCCTGCGCGAGCGACGGTTCGGGGCCGTAACGCGACCGGACGGAATGTAAATTATCGCGTCTGACGCGACGATAAATAACGTCCGATCTCCCTCGACCCCGAAAACCGAGGGTCGTCGCCGCCGCCTGCGTTACGCCGACGGTCGCGTCGACGCGACGCCGACTGATGCGGAATAAAAAGAAAAACAAACTAAAAGCCAACGATCGCGAAATAGTTTCTGTCACCAAAACGCGCCTCCCGATCCAAGGAATTTCACTAACGGCGCGAGTGTTTGAGTGTTTCTGCTGCTACGCTCCCAACTATCCTTCTACCGCTCGTGAATTTTCCGTTTCCCTCGATCCGCTTGTATATTTCTTGCGCAAAAGTTGCCCAGAAGGGAAAACGTGTTGCCTGATGTAACGCAAAGGAACGGGTAACCAGGGTGTACGTAACGGCGAAAGAATGCGCGCGATGGTAGGTATTCTGAAAGTCGTTGACGCGTAACTTGGATGAAATGCAAACCGCCGAGGTCGAGGTAACGCGAGATAGGATGCGAGCCACGATTTCGATGCATCCCGCCGCGTTAGCCGAGTAGCCGCGAATCGCGTCAGAACGACAGGATCCGAAGACGTTGGGTGTCTAGCCGGCGCACGGTTCTAGTTTTTCCGAGAGCGAGAGCAAATCGAAAACGAAGCGGTTGGGGGCTCGGGATACGGTGAAAAGAGACCGAGTCGCCGGAGAGAAAGATAAATAGATGGATAGACAGGAAGCCGTTCGGGAGCTGCATCCGGCTGCCGAGTTTTCGTCCCGTTGGCGCCCACGAGGATGATTTTTCGAGAAGGCGCGACAGCGAGCGAACCTCCGAGGAAATCTTGGCGCTCTTGGACCTCGGCTACTTCCCTTTGCGCGAAAAGCACGACAAACACGAACAGCGCGACGTGCGCGCCGACAGGGCAGGCAGATCAGACAGGACAGATCTACATTAACTATGGATTCCAAGCTCATCCTACCTTTCCGAGTCTTTCCGCGGTTCCCGTCTAAATCTTCTCCCCCGCGAGGCGCGATTTTCGATACGCGGGCCAATGGATATGAGAAACGTATTAGAACGGGGTAGAAAGCGACTACGCCGCGCCGGCGTGGATTTCTCTCGCGTGCCAGCCAGTGTATTCGCACCAGCTGTCAAAATCGTCGGGAACGGCCCCATTGAATTCGAATCGCAAAAATCTGCTTGGAAAACAAATTGCTCCGAATCTCTTCTGAATAACAGCTGGGAGGTATTGGTGAAAACTAGTGAGCGACCTTTATTTCGCCTCTGTAGTTTCCGCGTCGCGTGAAATATTTCTCCTTACCAGGCCGACTTAGCTTCGGGCCGAGTTGGCTAAATTCGCGGGGCGTTCGCGACTGCTGAATCGAGAGTTTCTAAAGAGAGATCGGGCGATGCAATTAATCGGCCGATAAGCGGTAATGCGCGATCGTCATCGCCGAGTCAGACTTCTCCGCGTCGCGTGTCGGCATCGCGCAACGGTCACGATCGCCGGCCGTGACCGATTCGTGAGAAAGTCGAGACGCGTACTCGTGGACGTCCCCGGAAAAGATATAGGATCGCCTCACTCGAGGGAGATGGGGATTGCGACGCGACTGGACAGGTAGGCCCACGGGGCGTTTTCCCTCGCCTGTCTGTCGCGGTCGGATCCAATGTAACGCGGCGTCTCAGAGTCTATAGAATTTGCTGTGGGATCCGCATTCTTCGCGTTGCGTATCGTTTCGAAAGGGGGCTCTGGTTTCCTCCGGACTCTTCCGGCTGGACGGAATCCGCGCGGTTTCCTTACATATGTAGATTACAATGTCAATGAGCGTGTCCGGCAGCGACCAGCACGGACTAGCCGAATCGACCACGCGAGAGGTTCGCGGGCTTCACGCATGTCCGCTCGAAGCGCAAGCAACAGGGAACGCGAAGCTTGACGACGCGCGTCGCGCACTAAAACTAAACGCATTGGAAACTTAACGTTCGTGCCAGCGAGCTGGTAGCTTCCAACGTTGCTTCTTTCGCCGCGACGCGAGTTCAAAGCACGCGTTATTATCGCTGCTTCGGGGACAGCAGCAGCTTTTTGAACGCGACTGCCTCCGGGGAGTTCTAGCCGCCCGACTATCCTGGTATCCTCTCGCTGCTTTGTGTACCGCGTATACCGGTCGGTCGTTCGCGCCGCGTTAATTTACAAATTCGCCCGTTCCATTAAAGCATCGCTGGCGTTTGAGCTTTTAAACCATCGAACAAGAGCGGGCTGCTCTGGCGCTCGCCTTTCACTTTTTTCTGTCTCATTTTTCGTGGTACACACGCGTCGGTGAGCGTCATCGCGTTTCGACGTACCGATCGTCCCCGTGACCTCGCGACCCCGCGACTCGCGTATCGACCAGTCCAGTCGAGTCGATCTTTTCGAGAGGAACCAATCCGTCGGGCATCTTCGTCGTTCGAAGCGCGAAATTTCGGAGAAATCTTTACACCGCTGGAGTGGTCGAGACGCGCCTCTATTCGTCGCGAGTGATCGTCGGAGCGCGAGGCTTTCGCGCGAAAAGTTCCCGCGTCAACACTCGGCACACAATATCGTTGCGCGTTAAACACAATTATCGGGTGAAACAGTTCGAAACACCGAAACAGTTCGAGGCGTGCCAATGTCCGGAAAAGTCTGTTATGGAAAGTGGATTTCTCTGGTCGATTACTCACCACTATTCTGCGCGATAATCGGGTCGATTGCCACCAACAGGACGAGGAAGATAGGAGTCATATTGACCACCCTCTTTCCCGTCTTTCCTCGGTCACCCGTGATCACTGCACACTTAATACCACCGTGGCAGCGTTCCACCTACGAAAAGATAAATCACCCTCGTCATAACATACCACCTCACTCGGCTGGGATGGCTGGACGGTGTTCGTGCCAGCCAAGGCGACGATGACGACGACGACGACGACACGATGACAACGGCGCCAACGATCACGACATTCGTCGGCTCGTGGCTGCCAGCTTGCTGCGGTCGTTGTTCGAATCACGAAAATCACTGGGACAGTAGCAACGGGGAAAGCTGTACGAGCAATCTATCCTCGAGCAGTGCGTTAACGAGCGTAGAATCGCGCATCACCGTGGAACCTTCGACTAACTCGCGGGGAAGCGTAAAAAAATACTCTTTGCTAGTGCTTGGTTGGTCGGTAACGGACAGGTACGAACAAAGGAAATGGTAAAGCTTGTTGAGCGTGAGTCGAACGCAACTATCGACACGCGCCATTTACCACTGGCCGCGGCGCTCTCTCCCCTACGTGCGAACGTGAAACAAAACGCACAAGTTTTCCGCGAACATCGCTTAGTATCGCACTTTCGTCGCTCGCCTCGCCTAGTTCTCGCTAGTTGTTTCCTCCCCTTCCTTTGCCACGGTGCATTCTCACTGCTTGCCGGCTCGTTCGTGATCGCAAAGATCGATTTGGAAAACTACGTCGCCGAGCTCGTTCCCGAAAAGTAGCCTCTCGATGTATTTCCCCGGGGATCCACGCACTTCTTCCCTGCTTTCCGCCACCGTTCCCTGGACCCGTTCGCTTTACCATCAATTCTCTCTCTCCCTTCGCTTCGCCTTTACGGCGAGTCCAACGGCGTACATTGATAAGGCGTATAGGAGCAGAAGGAAAACACGCGTCTGCCTGCTCTCGCAGATCTCTCAGCATACCGTTCTTTTCCGCAGCCTCCTCGATGGCCTCCGAATGTTTACCTCGACTCTTTCTTTCGATGATTCCACGACCATCCCATATCTTTCTCGGCTCTCCGCCCGATAGGTAGAACCTTCTAGGGTCTAAAGGCTCGTCGAAACGTCGACACGACTTCCGGCAGGTACCTTCGGTTACATCTTCCCACTGGTCGCGTTTGATCTTCGTTCTTCCCTTTCATTGGACTGGCGATTAGCCACGTTTCCCTTCATTCCGCCCTCCCCGATATTTCTCTTTCGCTTCCTTCCTTCGTTGCTCTCCGAACTCCGCGGCACAAGTACTTGTTGTTCGATCCAGTCGAGTCTTTTGTCGATGCACTATCACACTTGGATCCTCGAGATTCTCAGAGATACGAGAGAGGGTCGGAACATGTACCTAGTATCTTGCAGTTACGCCTTAAAGAATCGACTAGATTCGCGACAAACGATAGGGAAGTTTTAGGGTCCGATGGCTGCAACTTTAGCCAGCTTCAAAGCGCTACGAATCCCACTGTAAACCTTCTCCCTTCCCGCGTCCTTTTTCTTTCCGACCGTATCATGCTCAAAGTAAGGTCGCCTATTTTTCCGGTCACTTGACTCGGTTGCGTCTAGTCTTCCTGGGTCTCTCCGTAAATCTTCGGAGGGATTCGCGATGGGTTATGACCGGGTTAAACGGCTCCGTGCACAGTTTCGCGAGTGGCGGTGCTGCTGGCTTTCCCGATTTGTTGCTCGGTACTTTCGCTTCCAAACGCTCTTATTTGCCTGCAGTGAAACCCTCGCGTCGCGGAACACTATCGTGCGCTGCAAAAATCAGCTTCTTCGTGTTCGACGTTTCTTTGGTCGTGACACTAATCCAAGAGATTCAACGAGAACGAGCACAGACGGGATCGGTTAGAGCACGTGCGAACCTTGCCGCGAACTCGCGATTAAATTGCAAAATATCTGGCGAAAATACGGGGCCACGTTCGGGGGTACTTTTCTGAACGCGCGCTGCGGCTTGACTGACTCACCCCCATACCCCGCCACGAAACCCCCTCGCGGCCTACCGTCGAACTTGGCGCAAGCGCGTCATCCCCTCTGGCCCTCGGCGATCTGGCCACGAAACGCCTACGAATTCGCGCCACCGTTGTCCATCCTTTCCAACAACTTCTGCATTCTCCATCGGACACTTCGAATTCGTTCCAGTGAACATTGAGACATCTGCTTTGTGCCATTTAAAAATCGCTTTCGCGTCCGGCTAGCAGGGCGGTATCTCGTCTGTCGACCAAAAACCGTGCGACTCGATCTCTCGTTGCTCCAAACTATAGTTACCGTGGCTTTAACGAAGACTCGTGAAAAGGAATGGAGAGAATGAGCGAACCAGAGAGAGAGAGAGGAACGGAAGATAGGAAAGAGAAAAAAAAAGAGAGAAGGAAACGGAGAAAAGCGGCGCAGAGAGGGTGGTTTCGGCGCTGGTTTAAACGCGACGCATGCGCACCCCGGCCGAGAGGATCCGTCCGGGGTGAGCCGCCGCCGTACTCAGGCCGACGTATCGCAGTTTCTAGCTCGATGTTTGTCCGCGTGGTACTCCCAGGGACGGTGGTGTCCGCGGCGACCACGAGGGTACCGGGACGCGGTAAATAGAAAGAGGAGACGGGAAACGATCCGCGAAAGAACGCGACGCGAAGCGACCCATGGTGACCGCGTTACGCGCGGATATGTATACACCTGCCAGCCAAGGGAACTTACGCCAGGAAGAAAGTCTCGGCTAGTAAGTCGATCCGTTTCGCGACGCGATCTTCGACGCTTGCGCCCCTGGTCGGTCCTTTCTTTCTTCGGCCTCGACGCGCAACTCGGGTCTTTGGTCGTCCAACCATGGATCTTGGAAGGCCCCTGGGAGTACGACGAGCTTTTCCATCCGACGAAGAAACCCTCCCCGGCAACGCGATACTCTTTTCCAACGGGTAAGTGGTCAAGCGTGTCTACTTGTTACAACACTTGACATTTCTCCTTCCTTTATTATTGACCACTCCTTGTCTGGATCGCCGTCAACGGAGTCCTTTCACAGCCCACTCGGCCGCCAGGCGTGCTCGAAAACCGTGCTCGATTACTCGAATTTAGAGTCGCTCGTAAGAGGGATCGATCGATATTTACGGTGTTATCGCGGAAATAATCGAGTTCGTTTGCGGTTGTGTAGCCCCGTTCTCGCTCGGATATCTTCAGCAATTCATCGGTTTAATAGCAAGCCTCGTCATTCTCTAGTCTATTTAGTCATCGCTCGTCCAGCAAAGTGCCTATATACACCGACTCGCGGCTGGAATATTCGATGCGCATTTGCGAGCCTGTCGGTGTATCTACTACTCTGTAAAAGCACCGTGCCAAGTTACTTGTCGAGCAAAGACCGCGTTCAACGGACGGACCGGGCCGTCATTACTTTCGCCTCCGATTATATTATCGACCCTCTCTAATTTTTTAATAAGACCGGCAACGCCAACCACCCTTTTCGTTTACACTATCCGTTACAACTTGGCGACCGAACGGGCGAGGAAAAGTGTAACGCGACGATGGCCAGCAGCGTCGATGGTAATTAAATTAGCACCGCAACGTTAACACGCTGTAGACTCGTGCGATTAATCGCCGGCGATTAATATTACAGTCACTTGACCATTAGCGGCCGTGTCGTTCGAGGTAAGAGAACGCGAAACAATTAATACGGTGATTCGAGTTCGAAGAGCGTTATATTTTCAAAACACAGAAGAACCCAGGCGACTCGCTTAATAACTATAATATTGGAAACATCGTCAAACGACGAGCGAAGAAGGGTAGTTTTTTAAAAAAAAATTCTAAGCGCGCGTAATTTAACTAAATATCGTAACCGACGCGCCGAAACTCGATGATAAATCCTCCGCCAGCTACCTTGGACCGCGGCCACTCGTTTCTATTCTTCCATCGGAAAATCTACCTATTCTCTCTCTTCTCCAGACAAAAGATGATAGCCGGACTAAGAATAAGTACGCGAGAGGAAGCGCGGTTCTCGAACGGGCGGCGGAAGGGTGGAATTAAAAGGAAAAGATATGGTCGAGATGTACGGGAAGTAAGATCGGCGGTAGGAAATTTCGGGCCGCAGAGGGGGGAGGATAGTATGAAAAGTCCAGTCCGTTCTTTGCCTGCATCTCGCGTGTAACTAAACTCACCCCCCGAGTATCCTGTTTTACGAGCGACCGTTATAGAAATACAAGGCCGATAACGACGAAGCTTTGTTCCAGTCGGCGATGCTCTTCGCCGATGGGAATCGGCAGCGTCGAAAAGCACCGCTGATATTCACGCCTGTCACTCGATAACGTTTACGATAGGTTTTCCGTGTTTTTTTCACTCTCGCCCCGAAACTCCACGCTGATACGCTTATTCGGAATTACGAATTTATAATCCGGATCAACGTATTTCGAAACTGAAAAGAGCCCCGTCGCGTCGGCGAGTTGTACGAAATACCTGAATACACACAGTATTTTCCAAGGGATTTTAACCGAGTTATGGTAGCTGTATCACATTTGCGATAACAGATCACAAGCCCGGATAATAGGGATAATTGATTTCGCAGCTTTCTTTTCTCTTAATACGCGAGATCCTCGCGGCTCAGTCGTCGCGACAGTCGTTGAAATTGCCGAAATTACATCAGAATGACGGCACGGCACCCCGCCTCGCGTTCGTGCATCTGTCGAGGGAAAAAATGGACGGAGAGCATGCAGGCAAACGTTGCGCGATGATAACGGCGGTACTGTCGACAACGGCCATGTAAAACGCCGCGGAACAATCGTACATCGGGCACATTCTAGTAACTTATGAATAAACATTTCTTGGCGCCACCCAGTGGAAAATTACTCTCGGAAATGTCCCTATCCTTGTGACGTATTCTCTTCCTCCATTTCTTTTCTCTCCTTCCCTCCTCGTATTCCTCGCCATCCCGTCGCTCTGCTTTTCTCCTCGCCTTCCCATCGTTTTGCTTGCGAGTACTTCGGCGCGCCACCGTTGCTGGCGAAATTCAAATTTTCTCATGGAAAAATCTCCCGTCGACCGCCCATCGAGCGTGCAAACTGTAAAACCGATGGAATCCAACTTGGCGCGTTCGATGTTACAGCTTGCGCTTGTAAATTATAAATCGAGGTCGTTTTACGGCGACTATTTAGTAGAACATCGGGGACCGTTTCCGCGATTAATGTTGACACCAGTTTGGCCCGGTTTGTTAATTAGTTGATCGTCCCGTCGCGTTGATATACACCCGTGATAAGTAGATACGATACCGGATACGGCAACGCTGCGACCGTGTGGTAAAAGTGAATTTGTCTCGGTCGTTGTCGATGCACTTTGCTGTTTATTCGCTAAATAGAACTGCCCTGGTCAATACGGACTGGACCCGATAGAATAATAATAATAACAACAACGCACCGTTTGCTGAAAATCCCTGGCATTTGAATGTATGAAAAACCAAGCCGTCGGGTCGCGTGGAATGAGATCGTCGCGGTATGTGTCAATCTTTGAAAGTAAATTACGCGCGTTTCAATTGACCGCTTCTCCACTGGTTTAAATATAATTCACCGTCGAACAATTCGTTAAACTTCTCCGTTCGATTCAGTTTGAGAATAATTTATTCTCTCTACGGCTCGTTTGTCGATGTAACGAGCGGTTTCGTTCGCAACAAGCGACTCTCCATCGAACGCGCATTAATCGAAGCCGACGAGAATACCTGCTAAAAAAAAAAAAATAAAAAAGATGGGATTTCGGGTTGGGTTTGGAGGGAAGGGAACTCGTCAAGCTGATCAACTCGACTCCCCAAGTACCGTGACGCTTTCCACTTGACAACGATTACACAGAATTTATTTCTACGCCGGGAAAGTAACGCCTTCGGATAACGTTTCGAGCGATCGCGTTTTATTACGCAGTAAATTCACGGTAATCATGCGCGTGGACGCGAGAAACGAGTAGGAAAGCGGCAAAGATTTGAGTCCCACTGTTTCGCGTTTAATAGCCTCGATCACGAAACGAGGTAAAAATCAAGACGCGCTCGCGCACGAAACTCGTGGAACGCTGGGAGAACGAAAGGAGTTTAAAAGTCACAGTCCCGTTATACTCGAGCGGGTCGATTTAATTGGCCGAATGCTCCGTAATTGCATCGGCAACTAGTAACCGGAGAACGGTATCGTCTTCCCCACCGACACCTATTACGTTCGAAATGATAATTGCTATTCATCGTCCGCCGCAGTCGAGCACCGCGGTTATCGCGGTTAATCGCGTCGCACAATGTAAATCGCTCGCGAGCTCCGGGCGCAAATCGATCTCGATTCGGCAAGAAAAAACCGGGACAGGGCAGATGGTAAGAAGGGAGAGATTGTCGCGACACTGGTTCGTAAATAATTCGCGTATCTGCCGGCTCTCGCCAACTCCGATCGGGAAATCTACTCCGGCGCGTGGTGTTCTCTTCCTTCGACGGTGATTCAAAGAAAAGCTGATTTCGCGGGATGCTCGGGAGGCAGAAAGGAAGGGGGAGAGAGAGAGAGAGAGAGCAAAGAGACGGGGATAACCGGTAACGAACCTTCCTCCACGGTTGGTACTTAGAAACGTCGCGTCTCGAGACCCAAACGGAGGATGAGAAAACGAACGAAAGAGACCAAAGATGTAGAAGGATCGGGCTGAAGGGTACGGGACGAGTATCTCCTGTCAAAGGCAACGGTAAGGAAATTTTCGCGGAGAGGAAAAATCTGTAACTCGACGGGAGTAGCGCGGGGAATCCAATTGTCAGTGGCAAAGGAAACGCGCCGCCCCGCGCCGTACCATCGTTGCAGGACAGACCGAGACGGACCACTGCGAACCGAGGCGAACCGACGCGACGCAGTCCCAAGTTTTCGTGCTGTCCGCATCAACAAAAGAGAGTCCGAAGCTGGGAAAACAGATTAAACCGGCATCTTGATGATTTCTAACACGTGAGCTACTCGGTGGCAGATGTTAAATCACCGATCAGAGCGAGTAGCGGTAACATTGCGCCGCTGGCTGCAAGTTCAAAGTCCATGTCCATACCATTCACCGCCTCCTCGCGTGCGTCGAAACGATGAAACGATGGGTTCTCTTCACGTTTGTATTATACACTGTGGCTCGATGAAAGATCCGCTGCAGAGCGAGGCGACGAGATGGTTGACGGTAATCGATCGCCAGTTTCACTGTTCATTTCCCAGTCTATGGTAGATAGCCAAGTAGTTTCTTCGTACGCACGATATTTGCATTCGAACGAAGTTCAAAAATAACGAGAAGCTTCACAGAAACGAAACCCGAGGATCAAATAGAAAGCAGCGGAACACGTAAACGGATGCTTTTAACCCAGTTCGAAGTGGGTATCTCCGCGATCCTGTTACCGTGTTCCTGCGTGAATCTACGCGCATTTCCAATCAGCCGATTGCAACATGCTACGCCGGATACAGAACCGTACACGTGCCAACGGTTTCGCCAACAAACAATCTGACACGGATCTCTAGGCGCTACCCTTTCGTCGCTCCCTTCCTCGCGCATCTGGCTTTCCGTTTATCAGCACCCAGAGATCGATATACCTACCCTCTTTCGCTACCGATCCTGCCACCACGTGGGCTCTCTGAGAGAGATGGGTAAAAAATTATTTGAAATAAAAAACTGTGTACGGAATTTTTATTTCAAACAATTTGTTGCCCACTCCGAGAACAGAATCTATGATGAAACAACAGTAACGACAGTTTTAACGCTAAGATCTGCCGCGTTGGAGGCACCAAGGCGAAGGCGTGGGGTGATAATGTCGTTTCATTGAATTTCTCCCCGCTAAGCAATTAAGTGGTAGTATAATTACGTGGTTATTAGAGTTTCGAGGATCGAGGCAAGTTGAGCAGAGGAATGAAAATTTCACTGCACCCTGACGGTTTCTCGTGACCGTCGAAAAGACTAATTAAAATCTGGCGTCCGTCTCGCAGATCGGCCGTTTAAAAGTTTGCTGCTTTTGGCACGAGCCCGAACAAAAGCGGCGCTAGGGCCGAAGCGATGTTTAATATCCGTTTCCGTAACACCAATGCAGCCACTGCCGGGCAACGGCGAATCGGTGGATAGGAATGCTGAAGCAACGACAACGGACGCGTGTCGGTCGCAAGCCAGCAAGATTTCTCTTGTTTACGAGTTTTCTTGTCGCGTGAAAGGACGAAACACACAAGTGGTAGTAAAGGGAAGTGGATGATACGGAAGTGGAAGCTCGCCCCCTTTCCCTCTTTCTACGCGTTACTCCTCGTTTTCTTTCTACTTACGCCTTTTTATCTCTACTCCCCTTTCTCCTTTCATCTGCCCCCTTTCTCGCGCCCCTCTCTCCTCGTCTCGTCTCAACGTGTCACTCGTAACAAGACCCGACAACAATACTCTTCTCTTTCCTTTGTCCCGAAATTCTTTGCTCGGTCGAGGCTTTGTGTACTCGTCATCTGTATTAATTAAAAGTTTTTGAAGGCCTCTCGTATCCACCGTTAGAGCCTCGAAAATGCAGACAACAACGGCTGGTACGAGTCGCGACTCGCGACTCGCGAGGCGACACTCGACGAACGCTCTCTGGTTGCGTCGCGTCGCGTCGCTTCGACGCATGCTGGGCTCCCCGTGCTTTTTCCTTCTCCCAGCTACCATCTTGGGCCATAACCTCGATATTTCCCTTCGAATCACCTCGGAGAACGTCGACGCAGCATCTGGATCCGATTCTCTTCGTATAGCTATCCTTCTACCTGTCTGAAACGAGCCGAGAAAGTCGAAGACTCGACGTAACCCGACGATCAGAGGAGAGGAGAGGTGAGGAAATGGAGAAAAATCGGCGATCGACGATCCACCACAGCTCAGATCTTACCACGAAAACCTTTTCAACCGAGGCGAGCGCGAGCGAACAAACTACTTAACGGGGGAAGCCACTGTGAAAAATTTTTTCCCGGTTTTTTTTGTGCATTTTCTTAATGATTGGGGTCGCAAGATTATACCTGCTCAGTTTCAAAGTGGATTTCGAAAAATTCTCGGAGCTACGGAAGGTTTTGTATAGGTAGTGCAGCGCTCGGAACCGAGTGCACGCATAAGTAACTTGGTGTCAATCGGCCGAAAAGTTTTTGTCCAAAAATCCAAATGAATCTAATAAGAGGGATTATGAGATTATACATTGTTTAGAACTCTTAGGTAGAGAATCACTGGTCAAAACAAGATCGCATACAGCTGTGATCTTTGAACTGCAGAAAATAACTTCTGTCGAAACTTTAAACGCGAGTCTCTCGAAACGGCTTCTGCAAACGCATTAATAACTCAGTGAATTTTTATTGAATTCACTTGAAATTTTCAGGGACCATTCGTAACACAATTATCTTCAGTTAAGCGTACCAGTTTCTTGATCGAATAATTCATTTAATCGTAACATTGTAAAAACATATTGATTTTTTATACTTTTTGTTCCAGATTTCTTCTTAAGTCCGCCATTTCGTTAAAAATTAATATTTTTTTAAAATTGTACGCTTAACTGAAGCTATTGTAATATACCTTAAGAAACCGTTCAGATTTTTCAATTCGCAGCAAATGTTGGAAAGATACACGTGCGCTGGTTTTGTAATTTTTTTGCAGATCGCCATCCTACCGAAATATTTTTCAATCTGAGAGCACAAAATATTAGTTAAACATATGTATTTTCAGTTGGTAATAAAGATTTTTCGTAGAAAGTTACATTTTATTATAAAAGAAATGGCCTTTATTTTCGACCGTCGCAGTGGCTTCCCTCCTTATAAGTACATATCAGAGAAACTGGAAGCGAAGCAATGCTTATCCGTTTTACCGTGTATATATTATGTTGACACATGCATATTTCCATCTCGGCTCCGAAACAGTTTAATAGCGCCGGTTCGTTCTCTACACAAGTTCCCACATAACGGCCCTAACCTCTTGCAAAAAGCAATCGCTGTTTAAACAACCGCCGCAATAAACAAAGTATCTAGGGCTACTTCTCTCACCAGGAATAAACGCGCCAAAAATGCTCTGATATCGGACGAACGAAAAAAATATGATACGCCAATGCTCGGTGGTATTTACAAACGAAACCTTCTATCTGCCTCGCAGAAATATTTCGAAAGAAATTTTTTCTGTCCGTTTCCATTTAGCCCTTTTAGAGTAAAAAAAACCTTCCGTCCAAGTTTGTGCTTTCGTGCCGCTTTATTTATGAATTTCGCTGCTGCACAGTTTTTGCACGTCCCGCAAGATCAATAACCGCCTTTTTGCCAAACCACAGTTCAGCTCCGCGGGCCACGTTTCGCCGGAATCAAGCCGATTTACTTCTGTATCCTGCAATTTACAATATTTGCTTATTCGAATAGTGCCGCCTCCCTTATTTTCTCCTGACACTTGCTACGACCGCCTCGCATGTATTATAGCTGCGCTTCCACAGCTCCCCAAATACCGTGCGTCCTCGTTTTGGCGTGCCTCGCCAAAAGATAGCTGCCAGGCAGCAACGAACAACGATACGGATTAAACTATTCATAGCATAAACAATAAGCGTGTGTGCTGGCGGTGGCGCACACCTCTACGCACAAAGCGGTCATTAACCCATTATAACATCACGACGCAACATCGCCGGGCTACGCTAAGCTTAGCGACAACACAAATTTTATCGGTTAAAGCTGGTCCATTCCCCAGCGCGAAAAAAAAGCCAGCGGGACCTTTATTTCGCGACACGCCTCGTTAAGCCTGCTTCGTGCCCAGGCGGTTGCAAGAAAAGCCACGAATTAGAATTTCATTCGTGAACGGTTCCATCTGCCGGACACCGGCACCGGTAAAGGCACTCCCGCAGAGAGGCGCAGGCTACTTTTTCACGGTGTACCTACTTTCGCTGTTGCGTCTTAATCGACGCAACATCCGTCCAGGGTCCAGACGAGACGGAGTTGAGTCGCACATAGGTAGGTACACAGTTACGTATGTACATCGCTCGGAAGCCGCACACGCGGGGAAAAAGCCCGTGGACAATTTGTCCGAGTGAACGTCGAGTGGCAAGTAGAAGGCAACTAGGGAGGATGAGCGTGAAGTTTCGGATAGAAGTCAAGTCCCATCGCAGCCGTACGAGATGTCAGTATATACCATTCAACCGGCCACCAGGGCTTTTCAAACTATTTTCCAAAAATTCTCCTATCCGCCTCCCGAACCCCTCTACTCTTCCTTCCTCGTTTTATTTATCCCGTTCCACCTCCATTCCAACCCGTATCCCTTGTCAGCCGCTCCCAGGCGAAAACTCTAATGGAATTGTTCCATCGAACGATATCCCCACGCCAATTCTGCATTTTTCATCGGACACTGGCCATTTGGATTACTGTGAAACTGTCCTCGACGAAATCCGCCAGACACCGACGAAAAAACAATTCGATCAGATTCCATCTTTGAACCTAGTCGGGGTTAAAAATATTCATCGGGCGAAGGTGGCCGAAAGGCAATTGTGTCATTGCGACTACTCAGATGGAGCGCTCTGCGTTATTTTTTTTCTCTCTCTCTCTCTCGACGAAACAATGTCGAATGCAAAAACGAAAGTGGCAGCATAATGGTCGACGTAAAACGGAGCAACTTTGCTGTCGCACGATAGAATAACGGGGGACCCCATTATGCGGCATCCGCGTCGTCGTTAAGCTGCTCTAGCAAGTAACAACGAAAAACCTTCGCAATTAAATTCTTACACAGGCAACGAAAACACGCTCGAGGAAAGTAGGTACATATCGCTTATTGGTAACAGTGCATTATGACTGTAAGACTCTTCTTCGTCAAAGTCTGCTGGTCGACTGGTAATTGTGCTCTTTTTTCCGCTAACCTCGCCAGTACTGTTTCGCACTGAACGAGGGAATGACTGAATGAGCGAATCACTGAACCGCTGAATGAATAAAACAATGGCAGAAAGAGTGAGAATGTAACTCACTTTTAAAAACTACCGCTTCTTCCTGGTGGATTTGCAACCAGCAGAAATTGTCGGACGAATTGCAACAAGAATATCAGTGGATGGAGACATTTGTTAAGATTTCTACAATCACAGATGTGGTCTCACTCAACTCACATAGTCGCTGATCCGACATTCAAGTGTCGTTTCGTGTAGATCGAGGGGGCAATGTATAAGCCGTGGGGGTTCTTTCATCGCGTTTCACCATTCTATCTGTACCCTCCTATTCCGTTGATTATACGCCCGACGTTTCCCGCGAAGAACGAATTAACAGCGAGTGGGGAAACTGATTCCGACGAATAGCGCGCGAAAGCTAAGCGCACTAGTATCGCGTGGTCTCGATTCACACAACAGATATTAACCTCTCGTTTAATGAAGATGCAACGTTACTAAATGTTTTCATCCCTCTCGTATTCAGGGGCTCATTGATGGCCACGTTGCAACGATAAGCGCATTCGGCTATTGAGCCGACGGTGAAAAGCTCCAAACTACCGGCCCAGAAATCTTTTCTGGCCACCAACACTGGCGCGCGTACGCGGGCACGAAAACGAAGCGGATGAGCTGATTACTCCCGGCTGTTGACTCCATTTCAATCAGCTACGCGAATCCGCCAACTACGGGCGCAAGGAAGAAACAATCAGCGATCGAAAGAAAATCGTTTGCGCTACCGTACATTTGGCCGAACTCGTCGGGAGTAGTTTTTCCTGCGACGAACTGAAAAGGAAAATGAGGAAGTTGGGAGGTGGGGGCACGAGCCGTGTGAAACCCGAATCCCATTGAGGGCGAGTTTATCGAAGAAACGGCGCGAGTTTACGACTCGCGATACGTTTCCCCGCTGAAGCATGAGAAATCTTGTTGCGAGACGTAAATCGGAAAAGATTACGCTTCCTTTCTCGTTTCCTCTTTCATTCCGGGTCAGCTTGCAGAGAGGATCCACTTAAGCCGATACGACGAGAGATACGTATTAAAAAGCAATTTATGCGTACAAGAAGAATGGTAATGCCCCGAGGTTGCATCGCGGCGGAACCGTTCGTTTCAAAAGTTCTCGCGACGATTGAATTTTACGAGGTCGCTCGGAATCCTGAAACTCGTTGCGAGCGAATAGGTCGGACGAGGCGAGCGAACCACCAAGAGACCAAGAATGACGGGCCACTCGACGAGTTATGAAAGGCAAACAGATTACAAAACGAAGCGCGGAAAAAAATTGCGATAAATTTCAAAAGCTTTATTAACTGTTCGATGAAAGGGGACGGGGGGGGAGAAAAAAAAAACACTACCGGTCGAGGATGGGAAGGATCGCGTGAATTTAAGAGACCGTCGCTGTAAGCCTCTGTCGCGGTATGATAAAGATGGGGAAAAGAGAGAAGGAGAATGGAGAAGAAAGGGAAGAGCGAGAGAATGAGCCGAGAGTACAAGCGGTGGCGCGGTGACTGTAACTTGGAGACTTTCTAGTCGTCCCGTAAGACCAGTGGCCTTAAAGAATTCATGAAAGCTAAATCATTTTCATCGGTCGCCTGGTCGCGGTGAAGGCGCCGAGGTTTTCTTAATGTTGCGATATTTTACGTGAAAACTCTTTAAATCTAATATATTACCGACAGTAATTAAATATAAGTTACATCGAGACAGAGGCCGCGCGGTAAAGTATAGTCTGCGGGGCGAGCAAAGCGGTCGTTGAAACAACGAGCGCGGCTCGGCCAACACTTTAGCGAGCTTCAGAGTAGAAAGTTTTGACGGCTTCGCGAACGAGACGCGCCGTCATTGTCGGCCAATACTTTCGGGGCACGAATGAGCTGGAAAATTTTTCTCCAACCTTGTTGCTCCTCCGCGACGACCAACCCCCGAGATCGCGCTCACCCAGTTCTCTCTTGATTGCTGCATCACAACTTTAGGCAACGCCGGTGCACTAGCAAACTAATCGTCATCAACTGTATTCAACTGGCGAAAAACTGCCCGAGAGTGTACATTCTTTGCTGTAGTCACCAGTCGCTGCTCAGCTTCGTTCAAGCAACGCCGTCCACAGCTCGGAAAACCTCTTCTCGCTTACATTCTACCCTTTAGTCTCTTCTAAAAAGCTGACGCGACGGGACGGCCAGGCCGCGGCCCCACTCGCCGCCGCCTAGTTGGGATTTATGTGTGTCACGACTGCCTGTTGCTCGGTTAGTCAACTTGCACGCGTAAGCCTCGGCGCGGCGAAAACCAACGTGAAAACGTTGACTTTTAAACGGCATCAGGACTCGAGACGATGACTCCGGCCGACCAGTGACTGTCCTATTCCACTGAAATCCATCAGTCCGCCGGGACTTACGCTGACTACTTTCACTACGACGCGACCGGCAACAACCCGTTTCCCACTTCTTCGCAAACATTACTTCGTTCCACGAAAATGGGAGGGCGGTGGGAGGAAACGAGGAAAATTACTTTGGTCTTCGAACGTCGAGGGTGCAAAGTTTTTAATATCCAAACGTGATTTAAGACCCGCGGTTAATTAAATGGAAGCCAAGTGTCTGTATAAAGGGAGGAAAGCCGTTCGCGGAACGGTAACTTTAATTTTATAACTTTCTTAACGAAACGTTCGTTTTTAGTGCCGCTTGCGAGATTCAACCTACCTTCCATCGATGAAAACGCACGCGTCGCCACCGAAGAATTTTCAGCGCTTCCCACAATGGAAAATGGATGAAAAAAAAAAGGAAACGCAGGACAGAGAGGGGGAGGGGCGAAAGATAAATCACACGCTCATAGCTACGATCAATCCCAGCGTCTAACACGGACCGTCTTTCGTATCTAAGCTGTAACTTAAAGTCTGGAAGGGGGAACATGATTCCCCAGAATCTCCAGCATCTCCAGAATCTCCATCTTCGAAGGTTATACGATCCTTTTTTGATTGCCTACGGTAGACCCGTCGCTTATATTAGACGAATCAGAGTTTCTGCCTTCGAAATTTCCATCCTCTGGTAGGATTATCTTGCCAGTAGTTGCCGATCATATTCTCGCGAAAAGGTTGCATCGCTCTGCGCGCAGAAACGATACCTAACACACTTGCGTCTCGCACAACTTGAAGGCTGAAACGTGGAATAAGAAAATTCATCGGCACGCGCTAAGGGCGACCAACATAATTTCCATAAAGCCCCATGGAAGTTCTTGTGGAATCGTCGCCCGACCGTATTCTCCGTTCTCGATATATACATACATATATGGATATCGAAATGGATCGAGGTACTGGCATTAATTCGGCTGCACGTGATATCAGCCGAGAGTGGTATCTAAACATGCTAATCTCTAGGAGCATCCATCCAGGTTTAGCATCCTCCAATCCTGCCGTCCCTTTCTGCAACCGCAAAATCCGTCACGGAAGAAACTTCCCCCGAGGCGCGTATAAATGGACGCCTTGGGATCGGACCATCGAGTACCGGCGCCGCGGTGGAAGTCCTTCCGCGACGAACTTCCTACACGCTTAAAAATCTGGAAAATCTGGAAAATTGTCTCGAGCAGTCCGTGGAGAATTGTATTGTAGGTATGAAAACATTGCCTTCGAGCAAACTCGCTGATACCATTAAAAACGACACGACAACGACGTATTTTAATTCAATCCACTCTGTTCTCGTTCCGCCGCTTTTACCGAGACGAACAACAAACACGAAGGTGAATTTTTAACGACACAGGCAAGGGCGGGCTCGCAGATTTCGCAGAAGTGGAGTTTGCCGGCGCCGCGTACTTTCGATCGAATCACTGGAAAATTTCATTTTTCGACTCGGCCTCGGAATAACTGGAGTAGAACTCCGCAAATCGAGTAATGAAGTGGTTGGCGGGTTTTCTGCTCGTATAATAGCGGATCACGGTCGCGAGGTATATGGAGATAATTAGTAGTAGAGTCGTATATCAATTAGAGAAACCTGCCGGTAAAGATCGAATCGTTTAGAGTCGTGGCACGCATTTCATTTGCACGGCGAAACGCTCCCCGACTACCCTATCGCAGAAACGTTTTTGTCAGAGGGCGCGATAGACCGTGGTCGACTTTGTATAGTAAATGTACTTTGCTACGATATTAATGGGCAACGGGGCGATATTTTCAAACGCAGCGAATCGCTCGTACTAAGCTTCCTTCTGCACAGAAATATCTAACACAAAATCGTAGGATCGTTTGATCAAAGTTATAGCGAATTCGGTACCTCGCACTGACTCTGTGCTGGTGCCAAAATGTGCCAAAAAATGACTTGGATTGGTTGATTCTTATAGAGCTAGCCAATCCAAGTCATTTTCTGGCACCAGCACAGAGTCAGTGTGAGGTACCGAATTCGCTATTAGAAAACGATGAGCGGAGCCTTTGACTCAAGTGAAAGTAGGTACATGTTAGGACGTAGACGCGACACGTATGGAGTCTGTAAGGGTCGAGGGGAGTCACTGTCGGCTAGTATAATTTTGTTTGTTTATGGCCGAGCTGCTGCTCGATTTTTCACCCCTAATGGACGCAACGCCAACTGACAAACGGCTCTACTCGTCCGCTCCCCCTTTTTTATTTTTTTTTTTTTAAGACAATCCGTCCTCCACTTCTGACTAAGGGAACCAACGCTAGGCTAGCTTATTCAACCCGCTTAGTTAATGTCGGAGGACTAACAAATTTTCAACGAAACACACGCCTCCTGCACTTCACACCGACTTCGACGCGCGGCCGAAGAATAACGAGCGGCTTTGTCCCGTCGAAAGAGCCGAGACGAAGGCGAAGAAATCCGTACGCGACAAGCCGAAAAAATACGAGGAGAATGGAGTGGAGGAGCCGAGCGAAAAGTTTAATTTCGTAAGAGTATCGGTTCGTAAGGTCTTATAACGCTGGCGTTTAAACTGCGTCGTTGCATCCAACACTAAATCATAAGATATTAGAGGGTGTAGCCAACCCTCGTATACCAGACAGCGGCCCCTCGCACGAATCCTTCGCACCTTCCCGACCCAACCGAGGGTAGAACCAATTTTTCTCTCGACTGTCGCGCCGAGTTACGAAGAAATGAAGCTAGCCTGCTCTCTGCTACCCCTGTCTGCCAGCTGCGTCTTCTTTTTCTCCTCCACCCTTGCCTTCCTTTTTCCTCCTGTTCCGCCGTCGCCCCCCTCCCCCTCCCCCGTTCGCCGCTTCGCCAACTGGAGAACTTGCCTCTACTCCCTCGGAGCTGTCTTCGAGTCAAGGTGGCACCTTGGATACGTCGCGTCGACGGTTTTCCTCGGCCGTCGCAATCGTTCGCGCAAGACGGCCCCTCGTGTCGACGGCCGACTAACCCCCATCGTCCCCGTTACGAGTGTCTCTTCCGCTTTTGTTTCTCTTCATACCGTTTCGAAACCCCCGACGCTCCGCCAGACCCTTTGGCGCGTCAAGAGAACTTTCGAGAAACTCGCGGGGCTAACGCCTCTACCATCGAAAAATGTTTGAAGCGAAGGCGTCGCGAGTGTATCTGGACGGGCGAGCTGTAGGTTCAAGGTTCTATCGATTCTCGGATTCTCGGATTCTCGGCTTTTCGGTTTCTCGGGGAGCGCACGAGCAACTTGCCCCCCTAGGCCGATACGAGAAACAAGCGGAACCGGAAGAGAGAGAAGGGCGGCTGCCTGAGATACGTCGGAAACGTACGAGGAGCAGACGAATGTAACGATTACACGTACAGAAGGAGGTACTTAAATGAAAGGTAGATAAAAATAATGGTGCTCTTTCGATCACGGTGAACGCGAGAGACCGTGCGATAAGAAGGAATCGAGCTGGAGGAATAACGAGAAGAGACTGGCTCGGCCGCGCTCCTTTCCATCTCTGCTCGTTTTACACATTCGCGTGTCTTCTATTGCCTGCGCCAGGAAATTTCCAACTCAAGTGGCTCGCTGTCGAATCGGCAGTGTACGCGCCTCCGTGTCTACCTACACCCCTGCATGCATACGTGCAACGCGACGAAGTAAGCGAAACCGTGTTCCCTCGTCCGACGATAAATAGACTCTAGATACGGCCGCGTTCACCGTCCCGGCGTCGCAACGTATTAACGTGGAAATCAACGTCGTTTCGGAATAATCAGAATCTCAGGTTGATGTCGGGAGTATCGCGCGTCGTACCGGTTCATAGCGTCAGGGATCGTCGAGGCGAGCGCGAATAGACGCTGAAACTGCGGGACGTGTAAAGCTCCGTTCATACAAGGGAGGCGTTGAGCGTCGAGCGTTAAGCGTTAAGCGTTAAGCGTTTCGTCGTCTCGCAGTCTGGCCCATTGTGGCCGCGGTATTAAATTAAACGCCGAAGAAACTACTTAATGCGCGTTCCATATGCAGATTCACGTCTCCGCCCTGGCTTCCACGCCCTCATACACGAGGCAATATAGCCTCTTTGTATCCATTTTACGATGCCTGTTGCCATAAACTCTTACCACCTAGAAAATTTCAGTGTACCAAAGCCACTCGAGTCTTCTTCCCGATGCCGAAGTCTGTCGACATTCTCCTCGGCTGAAATTAAACAATAACTCCTTCGCTCCAACGTCTCCGTGAAGATTCTACTTTTTCTTTTCTTTTTTTTTTTCCTCCAAGCCCTCAATCGTAATTAGAAGCGCTCGCTGACGGACAAGGCTCGCCAAAGAATCGTTTATCTATCGAGTCCGGAGCAGCTGCAGTGTCGAGCCAATAGGTACTTCACTTTCCAATAAAACCTTAAATTAAATCAATCTGAAGGGTAGCGCGCCGCGGCATACGAACAGGGATCCTTTCCATATTTCTAGCCAACCGGCAATCCAACTTAATTCCATTGGAAACTCGCCGAACTGTCGATTGGCGAGCTTGGGACGCTCGATAATATCGCCACTAAATCCATGGCTGGCAAAACGAAAGCGGTTGATTGCGGTTGATTACTGTTCATTACAGGTCGGCGATCGTTACACCCCTTATCTTTCAAAACTCCACGGCACGGGGCCCAGGATTGACAAAGCGTGATTGACGTGCATCCGTGTATCTACTTATACGAGTATAAATACCTACGTCTAATTCAGAATAACTCGCGCATCTTCCCCGTCCACGTGCAGTAAGGAAAATGCAGCTTTCGCCGATTTTCTCTTCTGCCGCGAAGCGAATAGAAAGGAGCACAGATAAGGAAGAGAAGGGAAGAGAGAATCGACTAAGTAGTGTTTATCGTGCGATTGCCGGAGGTGGCTATTTTGGCGGTGCACTGTCACCGCGTCGCGTCGCGTCGTAACGGAAATAAAAGGAAGGAAAAAAAAAAAGAAAAACATACATTCACAGGTTCCAACGCTTTCCTCCAAACTACCCACGGTCCCATTATCCAGGCTACGCTCCCCCGGGATTTCATCCAGGCCGCGACTAGCTTGCTCCTCGCTTCTAAACGAATAATCTTACCGTGCCATCGATTCGTTCCATCTCGAGGCACGCTGTTGGAAAATACTGTTCCCATTCACCGATAAACAATTCTTCGCCGGCTAAGCGACACCGGAGCCTTCTGGCTTTTCTTTGCCCGCCTCTAAGAAGCAAGGTAGTCGCATCCTTGGCGGAGATTTCGCAGCGAAATTACTGGACGGACGCGACGGCGTGTAGCTCCCGCCTCGACAACACAAAGTAGGTACCTACGCCCGAAGCGTTACGTAGCCCGCTTAAATTTTTTAACTACACCTTGCCGCCTCGTTGCTCCGATTCTCTGCTCCCGAGCATTCCCAAGAGTGATTTTTCTAAGATATTTCTCGCGTAAAAACTTTATCGTTGCACTGGCCAGACCGACGTAAATAAATAATCGAGCAATTTGGCTGTCGGCGAAGCAGAAGATTTCAGCCCCCCGCAGATCTCGTAATGAATCTTTACTCCCGAGAAAGTCGATGCCTCGAAACCGGCAGAAACCGGACCACTTATTAATGGGAAACTCTAAAAGAAGAATCGGGCCAAGTCAAGATTGACACCCGAGACGAGAGAGAGATCTATTCTGAACGTAACGTACCGTTACGTTTTGGGTTAAGAAATAACTAACAGCCAGCAAACAGGCGCAGGGCAATTCGATATCCCGCGACTTGCGGTGACCTGATTCCAAAAACGGGGGTAGTTTCTGTCTTCTGTTTCGTTCTCCGTTCATCCCGCGAGCAACGGATATAAATACATCGAACGTAAGTAAATGTGTCGTCGACCTGTCGCGTATCAACTCGGTGCACAGAGAACGAGAAGAAGAAGAAGAAGAAGAAGAAAACGGACTGCTAAAGAAGAAGCCGCTTCGAAGGACTTGGAACGCGACTACGCCAAAGACGTTTTCCTCTTTTATATCCTTTACTTCTTTACTCCTACGCTCCTTTAGCAGACAACGGGGGCGGGCTCTCGGAACGAGCGAACAAAATACAGAGCAGGAGAATACGTGCGAAGCGGAGAGGTGACGAGGATGTCGGATAAAAGCTTCATGACTTAGTGATGAACTTGCCTTCCCCGTGCGAATCGATTCCCCGAGCGCATATAACCTACTAGGAGACGAAACTTGTATGCCCGATTCTCATAGCCGATTCACGCCGCGTTAAATCAAACTCGAATCATTAAGGAGAGGTTGTAAGCAAAACGTCCAAACCGAACTCTTTCCATGTCGATCGAATCTGCGCGGTCTTTCCAACTCTATCGCCAAAAGTAGAAACATTCTTGGTCCCTGTACGTGAGACTTAACCCTCTAGTGCATACGCCTGCCTTAAGGCGGGCAGCTGTTTAGTCCAGGGGTTGGGAATTCTCATTTGCCATCCCAAAAATAGTGCCACAGCGCACATATTGATCTAAGAAATATGTCAATCTGAGTCTTCAATTTGACAAAAATCTAGTTTGAAGTGCATTTTTGAGCTACACACGCTGCAAAAAGTATTATTATTTCCTCCAAATTGAAAACTGACATCGGATTCGGTATTTTCATCCTCAAATGAGAGTAAACTAATTTTTCCGACTGAATTAAAAATCTATGCACTAGAGGGTTAATAATGAACCAGTCCGTCATCAGTCTCCCCGCAGTTGACGCGCTCGGCTTTTATAGACACAGCGATACTTCGCAGGTGTTTGGACTGTGCGCCTATGTCGCCACGCAAATTTATATATCAGTGCAATATATCGACGTAAATCCCTTTATGAAGGAAATACAGAAGACTAATAAAGGTCACAGCGGGGCATCTAATAAACTACCCCGGCTTATACGGTTGCGACCCCACATTCGCGCTCACACCCGCACCCTAAGAGTACATTGTACTCTTGCGAATTGCATTGCCAGGTATCATCAGCTACACAACAACCAGACCTTCGCGTCGATTGGTACCGAAGAAAATTAATTTTCAACTGCCAAACTTGCTGGCAGATACTCTGACAAGCACCTACCTTTACGTATCACGAAAGAATGAAGAATGAAATCTAGTAAGAAATCGTACGTAGTACGATTTCTGACACGGCTGAAGAGTTCACTGGGTCGCGGGACTCGGAGGGACAGATATTTATTATTACTGAGCGAGGGAAGAGTATCTTATCGAATTCAGATGACGTCCCATGTAATATTAAGACATCTACATGACACGCGAGATCGAGAAGCTTGAAGTATCGATGGAATCGATAGGACTGCTACGCAGCTCGATTCGACTGAACGTGAATGCTGGGGGATCAATGAAACGCGATGAAACGCGATGAAACGCGATGAAACGCGATGACACGCAAGACCCTTGGGCCTTGGACTATCGTTTTTACTGGTAGTAGTCTGGTTCGTGGTGCACGTCACGCGAGCACCTACACTCTATAGAGTAACTCAATCAGGTGTGCTGCAAGCATGCATATTTACTCAGAGTCGGCTAATGTTACACACCTATGTAAACTACGGGTTCTGTTGATCCTACCTGCCTGCAGGTCAAACATCTACCTGGCTTTGAGCAAGTATCTGCTCTCTGTTTCCAAATTCCCAGCAACCTAATTCGGCTTCGTTAAAAAGAGGGGTTGTACGTTGGTATGCGACTGCCTGTGCCCCAGCTAAAGGAATACAGATCGATAGTACTTTGCACGACAGCTTGCCAGCCTTTAGATTCTTCCCTGCCTCGCGGTATTGCCTTCTCGAAATAACGGACGGGCGGGTAATTCGTTTTTACCCGCATCGGTCAACGCGTCGCATTTCCACGAATATGTACAACTCGTTGCTCGCAGGTAGAACATCTTCTTGTTTCTCCGCGCATCCCTCAAACTTTAGGGATTTAACATTTACCTAATCCACGGTATACGTTACTTTACTTGATCCCCGCGGCGCCGCGGCGCCGCTGCGCCGTCAATCATCGTAAATCCATGCAGATTTCACGCGATGGCAAAACCAGAAAATATCCTACAAGATGAGTAAACGGAGGATATTAGCTCGCAGAGCTTCGAAGGTAGCGGTACTATAATTTCATCCACAACAGCGTGAATTTAAAAGATTACGGGCAAGAATATTTTGAAAAGCTCGATGGAAAGGAGCGAAAAAGTGAAAACGTGAAAAACGGGGAAAAGGGTCTGCTCTGTATGCGTGACTGTGTCAACCGCAGTAGGTATACGGAAGAGAAATTCCTTTACTAAAATACGAATGGTCTGGCGATGAAAGGATCGAGGAACAGAGACAAACTGTGACTAAGCTACGCGTATAGCGGAAAGGAAAAACCCAACGACCAAAGATAATCGGGCATCCGTCGAATGAATATTCTTTCTCCGCTTAGACTTGAAACGTTTGAATTGAAACGGCTAAAGAGTCGCGATAAATCCATCGCATAGGAAACTGAAGCGATCTCAAGAATTTCGAGCTACGATTCGTCGTCGCGCCACCTTTCCGACGCGCCAGGCTCTTCCCTCCTTACCCTTTTGTCAAACCCGTCACACGGAATATTAGTTTCGTTTGCACAATGCACGGTTCGTTCACTACTTGACACGGTAGCTATTCGTATTTCTCTCCTTCGACGTGCCCACTTTCTTATCTGCAGGCGAATTCTTCATGCAGAACTGTTTAGTTCTAAATTCACCGAGGATTCGCCGGGTTCCGTCGAGCATGCCGCAACGATTTCTAACGCGATCGTTTTCGCGAAGGAGCACGATCCAGTTAAATCGGTATCGGGGCAAATATCTTACCGAATGAAGAGAGGAATTATTGCCATACGGTGCGTTTAATCGAGGGGACTCTGGTGTACAAGGGATCCTCCTCCCATTATCCTCCCCTATTCTTTCCCTTCCTCTTTCTCTCACTTATCTCTCCCCTTTCAGCGTTCGCCGTAGCTACACTCTTTACCCCGTTCGTTGTTTCTCCGGGACACACACAGCGCAGATCGGTGGACGGCAATGGCGGCGAAGGTAGCGGGAGTTTATTGAAGTATCGCTAATCCCTCGGGATGATCCGGTAGGGTAGCGTGGCAGCTGCGTCCTAGCATGCCTTAAACTACGAACTGGTGGCCATGGGATGCCATGATTTACTCGGCCGAGTCTCGAACCCACAATCTGTAAGGCTTAGCGAGTCTGCGATTTCCCGCCCAACTACGAGTTCCTAGTTTCGCCAAGCTCGCGATATTAAAACCCATCCATTTTCTCAGCTTTTCCCACTTTAGCCTTCGCTCGTCAACTTCTGCGCCAGCCCACCAGCTCGGCCACGCCGCGCGCTCCGATCGATTACGCGCCACGGCGAAGATACGATCTATCTTTTCTCTCATCCTGATCGGACGCGAGTACCACCAACCCGTTATCTGTCCCCGTGAAACTCTCACTTTTCCACGGTCAGAGTTTTTCTTCCCACTTTCTTCCGAGCGAAGGAATTCATTCGTAAAAACCGCTGATTCCGCGGCTCGGCTCGGCTCAGCTCGGACATTTCCTTACGGAATAACATCCCCTCGTGGCTTAGTAGGATAGTTCTCGTTACGCTCGTTGATGCCACGGTTTTACGTGTTGTCCTGCCATTTGTAAAGCGGCTCACGTATTTCGGTGATGACGTCACGCGTGAAGAGAGCAAAATATAAAGCCACACCAAGACCCTCTGCCGAACTCCAGCCAGGTGGAGTCGTTCGAGCAGAGTGTAGCAAAGAGAAGATACGGAAAAGAGAGAGAGATAGCTATGAAAATGTATAGTTACGAAATTTCGTAATTCTATCTGGACCTGCGGGAATGCATATTTAAGCGGAGCATCACACCGCCATCGAACTCGGCTAACACAGAAAGGTGGTCGAGTCAAGGTTTATTAATTCGACCACTCCATTTAATCAAAATACGGCGGACAATTAGCAAAATAAAAGACCGTAAACGTATGGCTATTACAGTGAATGCTGTCGATTTTCTCCGTCACTATAATCTCCTCGATGCTGTACCTATTGGTGATCAGAGGAGGCTGATTAATCGAATGGACGCTTATTGCAGGACTATCGCTAAGCTCGGCAATGTCAACAGAGTATTCACGAATCCTACAGTTCGCCGATCAAACCAAATTAATTAACGCTGTGATGCGTTTAAAGAGAGATATTGTTCAATAGCCAGCCCTCTGTTAGCTCTAAGCCACTGCAACTCATACCTGATAGGTAGGTACCACCTTCCCGTCTATTTCTGAAACGTACCCAGTAGTCATCGAACCTTTCTACATACAGACAAGATATAGAGGAGAAAAAATAGGATAAAAGTTTAATGCAAAGTATCGCTGAAATATTTCTCCGGATCCCTTAACTCCGAACACCTACTTAAGGGGACTGGGTAGTCGGAATATCAATTTTTTAATAGCATTTTCCGAAACTACTGTCCTTTCTGAATAAAATACCGTTTGATTTATATTAAAATTCGCGAAATTGTAGATTTGACAGCTAAAAAGGTCAACCGTCAACCTGTAACGTCGCTTTTGCCCAGAAACTTTAGTCGCGTTTTTCTCGACTCTTTTTTTTCTCTTGATTTTTAACTAGCTGCGAATGAAACGGAGGTTCAGATTAACTTGAAAAAATTACAGGATATGTAAAACATGTGCGATTTCGTGTCAAACCTCTGATATGGTCCGTAAAAAATCGAGATTTGCGTACAAACACGACCTAAAAATCCGGGACTTTAATTTTTTGCTGAAAATCTCGAATTTTCACTGTTTAAGATTTCAACTTTATATAGCTGCCATTTAGTTTTAAATTAATATTTCGGAAATTCCCTCCGTTAATCGGAAGATACATTGATATACTAACGAAATCTTCTTTGTTTTTTAAATTTAAATAATCTGGTTCCGAATGGCACTGCTCACCGCAAAGACCAAACTTTTAAAAATGTTTCTTGGATGTCGGTTGTTACTTTATTATAAACATAAATATTTTTCTATGAAAAAATTACTAAATGTTCTTTAAATGTTGCTCTTTTAAGTGCAAAAAGTTCTGCAATAATAAATGCTTTCGCTTTTTCAAAAAAAATTCACAAACATTCGCCTCTTTTTGGCTGCCTGACTAGGTATAACCCCTTAATCGACGCCACCTATGTGCCCCGCAGCAGAGGCCGTTTCCCAAACGCCGATGCCTAAAAATATTATATGATCGACTTAAACGGTTCCCGCACGCTATCCAAGAATATAAAGGCCTCTCTTTAAAAATAAGCACGTCGCTTTGGACCTTTCGAGTAGGTTTTCTTCCTTCGGCCTTTTTGCGTCAAGTGCAGCGTAAGAAATCCATAGAATCGAGTCGAACAAGTAAACGCGATACAGCGAGAGGAAAAATGCCAGTTCTCGAACGAGAGCCAGTGAATTTACAGGCTGAAGGCGCGTTATTAACATAGGAGCATCATTTATGCATCGGTCGCTATGTTTGAAAAGTAATTACACTTTTGCGTGCCCGATTCACCCGGAATTTATGCGTCCGAAAAGATGTTACGTGTCCGTTAGTTTCGTGCAGGCCAATGATTATTAGTATCCCTAAAATGTGGCGGCAAGTTGTTATTAGCAAGCCATAACGTTAGCATAAAATGTCCCCTGGGATCGGTGGCCAGTGGCAAGCAAAGAGCTACGAAGCAAGCTGCTCGCAGAGGAAGAGGGCGAATACTATCGGGTTATCACGACCAAATCTGGGTCTGGGTAGGGCAACGACGCGTGGTTAAATTATTAAGGCTTCGTATAATTGGCCGTACTGACGCGACACCGCGCCGGCTTGCGGTTTGGTCGTGCGCGGAACACCCGGTATTTTCACCTGTCCACGAATATCTACCTATGCAGCTAGAGACGTCAGAGCTATGATTTTTCAGTAATTACGAACTTGCACTTTACCATATTTTCATTCGAGATCCATTTTCCTTTATTGTATTATAATATTATAGTATCGCGCGCCGATATTCCGTTACCGCGACGTTAAAATGAACAGCAGAGTACCTAATTCTACTGGAGCAAATGAAAGCCGCCGCAGTTATGCGCGAATCAATCCCGGTACGTTTCTATTTCCGTTCGATGTTCGTAATTAATTAAAGTAATTAGGTGGCGCGATTTACACGAATGTGAGAGGAGAGAAATGTTTCGATGCTTCTGGCGACGTTGAAAACGTTCGTGACTCGTCCGACCATTTCCGCCGGAGACTCAGAAAATGGAACAACTTCGACCACTGTTGTTCCTGCCCAAGTTTCTTAGCTTGTTTCTGTGGCTAGGGATCTGTTTGTTGTAAGCGCCGCAGACACACGAGTGAAGGCCTTAATTCGTTTCATTGACCGTATGAAACTAGGGGAGGACGGAACAGGGTTGGACGAGGGAGAGGTCTGAAGAGGAGAGATGGTACGCGCGCGTGCCTCACGGGGGGCATCGGTCCCAGTTTATTAAGCGTTATTAAGCGGGAAACGAGAAAAGAGCTCGACAGCGGCGGATCTTCATTTTACACGCGCGTCGCGGATACACGCCGCTACGGATTATCTTGGCGTACAGATGACTGACGCGAAATTCGAAAGAAGAGCCTTTAATCCAGGCCGCGCCGACTACGAGTTAAGCACAAGCTCCGAACTCTTCCGACCTGCTTCACGACTAACCGCCAATCAACAGCTCCGGGCGTTGCTTCGATTCCCTCCCGCATGTTTTCTCGATCGATTCCGGTGTCGAAGGCGGCGGCGGAACAGCAACGATTAATACCACGAGCCACGATTACTTTATAGCGACCCGTATGTTTACAGGAATCGATGGGGATGAAGAGATGAAAGGTGAAACGAACGAACCGTCGAACCCTGTGAAATTCCATCGAACAGTAGGAAACGTAAGAGAAAAAAAAAAGGTGAGATACGCGAAGCGAAAGTTTCGATACTCTGTAATTCGGTAAGAAGGGTAGGGAATTATGAGATACGAGGGAAGGCGCGAGGATGAAAAGGGAAATAATGTGCAGTCACGGCGAGGGGAATATTTTCGAGGCGCGGTGATATACAAGGAGAAATGCTCGCAAAGTAAAGTAGGAAAGAAACCCGAGGAGAGCCGAAAGTGGAGCAAACAACTCAACACCATCTTTAATGCAGGACATCTCATGAACCGAGTATGTAGTAGGTTTCCGCGATACTCCGAACAACGGGGTAGAAGGTGGAAACCTTTCCGAAGGATTCCAGCGTTCTTTCGCGCTAGAGTGAAGAGCACAAAGTAGGTACTTCTCCTGAAGAAAAAGGTATCCCTAACGGGCGGTTTTAGTATCGAACGAGGTAGGCACGCACGGTATCTTGCGCCGGCAACTATCGGAGGCGGAGGCCTGACATAGTTCTGTACGAATAAAAGCCGGAACTGTTCCACTGCTGTATCTTAACAACTCTTCCGGGAGGAGATGCGCCTCGGAGAGGTTTAAAGTAACGCCGATACGACGGAAGATGAGCACCGGCATTGGTGATCCGTTGATTACAACCCTTTCGTAGAGCTTAATTACCCCTAATTATCTAATCTAATTATCTTTCTCTTCCCCTCTTTACGAGCGAGAAACAACGAATGCGAAAGTACGGACGGAGGATCGCGAGGTTTTACGAAGAAACAACTCCGCCGGGCGCTTCAAAGCGACACGAAGCCGCCGTAAATAAAGGAAGTGAACCGACAACAGGATTTCTCCACCATAGACGTTCGAGTTCAAAGTTTAATGAAAAGCGTTACGTTGGGCCGAATCCGTCCCGTAAGTCGGAGAGAATGGCTCTTTAAATCTTATCTGGATTCGAATGTACGATTATCGGGGAACGAGGAGGCTACACGGAATGGGTGGAATTGGATAAAACGTCGTTAATCGTTGAACAAAGCTGGCATTGTCGCGCTAATCAGCGATGCCCAGCTTGATCGAAAATAAATTGCCGGCAGCGAGTACGCGGTGGCGGGTTTCAGCCGGGCACGAACGCCACTTTTCTTTATTGCACTTTCATACGTGTACTGGATACGTTTCAGGGCCGTGCCTTGAAACGTTACCAGCCAACCTTTTATCCCTCCCTAATACAGCTTCCCTTGGACACGGGTACGTACGTACGACCGTGTATACGTGGCCTCGATGATACTCTAAACGACACGATCGCGCGATCGTCCAATCGATTCGACAACCTCCGAGCGCGTCTCTTTAAAATTATAGCAATACGTGGAAAATGAGAATGCGATTGGTTGGCTAAGCGAAACGCGGTCGTGGGGCGGGAAAACTGACTGCGGAACATAGAATCGAATCGATCGACCGTGGTTCCTCCCGCTAAATCGTATCAAGTTTGCCCGTACGTGCTCTTCGGGAGCGCACGCCCTTGCCCTACGTCCTATTACGTTCGAGAGATGTCAGTTGGACGCGGCAAATAAATTCGCAACTACCGCCAGAGACGTTAACCTTTATGGCTGTGCTCTTTGCTTTGAAATACGTAACGCGGGGGAGTGTTTCCGGTCTGTCGGCGGACGCGCGGAGAAGAACACCGTTTAACCGATTTAAGGCTCGAAGCCATCGAGTGAGCGGTTGATCGAGCGGTCGATCGGTCGATCGGTCGTTAGGTCGTTCGCTGGCCCGATTGTAGTCCTTATCACTGGCAGTAACAGGGCTCACTCTCGCGTGCCAATGATTGCATGGTTCCTGGGCGTTCTACTGTGAGCCGTCGTCGTACTAATACTATTATGGAAGCAGGTCCTTGGATCACCGTCGGCCTACTGCCTTCTGTATCCTCCAGGAGTACAGCGGAGATTACGTGTACAGTGTCAGTTGCGCGTGCGTCCTAATTACGGCTAATGTCCATTGTTCACTCGTTGGACAGCGCGGGCAATTCTCCGGGCAATCGACCGTTCCGCGATGCCACAAAATCCTCCGTAAATCGCCGTGGATCACGCTTAGCGAATCAATGTCTGGACTCTAGAGATTCCGGGGGTGGGCAGAGATCGTGGTAAATATTTGCCAGTAAACCAGCCTCGCGAACCAGTTGCCACGAGCTGGCGAAAACGCTGCTTTCAACCGGAGACCTAAACCCAGAACGTGTCGCCCGAAAGAATTGCACTTCGTACTACAAATCCGCGAAAGTTTATGCGCAGCGTATCAACGGCACAGGCATAATTCACCTTGTATCGCGGCTATTCGTGCGCAACGGCCGACATAAATTCGATCAAATTTTCACACGGCGGAGTACGATAGAGCACGCGTGTCGCGCATGCCACTGTTGCCGAGAGGTATTTTTGAACAGAGAAAACGTGCAACTCGGCATCGCGGTTCACCGTTGCGTAGGTACGTGTGTACATATTATTCTAGCTGCGCGCTATTCCGTTTGGATGCGGGCTAAGTTGCGCCAAAAATCATTTTCTACGGTTCCCCGCACCTACAGAGATCTCAAGAGAACCGTCGATAAACTTGGACGGGTCTGCAGTTGTAGTTGGGAACGCGGACGATAGAATCGTGCAGGCAACTACGCGTGGAAACGCGTACGTGTGTTGCGCATTGGTGTAAACACGGGTTAACCGATATCTTTATCCCGCAAATAATTATTACACCCACCGACGCTGCCACGAGTCTCGCTCCGCATTCGATTTAATGCACCGAGTTATTCGATTTGTTGAAAACTTTCCTCGACAAATAGCTGGGTATTTATCTCCCCACGTGTTTCCCATGGCCAGGAATTTTGTTAGCAAATACGGCTGACACGTTGGTGTTGAATTTCGTTGAACTTTAAAACGCATCCACCAGACTAAGACGAATTTCCGCTCATATCGTTCGGACACCACGTTTCCCATGGCTTAACTTTAATGCGAGAAAGCGCGGAATCACGGGAATCGCGTGGAGCGAGGCTTAAGCTTGGCTTACGCTTTAAGTGACAGTAATGAAATCAGGTGTCAGTTGGTTTTGTTGGGAAGGTATTCTGGTTTCTTCCGTGAGCGCGGTGCGCGAGCATCCGTTTCACGATAACGCATACCTCGGCGGAGCGATCGATCGCAATAAATAAATAAATAAGTTAGAGGAACGGCAGTATCGAACGCGCCGTCTAAAAGTTCTTGTTTAATATTTAAATGATGGCCCGAGCAGTGTCGCATGACGCGAGGACTCTTGAAAAATGAGCAAACTTCGTCGAATGTTTCTAGCCGTCGCTCCTCGCGGAAACACCGCTTCTTCTTTTTTTTTTTTTTCCCCGAGCGTACTTAATTAATTGACACGCAAGCTCGTAATAAAGAGCTGCGAAGAGCGGCGAAGGAAAGGAACACGAGCGTGGAAGAGGAAAGGCCAGAGGCCTCGAAAGACGATGAATGGGAAGAAAGGTGAGAGGCAAACGAGAGGCCAGTGAGAACGATGGACCCGGGGAAGGTAAGAGAGTGGGACGGCTCGGCGGACCGAGAGGCTGCTGTTCAAGTATCCGCCTCGGGCAGTAGTTACACTTACACCGTACCTCGGTTCAGCTTCCCCCGCAATTCGCCAGTACCTATACGTATATACTTCGGATCCTCCCGGGCTTTTCCTAAAAGATATACAAGCAGAAACCCCCCCTTCTCTTTATAGCCAACCCGATCCCTTCACTCCGCATTTCGACCTCCTTCCACGCACGTTTATTTAGCTACTATGTGTACTTGACATTACGTAATTAAATGCATACACCGGCAGTGGGAACTGCCACCCCGGTGTGTACGTATTAACCTACGGAAGATGCATACGTCGCTTTCGAACTGCGCCGCCGAGACAACATAGGAACCTACGTATAGTTAAGTAGATATGTCCTGCAATCGTTCACGGAATCACGTATAAAATAACCTTCCCCTCTCTTCGTTTTTCCCCCTGAATCGTTGTGTCGCGGAGAATAATTAAAGATGAAATTACATCTAGAGAGGCACGGATATCAGTGTTCCATACGCTGCCGCACGCGTAAACGCAAAGGGTTGGAATCTTTTGACGAGAACACCATCGCATGCTACCACTACCCGTGTCTACATTTTATTTATCGCCTGTTAACCCGCCGTGACTGTGGCCGACGTAATCGCGGGGTCATTAAAGTCATTAAACCACTACAGAACCACTCTCACCAATCTCTGGCTTATTCCGTGCACGTTCTCCTTCGTGCTATTTTTCCCTTGCTTTTGTTAGTTGTCGTGGTGAGCTTTACGAGTGGCAACAACGTGTCTGGCGAATGGTTTCGCCGTACAGTAACGTACCACTACAATTTCTTCCGATCCTAATCGACTTTACAATAATTTTGTCTTATGTATTCAGAGATCCCTAGGTGGTTTATGATTCTGCCAGCATAACGGAGTTCATTTCTGTTGCAGCTATCGCGGTAACGAAGTGGCGATGATTAAATATCGCGTATCGTTGCGCGATAATCGAGGGAACGAATAAATCGAAGGGGAACGGGAGAAAAGGGTGGAAGAAGAAGGCGATGCGAAGGCGAGACAGTAGAATCTGGTTGAAGGAAACTAACAATAAGGAAAGTGCGGCTTTGGTCGGGCGGTTCAAGTCTAATGAACGAATGGGGTCTCTGCAAAAAGGGAGAAGGGGCAATAAAAAAGCTTACCGTCGCTTTTGCGGTCAGTTACTTTTCACCCTTTACTGCTCCTTTTCTCCTCTACATCCTCCATACTACGTAGCAGACGAATTGCAGCAAAAACAACCGCACAGGCATTTCACGGTTAGGCGAGTCTTTCTCTATTAAGGGTAATGAGAAAATAAAGAAAAATAAAAAAAAAATAACAACAATGCGATCCTATGAAATTTCTTCTGCAACGTCTGATTGATTCTCCCCTTTTATTTCCACCCTTACGTACGGCGGAGACTCGAATAACTTCAGTCGGTGCCGCGGAATAGTGAAACGACTGTGAATCGATACTAATAACGGTGATTTAACAGGAACGAATACATTTAACGAGGAATTGTGGGCAGATGCGTAAGATCACCGTGATATCCACATTTAAATCACGTTGAATGCAAAGCAATTGCTTCGGCCCTAGCAATATCAGGACGCGCATGGAGAGCTATCGATCCGTTGAAAACATTCCCGTACAGTCTACAGAAAACGAAGAGGAAGCGGGTAGGAACGAATTAACAGAACCGATGTCTGAATTGAACCGTGGCACTGCGAGAGTGGCAAATGGGATGGATCTATGTAAAAGCGAGTAAGAAGAAATGTAATCCAATTGCGGGTAATCGTTGTGCTCGCTGGAAGCTCGTGCGGGCATTCGGGCGAGATATCGAGTGATTAAAAATAATATGCGAGTGCACGTGATCGGAAGTTTGCTCGCGTGTAAGCCAACACGAGCCAACCACGAGTCACGCCGGTTGCCTTTGATTCCCGCTTTTCCACCCTGCTTTTTTCCTCCCGCTTCCTCCTTCTTCCTCCCCCTTCCTCCCCCCGGCCGCTGATCCCTGCACGAACCTAAGTGACAACCCTCTTTTCGACCTACTAGAAATCGTTCGTGTGTTAACTTTGTACCAGCTCTGCACGTACCACGTGGGAAGCGTGATTAATCGACGGAATAATGGCCTCTATAGCTGCGGCTTTCGGGCAATGTTTCGATGCCCTTTTCTTCGATCGCATCCAACCGTATCCCACCACTTATACCGCAGCGTTTCTGCCGTTTAGTTAAGTTTAGTTAAGGGGAGTTATGTAACTGGATGGAATAAATGTGCGTTTGCCTTCGACGACTTCCATATCCCTATCGTTTCTAACGTTAGGTACTGCATGCTATCACTACTTCCATCGACACTCTAATTAGCAATTTCTTCTTTTTTTTTCGTACAGCAGTGTGTTTAAACATTCCTAGACTCGCATCTACTGAAAGTAACCGTGTCTGAAGGTAAGGGCGGCATTTGCAACGAACGGTACGCTGCTCGAAGCCACTGCAAGATATTCGCGTCGGTCGTTACAGTCGTATCAGTCGTTTCGTATGATCCTTACATGGTTCGGAAGCCTGCGACACTAATTCACTGTCGGTAAAGAAGCTACTCAACTATCCGCAGCGAGCTCTTCCACTGCCGGTAACACATTTCTAGATGGTCGGTAACGCGAATCGAGAGGCGTCGGTAAGGACTTACCTTCGTGTCTCATACTTTATTCGGGGACGATACGGCAGCATGGTTAAAACGCTTGGGACAGTTTCATAAACTATCGAACAAAGTGTACTTTGTTTAAACGCTTGCAGAACAGTTTTTATATAGCGGATGGTAGATCGGTATGATCCCTCCCTTCAAATAATCGTAATCAGCACAGCATCTTTCAACGCGAAGATGTTAAAAAAATCAATATGATCGAAGGAGCACTTTAAAATGAAACCTGTACAAATCGCATGTGATTTCAGGTCTGTGGTCGCATTATCTAACGATGAGTGACCAGAAGCAACGCTGCATCTAGCAAAATTCGGAACAAGAGATCGCACTGCTCGAGATTATAAAGAACCGTCGGATGTTCATTAGGAACGCGTTGATATTGCCTATGTATTGAATGCTTAAAATTATAGCTTAAAACTACAGTATAATTAAATACGAGAGGTCGTAACGTGTGCAGAGTTGAAAAATTTCGATACTTTTGAAGTATCGACTGATAACAGAAATCAACCTTACTTTTTACCTAATCGATATCTTCCACACGTGACCGCTCTAAATTTATTTACGGAAATAGTAGTGGTGCGTGCACGTTTTATTATGCAGAATGCACGCGACAAATACAAACGAGAACTGTAAGTTGTTTGCGTGAAAAGATTCTTAAGAAAAAAAATATGTAAACAAATCTTAGCACTCTACAATAAGTAACAATTCGGTAAAACAACCGAATCGTACATATGTGTAGAAGAAAAAGCGTTCGGCAAATTTTAGATGTTAAAAAAAGTATACCGACCGAATTACGCGTAACGAAAGGGAATTAATAGTTCCGCGTTGAATTACAAACTTTCGATTATGTACCGAGATTCTATTTTATAGCATCGTTTTAATACGATCGTGGTGAAAAATTATGACAGAATATATTCAGTAACATTGCACGCCGAAACAACAAAGCAGTAAATAATACTAATACCGATACATGAGTAATATCAATGTACGGACGAAATTAAAACATAATTTACGCGGGAAAACTATTTTCTCGGAAATGAACGATTTAACCGTGCAACGATTCGCGATCCTCCTGTATGCCCGATATTTTGCGACGGACATAAGGAAAAAATGTAACTATTACACACAGCCAAAACACTGATAATATTACACGCGAAATGACTGTATTATATGGAAAAATAGCATGGTAAGCACGATTGCTAGAAGTGCATGTTACTGAATACACAATTAAATAAAAACAACAAATAACTAAATAAAAAGTAAACAAAAATAAACATACGTTTCTCTGCAGTTAATGTGTGAACGGTTTCGCGCATTCCCTCCTGGGGCCGCTCTTTCGGTACGCACCTGTATCCTATCTCGATTTCGATCCTCTTTAGGTCCGTTCTGAAAGCAAACAGAGAAAAAAACATTAATTTCGCTATATAACGATTAACGTTCCTGGATACATACAACATATACGTGGATACTCTTAAAGTTTAAGAGATACCAGGTGTCCATTGTTAATAAACTTGGGAAAATATGATAAACAATTGCCGAAGTGTAAGAAAAAATTGAGGCCTGACGTCTGATTGCGCGTACACAGAACGGCTGCTCAGCTGTCGACGAAACAAGAGAATACGAACGCAAAGGAATAATTGATATTAAGAAGAAAGTGATAATAATACGTTGGATAATGCAAAATGAAAAATAGTACGCGCCTCGGAGTGGGCATTAAACAACGCGACTGTTTAGGAAGATATCGCATAATCGATACTTTTCCTTCGGAGCGTTCGAGCAAAGCAAGAAAAATAGAAAACTGCAGATATACGAGGCAGGGGTGGTGAAGGAGGCCAGAACGGTTCCGAGAAACTACTAGGAATGTCCACCGGAAAAGTTACGACGAAGGGTAGAGAAAAAATAAAAACAAACCGAGGAGCGAGTAGGACGGAAGGACGAAGGAAAGCATGTCGAGATACGAGAGGTTATACGTACTGACGCGCTCGGCTGACATGCGACGCATGCTTGCCTCCGAACTCGGAATGTTTCCTATAGATTGTAGAGTGTCGTATCGTCGTTCGCCGACTCGACTCGTACGACGGGAAACTCATTGTTCTATTAGCGATTCGTCATTAATTCGGTACACGATGTAAACAAATTGACTGCCTCCTTGTTTGGAGGGCCACCGTGGAAAGGCAGAACAAACGATTACGTACGGAATAGCAAAACACTTACCACGATTAATCGTATTCACGTCGACCGATCGAGTACTAACACTCGTCCCCCGCTGTTACATCGTTAACCAACGTACACACTGTCTGTCTGCTACACACTGATTCTAAGAAACTCGTGTGAAATATATAAAAAAGGCAACAATTAGGAAAGGGACAAGAAAGTCGCCATAGCGGTGTTGGTACTGGGCGGCCATATTGCTCTGCCTTCCCCCTCTCGACATCTGACGGAGCCGAACGAAAACGGCCGGTTATCCACGAGAAGTAATACCGCGTTCGAGGCAGCAACACGTTGTGCTCCCGCCGCCCGGCTCCGCGTTTGTCCTGCCAGTTTAGTGTTTACCTTCTTCCTTTTATTTCTTAACTAATCTCGTAAATGTGTAACACGTGTATCCGCCAACTTTATCCAGTGCAGTGCTTAGAAGTGAAGTGCATCGACTGGCGTCGTTTCTAACCCGCCTTCGTTCCCATCAGAGAACAAGAAGTTTTCTGTTATTCCCGATTATTGCTGCCACAGAGGACCAAAACCTCCTTCCTGCGTGTCCTTGCATCGAAAGTGAGTGAAATACTCTTTCTTCTAGCCTTTCAGAAAAAATTCTCTCTTGTTTTGATTTTGGCGCTATCCTAATTCCTACACAGCAATCACTATCCAACCTCACAAACTTTTATTCGGTGCATTGTGCACTGCGCATTGTTCGTACTAACAATAAGATACATATATTGGAACAAAGAATTTAATCAAATCCTGCTGTTGGCTTCTCTCATTTCCTTTCCATAGTACGGTTCGAACAGTAGGTACATAGTGCGGTTCGCAAGTAAAAGCGGGAATTTGAAATAACTCCCTCACTGGCATAACAGATGGCGCCCTGGTGCTCTCAGTCGAGAAATATTCAAACCATACCTTACGCGAGATTCCCTCGTGTAATCTTCATTTATACATCGCAGTCAAAGAAATGCGTATTAGTTATATATAATTGACTTGTGTTAATATTTATATTTGATACGCGAGAAAAGTTAAACAAGCCAAAACGATTAATATTGAAGAAATAGGAATTATGTGGAATTATCAGTCAAGTTCCTTTAGTGTCTATGTATGTAAGTACACAAATTATCATATAACGCGTATAATGTTTAAAATATATGTGTGATTTAATTCGATTGGTACTTATTCCACACTTCGCGTAGTGCGCATCAAGAAATTTGTAAATTGTATGTAGGTGCACGCATGAATTTCTCACAAGTGAGTTCTCTCTCTGTTTCTGAGTTTTTAACCGACTTCAAAAAAGAGGAGGTTATAGATTCGACCCATATGTATTTTTTTTATGTTTATCCCCGCATAACTCCTCAGCATATGGACCGATTTTGATGATCTTTTTTTTTATTTGAAAAGGGGCGATGCCCCGATGGCCCCATCCTAGACTGTATCAATATTGACCCAACATTTTGCCAGTTCTGGTTAATAATACAGACTATAGTCAACCTAAATATTATTATTTTATGTACATACGCGCATATTTTCTCAGCATGTTGTGTCAATATATATAAAACTAATAAGTTAAAAATGAAAATTTAAAAAAAATTAAAACCAACTTCAAAATAAAAAAAATGCACTAAGAAGTAAAAAATAATTTTTTCCCTTATTTAATCTACCACTCTCATATTTTTTTAAGTCGGCGCCAGATTTAATCTACGACTCTCATATTTGTTAATTCTGCGCCAGATTTACACAGTGCAAATGCTGAGGCGCCGACTTAAAAAATATGAGAGCCGTGGATTAAATAAGAGAAAAAATTATTTTTAATGCATTATTATTATTTTAAATTCGGTTTTAATTTTTTTTTAATTTTTTTGTATAATACTTGAAAGTTCCAACATAAATTCATGACGCGTGTCAAATGTCGCGTGCAAGAAATTGCGAGCATCACAGGATATGTACGTGTTTCTGAAGTTGAGAATTTTCCGTTCGTTATACCTATGTAGAGAGGGAGACCGTCGCGCAAAGAGTCGTTACGCGAGTTTGGTTATCCGCTACCATATGAAAGCACGCGCGTGTATGTATAACTTCCTTAACGAACTTGGCAACGAAGTTTGCTTATATTTCAATCTCGCATGCGCGCTTAATTAGCGTCAACAGTTTCGGGATAGTAGCCCGCTAGTTTGTTTTTCCGTTTCTTAATATGTAGATACCTAAATACAAACGCACAGAAACGCAGCTGCGACTCGTTCTCCCCCTCAGCCTATGCAACCAGTATGCTTTTCCAATTAAGGCGCAGAATAAATACACACCCATCCGTCTTGTATCCAATTTATTTCATCCAAATAATTCATCCCAGCGCTGAGCGTAACTGTGCTTTCGTTCTCGGCCGTAGGGCTCGACGTACGGCGATAGAACGGAAAGGGTTGCGGGGTTGGAGTTTCAAACTCGTATAAACGTGTGCGTAGCGTAGCGATCTCTTTCCATGTTTCTGATTACTTTAGAAACTTTTCCACAACTCTGGCCAATGCGGCGGAAGCTTTTAGACGCTCGTCTCTTTTAGTTTGTCACACGTAGGTTTGCCACCTACGTACGGGGACGCGTGAGGATTTGCAAAGAATGCCATCGGAAAATCTGACACGCCTTCTTTGGACACGAAGTCGTAAAAATGTGGAAATCGCTGGCAAGAGAATACGTGGAGGGGGAAGATTTTATCTGCCGGGGCGATACATCGCATGCGTACGCATCGATGTTTTATTCCGCGTGCATGCCGCTTTTCAAATGCAGATCGATATGATTGTGTAGTGTACATCCACTTGTATATATGTACCTACATATTTACGTAGCGTTGAATGGCTGATCCGATGTGTAGGACCTACTATAAAATACAGTGTCACCTTATCTTTCGTTTGACCCGTGAGCTGTAAGCTACCACGTTTTTACAAATGCATATCTATATTTATTTATTATTATTATTTATTATTACGTTTATTATACGTTTTTACGAATGCATATCTATATTTAAATAGATCTGTATGTGGCTTGGAAAGAAGTATGCTCGTAGATTGCCTAAAAGATCTACTACTTGTAACAAGTATTTGCTTCTCTGTCGGTTGATTGGCATTTTCGAAATAGCGATGACAAAAGGGCGGCCTTTATTTTGGTCCCCGAGGGATCGTGGGAAGTGTGCACATAAATTTCGTGGACCATCGGCTATCGACCTTAACGGTTCGGTGAGCGATTATTCGAGCCGCTCGAGAGGCCGCTTTCCTTTCTCGATCGCTGCGAGTTTCGTTCGTTTGAACGAAACTAACTGATTTCCCACGGGATAAATCTTTGGCTAAGCCGTGGAACCTTGCTGGAAATTCGACGTAAATCGATCGCAAAAGCCCAGACGCGATTACGAACGAGTTGCCGTCGATTCTTAATCTGAAATGGTTCTTTAGCCTCTCCCGGACGACCCAACCCGTCTATATTCCCTTCCTTTTCTTTCTCTCCCTCCACCCTGTCCCATTTTCTTTTCCCTCGGATGTACCTACCCTATCTTTCACGAATGTCTCGCTTTATTTCGCCCGAGCTATCCGGCGCACGCGACACACGCGAAACACGCGACACACGCAATCCAAAACACGTGTGGTGGATGCCGTGTGCTGTATCCCATTATCCCTCGGGAGATTTGTATCTGTAAGCTGCTCGGGGCAACTCTGTCTTGAAATAGCTGCTATTCCGTTCCACTAATCATATCGGAAGGGATTTACGCGCGTACGGAACAATTACCTTCCGACTAATTTCCTACGCCTGTTTTCGATCGTCGCACCAGTAATCTTTCATCTATTCAACCGGACCGCGGGGCGAGAAAGTCTTATCGTTTAACTTGTTAAATATGTTGGTACAGCGCACTCGCACAAACGTTTCTTTAATCCACGATTAGTGCCACTAACACTTCTAAATACGTCCAGAATAATTAGCCACGATTGTGGTCTAGTGTTGATCTTACGTTAGTATTAAACCCCGGGAAATCGAGACTCTATGTGCATATACTTATACGGGTTAGCCTTTGTTCGCTTTGCCGGAGTAGGAAATTCGACAAGGCTATTCAATTAGGACGATATGTTTCAATTTCCACCGCGCATCCTCACGAGTATTAGGCAACGCTCGTGAAAGCTCGACTATGTTCAGGGATTGCGTACGTGAGGGGTAGATAGGTGGGGTAGAACTCGAAGAACGCTGGCAAATCTCCGTGGATGTGCTCGGCTTTCCTCGTCAGAGTTCTTGTTCCACGGTATAATTAGAATTTTCTAAACAAAAAGAGAGCCCTCGCTCGACAGAGAAATCCAGAGAAATTAGAGGTGAAAGAACCTCGTTGAGGATTCATGCCACTGTCCCGTATCGGTTTTGTATCCAGATCGCTCGATCGCCAACGGCGGCGGGCGGATATCTAATCGTAAGAATTCTTTATGTCTACGTGCTCGGCTACGTGCTTGCGGAGCGAATGTAAGTTTGCTTCCTCTTCTGAGAGCGAGAGAAATCTCGGATACATACCTACGAGAATAGTTGTTCACGAGAGCCTGGCTGCAACTCGGGTATTCCATCGTTCGAGGAGATCTCGGTAACGGTTAATTAACCGCGAAGAGGGTAAACCTTGACGTCTCGGTCGTCTCTGCACAGCCGAGGCGAATTAGGGCCAAGGGTTTTTAAAAAGTACGCGACAGGCGGCACATCGCATGCATCAAGAGCAACGTGTCGCGTCGCGTCGAGGAGGCTCGAACATTTCTGGAAGATTATCTTGCGAGATTGGATGCTGGTCCAGGGAGAAGCGGCAGTATGTATTTGCCTCGAATCAATGGTACCCCGCGCCGCACAGTGGTCCGAAATCGCCAAAATTCAATTTTCGAAGCATATAGGGTAAAGAAACCAGTAAATGACCGAATTGTTGAATGAGAAGCCCAGTAAATGACCGCATACTTTTATTAAGAATTGTACTTATTAATGTTTGTTTAATAAGCAAAACTAAAAATATGGAATATTGAAAGTCCAACTACACTCTATTTATAAACAAATAGTAATTTGTAAATTTATAATTGACATTTCTTTGCCTAATGGTCATTCACTGGTATGCGGTCAATTACTGGTTGGTTTACCCTAGTAGCTTTTTGCTATTATAGCAGATTTGTTGTATATATATCAATGCATCAAATGCCGCTTGAATTTCTTTTAACTATATATTTATTGGTTACTGAAATATCGGCCGTCACAGTTGACGAAATTTCATGCTCCTTAGTTTCTTGAAAATGTTTAATGTGCCAGAGAAAGTTCGTCTGGAAAGATCCATATGTGAAACAGTTTACCATTAAAGTAGGTATAAATATAAACTTTCCACGGAAACAAAGTAAAATAGCTTTGAATTTACCTTGTCATTCCCTTCTCAATTTGTCATAAATTTAAGTCATGTTTTAATAAAACGGAAGGAAAACAGAGATGAGTTTCACTGAGTGTCAAGTATGATATGCAATTGAGAAAATTTGCGATAAATTGCGAGTTTTTAAGATATTTAAATTTAAAGTGCCAAGTGTATTTAGTAATTAGTATACTTATGAATTGAACAGCATTCGCCGTTTCAAACAACACAACAAGTTTTCTTTTATTATTTTCGACAACATACTTGAACCACGTGACCTACTAAACGCAGAAACGTGAGTTTTTCCACTAGAATCCGAAAAAATAAAATTTTCAAAATAATTTTTAAAAAGTTTTAAAATACGTCGTCATATTACGGGGACATTCTACTCTCTCGGTCGAAAATTCCGCCACTTTTCAGTGATAGTTTTCATAATGAAATAAACCCCTAACGTTTTCGAACTTTCGGGGGTATTTCGATTTGGAACCATTGTGCGCGAGTTGCTTGTCAATAAAAAAAAAAAAGATACGTCTACGCGTTTATCTGGATGTGTCTATCTCGTGCGCCGCCGTGTTTGTAGCCACGTGCGTTCGGTGGAGAACTTTTTCCGGACTGTTCGCGTAACGTTGTTCCACGAGTTCGACCAAGTTTCGGGACAGAAACGAAAGAACAAAGTTTGGCGCGAAAGTGGAAGTACCTACTGTTCCCAGCGGAACAGCTCACTCGAAGAGCCAGTACGTAGGTAGATATACACACACAGGTACAATACACAGGTAGATCGGCAGCGTGAAAATATTTTCACTCGCGGTGTCGCAATCTGCGCTGATTGAGGTCCGTTTTCAAATGATTGTTCATAACGGCGCGAGCAAGCAGATTGTGGATTGTAGTTACCTACGCGGCTCGCACGCTCCTAGAATGTTTGCCGGGTTGTCTGCTCTCTGTTCTCTGTTGTCCGTTGAAAGGGCAGCGCGGTGGATATTTGCGTGTACCTACTGTTCCGCGTGCGCGGCAAATGGGAAACTGGAAAAATCGGTGGAGAGATTTTTGTAACGGGTGGGCTCGGGTCGAAAGAGAAATTAGAGTGTGGCGTAGCCATTCCGGTGCTCGGAATAGATGCTCGGTGGCTCGTGTTACGCCTTCATCGTCCGAGGGTGTAAGGGGTGGTGGCAGATCGATGACCACGCGAGGGTGTTGAACGCACGTGACGTCACGACCCATACATTGCTACGAAATCGGGGTTAGACAAGCCTAAGCTCGGTACATATGTGTATATGTAGGCAGGTACTGCTGGAGTGCTGGGAAGCACACCGTTCCCGTCTCTTCTCTATCCGGTCTATCCAGTCTATCCGCTCCCGCGGGTCGCCCCGGCTACGTTTCACACTGCCACCTTCTCTGGCGCGCACTAGCCGGAAGCATGTCCAGGAGGGACAGAAACAAGGTTGTTCCGCTATAAGGTTAAGGTATTATTACGTTTGATGCGCGTATGTACGCGAACGGTGACGCAATCACAACGCGCCAACAGGAATACGTCCGCGGGCGGACGAGAGAAACTTATGTACGTTCGTTATGCATTTTCGCGGGACCTGCAGGCACGAACGATCTCGCGTTTCCGTAGCTCGCGCACGGTGTACGCTGTACACCGGCTACGCAGAAGCAGAGACGACGGGCCTTTTTGGTACTCGTGGGCTCTACGCTCCGCTGAACGCTCACTCTCCGACCTACTAATTTACCGGATTAATTAGCCGAGACGCTAAGACGTGCCGGAAAGCCGGAAAGCCGGAAATCCAGAAATCCAGACGTCGGGACGGACAATTTCTGTCGTATTACCGAATCCCTAGCTTTTCCTTCTGCCGATCCTTGGCAAGTTCGAGTAAACTTTCGTGGCGGATTAAAACGTAAATCGGCTGGCCAGCAGGAATTGTAGGTAAGTACTTACTTCGAAATCAGATCAGGCTTATGCGCGGGGGAGATCGGGACTGGTAGGCCAGTTTTTCGGTTTTTGATTTTTAACAAATTATGTGGGCGAAATACATATCATTAAACCGGTTTGTATATTTGATGGGGCATATGTTTGGATATCTGTTTAAATTATTAATGTTGACTCAATGTGACAGCAATTGTTAAGGTATTTTAATGTCTTTCTAACACCTTCCAGGCTGGTCAACCAGCCCCATTATCGGGGTTGACTATAGGTACAATCAGTTAAGAAAAATGTTAGTAGTAACTTATCTCAGTGGTAATAAAATAACACAATGTCACAAGAGCTGTTTCATTATAAAATTATTTAATTACTAATTTCTTTCTTTCATATTTTAATAATAAGCTGAAATTGTTTTCAACTTAAACATTAATTATAATGTATTTATAACATAGGGAAATTTAATCAAAAAATAAAAATCGCTTTATGAATAACAAAATAACAATTTAAACCTTATTAACGTTATTAGTCAACCAGCCCCGACCCATAATTTTAACTTCAATAATCTATATAACCGTAAATTATTTATGTATAAACAAAAATACTATGTCAATAGATCGTCTAATAAGCAAACTTAAAAATAGTCCCTTAACATTTATTCTATTGTAACTATATAGACCGCGAAAAAATAAAATTTTTAAGAATAAATATTTACTTACGTAGTCAATTTTTCGACAAACGCTGATAACCGTTAAAAAAACGTGCGACCTAAATGCATCGTATAGTAGAAGTGACTTCTTTCTACAGTGAATCTTTCCGCAGTAGAGCTTATGTCGGTGCAAAGTTATTAACAATTAGTCAACCTACCCCTTGAGACAACCAGCCCCGGTCTCCCCTAAAGTGCATCGTTAAGTTTCACGGAAATTCTCTGCAACGATCTTTATCGATTCCTTATGCATAAATATTTCTACGCCCCACTAACGAAGGGAATCTGGCAAAGTGTATCTACTATTATATTGGTCAACCGTCTCCGTTTCTCTTTCTTCGTTGCGAGAAACAATTACAACTCTGATAGACAGTAATTGATTGTCGGTAGATACATAAACATATGTAGAGAACTTTGTAGTACAACGATCCGTGCTCCACCAAGCACTGTCAACAGACAGCTTACACCTTGAAATTTAATTATCGATCGCAGAGCCGTTCGGATTGCCACATGTGCTGATATTACCTCGGGTCTGTTACTATTATTCCTACAAATTCCCAGATTAGCTGCGACGCATTTACCTACCACGTGTTCCATGACGAAATTTTTATATTCTGCAAGGCTCCGAGTACCGCAATATTAGTCGCATTTCTGGGATACCGTAACGTAGAACAAAGTACAAAAGGGACCGTGTTATCGATTAACCTCCTTTCGGCGAGGAATTCATTCGCTTTTTAAAAACCAAGGTATTTCTCTGACAATGTTTGACATAGATTTGGTCGCAACATTCGCGGCTGTACGATTCATCAAAAAAGATCTCATTAGTGTTTATCCCTTCCGCTTCTCTCTCTCTTTCTCTCTCTCTGTCTCACTCATATTCGCTTACTCGGTCACCGTGGTTTCTCTCTTCCCTCAAAAGCGTGCGATACGTTTCACGCACTGTTGTGCTACAGCGTAATCGCGTTAATGATTTGCGGGGCATCCGCGCTAATGATCGTCGACGCTCTCTGATGCAGAAGGGCGAGAAGGATGAGCGGAATGTGTATGTGTGCGCGGTTTCGGGGGCAGGTTCGGGGTGGTAAAAGCGGAGAGCGCAATTGTGTTCGCGATTAATACCTACTGGAAATCCATCCGTGCGAAATCCGAAACGCGCGTGACTCGACGTTTTTCCAATATAGCAGCACCGGTATGTGGAAAAAAGTGTAATAATTATTATCGATTGAAATTTCTCTCGCGAGCCGTTAGTCCTTTCTCTGTCTCGCATAGTAGGTAGTTTTAAAAAATCTTATTCCCACTTCTCATCTCGCGTTAACAATCCGCTCGAAAGCCATCTTCACCGAATCACAGGAATTTTGACAGCGGGCAGTAATTATTATTCAAACAGAAACGCTGACAGCGCTGGCTCTCGATACGGCGGCACCTTGAGGTCCTTCAGGGTGGCTTTAATCAGCCTTCCATTGTACACAGGTGCCGTTGACTGTAATAACGGAAATGCTGAATAGAAGATTAGATTAGAACTAATGCTGCTCGCCAAACGAGTCGATGGGCGAGGCTGGATACCCGGGGGAGAATATGGAACGATGGACGTAGATATAATCTACTCGCAGATCTGGGACATAAACGTCAAACGTTCGAAGTGTACTTACAAGCGGTCGATGTTACGTCGAAGATTTTCTGTCCGCTTATGATTTTGGGTCGTTCGATCCCAAATATCCCGGTGTCGCTTATGGGCTATTAAAAGTACTTCCTCCGAGGGATTAGACTTATCGTCGGACATTAACGGCGGATAAACGGGAAGTTGAATTTTCCCGTTCTCCGTGTACCACGGAGAAAACTCTTCATAAGGCGAAATAGCTTAGCGAGTTCGCTTTCGCGAAGACACACCGTCTGCAATTCCTCGATACATAAACGTTTACAGAAGCCGAGTAATAATATCCGCCGGTGAAAAGTAAACGTTTTCGGAGAAAAGAAGACTTCGTTGATATAGTAAACAGTAATGCACAAGGTTCCGCGAGTATGTAGTATATACCCCCCACCAGTTCGGGGCAACAGTTCGGAACTTACAATAACAGGGATTCCAGTAGGTATTCCTTCGAATCGAAGTTGGCCTTTCTATTACAGAAAAGTTGGTGCGATAGACTGCGCGCGCAAGTACGAGCGCGATAATCCCTTCCATTTACATCCTACGATACATAGAAGTTTCTCCCTAACTGCGTATGTACCTACATGCATGTATTACTATGAATATCGATGAAACCATCACGTTCATTATGGTCAGCGATAACTCACCGGCCGTAAAAATATTTTTATTGCGACGCTACAGCTCGTTTATCCATCGTAGTTTCTGGTCCCTCGATCCGTTCGTCCTTTATCTACCCCGTGGACATTCTTTAACTAGGCGGAGACAAATCCGCGGCACTCGACCGGGCGAAACGTAAAGCGAGAGAACGAAAGAACGAGAGTTAGAGGCAAGGAATACGAGCGATGTGGAAGAGTGCAGCAACCTGCAGCGAAGAAGAAGCGGTAGACCGGATTAGCATAGATATTGAGCACTCGACGGTCCGGCGGAGGAAAAACATTTTGGACTTCGTTACTGTGTTAGCCCACCCATCACTTCCATCCGCCGTCTCTGTCTCTCAGTCTCTCTTGGCCTGCACGCCTCTCCTCTGTTCATAAAGTACCTACTTAGGTATCCGCAAACAGACGTGGTCGGTTCTCTGTTTCTCGCATTTCAGATAAATCCTTCGATCCTACTCGTCAGCTAAGAGCTACAGACGCACCGTTTCCCTTTGGTCGGTTTTATCAAAATTTTAGTAGGGGAGACCGGGGCTAAATGTTCCGGGGGTAAGTTGTTCCGACAGTTCTATCTTCAAAATGAAAAAGAGCGCTGTACATTAAATTATTTTTTCCACAGAGTGGCTTGATCAACTTACACGGAAAATATAATTTAAAGTACAACGCTCTTTTTCATTTTGAAGATAGAACGATCGGAACAACTCAGCCCTCGGAACTTGCAAAGATTTTACACCTGTTTCGATGCATCGAGGGTTGAGATTTTCGTTGTCGGATGCTTTCCGCCACCTAAATACATAATACAGGCGCCTTATCGGAAGCGTGACTCGTACAAGTTGAACTTCGCGAAAAGCTTGCTACGATAGCTGCTCATGTGTGCATGTGTGTGCGTGATTAAAGTTCAGGGTTACCCCGGCACTTGCGATAATGAGAAACTCAGCCAAAAGTCCGAGTTTGCTCGTGCAGGTAATCACGGAGGTATAACCGCAAGCATATAACGAGTTACAGCAGTCGAATCAAGCCGCCGCGCCATCTGTTCGCCATTCGTTTCGAGCCCTATCGACCATTTTCCTACTTAGCTCGATGTTATTCTCGGTTTCACTTTAACGTAGGTACCCACTCGAAAAATGTCGCGAAAGGACCTTCGCGAAATATTCGAAAAATCAAACACTTATATAGAGTGATTTCGGAACAGTGTAACCGATGCGATCGACCTCGAGCTTGTGTTTTTTGCAACGTAGATAGTATCGACGCGCGTTACGAAGAGTAGCACGTTTCATTTTTTTCTTATGGACAACTGCATGTAGAAAAAATTAAACGTGCTACTTTTCGTAACGCGCGTCGGTATATTCTGTGGAGGAAATGAAATTTCTATCGAAGACTAGCTGGCAGCGCGAATCTAATTATCAGTCCTGGAAGGGACTATTTTTAAGCACCCAAGCTACGTCTTAGCTGGCCACCACTGACGTCGAATTAGCACAGGCTCCATTATTTAAATTCGGTGGATATAAAGGAGGGATCAGCGTTAAGTCGTACTCCAAGATATTGGCTGCCGAAGCTTGTCTGCGCGGAGGCTTCAGCAGTCTCCTTTGAAAGGAAAAGAGCAAAGGAAATCTGGAAAAATCTGCTTAATAAAATTCCACTGGTATCGTCGCGGTATCGTCGCGACAAGTCGAGTACTTTATGTTGGTGTCTCATATTTCGTTCGACGGTACAGATATCACGTAAAAGAGTAGGTAGGTAGATACTAAACTATTATGGTTTGCGGTATTTTGTTTCTCTTTGCTGATGGTGGTTGGACTACCGACTTCGAAATCAGTCGCGAAGAATAAGTTTAGAATTTTACCATACCATTTGCCATACTTAGGGGAAATTTTTCTAAAACGATCCCTCGGGGTAAAATGATTCCTGGCTGTTCTGCGGCTATTATTTATTTCTTTTTTAACGGGGGAAGCCCCTCTGAATTTGTTTTCCGTTTTTTTTTCTTTCTGTGCATTTTCATAATATTTGAGGTCTCAAAAATATACTTGCACTATTTCAAAGTGGGTCTCGAAAAATTCTGGGAGCTACGGAGATTTTGTATAAGTAGCGCAGCGCTCGGAATCAAAACTTGGTGTCAGTCACCCGAAAAGTTTATGTCCAAGAATCCAAATGTATCTAATAAAAGGGATCGTGAGCTTATATATTGTTTAGATTTGAAGAAATAATCGAAACAATTCTTAAAAAAATTAAACTAATATAATCAACGTAAATTATTATACTTAAATTTATAGAGTCAACAAAATAAAAACTAGACAGAGAATCACTGGCCACGAGGAGACCGTATACAGTTGCGATCTTTGAGTTGCAGAAAGGCTTCTGTCAAAACTTTAAACGCGATTATCTTGAAACGGCGGATTATAAACTCAGTCAATTTTTATCGGATTCACTTGAAATTTTCAGGGAATATTCGTAATAAAATTATCTCCAGTTAAGCGTACAAGTGTTTCGATCGAATAATTCATCTAATCTTAACATTGAAAGAACATGTTGATTTTTGATAACTCTTCTTTCAATATTCGCCATTGCTTAAAAAATGAATATTTTTTAATCTATACGCTTAATTGAAGCTATTGTAATGTATTTTCGAGAAAACGTTCGAATTATTCAATTCCGAGCAAATGTTGGAAAGTTACACGGCCGCCCGTTTTGTAATTTTGTTTTGCAGAGCTTAACGTTATCGTATGTTGTGGTCATACTACTCAGAATTTTTTCACTCTAGGAGCATAAAATATTAGTTAAATATATGTATTTTCATTTGCTAAGTAGTAAAGATTTCTCGTAAAAAGTTACATTATTTAAATAATGCGCATTTGTATTTTTTATATAAATTACGCCTTAAAGGAATCGTATTAGACACCTTTCCCCTACTCGACGATAAGACACGTCGAAGCTCCAAATCCTTCATTTCTATATCACCGTTTTTATTCTACACGCAAGCAGTAAAACGCAGAGCCTTTATCCGCCACAGATCTAAAATTCTGTCGCTGAATGTACGCGACCTACTTAGTTCGGCGGTACGTGGAAACTTTACGAGAATCGTAACTCGATTCGTTAGTTTTTCTAGTCGATAGTAAAAATTATTGTGGGTAGAGAACGGGGCGCCTTAATTTTGCGCAGGATTCGTTCGTAAAAATTTCAGTTAGATTATCGGATTTCACAGTTGAAGAAATTCAGCTGGCAATTATGCGTGGCTTGCGTTCCAGGTAAATTCCGGTTCTAATTACCTACACAGAATTTTCCTTGAGTTACGATCCTATGTGCGACTCGTGGTGCGGTAGAATTTTTCTGCTCCGTTGTTTCCTTCCTTTTCCTTTTCTTTCTCGCAAAAGCAAGTAAAATCCAAGCGACCGTTTGATCAGGGACTGTTTATACTTGTTCGTTCGTTTACACGGGCGGCATCGGCGCGATAAAAAGAAATCAAAGCTATGCAACGGGAATGTCGGAAGGAAGCCGTCCTGACGGCGTGGCGCGACGCATCGTCGTCAGCGCGCCGCTTGTTCTCGCGCAAATACGTGCAAATACGTGCAAATGAAATCGTAATGCGTTATAGCCTAGGTAATTCGAGGGAATCGAATAGCCGTAAAAGCGCGAAGAAATTCTTGGATCGATATACGTATGAATGTATCTACTATGTACGTTTTCAAGCACCTACATATGCGCGTATATATCTGGTTCGGAGAGAACGAGAAAAATAAGTGGTACTCTGTCGATTCCTGGGACGACGCGACGGCGTCGCGACGGTGGCTGGACTGGTGCCAGGGAATAGTGAAATTGATAAAATTTGCCAAGTAGAGCCAGCATTCTTCTTTCCAGATCGCCCCGGTAAGATGGTAGTTTTGCTGGGTCAACAAACCCGCTCGGCCAATTGGCAAATTGTCACGAGCGTCGTCGTAACGTAGCTGTCGCGTTCGTTATTATCTCGCGGTGGTTTCCGGGTGAGTATCGATTATCGATTCGTTCGCGTCTTTTGAATTCGAAACCGAGCCACCTACTTAACCAAATCGAAGGGAAGTGCTGCGGGCGCGGTAAATTTTTCCAATCGAGGCAGAAAACACACACCTTTTACTCCTGCTTTACCTACTATAGAATCCAACAAGTATTAGGCATTGAGTAAATACGCGCGAGTATAGGTAAACGCGCGTGGCTCGTCCCTGCGGACATCGAGCTCTTCTTGCCTCCATGTTTTTCACTCCTCTATGACCCTTTTTCCCTGCTATCTCGCCGCAGCAATGCCCGTTTTAGTGTGGCGCAAACTACCTAATGGCAGAAGCTGCCTTAAAAAAGTAAAGAGAAGAAGGAAAAAAAGGATCGGAGCTGTAGGTGCGGTGAAACGAAGAGAGGACCGCCTGGCGTAATAAGCCGGCCCGAAGAAATTATATTTTATGATTGCCGCAGCGTTTAAGCCGCCTACAGCGCAATGCACGCGCGCAATTATTCCATGCATTCTAAGCTGCGATTATGACTGTTGGCTTGCTCGGCTGCCGCGCCCGCGCCTCCTTTCCTACCCTACCAGCCGTTTCTCTCATTTCATTATCCGTAAATTCGAACTACACCGAGTGATCCCATTTCGTCACGTTCCTTCGCTAAATTCCTCTTATTTCTCCGTTGTGCGCGCCTTAAATGCTGTCCCTTACTGTACGCGAGAGTAGCCGTCGCGTCGTCTACCCAGCATTTTTCTTAAACGGTAGGAATGCAAGGTGTCGTAAGTCGTGGGCTTTTATGGAATATTGTATTTAGGTACCAGTCTGCCCTCTTTAGTTAAAATGTCCTATCTAGCATTTTGAAAGAACCGAGAAAACTGAAGTTTTATCATTTCCTTTGCACCATACTTATTTTCCTTCTTTCAAATTAAAACATGTTGTCATTATGTCGTAATAGCCTAATATCATTTTTTGGAATAGTTGTACCGGTAAGGAATGTATTATTAACGTACCAATTGTTTCAGATAAGATATTTTCACCATTTTGAAAAAAGTTAGGTTAAATACATTAGACTGTTTATAAATCTTTATGAAGCACGTAGACGTTTCTAACTATACTTAAAAGGTAAAAGACGCGTGGAACTTGAAATATTTCAACATATCTCAAAAAATGAAAAAATGCTAGATAGGACAGTTTAACTAAGGAGGGCAGTTAAGGTATATAAGTATTTGAATGAAGCGAAAGTTTTGTCTGCTTCTGTATACATCTTGCCTCTAGAAAGTCAGCACCAGTGCCACCCGAAATTCTCTACCTAATGTTTCCCCCAAGAAAGGGTTTCGCGCTTTTGCTTCTTTTTTCCACGAATCCTTTCTCTCTGCAATCTCTGATCTCGCGCGCGCGCCAGAAAGATTCGATCCTTTGTGGCCGATGAACCGGACGGCAAAGTTCTCGTCAACGCGAAGCAGCTTTCAAGATTGCCTACGGTGTCGCGTCACCGTACAAAATCGGGATCCTCGTAGACGATATTGCCAACTTCCTTCCCTTGGTTTTCTGCATTTTCCTCCGTCCCTGTCCTTCGTTGTGTCGTCTTTGGCCAGGCTAAGATGAAATTCTCTTCTTCTTCGTCTCCTTCTTCACCTCCACCCCCGCCTCCTTCCCTTTGGCCCGTTCCTCTTCTTCTTCTTCTTCTTCGTTTTCTCACTGTCTGCCCCTCGGAAATCGGCTACATCTCGAAGCTGGGAGAAAACGTTTCCATCGCCGCGCTGGGCGAATGTGTTGTAATCGGTTTGCCCGATAATTGAATGGATAGGTAGGTCTAATCGAATCCGTCGCGGCATGGATCGATCATGCGCCTACTTATCAGGCACCCTGCGTTCATTAGACTTTTCTGCAGATCCGTGATGGTTGATACGGTCGAACGAACGTTATCGCAATCGCCGGTGGGACTGCTCGCTCGAGAGAGGCTGAACGCGCGAGCTTAACCGAGCTTACGCTCGTAAAAGCTCACGCGCTCGAAACGCGTGATCGCAGAGTGGTTTGGAAAATTGCGCTGCGAAATACCAAATTAAAGTTCGCCGATGCGTGAATCGACGTTGCAAACGAGTTCGGGCATCGATTTAGAGGCAACGATGGAGGCCGGCCTCCATCTCCATTAGCAGGGACCAAATCTTCCCTTGTAATTTCCCTCCGACCAATCTAAACACTCGAATCTGTTTCAATCCGCGCGCTAGCCCCGCTGTTTGTTCTCGCTTTGCATAAACTGCAATCGCTTAAATCGCCAATGCTGCTGGACGTTATTATGCACACTGCAACGTGGCTTTAAAGTTCTCGCCAGAGAACGAAAGTGAAGGAAAACACTTTCAATTTAACTTGTTCGCATTTCACGCGGGTACATTACGTAACACCTGTGTGTAAAAAAAATGCCACTATGATTACCGCCAGGCGCCACCCCTCAAATTCCAGGGTTAAACGTGGGTAATTCATACTGTTAAATGCTGAACGGTTGATGACCAACATTCGACAACTGTATTTGCGATCGTGTAAAGCTATTGGACTCGCTGGAAGCGATCCGGTGCCCTCCTCTCTCCTGGTTCTATAGAGTTTGACCTCGATCCAGGATATTTCGCGAAATGTTTCCGAGTCATAGATAGGCCACATGCTCTGACGAACCTACGTCGAACGCGATCAGTCGGTGCACAATAGGTAATCCACGATATCTGAGTATCGATTTCTCCGAAAATTCCCGACTACTGCCCAGTCTATTCTAAAATAAATTTCACGGAGAAGTATATCTGCAGCATCACCCTCTTCCTCCCTCCAAAAGATAGGAAAAATTAGCTATTCTCACTAGCACGTTTCGGACAGAATATCCGGCTACGTGTACCTATGCATGCACACATACATAGGTATACATATATACCTGCGTGATCTTCGAAGAGAATGGCACACAGTGGGAAACGTATAGCCTGAAGGGATGAAAGGATGAGCGAGGAAGGCACTGGTGCGACAGTTATTCCGCGAGTGTCTGCTAACAGGACGAAAATTTCCTCGACGTTAGCTTTTCTTCTGTTGAATCAGCGTAAACTGATTATTCCTAGCCGTATAAATTAAAAGTTGAGTAATTTTGGGGTGGCTAAGCTCGTTATTTGTCACCCCTAACGCGTATCAATGTTACATACTTCTCGGTAGATTCATCATGGCGCGGTAATGAAAGGTATGGAGTATAATTTCGGATAAGCGAAGATTTATGGAAAGTCGTAAATTCAGACGCCTTGCGTTTCTGGGGATCTGAATTTTTTTCCTTTTCAGCGGCAAATACGTGTCCACGTATTTCGACTGTGTTTCGTCAAGTTGCAAGCGTTAGGATTCGTACGTAATTTCGCGCACCATCGATTAAGCATGCTTTCGCTCAACAAACCCTCCGTTTTCCGTTATTCTCCGTAACTTGTCCAACAATACTTGGCTATGTAGGACGAGTACGTCCTGCTAACACGAATTTGCCATTTCTAAATGCTACGCGGTCGCAACCGACGCAGCTTATTTGTGTGTCTACCTAAATTTTCTGACGCGGAAATATTCTAATGTTAATTCGAAACAAAAGCACGACCGTCACGAGGGTCCTACGAGGGTCTGGCCAGAACACAGCGAACAGTGGGAACGCTAGAGGCGAAAGCAAAGGCAGAGACAGAGACAGAGGCAAAGGCAAAGGCAGCGGTTCCGGAGACGCGACGGGGATACAGAGAATTGTGGGGTCTTGCAATGGGGTAGCGGTAGCGCATTCGGTACAGCACAGTACGGTACGCCAACGGAACTGGGGTTTTGTTCGAAGGATGCGGAGGGAGGTTGCCGGAATATCCACCGCAACAAGGTGCAGTTGGAAAAAGGGAATGACAAAATGGAGTAAAAAGAAATGGAAACCGCAGAATCGGCGCATAAAGCGGGACACGAACAACGTGGAAAGTAAATAGTAAAAAATGTAGGTAGTTGGACCACGAATTAGAAATTTTTAGGCTTTCTCCTCGCTAACCGCTTCGTATTCGCGGTACTCGAACATATCCGATTCATTCTGGAGACATTCTTAGCCAAAATTCTGAAACGTTGCTACACCGAGACTTCAACTTTAATTTTGGGATTGTTGAAACACTTTACACGATTTCCTACATTTAAACAATACAGCAACGAATGCTATGAAATTATAAAGATGGAGTCGCAAATTGGGTAAGTATATAGTTTCCAGATCGTTTCTTATGACTCGCTTGAAATTTGAAATACCTATCGCTGTTGCTTCAAAAACAAATCCACGCTTGAGTCCCGTCAAAGGCATCGATGAGGAAAATATTCCCGACTTCTAATCGCATCAGAAGCAAAGCATCTTCTGCTTAGTTCTTCGTAATTTCTGCTACCCCGATGCGTAAGTTTTAACGCTTTCGGCGCAATGGTTTTCGTTGCGATTAAAAGTGGAGCGCTACTAAATCTCATTTCCCATTGGCGAATCGATTTAAGGAGGGCGGCGATAGATGGATTGAACGCGTTGGTTGGTCGAACATAGCGTGTTTGCGCGTTCAACAGTAGGTAATATCCGTCGGCGTCGTCACGTGTCCCGTCGAAAATAAGTATCGTCTATTGATAAATGTGCCCGAAGCATTGGCGGTGATGCATGGCTGCCTGGGTACAGGAGAAATTCCATTGGCTCCGCGTAGATATTTCCCGCGATTCCCGTGAAACACGCGAGGCGACCGCGTTGCTGTGCGCCACGTACCAGGTACCCTACACATCACGGCTGTACGCCTGCACGCCTATACGCGCATGGAACGAACAGATCGCTTTATACCGCTTCGGTCTACGTGCACTGTAAAAATGCAAAGCAGGCTTGCACGCCGGCGTATAGATCAACGTGCCCGTGCACGTGCACGGGAGACAGCCGTGGACTTGGTCGTAGACACGGCTGGGTCGTTTACCTTGCGCTGCTACTCCGTTATCAACTCGCCCTCGATATTATCGATGAAACGCAATTTTCTCGGCTACGGGGGCAATTCGACGTTCCGTTTCCATCCCGCCCGAGCAGGGACCGGCTCCTCGTACATTTTCCCATTGATCCATCACCTGAAACCAACGATCAAGTCACGTTCCTTCGTTCCATCATTTCAATTGATTTCCGCGAATAGCAGACAGTTTTAAAGAGAGCTTTAAACGGCAACGTAACGGCCAACTATTCCCCTTGGAACAGGCACCAGATGCGAGTGCGGGTGTTAAATATTTCTAAACCGAGGCAGCGAAGGAGGAAAACAACAGCTAGTGAAGGGGGGTGCATAGTATCGGATTAGTTTATCTAGGCGACGAAGGAGCGATGCGAGGTTCGCGACAGAGGGGAACACGGAATGTAAAGAGGTCTGTGAAGATAGCACTCCCGAATGCGAATTTTTGGAAAAACTCGACGGTATTCGTTTGTCCAACAAAATTTTATCACTTAAAAAATAGTTATGAACGAATTAGAAAATTCGTCATCAGCACCATCACGAACTATGAACATTTTTCGCTTCTTTTTAGGGGCGATACGATTCTCCACGACTAGCACTCGTTTGTCTACCCTCCAGAATCGGATTATTAATAACAACAGCGAAAAAGAATAGCACGGCTGAACCGACCACCTTTAAATTCGATTTTTAATTAATTAAAGCATAAAATCGCCCTTTTCCACCGATGGATTTCGGTAGTTTATATGTATTAAATGTTTTTCCACCCTCCAGAATCGAATTATTAATAAAAATAGCTAAGAAATACTTTACGGTTAAAACGACCACGTTTAAGTCAAATTTTTTTCGAATACATTATCAAAATTGTCTGTCCAACGATGGATTTCGACTGTCTAGAATTAGATGTAGAATCCTGTTGTGAGCTATTGCGTCGCCTGTTTTTGGAGGGCGTAAATCTCCGACGGCGCAAATGTCACTCTCTCTGCGGTGTCTTACGACCACAAGAGATCACTGGATAGGGTGTGATTGAAGGATGTATCTTGAATAAATTGAGGTACCGCACATTAACAATAACAATGAAACTGTATTTAAACTAAACTTGAACAATGGTGAAATATGGCAATTAACAAGTGAGTCTGTAATGGATGTATGAGTCCCTCCAAGTTACTCTTGCGAGGTATAAATTCGGACTGGTTTGGGACTCTCTCGCTGGCGACAAGGCAAAAACGAAGATTCCCTTTAGGGGTGGAGTTATACTAACGCAGTGGTTGGAAACGCTGTCTATTGGAGGAAATGATTTGGGTGTAGGTGGTAACGAGCTATAGGAAAGGGAAAACTGATCGAAGTGTTGGTGAATCTGTGTGATGGTGTCGCGAGGCCGTCTGTTTATTGTCACGGCAACCCTGGGACCCTTGCCCTGACTTGGGCTTATCGTCTGCGTTTCCAATAGTAAATTTACGAGTTTACAACGGTCCCAGGTCTACAAGGCGCGGACTGACAGACCAAGTGTCTGCCAGATGAGGTTTCGAAAATGCAAGGCGCCCATTGTGCGTCCTTGGTGGCCCGGCAACGAGCTAACGCTCAACATACCGCCCCCTTTTGAACGGTCACGTTCAAGACAATATGTGTAGTGTGATTCTAGAGATATTAAGAGAGATTAACTGTTCCTTACGTTGAGATATAAACGATATACGCTAAACTACACATTAATAACGTGAATTACATACGAGATATACAAAGTATAAGATATGATCAATTAAACACACGATTAAAACAAACGCTTAAAATTCCTAAGTTACATTATTAATGCATATGGTTCTGAAATGTGATGTGATATCGAAGTAACTTAGTTTCAAACGCAAGGAATGTCTATGAGATTTTTATGTGATTTCACTGGGCATTGTATATACCGTCAATGATCACCCAGGTTCGGTGGCTCCAGGCGCAACCAAGAACCGTGGCTAGAGTTGTGCTATTCGTTTCTTGCTAATCCTAAAGTGTTATATGGTTACACTAGCAAACTACAAAGAGATATAAAGTATACATGAGATATAAAGGAGTATATTGACTATAATAAAGGTTTAAAATACTTCCTTACAACTAACTAGTTCTGGTTTTTATTGGACACCGTAATATTTACGGTAATCGCTTGTACCGACGGTCAACGCTATGACTGGGTACCGTACGTCTACCTGGCCTCGAGTATTGGAACTGCCAGGTATGAGCTGTATTTTTCGTTGGACAAATCTAAGATTGCCAGCTATTGTCTTTAATCCCCTTTCGATGGCAAGATATGCTGCTTATGATTATAACGAATATCTGATGCACAATTACAAATATAAGTCTCGCCATTACCAATGTCGGCTCGAGAACGGAAACAATCATACAAATTTGCTGCTAGATGATGAACAAAATTATGCCAAAGAGCGGCAATGCAAATGATGAGTGTTGTGTGGGATTAAAGAAGGTTAAATTGTGATTGCAACAATTGGAACAATGCGCCAAAAATGCAAGGTACCAGAGACATCGTGTTATGATTGGTAAATGTTCTTTCCAGAATCGTACGAATATTCAACAATATGTAGTGTTATACATCCTCTAAGATCAATGACATAAACTTCAAGTGATGTAAATGTTTAGAGTTCTGATCAGCACTCACAAAATACACTGTACTGCGGGATTGATATACTTTCATACTTCACGCGATTTGTTGACTTTGAATGTGTTTGTGTGACATAACAAATCTGCGACTTGTGCATTCGACTGCATGTGCGTGTATGCATGCGTGCACGTATGTGGTTTACGAATAAAACAACTAAGATTCTAACCAATATCGTGATATAGAATGCTTTAACTTCTACACTTACACCTAGAGATTTATAGCTTCTTGTGCTATATAGCAGAATCAGTGACCCGCGTGAGTCTGTTAACGCGTATGGTGTGGTGTGTATTCGCACATTGATGTGCTTAAACATTAGCTGTGTATATAAGTCCATACTCACAAGGTGAGTATGCAGTGTCACTCGTGAATGTGATATCAATGACTTCATGAATTGGGCTGGGATTCCTACACACGTATAGCGATTTCTACAAAATTTTATGCGTTTCCTCATTCGGGGGTCGTAAATCCGCGGAAGAGTGTTCGCGAGCTTAGAGTTTCTCATCAACTTGTACGTTGATGCTGAATGACACTTCATGCCGTTTTTACATAAGGATTTTCTAGAAAAATCTTCATCGATAGATTCCCTACTTTTCTCGTAAAAGGTTATTCGTCCCGATGGCATGCGATACAAAGAATTATAAAAGGCTTTACGCGTTGCTAGCGTCTTGTTCTCTCCTATACAATAAACCGTGATTGGAATAATTGTCGATACCATCGAGAGCTTTGTGCTATAAAGTGATCTACCTGACGCGGTCGCGAGTGGGACCGGCGCGAGGTCAGGTGCTTCCTCCAACGAAGCTACCTGCTGACCATAAATGGTCTGTTGGGTTTTACCCGATCTCCGAAAATAAACCGAGTTGTAATTGCACAGGTAAATAGATTGCAACCGACTTTCGAGTATCGATTCTAAAAGAATTCTGTTGCATGTAAGGTCTTCACGGTACTCGATTTCAAAAGAGTTATGCTTTGTTGCAAATGTAACATTAGGTTCTCGCGTTTGTGCATAATATGGTTCTATTGATGCACTACTTTGAATCTCCTCATCAACCTTGTCAGTTTGCTGATGAGACGTATCTACGTGTGTATATACTGACCGACACGATTGTGATGTTGCTAACTTGTTATTGTCGTCATTTTTTTGCTTTACAAAAGGTAATACATGATCAGAAAAACGCGCGATGGTTCTCCAATCTTCTGCGAAATTATACGCGTTTATAGTGTTCATGATAGGCTGTGATTCGCATGATTGTGTGTTTGTGAGTGATGTGTGGTCTTCAGACTGATTGGTGTAGGTCACTGTGTCTGACGGAGACATGGTGATGTTAGTATCGCAAGATTCAATTTGCAATACATCCTCATTGTTTGATGTGTGGTTATTATAAAGACTAAGTGCAGAATTTTTATGTTCACTAAACACACTATCAGAAATATCTGAACTGCACATTCCTAAGGAACGTGAAAGAACCGACACCGCGTTTGATGGGACTTGCTTGAGAATGTCCTCTGCTCGTGCTCGACAGTTACAGTATAGAAATTTGAGTGCTAATCGTTCTCGCATCAAGTTTTGTGTATCATCAGCCATGTCTAAATCTGGCTGATCCCTTGCAAATGCGATATACTCGGCTTTTAACTCTTGCCATGTGTGTTCTACATGGTAAAAAGTCACTGCGTTTTGACTGTTGTAATTATCGAGTATCATTTTAAATGCTTCGAGTTCCAATTTAAATGATGCACGACTGAGTTTTAGTGTACGAATGTGTTCTACCGTTAAGCTTGTCATTGTGAGTTTGAGAGTTCTGAATGCGTAGAAAAATGGGACTGATAAAGGTTTCAATAACTAGAAGAGTTCAATGAGTCCGACATTAATAATTGGAACGGACTTACGTTCGTTTTGTTGACTGGCTATGGTGTTCGATCTGCCGCTGAAATGATATCCAAGACGGCGAAGATGCTGCTTCGTATGATCTGCCGCTGGACCCCAATATCCACGACGGCGAAGATGCTGTGATGTTTGATCTGCCGCTGGACCCAATGTCCCCGACGGCGACGATCCTGTGATCCGTGATCTGCCGCTGGACCCAATGTCTGCGACGGCGATGATCCTGGGATGCTGCGAGAGGATGCTGCGCTTTACCGGCAGCTCCTTCCTCCGCTGACCTCGAATAGGTGTTATGCAGTCCTGTCCTTGCCTTGTTGAAGGTCCAGGCCCCTGCCCATGATGTGGAGATGAGAGGCTGCTGCGCTTCGTCGGCAGCTTCTTCCTCTGCTTTGCTCAATGAGGTTGTAAGCCTCCAAGGTTATTGAATATGGAATGCTGCGCTTGCTTGGCAGTCAATTTCCAAATTCACAAAGGTTCTCAAAACCTGCTTTTCTTCAGCAGTGATGTCCTCAACAACTGCTTTGAAACTGTGCACTGTTGAAATTGTACAACTGCAGGTGTATAGGTTTCGGAACACGTCCAGCACATGTGATACACAGACCTAGCGTTCTCGACGCTAGTGAATCCGTACAAGAGTTGTTCGGTAAATGAGTCCTTGTTGTCTCTCACTCTACCGATGCCATATTGATATTGTTTGCGGTAGCCTCCTGTGTGATATGGACCACGCTCCTCGGCGTTGGATCCGGCTCGAAGGACCAAAAATGTTGTGAGCTATTGCGTCGCCTGTTTTTGGAGGGCGTAAATCTCCGACGGCGCAAATGTCACTCTCTCTGCGGTGTCTTACGACCACAAGAGATCACTGGATAGGGTGTGATTGAAGGATGTATCTTGAATAAATTGAGGTACCGCACATTAACAATAACAATGAAACTGTATTTAAACTAAACTTGAACAATGGTGAAATATGGCAATTAACAAGTGAGTCTGTAATGGATGTATGAGTCCCTCCAAGTTACTCTTGCGAGGTATAAATTCGGACTGGTTTGGGACTCTCTCGCTGGCGACAAGGCAAAAACGAAGATTCCCTTTAGGGGTGGAGTTATACTAACGCAGTGGTTGGAAACGCTGTCTATTGGAGGAAATGATTTGGGTGTAGGTGGTAACGAGCTATAGGAAAGGGAAAACTGATCGAAGTGTTGGTGAATCTGTGTGATGGTGTCGCGAGGCCGTCTGTTTATTGTCACGGCAACCCTGGGACCCTTGCCCTGACTTGGGCTTATCGTCTGCGTTTCCAATAGTAAATTTACGAGTTTACAACGGTCCCAGGTCTACAAGGCGCGGACTGACAGACCAAGTGTCTGCCAGATGAGGTTTCGAAAATGCAAGGCGCCCATTGTGCGTCCTTGGTGGCCCGGCAACGAGCTAACGCTCAACAAATCCGTTTGTCCACCCTTCCTAAAAAGAATGTAGTGGATCTGATCGGGTAGATATTAATTCAGGATTAACTGGTATAAATGGAATATATTTAACAAGAAGTACAATACGTCGTCGTTACTCAACCCTGTCGCAGGACTCTCCCCACTCCCCACTCTGTCGCGACTCGCAAGCGTCGCGACACGGTCTCTAGCCGGTTTCCGCTGTGGCGCTACACTCGCACCGCCGACGGGCGCGCTATTCGAACCACCACAAGAAAATGTTCATAATTCGTTGGTGTGCTGATGACAAATCTTTTAATTTATCCACACCTTTCTTCTGAATGGTGGACAAACGAAACTTTTGTTGGACAAACAAATGCCATCGATTTTTTAAAAAATTCGCATTCGGGGGTGCTAACTTGACAGACCTAAAATAAAGGGGTATCGAGGATCCCATAGGAAATCGTCGGGTATGCCAGCCTCTGTTCGAGTCTGACGGAACAAAGCCGGTATAATGGGCGATCCGGTGCATGCAGCAACCGTTCTGGAATTTCGCTCGCGATACTACTTCACCCTCGATACTCTGCCTACCCTCCTCCGACTTCACTCTCCGTACATCCCCTATGTACCTCCCCGGCCGACCACGTGAGAAAGGCAGCACCGCGCGCCTCGCCCCAGAGCTCGCAATAAACTAGCAGCCCGGTATCGGCGATGCATCGAAAGCGTATCCGTTCGCGCGAAAGATTAGCCTCGCAGCGAATAGATGGATGGATCGCAAAGGGAACGGTAATTTCGTCTCGTTCGCGTTTCGATGTGCCCGTTTGTGCCGCAGACGATTCGTTAAACTACAGCTACACACAGCTGGTAATACGCTCCGAGCTTATCAGAGAGACTGTTTCTCCGCTGAAATTTCACCTCGGTGTTTTGCCTCCCGTTTCTCGCGGATCAATTCGATCCCGCAGATATCTCGCTTTTTTCCACCGCGTCGTTCTCTACGACACACGTCCGTTCGGCCAGTCGCTTTCCAGACAATCCTCGCCACTCCTTATCCGTCGTCGATCCAACACACTCTATAACTATACGTGTGTACACACCTATATCCCGAGGTAAACGAGCAAGCGGAAAAGAGTTGGAGCGAATCGTTGCAGAATTACGGGCTCGAGGGAAACATTGAAACTCGCTCGGAAAATCTACGCTAAGAAGGACGAGACGGAACCGAACGTAGGTACCTATACATATACCAACGTGTATCTAGATTAGGGCTGGGACTATTTGTCGAATTTTTCGGTATTCGAATATTCGAATACTTCAGTTACTCAATTATTTGGCGAATATACTTTGAATATCTAAGTATTCGAATACTATTCGAATATCAAAGTATTCGAATACTATTCGAATATTAAATTATTCGAATACTATTCGAATATTAAATTATTCGAATACTGCTGTATTCGAATAGTATGGTGTGAATTATAAATCAAGTTCTTTAGGTTCATTTGTCAGGGTGAAATCTTGTAAGCTAATTTTGACCCACTTCACACCATACTATTCGAATGGTATTCGAATACTGAAATATTCGAAGTTTATTCGTAGCATTCGAATACTGAAATATTCGAAGTTTATTCGTAGCATTCGAATACTGAAATATTCGAAGTTTATTCGTAGCATTCGAATACTGAAATATTCGAAGTTTATTCGTAGCATTCGAATACTGAAATATTCGAAGTTTATTCGTAGCATTCGAATACTTGTAATATATTCGAATATTAAATTATTCGAATAGTCCCAGCCCTAATCTAGATAGTTCTCGAAAGCAAAACTCAGGTGGTCGGGAAAGAACACGGATCCGTATATCTTGGATGTCCAAAGCATCTATAGACGCGCTGTACTCTTTCATCCTGGAAACCGATCGGGGATTAGAAAAAGAACTAGTAAGCATGGATAGAATGGTACGTGCGTCGTGGTCGATAAGATGTCTGTATAATGTATGTATGCATCGCTATAAAAGCGGAAGTACACGTGCGCGAATGGACGTAGGAAAAGCAAAGGCTTCGACTACAACTGTACGCTATCGACGCCACCAAGATTTTATATCGCTATCGCTTCCATAGTCTCGATCACTTTTATCTAGAGCAATTCGTAGCCGTGCTAGTTTTATCGCGTTTCCATTGGTCGATCGACTCTCGTTATTCCAATCGACTCGCTTCTCGCGCTTTCTCCTCTACTCGATGTGCATCATGTTCCCCTCTATCTGTTTCGTAACTCGCAACTGGTTACCACCCCTATATTCCGCTGGTACATCGCTCGTACTCCTCGCCAGGGCTTCAGAAACGGTGTTTTACGTTCGCCGTGTAGGTGTAGCGTGGATCGATACCTCTCAACTATAATACAACGATCCGTCAAACTAGAATGATACCCGTCCACTATTTTTTCCCCTTGCTTTGTCGTTCTGTGCCGCATTGCCGTTCTCAGAGCGGCACGAACGTCGCGCGTGGCGCCACGTCCGCGTTTATATTTAATACGGGCAGTCGGAGCGCGGTTTCAACCGAGTAATGGACGAGTCCGAATCTAAGCATCGATCGGCATTGGCGATTCTCTGTTGAGAAATCCAATTACCCGACATCCCTCCCCTTTTCTTAAGAAACGGACAGCGCTAAGGGATTGGGGGCGCGGGCGCCTCGAATTCGCCTGCCACGAAAACTTTTTCCAATCCATATTCACCCTCAGCGGCAAATCGGTTTCTCATTTCATCTTCCTCCTCTCGCTCGGCTTTCTTTCCTATTCTCTTGCCGCGCTCACGTTTTCTCATCGACTTTTCGTCGGCACTTTCGCCCCCGCCCCTTGGAGAGCGTTGGAATCCGTCTAAATTTTCCTGCCTGCATTTCAACGCACTCGGGGACCCACGTGTCTGCATAGTTGCAGGGTTTTTTTTTTCGTGAAATCGAATACCTAAGCACTGTAGGTATTTCGTTAGACGAAGCGCTGAATGCGGCAACTCGTGTTTACCTACCACGGTTCAACCAAACTTCCGTTTGCCAGTAATAATGGCTCGGTTACCGAACTTTGAAATTCAAGCAGCGGTCCGTGAAATATAGAATATCCGGCGAAACTTTCGCCCAAGCTCGATACAACTTTCTCGGGGTCTGTTGTACGTACACACAGTGTTGAGCGCCGTTTGATATTCAGCAGCGTAAACCGATCGAAATTACACATCCTCTTCATCCTAAGACCTGGATCCTTTTTCCCATTCGCTGCGTCCTTTTCCTTCGCGGCCAACAATCCACTTTCACCGTCAGCACCGTAGATTATTTCGGTATCGACGCATCTCTTTGTTTCGTTCGTCACAATGCACCGGAGAAAACTGACAGTACTCTGGTTAGCGGTAGCAAGTCTAGCTAAGCGAAAGCGGATTTCAAGGGTGTTTTCCCTTTAATAATTCCGAGGAGGGTGACAGCGAAAAAGCGAGAAGCGCGGATGGTAAGTAGGCTGGAAAGAACTAAGGCGAGACCAAGCGGAATGAGGCGCCAGGGCTAGAAAGGAGAAAGGCTGACCTGGCCCGAGGAGCTGTCTTTTATTTCTCCTCCAGCGCCATCCGTTCTTCGGCCGCTGGCTGTGTGCAGCGTGCAGCGTACGCCGAAACAAGACGAAAACTCCTTATGTTCCTCGCACGATTTCTTCAAGTATCTCACCTCTTCACACACACACACATAGGCTGTCGTCTATCTCTCGGAGACGACGGCTATCTCGGTTCATTTATTTTCCCCCGCACCTTTCGCTTCATATTTTACGCGTACACATATGCACCAGTCGGCTATAGTCAGCTGTCGACCTGTTAACACTTTTCCGCCCCCCTCCGAGGCTAATTAAACAGAATTTCTCAGACAGGATCAAGTCGAAGGGTATTCGAAACTGCTGGAATCATTATTATCGTGCTGTTGAGTTATAACTACTGGGGTTATAAGTCAAAAGCAGTTACGACTCTATCGGGTCCGGCCCTATTATTTTTCACCCCCGGTTCGATCTTTACGAGGATAACGGTCCAAAGGGTATTTTCTTTACGAGACGAGCAGCGTTCCGGCAGATCGAACGGTAGCGAAGATATGAAATCCGAATCAATTCCCGAGAGATTTCCGATTCCCGGCCTCAATAAATGCATTTTGCCTTCACGGTTGAGAAGGCTTCGCCAGCAGGTAGGTCGGAAGCGAGCCGGTTCCCAATCGTGAAAAGTGGGTTAATGTTCTCGACGTTTCTCAAAAAGGGAATTATTTGAACGAATCGGAAACTGAAGCGCGATGCGTCTAATTTACCAACAGATGGGATACTCGAAGGCGGGAATGGCATCGCGATGAGATAACTGGCTACGGCAGAAGAAACTGAAGAATAGAAGAGGGAATTATAGCTGTGTAAGGTAGGTGCGAAAGTAAGGAGAATAAGGTGGATTTCACCTTTTCTGCAGCCTTTGCACGGACATTGGACAACCCTCTGGTATGTCCGGAGGCGTAGCTCCGCGGAAACAGTGTCCCGCTGTCGTTGAGAGTCGTCGGGTGTCGTTGGAGAACGAAAGAGCCGGGGAGCGATAGAGTTAAGGCGAATATTATTCCCAGAAACGGCTGGGATTTCGAATAGGCGAGCGAGCTGGAAGATTGTCGCCGAGCACGTGTACCTATTTACAGGGAAACGTACCTATTCAAGAAAACTCGGCTTCAACGTTATCAGCGATCATTACGAATGATGGAAAGCACGGAGAATTAAAAGGGGATTTACGTGTCCTCGTTAAGGCTGTCGTCTGATTTTTGTTGTGGTCCGAATCGATCGAAGCGTCCCTTGACGCACTGGGACCGGTGCACGGCGAATCGGAGAATATCGAATAGGTACTCGCATCATTGGCCTGCCGCTTCCGAGTCAACTTCTCGAGGGACCCGACAAATTAGTTTCCCCGGTGTAATTTGCTCGATCAAACTTTTCTGGTCCAACTTTCTTTGCTCGATTCCACTCGGAAGGACAAAGTTTAATCGCAGTTTAGAACAGCAACGGCGGATACAAAGTCTCTTACGCACGGGATTAAGGATTAAGGATTTAGGCTTTAGGCTTTAGGAGTGGACGATAAAAGCGATTCCGCGTAAAGTGGAACGCTCGGAATCGGGACGCTTATTATCTCCTGGCTTTCACACATTCCCATGAGTATATTTAGGTAGGACAGATCTGTTTGACCTGGATTTTAAGTTCGACCATTGTCCGAAACTAAAGCAGAAAGATTGAGCGAAAGTAGGTACTCGCTGAAGCTTCTCAAAGAAACCTAATCCCTGTGCCCTGTTTCGGGTCGGTTGGTCTGGAATCGCCTGCGGGCACAGTCTCCGATGCCTCTGGCATTTCCGGCGCAGCGTTGCGCATCCACCTGTCTTGCCAACCTTCCTCTATATCCACCGTCTCGTCGAGCCAGCTTTGTTGCGCGGAATTCTCCACGGCATTGCTTCACGAGTTGGTTATATGGAAGAGAGGAGCGAGGAGGAGAGAGGAGGAGAGAGGAGGAGAGAGGAGGAGACAAGAGACTAGAGATTTCCCTGTCTCCCTTTGCTTGTTCCGTTCCTCCGGGAAAAGAGCAACTCCTGCTACTCGACGTCTTTTAGCCTCGCAGCTCGTCCCGGAACGGAAACTCCGCTGACCCTGGGCTTCAGCCATTACCACTGTGTCGCGTTGCAATCCGTGACAGTCACGTACTCGACCAACTTTAACCTATTCTTCTCCAACCCAGAAAACTTATCATACACATTTGGCTGGCTTTACGTCATCTTTATCCCATCGTTTCCGAGCTATTAAATCCAGATTATCGCCTTATCGAATTGCCTTTTTCAAACGTACTCGCGTAGCTATCTGCTTAGATCGAAGGACCAAAGAAATAAGTTGCCACAGATTGCTATTGGGGCTTTGGGTCGAGTTTCATTGAGAGCTAGGCGCCTATTTCTGTGCGTCGCAGCTTTATCCGTCGCACCACGCCGCGTCTTTAGCCGCGCCTCGTAAAATGCGTCTCGAGAATTCTCAAGTATTCTTAAAATTCCGTCCCTCGAGATGCAGAATCTACTTTGGCGCGGTACGAGGAAACAACGACTGATCGAAAGAGCCGATAGTACGAGGCTGGGGCCACCCCTCCAAGTCGAGAACGAAAGAAACCGAAGGAAGAGGGTGGAAACGTTTTCCCCCGGAACTTTCAACAACAAACTTACCACCTAGCAAATACCTATGTACCTAGGTATAATGGATATTGCCAAGCACGATATCGTATGATTATTATACTCAGGGCGAGTAGTTAAGTACGTAGGTATGTACCTACTTCGAATGTTAATACAAAAATAACACTGTCCAACAAAATTTAACTTGTTTTTTCTGTTCTGTAACATTCAATAGCCATTTCTTATAGATTTTTGTGCACCGAAAATGAATCCGCAAACCGTTTGTCGCCACCACCCTTAGTTTCCGAGAAATTCGATTTTGAGAAAATTGCAAATTTTCAACATTAAACATCTTTCGTGTTCAGACAGTAATTTATTTATTTACTTCGCGGGATAATCCCATTAAGTAAAAAAATGACAAAACTTAACTCAAGATATCTGCAAAAATTGGTACATTTCGGGTGTCCTCGTACCTTTGATCGTTGATTAAACATATTTAAATATTTATAATTCAATAATAACTTATATCGTTGTGCTCGCGAAGGTTCATAGAATAATTTAACGGAACAAGCAACCAAATAACAATTACTGTTTCAACACAAAAGATGTTCAAACCTGAAAATTTGCATTTTTTTTTTCAAAATTGAATTTCTCGAAAACTGAGGGCGATAGCGAGAAACAGTCAGCTGATTCTATAAGAAACGAGTACAGGTATTGCGATAGAAGAAGAACGGTAGGAGGACATATCGCGGACTTGTACCACTTGTACCACTTGTACCACTTGTACCGCGAAACTTGCACAAAGCTTAGAACACACAATTTACGTGCGGTTGATTTTTTAACGCGTAGCCAAATTAGTATCTATGCAGCTGTCTGCATACCACGTACCCACCTATCTGTTCGCCGCAGAAGCTACAGGCGACGAAACGAGCATGAGCGAAAAAAGCGTGGGCTTTTTAATCAGCTTATTTGGCAACATTTTAATTCCGTTACATAGGTATAGTATACGGCTGAAGGTTGCTGACGGTGGCAGTGGCTTCAGCTCCAGCTCCAGCTAATGACCGCCTCGGGCCAAGAAAATTTATCGTTCGCTCTATATTTCCCGCACTGTGGATCGAAAAAAAAAACCCGTTCAAAGGTAACCGCACTTACCCTGTTCAACGTTCTCGGCGGCTGGTTTGGAAAAGTTCCAAGCAAAAGGATCGCGATCCATCGCGCGAATCGTTTCTACCGGGTAGGAAGTTATCATCTACACACAAGAGTGACGAAGTGATGAAAACCTGTAAGCAGTTTGGCGGGTTCAGATTCGCGAAATGATCCATTATTATCTATTCACGTTGCTTGTACGTGGTGGTAAGTGCGGAACAACGGGAAGAACAAGTAGCTATTATATAGAAAGACTGGTCGAACGGGGTATAATTAATGACGGGAAGAGGCAACGTCCGACGTCTAACGATATTAATAGCTTCGAGGAATAAGGCTATAAGTTCGTTAGTGGCGCAACGCCTTTGAAGACTAATGACAAAACTTTTGTCTCGATCCCGTCACGGCGGAGAGACAAGTGTGTCCCCGGAAACGACGGGCGATTAACCGCGAGATATTTAAACACGGGTACGCGGTTTGTACACGGCAGCGATCTCGAAAAGCAAAAGCTGGCCGGCCAGCCGTGAAAACACCGTCAGTGGTAACCGTTGACCGTATCGCACGGTATCGGATTTATCGAATCGATAAATTGTTACTGGCTACTATCGAAAAGGGAGAAAAAAAAATACAGACGAGACGGGAGGAGAGGGAAAGGGTCGAGTACTAGCGTAGTTGGTCGTAATACTAGCGGACCCTCACGACAATTATTGGAGTAAAGTCGTCAAATGGCTTTCCTTCGCTCGACCGGTCTCGCCGTTCCGACTCCTGGGAGGAGAAAAATCATTTAGCCTGCTTCCTGAACACGACGGAGAGAGATAGGAAAAGAAGGCGCCCCATTGGCAGAACGTAATTGGTGGCATCTGTGACCTACTGTTCCGCGAAATTGATTCAAGTCTCGAGCCGGAGAATCGGAGCTAATTGGAACCAGTAACGAATCCGCCGGAGGAAAATCGCCACGATTTTTCTCTCGCGTGACTAAAGTGACGTTCGCGTACTCGTCGCTCGCTCGATTAACGATTTTTAGATTGCATCGAATTCGTTCCCATCGGATATCGAGGCGTTCTGTCTTTAGGTACCCGTCCGGATGATTTAAAACCTGCCTTTTAATTTCTCCCCGAGCTCCGGATCCGCTGCCGGCCACGCGATACGGACTCGTCGACACCTCCAACTTCCCTTCGCCGTTCCCTTCGCCCCGAGGCCCGAACGCCTCAACAAACTTTCTAATTTAAAACTATTCTTCGATTACCCATTCGTTTGCCCCGGCGAAATAGCGAAGTACTACTCCGGGTCCACGATCGCGGCAGACGAGCAGATAAAAAGATACCTCGGAAAATTGGATTTGAAATTCTTATTTTTCCCTCTCGCCTTTTCTCCCGCTCGTTCCTTACTTCCTTCGCGATTCTTCGTTACCTCTGTTTGCTGTGTTCGTCTTCTCTCTCTGTGTGTTCTCCTGTTAGCATGTGCTGCTCGATCCATTCTTCGGCGAGTTGCGCGTACCGTAAGAAAATATACTACATAGGTACCTGAGGTGCCTTAGGTAGCTACTTTCAAGCCCGAGGCTAAATACCTGTGTCAGCATTGTTAAGGTAGCAGCTACAGCTGACCTAATAGTCTTAAATTTTTACGTTATGTGCCTGACTCTCGAGGAACTTTTCTCTTCCCTCCTCCCCCGATCCACCCTTCGACGCCTTTTCTCCGTTCCCACTGCCTCGCCTTTTTTTTCTCTTTTTCGCGGATGTTGCAACGAGGACCGATTCGCTCAGGCGAACCCTCTAATGGAATTCCCCGCGGCTACGCGCCTACGTGCCAACGCGCTGACACGCCGCGCCACTCTGTTCTTACTTCTTACCTCGCCGAAGATGGAAAATCGGTCATAGAAGAATCGAGACCGGTTACGCTGTCGGTGGCATTTCCCCGAGAATCGCGGACGATTTGAAAACCGCGAGCGATAAAAAATTCTTTCACCTCGGATTAGAAGATGACGCGACGCTGGGAGCGGCGAGGATAGTTGTCGAAGTAATTCGGTGAAACTGCCTTGATAACTATCGCGTAGCGATTCCACGCTCGAGTGCGATTAAACTTTGGGTAGGACGAAGTTCCCGGTAATTTGCAGCCGCGGAAAGTACGCGTCGTCGATAATTGCAAGACCTTCCCGTCCGTTCTTTCCTCTCCTTTTTCCTTCGTTCCTTGTTTTCGCCGGTTTCTGGGGACGAAGGTAGCCGTAGATCGAAGGACGAAACTGAGGAATGAAAGTTCTCGCTTCTCGGCATTGGTGGCGGCGGGTGAAAAAGGTATAACCCCGTGGTACGAGATGGAGAACGGGGACGGGAAGGTGTAAGCGTTTTACACTTACATAGTTACTTCCGTAGGAGGAGAAAGAAGGGAGAGTCGGTTCGGCGAGACGCCCTTAACGCGGAATGTCGCCTGAATTACGGTCCTCCTTATGGCCAGGCCGGCGCGGCGCGCGAACCGTTTCGAGACAAACGAGCTAGCAGAGGCCGCGAGCGTGAATTTCTTCGCGAATTCCGACGAAATTCCGGTGCCAACGGGCACCGCGATCCCACTCCTACCTACTCGCCGTCTCCTCCTCGAGCTCGGTGAAAAGTAGCTGCGAGGAATCCTCGTACTTTTACGAAATTTCGGCAGATAAGGCGAACATCGGAGGCAGCTTCCCTCTGCCTCGTTAATGCCGCTTATCCGGCCACTTGCCCTTCCCCTGCTTCCCTTAATGAGCTTGCGCTCTTCCTTCGTCGATGCTTCAACGTTTACCGCAACGTGCACGCATGCACGGTTTCGTCAGGCTTTCTTCCACGCCGCTTCATTCATCCTTCTCGCAGGCGTAATAGTACAATAGTATTCTACTACTGCTAAGTAGTTCCCCCTCTCACGGGCAACTACTTCTTCACGTCTCCCTTTTCCTCTCCGTCCATCGAGCGCCTCGCCTTCAACGAACTTGACACCTTTTTTATTTCCCTCGCGTCGAACTGGGTCAGTTTTTTACGCACGCACGTGCGACTTTCGGCAGCTCTATTCCACCCGTACAAGGCTTAGCTTGTCTTCTTTATAGATGTTCACACTTTTTCCTTTCCTCTGTGGATAGATAGCGAGACCTTGCTTTTTTCTCGCCTCGTCTACTTACAACCGCGCTCTTTCCTTTCGCTCCTCCTGCTCTCGTGTTTTTTCTGCCGCTGCTTGTTCACGCCTCTCTTTGCGCTCTCCTCGGATCACTGAGCGCCGATGAAAGGAGATTCCACCGCGACTCGAGCTCGCTTCGAGGGTCGGGGACCGAGTGCCGAACACTTATCGAGTTCTTTTCTTCCGTCTGCGTACTACTCCGCGTTCGATGCGCGCAACCAGCGCGTATGGAAGAAGCAGTAAAGTGTGTATGGTAATTATCGATCGGTTCTCGTGGCTTGATTCTTCTTAACTCGTTGTTCCGTTGAAGGGGGGAAATGTGGGAAAAGGATGGTTGTGTTCCAACGGAAAGACCCGGCCGCTGCGAGATAACAGCGCGGATTCGCGTGACCGGGGCTGGTGGGAAAGGAGCGAGAAGGGGCTGGGCGCGGCCGAAATCCATGGAAAACGGGGCAACGACCAGATATCGGATGCCGGAATGAAAACGGGATGCGGATGCATCGACGAGAAGGCGGCGCCGAAAAAAAGAGCAACCTATCGACGATACGTAAACTTGGCAACGGGAATGATTACGTGGGCAAACGCTGAAATATCCACTGTCTGCTCGTTAACCGATTACGACTCAACCCATCTTTTTTACATACAAGAATGCAACGGCGCGAACAACCGATACAAAACCAGTGGCAATTGGCTCGACGCGGCGTTGCCTCGCTGTATCGATAAGCTACGCAACTACAAGTGCGGTATACTACAAAAATTACTGCCCTCTTTAGTTAAAATGTCCTATCTAGCATTTTGAAACAACCGAGAAAACTGAAGGTTTATCATTTACTTTGTAGGGTAAACCAGAGATGGGCAAAAAATTATTTGAAATAAAAATTTCACACACAAATTTTTATTTCAGTTGTTATACATAAATATATTCAAGTATTAATCTCAACGATCCATAAATTGAACAATTCGGTCATTCACTGGTTGATTTACACCAGAGATGGGCAAAAAATTATTTGAAATAAAAATTTCACACAAATTTTTATTTCAAATAAATTTCACACCCAAATTTTTATTTCAAATAAATTTCACACACAAATTTTTATTTCAAATAAATTTCAGACACAAATTTTTATTTTAAATAAATTTCACACACAAATTTTTATTCCAAATAATTTTTTGCCCATTTCTGGGGTAAACCAACCAGTGAATGACCGAATTGTTCAATTTATGGATCGTTGAGATTAATACTTGAATATATTTATGTATAAGAACTGTTGAAATTGCATTTAAATTTATTTTTCTTGAAATTTCTATAAAAATAATTACTTATTCTTATCGTAATTTCTAAAAAAAAGATTATAGAATGCAAAACGTGTAGAAACGACCTCATACTTTTAATGAGAATTGTACTTATTAATGTTTGCTTAATACGCGTAACTAAAAATATGGGATATTAAAAGTGCAACTACACTCCACTTATAAATATATAATATTTTTAAATTTATAATTGATATTTCTTTGCTTAATGGTCATTCACTGGTATGCGCTCAATTACTGGTTCATTTACTCTACCGTCCTTATTGCCATTCATTCAAATTAAAACATATTGTCATAATTTCCTAACAGCCTCATATAATTTTTTGCAATACGTATCCCGGTAGGTAATGTATTATTAACTTACCAATTAATTAATTGTTTTAGCTAGAATATTTTAACCATTTGGAAAGAAGTTAAGTTAAATACATTAAACTGTTTATAAATCTATACGTAGCACGTAGAGTTTTCTAGTTTTACTTAAAAAGTAAAAGACACGTGGAACTCAAACATTTCAACATATTTGAAAAAATGAAAAATCTTAGATAGGACAGTTTAACTAAGGACGGCAGAGTAGGTAGTATGTACTGGAATATTTTGCTTTACATATTAGCTGACGTGGAGCGTTGCACTCCAATCAGTTCCGTTCTACGTGTCGTAGCTGTGTCCGATGATGTCAGCTTCTTTATGGCACTATATCTTCGGAAGTAACGTTACTGCAATGAAATTGGAGTATCCGTTAGAAGCGAAACAGATATTGATCGAGTTTTATGTGCCTCCTCGCCCCTCCTTCGAGCGAAACTTTTCTCGTGGGTAAATTATTTTCGCGTCGAACCTTAGTTTAACAAATTCGATTTAAGCACGCGCCGCTGAAATGTGTTTCAGCCAACTCAATAGACATCTAACATTTCCGCGAGCTTTTATCTCTGAATTGGCTCGCTTTGCCACTTGAACTTTCCGCTAAAATCCATCGCGGTAATAGTACCTACATAGACCATCGTTCCCGCAAATGATTGTGGAGTCTCGCGAGGAACGATCCTTTGTAGGTATTTAAGAACAACTGGCTCACTGCTGTCAGCTTCAAGATCCATCCTCCGGACTTACAATTAGAGGCAAACTTCTCTACCCTCCCGTTTCATTTTTGACGTACCATTCGTTCTCGGTCTTCTCGCTTGTGCTGCTCCGACTCGTTGCTCCCCTTTCTTACAATTAGCCACCGCCGTGTTCTTGCATCGCCGCTGAACGGCAAGAACGAGAAGGGTTCGAACGACGGGAAAATGGTTTCCCGGACGCCGAAGCAAATCGAGTGATGCTCGACTGGACCAAGAAAAACTTTACCACGGAAGCGTCGCGTTCGTGTCTTACTTCTGGCTCGAAATTCGGTGAATCGAAGGAAACGCACGGCTTCGCACGTGACGCGTGTGTGTATTTAGATATAAATCTCGATTATACTCGAGAATAGTTTTGGCTGCTTTCGAGGCACTCGTCGACATCGCGGGAAATGTTTCTTAGCTGTCAAGGGAAACAGGGGAAATGCCTCTTACTCTTTTTTTTTTACGGCGACTTTTTCCCCGTAACTATCTCGTCTCAAGTTGTTGGTCTGGAAAGAGTGTAGGGGTTAACGAGCAGCGCAAACTGAAATACAGGCGCATACGGATATATATGTATACATAGGTACATATGTACTCGCCAGGCCGTCTACACGTAGCCAGCAGCTAGACGAGCACCAATCTTGGTTATTGGTTCATTGATTTTTGCATCAGCCCGATGCCCAGGTTCGTGGAATTGCAAATATCGATACTCGATGACGGCCCTGCCGGCAAACAAAACCAATAATCCGTGTCTTCGTTTCTAGGTTCCTACCCTTCTCCGGCTGTGTTTCTTTCACAACGACGACACTTGGTCCTCGTTCCCTTTGCTTCGACAACGTCCCCTTATCGCTTTCTTTGCCCTTTGCTCTCTGCCCGTTGCTCCTCGGCGACAGACTTTGCCTCCTCAAAGATATCATTGTTTGTATTCTCCCCGTTACTGCGCAAAGATAACAAAGCAATAGTTTATATATGCATTGGTTCCCTGCGGCGGCGTTCTTTCGAAAATTTTCATTAAATTTCCCGGGTGTTTCTCTTTTTCTGAAAGAGTGCCAGATAATGTGAGGAATATTAAGTAAATTGTTTTTATCCCGAGTATTTGCTAAGAAATGATTTCCAAGGGAATCTAAGCGGCCAAGGAATTGCTCGACCGCAGAAGCGCGGATGATTCGGTGTGACGGAGACTACGATTGGTTTCCGGGGCTGAGCGCCTCCGCCGGAAGTCGCCGACTGTTACCAGCACGCCACACGCTGCTGTAATCCCCCACACTTGAACTCGCTTTAACGAAGCAAAGTTGGCTGTGTTTCGCAGGAAAACTCAAATTTTCATCCTTCATTTTCCGCTTACCTCGCGAACTGTCTCTCGGCTCTTTGGTCGTTTTTCCTGCGTTCGAAATAGATATCAGTGTGCTTTGTAAAGCCGGCAGAATTTTCGGTGTGTTTGCACGATTCTGCCGGAGGATATCTGAATCCACATCCCTTAACGCGGATCGCCTTTCTCTAGGTATAATTTCTCTATAATTCCACGCGTTCTCGTGAATTTTCCTAAGCAAATAGAATTTCCGAGGAATCGTTGTTACCTGCTTCCCCGTTTCCCGTTCCTCTTTGCTCTGGCAAGGGGCTGCCAAGGGCTTGTTAGAGGATCGAACGATTGGACGTGTCACCGTTGGAACGCCTAGGTGCGAGCCGGGAGGTCGACTTTCGGGTTGACAGGATTTTCTCGGTAGCCAACCACGACAAATTAGACCCGATCCTTCGTGACACCGCTAATCTATGTATGAGACTCCCCCGTCTTGCTTGGATGTGGTCTATCTTCCAGCAGCGGACTAAGTTCTTCGCTTCTAACAAGTAAACATTCACTTGTAATGAATGGGGTTTCCCGATTTGGAATATATTTTTTTAAAGTAGTTACTCATAGTAACTGAGAAATTCTGAAAATTATACCTGCAATGGACCTATTTTACTGATGTTAAAAAATCTTTTTTTTTTACATAATTCAAAAAGGAAAGGCCGAAGAATTTTTTCAGAATTTTCAGGATTTCTTACTATGGGAGTTAGTTACTATGAGTAGATAGTTTAAAAAAATATATTCCAAATCGGGAAACTGCATTCTCTATTAGTGAATGTTTACTTGTAAGCAGACTTTCACCAACCAGCTGCCCTTCTCAACCTATAAGTTCCGACAATTTCCATAAATTCACGTGCCTGCGTGGATGCTATTAATTTAGAAGGGTCTGAAGGCGGTTGATCGTCTTGAAAATGGAGGTACGTTCAGTTGGCGAAGCAATTACTCCTGCTGCTTTTACTCATATTGGCTAGAACGAGCGCTCGCGAAAGCCGACGAAGGTCCAGAATGTCTAGATGGAAATGGTGCGAAAGATTCATCCGAAAATGGCAAGAGTAACTTTTACGGCCAACTTTTTACCAACGTGTATACGCTTTCGAATGCTAGCACGGCCACTATCCGTCTTGTCGTCGGTTCCAGAAAGCGGAAGTAGAAAGAAGAACTTTTGCAGGTACGTACCCCGTCGCGTCGGCAAGTCGAAGGCATTTCTTCTCTCCAACCCCCCCCCCCCCCCATTCCACCCACACCACGGTCGCGCCCGCGTCCGCGCTTCCAGCTTAGTTAGCGAAACGCAATCTCCTTCATTGTTCCGGTAATGAGACGAAACGATAAAGTGGCGCACTTTGAAAGTTTATCGTCGCTTGGCATCCGTAGATTTTGCGCGTCTTATACGCGCCACTGGAAACCAACAGAAAATGGAGAGCGAAAGAAAGAGATAGGCGAGGTTGAAAAGTATGTATTAGAAGCGACTATCGCGAAAACGTACTTAAGTAGTCAGAGTTTCTTATAAGCATATGAGATATAAGCCAAGACAATTTGATGAAAAGGTAGACGCTGCGTCACCCAGTGGAAAGGATATTCTTCGTGTTATATTTATCCAAAAATGGGCAAAAAATTATTTCAAATAAAAAATTGATTTCGAATAAAAGACAAAATTTTTATTCGAGGCTCAGCAAATAAAAATAATCCGGAGTTATTTTTATTTCAAATGAAAATAAGCTGGAGTTACTTTTATTTGAAACGTCATAAATAATTTTTTTGTTCGACGTGAATTTATCCGACGGCCACAAATAAATTTTTGGTTTGACGGCAATTTATCCGACAGCCTCAAATAATTTTTTTATTTGACGGGAATTCATTTTAACCTTCAAATAATTTTGTCGTCTTTTCTCTGGGTTATTTTTATTTCATGACATATAAAGATAAAGTCTCTTTTATTTGATACGTAATTTAAATAATGCCCGTTTCTGTATTTATCTACACTCGTCTCTCCAACGTATGAAAGACGTCCGACTTGATTCGACTATTTTACCTAAGTAGGCAGAGTAGCGTTCACGCTCTCGCTTAAATTGTTTCCACAAACTGCGGACTCTGATTACGTTCCCCCGAAATTGCGAGCAGTCGTTTCTCCCTTGGTCCGTCCCGCGCGGTCCAAAGCCCGAACCGTTCGCAACCGATCACAGTAGCGTTCGATGCATTCGCCGGCAGTTGACTGCGATCAAAGGAACGACATTTCTGCGTTCCGCGAAAAGTGCATCACTAGCTGAATGGATTCTCCCTAAATGTCCGCTGCTCGATTATCCGACACGTCAGTCTGCCACTACGCGCTTTTCAAGCTCCCCAAGCGAATCACCGATGTATGTATCTGCAGCCTGACAACGCCAGTTGCCACTTCACCAGGTGCTTTCGTTCGTCAGCCATTATTACACAGTTACCACATACATATTTCGTAACGTCGCGTCGCTTCCATACACGCCAGCCAACGACACAGTGAATTTCCTCGGTTAATCGAGCACACCACGTCAGATGATCTTCCGCGCTTACAATTAGCTGTCGTGATTAACTACCACGGCAAAGAACCCGCTGGAAGTTAAAGTTTTTCAACGGCAGAACGGAATTGCACCCGGTGGATTCGCGGCTACGGTCACTGCGGTCGTCATAGTTCGTACTTTCGCAACAATTTTAGTCGAAAGAAAATAAGGGAAAGGGGGAATACGCAGGGACAATTCACTGGGACCTTGTTTCCGTGGTGGATAAAAACAGATTCACGCGGAGGAAATGTTTCACGAAACCAACCCAGTATTCTCGTTTCGCGATGATACAATACAGAGGTATGGAGAGAAAGAGAGAGAGAGAGAGAGAGAGAGAGAGAGAGAGAGAGAACTGCGCGTCGCGTCGTATCGTCAACGATAGGGTTATAGCGTGGTGCAACGTTACTAACAGCCTCTTGTGCCAGAGTGCCAGCATTATTGTCACCAACTCACGAGACTGCTTGAGTTGCCAGTTACAGCAAACATCGTGGTAACCTGGATCTTTTATCAGCTGGCTTATCAGTTAACATGGCGTGTAATCGATCAAATTCAACATATAACCTGCAATCGTAAAATAACCACCGACATCTGCGTCACGAGGAAGTTGCCTCTCCATCTTCCTATAGGTAAGCTTCCACTGCCGGCAGAGTTCTGTAAAAGAAGGGAAGCGCACGCAACACGCAACAGATACAAGCGAAACTCTACCAACGAGCTACCAATGGCAGTTGGGCTTAATTCCGCATTATGCTTATGTAAACGTTACACAAGTTGGCCCACCTATCTGCAGTTTACTGCGAAATAGGTACTTAGAGTGTTCGCTGCTGTTGCCCGCGCGTTACGTATGGCCACAAGCTGCAACTACAGCAATTTGGACGACTATGCTCAAAACGCACAATGAAATTGAAAAGTTTCAATCTCGTGGCAGTGATACCGCAGCAGGCCGACTATAAAATCGCACCGCGCCGAAACTCGGGTTGAAGTAGCATTTAGCGACGATAGCGCCCCCTTCCCCCCCTCTTCGCCCCATCTAGTTTCATCCGAATTTCTTATCTGTTCGTTTACCCCGGCCAGTTTAGTACTTTAGACGGCATAATTGGCTGTGGAGATTGGTGACGGTGTGCTCGGTGCGCAGGGTTGTTGAAAGCACGGTCGTTAAATTACGAATTACAGTGCTCGAGTTAGTTTGTAAGAAGAGACGCGACGCGGTAAGAGACGTCTACTCGCGAAACTGCAAAATCGCGGGCTTATAGTGAACACTGTGGTTACGGAGGACGACGGAATAGCTCTTCAGCTGCGCTACGCCCTAAATAATAACAGCGGGGTCCCCGGAGCCTCGAAATCTACCTACAGTCGAGACAAACTCCGAGTAAAGTTTCCGGCTTGTCCCGTTGTGCCGTTGGAAAGACTTTACTCGAGTTCCACGCGAACATTCCGCAACGCTTTGCTCTTTCCCTTTTAAGGGGCCCGAGTATCGGGGAGTTTTTAATGAGATTAGCTGGCTAGCTGCCGCGTCACATAAATAATCCAGACGTTCGGTAACGAGCACGTTCGATGTTCAGATGGAGGTCGCACTTAATTCTCCCGAGGGTTTGGCGAAGGGCACGGGTCCGACGAAAGGAACCGTGCGATAATCCCAGCCTGGGCGTGCGCGCCCGCGCGTTCTATTCAAGACGCACGAGATAAAGCTGGTTCCGTCTTTAAGTGGAAACGTTCGTTCAACGTCAGACGGGGAGCTGGAGGCAGAGCACACCGGTGTCAAGTCGGCGCGTAACGGGGTGAATAATCATTTTCCTTCGTAACGAGAGAGATCCAGTCGTAACCGACCTCACTTGACACTTGACCCGATCACGTTCACAGCTGGATCCCACGAAACTTTCCCATCTCTTCGATTTCGTTGGACGCGGTGAAAGCATCGCGTCTTCGCGCGATTAATCGTTCATCAGCCTTGTTCGCCCCGGTCTGCGAGAGTGTGTTGGGCGTCGCGGGTTGACTGGACATAGCTACATAGCTGGCTAGTTAGTCGATCTAGCGGGCGGGTGAACGGCTGGACAGGTAGACGAGTCGACCCGAGCGGACAGTCGGTCGGTTCGTTGGAAGCGATCACCGGGCATATTAACGAACGCACTAGAGCTCATAAATCATACCGATGCAGGGGAACAGCCAATCGGATGGCCCTGTTAGCTACCAGCAGCCAATCGGAGTCTTGGCCGAACGGACGCGCACGTCGAACGAATCCCACGCCCCGGAAATTACGTGTCCGACTCTAAACTCTGATGATTGATGAGCCCGCGTGGGTCCGTAGGTACGTGGAAATAGTGTGCGCTCGCTCGCGTCGCATCTCTTTCTCTTTCTCTTCCTCTTCTTCCACCTCTTGCCTACTCCCACCGCCATTCTTTCTCTTCTCGCTGCCATACGATTTGTTCGCTTCCCGAAACCTCCTCGAGAACTGGCACGTTCGCCTCGTACTTTTTCCGTTCGCCTTCGCCGTTTTTCCTTCCCGACGCTTTCCCTTGTCTCTTCGTCATTGTCAGCGGCGCGAACGAGCACCGCGGAAGTCGATACGAGAGGTCCGGGCGTAAGTGTTTCTTAGTTATGTATTTCCTGTCGGCAGTGAGCAATGCAACGTTGAGAAACCGATTTCGCCGCGAGGTTTGTCAGTGGAAACTTATTAAATTCTCCATCGGACGTTGGCGCAAAAGTTTTCAAAGTTTGTATACGACTGCGACGACGACGACTGGTATCGTCTTCCCGCCGCAACCTGTTCGCCGGGCTTTCAAGTCGTAGACAGCACAAGTAGGTACGCGGCTAAGCAAAAAGTCTTTTAAATTTCATACGGCGGTTTTGTACTTTGGCGTTTCGCTTTGATTTCTTCGGTTGAAAATATTCTCGCGGCTGTATGCACACGCCTGACTACCGTCCCCGTCGAGATGAAAGCGCTCGCGAAACCGGGGGATTTTAATGCGTTTCGGTCAAAGCGAGCGCAAAGGAACACACCGAGGCGGCTGTCGTTCGCTAAACGAATAGAAGAGCAGAGCAGAGAGACACGAGTCCTTCCTTCCCCTCTTATAGATTACGTTCGAGAAGCGGAAGTATAAAATGTAGCTACCTAATCGAATAGTAGAAGATAGAAGGGCCAGCGACCATCCATTGGGAATGAACGCCGCGACGTTGCGTTATAATTTATATCACCAGCGTTAGTTTCTACATTTCATTCGGAAAAAAAGCTTGCAAGGTTTGAAGGGAATCTGCGGGTAGGTAATATATTCTCCAACACTTTTAATTTTCTTACTTTACTTTATTCTTTGTGTTCTTCTCACGTTTAGCTTTAAGTCTTAAGCTAATTTTTAGTTTAGTTTATTCTTAACATTTATTATGTTTCTTGTTGTCTCTATTTTAGTTTAGTTTATAGTACGCGGTTAGGCTTCTCAACAGTGTTACCGCTGCAGCCTCGCCTTTACTCTAATTGTCTATGCCATCTGTAAATATTCAGGTTTCTTCTTCTTCTTTGAGTAATAATGACGATTAATAATAATAATATTGCGTATAGGTACATATGTATCTGCAAAATACCAACTGGTTGAAATCAGATGGAATCCGAGGTGCAATTTCAAACATCCGAACTGTGAGAAACTAAGTAAGTAGCGGGAGGGTAAGAATCGCAAGGATTTGGAAAATCCCGAACTGAGCGTTTCCTGAGAACGAAAAACCGGTAGATGAGGGATCATTCTTTAAATTTATTCTACCGCATACATATTAAGCTGCCTCCAGTGGCATTCTCGATCTGATCGGAAGAGAAAGCAAACGCTGCGAAGCTGTGCCCCATTCGCGAAGATAAGAAAGCGAGCGACAGGCCAAAATTGAAAACAGAGTGTGGAACGAGATGAAAGCGAACGGAAGAATGACAAGACTCGGTGGAGACCCGGGCCACTCGAAATGATTGAAAGACCAAAGAAATTGAATTCTCGTACTCGATCTTGCCAGGTCGGCTTCTCTAATTGAACGACTCCTCTTTCCCTCGGCCCTTTCTCTTTTTTCGCTTGTCAATTCTATCTCTCTATCTCGCCACCCGTTTCCCTCGTTCCATTTATCACGACGTCTCACTCTCCTTACTACTCGCCGCTTGTGAGTCCCGCCGCCCGCGTCATCTCATTCTATTTTCGATCGGGAAAGTTAATCAGGACACCCACCTATTGGAACGTTCTGCCGGGAGACTGCGAGTAAACGAAACGATTAGCATTATCTTCGGATCGTCAAGTTTAATCGCGTTAGTTTCCTGCGAGTAACCTGTCGCCAGCAATTCTATACATAAGTAGGCATTGGTCCCAACGTAGGAGATATTTCTTGCTGGGATGCGCATCGATATCCGCGTCCGACATCGGTTTCATATTCCTATGACAAAAGGAGGGAAGGAAGAACGGAAGCAACGGTAGTTTCGCGCTTTCCCCGTTTTCCTGTTCACCAGAGGATCGTAAAAGCGACTTCGACGGGCCATAAAGTCAAGCAACCTGAACTTTTCGTCCCGCGTTTGGTCGGATTTCTCGCAAATACCTACCTACACGGTTTGCTGAATTGGCACGAGAACGAGCGTGCATGTTTCGCGATGTTAGCGGTCGAAGGGAAATGAACGAAGGCAGAGAAGGGGAACGAGCATGGATGAGATAGAAGAGAATGAGAGGACGAGTGGGACGCGAGAGGGAGATCCGCACAAGTCCACGCATCGGTTAATAAATTGCAACGGTATGCAAATACTGTGAATCGTCCGATCGTTTGAACTTTAATTTCGCCAAGTATGGAATTAAATTTGCTGCCGCAGCTACGAGGTGAACACGCGTATGTATATAGAATTGCAGTTGCGCACCTACGGCCGATGAATCGATCGTTACATCGCATTGGCACGATATTGCCGTCACGTTGAAGCGTCGAGGCGTCGAGGCGTCGATGCGTTGAAGCACAAAACGCTTCGTCGACACGGCGAGAGGAAACAGGGGAACGAAGGGGAGCTGCGAGCTTATTAGTGGTCCATGTACTCGGCTAAACCTGCTTAGCTTTCGTCCCGAGTACCGACGCACAACGCAAGAAACGAAGAGGATCGCGTTTACGCGGCTGGGCTCGATAAAGCCGAGAACGCGTTGCCTCGCTATCGACAAACCGAGGCGGATCGTTAGCCGTGAAAATTTCGCGAGGACGCGTATCGGGCATTCGTCCGCGTGGACCCTCACCACTAGAGGTATATAAGGGCATTGTTCGCTTCCTGTTTTGAATATCGAATTTACGAGCGAAGTTATGAGCCGCGCCCGCAAAATCTTTCCCTCTCAACCACATTTCCTTCTCGCCTCTCCGCGGCGCTTCTCCTCTCCAGCAAGATTCTAACTTGGCCCGTAAAACTTGCCTGGGAACTCGTCTCCGAAAGGCGGACTTTCCCCTTAAGGGTTTCCAAGCCAGCAAGGAATACGGCCGGAGGTGTCGTAAGATCCACGCTTCGTTTTGCGTTCCGCGATATCGGTGACGCCGGGAAATCGATCGTTCCAAACATTCGGAGCGGTAAGCCGTTCGGGAAAGACAAAAGGGACATGCGACGAACGTCGGAGGAGATCGCGGGGTTCAGGTGTAACATACGAAAGGCAATCGCGTCGACCTTTCTGGACGCAGTGCTTCTTTTTTTGGATAAAAGGCTGCGAGAATGTCTCCTCTGCGTTGGGTGAAAAATTCATGGTAGGTCCTCGCGAGCACTGTTTGTACGCGCCTAGGTAACTACTCTGCGCTCGACGAAAATACGTTTCTGGAAGCGTCCACGCTTCGAAAGCGTGGCTCGCCTCCGCCACGAAAACTACCGATTCCACCTGAAGTCGTTCACCGTACTAAGGCTTCAGTTTCAGATCACGTTCGTGCCATTGCGCTAAGCTTCGCTCCTCCTTCCTTCTATTTCGAAGGCATGGGATGCTGAAATCACTCTTCTTCGACTCTTTCACTTTTTTCTCCCTTCCTCCTTTCCTCCTTCTTCTACACGTTCTTTGAGTATTCCCTGTTCCCGGGATTCGCGAGACTCGCGAACGCCGACTAGGGTGAACGCACCAGTAAATGAACAGTTAAGGCTAATGAATGAACACTAGTATAAAATTATGTTTGCAGCGCGAATGATTCCACGTGCTGCAAAAATTCTTTGGATATGAAGCAAGAAATGAAACGAAGTCTCTAATTAATTAGTGGCTTACTTTAATAACTTATTTTACTCATTTTAATAAAAAATGTTCATTCACTGGTGTAACCTAAATCGAAGTTGGTGTCCCTCTATCCGCCGTCTGTCGGCGAGTCAAAGTTATCGACGGATAATTTATACCGATCAGCCTGAAGCAGAGACCGGAGGTGAAAGTAACAGTCGATTCTGATAGTCTGAAATAATAATTCGGAAAGGATACGTAACTCGGTTTGCGCGTTCGCCGTGACTCGTAAAATGTCACGGATCACTGGACGTTCGACAAAAATGCTTGAAGCCGGTAGTTGTCGAGGGGTGGGATCTACGGACATGTATATAGCTACATACACACACGGTTTAACGGTTTAAAACGCGACTGGTGCGACCTATTTACCTAAACCTGGCGAATCTAGCTGCAATGTACAGCAAGGGAGATAGAGAAGCGTAAGCGAGGATGCGTCACGAGCAAAACAGCAAAAAGCCAATGATATCAAACAGCGTAAAACCAGAGAGGAAACTGAGGGCGAATTGTTGGCTGTGGTTCTTTGGCGAGTGCTAATTACACGCGAACGCATACACCAGCTGTCCCATTTTGTTTATTTCGATAAACTAACAGTTAACTGTTCGGAGAAAAAGGTAAGACTACTAATGAATCGTACCTAATAAAGTATTTGGCCAGAGCCGCGGTATCGATACAGCCCTTGATCGATTCGGTCCGTTTCCACTGGTAGACCATCGTTGATAACATTCGTCACGATTCGTCGCGATTCGTCGCGATTCGTCAGGATACCACGTCGAATCGAAAGAGCTCGGCTCTCGAGTTTAATCCTATCGACGTTCGACCGTAGTCGAGCGTGCCGACGTTGATAAGGGATGCGAAGGGAGTAGAAGGGAATAGACGGGAGGAGGAAAAATCGATGGAGAGACGAGCGGCGATCGGGCAGTTACGACTCCCGAGTCACGAGTCACGATTTACGAAAAGGGTAAACGAAGCGGCTGGCTGTATAGGATGGGGTAGGTAAATAGGAGGAGGGCGATGGGGGTCGGGGATGGTGATGGGTACCAGAACGTGGAAACGCGTGTACACAACGGAGGCCGTTTTCGAGCATCTATGCGCGTATTCCGACTCACGTACGGCCACGGACGAGAATATACCGACGCGCCAACTGACGACAACGAACCAGGGAAACGTATGTCCTCGATCGTGATTTTCGAATGCGCCCTCTCTCTCTCTCTCTCTCTCTCTCTCTCTCTGTCTCTCTACAAACCTACTGTTCAAACAAGGGGGTGCCGAGCATCGCCAGATACGAAACGGCGAAACAAAACGATGGGCCACCATCGGGCAAGACGATGTCGACGGCGGCCAACATTCAGCGATGAAGGTAAAGAGCAGCCCGCTGGCCCAAATTCCGTCGTGGAAAATCTGTTGGGAAAATACACGGTTCATTGTGTCGCGCTGCAGCTTCACAAATTGTATATGTCCACAAATGCCGCTCCCGCAGCGGGTAGCAGAAAGCTTGCTCTTGCTCTTAGCAAGAGTCTCTTATTCGCGGGAGCTTATTCTCAGCGCGAAGCAACCGACTGCATCCGCGTGTAGCCAGGCGTAAGGTGGGATTCCGCAGAGGCAACTGTTTGGCAACCGGCAACCGGCAACCTGGCGATCGGTGCGGGGTCTTGGAATATCGGATAAAGAGAGGGAAAGAAGAGACCGAAAGAGCTGGCGTGTCCGGTAAATTGATCGAATCAAAGAGCTCCGCAGCCAATTGACTCGGCGTTTTAGGAATCGTTCGCGCCGCATCCGGCCGATTCAATGTTTTTTCTGCAAAATGCAAACTCGGTTCTCCCGGTCAGCGAGGTTTCCCTTCCGAAACCGGCAGACTCGACCCAGCGGCCACGGTAAAATATGTCCTGTCTCTTGCGTTACGTAACCAGAGATGGGCAAAAAATTATTTCAAATAAAAATTTCTGTGAGAAATTTTTATTTCAAATAATTTTTTGCCCATCTCTGGTTACGTAACGCCCAGTAGTCGTACTGAATACGGTAGTGGAGACCGGGGCCAGTTGACTAATTTCCTTTAATTCTTGTATTATAGAGTAAATTCTGCGGGGATTCGAGATATTGAAGTATATGAATGATCAGCTTGCCATTTAATGTGTCGTCGGGACAAAAACTTGCGTGTTCTATCAGTGAGAATGAAAAATCTAAAAAGGTCAACGGGAGTTAAATATTTTTGTTTAAACTATTTATGAATTTTTGTCGTCTAAGTACTGCTTGATGTTTTTTCATGAATATTTTGTGGAAACGTGATACATTAGACTATAATTTAAGGTATTTTATTTTATCCGGTGCGTGGAGGTTTTGTATGTGCGCCGCACAAAAAAACCGCGCGGCCCTTAAAATGTTAACAATGTCGGACGTGGATACTTGACTACTTAAGCATAGGAACTCCACTACAAATTCTACTTTTTATCCTCAAGCTGCAGTGGAGGCAAAGAGTTTAGCTGCTCAAGTCCACTTCCCCCACCACAAATCCCTCGAAACTCATCCCTAGGTACCAGTTTTACACCCTATCCTCCCTTCAAACTCCCAGGCCTTCCAAATAGACCATAACAAACAAGCAGGTACAAAATCGTTACAGTAACTAGCACCATGATAATAAATAAAAAAAAACAGTATGGAGGAGTGAAAAAAATTAAAAAATCTCAAAATATATCATCTCGAAGAAACCTATTTCAGATACTGCTCTATTTCTTTCGTATTTATTATAATTTTACTGTCAGAAAATTTTTCTTTACTTGCTACAATGTTAAATAAAGTTCCCTTAAACTTCCGAAAGATTTAGCGCATTGGTATCTTTGCAAAAGATTCCTAAAGATTGGTACAAAAATAAGCCGTTGATACGGGTTTCTCCCCTTAAAACGATTTTAAAAATTAAGCCTGTATACCCAATAAAATTTGTAAACTTTTGTTATGCAACAAGTCAATAAAATACCAACGGTCCGTTTAGAAAAAGATTGATGAATTTTCGGCACGAGGCCACGGTTTCCCCGAAGAATTCGAGCGGTTAATCGAATGTCCATCGAATGCTAAGTCTCGGTGGGGCGTGGTGGGATTCCGACGAGGTCCGAAAGATTTATAAATGCCACATTCCGCGGCCTTTCCGGATTAACGACGGATGCTCGATTCGAAATGGAGGAGTGACGAACTCAGCACATCCGCAACCCATAACGCGAATCTGCGAGACACGTCGCCGTGGCCGTCGCGTCGTTGCGGCACCGTTTCTCGGAGAGCGGAAATGAGGCGGTCGCTCGTCCCACGAACCGGTCGAACGAAAAGAAGATAGGGCGGCGGGGGGTGGATGTCGGGAAGAGGATGGAAAGTCTTGGTACGGACGTACGGAGTTTCCTGATCGTCCTGTTGGTCGTTTTCGTCCCGTTCGACCCGATGCCCATAATTCTGTATAGTCGCGTCGAACGGTGCCGATCGATACGGCAGATTTTCAAGTTTCGCCCGTTCGGTTTGTTCCGTTTACTTGGCTAGCGAGAGAAAGTACCTCGTCGGGGAAGCTCGGTTCGTCCGCCAATCGAGCCAAACGACAGAGACGACAGAGACGGCGGAGTTGGCAGAAGCAGCGGACAAGATAGGTCCACCCGCCTCGAAATTCCGCGTCAATCCGTGGAATTAAAAGCTTGCCGAGCGAATTTAAGTTTGCGTTTCCTCGAGGCCGAGCGAGCGAGAGAAATGGTAGAAGAAAGGAAGGGCTCGACGATCGTCTTCGGGGAGAATCGACAGGGTAAAAGAGGTTCTCGGCGAGGCCGGGCTGAAGGGTTGAACGGTCGAGGGGGGTTGAGGGGGTGGAAAGAAGGGGTAAGAAGAGAGATGGGAAGGAATTCGTAAGCGCGTGGACACACAGAGAAGGGCAGCGTGGCGCGCAGCTCGGGGCTACCGCGCGAAACGGCATCGGAAGAGGGAACGAGGGAACCGAGGGAACCGAGGGGAAGGCGGCGGCGGCTGCTAGATAAGATAAGAGTGAGAAATCGCGGCGCTCTTGGATGCGGTAACATTAGACCGTCCCCCAACCCGTGGTTCTCCTCCTGTGGCACCGTTCGTTCGTTCTCTCCTTCCTTCCTTCGTCGTTTCTTCGTTGCTTGATTCGCCAAGGCGTTGCTCTTCGGCTTAAGCCTCGAGCTCCGAACTAACTCCTATCGTCGTCCTCCTCCACGGTATCGTTTCGCCGTGTAAGCACGCGATACTCGCGTACATCCAACTGTGTGTACTCGTACGTCGGCCTGCTGGCTGAAATTCGACCGGCGCGCTGGCCGTAGGCAGGGTTAAGCGACGATGTAACGTCGGATTAACGGCAACTGCCCGCTACCGTTGCCCTGGACCCAAGACGGATCATCCAGATTCGGTTCGCGTCTTCGCCGAGCGGCCACACCATCGATCCAAAATGCTACTCGATTATCCGTCACCCTTCTTCCCCCTCCTTTATCCTCCCTATCCCTTTATCCCAGCACGCGGCCTTCCAGCACGAGCGGCCGACGCACGCGTCATCGCCAATGCAGGACTGCTTAGAACACTGCTTAGCAGTTCGAAGTTAGAAGTAATCGTGAGGCGCCTCCAGCTACGAATTTCCTTACGTAACAGAGTCCCAGAGGATTTCGCAGCACTTTATGACAAAGATACCTTCTACGTTCCAGCCTACTTATGTAGCTATTGGGAATTACGCCAAGGGCGTCCGTAGACTTTTTTTCAGGAGGGGGCAACTTTAGAGTGACGATGAAGAAAAATATAGTAATGAAAAAACGAATAGCCCGCTTGCTTTTTTTAACTCATTTTGTGGTGCCAATTTAGTTAAAAATTTAAATCCGAAATTTAGAAATATTCAGTTTTTTAGTATAATCTTAGTAAAGATCAGTTTTTGAAAATAAGCGATTTTTTTACAAAAGCCAGGGAGGGGCAAGTGCCCTTTTTGCACCCCCCTTCGGACGCCCATGAATTAAGCCATGGAAACTCAGTACACATTAATAGTTTTGAATCTTGATTTTATTTAGAACCCTTGGAAGGCAACCTCCTTAGGATTCGAAACATCCTGACATAAATATTTCAGCCCTATCCTCTCATGCATTCCAAGCAGTAATATAAAAGATAATTTTTGAACCAATATATCTAAACTTTCATTAGTTAAAGAAAACGAAGAGTACCTACTGAAGTAGGTTCGCCTTTCCGAATAATCGACCATCCTCGGCGTCTATTCCGCCGATCGCGGTTGGGGAGAAAAATCACTGCGTTGCGATGCGATACGCCTCTTAGGTACCTACCGCTATCTCAGCCCACGGATTTTTCTCCCTTGAAAACCGTTCGCGATAGATACCGAGTCCCGCGAGTCCCGTGCATCAAAGCACCGACAAAGGCACCGATGGGGCGGATCGATTATCGCGAAAACTAAACAACTCGAGTGCGGTTCTTTCAAAAGTTGGATACAAATTTTCAATGCTCGGAGGCAGAGTCGGGAGACCTGTTGCACCGAAATATAGCTTGAAAAGCTGGGCTCCGGAGAAAAATCGTGATTTCTCGTAGGTAGGTGTAGCGGATTGTTTTCTCGCGTCGATAGACAAGGGTGTTGGATCGGGTTTCGCTGCCTCGAGAAGACGGATACGGTGTCGATGGTATGCCGACGCGACGCTACGGTGTTATTAAAGCATCCACGGGCAAGGGTGTACGGGTGTACGGGGAATTGAATTGGCGGGGTTCGGTCGGGGTTGAGGGAGAGGCGTCGAGGTAGCCGCTAGAACGACCCAGAGACGTGCACGCGAATATGCGGGCGTAAATACATGCCATGAATTTAGGTTAGCATGCGAGCAAAACCGCAGCACTTGGCAGACCGACCTCGCCCAGCTTAATTATTGTCCGGCGACGGAGATGATAATCGGCTGGGGAATTAACGCTACTGAACGACCGTTAAATCAACGGAGGCAATCGATTCAGCTGGTTAAGTCTGAAGATGCGTACACTTTTTCCCGGTTTTAGATGCGTTACCTTCGAGGTGGAATTAACGTTACCCTCGCCCTTTCTGCGCTTTCGACGGTGTCGCGTTAACCAGACGCGGTGCATATTAGGTAGAGGCGCGGCGCGACGTAGTGCTCGACGAATGTCGATAAGAGAAGAGGTCGGCGAGCGTATCGATTTTCGAATTTCCCAAAGCAGCTTTTCACAGACTCCTGCGTGGCTGGTGCGACGGTATTACGCGGTCGTCCGAGTACATCCTCGAGAAGGAGCAGCCAGCCGTATGCGGTATAATAATTTAATATAATGCCAACTATCGGGAAACTCGCAGGAGCGTAACAATGCCAGCCACCGCTATGGTAGCCGATGCTACGAGTCAATGGAGTCCCCGTGAAATATTCCGTGAAATATTCCCGATACAGTACCATCCCTTCTTTCTCCATCCCTCTGACGTTTACCGGCTTAAACCGCACAATGACCATCGCGACTCCTCCTTTCCTATCCTCCCAGTCCTTTTTCTCCCCCCTGTGCCCAGCTTATCCCCTTACCGTTTACTCATCGTTCCAACTTATGGACAAGCTTATGCTCCGTCGATCTTTCCATTCGTCTTCGGAGCTTAAGATAAGGGTTCCCTCGACCTGGATCGTTATTCGCCGTGTCTAACGGAGACGGGGCCGATGAGACGATGAAATTAACGAAACGGCGGTTAACGGGGAAACGCTCGTACCGAGGGGGACAATAAACGCGCTGCGATCCTCGCGAGACGTACGGTAATTTGAAGTAGTTACAGCTCGTAATATCGAATCTTTACCGTCGCGCCGTCGAGCGGACGACAGCGATGTTTGTTCAAGTACCCTCGGTAACGGTAACGAGGTCAAAGCAAATTTGAATTACCGTTTCAAGTAGTTCCGGATGAACGGCGAAAAGGCGAATCCTCGAAGCGAAGGTTTGACGGAAACAGAGGCTAATGCCAAAGGGACTTGTCGCTAATTTCACTTGCTTCGCGTTGTCGATCAAGACAGCCATTAGTGCCATTACGTTTCATTATATATGTAGTATCACGTTTTTATTTCAGGCACGAGCAACGGTGGCTGGGTCTGATTATGATTTCATCGGCGATGAGGAATAGATGCAAGGACCCAGGAAGAACGGGAAAGAAAAGAAAGGCGTCGATAACTCGCGTACCATTAATAGCGAATTCGGTACCTCGCACTGATTTTGATATAAAAATGTGCCAAAAAATGACTTGGATTGGTTGATTCTTATCCAAGTCATTTTCTGGCACCAGCACAGAGTCAGTGCGAGCTACCGAATTCGCTATTATACTACCGTGGTGGGACCCAAGGTTTGCCATCAACATGACGTCGCATCTCCACGGGTAACCGCGTGGACCGGCGAAATCTTTGTCTACGAGGGATCGCAAAGTCTACTGGGAACGTGAGTCAATAATTTCCCTCTTCCCGCTAAATCCCTCAATTTTAAGGTTACGACACTTACGGCAGACCTTATGGGGGTGAAGACAGTATAGTCTACACCTAAACTCGAGCACGTGTGTGCGTATACTGCTATAAGTACACGTAAGTAGACCGTTGATACGACGAAATAGTCTCCTGCTCGTCGATTTTCCCCAACAAAAATTAATTTCTCGATCGACAATCCCCCATGGAAATGTCTAAAAGCAATTGTTCGATGTCTCGGGATCGTTTAAAGGGGTTGATCGTGATTGCGACTTGGATTCTCATCAACTTCCAACCTCTGACGTCCCTCCCCATTTGCGCGATACCTTGAAAAGTGCAAAGTCCCGACTACCGGGTCGTTAATAATCGTTAGACGCTAACGACAAAGCAGCGACCTGCGACGCGATTCAGCGTGCGAGCCAGCCCGGTGGGGCGTCACCGACTCACCGGTTCCCGTCGACGGCGCGACGCTCACCATTCACCAAGCAGCTCCACTAACAGTAAGACCCAACACCCTAAAGCGGATGCGATTAACGCGCGATACATACCTCTACCCCGTCCCGTTCCAACGAACGGTTCGTGCGCGACCGAAGCTTATTTCCATTCGATAACCACGCTCGAACCCCCGAAATATGCAGAAATCGTGTAGGTACCATTGGCAGAAATACAAGGCGAAAGGTAGATTAGGTATTCCCTTGGCAAAGGAGGAAAGAAAAGCAGCGGAAAGCCGATGGACTCGGCAGATAAGTTGACGCGATAATTAGGAGGCATGGCGTACTCGTTCGTGGATTTAGACGCGCATTATGTATTTAAGAGAAGCTCGCAACTCGGGCAAAGGTGGTAGCGGAGGATGGCGGTTGTAGGTTGTACCGGGCGGGGTTGCGCGGTGCATTGCAATGCAATGCGATGCGATGCAATGCAATGCACCACTATACGAAACCACTTTGAGTTTTCACGGAGTTGCACCGTTGCACCGCTGCGCCGTTGCACCGATGCCAGCTTCATTCCGCTTGTAACGCGGGTGTTTGCGGGCGACGGAGATGGAACGAGGCGGAACGAGGATTCCGGAGAATGGAAAGAGGAAAACGGGCAGGCGGCAGCGTCGGGGTTCCGTGGCGCGGTGTGGCGTCGCGTCGCCTCGCGTCGGTTAGGGGGGAGGGTGGTGGATGGAGGAAAGTACGGAACAGGAGGTTGAAAAAGTTTTATCGAATGCGGTCGTGCCGCCTTCGATGTTACGAAACACAATTATCTTGGTAACGTCGGTTACACCGAGTGTCTTGCGCGTATTCGAGAGTTGGACTACCCTTGACGGCTGGATCGTGGAACTCTGCGGAGTATCGAGCCGGGGTCGGTGATCTTTGCTAGTCGCGTACGTGTGAACCGCCTCTAGAGCGAAGCTATCGAGGCAAGTTGCTCCCGCGACTTCTAACTACACCAAACAGGTTTCGCCTCGAACACGACTCGTACATTAAAGGTTGGCTGCTTGTCGGAAGGTGGGGGTAGTTGGACAAAGTCGAGGACTTTAACACTGACGGGGCAGCGCGAGGAAACGGAACTCGGTCGTGTCAAATGTCCGAAGCTTTAGCGACTCTATCGATCTGCGTTCTCGGTCTATCGATCGCTCGCGTAACGCCTAGACGCTCAGATGTCTTTGAGCCTTTACGCCGCGCCGGGCCGTTCGGCGACGTAATCGATCCGCCTGGATCGGATCGTATCGTCTGGAAACAGAACGGAACGGTGGCCGTGTTGGCTCGACCCGGCTGCTTTCCGGCCATCCAACTACGAAGAAATACAGCGTCTCAAACTCCTTTCGCAGACGCGAAACTTTCTACCCAACCGATTTTCTTCGTTACCGCCGACCGGGCAGAGTTGGCTCCCCTTCAACAACGACCGAGAAAAGTTACGCCAAGATAGTTCCCCTCTCACTACAAACTCCATCGACGCAAGTTAACGTGTCGCACTCCGCAACGGTGACAGTTTTGCCAGGAGACTCAATCTCATTTCGGTTCAGGCGCCAGAAGAACCTCGGAGTCGTCGAGTGAACGAGTAAGGATGAATCGCGCGCAGGTTCGTCTGTCGGCAACCAACAGATTAATCTAGCAATTCAAGGAGGTTCGATCTATTATTATTTTCCACGTAAATAACGAGATAGATGCAGCCTAAAGCGCGTAGAGTAAATCCGGGAGACGCGGTCGGGTCGGAGAGTTGGTCGAGTCGCTATATTTCAGACTCTGTACGTAAAAACGCGTTAAAATGCAGACCAATTGCTTCTCTAGAAGCCAAATAGTTTAATGAATATTTTTCATTTTTTTATTTATTTTATTTTCATTGAAAAAACACCATCGAAATTGCAGTACAAGAAAATAATTATCTTTCAGTGCATTTTTAATAAAATCGTTTAACGTAACATTTTTATATATTTCTTTCTGAATCAGCATAAAATTCTGAACACACAGGTTTCTTCAAGCAATATTTATATTATTTTTAACAGACATTTTATATTAGGTCGACCGCGTCTCCCGGACTCACCGAATGTGTCTATGAGCAGTGCGAGTTAATGCAGCTAGTCGCAGTTGTAACGCCACAGCTATAGCAGCTGAGTTGACGAGAAACAAGGTGTACGAGGAATAGTCGCACACCGAGTATACTGCTACAAAACAGTCGCCGTTCATGCATACTTTAGCAGCAGCTGTCCTAGCAGCTCCAATTCCCAAGCGTGTCGATAACGCGTCGGCTTAAGCGCCGTTCACAACCGTAGCCGTTTCGTTGGAAGCGGCGCGACGCCAGTAACGCGACGCCTCCAGCAACTCGCGGCACGTCCATCAACTTGGAATCTGCTTTCGAATATTGTACATACTTGGAATTGACGCGTGTACCGAGTCGTAAACTTTTCACGACATTTCCGCGGCCAAAAATACGTAGCGAGAGAGACACGTTACAGTCATCTGTATTATTCAACCTCCGCCTTTTACAATTTGATAAATTTAACGCTCATCCGAGTCTAACGCGACCAAATGAAATTCTTCCGGCGGAGCGATCCGCCGAGCGTAAGTCCGTCTCTTCCACGATCGATTGCCATTACATGGTCGACTAAGTAGACGTTGGTCAGACGTTGGACGGTGCGCCGGTTCGCCGTTGATCGCGTGGCCTACTCAACGATTATATCGGAAATTTCCACGGAATGCGCACGTGGTAACGGCTGAGAAACTCCCCGGAAACGCCTCGGTAACGCTATCGACTTTAATTACTCATAACCGCTGTAATCGCTTTGGAGGTTAAAGCGATTCGCTTTGAAATTGCGTCGCACGCTTTATTGCGGCCGACTGTTAATTCGCGTCTTAAGGCGGCATTCTGAAATTAGATTACCGGTCTGCCGCATTAAGTCGTTAGCCACCGCGCCGCTCGCTCGCTCGCTCGCTCGCTCGCTCGCTCGGACTAGCGTGCAACGATTACCTACTTCCATCGAGCGAGCTCCTTGCAAAAACATCCCCCCACAGCGGAAGAATAACTTTTGCTTCTCCTCGCCTCGGATACCGTGCATTCGAGATTTCACCTACGCGTAACGACCGATGAACGAGCATTTTTCCTACCTGCCGCGTATCGAACGATCGCGAACGCGCGTATCGCGCGTGAAATGGATGCCTTTGCATATCCGCGGTAATTAGCTATCGGGCAAATGGGTGCGCCAACCGATCCGTTCGAATCCACCGGATATATGTAGGTACACGGTGAATATCTATCCAATCCTACCCCGAGCCGCTCTATCGCATTTTTCACAGTCTTGCTCGAGTTTATCCTACCCTCTATCTTCACCCCCGCCGTCCTTTCGTATCGTATCGGATCCGATCGGCTCTGGCTCTCTCGGATCCCGTTGCGCGCCAGCTTTAAATCGGTCAACACCAAAATCATCTATCCGATCGAATTATTTCAGTCTTTTCCATCTGTTGCTTTGATCGCGCGTTTCCCGCAGCTCGCGGCTCTGCTGCTTTGACGGTTCCAATATAGAGAACTCATTGCGAGACCAGGGCCGGCTTGAAAACAATTCAATCAACGCATTCCTCTTTATTCCGTCGGGCGTAGGTCAGCGTTGAAACAAGGCGGTAATCCTTGGTTCTGTCCCCTTGCTGGTTCTTCCGCTACTTTCCTCGTTGACGGTATTCCTTTCATCTGCGTAGCTAGATGACTGACAATGAGAGACTGCGTTTGCTGGCACGAGCTCGCATTGCCAGTTGAAGGGAGCCACTCGAATCGCCACGGTTCACGCGAACAGCGGGGTATTTAAAATGCTGGTAAATTGCGATGGATTGAAAAGCAAAAGTGGCAGGATTCAGGAATATTGCTGCCTATCGTTAAAAGACGACGGCAGACGTGGATTCTTTGTCGGCCCCGGAACGAATAGCGAGGGACGCTATCGAGCGTAATGGGAATCCCGAAAGGGCCAACGGTTACTAGCAAGATAGGGGATTGCCGGGAGGACCGAAAGTGCAACGGGAGTGGAGGTTGCCGCGTGGCCAAAGATACGAAGGAAGGAACTGCTGCTAGAACCGAGGAATATTAATCGCAGCCACTGTCGTATTCTCCGCTATAGGCTGCCTCATACCGCCCTCGGCTTCTCTCCTTCCTCTCCTTTCTCTCTCCCTGCATCAGCTCTCGGCATCACCCGGCCCGCTAGTCCCGGCAGTCCCGCAACCGAGTTCTCTTCTCAGCCTTCTCTCGTTCCTCGGTCTCTCCTCCGGCTTCTCCCTTACCCTCTCAGGGACCCTTTTCCGTGTACCACATCAAGCCAGGAGGCGGCTACTAATGAGGCCAAAAACATCGGAGCCCGGAGTTACGACCGTCCCAAAAACGTTACCGGCCGTGATTTAGAGGATGGTAATGGAGCGAGCGGACCTTATCCTCGCCGAGCGAAACGCCACCCCTCCTTTACCTCCCCGCGAATCTTTTCTTGGGCTCGCACGCGTTATACAGTTATACCCCGGGCCCGCGGACTTGAAGCATTTCGCCCGGCTGCGGGAACGTGAAACCGCGGCTTCGAAACTCTCTCGTGTACGGCGCCGGGCGCGCACCCCACTCTATCGCGGCTCGTCCTAATTGCGATCGCGTTATCTTACGGCGGGATGCGCCGGGCTAATTTTTCGGGCGGCGCGCCAACCCATTATCCGATATTGCGGTTACCGTTCTTGTTAAGTACGTAGTACGGCGATTCGCTGTGTAACCGGCCCGCGAGCAGGAAAGACGGAGGAGCCAGTAGTCTGGCTCAATAAGAAAGCCGACCGCGTGTCAGTCGGCGGGGATACGCGACGTATTGCCCCAGAGGAAATTTGCGCGACCATTACTTATATCCCACCCTAGTCAGCTGCAGATGCAAAACATTTTTCTCCGCGCCTTGCGAGTGACTATGACGCAGTATAATAATATTCCGACAGTTTTTCCTTGAGACGCGGTGGGTACTCGTTCTCGCGGCGGGGGCTCGTACCGTGCTCGATAACGCGTCCGGTCGAGCAGCAAACTTTCCAGGGATCTTTCGAGCCGCGACCGTGGCTCGAGATCCCGGCGGAGGCAGCAGCTGGAACGGAAGCGTTGTTAGGGAATGCCGTTAACGGTATCCGCGGTCTTCCACTTGACCGTTCGCACGGAGAATGACGGTTTGGTGGAGGGTGTGATAGGGGGGGTGGTGAAAACCAGAATCGTTGGTACAACGTTGCGCAATTCCAACACAACAGCGTTCCCGGTGACATTTGGTACGTGTAGCCTGTAGCGAACGTGTTCATTCGCACCGACGCGGCGCGGCTACGGCGAGCTTGGCCTAGCAGAGCTGTGCGGGAACGGCCGCGGCCGGTGTTCCACGCAGGATTGCATTTTAACGGGACCGGTATAATCGCTCGAATTAACCGCGACTGGCCAAAAACTTTGACTTTTGTATTACATATACACGTTACCGAGGGTATGTATACATAGGGATACAGGATACATACTGCGAAGCTCGTGGCAACCGTAAACAACAAGAGCCAGCGTTTCTTTCGATTAAAGATTAAAGGGACCGACGACTAGGAGGCCGAAGAACCGCTACAATTTCCAACGATTCACGTAGCTGGTAATCCTCCCAGAGCTCTGCATGGAACGAGCGTAAATTCGGTATATGTAATGACCGAGGAACGCTATCCGGTTCCCCGTGATTTACCAAGTCACCTTTGGCGACCGAATAAAACATTGTGAACCGCAATGCTACTACTTACTTACGTATCTAGATGCATATATAGGTATATACATGCAGTGGTTAAGAGCCATAATCATGGACTCTTTAAAATCGCATAACATTTTTAAAATTGGTCTAATCGACTTGTGTTTTTTCGTGAAGCTAGAAGGGTCAGTTTGCTAAATTACGTGTTTCGTTATTTCAAAACATTGCAATTGGTTGGAATAGCAAAAAAATAGTAAAGGTCGTTTTTACAACTTTTTTCTGAGCCTGTAATGAAAATTCAAAAACCCGTTTTGTAGATTTAAGTAGTTTATATGCATGCTGAAATTTCATCAAAATCGATTGCTCTGAGCTACAAACGTGAAATTCCCGAAATCAGTGATTTTCGAAGTAATAAATGAATATAGAGTTAATTTTTGTTTTAAGTTTTAATCCTCAATCGTTGACTTTAATGCACAAAAAGAAAATTTAAAATTATTTTAGCTGTAAATATATTTTTAATTTTTGGTTTAATTTTTTAATCCTCAATCGTTGACTTTAATGCACAAAAAGAAAATTTAAAATATATTTTTAATTTTAGTTTTAATTTTTAATCGTCATTTCGTTGACTTTAATGCACAAAAAGAAAATTTTATTATTAGCGTTTCAGGTTAAATATATTTAAAATTTTCTTTTTGTCCATTAAAGTCAACGAAATGACGATTAAAAGTTAAACAAAAATTAACTCTTTATTCATTTATTACTTGAGAATATGCGTTGGAAAAAGGGCCTGATTTTGGGCTGTTAAAGGTTACCTACCCCTTTAAAGAGTATGCGATTATGGCTGTGAGCCACTGTTCGTAGCGCAGACTACAGAAATCGTCGACATAGTTTCTTCCCGTAGACCAAACGCGCGATAAAAGTCTCTACCTTAACCAGATCTTCTCTATCTTTCTCCGTACACTGGCCTGTAGCATCCCCTTCGAAAGTTTCATTCGAAACGATCCTCGTCGCTCGGCTAAACAAACATCATCGAATTTCTCAGGAGGATCCGAGTTCGTTAGTTTCCACGGAAACTTGACGCGAATCAGCCAATTGTTGCCTTTTTCCGTGGATATTCCCGCGAAATTCCTTGTATCCCGGCTGCCTACGATGTAACTCGGAGAAACGACGTTGACTAATCCAATCATCGTTCAGCCGCGAATCTTGCCTCGAAAGCGAGCAGCAAGAAGAGCCGGGCTCGAGCCTTTGCCACGGCAGCATAAAGTGTGGGTCTGTGTTTTCTATCTGCCTCTCTCCGTCTCACCCGTTTTCGTGCCAATAGAAACGGCGCGGCGCCCTCGAAAATATATGTATATACCTATGCTTTGTTGGTCGAACGCTCGAGAGATTTACGAGGATTTAGGAGATGTTTTCGTTCAGGCATGGTCGGCCACACTATTTTATCGGCATCTATCCTTGCGGCCGTGGCGCTTCTTCGTGGAAACGCAAATACGGAGCAGCGACTTGTAATCTCTAAAAATTTCCTACACAATCATCTCGCCAACGTCAAAGCATGCCGCTTTAGGCCATCGTGCAACCTTCCTTCAATGATATGCATAGAAAGTGACGTGACATACGCACTCCTTACAACCCTAACTGAGTCTTGGGCACTGTTTATTTCCCCCCATGTCTCCCCCAGTGGATTGCCGCGTTGCTCAAAACGTGTTTACGTTCGCGCCTAGCTGGTCAGCTGACCGACTTTTCGTATTTCATTGACCACTCACGTCGCGCAGCCGGAGGAAGAGAAATAGGGAACTGGGTCAAATCATTCAAGCGCGAAGGTAAACAAGTTTCGAGCGCCGAGATAAAGAAATTGAAAAAAAAAGGTGTGAAAATAAGGAACCTCGGCTCGCTTAGGGTCGTGTGGAGCGCGTATCTATCTCACCTCTCATTTCTATCGCATTCAGTTTCTACTATGCCGTTGAGGTGAGCACCTAGCCCTGACACAGGCCACTCATCAATGCCAGTTATTCCGCTTGCCACTAAAACAGCCGAATTTACGATACCGCGTTCACTGCACCTCCATCGGCAAGTAAATACACACACACAATGCACGCTGAACTTTCTCCCCCGCGGAAACTTTATTATGTAATCCGTCGAGTCGTTGAGGCGCTGGTAGGAAAGTCGAGAGGACGGGTGAAAGGAGGGAACCTTTCTGCCAATCCCCGGCTCGAAACCAGACCCTAAAACCGCGAGAACTCGGTCTGCTATCAGTCAAGTCCGAGTGGCTTTCCACTACCCACGTGTAGGGGAGCGTAATCTGGGAATCGCATCGATTTCAGGATTCGTCGAGGAGATACCGCAAAACCGTGGTTCCCCGAAATCGTTCGACGTTCACTTCCACAGGTATCGATTATTCCAACTTAGTCTCCAACTAAATCCGTTCTACCGTGGCTCGCGTTGCACGTTCCTCGGAGAAGGTGTACGTGTACTGCTTAGATACCTGATAACTATATATAATTTCAATGGGACTTGACGTTCTGGCAAACTGTCTGCTCTCCCTCTGAAAAGAATCGTTCGATAGGTACGTCGACGAGACATCGCTAAACCAATTGATGTACCTATGAATTTAACTTGAAATATCGCTGTGACTGGGTATCATTTTATATTCCCTCTTCTTGAATATCGATTTTCAAGCGTAGCCGACATTCGCGAGAATTCCTGATGCTTCCTCGGAGACACGATGACCGCGCAGCCGCGTGACGCAATCTCGGCGACAAGAAACAAGAGATGTCCGAACGTCAGCTCCAGCAACGGGAAATAGGATGGAACCTAAGCAAATACATTGGATAACCTGACAAATCTGACGAACAGTATCGATAGCAAGAAAACGATAGAATTGAAAAAGAAAACGGGGAACAGAACTATTTCGAGGAAACGAATTGTGGTTAGGTGAAGTAAAGGATAAACGCGATCTTATTTATGTAGTCGTATCATGTTTGACGCGAGAACGCGTAACTGAAACGCGATTCGCGGGATAAACGAGGCGAAGAGCAGATATGTTCCACGGTCGATGAGTCAAGGACCATCGGCGCGTTGAAGCGGCAGCGATATGGCAGCGGTATGGTAACTGTACGGAAAAGGCAACGATAAGACAAAGGTGCGACGGATAGCACAATGGAGCCGACCCGTCTTGCACCGTCAACCTTTCTCCTTTATTCTTGCTGGTTGTTGTCGATGAAGGAGCGATAGATTCTGTCGCGAATACGCGCTGCCGCCAGCCAACCGAGGGAAGGGAAAGTGGAAGAGTCGCGCCCCGCCAGCCATGCTCGAAGGGGTAGTTTCGTTGTTCGCGAACCGTACGAAGAGCAAATTCGCTAGTAGGGGTGGCTCGCCCGAGGGAAAAGACCACCATCGCGACGGCGGAGAGAGTCTGGCTTTGGAGTGGAGTTCGATCCTCCGGTTGAGGTTTTGTTCAGCCATTGTGATAACTCAAACAATGCTAGCCTGACAGGCGCGTGGTGCGCGAACCGGGGCAAAGGAACGCAAAGGGACGCAAAGGAGGATCGAGAGTCGAGAATCTCTGTTCACTCTACTTCGTTCTCCTTTTCGTTTTGTATCTTTACCGATTCGCACCTATCTGGTCATCAATGTAGATTTATTCGTCGACCCTCCTCCTCCTCTTCTCTTCCGCTCGAATCTCTTGTCCGCTTCGCCACGGCCGTGGTCTTTGTTTCACGGGACAACCGTCAGCTGATTCTATCGCTGGCCGTATAGACGGGTTATAATTTTATATGAATGGAAGAGCGTAGAGAGAACCGCGCCATCCAGGATTCCCTTCGACTGTTGCTCGCGACCTGAATTCTCGCGACGATCACTTTTCTCTGGCGGTTAAGACTTAAGATTGGTTCGCGTGAAACGGTTGTTTCGGCTAAGGTACTCGCGGGACGATTCAGGCGAGAATCGCATACAAAAGCGGAGACTCGAACGCCTCTGTATACCGTGTTTCCCAGCTATTACATATTCATACGTGGACACTAACGATAGTCGGAGGAGTTCCGCTCCTAACGGAGAAGCAGTTTGTTGGTTTCCCATGTTTACCAACACCCGCGTACCTACATAGCTCCTATATCGAGCGACGATAAACGCCTCTTAGACGAAGCTCGTTTATCGCCGAACCGACTCGAACGAAGAAGCGGCGAGTGAAGCTCGCAATTTCTGCCAGTGTAATTTCCATCCGCGATTTAACGTTGCCCGCCTCGGGTAATCACGCCCGGGCAACATTCTAAGTAGCTACCCTACGTTCGAGTGATCGAGCAAATTACCAAAGGATCGCGAGAAGGAATTCCGCAAAGTCCAAAGTGACTGTGCAAACATTTACTTCTAACGACGTAGGTAAATATCCCCCACCTCGCGCAACCCTGGTCCGTACGTCGCACTCGATATTACGGAAACTCCGAATAGCGGAAGCGTCGAAATTAAACGTCACTCGCAGCTCGGCGGAAAGCAGTATCCGCCCAGGACACTTGGCACCTTTTTCAACTTCTCGTTCGCCTGTCTCGCTTTTCGCCGCGTTTTCCTAGTTAATCACGGGCGAGGGGTCGCGGCGACGGTCGTCTCGAGAACCTTCGAAAGGCAAAATGAAAAGGTAAAGGAGAAGGGAACTTGTCGTTCAGGGAAAGATATTTCGAAAACTACCACGGCGTCCTATCATCCTTCATCGATCTACTTCTTTTCCCAACTTTCATCGTTCCTCGCTTAAAATATTCTCGCCGTTATGCTTGTTACCGAATCTCACGAGCCCGTATTAGCAAAGGTGCATATTAATGCCGATTCGTTGGCGTTCCCGTCGTGTCGCTGGCTCCCAGCTTCCAAGCTTTTTTTCCTCCCAAAGGGAAGTCACCGTTTGCGAACCGATTGAAAGCGTGGAAGGTGTTTTTGCGATACCTACACGCGATTCGATTCCGTGCCAATGCGCGCTCCATGCCGCGTTGGCGAAACACCTGCGAGCCCACGTTCGAGAAACGTCGACGCTGAGAAGGAACGTGAGGAAAATAAAACGGATCGGAAGGACTTTAACAATGTCAGCTGACCGATATGTCTGGCGCGAGAGCAAAATCCATCCTCCCGCTACTTTCTATTGGGTAAAGATGGAAAGCCAGCAGATTTCTCAAAGATTTCTCCCGGTCGGACGGAGGAGTGTTCTGGGAATTGAAAGAAAGGAGGGAACGTTAGGAGATTTGATGATGTCGAGCGTCGAAAGCCTACGCACTATCCCGGGACAGAAGCCGAGCGCTAGCAGTTTCCGTTCGACTAGGGCCAGTCAGGTGCACGTTGAAAAATTCACCGAGCGTTAAAGCGGACGAGATCGAAGGGTAAAGAAAAACTGAAAGGGGGTCGAGTTGCGCCAAGATCCGCCGACGAGAAAGAGCGAAACGTAGGCGTGAGAGGTGGGAAGGGGACGAAAGTGCACGGCCAAGGAGATTTCACGGTGTCGGAGCAGCTGCCGAAAGGAAAACGAAAAGGAAGCGGTGCTCGTCACCGACGAACCGTGCATTCGCCAGCCCCCTCAAACGTTTTCGACGGGCTGAAACGAACAGTCGGGGCGTGTTGTATGTGGCGTGTAGCTGTGTATAATATAATATATATATATCTATGCGGAGTCGTCTCCTGTTGGAACCGTCCGGATGCAAAACCCGATCACCGTTGCAACGTTCAAATTAACGATCCACGGTATTATTTATTCGTCCGTTTCGATGGCGAAACTAGAGCGGCTCTCGATATCCGATGACATTAATGCTCGGTTCAGTGAAAATCTGTTTATTCGCGACAGTCCATTGTAAAGGGAATGAAGCTTGGAAAATTTCCACGATTATTCGCTAACAACGATCGACCGACACCTGCCAGAGGAATAAAATCCGAGGCTTGACGACCGCGCGCAACAAGCCGTGCGACGGTCGAATCACTATCACGACAGTTTCACGGGGAACATCGATGATAAAGTTAATACCCGGAAACTGATTGCGAGCTTCATCGTCGGACTATCGCGTCGGCGTTCCGAGCGTTCATCGAATAGTCGGAGACCGTTGCCGGCCGCGACGACCTCGCGTCCTTCTTCGATACCTAAGTTTATTTTAACCTGCTGCCTACTTCCAGCCTCTGTACGATTCCCGCTCTTGGAATACAGCGGTGATTGGCGAAACGAGACGGCGCGACGCGCGCCGATCGCGACGATGCATTATGTATTAGTTATTAAAATCCTTTCCGGTCGGATAAAAAGTTTCTCGACGGGGAAAAAGGGAAACCGGGGAGAATCGTCCAGCCGTTGCAGCGGGCGAGCGCGTAATTATACGAACGAACTTGCGTTTATGTTACGTAATTAGCGCGAGCCGGTTACGAAAGACGAGCCAACGTCTAGCCGTTGCATATTTATAATTGAAACATCCCCGCGGTAGTGGAATGGCCGCAAACATTTAAACGAATCGGCCACGAATTTTCACTGCTGCTCGAAGGGATTTCGAACACGGCCGGATTGGGAAACCAAGAATTTCGATACGCCAACTAGTGACAGAAAATTATACTACTGTGAGTAGGCCGAAATCCGTCCAAGTCCGTACGATTATCATTGTTTATATAGACATTTTGTGAAAAACGAGTGTTTTTAAATTTTTTTGAACACTAAATTTTTACTTTTTCGATTAATAAATACTTATTCGGAATGTTGAGTGGGATCCGGGCCTACTTGCAATAGTTTGCCAACTTGCCACCGTAGCGCTGAAATCTTAGCCACGCCTCCACTTGGTTTCCCAATACCAGGGATCGTATAATCGGCAAATAGTCAGAGGATCGATCCAACGCGGAGCGGAGATTCGAAGTGTATCGTCGATCATAGAAGTATGAATGGTGGGAGGATGGTGATGTTAGCCTTCTGCGTAGACCCCCGATTCAGCTGGTCTGTGATGAATCGGCCTAATTTCGCGGCCGAAAGGTCACGTAAGCTCGGTAAATCTTGAACAGTGGCATCGGAGAAGCGAAACATTTAGCGGCATTGCACGGAAATTCCGCAATGCTGGTCGGTGCGTGCCGTAGTGCGATGGGCAAACCCAACCCGACCCCGATTCTACTCGACCCAAGCCTGCCCAACCCGATTGACCACTGAATAGTCCGTACGCAAGAAGCGATTCCTAAATCATATCAGCGCGCTCGAAACACACGTCCCGCATTCCTAAACTGTTTACCATATCCTACTACCAACGAGCTCGCACGCACGCCCGAGCTGTCGTTGCTGCAACTCTCCCTCTGAATCGGCCAAATCTCCCGTTCTCTGCCCCTCTCTCTCTCTCTCTTGCTTCCTCCTGGGACGTAAAGCGTTTCCAGTAGTCAGCCTCCACGGTTGAGCGTGGTCCAGTCTGCCCGAGGGACGGCCAACGAGTCGCTCCACCATCCATAATCACCCTCGGCATACCGTCGATGAGATTAATGTCGGTCTCTTGCTACCCGACAACGTCGCCGGGACGCGTCGATGAAATTCCGTTTCCCCCGGTTCCGCTCGAATCCCTCCAGGCAACATCAACCTCGTACAATTCCGTGGGACCAAAAGCTGCATCGCCGAAAGTAACGTAGATACGTGGGACGACACGATCACGAGTTACGGACACCGGGAAGATAGGACATCCGTAGCTGTGTACCTATCACTGGATGAATCGGCGGCTGTGCAAACCGGTGGAATATGCTGGTTGCTGGTAATCACCGCGCAGGTTATCGTGGATGAGATTAATGCCATCGAAGGTCATAGATATCGGGTGCACTAATGCGTTACGCCATAGCCGAAACTTGGGCTCGTTGGCTGCCGGAGAATTCCAGGCCAGATAATCGTTTCGAAACAACCCCCTAATGAAATATCGCCTCGGCCAATGCTGTGCCCGTGGCAGAATTTTTCCATCACCGGCCGGCGAAAATCCAACGCTCGGTAAATCTACCAAATTTCCACTTACCCGCCAATCCACCCACTCCTGCAATTCCTGCAATCCTAGAGGGGGTCGAGCCGAAGTTACCGCAACGATAACTACTCCCAGGCCGATGGGATCGAAGCATTCGATCTTGATTAACATCGGCCCTATACTTATCCCGTGCAACAACCGAACGTCCAACGGCTAACGGTAGCCGCGACGTGCCGCGCTGTGCCGCCCCGCCGCGCCGCTGCATCGATTTTACTATTTACGTGTCTCTCGGTGATCGATCGAGGCAACTTCCGAAATGTCACGTGGCTCGAAAAATTCTGACATCTCGAGAATAGGTATCGGGAGAAAATGTAGAAAATTCTAATTGTAGCTTCGAAAGAGGTCCATACTTGGACCGCTCGGACCACTGACTTCCCGTGGCCGAGAAAAAAGCAGATTAATTATTAAACTCTTTTGCCAAAGGAAAGACCGCTACGGGATCGCACAAACGGTCGATATCATCCGTCGTTTCCTGGCGCCTAGCGGTTAATCGGCAATGTGAAACGTCCGCATCGTACGCTTAGATACTCAGCTTTCAATGGAAAACGTTTTCAAGCCATGTAATCTCGGTCCATTCGCGAATTTTAATAGGTACGTCCCGAGTGAATGGCGAAATTACATCGTCTTTATCCATCTGCCTAAGTACGTCTGAAACGAATCGACGAGCGACTTTAAACGACTTTAAGCAACTTTTTCCACCCCGCTCGGAAATTTCCCTCCCGTATTTTCGAGGCTTCGCTCCGGCGCGGCGAAACACCCTTAAGAGTTCTCCAACTTGCTAGCCTGTTGGAACGATCTACGATCTACGGTCGATCGGTCGCTTAACTGCCCCCTCAACGGACGTGTCGGTGTCTCGCTTTACCGCTCACACCGAGTGCATTTCCCTCGAACGCTTCGAGTGAAACGCAGCCATGCTTCAACTTTCGCCGTCACACGGAACAGAATAATCAAACATTTGCCTAAACGTTGTCAACAGTAGTTCTCCTAGCACGGCTCCCTCGTAATTCGAAGCTAATTTTTGGAAACGTTATCTACGCTAAGTATATTCCTGGAACACCTACGACAGAATAAATGTACGGTTCTTCTGCTTACCTGTCCGGAATAGTCGCCAAAGAAATCCGTCGAAACGATAGTAGAAGGCATTCACCGTATATTTTTATGTTCTCCGAGCATTCGCATGCCGCTACTGCCAGTACCACTAACACTGCTAGCACCCGCACCACCACCAACACCACAAGCACCTCCACTACTACCACCACCACGACCACACAACCAACACTACCACCATCACCAACAACAACAACAACAGGGACGAGGACGATAACGACGACAATAACAGCAACGGTAAAAGTACTATCAGCACCGAGTGTCGTTAATACGCGTTGTCGCAAAGATTCGGCAGTGAAGTAGAGCAACGATCAGCATGGATCGACTGGAGATCCGTGTCTCTGTGCCTAGCTGCGAGCTTCGAGCTGAGATCCTTGCGAGTTAGAAACATCGTGTTCGATGGGGAAACTCATGCTTTTGAAATCTCGTCGGGTTTTCAGTCACCGCGCACGGGTTCCCGGCGACAACGCGAGCACTCTGTCAACGATATGTCCGCTGTGCGTGGCACTGTGGCAGGCGCGTGAAAGTTGAACGAGATCGTGGCTGGTGTTGACTCGTGAATCGGCACGGTGGCTTGACGACGCTTAGCCGCGTACGAGCACGGCAACGGAGGCGCTAGCGACGAGCACGTTGCCTGAGGGTTGCTCGAGCGCGTTTCACCCCTACCGTAGCTGGGGTTCGACTAAAGCGAGAACCGAACCTCGTACATTCGTGATACCCGAGCGCATGCTCTGGCTTTCCTCGCTTCCTCGCTTATCCTCGTCTCTATGTGGCTGCTCGTCGAGTACATACTTGCACTGTGTCGCACCTATAAAGGGTGGTCAAGAAAATTCTCACGGAATCAAAACCTCGTCGAAGAAGGCCTCATCGTCGATCAATGGCCCTTTCGAGTCCTTTCGCTCCCCTAATACCGCCCCTTATAGCTCTTCGCGAATTCCCGCTGGCGTTTCTTTTCTCTCTCTCTCTCTCTCTCTTTTTCTCTCTCTCGCTCTCTTTCTCTCTCTCTCTCTCTCTCTCTCGCTCTCTCTCTTTTTCTCTCTCTCTAGCTGAAGCACAGACCCGTTTTGCGTCAGAATATAACTGTGCGCGCGGTTTTCCGCGTCGTCTACTTAGTCATATGTATACCTACCTTGTCAGTCCTTCTTATTTCATCGCGAGAACGAGCCACGAGACGACGACGTCGCGGGAGAAATTTCGTTTTCATCCACACCGAGAGGGAGAATGTTCGTTTCGAACGAAACATCCGTTGATAACGAAACAGAACGTCACAGGTCACAGCTACCCGAGATATTTGGTGATTGAACCCACGAAGCAACCTACGAAATTAGACAAAAATCACGTTGCTCATCCTACTCATTACAGAGGACTGCGCATGCGATTTTACCAATTTTCAACGGCAACTTTTAACGATCCTTTGCCAGCAGCTCGTTCCCTCTAATGACCACTCCGGAACAACTACCGGGCCAAGTGCATGGAAAAAAAACTCGTTTCTAATTTCCGCGCGTTCACGCGAATTTTATCGCTTTGGCGAAAAAAAAAAACGTTAGACGGTGGTCGTCGATCTCCCGTTGCCTTTCTTTCTTTCCAGACCGTTCCTCGTCCCTTCCCCTTGCTTGATCGTTGGACAAGTACCCGCACGGTTTTTACGATCAAACTCGGTTTGATATCGATCGTAAACGAAAACGGTCAGTGATTTCCAATGGCGAAACTCGGGCGAATATGGGAAGCAGGAAGGCCAAAGGACCAGACGAATTTCGATCTAATCCAGCGAAAGGAACTCGATCGGTCCGCGAACCTATACAGCCCTGTATACATACACGTATGTATAACCTCTACGTGTGGGTGTACATATGTACATACCTACATAGCAGACGCGTATTCAGTCGTAGACGTGTTATCGGCAGGGTCTGGCGGTAAACCCATTTCATTCGGTGCTCGCACCGACGCGAAGCGACGCGACGCGACCTCTTCGACGCTACGAATCTTTGAATCTTGCGAACACCGAAGGACTCTACAGACGAGAGGCGACCGTCGTACGTTCTCGCGTCTCGGATCAAGGATTATTCTCGATTCCGAACCACAAACCACCTCGGAATAGATGCTTATGGTTTCGTCTGCAGGGCCCGTTACCGAAACACATTGACCGGAAGCAGCAGATAGTTTGAACGGAAAAGTCGTTGCTTCTCCAACCGATATTTTCCACTCGTGGCGACTATTATTCTGCCGTAGTTTGCCGCGTCCACGACACTCGCATATCCATGCTACTTTTTTTTCTCTTTCTCGTTCCTTTCTATATTAGCGAACGCCGCAGCTTACAGCGCTCGTTCATTTCTCTATTACGAATAATGGAATGGATTTGCGGGACGATTTGCGCTTGTATTCCGTAGGTAGTTTCCACCCCGTTCCTACCGATTCACGGTCCGGCTAGAAGCAACGGGATCGTTTCGTTGAGTCGTTCATTTTTAAGGGGAGGTTCTGGTCTAGAGCCCCAAAAAATAGGTGATATTTAGGAATTAATTAAAGGAAAACTACTACATATAATTTAATGGGACTTGTTGCATTGTATTAAGGATGTCTTATGTTATAGAAATATATTTTTTGTTTTATAATTAATCAGTGCAAACAGCCCTGGGGAGTCGTTAAAGTTAAGGCGTCAAAAAATTCATCCAAATCGGTGGGACCTGTATCTCTAAAAGTTATTATCCGATTCGACTGAAACCTTTTTTATTTTGAAGATTATTCTTTTTTCTAGGGGGGAAACTAAAAAAAAATTACAAAAATTACATTTTTTTTAGAAAATAACGACACTTCACGTTTGAAATCACTTTTCCCTGTATTTTTCGTCCTTTCAACGCCTTTAAAAATTATAAATTTTCAACTTTTTGTATTTTTTTTTAGTTCCCCCCCTAGCCAGAAGTATATTCTTCAAAATAAAAAAAGTTTCAGTCGTATCGGATAATAACTTTTGAAGATACAGGTCCCACCGTTTTGAAAACACTGTTTCGAGAAAAACGCGTTTGAAGTTTTACGTGAGCGCCGAGTGGCCGGTCGTGACCCATGCATTTGCCGCTACTCAAATGCCTATAACTTCGTGAATTTTACGAATTTCAACAAATCCTTTTAAACACGTTTTCCTAAAAGGTTGAACATTCGAAAAATGAAATAAAAAAAAAATCGACATTTAGACCAGAACCTCCCCTTAAATTTTCTTCTTGCAATTTGAATCAGCAGCTACGCGCGTTCTGATTATTTCGACAGACTACGTTTTGGCTGGTGCTTGATTTCTGAGGAACGAGAGGCTTCCCGCTGTGGTTGCCGCGTCTCGTCTCGTTCCTTCCGTCTGTTACGCAACCTTGAACTGTGACACCGGGGAAAGGAGTCGATAAAATTTCACCAGCTGACCCTGGCGAATAGGCGAAGCCGAAAGAGGCTGGATACATACCTAACAAGCGGCGAACGTTGGCGCTGCACCTCCGCGAAACCAGGCCGCAGAGTTAAAAACTACGTGCACGATCCCTTTGACGGCAATACAAGTTCCATGTAGGTACCGCAGACGCGTAGAGACCGCCAACGCTTTATAGCGCTTCCTACTTGAATAATTAACGCCGGCACGGCGTTTATAATTAATACGACCTATTATCGCGGCCGAGCTCGAATTTCCTCCCATCGAATCGTCAGATGGTCGACCTAATTAACCAGTGCCATTTACAACCGGAATACCGCGCGGTACGAATCCCCGCGAATTTTAACGCGCCAATTACAAATAGGCACGATTCCCGGCATATAATTGCTTCGACTCGACCCATAAAGTGCCAACACGCGAGCGCCGAGACCCCGAAAATCCGCGAAACCGACTCGAACGTTGCCGATATTCTGCCCCTCTGGCAACCGATTCGGAAGCCCTCCCCTTTCCTTTGTCCCGTTGCCCGGCTCAGACTAATCTAAGGCTACGCGGATATTCGCCATCTTGAAATTCCGGAAAGCTCGCGGAAGTTTCGCGAGTTTCGCCAATAAGTTTGTGTATCGCGGTATTGCAGCTGGCCGAGCTCGCCTAGTTTCCGTCCGACGATCTTCCACCGACGCCGCACTCTACTTCCTCTGCATAGTCCCTCTGTTTTTCCGCGCCGGCAGAGAAATCGGCGGTATAGGTGTGTATAAGTGCCTTAACTACTCGCTGGCAGAGGAAACGATCCTTCGGACGAACGAACTCGTTTCGCCTTGCTCGACCCCCGCGAAGCTTTTCACGGGACTGTCCATTCGGGTGGAGAGAAGGTGCCGTGGGGCTAAAAATTTCATCCCCCGTTGGCGCAGCACGCGGCCCTCCTTTGTTTCGTACGAGCGGCGCGCAAAAAGCGTATTAGCAGCACGGTCCACCGGTTAAGTTGAGCCGTTGGCTGGGCCGTGCGTGCACGGTTTAATGTGCTATTAACGAGTTCCGCGCTAGCTCCGCGACGGAAGGTAGAGAATCGTAATTTTAAACAGTGGCATCGGAATACCGCCGGCCCGCTGCTGCGGAGATAGTCCCTCGGCCCTCGGAATTATTACGGAGCCAATCGTGTCGGGAATCACGAAACTTTTCCTTTTCTCGCGCCACTGCAGCGTCAACTGCCGAGAGGAATCCCGGAGACGGGAGAGATCGTAACAGCGTTCTAGAGCAGCGGCGGCGGCGGATGGAAAGGGAGGAACGATGGAAAAGGAGAAACGAGCGAAGAGGAAACTCATTTAACGACCGTGCCAGCGAGCTGATACACGAACGACACGAATTACATCTGCAACCCGATGCAAATTACGGACTTACGAAGTATTGTTAGAGACGTGCGGCTGCATGCGCTGCAAATAATAAATCGGGCATTCCCGGATGCCCCGCAGCGAATCGTGGCGCACAGACTCACGGTACCCGGAAATATCAGAGGCGACGCGCGTATTTCGAAACAAATTTAATTTCCCGCGCTCCGTTTTCCGTTCGCTCGAGTACGTATCTAGTCTCTCGTCTACTGAGCTGCTGGAACGCCAACTGTGGAACGGCTGGATGTAAATGCGCATCTACGTATGGGAATCGTGTCGGGCGAGGCGAACGAATTTCGACGATGGCTACTTCCGAGCGGTTTAGCGCGTTTCGGAAACTAGACGGCATAGACGGGACGTAGCCGTGCGGTGTGGCGTGGCGTGGTGTGGTTTGGTGTGCCTTTCTCTCGCGCGGCAATCGCATCCGCCGTCCTCTCTCTACAGTACACTCTACCCTCTCGGCTCCAGCTGGTCCCTATGGCAACGCACTTAAGCTCGCTTTAGTATTTCGGTCTCAGGGAGAGGGTTCGCAGGTTTCCCCTCGACGTCATCTCTCTCTCTCTCGTGCTCTCTTACTCTCTGATCCTCTCCTGCTCTCCTCTAGCTAACCCTCGACGTCGCGACGGCCAGCTATTGTCCGAGCTGCGTCGCGCGGGGCCAACTTGCTCTTTCCACTTTTGCTCGGCGTTCCCTTTTTCCACCCCCTCGTGCCCACCGATTAAATTCGCTTACCTGTTGTCTCCCTCTCTCCCTCTTCTTCTCGCAGCAAAGCTTTGTATCGAGTTCCGCTGACAACGAGCTCCAGCGGCGAATAGATTTCGCCCGAGTATCTCTAAACGTCGCGAGACGGAAGTCCCTCTCGTAGACTTGGTTTCCTAAAGCTGTTCCTTCCGCTTTCCTCCGTGGCACGCCGTCCGCTGCTCGTTTCCGCGTCCGAGACTAAATGCTCGCGTCTCTAGATACGCTTACACCCGTCTACCTGCCGAGGACATACCCTCGTAATGCTCTTAACAGCTTTGAAATTAGTTTCACCGTTTTCTTTCGCTCCTCAAACTTCATCCCCGCGTAATTCCGTACCGTCGGGCGAGCATTCCTCATCTTCCCAAGGTGCTCGACGATTCTCCCGTTTCCTTCAGTGAACCCCGCTCGCTACCTCGCCGTCTTTTGTTTGCCGCCAAAGTACGGAGGATTTAACTAAACGTCGCGTCGCGGTATTTCGACTCGGTTGACTAACGAGAAATAGCCAAATAGTAGAACGACGATATCCCGATACCACAGAGATTCTTTACCATCATTGTCCCTTGTGACGCCAGATACGCACAACGCACGAGCTCTCGCCACACTCCCCCGCATCACTGTCTGCATCCAATCGCCTTCACGATCAAATTCACGCCACGGCCAAATTACGAAACGGCCACGTAACACGCGCCATCGAGCGCACGTGTGCTCTTCGCCTTCGGTGTCCGAAGAAGGTGCAACGTCCGTCCTAGGCCCAAAGTAACCCCGTCATCCTGTTTCGGCCCCCTTGGTTCCCGCGCCGCGTCGCGTCGCGTCGTGGAAAATCAATACGCGATAACAAGGTGGCGAAACGTCCACGATAACGACGATATTTATTGCTCCCGTTAATATACATCTCGTGCCTGGACGGGCAAAAAAAAGAGCATAGAGTCGGTGCACTCTAAACGAGCCACGCCGAGTTTATTACCCCGCGCTTAACGGGTATTAAGACAGCATTTAAAAAGCCGCACCGCGACTCGGCGAACCACCCGAACGCTGTAAAACATCCAAACGTCCCTATCCCAGATAACGGTAAACGCGAGTAATAACGATAAATCCCAGGCGTTCGATCCGTTACCTCACGTACGTAGGTTTCGTACTTTTGCAGCTGGTTCTACGCTCCGACCGCCGAGGAATCGGTCCCTTGGAAGATCCTGCAATTAACGAAGCGAGAGGTAATGCGCGTGTAGGTCGTACGCGTGCACAATACCCGAGCCTGGACAGCCACGTGAAGCGGAAACGGAAAACATATCCTATGGATATATTTCCAGCTCGGAAGGAGATGCCATGATAATAAATATGCCCAGTGCCGGCAGCCATAAATCCCGCGTAATTGAATTTTCAACATCCATAACCAGTTGGTCGTCGCCGCGCCGCGCGCCAGCGCGACCTCAGGAAATAGGATGGGATGTATCTTAAACCGAGTGGGATCGTTCCTTTCTATTCTCGGAGAGGCGGAATCCCTTCCAAGCCCTCTTCGATTAAAACGCTGCCTTTTTCGCCCCCCTTTCGATTCTTCTTCTGTTCGCAGACTGGAACAATTTTTAATTCGCTCTCCAAACCGATTCTTTTCGTTTCCCTCGTTCCTTTCGCCTTGCCGCGTCCGCCGGGAGGTGCTGCCTCCCTTCGTTCTCCCCTCCACCCTCTCGCCGACCCACACCCATACACGCTTATCGCCCCTTTTTTCCCCTCTCTTTCTCCCACGACTGCTTGTCTCCGCCGCCCGTTACCTTCTTCTTTCTCGATTCTCAGAAAGCGCGCCGTTCCTTTGACGGAAACATCTAATCAAGGATATCTTGGAGTCCAAAGTCCTCGCTCTATCAAAATCTCTCAATCCAGTTTCGAGTCTTTGTCAACTCTGTGCTAGGCGTAGCGGGCATGGAGGCGAAACGCGGGATACTTTGACCGCGTGTATGCTGCGGAGGAGAAAGTAGGATGGATCGTCGGAAATAATGAGTAGGGACTGTGAGATCTGATAGGAGGATTTAAGAGAATAGATATTTCGAACGACACACTCATTAGAAATAAGAGATATAATATATGAAAAAAGGTTGGACGCCACGTCCTCGCGGTTCACATCACATCGCAAGCAAGCTAGCAACAAGCGTGCCAGTCGTCGCCGGGCGCTCCTCTTATGTCGGGTTTACACCAAGGCGAACACGAACAAAAACAGTGTTCGCGAACGTTTTCATCTGTTCTAGACACAAACATGAACAAAACTCAGCGTATGAATCGTATGTGAATGTTTCCTTCTGTTTGCGGCGGTGTGAACACGACAAGAACAGAGGAAAACGTTCGCGAACAATGTTTTTGTCCGTGTTCGCCTTGGTGTAAACCCGGCATTAGGCCCGGTGCAGACGAGCGGTTTGCGGCAGTTTGCCGCGCGTTTTACAGAACATAAATTTATATGAAGCAGTTCACACGGGACTCAAATTTTTGCGGCTACTAGGCGGCATGTTTGCGTTCGTTTTGACGAACGCACGGAGGGTAAACGCACCAGTAAATGATCACTTAATGCTAATGAATGAACACTATTATAAAATTATGTTTGCAGCGCGATTGATTCCACGTGCTGCAAAAATTCTTTGGATATGAAGCAAGAAATGAAAAGAAGTCTCTAATTAATTAGTTGCTTACTTTAATAACTTATTTTACTCATTTTAATAAAAATTTTCATTCACTGGTACGTGTTCATTTACTGGTACAACCACCCTATTGCTTCACCGCGAATGAACGCAGCGGTAAACTGCCGCAAACCGCTCGCCTGCACCGGGCCTTATATCGTCGGCCGCGATTCGCATTTGTCGCGGCTTCCAGACGCGTCTCGAAGATTCGCGAAACCTCTGGAACGCTTCGAATCCTCGAGGCACACGCCTAGTAACGCGATGTTCTAGAAGCGTCGCCCCGAACGCACGCATAAGGCAGTCACATCCCACAGTACTATGAGATTTCGACTTTATTGGAGGTCGAATGGTTCGATGATTCCCACGCACCTCGAGACTGGAGGAATTTCAGCCGAACCTCGTCGAAACACGATCGATGTTGGGTACGGTGTTGGTGAGTGGAGTGAAGAAGCAGTCGCGATACCTATGATTTGTATAAACGGGCAGCATTCGCGACTCGATCTCTCCGCGCGGGAAATCAGTGACCCAGCCAGCCAACAGGAACGAGCCTTTCCAAGGATGGAGGTCGTGGGGAGATCGCAGGGAGATGATGGGGGAGGGCGTGAGGCCAGAGATTACGATAAGCCCTCCCGGCGGCGAGAAACAAATGACGTACTAACTGCATATTAACTGAACTGCCGGCTGCCGGCTGCCTGCCGGGCTATCCGTTGACTCCGCCTACTGTCCGGGGAGCCACGCGAGTAGCTGGTAAGCTACGTACGTAAGTACACGATCCACCAACCGACTAAACTTTCACTACTGCCCTCCACCGTCGCGTACTAATCGTCTTGTTTTCCTCGATTAATCGAAATCCTCGTGCGATAAAAAACATATAGATATGTATAGATTCTACTGCTATACTTCTGGGACCGTGAAGCGAAGCCCGTCCCGCTACGATGATTAAACCTGCTCGATACTTGCTCTAACTTTTAATATCAGAGCGTCAGAATTGAAAAAATTTATGTTAAACGATTTTATTAAAAACGCACGAAAAACTAAAAAATTCGAGGGTGTTGTTTTTTCTGTGATTTTTCATAACGGAATATGAATCAATTTAATACAGCATCAAGCGTCGAAATGAATTTGTTGCGAGATACCCTGCTCCCCGATTTTATTTAAAATGAAAAAAAAACACCATCGAAATTGCAGTACAAGGAAACAATTATTTTTTAATTTTTCGTGCATTATTAATAAAATCGTTTGACATAAAATTTTTGTTTATATATTTTTTACATTCGACTATGTAAATATGATTATGCATTAATTCCTTTGTCCCCTCGTATCAGTTTTATTAAAAAAAAATCCTCTACTTTTGACAAGCTTTTGAAATCAGGTGTTCCATATACCTGCCTTTACCCTATCTATGTACGTATAGCGGCTTTCTTGGAGCGGTTCAGTCGCGCAACATATATCTCCTTTCCGCGAGTGTTAAGGAAGAAGAGGAAAGCCAGAAGAGCGATGGGAGGAGGGAGGTCGGTCGGGATAACGAGAATGTAACCAGATCCTCTGAATTTTCCATAACAGGCATCCCGCAAACGAACTATGCCCTCTTTTTCTCTACCGTCTATGCCCATTCTATGCACAGAGAAAGAATACCGGCGTGGCGCGACGCAAAACACGTGACTCATTTTCAAAACTATCGAGTCGTTCGATGTTTCGTACTTGGGCTGTATTTTTAGCGAGCAACGAAAATAATGTACAGTTTGAAAGAAGGGAGAAGATTTGGCTCGTCGTGTTGCTTGAATAATGCTTTAATAGGAGTACAGTCGATAGCATCGACGTAAATGTCGCTATAGTTGTTCCTTGCAGTCCGACCTGCTTGGCCACGTAGCACCTACGCCAGGCGTAAAAACTATAGATTGCGCGGCCAGAAATTGAGATTGCACTCGTGGTGGTGGTGGTGGTGATTTCCTTAGTGCATCTCAATGGAATGCAGCAAATGTTTAGATTGAAAAGGTTGGAATGCCCAATTTACGCATCGTCCGACTTCATCTTTTCTGTCTGGGCGGAAGCACTGTCGTGGGATACTTCAGGTTCGTGTATGCCCATCCATCTGCAACGCTTTTGCAATTCTTGTCGATATCTGGTGGGAAAGAAATGGGAATAATAATAATAATAATAATAATAATAATAATAATTCGTCTTCATTTATGACACTTACAAAAAAAAAAACTTATGTGATAAATAGGCGAGGTTCAGCATACATGCCGTTTTGCAACCTAACCCAAAACAATATAAAACAAAAATAAAGCTAACAAAACAACAGATGAGCGAGAAAGAGGACCACATGACAAGGGGAATTAGGGGTAGTGAATGCTTTTGTTTGGAGTTTCACGCGAGTACCGTGAAGGACCCAGTTCCTGCTCAGAACCCAATTCCTGATCAGTTTAGTATATAAATACCAAATAATAAGTTTATCACGATACAAATTTATTCGAAAAAATTATTAAATAATTATGAAGTATTTTTAAATTTATCCGCAAACATTTGATAGCTCATAGTAAAATCTTTTAGGTTGATCAGAAACTGCTCCCTTTGCATCTTAAGTGATCAGGAACTGGGTCCTTGACGGTACCTATAATAGTATAGTGAAAAAGGACTCGCGATAGTTGGTCGTACCTTGGATGGTTGATCGCGTAAATCCACGGGTCGATGCAAGAAACAGTCTTGGCAAATACAGCCGGCAGCATCGTCGCGAGCGGCGTGAGAAGTTCCCTGAAAGGAAAAAGCGAGGCGAGAGAGAGAGGTGAGATTAAAGAGAGATGATCGGTGTAATTACCGATTGCCGAATGCGCCGATCAAAGCGACCGTTGCGTACGGTGTCCAGGCCATCAGGAACAGGAAGAAAATCGTGAACGCCACTTTAGCGATTCTTAACTCGACGCTTCTCTCTTTGTCTTGATTGGACACCAACGATTTCACGTTCATTTTCTTCGCCTGATAATGTAAAATCGAACGACTGGTTAGAATCGCATTGAAGAGACACTGGATGATTCCACGTGCTACCGACCTGGTCGCGCAGCATTTTCTCGTGATTCCGGATAGACTGTAGCAGCTGGGAGTAAAAGTAGACGATAAAACTCAGAGGAATGAAGTAGGCCCAGACGAAAATGCAGACAACGAAGGCCCTGGTGTCTTGATCATCCGTGAGGTAGTCGAACGAGCATGTGGTCAGGAAGCCCTCTGAAACGGTTGGAAGGAATAGGATTCCGGAGCAAGTAAATCGAATCATCGACTAGCTAATTTTTTAAGCAAATGCGTATATACGTCGCAAGGGGGTTGGTTTCGCCTACCGGTGGTGTATTGCCCCCAGACTTTGAGAAACGGTAAAATGGTGAACGGCATCGTCCATGACCACGTGAAAGCTACGATTACCGCAGCCTGCTTGGAATTCAGCCGTCCGTCGATCGGGCAGGAAATGGTCCTGTGGAAATAAACGCAAAGCCGCTCGATGATTCCTTCGGTTGCTCTTGCAACATTCTCCAATTGGAAAGCCGCGCGATCAATCGGAAAGGTTCAGGGCAGGGCTGGGACTATTTGTCGAATATTTCGGTATTCGAATATTCGAATACTTCAGTCGCTCAATTATTTGGCGAATATAATTCGAATATCCAAGTATTCGAATACTATTCGAATATTCAAGTATTCGAATACTATTCGAATATTAAAGTATTCGAATATGGCAGTATTCGAATAGTATTCGAATAATAACATTCGAATACTGAAATATTCGAAGTTTATTCGTATTATTCGAATACTTGTAAAATATTCGAATATTAAATTATTCGAATAGTCCCAGCCCTAGTTCAGGGGAATGTTGGCAACCTGTATCGGTCGAAGGCGATCGCTGCGTTCGTAATGGATTGGCCGAGTCCTGAAACTGCACCCAGCGCCGCGTAGACGTCGCAGCCCACTTCCCAGCCGAGTATACGTTCCATGAAACAGCTTACCACGAACATGGGCATTTCAATGGCCATTACTAGATCGAATACCGCCAGGTTTACTATAAATATGTTCGAAGGCGTTCTCAACGATTTCGATCTGAAAAAGCGTAAGCCGATAGATTATATCGATTGCCGCGGAAACTCTGTACCAGGGTGGCGGGCACAGTGGTTAACGCTGGTCGGTACAGAGTCGAGAACGACCAATACACGAACAGAGACGACTTTCAACGTCGCCGACGGAGGGCACCACCACCCCCGCCCGCCACTGCCACTTTGCGAATCAAACGATCCCGATACACTTACGTGCTAAATATCCATATGACGCAACCATTTCCTACAACGGACATTATTGTCAGCATAGTGTAGATAAGGGCGAGTCCAATGTGCCAAAATTTTTCTGGTGCGAGGAATCCCCTCCAGTGGGGGTGCACGATGTCCGAGTGTTCCGGAGCCACGTTCCATCCCAGGAATCTTTCTCTCATCGACGGAAGGTATCTGCGCGGTGAGCAAACCAACAGAATTCAATTCTCTGGCAATTCGGAAATTCGGGGTCGCGAATGGCGGGTTGCACGTTAGCGGAAATCCACGTGGAAAAATACTAAACGAGCGCGGAGGGCCGGCGAGCATTTCTCCGTGGGAAACTACTACTTCGCCGTTCGAAACAGCGCGAATAGTCCTCTTCTTCGATACACTCGCATTTCAAAGAGATCCTTCCGTTCTGCTATCACCATCTCGACGCTCCCGAGGCGTTTTCCATTCGCGTCGAACGAAATGACCGGAAACGAGCACTCGATCGTGTTCGATCGACGCGGCCGCGACGCCGAGTGCCGAGTAGGTAGGTAGATAGGTATGTACGTGTGTATCGCCAACCGACTCGCAGGAGAACCGTGACGAATAGACTATGAGCACACACCCGGTTTCCTCGCCGATGAAAGCCAATGGACCACTGATGAGAGTCTCGTTGCGCAATGTCATCCCCGATAAAGTTGGTCTCGGCTCCAAGACTCGGGTTCTGTACACGGGATATCCCAGTCACTTTGCAAATTAATCTACGGATGCGTCGATGCGGATCGCGACAGCTCGACTGGATAAACGGGTACCGATGCTTGGATTCTGGCCGGAGCGGGTACGCGGTTCTTCTTCTTCTTTCACGAATCGGCCGAGCGACAAATGCTCCGAAGGGTTTGCGGACTCGATCGATATTTTAAGGACAGTGGGGAGATAAAGGAGAATTCCTAATTAAATCCGGTCGGAAAGGATCGAGGTGCGATGCACACGGTTTTGAAGTGAGACGCGGTGTAGAGGTCGTGAATACGTTCCGCAGCTCACTTGACTCGGCCCATCCCGATTCTTTCCTTTTATACGCAGTACGGATCGCGATCGAGAATTGCGTGCCGGCTGAGAGTTTAATTCGATTTGCGACGTACGAATACGAGAAACCTTTTGTTTAGCTGAGTCTAGGCGGTCACGCGAACCGATCTTGATCGCGCTTTCACCCCCCGTGACGCGTTGCCCTTTCGCGGCTACTCTTAATCCCTGGACGAGGCTACGGTTGCGCCATGGTCGCGCCAGCCACGCATCTCCGAAAAAAGTTAGCCGACGAGCCAGCGGGAGAGGTCTGTCACCGGGCGAAATTACGAGGGGTATCCAGCGGCCCTCGAAAATCCATTGGACGCGCGCTGTCAATCTCGTAATCGAGGGCTCGTTTCGTTATCGGTTTAACCGAATAACGCTCTCGAACCGATCGCAAAATATCCGAGGAACAGCCGACGCGGGTCGCTCGGAGTCCTGAAATTTCACGCTGGTCGAACGTCGGACGGTTGTGTCGCGGCCCGGCCGGCCAGCCGCCGCAAACTATTTTTCCGCGCGGTCACCATTTGGCGCCGCGCGAAAATTCATCTCGGCAAGTGCAGCAGCCACCTATATAGCGTGCTCGGATTTCCAAGCTACCGCGACCACAGCCTTCGCGCAGCGCATCCACCGGATTAAATCATAAAATTGTCCTGGAACGGCCTCGGAGTTCCACTGATTTACGAGGACGACTGGCGCGGCTCCATGCGTGTCCTTTCGCGCTAGTTGGTTGGCTGCCGTTGGCCGGTACGCGCCGCGTGGGCGGCCGTCTCCATAGAAGCGTGGTCTGCCCGAAAAGATACAGCGTTTCGCGTTTTACGCGCAACCTAGACCGAAACACTAGCGAGGAGAGATAGCGCGTCGGTGAAAAAAAAAGGAGACTTGAAGCTCGGGACACGAGGGGAACGGAGATCGCCAGGGTGTGGGTAGCGGGGTGGCGCAACGGTGGCGAGAGAAACGCACAGGGAAGAGGGTTTTTCATTCTGCGCGTGGCAAGAGAGAGAGTAGCAGGACGTTTTTCACGATTCAACAGATATATTTACGAGCTTTGTTCGCCCGTGTAATTCCCGCGACTTATAAAGCGTCGCTGCGCCATTGTCCGCAGTGGAAATCCAGCGGGAAAATTGAATGACAAACAATGGGCCCAGCCGAGGCCGATTATGGTAACAATGCGAGTGGAGCGACCAGCATCACGCCGGTCCTCGTACTTCTCTCTACCTCGGACCCGCGACCCAATGCGCTAACTACGTACCCCCAGCTACTTTTTTTTCTACTTGCTCCGTCCGCGAGCGTTCGTCATCTCTCATCGATTGTTCTCCTTTTTACGCTACCTCCCCTCCCGAGTATCGGTCCGTCCAAACCCCTGGCCGTCGTGTCATCGTACTTTTCATTTTCCCCTCATATCCGTAGTTCCCTCTCGTTTCGACTCCGCTCGCCTCGCCTTGTCTCGCGATACGGACGGTCGCGTCGGCGTCGCAGTTATCCACACAGGCAGGTTTCGTCGACGCGATAACAATGCCTTGTCACCACATTCAGGAGACAAACATTTCTAAGCGCCTTTCTCCCTCTCTCCTTCCCTTCGCCCTTCTATCTTTCATCTTCCATCGCTGTCCCTGTATCGGAAATAAGCCCGACCGATTTCGCGAATCTCTCTGGGCATCCCGTTTCAGTTTGGCGTTTCAACGTCCGTTTCGCTGGCCAATACGAAGAATGATCGATTGCGGTGGGAATTTTCGGCCAGCAGCCGATGCCAACGGGACCCGATGGTCCGGCGATACCGCCTTCGAAACTCCCTTTCACTTCTCTCTCGCAGAGCAATACGGTTGATGGAGCGTTTGCGACGGATATTGTTTTTGCGATACAGTCTAACATTTTTCAAGCAATTTCGAGAACGAAGAGCTACTTGAACCCCTTGGAAACTGGAGACTGCGAGCCTATGCATTTTTGCCTCGGTATCGAGCTACGCTCTCGCCCCCCTTTTACGTTCTCGGATTCGAGCCTGTATATGTATCAGGTGCCCCCCGACTCTGCACACTCCCCCGGTTGTCGTGAATCGTTGCGATAGTCGGCCCGCGAAGCGGCCCGAACCAACAACAAAGGAATGCAGATTGGAGAGACACGGATTAACGAGGATTAACGCTAATTGGGCCGCCGCCGCGACGCGCCGCCGTCGGTCTGCGTAGCCGTCGTCGTCGTCGTCGTCGTCGTCGTCGGTACAGAAACCGTGTCGTTAATGGTAGCGGTTCTTGCTCCCCGCGTCCTCCTCGCGTTTCTCCTGCCCTGCCTGCCGCGCGCCCTCGTTCGCCCGACAGAGCACCCTGCACCGAGGGCGCAGACTGACACTTTTTTCCGATTCAAGAGCCATCGCGATTATTCAAATCGCGTCCCGCGAGGTTAGTCGGGGCGAGGTGAAAATCGCGATGCGAGTCGGCCGATGTACATACCAAGATGAGGAGGCATTCTACGTTTCACCGGAGAATTCTCCCCTCGTTACTGTGAAATCAATTCGAGGGCCCTCGTTAATCGTAGTATCCCGCCCCCCCCCCCCCCCCCTCTCCGAGGAGCCGTCTCGCGCGATTCGCGGATAAATCGAAATCCGATCGGCTCTTCGGATCATTTCACCGTTTCCCTCCCAAAGGGAAGTCGTAGGACTAATCCGGCTATTCCGTTACGACGGATACCTACCTAGGGATATTAACGGGCGATTAAGTTGCTGTTTAGCGTCGACGAAATACCGAGGGCCGGTGTTACTATTCATAGATTTCTACTCTGCCCCACTTTCTCTTTTCTTTATCCGACCCGTCCGACATCGCTCCCATAATTATTCCGCCACGGCACAGAGCAACAACAGAAGCACAGCAGAGCGGAGGAGAAGATTCACGGGAACGTGATCTTCATCTCGCGCACAATAAACCTTATTATACGTGCTGCTTGTCCCGCTTTCCTGATACGTACTCGGATGTTTCCGCGTTATCTCTTTGTTTCGGATGCAACGACGATGCGGATCGACCCCCACATGGGAAGAAGTAACATTAGAGGGATGCACGATAACGGCCCCCCCGTGCTCATGGAAGAAAGATCGCCGTCAGATACTGTATCGCCTCGTAAAAGCTAGAAACGTATTTTACGAGCGTCGCGTGAAATTATGCGGATCAGACGTGTTGCCGTTCCGACGCGTTACCGTTCCACCCGGGGCGCCTAAACGCGCCGATCAAATTCTGGTCCGAGTGAAACGTGAAGAGACCTTTGCGCCCGCCTCGGATGCATTACGAATAACGAAACTCTTCCGATAGCCGACGCGACGCGATATCACCGCCAAAGTCAAGCCATCGCGCGTCGGTGTGGCAAGTAGTAGTTTGGGTGCGCGCTTGGTCAGACAGCAGTCTCGACACGCTCGAGACTTTGTTCGTCGTTCTCGCCGCGTCACCGTCACGTTCTCACCTTCGACATATTTTGCAAGATTTAGTTGGCGCGTTATTATGTAAATTGTAACTCGTTGTCGGATGGAAGGGCGATTCGGTTCAACGGCAGTTTTGTCAAATACTGTCTACATCGCCCACATTATCGCCGTTCGTTACAAGTATCTACTACCGCGACACGAAGCAAAACAGAAGAAACGAAAGGTTCCGGTCTAGAGCCCATAAAAATAGGTGATCTTTAGGAATTAATTGAATGAAAACTACAGTATATAATTTAATGGGACTTTTTGCATTGCATTAAGGATGTCTTAAATTATAGAAATATAGTTTTCGTTTTATAATTAATCGTCGCAGACGGCACTGGGGAGTCGTTAAAGTCGAGGCGTCAAAAAATTCATCCAAATCGGTGGCACCTGTATCTCCAAAAGTTCTTATCAGATTCGACTGAAACTTTTCTTATTTTGAAGAATATACTTCTGGCTAGGGGGAACCAGAAAAATCACAAAAATGACAGTTTTTTAGAAAATAATAACACTTGAAGCTTGAATATCACTTTTTCTCTATATCTTTCGTTCTTTCAACGTCTTTAAAAATGATAAATTTTCAATTTTTTTTGTAGTTATTCTTCAACATAAAAAAAAGCTTCCGTCGAATCGGATAATAACTTTTGGAGATACAGATCCCTGCGATTTTGAGAACACTGTTTCGAGGGAAACGTGTTTAAAGTTTTACGCGAGCTTCGAGTGGTCTGTTGTTATCCATGCATTTGCCGCTACTCAAATATCTATAACTTCGGTAATTTTACGAATTTCAACAAATCCTTTTAAACACCTATTCCTAAAAGGATGAACATTCGAAAACTGAAGAAAAAAATAAATTTTTAGACCGGAACCTCGCCTCAAGAACCGCGGGCGCAGGGTAAAAATGCCAAGTCGAAAGCTCGGGCCGATGCCTGAGACGAGGTTACCGAATATATGTACATACATACGTCTGATGCCTGAAATAACCTCTCATTTGTTCCAAGCCGGGCCCCCTCGTCTATCCCCCCTCTCTCTCTCCTCCTTCGCCGACCCCGTTTCCATCTCTACCCTATTCACCCTTTCGTAGCCTACGAGCCCGTTTATTCCGACAAAGAGTACGAGGGCGCGGTCTCGGGTAGAATAACGTCGATTTCGCGAAATTCTTCGGAAAAATCTCCATAATTTCGGGAATTGCCTTTTGATGTTGGAGATCAAAGAGCCCGCGGCCGAGTGGTCTTCCGAATCGTTCCGCCTATTTCTCTCTAACTCGAGCTCGGCTTCTTTCCTTCGGCTTGCTGGCTGGTTCGGGACTTGGCCGTATTCGGGGCGAAATTTACGAACCTCGAAGGATACCCGGCCCGATCGAAGCCTCTCGGTGTTTCGCTACAACTTTTCGCTGACTGCCGAAAACATTTATCCCGGCTGGGATAGGACCAACGAAGTACCCTAAGAATCGGCGCCGCGCCGCGCCTACAATCCGGGGGGAGGGGGGCTTGAATCGTAAATTAGTGAAAGGCGAGAGAAACGGAGAGGAGAAACTGCGAAATAATCGGGATGGGTAACTAACGTCTGTAGCCCCGGGGCGCCGCGAATTCGCTTTGGAGGCTACGGGAAGTAGAAGTAGAAGTAGAATGAGAATAAGGAGACGAAGGAGACGAAGGAGACGGAGAGAGGGACGGTGAAGACGGTGCCGGAGATGAGAGCAACGAGACCGGTCGGTGATACCGTGTAAACTCGCGGCAGGAGAAAACAACAAAGGGAAATGACACAATGCGTATCGGAGGTTTCAACGGGGCTCGCCAGGCTAACGGCAGCGTGCTCGCATTTGCAAGCAGTAGGTATGTACGCGAGCAAACCTGCGAGCGTATCGTGACCATAACAAACGAGGAAAGGGGGTAAAAGGGGTAAAAGGAGAGCGAGTGTTGGTGAACGCTCGCGAATTGCCGCGGCATCCTGCTCGGCTTAATTTAGCCTTGAGCCCCTCGTAGTTATTCGAATGCCGCCTACTGGCTCGTGTGGGACAGTTGAATCGCTCCCGGGGATTCCGCCATCTTTTGTCTTAGCACAATGCCGGCCGAAACACAAAAGTGACTAAGTGCCCGTAATACTCGCCATTATATGCCTTCTACCCGCTACTCTTTGTCGCGTTACACTCTCTTCGTCGCGTCGTCTACGCTCGCCTCCTACTCTTTCCTTGCCGAACGAATTGCCCGCGAATGTCGTCGCGGTTTACGATTAAAAGTAACCGTCGAACGGCGTCGCGGTTCGATCCGCAAACAGACACGTCTCTATTGTCCTCGGCGTGAAATGAGCGGAAAGTTGCCGCCGCTGGGTAATCGTAACGGAATTGCGAGGGGACCCCGAAATCAGCGTTATTCGCGGTGCAAAAAGTTTTTCTATCGCATCGTCCTAAATATATTCTCGACTCGTACCGCGCCGCCGCCGCGTAACTTGGCTTAACTCGAGCCAAACGCGCGATATTCCGTCTTCTTGTCCTACAGTCCGTTTTAAACTTCGTTCTGGCTTATTTTTTCTCCCCGACCGAGAGCACGTTTGGCTTTTGCGTCACGTCATTTAATTTCCGGATTCGAACTCGAAAGTTATTGGGTTGTACGTGCTCGTCTCAATTAGGTCTCCGCGCGGTAGGTCTCGGCCAAAATTCTCTATTTCTCGTAGCTACCGTGCGAGGGGAAACTTTTATTCCTTCGTCTCCTAGTTATTCGAGTAAAAAGTTGCTCTCCGCGCTCGCGGTAAGCTTGCAATCAGGAATTTCAACGGGCATCTCGGTCGATCGGATACCTACCTGTATAACTTATGCTCGCGATCAGCCAAAGGACAGTCCGAGGTGAACGCCGCTGAACCGAACGGACTGTCGTTTCTTTCGCGAATTAGAGGAGACGCGTGATAAACGAAATCATCCGGTGAACCATCGATTGCATCGCGGAAAACGGACGAGGGTGCGATAACGAACAGAGGAATGAGAAGAGTCCTGGTAGAGCAAAGTGAAAAGGATAGAGAGAGAGAGGGTGAGAGAAACGGGGGAGCGGAGGTGGGAGAGAAAGTATGCGGTAAGCGGTCGATTAGAGAGAGTCTGATCAGGCCTATTAATCTTCGATCTGTCCGATACTAGGCTATGAATTATGCATCGACCGTGCAGACGCATTGATTTCTCAACCAGACAGGGAAATATTATTCCAATAATTCAAAGTAATGAGTCCAGAGCGAGTTCGACTCCGGCCGTTTTCCCGAATCCCGATCACTCGCCTTTCCGTGGCCGAGGCCTCGAACGCGGTCAATCTTAACGTGCTTTTCGCAACGGCAAAGGAGAGAGCTAAAAGCAGATTGAGATGTGGTCCTGAGCAAGGTCCAAGTCCCTGTCTTTGTTCGCACGCTTCACCGCCTTCTCTGCGTCACCAGATACTTCTTGCATGCAAGTACCCGCGGACCTTTGAAAGCGTGTTATGAAAATGAGGAGGAGAGGAGACGCCACGTGTTGGCGCGTGGCATTTGGCATTTGGCGAGGTGCGAGGTACGAGAGGCGAAAGCGGAGAGCGGAAAGCGGAAAGCGTCGGGGGAAGAAGAAGGGGTGAGGGCTGAATAAATCGGAGGAAGAAGCTCCGCGTATCGGATATCGTCGATAAATCGAGACCCGTAGGGGTTTCCAGGAGATTAACGGAGAACTTTGTCGTAGCTGGGGGTGCGCGGGGCGTCGCGTCGCGGCCAACGCCGCGCCATGAGAACACTTTTCTCTAATTCGATGGGAAGTTCCCTCAGTCCGAATCACCGGCCGACTTCCGGCGCAGTTCGTCGGATCTTGGTCAGCCAATTCCCAATTCATTCTGGCATCGGCGGGAAACTTGGATAACGATTATTCTGCCCTCGTTTTCGTAGCCAACCGATTTCCTTCCAGCTTCGTTCGTCGCACCTTCCGATCCACCCTACTTCTCGCAAACTCCGTCTTACTTAAAACCGTCTATCCACCGTCGATCCATCTCCGCGTAGGTGAATACACGTATGCGTATGTAAACGTGGCACCTATGTAACTACATAAGTATTCCCGGTCTTCCACTTCTCATGCATTTATCGACGAAATTGTACTCGGTCCTTTTGCGACCGCTTACAATCTCGGGATTCAATTATTTCCAACGGCTAGGCGTGACGTTTCCATCAATTTATTAAAAAATAATAGTGCATCAGTTGGAGCAGATTAAACGATAATGGCAGGTAAAAGGATAATATGACAGCGACGGTTGCTCGCGAACGCGACGCGAATAATTCAACCGTGACCCTTGATATGTCGTGTACCGCCCCACTGACTTTTGCTCCGGCGGAACTTTATTTGTACGCTCCCTCTCGCGTCACGGACAGGCGAAAATGTCGGGCAGAGCATCTTTAATCCAGCACATCCAGTAGATTCTATAAAAAGAATGCACAAAAACGCGACCCAGTCAAGCGAGCGGTTCGAGTATCTTCCTGAATCGTGTCGTCGCGTCGCACAGTGCTCGACACACGCCCTTGGTCCATGAAGACCATCCGATTAGATAGACGAGAAGGATATTTTTGGGATAGTTATCCCTGAAACCAGGCCAACGCGGTTATCGTTGAATGTTTCAGAAATTTCGCCCAACTACCTGCAAGTTCCGTGTCGGTCGCCTAGGAAGATCCACTTCTTCCTACTCACGCAACCAACCACCTAAGCCGTAACTAAGGTACCATGTAGCGGCAATATCGCCAGAATCGTACGAAATTTATGTACGATATACATGGCTCGGTCTCGTTTTCGTTAGTCGCAAGGCGCTTCGGGTCCGGCCGCTTCCTATCCAACGCGGACATCGTGAATCACGCGTTTCGATCGTCGCCGCTTGAGAATCGGTCCGATTCCGCATAAATCTATCTCTCTCTCGAGTGATAAGCAGAGAAAGACTTTCGTCGTAATATTGATTTTACCTACATATTTCCCTTTGCCGTGTGTGCCGCGCTTCTTATCGTTTCTCATCCGAAGATTTCTGGGATCGTTTGCACTGACGTTCACGACCAACTCTGTTATCGGTACACACCGTTTCGCCCGGATATTTTCGCGATATCTGCACCCGTTTCCTTTCAGAGGTTTCCTCTAGGAATTCTCACTGGCACAAGCCTGCTCGCTGTCGGTACGATAAATACGCGCAGACTGTTCCCGTTCGAGACTAGGATACTTCCTGGGATACCGTGAAGATACCACTCTCGAACGCTGATTAAATCTCGATCCCTTGGAAAAAGAGCAAGGTCTAGGTGGCTCGGCGATAGACCTCGGGGCCCCGTGGCGTGCTCTCGTCTCGTTCCCCTTTGGTTTCCCCGGCGCCGAGGCGAGCTCTCGCGCGAATTTGCCTCTCGCGTTTTCCATAATATCGGGAACGATGCCGGAGAGTCGACCAGCGCACGGTAATCTCGTATCCGAACTTTCGCGACGAGGGCGCGAAACATAACTCGTTAGACAGAGGAGCGACGGCGGGCGGGAAGGGAAACGGGATACGACAACGGATCCGGCGAAGAAGGGGAGATGGAACGAGATGGTTGTACATAGTTATATACCCGGCGTGAAGGGAAACTGCGTCGGCGAGGAGGATGGATGACGCCGGGCTACGGCGAGGCGACTGTTGGGCCGCGAGTACGCGGATCATAAACGAGTCGTTGGCGAGAGACAAGAGGCGAGTGAAAAGAGAGAAGAGGAAAGAGGGATTCGCTGTGTATTTTCGCTAGCTGTTCCTCCCAATCATAGACACCGAGGGATGTTAACTATTCCGAATATGCGCGCGCGAGCCACGGAATTATGAATGAAACGCGCTTGAAGCGAGCTAGCCCCGAAACTTTGAGCAGGCCAACCGCGGGGACTGATCCGCGCTAGTCGGAGCAGGGACAAAAGGAACGAAAGCGACCAAGAGCTCGCGAAAGCATCGCGTCGCGTGGCGGCACGTCGGAACGCGAGGATGGGAGTGGTTTGCACGGAATGACGGTATACAAAGGGAACGGTGAACTCGGGATTGCGGTTCCCCGTGGCAGAAGGGGAAAGAGATACGCCAGTAGTCCGCAAATCATTTGCATAATTGATTAAAGACTCGTGGTGACCGCGGTATGTACGTTTCCGCGGCGTGGTCTGTGGAACGCGCCGCGTATCTCAGCCATCAACAGCACCGTGTGTTGCCAAACGGTCGAGTCAAGAATCCAACGGCGACGCGACGTTTCGGCAGGCAATCGCGACTAAAACTGCCGCTAGCGTCGTAACTCTTTACTCGGGAATGAAAATGCCCGCTGACGTATTAAAGCGAGGGTAATTTTCTCCGTTGCTGAGAGATTATCGTGAGTACCGAGGACGACGCGGGTCAGTCAGCTTTGGAACGTAAGTACCTGCTGCACGTAACTACTGTGTACACACGTCCGAAGTGGCGAGACCGCTTGTTAGGCAAACGAGATCGCGCGCTGCCACCTCATCCCTTCTTCTTCTCGCCGCTTCTTTCGCCGCGAACGCGTTCTTTCTCTACTATGACGACTAAGACCCGATAGGGAATGCTCGGCAAAGGGAAGTTTGCTCTTAGATTTCTTGCCGCCTTGGATTCGCGTGCGCGCCTCCCAAAGAACCAAAGAACTGACTACGCGGCCCTCTATTTATTTGCCCCGACGCCGTCGCCGACGCGACCCACCGAACCCACGGCCACCGGTGGAAGAACTTTATTTCACGTAGTTTCTTGCCTGCCAGAGGCTAGATTAATATACTCCGGAGCGTGTTCCCCGGTAAAAAAGTTCTCCCCAACGGACGTCGCCACATCGGATGTTTTTCGCGCGGCCAGTGTCGCGTCGTCGCTCGCCGAACCCATAATCCAAAACTCGCACGCAAAGAATTTTACGAATTTCACGGATGCATCGGGTCGACTTACGGTTCCGAGGGCAGTGCATCTCCGTCTTGCCAAGGAACGGTTCGTTGATTTTTCGATACTTCGTAAAGGCACGAGCTCGCTCGACCTTGCACGTTTACCGAGCCGTCGGAGACGATCGAGAACGAGGGACGTGGCCTCGTAGAGCGGGCTACGTGCGGGAAACGTGCTAGGAAATATGTATGCGCGGGTCTGATACCGCGGCGCATACAAGATGTACCGCGATAAAAACTGCATTTTCGGCCTCCCAAAGGATCGTCGACCCTACCAGACCAAATCGGACCGAAGCGGACCCTATCTATGGTCGTCCCTGTAGAGTTTTAGTACAAGTAAAATAATGACGCATTTCATCTAAATAATACCGTCAAGGACCCAATTCCTGATCACTTAAGATGCAAAGGGAGCAGTTTCTGATCAACCTAAAAGATTTTACTATGAGCTATTAAATGTTTGCGTATAAATTTAAAAATACTTTATAATTATTTAATAATTTTTTGGACCAAATTTGTATTGTGATAAACTTATTATTTGGTATTTATATACTAAACTGATCAGGAATTGGGTTCTGATCAGGAACTGGGTCCTTCACGGTATAGCTGTTTATTCGAATACTATCGATGTGGTTCTGTCGATCGCTCTCGTCAAACTAAGCAGCTACCTGGACCACGCTCAGCCCCCGCACGTCAGCGTCGACAAGGCTCGAGGCTCACCGCCAGGGTGAGGAAAGGCCGCTTGACCTTCGCCGCTGGAACTCACTGCGACGCGTTTCGCTCGCCGCAGACCCAATATCTACGATTCCAACAACTTTCTCCAGTTCGTTAATTTCCCTTGCCCAGTTTTTTCCTCCGCATCGGCTCCTTCCCCCCCATTTTGTTGGCTTTCTTTCAACGTCCTGGCACGATCGATGAAACCGTAAACGATAGGAGCCTGGGAATAGGGGACCCCGACGCGGCGCGGCGCAGCATCGCGATCCGACCGAGAGAGAAAGAGCGGAACGTGCGCAATCCCATCCTCGCGTCATCTTTCGCCGGTCGCGGCGAATCGGCCACTTGTTGACAATTCGCACCAGCCGATTGGCACGCCTATAAATTAACTCCGGGGCAGTGTGGACCAATTAATCGCGAGAGACAGGAGGGAATCGTGCTCGATAGCAGGCGAGCGTGGTACGTCGTAAATCAAGTACCAAGCAGCAACGGCAGCAACCACGACGTCGTGCCCTTGTGCCTTCCACCTTCCTCTCACCTGTTATTGCCCGCCGACGCGACGCCACGGACCGAGCCCACTTACTTGTTGATACAGCTGTACGTCGCAGTTGGCGCTTCGAAACGATGCGATTTACATTTCCGGAGTGTAAGAGGAATCGGGGAAGGTTAATAAAAGGCGAAGAGTGTAGTTCGTTCGGCCGGTTAGCAACAACTGTTTTATTCGGCGGGTCGGCTGCGGCTGGAAGCCTACGTCGATCGTCCCTTGTTTTGCAGCCAGACGCTCCACGAGGAACGCCATGTCGCTTGGCGCGTTTTGCAAATAATTCTCTTCTTACAGCAGGGATAACAACACCGTCTACAGACATCTGCGATCGAGTGGAGCTACAGCTCACAGCCGAAAGATCCGATCACCCTTGACCGGCTGGCCGTTTCTGAAATCCCCGGGTGCAAGAGGAGCGGAGCATTTACCGAGAGAGGTAAAACCAGAGCAGTAGATCGAGCTGCCACGCGAAAAGATACGGTGCTCGCTGGAGTATCATATTCGGCTACGTTTCACGATCTTTGTTCTTTCTCTCGGGGAGTAGGTTGGATTGCCGCTCCAACTAACACCGGGGGGATCAAGAATCGCGACGTCGCGTCGGTAGCTCACGGAAAAGTACACCGTTCAACGAACGAAAAACGAGGGAAAGGGTCTCGATGCCTCTGCAAATACGGATCGATTCCGGAGCGACTAGACGCGACCCGACGCGACGCCACGGAGGGAAAGAGTGAATGCAACCAGCTCGAACGTACGCCAAGTCGTGAATTCCCGAACGAGGCTCTCGATTAATCGTGTCGATTCGAACAAGAAGGTTCGAAGGAAAGTCAATAGAACCGGAGGCGACAGGGATCTCGTGGAAAGCTATCCGGCGGGCCTACTGGTCGACCAAGAACCCGCGGCTAGCGCCTGCAACCGCAGACCTAAACGAGGAGGAAAAGTATCGTATCGCCGAATACACGGAGACTGCTACGAGTTACCTTAATTATTTCCCCTCCCTTCTGGCCCCATCCCGACCACGGTGCTTGCGAGTCCGCAGTCGACTCCCAAGAAAATTACAGGCAGCCTCGATAAATATTAACTCCGCAGCCCGGAAAGGTCCTGAAAGCTACACCACCCTCGGGTTCGGTCTACGGCCATCCCATCGCCTCTCCCCTTCCGCTGGCAGGTTACGTTTCAGACGGTCAGGTTCCTCGAGCTGGTGCAACAGGGCTTGAGACCGAGGGCGCCCAGCTACGACGATGTCGAGGCTCAAGATCGTGCGAGAGGGTGAGAACGAGGGTGCTCGGAAGGGATAGGTGTAGAGAGGAGGTTGAAAGTCGCACGCGGGGGGGGGGAGGAGGAACTAGAGGAGGTGAAGGAGGTAAAGGAGGTGAAGGAGGTGAAGGAGGTGAAGGAGGTTGCCGGTGCGACGAGCTGGAAAGGATGGTCGATACCATCTTCCTGCAGACGCAGAACGTCCCTATTTATTCGGGTTAAGTAGTGCGAGCTTCCACGTACGCTAGGCGCGCGTTAAACTCCGGGGAAAGTTCGTTATCAGTCGCAGCGGCGCGCCGCGCCGCCTGGTTTCAACAGGAATTTGTCGCGATTCGGCCGTGACGATCGATCGGGGGCCGACATACTGGCCGATTCGAACGTCATTGCGTAGTTCTCGAGCAGCAAATTACCAGCTGTTGACGATTGTTCGTCGTAGCACGATCACGTTTCGCTCCATTAACGACGCGTCTCAGCCACCTAATCACTAGCTTTACCTAGTCGGCTAACTACACCGCAGGGGCCTGGAGTCTCGCGGCAATTTATATCTCTTCTTAAACGCGTCGTTACGATTGGTAGATAGAATCGCGAAACCGGATCGTCACCGCAAAGAATCCCGACCTACCCTTTCACACCGTTACCGTAAATGTTTGCGTCATCTGTTCGGGGAAATTAATTTCGCAAGATGATTATTTGATTAACGACGCGTTTCAGGTCGCCTCCTTATGCGGAGGACTTTTTTATGCGTCGCTAAATCACGTTCGTAGCCTCGCTTTATGTTAATTTTATTTTCACCGTTGACCGTTTCGCGGAGCTCCGCGGGTAGGGAAAGATAAACGAAGCGATGAATTATTCATTCCAAGATAAGCACGATTTTAACAAAGAACGATTGCATTTCGCTTGCTGGCTACCGCGTTTGCGTTTTGTAAGAGGCAGACTTGTAGGTTGGATGCAGGTGAATAAGGCGACAGCATCGACAACAACGACGGGGATGCGACGCTGTGAAAAAGGAAAGAAACCGAGGGGAGGATCAGCGTTGATATTCGGACGAGCCAGCAGTAAGGAGGACACCCTCTCGAAACGGAATTTCGAAGAGGCAGTAATATCCGAGTTCGCTCCGGCGAGTTCGATCAGTTTATACAGCGCATACCTGGATTAATGACGAAACGGATGATCGATTCACGCCAATTTCGTAGAAGCTACCGGCCAAAGTACAACGTCTTTGATGACGTAACCGCAAATCGTAGGATCGACGATATGCGCGGTTACCAGCGAAAACAATTTCGCAGTCTTCTCAATCCGCTGTAAACCACAATGGAATTTATCGTCTATACCTATGAACTGGGATTTGTACCGCAACTGTTTTCAAAGGAGCACCGCAACGAGCACAAAGGGAACGAGATTTCCACGCGTTTCGGTGCGTTCGTTCCTCCGCCTCCGCCTTCTCCTTCCACCCTCGATGCCGAGATGCAACCATTTCATCCGCGAACGCGCCTCCCTGATTCTCGTCTATCACGATTAATCGATCTCGTTTCGACTCGATGCCACAACGGAAAATATACTCGTCTCCTATCTCCCGCCTCCCCGTTCCCCTTTCACCCCTTTCACCCCCTTCCCTCTCCCTTGCTCGCTCTCTTCTCCTCATCTTTGTCGGTGCATCGATGCGTCCGAGTTTCGGTTTCCGTTCGCGAATCGGACGGAAAAACGACGGTATCGACTGACGGGACGGGCCTGGCCTGGCCGGGCCGGGACGGGGCGTTGAGCGCAACGCGAAACGAGGCAATAGAAGCTCTCTCTTTCGTTGTCGGCCGAGCTCCGCGTGGAGTACGCGCGGCTAACGATTCCCATTATCGTTATCGTAACCAACGAAATTGACCGTTCCGTCAGCTTCAGCTTGCTGGACCCAGCGCACCGATGCGAAGGCGAAGGAGGCTTTAGAGACTTGGGAAAAACGATTATTCCATTACGGGGGAACTTTTATGCCTGCTGGATCAGCCAGCAGTCCCGAGGCCACACAACGCAACGGCCGGACGGATCTAAGTAGGTATATACCGTTCCTCTGACGAATCATCGTGCGAAAGAAAATGGTAGACAGTTTACTGGCTTCTCTCCTCTCTGAATTGTCCAAGATTTCCCCGCGGCACGCGTTTACAAATGACCGAGCTTACTATCGCCTGTAAAGTACCGCGCCAAAGCATTCGCGCGCATCGCCATCCAACAGGGACCAGAACCACGGGATAACTATAATGCATAATTTCGTCCTGCATCGGCCTCCTACATTTTCCAAACAATTGGGCACGGATCGAAACCGTCGCCACTCGATTGCAGCACTACTCAATCGCTGAGGAAATAATTCCCTAAGTTTGTGTGGCCGATGTTTCCGCGATGTATCTACACTGGCGGACAAAAATGTTACCACTTTTTTTATTTCTCCTATTTTTGTTATTTTTTTAGCATACATTTGGGACTGTGGTATTTTTAATATGCATAATCTGATGCAGAATTTAAAGCTATATAAAACTTAGTTCAAGTTTAATTTATTTACCTGACAAACAGAAATTACCACGTTTAGTAAATTTTTAGATTGTCCTAAGAGAAAAAGGTGCCCCCACAAAATATTCAATTTCTTTTATTAACGTTCAAAAGTGGTAACTTTTTGTTGGCTTTAAAAATGTGTTGTTGTGTTTAATGTTATCCAGGGTTTTTGTTTGTTAGTTAAATAAATTCAACTGTAACTGGGTTTCATGCAGCTTTTAATGCTTTTTCAGAATACGTATATTAGGCACATACTGCAGTTTTAAGTTGATATTAAAAAGTAATAGACGTAGGGTGGTTCGAAAAAGTGGTAACTGTTTTCTCCGCTACTGTACATGCATACAATCTTGTGATCGTCGTTTTCACGCGAACCCACTAACGTCGAATGCCGCTGGAGCCCCGTTAAAACGTGTGCCGACCATTTTCAATTTGCCGTTTGAGAAAACTCGAACCGCTCGGTCGGAAATGAGACGCGTCTGTCCCACGGCCGTCAATACTAATATAATAATCCGAATGGAATTAACTATTGTTCGTATCGATCCAGGTTCACCAATTCTGGTTCGCGCCGGGGCCGAATATTGATAATTACGACACACTGCGTTATTCCGAGTATCGTTCCAATCCGTTGAAAAGAGAGACAGAGAGAGAGAGACGAGAGAGTTGAGATATCTGTAGTTTCTAGCGTGATTATTGCGAGGAGAATGGTAGCAAGCACTGGCTTAAAGCTACCGAGACGATGCTCGGTATTTCCGTAGGTATCAACTTGACACCGATGTCTTTGAATTCCATTAGATGGAAACCCATAAATGCGAAAGGAGTTCACGAACTCGATCGACCCCGTCGGAGTCCAGAACCACGTCGCCGTTACGGAGAAAGCAAATTCGCGAATTGGTCCGAGCGCGAAAAGTCGAAGATCGAATGGGGGTGGGGGTGTTGTGTGGCCGTGTATGAGAGTCTATGGCTGTGGACGAGCACGGGGAGAGAGGACGGCAGTCGCTCGACGCCGCGCCGCGGCCGTTCCACGCGTCTCGCAGTCTTGTCGGCGGAGAGTCGCGTGCATTTTGCACCTGTTCGACCCGTAACGCGCACGCGCCCAGGTATACGACCTACCGGCGCACAGACCTATACTGGCGCGACGTCGAGCTTTCGTAGTCGGCATCGGCCATCCGCGACGTGAACTTTCACTCAGTGACGCTGCTCGAAATGAGCCACCGTGCCGCGCGGAACACTGTGTAGTGCTAACTTAAACTTAAACGTAAACTTAAAGTTAAACGATCCGAGTTGTGACACCTCGCGTCGTGGCCAGTTTAAACCACGATCCTCCGCGCCTCTCGACTACCTCTTCCCCGTCATACCGATCTAAGTAGGCAGCCCTAACGTCTCGGCTAATAATCGATTTCCTGGATCGCCTCCATCCCCGCGACGCGCTGCCTTTTATCGGCCCTCCGCCACAATTCTCGGACCTCTGATCGTCCGTCCAACAACTTTCGCCCACCACTTTCTACCCTCGATCTTCACCGTTATCACTAGTCCTTCTAACACGGCGACGCGACGATCGCTCTTTAACTCTGCTCGTATCGCACTCGACTACGAAAGGACCATACCCATGCACCCGACGAACCGGAAGTAACCGCTACCAGTGGCGTTGCGGTGGGCCGCTCTTAATCCGCATCAATGACCGGCGATATCCATTGAACCCACTTTGAAATTCGATTTGCCACCGAAGAATTGGGTTAATCGAGCGAATCCAACGAATCGAGTAGGAAACGCGACTATTTCCGCCCCGTTGTTGGAAAAATCTCTCCCAATTTGTGTAGGTACAGCACTATTGAATGTAAATTGAAGCAATCGACAGTTGAGACAAGTGTCCCCGCGCTCCGTAGATCGCGATACAAATCGCGAGGTGATTCGCTTTCGAGGGTGTACGCGTAGTTATCGGTTGCAACTAAAATTCACTGTCTCGATGCAAATCTATTAAGAAATAAGTGATTGGATGAGCCCTCTTCGTAGCATGGTACGCCCTTCTTCGAATGGATTTGAAAGGGAATAGTCTCGGTCAAATCAATACGCATTCGCGTCATACGGTTGGCAAAGGGAATAAAGGGCCGCGACACGGGGGACACGGAAGGGGTTCGGAAAGGGTCAGAGACAGAGAGGGAGAATCAGTGATAGAGGCGACAGAGGCCTAGCTGTGTGCGTGTCCGGCCTCACCTGGCCGGCTACTATATGTAGTGCACGTGTCCACGAGAGAAAAACAAAAGGGCGACTCTGACGGTCGCGCGGTCGTGCGGTGGTGCGGTCGTGACGGCTGATATCGTCGAGCAAACAGCCAAACTAGCCCGGTTAATAATTCGGCGGCCGTTTGTCCTCTGGGCACCCAGTTTGCCCCGATACTACATAGCTACAACTTGCTGGAACGTTGGCTGAAATCCACGCACCCGCTTCCGCGATATTGCAGCGGGGTATTCGCGATATTCGCGGCAAAATCCATTTTCCACCGATACTCGTTAATGAATCTCATCGAGCTGGATGAAGTTGTCCCGCGAGATCCGTTCGGGACCCCGGGTTCGAGAGAATCGTAGGGAGGACGGATGTCGCGACCGATTCACGTGCAGAAACACGCGTGCATAGAGGCGCCGCGCCGGACGAAAGACACACGTGCGCGTTCTTAGCCGAAGCAGCTCCAAGCTTTGGGCGAGATTGCAACAAGTTGCATTTAAAAGCCGTACCTCCCGTACACTGGCACACTTTCCTTTTCCTCCTTTCTTCCCTCGCGCCTTTTCTCCCTGTGCCGTTTCTCTCTCTCTCTCTCTCTCTCTCTCTTTCTCTCTCTCTCTCCACTTCTGACGTTCATCTTGCACGAAACGAAAATCTTTCCACGCTGATTCGCGCCATTCAAACCTGAATGCGCTTGAGATTTTTCAGTCCCCCGCGTCGTTTCAGACTCCCCGGAATCCTAATTTCATTCCCGAGGTTAATTATCGAGGTGCTAAATAATTTAAAGCCAAACACGTGGCCAGTCGACCGGATTTTCTCCTCTCTAGAAGCTGGTCGTATCTATTACTTCTCCCATTCAATTCGACACGACCGATGTCTGCTGACCTCCACTGACCTCTACTGAACTTTACTGAACTCTATAGAAATAGCCTCGACTGTTATTTTTCGTCGACGCTGCGATGCTTGTCGGAGATTCGGCTGAAAATTACCCACCCTCTTAACGGGTCTGTCTCAGTGCCAAACTATCGCGACCAACGCTATCCGGCAGGAGATCGGATGACGCGGCGCTGCTCAAAAATCGCGGAAACTTCGGAATCCCAGCGATGAGTATTTAACGCTCGAGCTGTAGCCTCCTCGACCATCGGAATTCAACGTCTCCGTTGGCAATTCTAGCCACCGATCGGCATCGAAAGTAACGCAAGGAAAGCTTGCTTTACCTCGCGGAGCCAGTTCGTTGCAACAGTGTCTTAGCAACATTAAGAAATAATTTTGCAACACGGCGAAAATTCTCTTTTGTCTCGTCCGCTAAAAGTCCCTTTGATGAAAGAACGTTGCCCGCTCGAGTATTCTATGGCTGTCATTAACTTGAATGAAGAACGAAGCGGCGGGAAATGTTCGGTCGATTAACAGGGCCCATGACGCTTAGTTTCTCTGTTCCATTTCGTTAGCTGCCGTTCGATCGGTATCCGCCGCGCCGAGCAAGCCACACGCGACTTCTTCGACCGCACGGCTCGTTAGCTTCCGCCTGTGAAACGCGTCACGATTAGGCCAGGCTCGTGCCACCATCGGCTAAATAAACATAATTGACGAGCCAATAAAAAGGAGAATCGCGACACGCTCGTTGACGAATGCGTCTCCGTTTTCTGTACAGTGATCGTGATTGTGTATATACGTGCGCGTTCAAACTACCCCGTCGCCGATCGCGTTGTTCGTGCTGGCAGAAACAACAGTTGGAGCAAGCGAGGCGAGAAGAGGAAGTTGGTTACACTGGAGGGACGAAGGTGAAAAGCAACGCGCGAGGCCCGACGATGGATCTCACGCTACTGCTACTCGTCGCCTTTCTCGGCCAACAGGGTGAGTCGCTTTACCCTATTCACGTCGAATCTCTGCTCCTCCCTCGAATCTCCATTCAAATTCGATAACGAATGAATCGCCACGAATCACTGCAATAGCTGTTTGCACGGGGGAATGCGTTCCCATCCCGATGCACCGACCGACCGAGCAATCCTTTTAAAGCGACCTCGTAATATAGTCGTTCGTCAATCCAAGTTTACCGTTTCCACTTCCCCGCATTCTCCTCCACCGTGGTCCCGTTTCTAGCGCGAGAAAGGAGGCACCACCAGTGGTTCGCCTAATTTCAAAATGACTCTTTCCTTCGTCCCTTCTCTCCGAGCACCTTGCCCCCAAGATCGATACCGGGGCTCTCGGGCTGAATAATTTTGCCCCGATAAAGAAGCAAGGTAAAAATTACAAAAGTCTAGGTGGGATAGTCGCGCGAATGCTGACTCTCGTTTCTGAGACGGAGCGCCGTGGCGCGGAGCGGCGCGGGACAGGGGGAGTGCTTTAAAAATGGCACTCTTTCTAATTACGTTCTGCCGTTTCTTCCGTGTTATCGTGGTTTTTTCCGAGGGGGGGGTGGTACGCGAACGCGAAGCAAAGAGTGGGACAATCCGAATAGGCTGACAAGGGACGGTACGAGAGAAAGAGATGGGGGCGAAGTGGCGGAGGGAGCCGGACGGAGGAGAGCAAGTGGCAAGTTGGAAGTGGGATGGTTAGAATTTATGACGTTCCAGTACGCGAGCTTGACGAGGGTGGGAGAAACAGGAGGGAGGAGAACAGGCGAGGGAAGGGAAAGGGAATGAGAATTACGGGTTCAGATTTTAAGGATTCACAGTCAATGAATTGGGAGCAAAGTTAAAGCGGGATCTGCGGTCATGTTGGAACGTTGCGAACGAAATTTTCGTCGATGAATCTTGCACATCCGAAGAGTAATCGATATCGGCGGTAATGTCTTTTTATGTGTGTGAAAGAAGGAGACAAGCATTGCTTCGTTTGTCGTAGTAGAATAGATAGAACAGAGGAAAATTGAGGAGTGGCGTAGGAAGGAAGGAAGGAAGGAAGGAAGGAAGGAAGGAAGGAAGGAAGGAAGGAAGGAAGGAAGGAAGGACGGAAGGAAGGAAGGGTGGGAAGAAGAAAGGGGGGAGGGTGGAATAGAAGTCAGCTAGTTAATTGCGGAGGAGAGGAGAAACTCGGTCGCGCGGTCGCGTTCATAAATTATCGATATTATGCCGAGCAGACGTGCTCTCTCGTTTATCAATAACCGTGCGTTATAACGAGAGCCGACGAGCTCGCGACAGGATGGTCACCGCTTTTATAACGGGATAATATTAACAGCAAATATTCTCCGTTGCTCCATTTGCGGCCACGTTCGTTAATCGTGCATGCATGAACGTTATACGGAGACCCCAATGTACTCCGCGGGAAAGCTATAATTTCGATTGTCGGGAACCGCGCGGTTTCGCGCTGGTCTTGATGGTTCATCATTGCCCGGAAAGCGACCTCTTTCTGCTCCGGGGATGACGAACAAAAGAGGAACGGCGAGATCATCGCTACGAGTAGACCAGTGAATTTTTTATAACACCCAAAAATGGAAACGGTTCGCGCTCGCTGGTGCGCGGAGCGAAGAACGTTGTGGAGACAACGCGACGCGACTGCGACGAATAAATACGGTCCAAGCGTGCCGGACTCGAATCGAAAACGCGCTCCAAGTAAGCGGTTGGGCGGTGGTTATATCGCTTCTTCGGTCGCGCGAGTCGTTCCCCTAGAGCTACCCCACCTGATGAAGATAAAACGGGATAATTATAGAGCCTATCGGGGATCGTGGCGCGGTTAAATTTCGTCGAGACACGCGAGATCGTCGAAAGAGGGTTGGCAATAAAGGGAAACCGGGCTTAAGTAAAAAGAGGGAAAAAATCGAGGAGGGAATAAACTCTGCACTGGGGAGGTAAAAAGGGTTGGGGGTGAGAAAGGGGAATGCCGAGAACGGGATGTCATTAATTTTTCATACGGACTTGGCACATCTGCGTCGGCCACGCTCCGCAACCCTGCTAATTATTTCTGGCTCATCATTTTTCCTGCTAGCTTTCCCTGCCTCCCCTCTAATTCGCTCTTTCGCCCCGTCTTTTCAGCCTTCTCTCGACCCCGCTGATCAGACAAACCAATCCTACTCTTGTTAGATAAATGCGCGACAGTGGCAGGATCTCGGAGCCGCGGTTTGCTGGTCGATTGAAAATCAGGATGCACGCTTATTGACGGATCGTTATTTCCCAAGAGCATCCCCTAATTGACCGTCTCGTCGCTTGTTCGCCGTTGACGTTTCTTTTGTCGGTTAACCAAGTGACTTGGTAACGGTAGCTCGAGGTCCACCCACAGTGTCGTTTCCATCGTAGCGACCGAAGGGGGCAGGAAAAACCGCCACGCTGTCGTCTAATTATTTCCAGCCGATCTTTTTCATTTCTGTTTGCCATTTTACAGGCCGTTGCCGGCTGCACGTACAGTAGTAAACTCTAATAGCTTCCTTCGCATGTACTCCGTGCCTCCTCGCTCCCATCACTTTCCCTTTCCTTCGCTGCCGCTCTCGCACCTTCTCCCTCATTTTCGCTGCTTTTCATTGGCTTTCGCCCGGCCGGCGATTCTGGAAAGCTGCTCGACGAAGTGCGATTTCAGCGCTTTTCAACTTCGATTTCCCGACTACTTGGACCTCCTCCACTCGGGAAACGGAATGTTCGCAGTTGCTTGGAGCAAGTGGACGCGCCGAGGATATTCTTTCTCGAGGTTCGGTAACGGTTGACCGATCGTGGTTGGCGGTTCGCGGTCAGCGGTTCGCGGTTCGCGGTGCACCTTCAATATTTTCACCTTTTTGCCACCTAACAGCCGCGTTCCGTTCCTTCCCAGCGACTAATTGTAAGCCATGGTGTATTCGAGTTCTCGAGGATCGCACTCGCGACAATTGCCACCCACCCCGATTGAAGCGAAAGCCGAGCCGAGTCGAGGACTCGCGCGGTTTCGTTGCTACACGGAATTACCGTTAATCCTCCCCTCATCGTACATGTCTCCGGCGCGCGGCACGTAAGTAACTGCCGCTTCCCTCGAGCTGTCCACCCGTTAATTACACCGGAGAAAGATCCACGTTTTCGTTAGAGGAATCCGTTGCATTACCATACTTTATATCCCCGATTCGCCGTCCGGCATCCTAGCCGTCGGGCCGTTAGCTTTTTATCGCTACCGTAATTCAGCTCGTTCCTTTCCGTGCCAACGCATCGCTCGCCAATAAACCGTTTCCGCGTGATAGAACGAATCGAAAACCGGGGACGTTATTCGACTTTCGTCCACCGAACCAGCATCCCCTCCCAACCCCGTCGAAATTAGCGACTCGTCGTCTCGATTTGCGATCGCGTTCGCGGGCCCCGTTATCTCCGGTTATTTTTGTGCCCGTGATCCCGAAAGTACGTAATTAACGGGCTCGCCTGCGCTCGCCTGTGCCTTCGCAATGCAGCCGGGAATCGATATGCTGCTAATTTACCAACCGAATTCGAATAATTGACGTTGCATTAAATATTCGCGTTACAATCGCCGCGTCGTTTTGGGAGGCGGCCGTGCGGTAGTAATTTTCAATTTCAAGCCAAACCGAACTACGCGTACCTACCTATATCGCGCGGTCTCGCGGAAGCGTCGTTAATGCCAACTAAACTGACGGATTTAAAAAAGACGTGCTTAATGGAACGTGAAACCGCTCTGAATAACCTACTTGTCTGCGCAATGAAAGGTTGAGCTTCCGAAAATCTGCCTTCAAGAATGCCGCGTCAACGGCGAAATTTTTTCTCCGATACGCTGATTGACGGCAAATACGTTCCTCCTGTGTAGGTTCGATACACTGTAGGTGTACGCGTGATTTATATATGCTCGATAAAAATGATAGGCAAAAAGGTGTCGGCCGATACGCAGCGACAGTGACAGGAGATGATGACGACGCAAGCCCGTCGAGTAATTCCGCCTCGGCCAAGATAAAAACCGTATCCATTGGCGACTGACTGTTCTTTTTAGCGACATAGCCGCTGCATATTACCCCTGCCGAGAGTCATACGGGGCCTGTGCGACGCTTGTGCTCGGATAGCTCGTTTAAGCATAGGCTCCGCCCGAACCTCGGCTAACGAACATTTTTCTCATTAACAGTCGCCTAACGAGGGAGCGGCGTTAAAAGATCCGTCGACAAGAGGGTGTCTTTTTCTCGGTGTCGCGGAGAGTCTCGGTCCCGGCTACGTTTACCGTCCAGCGATTCGAAACGACCAGGTTGACTGGCGGTATATTGCTGCCGTCAGCGGGTCCAGTCGATTCGGCGAGTAGGCCTCAACCTCCGCTAAGGGGTTGTAATTCGAAAGGGGAGGTTGCTGAGTTAACTCGACTCGACTCGACTCGACTCGACCATGTAGAACCGGGAACTCAACGCGACTCGGTTCAGCTCGGCGCAGCTCGGCTCAGCTCGGCTCAGCTCGGCACGGCTATAACTAGATCCGACGCAGTTCCACAATTACGGCGAATAAAATTTAACGAAGTGTATGGCACGTGTACACCGCGGACCACGATTCGCGCACGCGCTTAATTAAGTTCACTCGTCGTCTCTGCTAACTTGATCCGACGCGATCCAGGCCCGCCGAGGTATGTAAATCGAGTTCCCCGGCCAGTTCCTCGTTGCGCGGATCCTCTAATTTTCCGCGCGCATACAGGTAGCTAGGAAAAAAGGATGTGGGAACGAAGGGGGGAAACAGCGACGGAACAACGAGATGACGGGGGAACGAGCGAACGAGGGGAAATTCGAATTCCCATGACCGATTCGCCGGTGAAATTTCTCGGTCTTTTCATAAATTCCATCCGATCGAACAGTATTCTCATCGGTAAAATGGGCGACAATCGCAAACAACCGCTAGGTACCAGCAAACAATGTTTTCTCGTCGAGAACTTAGGCTTTGCCGAATTTCAACCACGACACCACGGAGGGTGGGGGGTTGTGTCTTTAATGAGAGTATCGAAGAAAAAAGGTTAACGAGATGGCGAAAATGATGGTGGCGTCGAGTCGAGTCGCGTCTCATCCCGTCCCATCGCGTTGCACCACGTCGTCTGGCGTGAACCGTTGATTTCCATTCGGCAAGATGATTACTTTGGACTCGGAATTACGACAAGTGACACACGCCCGTGCCCGCTTTGATTTTTCCCCCTCCACCGGTCGTGTACATTTTGTCGTTCGCGTACTAGTTGCAGAAATCGCTGTAATTTTGTCCCGCAATTCGGAAGGTAACGCGAACTCATTAAATCGTAACCGCTTCGTATTTTCCTCGCTGCAGAGTACGCCGTACATTTCTAATTAATTCGCGGAGTTTTGTTTTTTCGTGCTCTCTCCGTTGCAGCGTTTTCCATCCGAGGCTAAATACGTCTGGGGTGGGGGAGGAGGGGAGGTGGGGAGAAAAAAAGGGGTGAAAAGGTAGAAATTAGTCCGACAAATTATTCCCGTTATTTTCGTAAAAATGACTGCTTATTCGAATTCACGACGTTCCCGTTCGGCCAAAGATATCCGGCGCTTTCCCGTACGGGTCGTGCGCGTTCGGGCATATTGGCGCAACAGATATCGCGAGGATGGGGAAAACGATGATAAAACAATTTTTCGAAATTCAATGAAAAAGAGAGCGGAGAGCGGTAGCGTGCGCGTGAAATCGCGCGTGCTCGTCCCCCAGGGCCAGCCTTAATTCGGCTTAATTCGTCGATAAAACGATTGGTGCCGGCGCGTCAAATCGTTAACGCTCGCCCCGGCTGGTTTGGAATCGATTTTTCTTTCGGACCCTCTTTCCCCGTGACCCGTGTCTGTGTCTGGTATCGACGCGACCGATGCGGAACGGTCGCGCGACCCAATACTGGCTCGTTAAGCGTTTCCCGGCGAGTCGACGAGAGACAGAGAGTCCAGTTCTCCCTGCCACTCAGTTGACCCAAATTAAAAGCGGTTTTTAACTCAACACCGATCCTTCTTGTCCTCGTCTCCATTCTTTAAATCTCTCCGTAGAGATAATGCGGCAGCCGCGAGGAACGGTGGCGCAATGTTCCGCTTCACCGCACCAGCGTAGCCGCGTGCCTCGTAATGTCGCTCTGAATAGTAGAACCCCTGCTAAAAGCGGCGTTACTATTTTTTTATATACCGCCGTAATTAGGAATAATACTTTCATTGCCGTGGGTACGATGAAGTACACGCGAGTGCGCAGGAAACGCGGAGTGCGGAGAGTGCGGGAACCCTGCCACGTAAAACGCAACCCTCTTGTCCTCCTCGTTTTTCTTGCTCGAGCACCGCCAGGTGAATTTCCTTTCTCTTCCTTGATCCGCGGAAATTCTCATAGGGTACACTAAAAACCGACATCCCTGCTCGGGGTCGATTCGACGCTCTCAGGCAGACTCATTGTCGCTCAACCATCGCAGGGCTTACATACTTCCATAGGTACATTCAATTCGTATTCTCCGAGAAACCGTTGGCTCGCTCAACAGTTGCCGCGTGAATCGTTTAACCGGCGATCGACGTTCGGCCCTGTATCCGAAGCAACGAACACATCCTATCGCCGAGGTACCGTAAACTGGGGAACATAGGCATGTTTTTGGGACATTTTCCTGTAGAATATAAAATTTAACATTTTTATATTTGCTTTAAAAAGGTATCCTATCATAATAATGCATCTTTTGTGAATGCACTTAACCTTCTTTAATGCATATGTTAAATATATAAATATTTAATAAATAATTAAAATTTAATTAGTTAAATGGACTAAAAAGTCAAAGTTTTACCACATCTGAACTTACATTAACACTTAAATTTGTTTCTTTTTATGTTCAATGCACTCTATTTTATATTTTTTTAATTTTTTAATTTTTTATTTTGGTAATTAACATTTATAAATAAGGCTCAGGTATTCTATTGTAATATTTCATCGTTTGTGATTGTACTACAAGTATGAAAATGCATAAAACTTTTTTCCTTTTCCTTTTTAATAGATGTTAAGTAGATGCCAATGTTACCCCGCACTGCCAATGTTCCCCCACTTTACGGTAGGTACCCAACCTCCTCCCTTGCTCCCACAAACCAACAAATTACTTTGGCCAATATTTCAATGGAGCTGAATTTTATCGTAGCTATCTTTCCATTCGTAGCCAACGTTTGTCCACCTCCTTTACCTTCCTTTCCCCGAATTCCTTCATTTCTGCCTGGACAAATTTCTTCCTCGATAATCGTTTCCGTTCGTCCTCTGTTTGCCACCGCGCCGCGCCGAGCCGGACGTCTTGAAAGTCTGAAAGGACGCATCTGCCGACGAACAATGGCGAGTTGCAGAGGAGCAGCCGCATCCACCTTAGGCGCTATCCAACCAATGACACAAGCCCCCCCGCTGGCCCCTGTCCAAAGCGATTTCGGATTCCGCGAACACGCTTTTCCCGTAATCGCTCGATACCGTTTTCTTCTCGTTTGCCCGCGACCAGGCCGTATCTGTCACGGTGCTCCAGCCAGAAATTCCGCACAGAGTTTCGTCGCTCGACTTTGTCCTAGGAAAGGAACGGAACCGCCGTCTACATTCTCGTGTCCCACCTACATACCGCGTCTGGCTGCTTCGAGTCTGGCGCATCTATGCTCGCAGTTGCAGTTTACACGGGTCGACGAGTTAAACCTGAACCGGGAGCTATTCACCCCGGCCAGTTTCATCTACCCTGGCATCTATCCTGCTACGATCTCGAGACGCGCCATTGGAATATCGCGAAACCGACGAAAGTGGTTCCGCGAGCGGAAACACGGTACGTGAACCAAGAGCACGATCCTAAATGGAAATTTCTGCACGAGGAGCGTAATCGGTAACCAGCAGCGTGGCTACCCATCCTCGACTCTCATTTAACATTGAAATGCGTCGGGTGGTCGAGCGTTACCACCCAACGCCAACGTTCTGCCTCTGCGCAACCCTTCTCGGCTGTCCACGACCCCCCCCGCCCCGCTCGCTCAATCGAGTAATCGCTTTTGAAAAACCAGCAAAATCAACGAGACCACGTTGTCCAAGAGAATTTCTGGCCCACGAGTGTCTATAGTAGGGCGATGCGCGATCGCGTACGCCTCAGTTTCGCCGTACGTGCTGCACAGTTACCCGGAATCGTTGGGAGTGACTTGCCTCGGGAAACGCGCCCTCGTGTCTTTATTGTCGCGGATCGGAATTCTGTTATTGCCGCTGTTGGAATTGGCTTATACGATTAGCGAAGGAGGGATCACTGTCTCCGTTGTATGCTCCACTTTTCTGTGGTAGTACGATCACTGTTCCCACTGTATGCTCTAGTTTTCTGTGGTGGTACGATCGCCGTCTCTATTCCCTATGCACGTTCCAACGAAGCGAGATACCAAGAAGCGTGCATGCGACCGCGCACCGATACAGCAACACGCAGCCATGCTCGTCATTCGTCTCCGTTCCTCCGTGTATCACGGTACACCACGGTTACGCCATTATCGTATCCTGGCAAATGGAAGGGTTATGTGTACCGAAGCAACATAGTACCCCTCGGGGAACATCGTGCCGTATGCAACCCACCCGAATCTCTCCCTCCTACCGTGAACTCTCCATAAATATCGAATGATTGATTTTAATTGCCTCCCGCTATCTACCCCCTCTCGCCAGGCATTTTTCCCGCTGATTCAGCGTAGCTGCTGCTTCTTGCGCTTTATTCTCGCGGCCAAACTTACACCCCTTCCTCCTCTCCGACGCAACAACTTTTCCTCTGGGTTTTTCCGACACGCAACGAGATTCCTCTCTCTCTCTCTCTCTCTCTCTCTCTCTCCCCCTCTCTCACTCTCTCCTCCAGCGAGCCTTTAGAGACACGCGGTTATAATTAATGGCAAACCCGGCCACTTTGCTCCCCTTTGTTGTGCAGCGCGGAATCGCGTCGCGACTACTCGAAAGTTACGATCGAATCGAGATGACTCGGGCGCGTCCTCCCGTCGAGCCGATCCGCGTACACGATCTAGCTCTCATCCTTGCTCGAGAGGCCCGCCGCTTCGAGCCGAAAAGTGTGGCGCGCCGCACAGCGGGCGGCTTGCTGTTTACACGATAATTAATATTAATGTCGCGTTTCAGCGTTGCGTTTCAGCTGAGTCAGCCAGCATCACGTGTGTATCGTACCTCTTTTCGTTTTCTCTCCTCTCCGCTCCACTCCACTCTCGTTCCCGCGACGCCCCTCATTGCCTGCGGCGCGTCGCTTCGCATCGTTGCGAGCCGAAAACCATCGGTGCTCGTGATACTCGCGAAAAAAACACCCGTCACCGCTGATCCTTCTTCTCCCTCGCGACAACCCTCGTGTTACGCGATTGCTGTTACGTCAGTAGGAACGGGGAGCATGCATCTAACCGAATCGTTGGCACCCTCGGACGCGCCGCCCTGCTGCCTGCCGAGGGCGAGCGTTCGAGGGTGAAATGTGCCTCGATAGCATTACAGGCCGGGCAGAAACGTAAGGCGCGCACCGGCCAGTCGGCACCGACAGTCCACCCCCGCGCCGGTCCTCTCGCTTACTGTCCCTCTCTCTCTCTCTCCTTCTTCCCTTCTCCCATTTACGGCGCAGCAAAGAACGCGCCCTGGGTGACGCAGTCACGCCATAACCCGGAAGTGACCCCTTCTTTCAGCCGGAGGGGCCCGTCGAGGCTCGTAAAGACAAAAATCGGTGCTCTTATCGGTGGATAAATTTATTGTCATGGCTACCGAGGAACGTACACGTAGGAGGGCTCGCGGCACACGCGGAGGTGAAGCTACGAAAGATACGAGACGAGCGATCACGGTTTCATATCGTTCAGTGGATTGTCCGGCCGTGGGCTACCGGTTGCCTACCAGTTACCGGCTACAGGCCACCGGCTATGGGACACATTCCGTGCTCGCCACTTATTGCTAGTCGTTGATCGCGGCGCGTAGACACGCACATATCAGCGCACGCTACGGGGCTACACACTTAATAAATGGTCGTGGTTGTCAAGGTTGTCTGCCCCATGGGAATCTTAGGGATCAGGCGTAACGATGCCCCTGCAGGCTGCAGGATGCTTCGATTTCGCAGTAGATTTCTACCAGGATTCCACCTACGCATTACTGCTCGATAGTAGGGCTGGGAATATTCGAATCTTTTACAAGTATTCGAATACTACGAATAAACTTCGAATATTTGAGTATTCGAATACTACGAATAAACTTCGAATATTTGAGCATTCGAATACTGTGAATAAACTTCGAATATTTGAGTATTCGAATACTACGAATAAACTTCGAATATTTGAGTATTCGAATACTACGAATAAACTTCGAATATTTGAGCATTCGAATACTGTGAATAAACTTCGAATATTTGAGTATTCGAATACTACGAATAAACTTCGAATATTTGAGTATTCGAATACTACGAATAAACTTAGAATATTTGAGTTTCCGAATGTTATTATTCGAATATTTGAGTTTTCGAATGTTATTATTCGAATATTTGAGTTTTCGAATGTTATTATTCGAATATTTTGGTATTCGAATACTACGAATAAACTTCGAATATTTGAGTATTCGAATGCTACGAATAAACTTAGAATATTTGAGTTTCCGAATGTTGTTATTCGAATATTTGAGTTTTCGAATGTTATTATTCGAATATTTGAGTTTTCGAATGTTATTATTCGAATATTTTGGTATTCGAATACTACGAATAAACTTCGAATATTTGAGTATTCGAATGCTACGAATAAACTTAGAATATTTGAGTTTCCGAATGTTGTTATTCGAATATTTGAGTTTTCGAATGTTATTATTCGAATATTTGAGTTTTCGAATGTTATTATTCGAATATTTTGGTATTCGAATACTACGAATAAACTTAGAATATTTGAGTATTCGAATGCTACGAATAAACTTAGAATATTTGAGTTTCCGAATGTTATTATTCGAATATTTGAGTTTTCGAATGTTATTATTCGAATATTTGAGTTATCGAATGTTGTTATTCGAATATTTGAGTTTTCGAATGTTATTATTCGAATATTTGAGTTTTCGAATGTTATTATTCGAATAATGAAAAATAAAGTTATTAGCTTACAAGATTTCATCCTGGCAAACTAACGAACTCTCAACTGAAACTAAATAAAAGCTTGTAAAACAATGAACCTATCGTTCCCAGCCAACTGTCTTGCATCCGTATTTCATAGGTTGCAGTAGGTCCGTTGGATCTAGAAAGACTCGCGTCGTCGGCGTGGCGCAGCGTATAATAGAAACGTTAATGTGGAGTGACGGTTACGCGGTCACGTGAAACTCATCCGAACGCGATAGTAGCCGATGGTCGGCGGTTGGCGGTCTGCACGGCGGTCGGTGGTCGGCGGTCGGTCGTTACCTTTCCGTGTCTCCGGCCTCCTTTCGAGGAGCGCTTTAATTCGCGATAAGTACGTAAGGGGGAATTTAGTTGGTGGCGTGACCAGATACGAAGCAACTGCCTTCCTACTCGGACAGCTGCTATAGGATAAGATAACGACTACTCGGACGTCCGAGTGGTTCTCTTTATTGGGCCGCGGCGATCGGTTGCATCCCCGGCAACGGGAACCGGTACCGTTAATTGTCAGCTGTTCTAGCAGAAATCGAAGGAACACACCGACGCGTTTCCGGCTGAAAAGCGGGACTCAATAAATACCTCGTCCTCGTCACAGTGCCAATTAATTTCGCTTACCTCGATTACCGTCGCAGTTGAATAGCTTTTACGATTTCGTAGCGAGGCGGAACTGAGTGAAGACGCGCTCAAACGAAACACTGGAGACGGACAAAACGACTGCCGCTGAATCGTGCGCGATATCCGTTCGTACGGTAAGCCACCGTTCAATAAAGGGAGAAAAAGTATCGCCTACATTTCGCACAGCTACCAGGGGATCGCGGAACAATTGCGACGTCACAGCCGTAACCGAATCTAGTGTTTTCTAGTCGACGCTTTAGGAGCGAAATCGACTGTTGGAAGAAACCTTGGCTCGACGAAACCTAAGACACGGCGTAGATATCGTTGGCGACGCGACTACAAACACGGCAGAGAAGAAAGAGCGGAGGAGTGAACTCGCGGAACTCGCATAGAACGCAGCGAGTTTGTTGGAGATGGAGAGTCGACTTGGAGTGGCTATTCAAAGTCGGACCGGCGTGCAATTAATTCCTGAGCGAAGAGAAAGCGAGAGAAGGCGGCGCGGCGGCGCGGCGGCCGATAGGATGCACTCGAGAGACCGGCGTCACGATCGTTCGGCCAAAAGCCGAGTGGCCGAGACTCGAACTCGCTTATCTCGGAAACGCCGCCGGCACTCTAATTCAATGGCCGAGCCCGCTGCGTACACCGGGAGCGACGTTATTGTCGTAGCTCCGGATCGTTCCCGATTGGTCCAAGCCACGGGGCCAAAACGAGACGACGTGACGCCACGCGACCAGTCGAATCGTCGATTCTCTGCGCAGGGTTATCGATTTGCCGTAACTCTCGATTCGATTGAAGGCTAATTGAACCCTCGTCAATGCACAGTTATCGAATTTGCGCCCGATCGTATCTTCGGCAAAGCAGTGTCGCGTATCTCCGCCCCGCGCCAACCCACCCACGCTCAACCCGCCTCATCTTTTCCGAGGATAGCTTTTGTTTTTCCCTGACAGTTACCGATAATTCCTCGATTATTCGAACAAACGTGTCGGCGGTGCGCCGAGCTGAGTCGTGCCGCCTCCAATCACCAACTAATAAATCGTCCGGGCAGCGCGCAGCTGCCACCGCCGTAGAAAACTTCCTTCGGGTCTGACGCTAAGATTTCCAAACTTCCCTGACGCGACCGGGACCGTCGCATCGTCCGGGCCTCGCTCTTCGTCGTTTCGATATCGACGTATTTTTGACAGTGACGCGATCCGAATACCCTGCAAGCGGCTTACTTGCCGAACGCGAGACAGGAAGGCAGGCAAGGCAAGCTTATCACTGGAAACATTGTCTAGCCTCCCACATCGTAATTTTATCCCGTCAACGGAGAGTCGAGCAAGTTTGATTTCCATTATTTCGCATCTTCCCAGCTACCATCGCCCGCTTCGCTTTATTTCGGATGCGCCCTGAAATAGGAATCGCTCGCATTGTGCAAAATCTTGTTTCCATTCGAATCTGGTTCAACGACGACGAGTACGATACAGGTACATACGCCGTAAGCTCGTCCGCGTCCGAACCGGGTACGATCGATTCTATACATATATATATGTTTGGAGCTTGCAGCGGCGAGTTGTTGGCCAACGTCGAACAATGCAACCATGATAATTCGTCGTTGCCGTTAAAAAATCCGGACACGTTTGCGTGATTCCGCCGCGGCAGGCACTGACCCGCTTGGCATTTCCACCCCCCACCCCCACCCCACCCATTAAGATCGTACTCCGGGCAATTAGAAGGACAATGCATCTTGGTCCGCGCGCGGCGGATTAAGCGACGCGGCCGTAGTAGAGATTAACCGCGGAGAGCAGTTCTTTCCGGGAGAGTAACTTACAAGCAAGCCACGTACGTGAAACGGTTGTCCGGTTCCGTGGACTAAACTCACCGTAAACGCCGAAATTACGCTCGCGGAATGTATTAGACCGTCCGGCTGTGATACGCCGAAAGAATCGCTGAATGACGGGGCGGTGCTGCGAATCGGCCGCCTCAGAAACGAAATCGAGCAAGGACGTGGAAAAAAATTGCGCCGCCAGGAGAGTATAATTGAACGAAACTCAGCTGCCAGTTGCTGCACGGTCTCGCGCGTAATGGTGCATTACGGACGGTATATTTTACGATCCAGGGGGAAGGTCGCTTCCTCGTCTACGGAATAGCCACGCGTACTCTCATCGCCGCTGTCGTCGTCGTCGTAAAATATCGCGCTCGCTTAATTAAACCTAGGCGACCACTTTGACCCCAGCTGGCCGTTTTCTCCGCTGCATCGCGCAGTCTTGCTTCAAGACGTCAGTGAGGGTTTGCCGATTTTTTTCACATGCTGCCGAATAGAAAAGACGCAGCTCGGCGCAGCGATAGACTGAAGCGGATAATTCAGGCAGTCGGAGCAACAACGGACTAACCCAAATTTTTTTCGAAATTGAATTAAGGTAAAGGGCCAGTAGTTGACCATCAATCAGTAGTTGACCTTTGTGAAAAAAAAATGAAAAATAAGGTTTTTAGAAGTGACGATCTTTTGAACAAAGTGCAGTTAGAGAACTGCATATCATAACCTAACCTTTGTTCAGAAAAACATGAAAAATAAGGTTTTTAACCCTTTAACGCCCAGAGCCGTTATTTCAAAATTGTGAGATAATATATATATATTAGTCTATATATACATATAATGGTTCTATAGGATAACTAGATCAAAATTGAATATTGATTATTTCAATTTTTCTCCATTCGGTGCCGAAAGTTAAATATAAACAGACGATAGAATTTTACGCACATTCAAAATGAGTGTTGCACCGGTGCAACACTGGGAGTTACAGGGTTAAAAGTGACGACCTTTTGAACAAAGTGCAGTTAGAGAATGCAGTTACTAAAAACCTTATTTTTCATGTTTTTCTGAACAAAGGTCAACTACTGATTGATGGTCAACTACTGGCCCTTTACCTTAGTAGCAATAACGTATTCCAATAGGCTTTACTAACCATATAAAATAGGGGAAATTTTTTTTTAATGCGGGTTGGTCCGTTGTTGCTCCGACTGCCTGAATTGTGTGGCGGTGCGTGGCGCGGCGCCTCGACGCGTTTTTCCACGGTTAGCAGCGCACGACGTTGACCCACAGGGAAGGGCATAGGGAAAGGAAGAGAGAGGAAGAAAAAGAGGACGGTGACAAAGGACAGCACAATAGAGTTTGCGGACCATTGTTCGAGCATCTATGTAGTACGAGCCACTCGCGCCCTTCGTCCCTCTCTCGGTCACTCGATCGATCCGCAAGTTTCCAAGCTTTTCGATCGGTTGTCGGCGGTTCGACTCGAAGGTCGACTGCGAGAATTTTTGCCGTGGAAACATCCTGGGGATCGCCGAGTCGATCGCCAAGTATCGTTCGGGGAGCGGTGTTTCATCGCTTCCATTGTATCGCCGCGAGTGGGTCAAGCATTTGGCGAATTCGTTGGAAAAAGGAGCTCTCGGCGGCGCGGCGCGGTGCGCCACGCTCCTAAAGACGGGAAGGTCGCGTCGTGAATTCGCCGGTCGCCCATTGTCCCCCGATTTCTCGCTACTTGGCCAGTTCGCCCGCGAAAGCAGCTTACCGTCCATGTCCGAAAATCTGTTTCTTCTTTCTGTTACAGTCGCCGGTTTGAAGCTGCTCCGCATAAACGTCCCGGCGTACACCCTCAGGGGCAAGAGCGCACTTCTCGAGTGCAGGTAAGAGTAGGTACTCGAACGCGTCCGCAACCATCTTCGACCCGCCAACGCCATCTCATCGAACGGTCAAAGGGATTCTCCGGCAAATCGGTTCGCCCCGACTCGTCTCGTTTCCCGGATTGATCGACCGATCGATCGTGACCCGCGAAACCATCTCACCCAGTCCCCGCTCGAAATCGTTTCCGACGAAAGCTTCGCCCGTCCCCGTGACAAACATCCTTGGACGCTTCCATTTTGGCTTTTTGCCTGATGAAAGCTGAAGCATGCCAGGTAAATCGAACGATTCCATCGAAATGCCCGAGACTGCAAGCCGGACGCACGCGTCGAACACTGAATTGGTGAACGGTGTGTGACCGAACCGACGGTCCACCGAAACTACTTAGCGGACCGCAACGCAAGGGGCGCGCAGTATGCTTCCAACGATTTTTCTCTCTTATTTACGAGCGAAGAAACCGTCGGGTCTGGCGAGAGGAACTCGTAAAGATATCGATAAGATGCCAGTCAATAATGTATCAAGTTTACGCTTAGCGTCCGAGCGGGACGGTAAATAAAATTAAAAGTAAGGCGACTACGACGAAGAGGATGGATCGATGGCAATCTTGCGGAGCAAGGAATCTCGATACATTTTCACCCTCCCTTCGCTTTATTTATTTATTTATTTATTTGTACTGGCAATATCGTGGACAGCAATCCAACCGGGAAAGCTTCTTGTTACCTCAGAGGCTTCTCGCCCGAACCGAATCTTTCCCGGGGCAACCGCGGCCGATCTCCGACTCTTTCGAGATTCCCTTCGACTTCCAACTTACAACTCTCGAGTCGAGTCTCCGCGCTTCTTTTATTCCCACTGCTGAACCATTGAGAAACGTAACGCCGTCGCGCGTGTCTTCGCAACGACGCTGCTGCCGGGGCTAGGCAGGGACGGCTGATCCGGTGGAACGACGCGGCGCTGGAATTCACCACCGAAACGTCGTCCAGGCGAATACATATGTCCGCATGTACATACGTACGTGCGTCTTACCGCGAGCCTCCTCCAGTAGTATCCGACCGTTCGCAGCCAGACACGAGGTAGCTGAGAGTCGTAAGACTGCGCGCGAACGTTCGCAACGATCGAGCAAACGAACGGATTCGGAGTCGTTTCACCTCGGCCGAAAGCTTGGAAGCGGAACTGGTCGGTTCACCCTCGTCGCTGGCTGCCCTCCTCCCCGTTCCACCTTTCGTCTGACCGGTAATTACGCCAGCTCAGTCCTCGTCATCGAATCGAAGTTTCTTCCGGTAGGAAACGACGGCTGTCACTGAATCTCTATTAACGAAGCTCGATCGAACAGTGAATTCGGGAGAGGAGACGTCGCCTTTCACTCGGTATTTATTTCGCGGATCCCCGGCTCCCGCTTCGCCATGTTAATTAAGACGTAACGAAATTATGTCATACCGTCACGCGTCCTACAATTACGGGCTAGTCGGAATATGCATTCTAATTAGTGGTGGAAGCTCGACAACTTTTCACGATGAAAATAAGGTCGTCCGTTGGGTGCACCTACCGCGCGCATTCTCGAGGATACTTGCCGGCGCGGCAATCGTTGAGAGAAAAAAATCTCCAGTCCGTGACGACGACTATTGGGGCGCGTGCAGCCGAAATGGTAGTTGGATGGGCAAGATTGATCGATCGATGGAAATAACGCGCACTCTGTACCTACGTTCAGCAGAATCGAACACGCTGGAAATAGAAGATAGGGGAGAAGTCCACGCTGGCGGGCACATACGCGGAAAAGGAAACGATGTCACGGCACAGGCTGGATGCCCGAGAGGCGCGGCGTCGACTGGTGCACGTCGATTCGGCCAGTTGACCGAGAATTATTCGATTACTAAGTTGGGAAGTAAAATTCGACACTCGTCGCGTATCCTAGCAGCGAGAATACCTACCATTGCCACCTGGAAACAGGCGACTTCTTCAGGTAACTCCATGTAGCCTGACGTAACGTCGCGCTGCCAAATTCCAGTTTATGTTTTTCCTTATTTTATTTTATTTATTTTTCGTCTTTATTCCACCAATTATACACAGAATGGTGAAAAGGCGAGGCTCAGCTAAAGCTGTTATTAGGCCTAACCTCGTAAAAGCGTCACAGACCAAGCATATAATTTGAATACAAAGTAAAGTAAGACTAGAGACAAAACAAAATCTAAATCTACGAACTAGAACTAAAAGTAAAAGTAAAAACTAGAATTATAGTCTTTAAAAACTCCATAAGCTTAATAAGACTAGAATAGACTACTTAGGACTGAGACTAAGACTGAAGCTGGGACCAGATCCTAAGTTATCCTTGCCACTAGCGTTTCATTTTCCATCTTTCGTTTCCTTCGATGTGCAAACAAAGTCGGAACCGCGTTCGTCTTCCATTACCACCACGTATCGTACGCTTAAAGTGGCCGGTATGCCTTTCACGTAACGTCGTAAACGAGACGCTGAAAAGTCCGCGAAGCGTCGGCAAATTGGACGCTGCGCTTCTCCGCGATACCGTTAAGGAACTAAATAGTTCTTGATCAGGCACTAATTTTTTATCAGTTCATGAAATAAATCGTTCTTTTGAGCTTATGTTAATAAATAATTGCTTGAAATAATTACTAACATAAAAACTGATAATTGAAAAATATAGGTGTTGTCTGTGAAAGCAGTTAGTATTGTTAATTTTAGATGATCAAAAACTAGTTCCTAGTCACCTTATTATTTCATACCTTATAAATAATTAAATTATATACTTATTTTCAACTTTTTAAAATTTTTCCTTGAAGTTTAAACATTAATTCAACTTTTAGTATAAAAAAAGTCTATGGTTTAATGTTTTATTAGGTTAAAAATAAATATTAAAGCGGGAAACCCTCTAAACTGATCAGAAACTAGTTCCTTAACGGTACCTAGTGGCTAGCTGCATCTGGCGGTGCAGCGTGCAGGATGAAAAGAAGAGTCCCGCGAAGGCCGCCCTGCGCGTCGTTCGATCAGGACTTCGTCTCCTCCGTTTATCGTTTACCACCACCTTCTTTTACCCTCAACGTTATCTTGCTTCCCTTCACCCTCAACAAGAGGACTAGGACAATCCTGTCGCATGCTTTCCCTTTTATTCCTCTCGCCTTTCTTACCTCTGGCTCGTGGTTATGCCATTGCGAGACGTCCAATCATTCGCGCTGGAAAATAAGCCACCCCCACTTGCGATTGTCTCTGTTGTTCGTACGAGCTACGTATAGTGCCTGTTCCACTCTCTCGAAGGCAAAGTTCGTGGAGTTCGCGCCGCGCAATCCTCGCGAGATCGCACGGGTCGTTGAAAGCGTTGACGCGCCGAAGCGTTAAATAAAACGGACCGGAGATGGAGCGAGACGACGCGTTAAGCAATTAACGAGATTCGAAGCCGAGTTGCCGTTTCGTTTGGAAAAGCAGCCATGCGTTCGGGGAACTTTAAATTTCTGCCGGTAAACTCGGAGATGACGCGAGTGTGATGGCTCCCTCGCAGCGGATCTGGTCCTTCGTTCTCCGTGAGAGAAGAAAAACGATTTGACGGAGGTCGCAGAGATCGGAACGTTGTTCCAGCAGGCGAACTGGCTTGTTTCGTGGAAGCGACGGTCCCGACGCGATGGTTTCTTCGACGAGGGAGGAAGGCGAGACTTAAACGAGGGTGTTCTTTGATATTAGGTGGCAGTTGAGCATTAGGACAGCGGCAGCTGATACCAAAGAGGCGAGATCGTTCCCCGACGCGTAGATATAAATTGCAAATTAGTTTACCTTACTCGGCGAGCTATCTCTCGCTCGTTGGTTTATCCGGCAAGTTGGCTCGCGTCGCGACGCCTACTCGTCCTCTACTCTCCTTCCCCGAGTCGAGTTCCTTTCCGTCTTGTTTCGCCCCGTCGCAGCCAACATTTTGCGCGACGTTTCGTTGGACGTTTGGCGTGTCCCTCGCCGCTCTTCTCAACTTCTCCCATAGAAATTCCAGACAATTTTACAGCGCAGACATCAGTCGACCGGATTCTTTCGTGCGCGAGAAACGCGCGGTCCCCGTTCAACGGGATCTCTTCAACTTGAAAGCAAAGTCCGGACGAGCAGCGTCAAAGCGACGTTTGTTTCCGATAGTACCGCAACTAAATAGGCGTACCTACTCCTACTTCCTCGCGCAACTTTCGTCGCCAACCGTCAAGTCTTTCGTTACAAATTCCGGGCTCTGTTTCATCGTCTTCGTCTTCATCTCCACCTCCCCCATCGTCTTCTTCATATTTCCCTCTTCTAGCTCGCGAATCTTCGCTCGCATTAATGTCATCAATGCCGATTGTCTGAGAAAGGCCACTTTACGTGCGAATAAGGCAAAGAATTAGTTCTATCCGCATTGAAGGAGGAACTTGCGCCCAGTACGTAATTGAAATACGAGTCGGCCTGCATCCGGAACAAAGGAACAGGAGCGGAGATAAGGTGCCTTTCCGTTGTCATTATCTCGCGAGTGAGAAATCCGACTAGCGCGCAATGCTTCTGCCAAACAACGGTTTTCGTCCTCGAATCGGACCTCGATGTATGCACCCTGAATAAGTAGGTATGTACATGGATACATCGAAAGGAAGAGCATTGTGAGACGTACAAGTCGAGGACGAAGTCGACGTACGGCCGCGTGCAAGCGTGCTCCGCGAGGCCGAAACAAAAGATTTTCGCTTTGCCGTCTTCAGCGTGGAATCTTGGTGGAGGGGGGGCGGGAGGGGCGAAGGGTAAGCGAACGAGAGACGCGGGTAACTACTAGAGGACGACGAGGCGCGACGGGAGAGAAAATTGCAAGGGTCTATGGGAGGAAAAGCGGGAAAAGCTGTCGCAAAGGGGAAAGAAAATGGAAAGGCGAGGGGGGTTGGGTGGAAAGGAGAGGTAGGTGGAAAGCGTGACGCCGCGCGGCGAGGCGGGACGTTCCCGCAGGACACGACCCGGCAAATGAGCCGGAGGATGCAAATCAATCCCACGACGCAGCCCTCCAAATTGTGCACCTACGCTCGAATGCGGCAATCCCTTTTCCAGTAGCTGCAGCCGGCAACTAGGGAGCTACGGCGACGGCGACGGCGGCAGTGTCGGCACCGCTGCCACCGAGCCAACACCCCCAACGATGTTCCCCCTGGGCACGTCGATGCAACGATGCGACGATACTACGATGCGACGACAGGAACATGCCTCCTCGTGCCACGATGCAATGATCCTCCTGCTACATACGTGCGATAAGCAATCGAGCCGCTACCATTCACTGTCCAATTAGAAGACGTGGATTTTTTTTTTTGATTAACACAATCAAAAAATTAGCATTAGCTAACCGAGGCTATCTATACATACGCGACGTACTCTCTGTTACCCCAGAACTATTATAACTGCTACTACTGTTTCCACATAAATCGTTTGCGCACTCATTACTGCTGCTCTGCCTATGCAAACATTATATTCTTTGCTATCATATTCTTTGTTATCAATGGGCTTGTCCCGTAAACAGAATAAATAATAATAAATAATAATAATAATAATAAACAATCAACATCGCGCCCGATAAGCGCCGATTCGCGAATTGATAATTGCATTATCGGTGCGAGTCACAGCCTGGAAAGACTTTGAGGGAGAGATGGGTGTGGACCGGAACCACCGAAGATTCCGAAAGACGATTACACCGACTGTACAGGGACGTTTCATCGAGACGAATCGATCGTCCTGTCCCCGTCAAGGACACGGTTTAATTGCCGGAAAACGCGCTTGTAGTTTGACACGTTCGACGGGAGAAAGAAGATGAAATTCGGCGACGATTCTCGCGCGAATTGCTCAGTCGGATCAACCAATGGATTTTCCGAGAGCCGAGTGTCGCTGGCGCGCATTAACGAGATCGTTGCAGTGTATACGAGCGTACGTAGTAGGACGGGGGTGGGAACGGGTGCGTTGGTGGAGTGGCAGAGAGAGAGAGAGAGAGAGAGAGAGAGAGAGAGAAATAGGGAGAAAGAGGGACGACACGAGGGGTTCCGAAAAGCTCGTCGCATCGCGATTCCGCGACTCTCGAATATCCTCGGCGAATGCGAATGTAACCGTGCTCGTTTAATTACTTCGCGAATATTAATTGTCCCGCGGATTACTCGAGCCGCGAAACGCGACCCCGCTCGCGACCTCGCAAAGCGAAATGGCCTGTTGCGCTCGACGATTTCATCGAAACGATTCGATCGGGGAGCTAATCGAGTTAGTAATCGACGATTAGCATGGCCGGAATTCGATCCGATTTCGTTACGCCGCGCCACCGGAAACTGCCGTGTTACAGCAGGTCCAAGAGAATGCTGAATCGAGCCCGCTCTTGCTTCGGCAAATTCACCCCCCGGGCAAATACCCTACCGTTCCTCTTTCCTTTATGGAATCCGGATTATCGGATAACCTAAGATTTCCGGCTTTCTGCGAAAGAGGAGGGGAGAGAGGGAGCGAGAGAGAGAGAGAGAGAGAGAGAGTGGTCGAATCTTCGGGGGCTTTTTCGTTCCCTCTCTCAGGACCGATAACCGGAGAAAGGACTTGATTAGCAAATTGATGGAACTCGCCGGCGCGGCTCGGCGCGGCGCGGTGCATCTCGACTCGACGCTCCGCATCGGTACGGTTCGATCGCGGATGTTGATCAATTACCGTAATTGTAGTTTCCCCCGCTGGAGGCTCGTCACGCGACAGGCCGTCCCGCTCCTTCGTGTTGGGCATCCTAGCAATCACGTTAAAGCTCATACCTACGAACGAGCTCACCCCTCTCACTATCCCCAGCGGTACACCTCTGCCTCCACTATCCTACTCGAGCTTTCCACCCTTTTTTTATCCCCGTTCTTTCCAGTGTAACACAGCCGAAAGAGCGCCGAAACGTCGTCGGATTAGCTGAATCGTTCGTGTTTCCGTTCTGTCCCTCGGCTGTGGATCGGTGAAAACGGGACCGCACTCATCCGAACCGTGGGGTATCCGGGAAACGAAAAAAAAAACGGAAAAATCCCCGATATTCAACGCGAGGAATACGCGGAACGCTCGCTGCTGCGAATACATTGCGGGTAGTGGGGTAACAGTTTGCATTATTCGCGCCATCTGGTCGTCGAAACGATCGGTTCGCAACTGGAATCGAGGCAGGGTAAGCTGTCCGTACGCGTGATTAAGCGAGCCCTCGCGACACACGTAGGGTAAATCCGGGAGACGCGGTCGGGCCGGAGAGTTGGTCGAGTCGATGTATTTCAGACTCTCTGCGTGAAAATGCGTTAAAGCGCAGACCAATTACTTCTCTAGAAGCCAAACAGTTAAGTGAATAGCGTCATTTCGCTTCCTTCTATGTTTTTCTGGATTTATTGGCTTTCAAAGATAAATTGAGGTTATATTTAACCTCTTTTGTCAAACTGCGGTGTACAGATTCGTATTTAAGAGATACTTCTAACTTTATTTTCGTTTAATGTTTGGGATAATAAGATAGTTGAGATATTGAGGGACAAGCAGCCAAAGTATTTCCCCATATTAACTCTTCCTCTCAAAGGAAGAAAGGAAAGCTTCCTTCCAGAAAGTAGAGATAGTCGAGTTATAATTTTTTTAATATTTTTGTTGATTTTTTTAGTTTTTATTATTTTTTTTATTTAGGTATTTAGTTTATTTACTCATTTCTGTATTCATTTGCCTTGCTAATCGCCAGTAAGTAGTTCACTTTTTCTTTGATGTGTTCTTTACTTGTTTAGCGTAAACAAATTAAATATCAACAAATCTGTAGTTGTATAATGTATGCAATCATAAATAATTTTGCTTTATCCTTTGTTAATTTTCCCAGAATAATTATGTGAATGGTCTCTGCCAACGACGAAAACCATTTCTCCCGACACCTCGGGAAAGATGGTCACATGTCATGACTTCAGTTTTCAACCCGATTTACAGTAAATATTTTCTTAAAGCAAATATCGACCAGTTTTTCTGAATCAGCATAAAATTCTCAACATAATAATAATAATAATAATTGTTTATTAACAGAACTAAATTCCACTCATACATAAGAAACGGCATTAAAGCCCTTAAAACTAAGTCGACGACAGCGCGAATACCCGTCAAACTAATAGCTTGTAGTAAACCGTGACGGTGCTGCTCCCCTCAACGCTATCATAATTCTAACATATAAGTTTGTTCTGATAAAATAAGTAGTTTCTATATTAGTTTTAATAGCCATTTTATATTAGGTCGACCGCGTCTCCCGGATTTACCCTACATAGGGTATTTCCGGGAGACGCAGTCGGGCTGGAGAGTTGGTGGAAACAGTTGCTTTCTAGAGAATTAATTGTTCTGAACCTTAATACAGTAATTCGTCGTTAGTGTCACGTTTTTACCATGCGTTATAATCACGCTCACTATCCCCACCATTTCATGGCATCCTTCAGTCGAGAGTGAGAGAATCCGATATTTGCGAGACAGAACAAAAGAGTCGACGCGAAGTTGTCGCCGGCACGAAATAGTATCCGCATCGCGTTAGTATCACGCTGCCAGCCCCGATCGTCGTGATTCTAACGAGGCATTACTGTACATTTTTACATATACACAGATGTAGAGTCTGAATATAGCAACTCGACCAACTCTCCAGCCCAACTGCGTCTCCCGGAATTACCCTACATACCCCACGTATCAGCAGTGCCTATCGCGCGGAACAAACGAGAAGCGATTGCGTAGCATTTTTGCGGAGCTTCTTAACGCGGAATGGTCCCGAAGAAACTCGATGGATGGAGCAGAGATGCCCGGCAGCGCGACGCGGCACGACGGTATCTCTACTAGCGACACATACGCGAGCCGGCCGTTTAAACGTGTACGCGTATTCGCAGGTGTAATAAGCCGGGCATCGTTTCTTCTCTTGTTTCAGATACGATCTCGGAGAGGACAAGCTTTACTCCATGTCGTGGTACAAGGATCACGAGGAATTCTACAGATACGTGCCTAGAGGGGAGCCCAAGAAGCACAGCTACGGCGTCGAGGGCGTTAAAGTTGACGTGAGTCGTCGAAAGCCCTCTTGTGTCCCGCAACGTCACGCCGCCGCCTCGTCCCGACTTCGGTATCTGATCCCCCGCATTGCCGCGTTTCCCGCGAATCTCCGCCGCTGTCCTCGTTTCCTTTTTTCCCTATATTTCACGAATCGCCCTCGTCCGCACGCACGCGATTAGACGGGATCGCGACGAACGGACCTCGACCGTTCGCGTGGCAGTTTCTTTTCATTTCAGTGTCGCGTCGAAATTTCGCCCGACGTCGCTCTAACAATAAAACTATTTCGGGGCGGAGAGAGAAGAGACTGGAAGAAGAGCATAAAGTTGGCGATACGTATCGATATACGATACGTGTCGGGTGCTCGCCGCGTCTGGTGTCCCCTTGCGACTGAAACGAGGTCGCTTTTATCGTCCCGGTATAAATGTTTGACGAATCGGGAGGACACGATGCGAGCCGGTCGTGTCTGGCTAGACAAAAGTCTCGGGGAGAGCAGCCACCGCGCGGGTAAATCGAGAGAACCGAGACGGCCAATGTTGACCGGTGAACGATCGATTTCTCGGATCGCGGGCCCGTTCCTAGATCCGGCCAAGAGAAAGGCTAAAGAGAAAGGGAATGGGAAGTGGAGTGGTAAAGGTAAAGGTAAAGATGGCGAGGGGGGCGCCGATCGCGGGACTCGACTATTCTCGGTAGGGTACGTCCGTTTCCGATTCACGTTTTGGAAGGCACGAAAGTTCCGTTTTCCTCGACGCTCGTTAATATCGGCCGACGCGTAACGAGCATTACGTGAGTCGAATCGGCTCATCCCTTTGCCCCGCTCTCGAGATCGCGAAGAGCAGAGCACGCTATTAATCTGGCTCGGTCCAATGGCTCTCCGATATCGACAAAGAAATTTCTCCGTGGACAAAAGCGAGCGTGTCTTTTCACCCCCGGGCTCGGATACGCTCCGGTCCGTGACACTTATTGGAGTAGCAGGAATTAAGTGGATTTAGCGGGCGCACTCGTATATTTCTACCCCGGGTCCGGGACTTTTAATTTTCCCCCTTGTTCGCCCCATTGCTCTCTTACCTAACGCCGCTTAATTTCGCTGTCTAAAAATTTTACATCCGTTCGCGGGCTTCGCAGCTGAATTCTTTCGCCGAGCTTTCCCCAATTTCGTCTTCCATGTCCTCGCCATTATCGGTAAGAAGCCGCGACAATCTGCCCCGATTACCGTTACCATTCCGTTAGAATTAGTTGACTGGTAACGAGTCACGTTTCGCCGTGACGCGCCCGACAACCTAACGCGCGGTTCCTCCGTCGCGTCGCGTCATCTCTGTTGCGGTGGTTGTGCGAGCAACGTACCAGGTACTCGTACAATCAGATTGGTCCGACTTGCTCCGGCTCACCTCCGAAAGGTGAAGGCAGGACGAAATAACCTCGAGGATAATGCGATTTCAGGCGAACGTTTCCAGCTCCCTTCGCGCTTCGCTCTGTTCCCTTATTTCTCCGTAAAGTCTGCTCGCAGAACGTAAATTGATTTGTCGATCGAACAACTTTGCGCCCGACGTACCTTGGTCGCGTTGAAATAAACGTCAACATTTTCGCGGACCTGGAAAGAACTCGCAACGGAACGATGTGCGGCTATCCTGGAAATTCCGTTGCTTTAGACTTTGGAAGAACGCTAGCGTAACTTTCTGTGGATAATGGGCCGCGCAGGAATATTAGTGAATCCTTCGATGCTCCTTGGTTCCTCGAAAGAAATTCATAACTAGCGAAGCATGTCTCCCGATGAAGGTAAATAAAAAAAGGTTGGGAGGGAAATTAGAGGAAAGGGAGCGAAATATTCGTGACGCGAGTCGGCAAAAGTGAAAAGACCTGCGCGGCGAGGTAAATGGATTATCACATTGCGATTCTATCTACTGCGGGTCTTCTCTCTCTCTGTGCTTTCCTCTTTTCCCTGACGAGGTTCAAGGGACAAAGCTGCGGAATGATTCGAGACCGATCGGATACTGAATTTCCGTGGAAAGCTGCTTCTCCTGCTCTCATATTCCTTAATAACTCGGTAAATTCCATAATTTACATAATTAACACAATATTAGCCGGGGAAAGTGTGAGGCATGTCGGTTCCGTTTAGCGCGATCCGCCTAATAAATCTGTCGCCTACCTACTAGGTACTTACTAAGGCTGGGACTATTTATACTATCTGCAATTATTTAATATAATTCGAATATCCAGGTATTCGAATACTGAAATATTCGAGTATTATTCGAATACTGAAATATTCGAGTATTATTCGAAAACTGAAATATTCGAGTATTATTCGAATACTGAAATATTCGAGTAGTATTCGGAAACTGAAATATTCGAGTATCATTCGAATAGTTAAATATTCGAGTATCATTCGAATAGTTAAATATTCGAGTATTATTCGAATACTGAAATATTCGAGTAGGATTCGAATACTGAAATATTCGAAGTTTATTCGTACCATTCGAATACTTGTAAAATATTCGAATATTATTATTATTATTATTATTTATTTCACGGGACCAGCCCAATAAGAACATAACAAGAACGTACACACTAGTGTACTATTACAGTAGTACACTAGTTATTATACTATATTAAATTATTAAAATAGTCCCAGCCCTACTACTTACCTAATACAGTACATAATTATACTATACTGTAAGTATACTGTACTTATGCATGTGGCTCTAAACAATCTATCGGCAAACCGCCAGCGAACAGACGCAGACGATCTCCGTCCCGTGGAACGTCTGACCAACGCCGTACCGTTTCTACTTAGCCCAGACACACGCTCGCTCGACCATCTATCCCACCGAAATAATTCTCGCGCTACGTAGATGCGGCAATAAATTGATATAAACACGTAAGCTTCTTATCAGGCTAATAACGTAATATTCCGTCTATGAATAATAATTCCCAGCAACAGCGACGCGCAAAGTCTCCGTAAAAGGGAGCCTAGCATTTTGTCAATGCTCGCGGCGCGAATACTTTCTATTTCCCCCTCGTTCCATTCGCGATCGGTTAGCTCTCGCGCAAACCGTTTCCGAAGCGGTGCAACACGAACGAAAGGGCAAAAGGTTTACGAGGGCGACGCTGGAGAGAAGTCGCGCGCGGACGAGGCCGGCATCGATCTCGGCTTCCGTGGCCTGGCCACGAGATCCCCTTTGAAAGATAAAGCGATCCGTCGCCCGAACAGAGGCAGCCTGCCTCTTGGCAATTAGTATTTGGAATTTATCGGGCGACGTGGATTTTGTTTCAGCACCGTCAGTCCGACCACCAGCAGGTTTTGCTGCAGGACGCGAGTCTACACACCAGCGGCCAGTACAAGTGCGAGGTTAGCGCGGAAGCGCCCAGCTTCAATTCGGTCAGTGCCGAAGCCGACATGGAAGTCGTAGGTGAGCGAACAACCGATCTACCTCTCCTCCCCTTGTCGCTAATTAATAGTCCTTTGATCGCGCCTATCGAACCACCGTAATTCGAGCAAAGCTATCGCCCGTGTCGGCGTCGCGTCGGCACCGGTGGCAAGTTTCGGCGATCCTCTCACGAGCCGAGCAAAGGAGATCGACCGTCCAACGTTCAACGTCACCCACCTCGCGACTGACTGCGCGGCCAAATATTTCTCGGTATTGCAACAGGCCCGTTGACAAAATCGACGGTGGATATCAAAGTGGATTCGAACGCATCGGCAATTCTCCATTAGCACTCTTTCCAACATCCACGTGCATCGACTCGCCACGAAACCAAAATGGCCCAACGTCATATTTCTGTCGCGGACGAACTTGGAGCGACGACCGACACATTCGTTCAGGATCCAAGCGTAAAGACGAGTGGAAGCTCGCGATAAATATTGCGATATCTGCGGGGGTCCTAAACTCGAGCCGCGGACGCGATAGGCGCGCAGGTGATAGCGGAGGAGCAGGCGGCAGGAGGAGGCCGGTGACGACGAACGAGACGAGTAACGAAACGGAAAGGTTTTTTCACTCGTTTCATGCGTAAAACCGTCGCGTCGCGTCGGGGCTCGGTTTGAAAGAAGCCGCGAGTCGAGCTTCGACGAACCATCGGTCCTTCGCGTCTTCGGAAGCGGTGAAATTTCTCCTCCTCTCGTCTAGTTGCGCTTCCCGAGCCATGCAGGATCGATAACTCTCCACGTACCCGCCATTACCGTACCTTTACCGTCCTCGTGGAAAATTTTCTACGCGGCAAATAACCCGCGGGCATCGTTCGTGCCTTTACCGAATCCTCCTTCTGTCCTTCCGTCTTTTCCTTCCTTCCTTCCTTCCTTCCCTCCATTTGTATAACTACCTTTTACCCGCTACTGAATCCTGCTTACGTATATTCCCCCGCCCCTCCGCAAATATCAGTGCTAATGGCAGCGAGTCTAAAAGTCCCGCGTCACGATTTCTCGCATCTTTTCCTTAAACGGTTTTTCCGGCTTGCGTATGATTCCGTCGGTGGAAAACCAACACCTCGCGTTCCGCGTGGGCCTCGCCGCGCTTAAGAGCCAGGAAAAGATGGAGGATGGTAGGTAGATCTGTCGGTGGTAAAGGTTGATCGTGCAGCTCGAAAGGATCGATCCAGTTACACTCGCGAATGGGTTCGTTGAATATTCCGAGCGGAGTGTCGCGACAGCTTCGGAGGCTTATCGAAAGGATAAACTTTTATCGTGATCGTACTCTTGAAAACGATTCTGCGGGCGACTTTTCCTCCGACGAGAAGTTAAGATTAAATCTTGACCCAAGAGCGCGGGACATCTCGCAAAGATGCTTTGCATAAGAGGAGGGGATATCGCGGTTCAATCGAGCGCGAATGCGATGACACGCATTCCATTCGGCGACACAATGCTAGGAACGGCGGGGGGTGGTGGTGGCTTTCGAAGCTCGAATTCGCTCACGGTTATCGAGGCCGCGATCCTTTCCAACGCGAGGGGGAGGGCGGGGGGCACGTTGCGGCTTCAGTTTAAGGCGAGCCAGGGACGAACGAGGGTCGACGAAAGCGTTTAGGGCCAGTAAAGTTTGTCGTTAACGAGAGAACCCTCGTGATGTTCATCACCGCCCGTGTGGGTGTAGATTGCCTGTTATAAAAGCAGCCGTTTATTAAAAAGTGTACTCGTTTGTGCGCCGAACTATCCACAGAACGAGGACAAGAAGAAGAAGAAGGAGAAAGATGAGAATAAGGAAAAGGAGCGATCAAGCGTAAACATTCTCCATGTGGTTTCAGTTCTTCCGCAAGATGGGCCAACGATAACCGGCGAGGAGAAAGTTTACGCTACCGGCGACGTCCTCAGCTTGAATTGTACCAGCGGCAAGTCTCACCCGGTCGCGACACTCAAGTGGTTCATCAATAGCGCGGAGGTGAGCCAAACTTTTGCGTTTTCTTCGTCTCAACCTGCCTTAACCGCTCGCCATCCTCTCCTTTCCGTTCATCCCTCGGATCAGCGCATCTTTCAACGTTTCAAATAACTTTCAAATAATTTACAACGAAATCATCGCGCCCCCGCTGCCGTGCTGCGAAACGCGATCGCTGATCTAAAAGTGTGCGTGCGAATCCACAGTTTAGGTGGTTTAGTTTATAACTGGCAGTACCCGAGAATCATTAAAGTATAAAGAGCGGGAGAGAGAGCGCGAGGGAGGACGAGGACGAGGATAGGGGTAGCGATAGCGATATCCAAAAGGATACTGGGACGGAGAAGGAGAAGGCTGGTGGTACCGGCAACGACGACGATACTTGATGAACCAAAGCTCCAATTAACGAGCGGCATCAAGAAGCCTGCTACCCACCTACCAACGCGTAAATGCACCCGCGACTACTGAAACTTTCTCGCTACAGTCAACGTTCTTTTCGTTCGCGCATCCCGTACACACGCGGCCTACTTTAGCTTCCCCCTTGATCACAGACGTTGTGAATTTCACGAAAGGAACAATAGGGAATGGAGAAAGGAGAAAGATCGTTTGGATCCGTAGGTTGCTGATTAATCCGCGTCACACAAGCGAAAGGAATCCAATTTGTCTGGGAGAAATGTGGTTCGCGAGTATCGAATCTCTATGATTGGTGGATATCTACGCTGTGTGTTGTCCAGCCGACAAAGTCCGTTCTTTTTTTCGTCGTCGTCCAACCTATTATCCCTCTATGGATTTAAATATAATCCGCAAAGTGGGTGCAGTTAGCGCGCGAGCGAGTGAGCAAGAGCGAGCTCGCACAGAGCAGCCAGCGTGTTCTAGCTTGTGAACGCCTGTGCTGCTTTAGGGCTTCGCAGTTCGCGAGCGGCTCGGAAAGTTTTCTCTTATCCGTTCGATGTCTCCCTCTTGCACGCGCCTACCCCTTGCCACGTGGAAAACTTGCCAGTGTCCCCGGCGATGTCCATTAGCATTCGCGTGAGTTTATTACAAAGTGCGACACTTTGCGCGAGTAATAGGCGTTGCTTTGAGGCGCTGGTTAACTGCGCGCGGGCATCGAAAAATTTTGCTCCACGATGATCCGGGGGAGCGTCTGGCACCGGTTGCTTAATCTTGTATTCTCCTCCAATTACACGACGCGACACGACGTTGTGCAAGTAAACGAAACCCCTCGACGACACTAGCCTCTGCCCCCGCGAATCGATCGTCGCCACGATTATCGCGCTGGCTTTTAACGGTTTTACGAAATAGCGAGAGTCCGGTTCCAGAAGCGGACAGCAACGTAGAAGAATAGACGATCTCTTCGGATCCAGTGAAGCGCGATAAAAAAATGATTTAATCTCCGGACTCGTTTATCTCGTCCGAGCCAGTTTCTCGCTCCCCCGGCGGAAGACGATTTTGTTCGCAATTGTGAGCTATCGCGAGATGAAACGAGACGAAAGAAATTTTCCCGTTATACTGGAACGCGCGTTCCGCGGTTAGGAACTGCAGTTGCATTTTAGTCGAATCGTCGAGCATGCGAGACCGAATCTCGGTGGCGAGACTGTTTCGAAAGCTCCGTCCGCGTTAAGTGGACCGTTAAACGTTTAACCATTCTGTTGGCGTTGCAGCGACTCGTGTCGCTATCCCTCTCGGTGAGGGCGGCTTGGCTTGGCTTCTTTCTCCAGCGATTCAACGCGGGAAATATTCTCGGCAATTTCCATACGCGGTCATGATAATCCGGAACTCGTCTCGGCTCGCTCCGGGCAGGAAAGACGGTCGGAAGTTTGCCGCGGTTGAGCGAGCGCGTAACGTTAAACTACACCGAGCCCACCCCGCGTTGCACAGCCACCACCACCCGCCCTCGCCTTCCGCGATCGCTTCTACGATCTCGATAGAACTCGGAGAACACGTTCCGTCCCTTGGTCCGTTTTAGGTGGAGCCCGACTCGGAAGCGGAATTCAAGCAGAACGGACTCTACTCGGTGATATCCAGTTTACGACTGCAGCTGCAACCGGATCACATCGCCGGCGACAAAATAAACGTCAGGTAATTTCGCCCTGGACAATCACCTCCCCGTCAGCCACCACCACCGCCGCCATCACCACCACCGATCCATCCGACTCGCCACGATTAATGAGTCTCTATAAATTTTGTCGAAGATGCGAGGCGATAGTGGAATTGGATTCAAACTCGGACACGCCGCTCGTCGAGACGCGCACCACCCAAGTTTTCGGTAAGTCTCTTGTCGCCCTTTGCGTATTTCCCCTTCGTTTCGTCCCTCTCCCGTTTACCATCCATCGATTCCTCGCTCTCTCTCTCTCTCTCTCTATCTCTCTCTCCCCGTTCAGACACGGAGGATGGGCGAGGAGAGGGGAAGCGGAGGTGCGAGGACGTGGGGCCCCGACCGTGGAGGACGGGTTAAAAGCGTTAAAACGACGGACGCGTTAATTAACGCGAGGCTGCTGGCACGAGAAACGATTACCTCGTTATTTCCGAGCGTAAGAGACGCGGAGCGAGCGAGAGAAAGCGAGGAGTCACTTTTGCAGGAAATTAAGCATCGCTCCCGCGCTCCGACGAATTAAGGATGCTTTACGATCAGCGTTGTCCATGGAACAGGTCGGGTAGGTATCGGCCTTTGTCGGCCGCAGACTCGGCCCGAGCAGCAGCCTCCCTCGAGACGACGCGAGCCACCGAAATTAAAACAATAATTTACTCCCGCGTACCTTTTCCTACCCCATGATCGCCGACCGCGACGTTTCTTTTCGCGGGCAACCTTGCCGCCCCGACAACCGAGCAAGAACAACGACCAACGAGTCGCGCAAACGCGCCCGATGCGACGGATAGAGAGCTCCAGAGACCCGAGGCTCTAACATCGAGCGATCCCGGTGGAAAGAGAGCGAGCGGCTGGGGGCGGCGAAGGGAGGAAAGAAGAAAGGGGGGAAGAAAGGACGCCGAACGTCTCGACGAAATTGCTCTTAACGATCCTCGATTTTCTCGTTAGTCGAAATCGTTCTTGGAAGCGCCGTAGGTACGCCGCGTCTTCCGCGTTTACCCGAGTGCCGCGCCTCTTCCACCAGTTCCCTCGTCCAACGGGTCGCTCCGGAAAGCCCGCCAGTCAACTCTCGTAGGCTGAAACTTTCTATCCAACTAACCTTTGACTTTCGGCCTCCAGTCTCTCTTAAGATGCCGCCGATTGTGAGCCAACTCGCCAAAAGTCGATGGCCTTTACGGTGCCGATTCACAATTAAATATGCGAGTAGGGCTTGCAATTTCGCGGCTTCCCGGTAAATCGCGAGAAATACCCTCAAATTGTTACCGATAATTCGATAAATTAAAAGAACTTCAATTACTAGTAAAGACGAAAACCGAAGTATCTCATGAATAACGAAGTCTGATCCAAAAGAAAACTAAGAATCTGAATCAAGTCATCAAAAATAAATGGACGTATTTTCGTGGTGAAGATCCATATTAATCCTATTGCTATTAAGTAGTTACAGAAATATATCAATTTTGTGTTATATCATTTTATCTTTTACGTTCAGAATAGTTTCATTCGCATATATATTTTATAATGCTCGATTACAGTTCAAAAAGAGTTTTTTACAATGTTCACTCTTATAGTTTCAACAGTTTCAAAAATACCGGTAAATTATCGCTAAACCGGTTTCGATTGAAAATTTTACCGGTAATTGAGTATGTCGGTAAATTTGCTCACCGTCAACATTCATGAGCAGGAAATTACCAAAGCGAGAAAACCCTTCGATTTATTAGAATTTTCATCGCGATTGTTGCTCGCGAATGCGAGTCGTCGATGGCACGATCTTAAAAAAAAAGTAGCATTTTCTTGTATGTTTCAGTGGAGGGCGACGCGAGTCTCGCGACGCCCGGCGTATGCCTGCTGCTGGCGAGCGCGTTGCTGTTGCGACTACTGCCGCCGGTTTAAGCAGTCCGAGGGCGAAGCATCGCCAACGATGGCCTGTCGACTCGACTCTTTCCCTCTCCGAGCAGCCTCGCTCGAACCGTCGGACACTGGACGCGATGGGATGGCAAACTTACCGGAAGGACGGGCGCAGGAAGCAGAGGACACGCGGAAAGAGGCGAGGGAGAGAAGGCGTCGCGTCGCGACGGACGCCTCGGTACGAAAGACGATTAGTTCGCGAGACACACCGCGAAATCGAAGCGAACCCGGACCTAGACTCGCTCCTCGTTGGCCTACGGTTCGCGGTGGGCCCGTGATCCGTAGCGCGGGCGAGAGGTCTGGGGCGGGGGAGCGGGCGAGGGCGAGGAACCGGTAAACGCGAGCGTGAGACGCGCGTTTCGATCGATCGATGGCAGGATTTCCAGCTGGTCCGAACACGGAGCATTGGACATTGAACACGGAGCGCGGAACACATCACGATGGAATTCCCGCTTGGAAATTGCAACGTCCCCGTTGCAATGCGAGCACGAGTAAGAGCGATACAAGTGCGCGATCGATGGGCGCGGAGCACAGGCGGACACGCGCGGTGCCGGGCGGGCGCGGATTATCGTCCCGTTTCACGGCACGCGACTCGAAAGTACGATTTATCAGCCTTTGAGCCGATTAACTTGTAAAATTCCACGTCTACGGCTAGCGTAAATATTTGGTCGCAACTGAACGGGAACGTAGTCGGTGCCTGTTAGTCGACGTTCACCGGCTGTTCCGCGAAGCTCTCGGTTCCGTCAGCGATCGTTCAGAATCGCTCACGGAGATCCTGACCCGTCGACGCGTTGTTCGTCTGGTAAATCGGTCGTAGCAAGGGCCGCGGGCGAACCGTCTCACTGTTCCGTCGCCGCATGTCTGTGTTTCTTGCATTATAATCGCACTCGCGTAGCACGCAACGATACTCACGTAATACCCTAAATATACGATACGGCTTCGAAGCTTTCACTCCCCCGTACTTGTGTGTACTTCCAAAACGACGCGCTCCACTTTCTCGTGCCACTATATAAGTACATGCATACATATGTAGTAGGCTAGTAGCTCGCAGTCGCGTGATCGCGCGACCGATCGACCAACCGAACGCTTCCGAATCCACACCGGCTCGCCCATTCGCCTATTTGCCTATTCTCGCCGATCGCCGCCGGCAGCCTTCGAGTCTGTATACTTTGTACATAGCAGCGACACGTGCGTATACCAGCCGTATCCATATCCACCTGTCTCTTCCACTGTTAGTGTTAGAGGGGCCCAAAGATCGCGTCGAGACGAGACTTACCGCGCTTTTCCGTAGAATAGACATCGACCGGTGGAGTATTAGGATGCGACTACAGTCTTCTTCCGATATCCCGATACATACCAACGCCGAGGAGGGAATGCTCCTCGGCTGCTTCTTCCCGCTAATCGTGGTTGTCGTCGTAGTCGTTGTCGGACCTTTGGAGAAAAAAAAAAAAATAAACGCGAACGCCTGTCGTCTTTACCCCGAATCGGAAGGATTACGTACTTGTGTGTATGGCCTAATGTATATATTTCGCATACTTAGTAAATAAATCGTATTTCGTTACAACCGATCGTTCGATATGCTCCTCCTGGGAGCTCGGCCCGGCATTCCTTTCCTTCTCTTTCCTTTCATTTCGTTTAACTTCCTTTCGTTTCGTTCTGTTTAGTCGACAAAGGCCGTTGTTATACATAGGAATGCACGCTCGGTGTACCGATCCTGTTGCAAGATATCGGTTCCCCGATCGGCTTCCGCTGGTCGATCGCAGAAAAGGAGGAAAAGCAAGGGACGGATCAGGTTGGACTCGTCGGCTCGTCAGCTCGCCGCATCTCGCAATGGTCGAGAAAGAATTAATGGTCGTTCGTGCTAAGGGACAATACGGGTCGGGGTTCGTCCAAGGGGCGCCCCTTAACCGGGTTTCAGGGAAATTCTCGAGACGATAAACGACTGGTCGACGCGGACCGACGCGAGTCCCGGAAGGCGATCGATGCTAATGGCTCCTACCAAAGTACCAAACCAGACCAGACAGCCTGGCTGGCCATCCGTTGAATATGTATCGGCACTTGTTTCACCGTTACGTAGGTATATACCGCGGTGGGAAAAGACCGTTGCCCCGCGTAATCGCGGCTCCTCGGACGGTCCAAAACCAACGGGATCGATAAGGTCCCGTAACCGGAGAGCTGTTCCCTTTAAGGCCCGTCCCCTTGGCGTCGAACCTTTCAAGCTTCTTCCTTGAGAACGAAGAAAGCAAGGAGAGCGAACCGCCATCTCGGGATCCAAGGAAAGCTCGGTCATCTGGTCAACGCGATCGATTCGGAAGAGGTATGTACGTATATGTAAGCTTGCCTTTAATAAAGCTCGGGAGCTTTATTAAAATTATTATAATCGGGAATCTCGAGAGCGTAAAAAGCGGCGGCCTAATAAATTCTTCTCCTCTATCGAAATTAAATTGAAAATTTGAAATTGAATTTCGAGTTGATCGATATTCCGTCGACGGTGGTCCCGCGCCGCTCCCTTAATTAACTTCTCCGGCGTAGGAGTGAGCGGCATCTTCCCTCTGCTTCCCTTTGTTCTGCTCTCGCGTCTCCGCATTCAGATATCACCTGCGCGCTTTGTCCATCTCCTCCAATCATAGAACACTCAATTATTTTCTCCCGGGGGTCCGTTTTCCCCGCAACCTACAGAATTCCCATCCAGCGACCTGTCGAGCGTTGGAAGGCGCGAGCGCCGTGCAAAAGGCGCAGGGCCCCCGCGCGCACGCACGTTTATCTGCCAGTCATTTATCCCGAGATCGACCGTTCGTGAACTGGCAGAGGGAACCAAGAGCGGGATGCTTGGCTGCGAGTCTGCCGGCTATGAATCTTTTCAGGTGCCGCAGGATAGACGAAAATCATCGATATCCTTAAAAGTTTCAATCGCGCGGTACACGCGAGGCCCGCGCGCCGCGGCGCCACGGCCATCCCTCACCGCCCTTGGTAATTTCTTACGTCTCTCTCTCGGTGCATCCTGAATTATAAAATGCTATTGGCGCACCTGCTGCACACGGAATGTCGAATAGATCGATCGTACGTACACGTTGGCCGCGCGAGTAAAATTACCCGCGGCTACGGGCATAGATACCTGCAAACTGCAAAGCATGCAGTGGCTGCTGGACGTGCGAGATCGTTGCGCAGTTTCCGAGCGAGCGGGAAGATACGCATCCGAAGTTGCAGCGAAACAAACACGCCTCTACTGTCGAGTATCCCTGGGAAAAACGAAGAGAGCAATAGGTACTTGATTTTTCTTTCGAATCGACGGCGACGAGGGGCAGAGATCGCATCGGCCAAGTCGAGTAATGTTTCGCCTCTTCATTTCTTTATTTTTGCCCGCCTTGTTCTCGATAAGTTCTCGTGTGTCTCTTAGTTCTCCGTGGCCCGCAGCTTGTCGGACCACAATCTTTCAACGTTTCAACGTCGATTGTGCCTGGACTTGTTCGCGAAACAACCAACGCGACTCGTCGGCGGTGTCGGTACCGCGACCGTTTCTGTAACGAAAGGGCGATGTGGAGCACGCATGGAGGATCTCGATCGCGTAAAGGGGCATTCACGAGGCGTATTCGGTGCATACAGACGCGGGACAAAGCGAGCGCAAATATTGATTTTCAATTACGCCATTCGTGACTTCGCGCAATGTCCCTGCAGGATCGTGCCCCGCAGCCTTGGCATAAAATAAACCGCAATCTCAAGGTCCATCTCGATGCAACGCGGTTCCAAATCGATCTGTCGTCAGGAGGAACGGTGTTCTTGGTTTCTGTGAATGCTCGCCTGTGCGTCGCGTCGGGGTGAGCACTGAGCAGACACGCAGTAGATAATAGGGGAGAGTAGGGTAAAATGGAACGCTTCACTTTGGAGAGGGATAACATAAAATCGGGAGGTGAAATAGATGTGGGAGTTCAACAGGAGTCTTGAGTGGACTATAAGAGAATCAAAGACTATGTTGGGAAAAATATTTGGCACAAAGGAAAATGAGATTTACTGGCGGTATTGAAATCTTCGCCTCGCTCGAGTGGTGGGGTAAAACGGAACACCCACTTGAAGACCATGTAAACGTATAAAATCTTTCTTTTTATGATTTAAAAAGTACTCAATTGTGTAAAAAACTATAAATACATGTTTTAGGTATAACTATTACAAATGAAATATAACAAAAATAGATATTATACACATCAGAAAAAATATATTACCAGATAATATAAAAATTACTGAAAATAACACTTGTTTATAAAATAAAAAAAAGGTGCAGCAGATGCCACTATTTTTTTTCTTATGTAAAATGGCCCGCTGATTCAGAAAATAAGAAAAAAGAAAAATTATATGGATACGTTTTCGAGATATCGATAGGTCAACTTTTTAGCTGTTAGTCAAAAAGGTGGTCCCACTTAATTGCGAATATCTCGTGTTGCTAATGATCAATTTTGTAAAAAAATTATATCAAATTAAAGATAATTGAATCACCAACAAATCTACCTCACAAAATTTTCAAATCGGTTCAGTAGTTCGGATGAAATCGATGGAAATATGTGAAAAAAGTCGTTTTTTCGACCGAAATTAACATCGACAATTCATTTAATCATCTGGGAAAAATTCAAATCGCAACAATTTCTCATTTCTTTCGTTGAGTCCGCACTTTTACGAAGAAAACAAGGTGCCACTAAAGAAAATCTATGGATAAATACCAAAGCTAGAGACAATTGTGTGAAAACACTAAAATTCAATTTTTCTCGGTTTTTGTGTTTTTTCCATTTTACTGTATCATTTCAATTTTAATTCAGTTTGTACATTTCTTCAAGTATTTTGTTAATATGTGTGTGTTTTAGAAATTACACTTAGATTTTCGCGAAAAGAACGAAGAAAAAGTCGATCCTCTTAACGTCCATCCAATCTTTTCCCACAAAATTTCCAAGCAGGCAAACCGTGTTTGCCAAGAACTCGGTGCTGTCTCTCCCTTGCCGATTCGAAGAGAAATCTAGCGAACGCCGAGCCTTGACTAATTTACGGGCGACATCGTCCATATCGCGCTGCAACGCATATTCGGAAAATCTATCGGAAGACGAGAAACGCAGACGGATAGAAGGCATCGTATTTGTCGAAGCGTATTGCAAATTGCAAGCAGGCCGAATCGCGCAGTTCTATTCTTCTTTCCTTCCACCTTGCACGTTGCACGTCGAAGGCTGTCCGAAGCACGCGATGCTCGCTAACACGTAGCTATACGCGACGAATGACGTAAAGAACGACCTCGAATTAGCCGAAAACAGAGCCGCGAATTCTAAGCACCTTGAATTACGAGTTCCGACACGAACGCACATCTAGCTACGTGCAGATTCGAAAGGTCGCAATTACCCAGATACCTGGCTACCGCGGAATCACACGAAAATACCTATCGATTATTATCCGCTGGCCCAGTTGGAATATTATTAATCGATAACAGTCGATGGAGGACCGGCACAGTCTTAATTACGACTTGTTCGGGCTGGGTTGGGCCGAACTGGGCTGGGCTCGGCACAGTTCGGCTCTAAACGGGTGGACGGTGACGCGGATATGCGGATGCGGATGCGAACGCGGTCGCCACTGCCGTCATCTCAATCTCCATTGCCGCCACGGTTCCCTGGAGTCGATCGATTCAAAAACACCGCGAATAAACCGGTGACCTCTCGCTTATGCGGCACTAATAATAAGCGAACCAACACCTACGTAGCCGACAATTAACTGGGCTTGAAGTTTCGCGATTACTCAGACACGGATAGGATGACGGGGTTTGCGCGGCTTCGCTGCATAACGCTTGACACGCGATATACGCATACCCACATATCGGTTCTTAAACATTTACGGGGAAGCCTTTTCAGTGGAACGAAAGAAGAGAAGACAGAGGGAGAGCAGCAATTAACGGACTATCGAGTATTCGGTTATGTACGCTCGGCTCGTTCCTCCAACTGCTATTACCATGAACGAGCACAATTTGGCGAGCGAACGGCTTTTAAAAGACGTCGAAACGGGTAACGTGGCTGTCGAAGATCGTTAGGCGAGTCGAAGCGAGGCGGATGCAGTACCTACCTACATGTTTTCCAACGCGGAATGTGGATCTTTGGCCCGTGCTTTCCCGATGGTCTGCCTATGGGAGAGCGCCCACCCTCGCGGCAAACTCGATCGCGTACAACACTTAACGAGGTATGTATGTACATATCCTTAACGTAGCGTTCGCGTGTTTAACGATTCCATGCCAGAGATCGAACCTGTGACTAGACGATTAAGGATGTATCGGATTTATCTTCGAAATGGTACCAAGTTGATGATAATTTGTGAGATTTGTGAGACTCCAAAAATTTTAAACGAATTCACGGTTAATGAGTTATAACGAAATTTAATTTTCACTGATTTTTCACATGTTTTAAATTTTTTTTACATGTAGTATATCGATGGATGAAAATATCTGCCGAGTTTCAATTGTTTTCACTAGGGTAAAGCAACCAGTAATTGACCGCACACCAGTGAATGACCATTAGGCAAAGAAATGTCAATTGTAAATTTAAAAATTACTATTTGGTTATAAATAGAGTGTACTTGCACTTTTAATATCCCATATTTTTAGTTTTGCGTATTAAACAAACATTAATAAGTACAATTCTTAATAACAATATGCGGTCATTTACTGGGCTTCTCATTCAACAATTCGGTCATTTACTGGTTTCTTTACCCTACACCGTTTTAATGAAATAAATTATAATTTAACAAATAATGCTTAAAAAAGCATTTGTAAAGTGAAAAATACCTTTCTGGGAGTAAAAATAAGACTCCAATTGTCGTTCGAGTTATTTACGTCTAGATTTACTATGCGTAAGACGTGGATATTCAAGTATTCCACATTTCATATATTTTTGGTTAATATTGTACGTCCGATACATCCTCAAAAAGATCCGCATGCATTCTTCCGATACAATATTCGATCATAGCTAGGGAATTCAATCCCGGTCATTATTTACTATCCCGGGATTGCGGGATTTCTTAAAGTCTATCTCGGGATTCCGGAACTAATCTCGGGATTGGGTAATAGAAAAATTCTAAATCTTTATTTAAAGTAAACAAACTAACTTTCTATCATTAGTCTGAAACATAAGCTAAAATCAATTTTAACAATAAAAACAGAAGAACAATGAATAATAATAAAGTCTCAATAAGTAGATAATATCAGTAAACCATTATCAAGATTTTTGGAAATGCAAACAAAGAAAGAGCAAAGCACCTAAAGTACATAACGACTTTGCGTGATCAGACAAGTTTCGATTTGCAATTCGCGCGATTTCGAAATACATAACGGAAAGTGAGAATATCATTGTTAAAATAAATATAGTTTAGTTAGTTACACGTGACTTAATATTATTATTTAAATAACTCATTATTATTATTCTATGAAATGACTATGTTTATTTATTCTCTTTATTTTTATATTTTTTAGGTGTTCACAGAGTAAATCACATTTTTAAAAAATCCCTAAATCCTCGGGATTAGTTATACCAAATCCCTGGATTTTTGGAGTCCAAAAAAACGTATCCCGGAATTGAATTCCCTGATCATAGCATATTCGCTTCCTTTGAATCTATTCAGACAAGCAGAGAGAAACGAAGACACGTGGGTTCTTTTAGCGGGAAAAAAAGATTCGCGTCGCGTCGGTCCGAACGCGGTATCCAACCGTGTCGGAGCTTCATTAACGCGATTAAGGAGAGGGTTGACAGAGCGGAGACAGGGCGGGAAACGGCAAACGGAGATGGAAGGACTGGTCGGAGAGAAGGAAGTTGAGCGCGGGTAACCACGAGTCGAACGTCTCGAATTCCCGGCACGTCCGTCCTGCGCACCTCGCGCCAACTACGAAATACCAGCCCTTTCCGTCTCTGTTCTTTCCGCTTTTCCGCCGCTCGCCTCTCCCTTCGCTCTGTCTCCTTTCATCGGCCCTCTGTATCTGTTCCTACGGTGAAAAGCGCTCGCGCAGCGTTAACATTCCTCCGGCTTCGAGGTCTCTTTTCGTCGCGTCGCGTCGGTCGAAATAACCCCGAACGACGCCAGTCGAGCGCAAGACTCCCGGCCGGATACTAATTAACAGCGGTTCTTTCAATTATTCTGCTATTGACAGTCGCGCGATTTACTCGCCGAGTGAATGCGACCGTCAGAGCGCACAAGGGATTAAGGAACCGCCGCTACCGTCGGAGCGTCGATCACACGACGCGCAACCCTCTGTCGTTTTCCCTTTCTTTTCCTCTCCTTCTACTTTCACGCCGATTCTCGACTCCCGATACCTAGTGATGGGAATCCCGAGTCGGTTCCAAGCGCTTCGAATCCGTCTGAGTGTCAGGCGACTACTTCGAAACGCTTTGAACATGATTCGAAGTCTTGGTCCGCTTCGAAGTCTCGAATCTCTTTCGGATCCGTATTTACAGAATGCCGCCTGGCACCCCGTGGCGAGGACAACACTCCCCAGTGCCGCACTGCCCAACACGGGGTGCCAGGCGGCATTCTGTAAATACGGATCCGAAAGAGATTCGAGACTTCGAAGCCCATCAAGACTTCGAAGCGGACCAAGACTTCGAAGCCGACCAAGGATTTCAAGAGCTTCGAATCATGTTCGAAGCGCTTCGAAGCGCTTCGAATCCCATCACTACCGATACCTCCCAGACCGCTTAGTCCTTGCGAGACGCACCATCCCGCTCCTCGCCCCCCAAAGAAAACAACCCTCGGCATTTCACCGTTGCAGAACAGATCTTCTCTCGGAAGTTGGTAGTAGCGCGAGTAGAAAAGCGAAAAGGGCAGACCCGCCGCGTCGGCGTCGGGATAAAAGCGAGAAGGGAGCGGAAATGCCAACACCAGCCCCGTTGCCACCAAAGCCGTGCATTGAAGTAGCGATGCATGTCCGAACGCCGTATATCCTCATAGATGTACCCCCCGGAGGTATCTGGATCACGACCGTTGCGGGAATATTTATTTGCATTCTGGCAATTAGTCGAGCATTAGCCGTGCCCCCGGGGATACGAATAAACCCAACGTTGCCGAGTGTACGTCCCGAGCTCGGCGCAGCGGCGCGCCAGGAACCCGCACGGTCTTCCAATCCTTCGGAGCAGAGAAACAAGTCGGTCTCGCGACAATTTCCCGCCGCGACATCTGCGCTCTGCAAGCCGCATTTTCCGATCGGCAGGAATTCGAAAGTTGCATTTATAAATCGTTGACAGCAGAGTCTCCCGCAACTATGCAGTGCGGGGGTGCAACGAAATCGCCAGCGCGAGACAAATGGAGACCGTCGCGGAAACTTCCGCGCGTCAAAGTTCCGAGAATAAAACCGGTCAACAGGAAACTAAGCAGGAGGGAGCGAGAGAAACACGGGGAAGGGAGCGAATGTGGGCGAAGAACACTTTGTTAGCGGCAGAGTCTCGAGAGTACTCGGGGAAGTAGCGTGCCGTAAAGCGTGGCGAAAAAAAATGCAACGAGAGGGAAGAAGCGGGATAACAAACCGCCGTCGCAGTCAGAAACGGAGAAATCAAATGGTTCCGCTAAATTAGTTGCTGCTTTTGAATTGCACTTTTATCACCCTTGATCATTCTTAAATGACGAAGGCGAGGCTTCGCCGCCTCGATACGTCCAGATGGCAGACTTGAAAGCTGAAGAGGGTGAATTCATATTCCATACTTTCGTCGTTACTCCAGAGAAATCGTTGGCGAGCATTGGCCGATTCTAGTAGAATTCTTTGCGAATAAAGCATTCTCGCCTTGGATACCGTCCAATAGTGGAGGATTCAACGACGACCAATCGCGCGGCACCCTTTGTTTCCTGGCGCTAGAGAGGCATAGGCCAGCCAGCCGTTAATTGAATCGCGTCGAAGCGATTACCGCTGAGCTACCGTTACCGTTGCCGTTACAAACGACCCGGTGCATAAATCGCTGGTTAACGGAAATTAAGGGAAGAAGAGATCGGCGACGCGACGCCACGCTAGCTACCCCCGCTCGGTTGAGTTCTTATAGGGGCGCAGCCCCGTCGAGCGGGAGACGCGGAGAGAACAATGAGTGTGGAAAGTCGTGAGGAGAATCGTCGGACGGTTTCGAAATAGAGAGAGGGAAAAATCGATAGGCTTAATTTGATTAAGAGTCCGTTTGCCGCCAGCTCGATATCCGTGCGCGAAGGTGAGAAGGTGAGAAGGTTCGTACGGGCCGCACCCCCCCGCCAGGCCGCTTCGAGATGCTCGCGTTGCGATCCCGATCGGGGGAGAAAGCGAAGAAACTGCTGCAATGACCGGAACAACTGCAACAACGTCGTTACTGGAAATTTATTCCTCCTCCCACCTCAGTCACGTTGGCGGAAACGTCTCCGCGTCCGGACAGTTAGAAAAGCAGCCATCTACGAAGAAGCTCGCGAACGCGCCATCCATCTCGTTCAAGCGTACGAAGCTACCTTCGTACACATACATGCATACATGAATCGTCGATAAAGATTCGCCCACAGTAAACTGCGGGAAAATCTCCGTATTAAATAACGAGCAACGATGGAACCAACGTTGAAATAACACCGATAAATTTGTCATACGGCTGACCAAATGGCCGGGTAGATGTGTGCGCCCCAGATAAACTTAAAGTAGAGAATAGCCGCGCAGAGGTACTGCAGGGAACAATGGATACCTAACTCAGACACGATCAACGATCACGAGAGAGTGCAATGGAGGTAAAGATACACGTGGAGGGTAAAAGAGTGCGAAAGTGCGGACAAGAGAGAGTAGAGATCACGTACATATGCAAGTACAGTGGCGGACGAAAGAAAGTTTACAACTTTTAAAGTAGCATAAGTGTTTTAGAATTGGTCCACGCGACATGAGTTTTTTTTTTGAGAGGCTAGAAGGATTAGTTTCCGTCGGTTTGAAAATAATGCAATTGGTTCGAATAGCGAAAACAAATAGTAAATGTCGTTTTTTGAACTTTTTTGTAAGGACATTCTGATTTCGAATTATTCTGCGAATCTTTAGGCTTTTAAGCTCGGAGCAACGTTAATCGATTTTGATGAAAATTTAGGTTTGTATATAGCTTACTTCAATCTACAAACGGGTTTTTTGAATTTTCATTACAAGCTCAGAAAAAAGTTGAGAAAACGACCTTTATTATTTTCTTTTGCTATTCCGACCAAGTGCATTTTTTTCAAAACGACGAAACGCGGCACTTAGTAAATTAATCCTTCTGGCTTCTCAAAAAAAAGTCATGTCGTTTGAAAATTGTAAACTTCCTTTCGTCCGCCAGTGTGTATATCTTTATCTCGCTGAAGATGAGAATTAGAAGAATTGAAAGCCAGCTCAAAAAGGAATGCAGCCGTCCATACGGCCGAGCCATTTTAAATGAGGAATCGGAATTGCGTTCTCCTCGCTTGCACCTCGACGACCTTACTACCGCTGTTACAGGGTCGATCCCGAGCATTCTTTTTTCCTTTACCTCCCCGACCACTGTTTCAATCACGTTTTCCTTGACATTCACGTCAGATCTTTTACATTTTTTCAGAGCGTTGCAAGGACTACTGGGACTGGGCATGCAACCGATTGCTGGGGATGCGGATAGACAGTGGTGGGAAAGAAAATATTCAACACTGTGGCATGTTAGATATATGTGGTTTATTCAATGCTTTGTATAAATACATTGTAAAAAGTGTTACAACATAATTGGTTTAAATAAACTTTGATATATCTTGAAATCTATCTTGTTCTCATTGACCTCCAATTATTTCCACACCGTTCCCACATCGTTTCCCCATGGACAATGCTCCGAATCGATTGTAAGCACCATACGAACGTATGGCACGTGGGACATAGTTGTAAACCAAAAACTGGGTTTTCCTTGAACTTAAAAAAAAGGCCACCAATAAAAAACCTTCTCTTGCAGGTGCAGCGTGAAAATCTGCTTCTCTTGCAGGTGCAGCAACTCAGAAACCTCTTGTTCCGAATTCCATTGCACGATTCTTGCACCTGCAAGAGAAGCAGATTTTCCCGCTGCACCTGCAAGAGAGGCAGATTTTCGCGCTGCACCTGCAACAAAGTTGCAAACCGAAATTTTCCTCTTGAAAACGAAACAAAGTTGCAAACCGGAATTTTATTTCTCGAACAGCCCAATTTCATTTGCAACATTGTTGAAAAATTCTTATGTTTGCAACTTTGTTGCGTTTTCTCCGGGCATTCAATATCTTACCTGAATACTTACCACATTGTGCACGATCGCAAGGCAAGTAAGTAGTCCAGAATCATGAAGGGTGATGTGTAAGTATGAAGTGTGTTAGTATAATTTATGAGTTCAATTATTTTCGATGAAGTGTGATTTATATTCGGCGAAGTGTGAATTCTAAATTACAAAGTGTGATTTATATTCGATAAAGTGTGAATTATATTTGACGATGTGTGGATTGTGAACTATGAGGCGTGGACTGTGAGCTGCGAGATTTTATGCACTATGTTCGCTTGTAGTTTTAAATGAAGCAGGAAAATCAATGACTGAACTAAGAATTCTGATAATGGAACTGGATAGATGACGTGAGATCAAACGGGATTAACTAACATTCATTCTAACGTTTTATTTTATTTCTGTTCATATTCACTGTCTGTTCTTACAGATCGTAACACATCGCTCAAAAAAGAGTTTAAAAACCACCCCTTACTATTTTTTTTCTATTCCGACCAACTGCATTTTTTCAAAACGACAAAACAAGTCACTTACCAAACTAATCCTTCTACCTTCTCAAAAAAAAAAACTCCTGTCGTTTGGAGAAATTCTAAAAAAGTTATGCGATTTTAAAAGTTGTAAACTTTCTTTCGCCCGCCACTGTACGTGCCTACCTACATGATGAGAGACATATTTCGTGTGGTCGTAAACTGCAGTAACGTTGACGTCCACCGGTCGACCCGCGGCCATCTATCACACGGCGCGTCTCGGCCCGAGCGCGAGCACTCGAAATCCTTTGCAGCAGGCAAGAACGAACAGACCGAAGAAAAGATGATTCGCATCTCGACCTGGGTCTGTCGCCCACGTCATCACATGGCAAGGAAAAGCAGAACGCGAACGTGGGAACGTTTCATTTCAGTTCGCCATTGGAGACGATACTTCCAATTACGCACACGCTCTAATCCATTCCGTAGAAATACGGGAATAACTAGTACTCGAACGTAAAATCAGCATAGCCGGCGTATTCGGCTCTCGTCCCGCCATTTAATCCGTCGTAGATATCTCTGGATTGATGGATTTATCGACTCGAAGTTGAAAAAAAATTATACCCACCTGCATACATAATTGAAGGATCCAGCGAATAAGCGCGCGCTTGCCGGCGGCAACGCCAAGTCGTTCGCAGCAACACCGGGAAAAATAAAATCCATCGTTGACGGTTGATAAAACGCGCGGGGCGAGACAGAGAGTTAGCGGGCGAACGAACGAACGAACGAACGAAGGGACCTAGGGACAGACCAACGGACAGAGTGGTAAATGGGGTCGACCAGCCTGAACGCGTATAAAATATGCCGAGCCGCGCTATCTCGCGGCCGATTGCCTGGAAAACTCACGCGAAAATATCGATCTCCACCCGGTCCGCTTGTAATCAGATTAAGCAAGACCAACGGCTCGACCTGGCCATACCTATAACCCTGCACGGCTCCCTCGACACCTGTGCGAGTGCACCTCTCCTCTCCTCTCCTCTCTTCTGCTCTCTCGCTCACCCTTCTGCCGAGGGGGCGCGGACGCGGGTGGTAGAAAACGAGAGAGAGTGAGAGAGAGAGAAGCAAGGGACCAGCCAGGGAAAGAGAGAAGGACGCACGAACGTTTACACCCCTTCGTCGTGCACCCCCTACACTCTATCTGTATCTCTATATCTACCCGCGAGCCGGTGTACAGCCAGTAGGTATACTCGGGCCGTTATGGTAACGGCTACGATTCGAGTGTGTTTGCACGGTAACCAGTGTGATCGACAACGTCTACGCCGTCTACGTCGTCTACGGGTTACCGAAATGGTCGATTAGAGTACGCTACGTCGTCAAAAGATCCCCGGCTGGCGTCCACCAGTTAACGTTCAACTTTCCGCTCGACGGGCCAACGGGCGAGCGTAACCGGAGAAATGGTCTGAGAAACAGAGGAAAAAGAGAAACGTCGGTGAGTCGGCAAAGACGAACGAACCCCTGAATTTTTCGATATGATCGTGAGTTTCGTTTGCTCCGCTTTCGGTCCTCGATTCCGACCAACGGCGGCACGGCGCATCGCACCGTCCCGCTGCGCCGCGCCGTGGCCGCCACCAGCTAAGCCCCTGCGCGCCTGTACATTTCCACGTCACGTATATCCCGATAATAATCGGAATAATCGGTTATCTCCGTTATCGGGTCTGGCTTCGTTGGCTTATGAAGATTCCGCCGTCCGCCTGGTTTGTTCCCGTTCATGCTCGTGATTCGCCTAAAGGGGACGAGCGCTCGCGTATTTATTCGCTTCGCAATAAATCGCGACACTCATTACTGAACTTACCGTAGAAGCACCTGTCTTGTTTATTCCGCATCGAGAACGCGACAGCCTCGGAGTATAGATATCTCTCCCTCGTTCGATACGCAAACAATGTAAATGCTGCGAATTTTGATATTTCGCACACACGCGCCGCCGATTAAATTATCGCGTTCGGTACACTGCCCGCGTCGCTCAGAAATTCATACTCAATTCAATCGATCGATCGAGCCAGGCCGACCGTCTACGTCGTCTTCAGATTGATTCTCGTTGCCGGTATCGTAGCCGAGCCTCTCGTCCAATCGACTATCCCCTGAAAAACGCAGCAGGACTTGTGCTCGTTCAACTACGTTGTCGGTCATCGATGATGACACGCGTCAGCGACATGGCGCGTTTCATTCGCAGCTTGAACGGTGGTCCAGATCGATACGAGAGCCGGCGAAACGTTTCGTTCGTTATTATTCGCTTCACCGGCTGAGATTAGCGAATACGCTTCGAGCTTTCAATGATCCGGATCGATTGCAATCACGCCCCTGCTCTCGCCAACCCCCACGTCCACTTCCATTCGGAATCGCACTGCCGTGCAAGTCAACGCAACGGCGTATGTAATTATGCCTCCACTCTCCTATCAACATATTCAGAATGATCTGGCGCAACAGCGTTTAGAGACTAACATCGTCACACAGTTTCCGACCGAGTGTTAGAAACGACACTATAGGGAAAAACAGGAAGGACCACCGCCCCGCGAGAAACAAGGGCAGCGAAAGGCAGCAAAGTACATGCACACTGTTACGACGTAGGATACCGAATTTCCTTTCATCGAATTCGGAAGTTTCCGAGAAAAGAATTTCGATTGAACCGCGGTACGTTGCCCAGCCAATAGAGGGATCCAATTTGTATCATCGAAAATTCATGGCAGCACATCGTATTCCCGTGTCCGACGGTAAACGCCACGATACGAGCGGCAGCTGCAACCCTCGCGGCGAAATATACCGCGGATAATATAATATAAGAGGTTCTTACTACTTCGCGCCCTGTCGCACTGCATTTTTTTCCACTTCTCCGTTCTCTCTTCTCTGTTCCCTTCGCCCGGGGCTGATTCGTTGGTATCAGTATCGGCGCGGCTTGTTTGGGCGAAGAAGAAAGGATCCGCGACACCGATGGAAACGGCTTAACGAGAACGTAAGACTGTCCGCTGCCTCCGTCCATCCGCGTCGGACGCGTAAAGTTCGACGAACGTATGGGTGAAAGGACTACGCGAAGTTTGTATCCGCGGATGTACGAGCGAGCGGACAAACGAATGGACAAGCGCGAGCCGCGTGCACGTATCGAGGGATTTCCAGCCGCGAAATTTATAGCAGCTGCCTACTCGGGAGGGTAGGACTGTAGCAGCGCCAGGCCATCCACGCCAGCCACGATGGCCTGGGGTCTGGAGGATATAGATTACATACGGCTCAACTATGGAACAGTATTTTGCTGTGGCTTGGGCTCCAGCGCACGCAACGCAGCCACTGCTGGCGAAGAAAAAGGGAACGCCAAAGAATGGACTTGGTAATCTTGGTATTCCCTGTTGCGACACTTATCTCCTTGCGTACATGTAGGGGAAGCAGGGGCATGACGGGGTAGCGAGGCAAGATGGGGTATCTCGCTAAACCCTGAGTCGAAGATGCCAGGCACGTGACAAATTCATCATTAAGAAGACACTGTGTTATAATGGTGTGCTAGCTAGCAAAAGTGAGTGGGGGATCGCGCGTTTTTTATTTATAGCTGTAAACCGTTTGCGTGCTGCGTCGATGTTGCTTCGTGTGATAAAAAGATTTGAAATAAATATGTGAGAAAAATATATTTTCTAAATTTAAATTTGCCGCGCTCCGACGGAAAAGCACTGATTGCCCCACGCGGCTGGTTTTGGAGGTTGAGGAGGATAAAAGACACGTGCTAAGAAACTTACGTACTGTGTAAAGTTAGATAAAATTTGTAACTGTAAAAGACAGATTATAAGGAAATTGACACTCTAATAGATAACTTTAATTGTCGTTTCTTTGTTTTTACAGGTAGGGGTTTATGTTTGTAAATAGTGTAAATATTATCTTGAAATGTTAAATAAACTCAACTTTGTTTTTACAGAGCAACACAACATTGGTTATTTGTCAAAAGAAAAAAACATTTCCTAATTAGTAGAATAGATCTTATAAATATGTATTTAAGAACGGTAGGTCTATTATTTTTCTTCTAGGATAGGGGAGACCGGGGCTAAAAGTTCCGGGGGTAAGTTGTTCCGAACGTTCTATCTTCAAAATGGAAAAGAGCGTTGTAGTTTAAATTATTTTTTCCACAGAGTGGCGTGATCAACTTACACGGAAAAAATAATTTAAAGTACAACGCTCTTTTCCATTTTGAAGATAGAACTGTCGGAACAACTTAGCCCTCGGAACTTGTGGCCCCGGTCTCCCCTAATCTCCATTTCATCTATTTTAACCTTCACTCTGAGTAGGTACTAACAGTTTAACGTTAACCGTGTACAGGGGAACCGTTTTCAGTCCCAAATGTTCAGAAAAAAACTGTAGCTGATTAAGTATTTGTGAAGTTTTATTAATTTTTAGAGAAGATAAGTGTGCAAAACAGTAAACCATTTAAGGAAAACAGCAATGTACACAAAGGAGAATAGTTTCTAAGGCACCTGGCCAGTGCGCAACGAGTCCCGTCTGAGGCTTTCCCCTTTTCCGTGATTCTTCATAATTTACTACAAAAAATGACTAAAAGCCGTATATTTTAGGCAACAGGAATGTAAATACAAAACACACTGTAGAAAAATACTAACGCAGCTGCTTACGAAAATTGATTTTTTTATGGGAAATATCGGGGTACATATGGACCTCTGTACACGATTAAGCGCTCAGGTGCCTTTGAAGGCTACTACTGCATTCAAATTCAGCAATTTCAATGAAATTTTTATCAAATTCTGTGTGAAAAATATCGGAGGTAGCATTTTCCTAAAAGATACTGGGAAAGTTTCCATTCGGAAACGAAGTGCTGAAAAACGCTGTAAATAAAGTTTTGAGCAAGAAAATGGGCTGCGTGAAAGCTGCTCAAGCATATTCTATCCCACACTCAACATTGGAAAAGTTTAATAACTTAGACGCCTGACCTCAGATAGTCCGAAGTGTGTAACAAATGTTAAATCATTAACTTATAGTTGTATTTGGAGTAATAAAGACTTAATTAATACGTACACTCATCGCTTTATTTGCATTTTTCTTAGCTTCCCATCATGCCCCTCGTTCCTAGGTGCCCGCATCTTCTGCATCTCCTCGAGTCCCTCCTTACTTGCGTCCTTCGTTCGCCGCCTCTTCACATTTCCACTCCACTATCTAGCCTCCAACGTCATGGCAATATTTCCGGAACGACCGCGCCTCAATTTTAGTTAAACCTTGCCCCTAATATTGTCCGATCTCTACCAAACGCGACTGACAAGAGCTTTCTATTGATTAAACAATGAACCCCTTTTCGAATGGACCACTGTTCACTGCAATTCCTAGTCAGCGAAAGTTGCTACTCTCGAAACGCATCAGCCTACGTTTCTCGAGATTGTCTCTCCGTATCACTTGCAAGCGTCTGACACGCTTCAGGACGCAAGAGAAGAAGAAGTCTGGAAACTAGTGATCCGCTCTGCGAAACCTAAAGAAACATAGGTAGACACATATCTTTCATGCGTCTCGTTGACATTTACCGCGCGGAAGTAGCGTGGAAAAGCAAACAAGAAGAAGAAGAAAAAGAAGAAGAAGAAAAGAAGAAGCAAGAGACGAACAAAGTATTCCGACTTTTACCCATTCTCGCGAAACAGTTGCGATACGCGGCGCTGCTGCCGAGGCCGCGATCGTTGCATACAAAGTACTATCGGGAAGGAATTTTCGCTTAAAAAAAAGTCCCCGACAATTGCTACGATCCTCTCTGTCTCCGTTTCGCCTGGGATTTCTCTGGTTCCCCGGGTCGATCGATTTCGCGTAATCGAGAACGGGACCAGTGGAAAGAGCAGGCTGCGGAAGATAGATAAATTACTCGGTTGCTGTAGGAAGGAGCACGCGGGATTAAACGACTGCCGTCGCGTCGATGCCAACCGACCGTCCGGCTGGATTATGAGAATCGATTTGCCATTAGGTAGCAGCCTTTCGCGGTTTGATTTCTCTGTTGCGTCGCGATGCCTGCACACACTGCCTCCGTACGGTCTGCTAGCTTTATACCGGCGAACATTTCGCGACGGCTTGCAAGCGCTTCGCTGATTACCTCTCCGTGGCCGTGTTCGCGAGAGCCGCGCAAGCGTGCGTTGCCCGTTGTCCGAAACAGTTGTGTTCCGAGGCCAGAATTCGCCGGCAGACCGTAACCGTAATAAAACGCAACCCGTTCGCCAGCTATGGAAATTTCCCCGTGGCCAATTACGCGGCAAGTGTGCACGGAAACTTTTCTTCTCTCCAGGCGGGCTAGCATGCATACCGTAGGCATATACACGTACGTTTGTACAGCTACCAACGCGCGAAAGCTTACCGGACGGTGCACCGTCGGCGTCGCGGCGCACGGCGTTTCCTCAGCTGTTGCCGGCAAGCGAGCCGGGGCTGGTCGATCGGCGATGATCGGTGCCGAAAAGCGCGGCCCGATGATGAAATAAAAAGTCGTTTTTCATTCCCGATCGATTCGCATGGTCCGCGGCGCGGTTAACAGCCACGGCCGCGCCTACGGCCGCGGAACGAATTCTATCGGAATTTCGGGTCGTTAAAATAAATCAAAGTTCTCGCCGGCGGGACAGTTGCACGCGTCAGGGCTGACGATCCATAATGATGAAATACGACGCGCGGTTCAGATCGATTCCGAACACCCGGATGATTTTATTTCCCGAGCGTGAGAGTAACTGCTATGTCACGGGTCACGGCTGGCGCTCGCGGCTCGCATCGCTCTGGCTATCGAACCTGGCGAGCTTTCGTCTCTCCGGCGATAACAAATGTCCGCGAAACGGGAAGACGTCCAGCGAGTTAGCGGCGCGAGTACGCGATGCCTCCGGAAGGAAGAAAGGAAGGAAGGAAGGAAGGAAGGATGAATCGTCGCTCTGCTCGCTCCGGTCTCGACGGGTCGCCCGCACCACATGCCATCCCTCTCTTCCGATCTTTTCTTCTTCTTCTTCGCGCTTTTATTACCCTCTGACTTTTGTGCGGAGAGCGGAGAGCAGAGCGTAAGTGTCGCAACGGCGCGAATCTTTTTCCCCGCCTGTCGTTTCTTCTCGCGACAACTCATCGAACTTCCGCACTACCACCCCCGGCCTCTGTTGTTCCCCCTAGACGAGAAGACTTGGCAAAAAGAACGATCGAGAGACTTTCCGTCTGTCATCTATTTCGCAAACGAGCCGGCTCGCGAGGGAATTTCTTGCTCCGGAAGTCACGACTGGCGGCGCGAAAGAAACCACATCCTTGCGGCTTCCCCCGCCACTGCAACTCAATTTTCCCTCCCCTTTGGAAAACAAAATTAAACCAGAGGGAAATAAGTGAGCAAACGCTAGAGCTGAAAAACGCATATCGAGGTGAGCCGTAATTCAACCTCGTTCGATTAAAGATTAAAGTCTGCTGCTGGATGCAAAGCTTCACCTTTCGATTCTTTCAAGATTCCGCGGGCAAGTTGCTCCGGCATTCGCGGACTTGGACTCCGCGATCGCTAGTCGAGGGAGTATAAATTTTCGTCCGCCCAATTTCTCTTCTCCCGTTCGTTACCGTTCGCCCCGCTCGCCTGCTTGGTCGCATGCTCACGTATCCACGCCGGTGCAGTCGTTCTGCGTGCGAAAAATAAATATGTACTTACGTTCTTTAAGGCGACTGTCCCGCTTACGGTCGGTGGTCGATGGCAGGCGTAGTTTGCCGAGCCCTCGAGAAATACCGGGTCGCAATTTCGCGTAACGAAAAACAAATAGCGGCCATCCATCGAGCCCGCCGGCACTAGAAGACGCACGGCAGAAGAAACCGGTGGGTAAAAAAGCAAGACGAAAGGATAGATAAAAGATATCACGACGGGATGGTTGAGAAGAGACTGTCGGGCGAGGAGGAAAAGGTTTGCGGACAGTTGCGGCTGGCCGAAAGAAATTCTTCCGTGCACATTCGAGTCGACGTCTCCGTTCCTTTGTCACTTTGTCCAACCTCCATTCTGGCTCGCGGAATTTCGGGGATCTTTACTCCGCTCGGCGATTCAAAAACGGCGCCGCGGCCGGTCGCAGTGAAAAAGTATGAGAAACGATTGGAAAGAGTGGACGCCCAGCTCTCGATCGGCGATCGGATCGATAGTCGACGAAGTTTCGCATGCTCGCGGTCGACGGGCATCCGAGAGGGAAAAGTTTTTGGAAGAGAGCGCGGGCGAGGTAGTTTTCCTTAGTTCGATTTGCTTTGGTTTACGGAACGTTGCCGTAAATATTTGAAAGTCGTGTTTCTATTCGCAGCGAGTGCTCCACGGATGTTGGCCCGCGCTCGTCCGGAAAACAATCGGTTTTCCCTCGAATTTTAAAATCGTAATGCACCGGCGCGCGTCTTTTTTCCCCGGCGTCGCTATCGCTGCCGCGGTTTCGACTGAACCGACCAAACGGATGGATCCCTTTAAAATATTAACCCTTGAAACGGCACGAAACCCACTTCGGATTCCGTCAAAATTTAAACCGAGACACGTCTGTCGGGGCACAGCGCCTAGTACGTTCGCGGCTGCTGCATTTCCTTCGGAATTACGCAACCGTTCCTTTCTCCGCGAGCCTCGCTAGCTTTTCGTCGCGCTTTAATTACGGACCGTGGCCTATGCAAGTATGCGAAAGACTCGCGGCCTCGCATCGAAAGCTACACGCGAATGAATGGAGGCGGCGGTGTAATATAGATTCCCGTGGAAAATGGACCGTTTGCTCGGTCAAAGTCAGAGTTATCGCGCGAAGCTGCGCCGCTTTCGAGTGACCCTATCAGCTGACCGTGTTCGGGGGAGCGGGTGAACTTTACGAGGTAAGAAAAAGTTGTAGTACCAACGTACTTGTGACAGTAGTTGGTGCGAAAGTCGAGGAGAAGGACGAGAACCGGCCGGACCGGGCCGCTCGCCCCTGGCACCCCCGCCCGGCGCCTTCGCATTCTCATCGCGAAGGAATTTAAGCCGTGAAAGGATGCCCGGTGCAAAGCGAAACGCGACAAAATCGTTGAAAATCCTGCTCGCAGAAACCGTCGAGTGCCCTGGCAGATTGCCATTGTCGCCGGTACAATTCAATCGCGAAGTTAGCTAGCTCCCTGTAGAAATCACATAATGTGCGGTTACCCGACCGCTCCTCCGCTTCTCCGCTCCTCTATTCCACCCTCTGCGCCCCCGTACGCTCGGGCCTCTCACCCCCTCGCAGTCCGCCCTTCGCGCTTCTTCTCTCTCCGCCTCTAACTCCATCGATTCTCTCTCTCTCTCTCTCTCCCTCTCTCTCTGTTCGTGCCGCCATCGCACCGCGGCACATCGTTCTCTATCTGTCTCCAGTTCTCCGCGTCTCTCTCATCTTTCCCTACCCAGCAGTCGTCCCATGGGAGCCAACAAATCAAAAACACCCCCAAAGAGCCGCCCCGTGCAACTCCTCGAGGCGCGACACCAACTCACGAATCACCGACGCGACGCGGCGCCGGCAAACTCGAGAAAGAGGCTAAATTAAAATGCATCGTGAGACGAGTGCTCGAGAAAATTACGTCAGTGTCTCGTGAAAGCGCAACGAGTCAAGGCCGCGAGGAGTCTTTGGAATTTCGCGACATCCGGACGAGCAGGCATCAGTAGCCCGCCTATCGTATATATTTCCAAACCGATCCGGCGACTGATCAGTAACGTTCAACAACGAAAAGCTCGCCGATCAGCTGCGCGGTACGGCGAGGTGCGATTAAACGGACGCGTTGCTCGGGAAAGTTGCGCGGGGCCCGCGTAATCGCATGTCGCGCAAACGTAACGAAGAAACAGACATGGCATCGTCCAATTAGAAGCGGCGAACGTTCGTAGGAAAAGAGTAGCGCTAGGGTAAGGGTTAAAGAGGCGAGCTTTGAGAACGTGTAGTTTGTAGGTCGTGGCGGTGAGCATAGGTACGTACCGTTTGACTGAAGCAGGTGTTTAATTTAGCGGTACTTGGTAACACGCGTTGTACGCTGTAAGCCTAAGGCGGTTGGTTGTCGGGGGGATGGGAGTCGGAGGTCGCGGGTCGGGGGTCGAGGGTCGGGAAGCGGAGGTGGGTCGACCGGGTGAGCTTACAAAAGGGGATGTTGACGGGGCTAGGCGTTAGGCGCTAGGCGCTAGGCGTTAGGGGCCGGAGAACCGGGGAACCAGGGAACCAGGTGGGAGCGGAGTGAGATACGACGAAAGCGGCGGAGAACGAGGAAGAGAACGAAAGAGCGACAGCAGTGAAGGGGGAGAGAAAGCGAGGAGAGCGAGAGGGGTTGGGAGGGGAAAGTGAGAGAGGGCTCTTGGCTTTAGCGTGCAGGGTCTGCCTACTCATGGTAATTAAATGCCAGGCAATTTACAGGGCATGCATTTGCCGAAGGCTGGGCTACGATACCGTGCGAGTTTCTCCTTATATTTCAGTAAAGTCGTACCGAGCGCATTCGCACGATGACTCAACGGCAACAACAACAGGGGAACCAAACGGGAGTTTCGGTCGCTTCGACTAGCTTCGAGTGAGCCGGAGTGACCGCCTTCCGAGGACACCCCAACTTCGCTCGGGTACCTATTCACCCTCTACTCCGTCCGTCCTTTCATCCATCCATCCATCCGTCTTGCTTAGGCCCCAGAGTCTAACCAGGCTCCCCGGTTGTTTCCTCACCACAATTAATCCCAGCCAATTTACGTCGTCGGGTGGTCTAACGTTTTAATACTCGGTGCATTGCTTTTCGAAGCGACGCGACCTCGACGACGATATGCGGGGAGAGAAGAGCTCGCGGGAGCTCGCAGAGCTCGAAAGTGTTTTAATCGAGGTGATAGATAAAACACTTACCTACAACTTTTCCCTGACTCTGCAGCAAACTTTCGTTCCAGACACGAGACGTTAGGAGCGAGCTTTTCACCAGCCTCCTTGTCACTTGTTGATGTCGCAGAGGCGAAAGCTTCCGATGGAGGTGGCAATACAGGTGGTGGATACCACCCTTACGGCCGAGCCTCGAGCGTCCCGCTCTCCCCGCGAATCGGCTGAGAAGGACATTCTGCTTCGGTACGAACGGTTCTTGCTCCGCGGAGGAGCAAGAGCACTTTCGACCTCTGCAAACCGTTCTCGAGAAACTTTACTTCACCCGAGTTTTATCCCGCGTCCGCCTCGGACAACTTTTCGAATCGCCTTGTGTACGTGCCAGCCGCCCTCGACCTCGAGAATTGTCTCTCGTCGAAATTCATAACTTAACGTTCGCCGATTGGTTTTCTATCAGCGTTTAAACTGTTCAGCCGTTACTCGAAACGAACCAGCGTGCGCCTCGAGTGAAAAATGTTGATCCGTAGAGTCCGTGTCTGCGACGCAGGTACATGGGATACATACACCAATGCCGGTTAGGTCGATTCGATGGGACTTGAAATCGATGAAGCATGGAAGATAGGCGGAGGATAAAAGGGTGAAGCGGGCGATAGAATGTGGCCGGATCGAGAGGCAGGGTTTGAGAAGAATGGTGACAAGGGAGTGTAAAGGAGCGAGCTGCTGGCTTGCGAAGGCACGCCGCGCCACGCCGAGCCACGCCACGCCACGCCGTTGCCATCGTTCTACGTCATTACCGTGGCCCGACGAAGCGGATATTCCGTATCTCCGAAGCAACGCGTAACAACGTCACTGTTTACCGTCTTTCGATCGTACACGCCGTTATCCGAGTATCTCGTTCCGCCAAGATCCCGGGTTATCGATTCCGTTCGCTCGCAAGCCATCCTCGCAAACTTGAATTATAATCGGCGACCCGCTCCGCGGAGATTACGCCAAGTGCTGAGGGTCCCGAACACGGCAGGCTCTATAGTCTGCAGCATAGAATCTAAAGCCTGCGACAAATTCAAGAAAACCTTTCGTTACCGTTTGTAGCCTGCGCGCCTATGTTTCTGTTTCTGTTTTAGTTTTTTCCCTGTATTTATACAGTAAATCCTCGTTAGGAGCCCGTTTCTACTACGCGTTAAGAGCCCGGCGACTATCCCCACCACTTCTTAGAATCCGTCGGACGAGAGTGGGGGAACCCGGGAACGAGCCAGAGGCTCTTCCGTTTCCTCTCGCTCGCTCATTGGGTTTTCTCACTCGCGCCAGTGGCCGCGCGGAATAGTGTCCAAGTTCCGTTAGGAGCCCACCGCCAGCCCCGTTCATCGGGCTCCTAACGAGTATTTACTGTACAGAGATGGCGTTTCAAGCATTTTTGCTTCTATTGCCCAACGAACTATAATATATAGTCTCTATTTTTCCTCCAAGGGAGAAAAAAGGTGGTGGTCACCCATCTTTCCCCAGTACCCGCCCCGCGACGCTTGACTTCGGTGATCTAAAGAGAACCGGTGTTTTCATCACGGCCACCGCCGCTGTCGACAGTGAAATAGAAACGGGATGGTGCAAAACGACGGACGCCAATAATCATGCTTGCCCGTTGCGTACCGCCGGATGGCTGGACAGTGGACACGCGCATATTGGCGCTTTTGGTGTGACGTAAGCGTTTCCTATGTATGCGTCGCGTCGGTCAGAAAACGAATTTTAGTCATATCCCCGGATTCAAAGTTCGTCCCTCCGGGGAGGACGGCGAAGAAAAAAGAACGTCGCGTATGTAGTAGCCGGTCGACGTCGTTGCGCTGTTCCACCGCGATAACGGCACGCCCGGCCGTTGCGCCGCTATCGCAGCCTTGTCACTCCTCGTGTCGCATCCCTAAAAAATAAAGGGCTTCGGAACTGCTAAGCCGGAACCGAGGAACCTACCTCTCCCTTTTATTTCATTTCGTCTCGTCTGCTCTCGTCTCGTTTTGTTTGGATTCAGTTAAATTGCACGACGTCCCTCGAACGAGGAGGCGATTCAACGGATCATCGCGAGACGACAGCTTACGAATGAACGACAGTTTACATTTGCAACCGTGTACGAAGAACGGGGATGATTCTCGTCGACTGACCGAAATCGGTCGGGGATGTTATTATTATTATTATTATTCAAATTCACGGGCGTAACGCCCTTTAGTTTACAAAGAGAGGAAGTTAATAGATAAACATGCAGATTAGAGACTAATACTTAAATTTAAGCAATAATATAATATGGTATAATATAACGTAATATAGTGAAATAGCGGACTAGCACACTTCTTTAGGGGCCATATAGGACCAAGTTTTTCCGCAGCAAACTACGCAGATGCTTTTTATCACGAAGAGAAGAAATGAATGTCGCGCCTAACGCGATCCCACCATTACAATCTATATTATCTGTTAAACGATTTTATTAAAAATGCACTATTAACTGCAAAATAATTATTTTTTTGTACTACAATTTCGATGGCGTTTTTCACTTTAAATAAAATCGTGGGGCAGGATATGTCAACAGAATATGAATCAATTTAATACAGAATCAAGCGTCGAAATGAATTTGTTGTGACAAATCCTGCTCCACGATTTTAGTTAAAGTGAAAAAAACACCATCGAAATTGTAGTACAAGAAAATAATTCTTTTTTAGTTTTTAGTGCATTTTTAATCAAATCGTTTAACATAAAAATTTGTTTATATATTTTTATTTTCGAGTTTTTAGTGTTTTTGGAGTTACATTTTATAGCACAGACTTCTTTACAAATATCTTCCATTGCTGTATAGAGTTTAACAGTTTGCTTAAACACTATAGTGCTACAGTCACAAAAAAAATTATTCTTTTCTTGTACTACAATTTCGATGGTGAAATATTACTACGAAAGCCTGCGAAATGTTAGCTTTCCTATTCGTACATACGTGACGGATCATTTCTCGATAAATTGTGTATTTTCGGTAACCGCGATGCGACTGGCGTCGCGAACGCAGCGGCTTTTTGTCGTTTTCGTAAAGAATTCGAGTCTCTGATTTCATGTCGTTTGGATTTGTGGTTATGGGTTATATTTGTTCATGACTGGGTAATTTTTTCGCCCGCTCGGGGTTAATTTTCTTTTTTTAATTGTTCTGTATTGTCATCCAACTATAATTGAATAGTTGGAAGTGGGTTAAATTTGAATTTCCAGAATTGAACCATACATACAAACAAACCATCAAACATACAAACAAACAGAGAATCGAAGCTGAATAAAATCGTTTAAAAAGAAGAAGTCCTCAACTGACTGACTGACTCACTGACTCATGAACGCCCAGTTCAAACCGTTTAACGTAAGAACATGAAATTTGGAAGGTACATTGTTTCCCCGACGAAGGCACCCACTAAGGAAGGATTTTTCGAAATTCCACCCCCAAGGGGCTGCAAAGGGGTAACATGTATATTCTCGGACTCCCTAATATCTCTTAGACCCGATTAGATATCAACTAAATTTTCGCATAGGTACAAAGGTTTCCCACACAAATTCCTAAAAACCAATTTCAGGATTTTCCCCTAATCAACCCCTAACGTAGTGAAAAGTGGTAAAATGTATTTTCTCAGTCCCGAAGCGAAGCGCGGGTATACATTACAATCGTTAATACTTTGACGCGAGTCTTTAATACCCGGAATCCGTCCACCGCCTCGCCTAAACTTTGTCCTCGCTGAGCGCTCAAATCACAAGAAAACATCCAATTGACTCGTGACACGCGTCACGCTTTAGGTACGCGCGTTCCAAGTAAATTCCTCTGATCTGGTCGCAGCCATGGAAGAAATCGCCGCGGCTCGATCGTGCTTGCATACTTTTATTATATTCGCCGCGATAAAAAAGCTGCCCCAAAATGTCTTGCCTTGCCACGGGAACGCAGCCCCGGAGAGGGAGAATATCGTGCAAGAAGTTAGAGAGATTCGTGGCCTCGATCGTTCCACGATACGGTCTCGCGTGTCGTTAGATGTCGAGGCGGAGAGGGCGAGCGTTTAACGGGCGCGCGAGTTTGAGCTTTCGTTGCCGCTTATCGATCCTGCCGAGCTGCTGCTTCTAACATGCATGGTGCATGGATACACACGATGTGGGCGGAGAAACGGGTAACGAGCAGGGGGACGCATTCGTCTCGCAGGTGTAGACCGTAGGTGAACGCGTCGGGCAAGGATCCGATTGGATCGGATCAAACGTAATTATTGGCATCGCGCGCGAGCTAAATTTCACGGGGTGCTCCACGGCCGGAGTTATGTGAAGGCTAAGGGAAGGTCAAAGGTCGGACAATTAGGTGGATTCGGAAACGGAGAGAGTCGGATCGATTGGGAGGTACAGAGGACGGCGACGTCGTGCGAAACGGACGCGACGGACGAATCGCGCCGGGGTCGTCGTTCTAGAAGGAGGACTCGGGCGAGAACGTTGGAACGAAGGAACGAAGGAAAGGTTGTTACCGCGGCGGAAGAGACCTCGATCCATCATGGGCCCGAAAGGACGGAAATCGATCGATCTGCCGGGGGTGTCGCGTGGCGTGGCGCGCGGCGTCGTCGGTAGGAACGCGACACGAAAGCGACGCTGGATTCCGATTGTTGACGGAAACGGAGCGCGTCCGACCGCGACCACGCGCTATTCGGGCAATCTTCCGGCTCCCATAAGCAACGGCGGGCGCCGTAATTTACATGGGTCAAGAACGGATAAATAAAAGCAGCGCGAACGCGAACGCGAACATGAGCACACGCGATCGATGCGATCACGTCTTTGCGTGTCTACCAGCAACTTTGCCGGTGCTCGCAAGGACGACGGGACGTGCCGGGCCGGGAGCGCGTTTCCTTCCCACCTTGGACTCGGCATTGCGTTTCGCCGCAGTCGTTCCCGCAGTTCGCCGATTGGTAACGGCTTGGACCGTAGGTCTGAATCAGCGGCGTATCGCGGAAGCAGCTGGCAACGGGTTGCTGGGGAATTTTCAGGGAACGTCGAACGTTGGAGAAATAGAGAAGAATCGATTTAAACCCCCTCGAGTCGGACCAACTCTCTCGAAGCTGCATCTTTCCTCGTTACCGTTTGCTCCCCGCAACCTATCCCGTACGCGTGAGATCCTCTCGCGAGCGGTCGGCAGATAATTTGCCGCGCGGCAAGTCGGCAATGATTAAGCTTTCGCTCGCTGGTAATTGCGCGAAGCACGAACACGGCGGGATGTGTACAACGCACCGTGTCTTCACCCACGGCCACCATTCTCTCTTCCTCTCCCTTCAACGCTATCCACATTTTCCACCTCCACGCTCGCTAGCCAAACTTACCTAGGCACCTGGGTGCCTACTAATAACAATTACACGCGCGGAAAACTCTCGCGAACGCGACGACATCCCGAGTGTTGCGATGCAGCAGCTTCCGAAGCAGAAACGCTCCGCGCACATTGGCCGATACGCATTAACAAATTACTCGAGAAACAAGAGTCGTTGTTCCCCCGTCGCGCTTTCGCGTCACGAGTGATTGGGGAATTTTTCCCCAAACAGAGTTCCACATCGATGCGACGAGTCGTCTGGTTACGAGTCAAAGGGCAACGTAAACGTCGGAGACGAAGGGAACGCGTGGGGAGAGTGTATTAGAAAATTCGCCTATAAACGGAGCAGTGAAGGCGACGAGAAATGAAGTTTCGCGGCAACTGGCAACATCCTTGTTCCTGGGTTAGCGCGCAGCGTGTAGATACTATTGCTGGCAGCGGAGCAAAACATCGCGACCACTTTCCAACCTGCCTCGACGCGTAGATTGTGGCCTTATGAAATTACGCGAAACACCTCGTATACCACGAAAATCTACGGAAAATGGAGAAACGGTTTCGGTTAAGATGAACCTCCTAGTTGAGAAACAAAGCCGACGCGGTTGAGTCGAAATTGGGAATGGAAACGGAATGGTTTTTGGAATCTTATAGATACCTATTTTTAATACCGAATTCGGGAGACCCGCACTGGCCGCACTGAGTGCGAGTTGTCTCGCTTCCAATTCACTAAAAGTTGCACTCAGTGCGGCCAGTGCGGGTCTCCCGAATTCGCTATAATACTTGTCGTTTAGAAACGGTTCGATTCGATTAGAAACACACGGGCCGAAAGGATTGCGAGCCCTCCACCGGTCTAATCCATCACCGTTTACATAATAGACGAACGGAAAAAAAGCTAACTATGCATACGGCACAGAGGAGGAGCTGCGAGCCCCGATCTCCGGGGAATATCTAGCTCGAATAAAGTCTTGAAAAGGGAGGCATAAACGACGCGATGTCGGTGCTATTACCGTGGCGAACTACTGGCGATCGAGGAGTCGCACAGTGGGACGAGAATGCCTTATTTATTTCGACATCGGCTCAAGTTTGAAGCGTTGAAATTTTGTTCTGTAGCTTCATTAAATTTTTAGTAGTGTTCGTAGCAATAGGAAACACAAATAAATAAACTTTATATTCACATTAATTTTGATCCAATTGTATATGAATCTGACCTGTATGAAAATTTCAGTCGTTTTGTCTTTCAGTTTCACCACTTTAAACAATTATTGCCCAAATCGTAAAATTATTGTCAATCTTAATATATAAAGCACAAAACTTTTATATGTTTGTGTATTCGTCTGTCGCCTAAAAACATTCGAACGATAAACTCTAGAATCCCGAAATGTGCTTCGGCTCATTATGCCTGACTAATCCAGATAAATGTGACCATTTCCATAAAAAAAATAAAAAAATTGTTTTATAAAATAGGAATCTTAATTTTGGGCGAAGCCGAGTAGTTTACATATTACTGAGTATCTTATTATTAATGATTTTGTGCAAAAAACATTCTGAATTATCTTGGATTTTATCGTTAAACAGCTGTGTAAAATAAAAAAGCGTTGCACTCAATGCTATAATAATTTAACTAGTGATTTAAAGTTTTGCTCAAACTCGCCCAAGGTCTAAAATACTTGAATTTAATCCTTTAATAGTAAGGTTTTAAAAAGTAGAAAAAGTACCTGCTACTAGCTCCGATTAATAAAATAATTCTATTTTACAGTTCCCGAGTTATAACACGAAATCGGAAAATAACCGGATTTCCAGGTACGAATTACTCGTGCTTAGAGTGAATTTGGGTTGCAAACAAAATTGCGTTGTAATCAGGAGAAATCCCCTGCATATTCACAAAGTTTCAGAATTTTTTGAATTTCCACCTTGGGGATGTTCCCTCGTTATTTATAGAAAGCCCAGAAGAATTGCAATTTTCGTCTAAATCTCAGTTATTCTACCTAACATAAATTGAAAATATGCAAATTTTTACAAAGAAAGTCCAAACCGTTCGGAAGTGATTGCCATGTCCAGTTACTGTCCTTACGTCGTTCCACTGTGTGTCGGGTCGCGTCGTTCTTTTCAATAATATATTAATACTAGCTTCACTACTCGGCTTCACCCAAAATTTAGATTCTCATTTTATAAAACAAAATCTGCTTTTATTTTTTGTGGAAATGGTCACATTCATCTGGATTCGTGATTCTAGAGTTTATCGTTCGAAAGTTTTTAGGCGACAGACAAACACACAAACATATAAAAGTTTCATGCTTTATGTATTACGATTTTTCTTATTTTTTTTTTTTGCGGAAATGATCACATTCATCTGGATTAGTCAGGCATAATGAGTCGAAGCACAATTCGGGATTCTAGAGTTTATCGTTCGAAAGTTTATGCTTCACCCAAAATTTAGATTCTGATTTTATAAAACAAAATCTGCTTTTATTTTTTGTGGAAATGGTCACATTCATCTGGATTCGTGATTCTAGAGTTTATCGTTCGAAAGTTTTTCGGCGACAGACAAACACAGAAACATATAAAAGTTTCATGGTTTATGTATTACGATTTTTCTTATTTTTTTTTTTTGCGGAAATGATCACATTCATCTGGATTAGTCAGGCATAATGAGTCGAAGCACAATTCGGGATTCTAGAGTTTATCGTTCGAAAGTTTATAGGCGACAGACAAACACACAGACATATAAAAGTTTAGTGCCTTATACATTGAGATTAGGCAGAGTCGATGACGTTTCTACGGTTCTATGTTTAACGCGGGACAATTGTTAGCTACGACCTCGCCGTCACTAATTTCGAGTGAAGCGGGCAAGTGAAACGAGTGGCGCACTGGTCAGACCGGTCGGTCCGGTCGGCTAGAGAAGACGGTGATCAGGTCGAAATACATAAGTACACACATAAAGGGCATCGGGCTATCCAGTGATCTGGCCTGCTGCATGAAACGCGTGCACCGCGCGGCAGGCCGAGTGCTACCTTGCCCGACACAGGGTAGCACCTAATGTAATCACGATAATGGCCTTGCCGGGTCAACCGAGAGCCCTACGCCATCGCTCTCGGAATCCCAGACATTCCTGTATCATCGCGTGATCTGGAGTCTGGACATGAAAGCGGAAGAGGAATGGGAATGAAGTCCCGGCGCGGCGCGGCGCGGCGCAACGCGGCGGGAAGAAGGGGGCGGACAAGCATCGGCGGGAGGACGATTACGTGAACGTGAACGGGGACGGGTTTGAAGGGTGGAGGGAAAGAGGGGGTTGAACGTTACGAAAGGGAGGGAAACAGCACTCCCGTGGAATCCCGATTACCGTCCGTTAACGGGCTTCCGAACAATCGTCGCGCGTCGCGCCGCGTCGTCCGTCGGCGCATCTTCGCCCATCGGCGGAATTGAAGCTCGATCAGACTTTCGATCGATCTGCCGACAAATGCATACGTAATCCCCGCGTGGTTCGCTGGAGGAGACGCGCGAAACGCACCGTTCCCGCATCGCCCGCGTATAAATCTCCCCCTTGGAACTTTGACCTCGCGACGATAAAACAGGCAATGGAATTAGCCTCGATCGTTTTACATCGAGACACGGGGCGATGCTTTTTACTGCCGCTCCTTTTACGACGGCCAACGTGTGTACCTATGTGTGTATATAGGTATAACGTACCGCCGAATAAAAAAAGCTCCCCGGTTCCGAGAGTCACTGAAGCCTCGTTGAAATTTTACAGCGACCAGCGCGATGGCGCTGGTCCGTTTCCGTGCTGACGGGACAACGTACCAGCCCGCCGCCGATCGGATATCCAATCTGGTAAGCATCGGGGACCGACCGAGCAACGGGGCCAAGTAGATCAAGGGCAAACGGCAACAGGGGTGTTTTAGAAGGAAAAACAGGGGACGAGTAACGATCCCGTTAAGCCAATTAACGTGCACCACTATCGCACGACCAACAACTTCTGTCCGACTGTGGCCAGTTCGCCACCTAGGACACACGAGCCATTCGTCCTACTGACCAAAACTTTCCTCCCCCCTGACTCGCGATTTACCGTCTCCCTTCTCATTTACTTGGAGAAACTCGTCGCACACATTTCAGCCAACCGACGCCTTCGCACAGGCGTCGGTGGAATTTTATTCGCGACACCGTGAAAGCAAATATGCAGAGATCCATAGAGGACACTGCACCCGCGATGGGGCGAAATCGAAACGGAGAGAGACTCGTCCGCTAGCCACGAGTCGCGCGTCGCGCCGCGACTACTTAGGAAAGACGATTTTGTTTTCAGCAAGTGGAAAATCGAGAGGCACACGGGCACCGTATATAAATCGGTATATATGCATATTTCTCCTTTGATCGTTAGGTTGATTTGCATACTGGCGAAACTATCGGCCCCCCCACGAAATTGATATATTCAAGCGCGTCCGACACAGGAAAATAACGCAACCGAGCGGCCGGGCTCTTCGACAAAACAGCCGGTCGAGCCACTGCTCGCAGCGCAGGGTATGTGCAACACGGTTACACGTTACGCGACGAATCGCTCGCTATGTGTGTAGCTGGATATTACGTATGCCCCGCCAAAAGATCATCGGTTGCTGTTTCCGCGGCCTTAATTGCGAACTGCGTCAGCGGATAATTGATGAAGTAACGCGATTACAGCCGTACGCTCGGATAATTCTGTGGATTGTCAGGAAACCGGCCATCGTCGAGCCTTGATAAATCCATCGAAACTACACGCATACGTAGCCACGGTTCGGTTCGCCCCGTCGCAAACAAATTCTAACAACCTCCCGAACCCCCAATAGCGACGCGCCGCGTTGTTATAGGCGCCTGATACTTTTCAACTCGGCTGGCACGAGCGCACGAATCGAAATCCTTTTCCACACCGAGATGCACTTACGAAAACGAGCATGTATCGTATAAAAAAACACGCGTCTGTAGGTCAATAAAAATTTAATTTTCAACGAAACTTTCGCCAAATTTCTTACAGAGACAAAAAAAAAATTAATATCCCACAGGGAAGCATGTGTGGAACCAAACACAACTCTAAAAGTTCCTTAATTCATACGAGACAGTGTAGAAGCTGTAGAAAACCCGGAGTTTCTACCAGAGTTGACAGTTAATAATTACATAATTGTAAAGAAAATAATGATAAGAATGATGTAGGAAGTTAGCGTGCAAATTATCTACTATATTATCAGATGCAGGCTTAAAAGTACTTAAACGAATTTATTATTTTCTTCCTTAATCAGGATCTGACGTGCCACGTGTCCTGTTGAAACACTGAAAAAAGTTTTTATTGTTAATACGCTTTTTCGACTGATAAATAAGAAATTGTAAAGTTTTTATTGTTAAAGACTTTACAATTCATCTACAGTATATTTAAAGTTCATTTATGTAAAGTTTAAAACAATAAAAACTTTACAATTCTTTATTTATCACTCGTAAAAGCGTATTAAGAATGAAAATTTTTTTCGGTTAGTCTGTTGGATACTCGGACTTTAATGATTCAATATGGAATGTGCTAAAAAAACGGGCCAACTCTTAGAATATTTACGATAGTAAATATTTAAATATAAACTTGGCAGGATAAGGCAGACTGCCAACTCTGCAGCAACTTGATATAGCGCCATCTATCGGAAACTGAGCCAAAGTGATACGCAATTTTGAAAAAAGTCCTACTGACAATAAGAGCATGTCATATAAAATGAAACATCTCGCGAAGTATTGACTTTTCAACCATCTTACTATATACCATCTATAGGTACGCAGATTCACATGCAACAGAGTCATCGACGAACTATACCTGGTCTGTGCTATAACCTTTTTTATTAATATATCTCCATTTTTAGTTACATTTTGCCCACCTGGCATTAGAAACTAGTTGTACCCTTAGTGTTCCTTACATTCACTCACTCATACACATTCATTACACTCACACATTGCATATTACTGTGCAGTAAGATGTAAAAATATAGTATAATATAATTAACACACGCAGTAAGATGTAAAAATATAGAGTAATATAATTAGCTGTGCTATAACCTGCAAATGGGTTTGCAGGCTATATAAGAGATTTCTGCAGTAGGGGGCGCCACTTTTCGTCGTTTCCGATAGATGGCGCAGTGTATTAAATCCTATGTGGGAAGTGGGAATTCTGCTTTACCCCGAGAATTGCCTCTTCGTCATTAACAACTTTATAATAATTTGTTTCTTAATATATAGTTACTTGAAATTGCGTTATTTGAAAATTAATTAAATTGAAGAGGCATATTCTAGGACGACCTGCTACGGCGTGTGTGAAGCAAAGCGACCTCATTCATTGCTCAGACCTGCCCGGTAAGAAGCCGAAGACCTCCTCAGGTCCTGAGACCCGGGTATCAACCAAGCGCGAAACTGTTACCTTGCTTTGCTAACTGTTGCGGGAGCTTTGGGGGGAAAAAGTCAGTTTATTTTGGCTTGTAGGCTGGTTAGAATTGCCAATCTGTGAGAAAAAGATTACGCCGAAAGTCTGGCGGCTAATTTAGGATTCTAAATTTTGTGGGAAAATGCCAATTTCTGGATCAACCGGTGCGAGGACGATTTCGTTTTCGCAGGTGCAGCGCGAAATTCTGGCTCTCTTGCAGATGCAAGAATCATGCAATGACGAGTGGGTGGCCTTCTGTTTTATTGCAGTTTAGAGGCCTGCGGGGCCGTGGAGGTCCGACGACTGGTCATAACTCGGAAAGAATTTAACCGGCGGGGGTGCTTTCACCCCCTCCAGGTTGGCCCACACCCCCTATTTCGGGGGGCTTGACAGAAAAGGTACCAGTGCATCGGGGGGATGTAGCGAACGCATCGCTCTGTTCAGATCTCGCCCAAGTCCTCCCCTCCATCCTGCGAACCTCTCCAGTCAGGAGACCACCCTGGAATTTTTAGCGGGTGCAAACCTCACAAACCCCTTTCCTCCCCAGTCAGGAGACCACCCTGGAGTTTTTAGCGGGTGCGAACCCCACAAACCCCTTTCCTCCCCAGTCAGGAGACCACCCTGGAATTTTTAGCGGGTGCGAACCCCACAAACCCCTTTCCTCCCCAGTCAGGAGACCACCCTGGAATTTTTAGCGGGTGCGAACCCCACAAACCCCTTTCCTCCCCCGGAAGACGGGGTATCCGTTAGGGATTTTCTCCAGGTAAAAAAAAGTCTCGCTGTGCGATCAAGCACTGCTTTCCGATCTCGATCGGTACTTGGTCCCAATATTTCCGAACACATACCCCACGTCGAGTTTCGTTTACCGTCGGATTCGTTTTGATTCTAACCGTGAACCTTGATCGTTAGCCAGTGGCCCGTAGCGTGACGACCTTCCACAAGGCTGGCTTCACAACAACCCATAAGAACCAGGATCCTTGAAACAGTAACGATCAAATTCTCGAGCCGTTCGAATCTGTATCGCGACTGTTGGGTTGCCGCAGCCTAATTGGAACCGGAATCAATCCTGGCGCTTCTGTGTTCGGGTTCTCGTTTATCGTTCAGATGAGTCGCGAAGCGTTTCCAGGAAGAGCTTCCCTGTCGTTCGCAGCAACCGACGGGATACTGGACATCGATCAAATTTTGAGCACGAATCCATGGAATGAGATCGATGGTTACGTGCAGCGGAACTTTATGCAGAATATTCTGAACGACTTTAACGAACGAATGGCCCTCGACCCGAAACGTGTTCCAACAGGTGGGTAAACACTTGAAGAGGACTAGATTTATGTAGTTAACGTAGTTGTTGCGTCCTTTATTCTCTCCATTTGAACGAAACCCCTGGAAACCTTAACTGTACCAGATGCAACGACGCGCCAGGAAAAGTCACCGCGGGGAAATGCTGCTAAAAATCGAAACACCCCGGAAATGGAAAGCAACGATCCATCGGCGGTCGGTGATGGGAACGGAAATATTACGAGCGCCAAGGAGACCGACGCCTCGACAAACGACAAAACGCCGAGAGACGAGGGCAACGCCAGCGATGCGAAGGGAAGAGCTGGTCGCGCAACGAGGGGATCGAAGGGCGAGAAAGGGAAAAATGCCAAGTTGCTGAGGAAACCGAGGGAACTTGAAAATCCCTCGAAGCTAAGCCCAAAAGAAAAAGAAACTGTCGCTAATGGTCCGCGGTCACGGACTTGTAGACGGAGAACGAGAGGCGAAATGGCAAAGGAGGACCTTGTTGACAATGAAACAGAGGCGGTGATGCACGGAACCGAGACAGCGATAGAAGAAGCAAACATGCCAGGACACACCGACACCCTCTCGCCGATTAAAGCAAGTACGCCTAAACGTGACTCTGTGAAATCGCCGATTAGCAATTCTACTGGAAAAGGGAAAACGATCGAGCGCAAAGAAAAAAGTATGGGTACCATTTGCCAAGCGAGCAACACCTCTGAAACCGTCGCGTTGGCGGATCGCGCAATAAACAATCGTCCTGGGTTTCTGGAAAAGGGAAAGTACGAGCCCCAATCGCGAGTGAAGCGCCCTAAAAAACCTATTTCCCATAGAAGCGAAAGAAAGCATCCTGAAAGAGGCCAGAAATCTGTGAAGAAAGAGAAAAGGTCTGATCCCAATAAAAAAGGTATGTGGTAACTCCGCGTCCCCGTAATTCCTTCTAATTACAATATTCTTCGTCTATTCATTTTATATCCACCCGTGTATACCTAATCTGCAGCTAAGAAAACGTCTGGAAAGCTTGAGAAATGTCTGCGCGAAGAGGAGGAGAAGCGACGGGACAGGAAAATCCGACAACGAAAAGCTGAACGTGCTTTTGAAAAATTTGGGCTCCAAGTCAACAGTATAGTGAAAAGAATGGGCTACTTGCCAGGTGCATATTTGATTGAGAATCGTTCTTACTGTGGTTTGATTCTGAGTTCTACATAAATATATATTGGCCGTTTGTGTTTCCAGTGAAAGGTCGCAGTTCGAAACGCAACACTCGCGACAGCAGCACCGATTCCGACACATCCAGTGGATCCTCTTACCTGTCACACTCCTCCGACTCCTCTTCTTCTACCTCTTTCTGCTCCTGCTTCTGTTCCTGTTCCTATTCCTGTTCCTGTTCCAGCTCGTGCAGTTCCGACGGCTCGTACAGTTCCGACCAATACACGGAATACACATTGGGATCGTGTTCGGGATGCAGTTGCGGACGCGGGCGCGATCCCTCGTCCTCCAGTGACTCCAGTACCACAGAATGAATCACCGTTCGATTGGCTCGACAAACCATACTGTTGCGAACGAGACGGCCTGGAAGAAAAGCAACGTAAATAATTATTGCGTGATGTAGTTTTATAAATTAACGATAAATATTTAGATTTAGGCTTTTATTGTATAATATGTATCGATTAAAGGGAATTCGAAATAAAGGAATTATAGGTAACCCCATTCGATTGAGATATTTGAATTTTTAAAAGGACTTGGGCGTATGTAAAGCTATTAATTTACGAGAATGTTTTTAAATGGGAGGCTTTTTGATGGGTATTAATTTATGAGAATGTTTTTAAATGGGAGTCTTTTTGATGGGTATTAATTTATGAGAATGTTTTTAAATGGGAGTCTTTTTGATGGGTATTAATTTATGAGAATGTTTGTAAATGGGAGTCTTTTTGGTGGGAATTAATTTATGACAATGTTTTTAAATGGGATCCTTTTTTTATGGGATTATATACTTGGCGCTCTTTTTTGTACCTTTTTTTAAAGAAGGTAATTTTGTGGGTATACACTAACGGACAAAAAAGTGACCACTTTCTGGATTTGTTCTATTTTTGTTATTGCTTAGCTTTAAAAAATAAATACTGAAATAAAGCATTTATTAAATAACAATTTTATATTATATTTTAGATTTCTAACTTTAAAATACGACAAAAAGCGCTCTTCATAGGTAAAGAAATTCTCTTTCAGAATATGTATATTAGGCATATACTGCAGTTTTAAGTTGATATTAAAAAGTAATAATCGTAGGGTGGTTCGAAAAAGTGGTACCTTTTTTGTCCGCTACTATATCTCTTAAGATTTCTCTCTCTTTTCTTCGATACTTCCACCGTTGCACTAGCATGAAAGGTGTGTGTTTTGAAAGCCCGCTGAGCGACTGGCAAAAAAATATGCACGTTCGATTGCGTTTTTAGAAATAAAAAGAAAGAAACTAAAATCACTGCTTGCGATAAAGACTCCACTTTTTGATTATCTCGCCTCTCCATAAATTTCTTATACATCGTCTACTTTTCTTTCGATTTCGACAGCAGCAAATTTCCCTGAATCGCTTTTCCAGCTTTTGGTATATCGGTGAAAATGCCCGGTGGCATTTATTTGGCGCTCGAACGCCCTTCTTCCTAGGTAACGATATCACCGCAGTGATTTATTGGTAATTGCGAGGAGATAATTGGATTAAACTCGGTAGTTACGTGGATCTAAACCTAACTGATTGGCGTGGAAGAATGGAAAGGGCGGGGAATAATTCCCTACACTGGTCGCGGATAGAAAATTTAACGCCGCGAAAAATAATTTTCTTGGCATCGCACCAGGGAACTACTCGCTAGCAAAGCAAACTTAACGGCAGCCACTGCCCAAACATTTATATAGGATTTACCTACGAGGCTTTCCTCGATCTTACCTACGGAAGGCGAGCTCGCGCCCGTCTGAACCGCGCACCGGATACGGATACGCGATGATATCGTACCTAAGCGTGTAACGGGTCCTGTCGCTCGCTATTTCACGATTCAACAGAGGAAACGATAATTCAGCAAGGTGCAAGAAATTGTTGATGCAACCGAAGAAATGATAGAAGATTACGCGAGGCGGGTGTCTGATCCTCGTCCTGATATTCCGCACCCTTTTTCGATCTACGTCTGCGCGTCTCGGCCGGGTCTATAAAAGCGACGCAGGGCGTCGCGACCACTCCAATCGCGACACACGCGCACTGCTCACCATCTGACGCATCCGACAGAACGAAGCAGTCTCCTCTGTACTTTTACTTATCAGTGTTGCTCGAGAGTTCTCCGAGTTTCTTTAACAACGGAACATAGAACCAGCCAGAAGCTACCTAATACTTCTCGCCTATCTAATTACGAGTACCGATTACGATACAAGTATAAACTAGAATTTTCTACTGTGCACATCGCGCGTGATTTCTCTCGCGGTGCGGTGCAGTGTCCACAGTGAAAATGTAACTGAAAAAGCTGCGTCAGAATTTACGCCGTTCGAATTCTGCGAACCTAACGACGACCCATGCATTAGTTGATCGTCCCAAAGCGACGCTACCTTTCTCGCCTTAACCAAAGGATTTAATCGTCGTGGTAAGTTCTAAACCCTCTCGCCCCTAACGATCCAGTCGCTCGTCAACGCGAACGTAGACATGCCTATTTTAAGAGAATATGATAATTTCAGCTGAACGTAAAATCCGTCTCGCTCCATCTCCCTCGCTGCCACTCTTTCAGAACATCTAAACGCTAACTGCAAAAACGTACGGCGAAATATTACTTCACCGATCCATCACACGCACGCGTTAAAATAGACGTAAACACAAATGCTAAATATATATCAGCGTCCAAAGCTTTTCCAAGCGAACCGGTAGCAACCGGCAGAGAAATAAGAGAAAATCGCGGACTTGTTGGAATCGAGATATAAGGTAGTTGATCCAGTCGTCGATCGGTTTAGGCCTAGTCGTCGATCACTTAAATATTGAGATTTTATAAGGTTTTTGAACAATATTGTGATGATATATGTAGGTAAAGACTCTTAAATATTAACTTGCAATTTTGTCCTTTACACAATATTGTTCAAAAACCTTATAAAATCTCAATATTAATTCAAATGATCGACGACTGGGTACCGATCGACGACTGGGTCAACTACCTTACGTGTCAAGCTTTCGGCGGATAAAAATATTAGATCGACGCGTGATGCAGAACCGATGATAAAAGTCGAGGACTTAATCGACGGATCAACAAGTTATTTAAGCGTGGGGTTTTCAACGCTAACTTTTACGCGTGAAATATGCTAACGAAATTACGTCTTCGTTAGTTGGGTTTCTGTTCCCGCTTAAGTTAACGTTAAATTTGCAATCGCGGCGGAGGGAGCGATAAGAAGACGGGCTTACAGACACGCGTTGCCGCAGCGAAATCCTTGCTATTGATCTAGGCAGCTCCAAAGGTCCTGGGTTCACCCGGCCAACCTCCGCCTCCGGTGTTCTCCTCTCGCCTCCGCGTCCTTGCCACGGACAACCCGTCTCCTCGCTGCAACCCATCGCCCATGTCGCGCTTCAGCCCTATCCTACGTATTTCCCCAGCGATTCCCGATGGAAACCGCCACTTTGTATTATTTTCTACCCACTTGGGAGACACGGAAAAACGGGAGAAAATAATAATCGAGCGGGAGACACGCGTGTGGACGCGAAGGTAAATGGGTGATTCGTTTTTCGTGTCGTCATGGTGTTGCGTCTCCGCCTTCGGTTTCTTCCAATCGACAAGGGCAAGCGTGCTGGGTAGAGTCTAGAATGAAAAGCCTTTCAAACGTGAATCGTTTCGCGCTCCATCGACCGTGCGTACAAGCGACACCCAGTGGAATAGGGGTTGCTTACCGAATAGCACACAACGATGACGCAAAAGGACGCGTAACGACGGGAACGTTGTTACGTGATTAGACGCGACGAAAGGGAAAACATGTAGGATGGAAATTGAAACGGCTGGCAAGGAGAGATACCGAAGCCGAAACTTTTAAAAATTCTGAGACTTTGTGAATGTGTGGAGGATTTCCTTCTGATTACAACGCAAATTTTGTTTGCTGCCCAAATTCACTCGAAGGGGGTGAAATTAACCACTGAAAATTTGACTATTTTCGGATTTTGTGTTATAACTCGTGAAACTGTAAGAGATAGAAAAAAGTTTCAAGACGAAAGTTACTTCTTTTAATTAGATCTCCGGTTTGGTGGAAAAATTCTTTTACAGTGCACGAGTTATAACACAAAATCGGAAGTTAACCGGATTTTCAGCGGTTAATTACACCGCCTTAGAGTGAATTTGTGCAGCAAAGAAAAATTACGTTGTAATCAGGAGATTATTTTTATGCAACGGTGTGCTTGTTTAGAAAACATACTCTTATTCTTCCTGAGTCATATCGAACACTCTATGGCTATTATAATAGTCTTAATCGACTTCTAATAACTTCCAATTGTTATTGTAACTCTGTTAACTTCTTCAATAATTCTTTTAATTCCTACAATCACTCTGCTCTGATCGCTATTATGTTTGCTGCTGTTATTATTACTATGATTCTTTTATATCTTTTTTTCTAACTATCATTAATAGATTTTTTGCGCTTCCCTGCTTTTGTTTCTTTTGATCATTTTTCTTTTGTACTTCCTAATTATTTGTTCTACGCTTGTGTGACTGTGATTTGTACTTTTTATGACAAAAGGTTTATCCCGTTAATAATATAATATAATAAAATCCTCTATCTACATATTCACAAAGTTTCAGAATTTTTCAAATTTTCGAGTTCGGGATCTTGTGAGTAGACACAGAGAGAGAGAGAGGGAGAGGGAGAGAGTGGAATAGGTAGAAAATATAGGGTGGAAAGAACGAGTGTACCCAAGTAGACGTAACGAGGAAACGAATTGGATCTGTTTGCAGATGAAACTTCACGAGAAGAAAGAGTCCGGTATACACAGAGTGCAGGAGGTAGCCCTGGAGGAATTGGACTTGACGAAGGAGTACGATGTGGAGAAGACTCTTGGGGAGGGCAGCTTCGCCAAGGTTTTATTGGCGAGCCACCGGGCAACGCGGACGAGGGTGGTTCTGAAAGCCGTTCACCAGGAACTGACCACGGAGAAGGACTTCTTCCGTGAGTTTCACTACTCGTACCACTTGAGCCCGCACCCGAATATTCTGTGCTCGTACGCGGTGGCGTTCAAGGCCGACAAGTGCTTCGTTTTCGCGCAAGAGTACGCCCCGCACGGGGATCTAGCTGGCAACGTGAGAGCCGGCGGCCTCAGCGAGGAGGCTTGCAAGAGGATCGCCGCGCAGCTCGGCTCCGCTCTCGATTTCATTCACTCGAAACAGCTGGTGCACCGCGACATCAAGCTCGAGAACGTGCTGGTGTTCGCCACGGACATGTCCAAGATGAAGCTGTGCGACTTCGGGTGCACGCGGCGCGAGGGAACGCTGGTGAACAAGATACGGTGCACCTGGCTGCCGTTCCAGCCGCCGGAGATCTACGAGATCGTGAAGAACGAGAGGTACGCGTGCAAGAGGAGCGCCGACTGCTGGCAATTCGGCATAGTTCTGTTCGTTTGCCTGACGGGAAATCCGCCCTGGCAGACCGCCGATCTGATCCAGGATCCCGAGTACTCGGCGTTCCAACGCTGGCTGAAGAGGCGCACCACCAAGATACCGCCAACATTCAGGCGATTCACGCCGAGGTTACTGCGATACTTCAGGCGAGTGTTCGAGCACAAGCCCGAGAAAAGGCCGCACGTCACCGAGATCAACAAGTATCTCAAGGACTCGTGGTGCGTCAACAAGATCAGCCACAGCGCCACCTCCACGTCGCTCGACCCTAGCGAGACCATAGCGAGGAGGGGCGACAGTTTGCTCTATCTGGACACAATCATCGACGACCAGAGAAACGTCGACGAGAACAAGAACAAGCTGAGAAAGCTCCTGAACAGTTACGGCCTCGAGACCACGATCGACCAGAAAGTCGTCACCAAGAGGATCTGGGAGTGGGTGATGCAGTGCGATTCCAGCATCGACGAGCCCCGATGCTCGGCCGTGCTCGGCACTCTCGGGGCCGAGAGTATGTGAGAGATGGTGAAAGCTTCCAGTGAACCGTGCCTCAGAACCGATCGGCGTCTACGAAAGTACAGCCTCGGCGGCTTCGACGACGCATCCTCCTCCCTTCTGCAACCCGCGAATCCGGCATTCGAAGCCACCGACTCGCAACAGCCGCAACCGCCCTCTCAATAGAACTTCCCTAGAGTCCCGTTGCTTTTCGCCAGCGCCAGACTGCACACTTGTCGCGCATACCCAGACCTAACCTAACACCAGAGATCAGCGAAGAATTATTTGAAATGAAAGTTCGTACAGGAAACTTTGATTTCAAATAATTCTCCGCCCATCTCTGCCTAAAGCTGATCTCTCAATCTTCTCTACGAGCGGACCAATTATCGTCCAACGACCAACGTATCGCAGGCATACGCGAGTTGTGCACGTGCGTCACCTAAATCTCCTTCACCTTCTACCGCCGCGCCTGTACGCTATTTATTCTACACCTAACGAAACGTCGCGAATAAAAGTTGCATTACACAACTTTACGCGTAGCTCGCGAGCAACTCGAGATCGTCGAGAATTAAGTGTGACTCGGTATCGATGTATGATATAGGATGTGTGATGTGTGATTCGTGATGTATAATGTTGCTGCGTGCGCCCTCTCGGCCGAACAACTTCGGGGCAACCGATACTGCTTCCGACTGCGCGGAATAATCGATTCGTGAGAAACGCATACGTCGCGCCAGCAATTCTTCATCCTCGAATGAATATGAAACGAATGTGATAAAAACTCGTTAAGACTGCGGCTAACGCGACCGTGAGTTGCGATCGGTGTTTTCGGTATCAACTAGAAAGACAATAAAAATAAACCGAGAAATTTCCTACTAATAGTACGTTACGATAATCATTTTTTAGTTGAACGGGGAAACGGTGTACCTAACTGTCCGAACTGTCTTACCGAGAAACTGGGCGAACCACCCGAGGGGCAGTGTACTTGGAGGAATTCAGAAAGTTATATTACACGATATTTAGAGTTATTATGCGACATGGGATGCACGCATACGCATAGCGCGCATAATATATTCTTCTAGCAGTTTATTAGCAAAACGAGCAGATAGGTAGTTAGGAAAACCGGTGATGTAATTTCGTACCAACTATCTTACCACGAAACCGCACACGGCTGTACATACATACGTAGGTATATACATACTTGACACGATTCTTCCCGGCTACGAGTCTTCGCCAAGTTTTACGACTTAAAGCGTTCAGAGCACGTGCTGTCGCCACGCGAATTTCCAAATGTGTAGGGAGCACGATGGAGAAAAAGGGAAGGCAAGACGGAAGGGAAGAACCGTGAGACAAGGGCAACATGTCAGCCCTCCTGCCGTTGACGCGAAGCAATGTTTTTTATGTAAACATTAACGAAATATACGCTACAATTACATATGAGCTGCGATATTTTCAATATTTCTCGTCTGTCCTTTCTTGCTTCTGGATCCTTCCTGTGGGTATGAGTTTCAGGTTAGGTCTGTTTGGGTGAAATTTTCCTCCTACCTGTGTAACTAAAGTTGTAAGTACCTAGTTTGCCGCTGCGAATAAGTCCTCCTTCTCGTGCGCAACCAAATTCAATAGTTCACCACGAAATTAACTTTCGACAAGATAAAAAAAGTTTTAAGAAAAATTAAAACCGACTTCGAAAAATTAATATTGCACTAAAAAGTAAAAAATTATTTTTTCCCTTATTTAATCTACGACCCTGATATTTTCTAAGTCAGCGCAAATGAGGAGGCGCCGACTTAAAAAATACGAGAGTCGTAGATTAAATTAGGGAATTTTTTTTTTTACCTTTTAGTACAATTTTATTTTGTTGAAGTCAGTTTCGTTTTTTTTATTTTTAACTTTTTAGTTTTATATATAGGTATTGACACAGCATGGTGAGGAGATATGCGCGTACGTACATAAAATAATAAAAAAAAAATACAAACAGGTCGAATCTATAAACTTCTCATTTTAGAAGTCGGTTAATAATCACGTGACAATAGTCTTTATTATTAACCAGAACTGAAAAAATATTGGACCAATATTGATTCAGTCTAGGATGGACCACCGGGGCATCGCCCTCTTTCGAATAAAAAAAAGATCATCAAAATCGGTCCATATTCTGAGAAGTTATGCGAGGACAAACGTAAAAAATACAAACAGGTCGAATCTATAACCTCCACCTTTTTGAAGTCGGTTAAAAAAAAGGTTCTACTGTTTTGTTAAAGCTTGCCGCCTTAATCGAAAAATAACTGCCACGAGGAAACAAATACTGTCTACGATTTGAAAGAAAAAAAGACACGTTCAAGATGGTAGGTATGCGGCGGTAATATTTGCACAAAGTGAAATAAGAGAATTTATTGCGAGATTCGAGGGAGAAGGGAACGATTCGCAGAAACATTGGCAGCCATATTTCGGAAATTGCTCTGGTCCGAATTAAACGACCCACGTCGTGGAACTGCGAAAAAGAGTTGGCTTGAAAATCGATGGATTTCCTCAAAAAACGTTATACATACAGAGAAAAGTAGCTCAGAGCAGCGCAAACGTCAAACAGCGCGAGCGTGCAGCCGGACAAAAGTCGTATGTGGGTATAATGCGTATTTCAGGCGTGTACATTGCTATTTCTGTGCGTCGCACGGTTATTCTTACTCGTTCCTTCCTCCCCCGGCCCGGCAAACTCTGCTCACTCTTCGTACAGTCCTGTATACACGCGCATCGCGCAGCCCTTGCCAAACTAGTACGAGTGCATACTCGTACTTTTACTCTTCCATGGGCACGATGGCATTCAATGGCGAAAGATAGACTTTGCACTTTCGCTGTTGGCCGCTTTTATTACACTAGTTTACAAAATAAAAAAAGAATTTTGTGCGGCAGATACCACTACTTTTTTCTTATGTAAATTGGCCCCCTGATTCCGAAAATAAGGTCTAAAAAAATTTCTATTGATACGGTTTCGAGATATCGACGGGGGAACTTCTTACCCGTCTGTCAAAAAGGTAAATTAGGTAAAAGGTAATTAGGTAATTAGGTAAAAAAATAATATCAAATTAAAGATAATTGAATCACCAACAAATCCACCTGACAAAATTTTCAAATCGGTTGAGTAGCGAGGGTGAAATCGATGAAAATATGTGAAAAAAGTAATTTTTCTACCGAAATTGACATCGACAATTTATTTAATCATTTGGGAAAAATCGAAATTGCAAAAATGGGCCCAGTTTCTCATTTCTGACGGTGAGTCTGCACTTTTACAAAGAAAACAAGGTGCTACTAAAGAAAATCCATGGATAAACACCGAAGCTAGAAGCAATTGTTTGAAAACACAAAAATATTGTTTTTTCTTGGTTTGTGTTTTCTTTTCATTCTATTGTGTTATTTGAATTTATGAGGAACCGAATATAATCTCCCACCATTTTCTCATCCCAAAATCCGTGACACCGCCGCTCAATACCCTTCATATCCCGATCCAATCTCTCTCTGTCTTCGTCATTTACGTCACCAAGATTTTCCAGGAAAAAATTCAAGCAAGAATACAAGAAATGAATCTTCAGAGACATATTTACGCCTGTTGAAAAAATAAAAAAAAACGAAAACCACCTAATAGAAAATAAACTACGAGCAGAAATATATAAAAGAAAAGTTTACGTTAAACGATTTTATTAAAAATGCACTAACAATTATTCTCTTGCACTGCAATTTCGATGCTGTTTTATCACTTTAAATAAAATCGTGGCGCAGGATATCTCACAACAAATTCAATTCGACGCTTGACGGTGCATTAAATTGATTCATATTCTGTTATAAAATATCATAAAATTGATCAAGTTCACCTGTCGATATCTCGAAGACGTATCCACAGAAAATTGTTTAGACTTTATTTTCAGAATCAGTGGGTCATTTTACATAAAAAAAAATAGTGGCATCCGTTGCACAAAACGGCGTAAACTAGTGATATTTGACAGCTCTTGGACTATCGCACATATATCTGTAGCATGGAGCAAGCGGAAACTATGCACGATTAGGTAACCCGCTCTTCTTAGCTCGAAGAAAGAGCGGAAACGTGTGCAGCAGTGATATGGTAAGGCCATGAACTTTCGATCAATGGGGAGGACAGAAAAGGCAGTTTAGCCGACGGACAGCTGGTCACTGAGGGCTCCTCATCGATCCTCCGAGTCCAACGGCCCGACTTCTATTTTCACATGGACGAACCTATTTATACGCACGGACAATGTTCCACTTTTACCCGCCGCGCCGCTCCGGTATAGTACAAAGTGTATAATCATGCGGCGTGACGTACATCGACACTACGCTTTTACTATACCCGTCCTTAAGTCGCGCACCGTCGTCGATCTCCAAGTCTCTAAACCAAAGGAAAGGGAGTTTCGACAATTATCCCAGTCGCTGCGAAATGTTATGCTGTTTATCCCCAGCGTGCTGCGCACCGTTTGTTTTCAACAGACCCGTGCCCGCTAAACTTAGAACTAACTTTTACGAACTAACGATTCACCGGCCGCTATTTTAAACGGTTATCAATAATCGAAAAGACGATGTTCAATTGCAATGGTCCGTTCAAAACGCATTTTATATTATAAAAAGTGGCACAGTAAAATATACGCGTGTATGTACTTATAACGAATCACTGAATGCTGCTGGCCGAATCACAGACTAGTTGTTCCAACTTGTCTTCTGTTTCAGAGAGTTCGCGAGATTCGAATACCTCCCACATCTTCTGAAATTCCGACACGAACGGTTTCACTAACGAGCACTGATTAGTTATCAGTATATTATCGAAATTCCCAAAGAACGCGGACATTGTCCAATTTGTACTGCCGGTGATCAATATCTCACCATCCACGATCGCAAACTTGTGATGCATCGTGTTATCGCAGGATTGCATTTTAATCGCGATACCTGAAACACATTAAGTAGGTACTGTACAGAGAACTTTGTTCGACCGGTATTTAATAATTATTGTTAGTACCATCGTGCCTGAAAACGCGATTCTGTGTCTACTGCATACGTACCGTTTTTATGAAACACAGCCGTTTGTGCGTAGTCGTTGCCAGCCATGCGTCCATCCATTATTATTCTAACAACTACGCCTCGTTTGTATGCATTCGCAATAGCGTTGGACAATGATTCGCAAGTCATTATGTACATACACACGTCCAAACTTTGCTCCGCGCGGTTTAGGTAACTTTCCAGTTTTCTACGTAATTATCAAGATAAGTACATGCATAGGTTGCATCGTTAGTTGAACTTGACGCGTGATTATTGAATTTTCAAGCGTTCAATCGATTACGAACAAGTTACCTCAAATAACTGGCCGCACAATTGTCTTTCAGGCATGCTTCTTTGGAATTAGTGTGCGCTCGGCAAAGGCTCGAATCTTTCGAGAAAAACATCACCTCCGAGATGTTTGCTTTCGGTTTGTTCGCGTTCGCTTTCGAAACCGTGCAACTATTAGTAGTAGTACTTTTTCGACGATCTTTAAACTTTTTGTACAACTGCCACATGATTTCCGAGGCAGACACTACTATTACCCCGAGTAGGAAAATATTGCCCTTTCTCATAACTAGAAAATGAAAAGGTAGACTACGTAACAGAAACGTAGACTTTTGTGAGATTACGAGAACGGTCATTCAAATTTTTCTTTAAACCGAATCATATGCCCCGACGCTTGTAAATTTCTCTACATTAAGACTGTACATGCAGACATACAGTGTGTCGCAACCATAATCGTACACTCTTTAAAATCGCATAAAATTTTTAATAAAAATGGTCCGGATGACTTGATTTGTATTAAAAATGTTATGCGATTTTAAAGAGTGTACGGTTTAAAATCGCATAACATTTTTAATAAAAATGGTCCAAATGACTTGATTTTTTTTTTTGAGAAGCTGGAACGATTGGTTTTCTAAGAGACGTGTTTTGTGAATTTCGTGATTCTACGCAACTTACTTAAAGCTATAAACGGGTTTTTTGATTTTCATTACAGGCTCAGAAAAAAGAGTTATAAAAACGACCTTTACTATTTTTTTTTTGCTATTTCGACTAGCTGAAATTTTTTTCAAAACAACGAAACACGTCTCTTAGCAAACTAATCCTTCTAACTTCCCAAAAGAACTCAGGTCATTTCGACCAATTTGAAAAATGTTAGGCGATTTTAAAGAGTGTACGATTATGGCTTTGAGCCACTCTACATAGGGTGAACTCGGGTAAGTCCGTGATTCTTTTTCATTTGTCAGTAACTCGAAATTGTGTGACTCAATTTAGATGGAACAAGAACTAACTGACAGTGTTGACCTTCTAGTTTATGTTGTGGTAAAACAATTAGTCAATTGAAGTTAATGTGATACAGTGAGAGAGCGTTTTTGTTCCAGCAGCGCATTATTCGTGAAATTCTTCATGCTAGTTGTGGACGACCGCTTGTTCATGTATTATACATGCTTTAGAAGATAAATAGAAAGTTCAAACTGCAGATAAGTGATGGTGAAATGACACTTTAACAAGCCTTACTCTTGAAATTATCATACAATAAGGCATTAGTGTTATTTTTGCTTATGAAAAGTGACTAAATTCTTATTTTCTGTGCGTCTGATACTGAGTTTTAGATTGCACTGTTTGAGAAATTCTGATGGTCAATACCAGAAACAATATTTCCTTATGTCTCAGACATCTAACGATCATGAAACGATTGATTATGCATAAAATAACAATAATATAAAATAATGTAAAATAGTGTAAAATAATATAAAATAATGTAAAATAATATAAAATAATGTAAAATAATGTAAAATAATGTAAAATAATGTAATGTAATATAAAATAACTGCTGAACATATATCGGGCGAGCAAGAACTATCACAGAATCACCAGAGCTGTCACGGAGTAACCAGAGTATGTCGTGAAAATTTAATTTCGTATATTATCAATTAAATACACTTAGTAAATTTCCGGTAACCTATTATTTGCTTCCCTCATGTCTGACCTATCATAATATCGCAGACTCACTTTCAAAACCTGTGAATATTAGCAGTTAACAGACAAATTGTAAAACTATCACGGACTTACCCGAGTTTACCCTACGCTCGAGTATATCCATGACAGTGATAAACAAAAATATTGATAGCAATATATAAATATGCTCTCCCTTTACAACAATTAATACAACCTATGCACGCAAGTGAAGGAAAAAATACACAAATATGTATATATTCTTTACGAAGAACCATAACCTACAAATCGATGGTTTAGGGAACAAAATATCCATTATCAATCGCTATCTTTATATCAGGATAAATAAAATATATCGAACCGGTATATATATATTCTTTATTATTAAAAAAATTAAAACCTTTTTCGGGAAGAGTAAAAAGGGGGGAAGGAATGCCGCCGTTTGCCGCCTCTGAATGCCTGAACCTCTTGAAGTTGCTTCGAATACTGGCAACATAAACATACGTACTGTTAGAGGTTAGACTGTTTCAAAATGGAGGCACATAAAGCCTCGTTCAAATTAGTCAAGTTTACTGGCTTCAAGTATTTAATATTATTTTGTATTTTTATATTGTATATAAGTTGTTATATTTTTTTAATGGTGACCGTATCAGAGTACGAGAGCGAGAGAAAAGGAATGACCGGATGGAGAGAGAGGAAGTTAATGAGAGACTAAAGTTGGGCTATATAAAAATTTTTCTCGAACACTATTCTTGAACACTTGTACTTCACACTATTCAAGTTGTATTATTTCAAGGCAAGAAAAGTTGGAACACTCTCTACTTCGCTTGAAACTTGAAAGGATATTTCAAGCAAAGTGAATAACAGGTTAGTTTACTGATTTCAAGCGACTTGAAGCCAGTAGACTCGACTAATGTCGAACGATGCTTAAGATCCCAAACATGTATGACGTTCGAATGATTTGTCAACCTGCTTGTTAACTTTCTGCGCCTCCATGTTCCTCGCAGCACTGATACCGACAAAAAACCTTAATAATAATACCACCCACTTAAAAAACTAATTTAATTACCTTGGTCGAAAGTTCTATGAATGATATTCACGTGCATCGCTCAAGCAGAACCATCTATTTCTTAATTCTGTCCCATTTGTTTAGATATAAACTCTTTATCCCTATTCCAAAGTATATTACATATGGAATTCAACTGATACGAACAGTCATATACTTCAGATCTCGAGGATAATTTATTAGTGTCGACCCTGATAACTTTAACTTTCCATTTGTCTTCGAACTCCTTTATCCGCACGTCTTCTATCGTCGAACTAGACCACGGCTTAAATCTATAAAAGACCTCTGTGATTATTCGATGTAAATAGACAGGGCAGAGGAGCAGAAACTTGTTAACAAATTACTTTGTTCCTATCACTATGTTCGCTGGTTTTTCTTTCATGGCTGCCATTGTATTCATCAAATAAGGAACGTCGTTGAAACCAGTGGCATCGTCGAAAGAAAACACGGAACAAATAGCGTCCACTTTGTCCTTGCATGCCTAAAAATTATGGGGAGCATGAGACTGGCTGGGTTTTTCCTAATTTCCGCAACAGGTCAGGCCAATGCGTATAAAAGGAAAATACGTACAGGCAGTATATGATTATACTTTTTAATACTTGTCTCCGAAGTATCCCAGAATTGTAGTTTAAATAATACAACTTTGTCCCACACTTTGACCGGCCAAAATACATTTGTTTTCTTTATGCCATTGGTCTCGGTGTAATTACTGGGTTCTAATAAGCCAGCAAGACGGGCTACAACAGAGGTTTTGCCCACCCCAGATCTACCAACCAGAAAAATTTTGTATGTAACTTCCTCGATCGAAGATGACAGAGGTGGTCTTTCGAGAATGCCTAAAGGATTCGACAAATAGAGCAATTGCCGGAGGTTAGAGTAAAATAGCGACAGAATGGAATGGAAAAGATAGTTGGACTCTGATAGAACGTTCACACTTTACCATAAAATCTTCTCTTTTTCGATGTATTTACATAAAAATGATGGACCAACGACTCTCCCTCCACTGAATGCAACCAGTTGACGTTTATCGCGTTCATGACTACGACCGATCGCACGAAGATCGGGCTACTCGAAAACTCGATAAATCGTTAAATGTATAATACCGACGAATCGTATTCCGCATTCTCAGAATAATAAACACGAGCACATAAAACTGGGGAGAGAGCAAAGTAGAAAAGGCAGCGTTCTTTCTACTGTTGAAATCTACGCGAATAAGCGCGAGCAAGCAACAAGCAAATCAAGCTGAACTGACAGAACAGTTGCGTCTTAATAATAATAATAATAATAATTTATTTACGGGACAAGCCCATTAAGAAGAACATGGGCGTCCGCAGGGGGGTACAAAAACGACAGTTGCCCCTCTCTGGCTTTTGTGAAAAAATCGCTTATCTTCAAAAACTGAATATTTCTAAATTTCGGATTTAAACTTTAATTAAATTGACACCACGAAATGAGTTAAAAAAAGCAAGCGGGCTGCTCGGTTTTTCATTACGATATTTTTCTTAATCGTCACCCTAAAGTTGCCCCCTCCTGGAAAAAAGTCTACGGACGCCCTTGATTAAGAACAAAAAACACTTTAGAGGAACAGATAATTACAGAAAATCTAACTAAACTGGATAAAGAACAGAGATTGCCAGGTAGGTGGGTAGGGAATACACTAAGAAATGCTTTCCGCAACCAGGGCTCTCCGAATACTATATAATCTTAAAGCCAGAAAGGGGACCAGCAAAAATATCGATGCTCTCATAGAGCTGATTAGCGATGCTGCAAATTTTTGCAATTCTTTCGTGCGTCTCAGAGGGTAGAAACAAATAGACTCAGAGGATTCGTATTGAATCATATGAAATTATTGGAGTATAATGAAAAAAAAATATTAATAAGGGGCTGAGTGAAAAAAATTTCAGTCAAATATGTTTAATTTACTAAAAATCGTCAATTGATGAACAAATAATATAACCTAATGAACAACGATTTACAAACAAGGCATAATCGATTGCATAAAAAAGAAACTGATGAGGGGCTAACTTTTCGGAGGTCGTTCTCGACGGTTCTCGACATCGACAAGCTTGTTACACACTCGCGTGATCAGCCTGTGTAATCTCCCGACGAATCCGAACGCATCCCGCCTTCGGGCAGCCAATAAGAACCTGTGCAGTACGTCAATGCAAATGCACAATAATTCCATTCGCACTGAAGTTGGCTTTAGTTGAAATAAATGCCACATTGACCAATAAAATCCATTTACACAGACAACACGTAACGCGTTGTTTGCAGTTGTATCGCCATATTGTATATTTAACGCGGGTCATTGGCGCGTGTATGGGCTTTCCGTGAGATTTTTTGTCTAACAAAAGTGCGTGGACTAAGAATTTTCTTCAAGCATCACGCGCGATGGATCCGGAAAAATTGAAAGTGGCCGAATTACGGACAGAATTATCACAGCGCGGACTCGATACGAAAGGCGTCAAGTCAGTGCTCGTCGAGAGACTTCGTAAGGCAATAGACGAAGAAAACGCAAGTCGTAAGTTGTATTTTGTTTGCTCGATGCGTGATCTTTCGTTATTCCAAGTACTTCTAGTCGCGTTAGTCTTCATTGGGTGACTAACTCATCCGGTTACTTCAATGTTGACAAACACGCAAATCAGGTGATGGCGACTCGTCCAACGATTCCGACGAATCTTCCAACTAGCTTTCTCCGTCAAGTTCATTTCGAACTGCGCTGAATAATATCCTTATTAGCATTATATATAATTCAAGCTTGTACACAGTTTACATATTTTTCATATCCGAATATTCCGTCCAAGTACAAACTGTTGCACCCTACGCCTCCCTTCCGTTTCTCCACGAATCGAACGTGCGACGCGACGCTGCATTAACATCTTTGTATTCATCTAAGAATCAATAAGTTTTTCCCTAGATTCACCTTAATTATCTTGCTCGCTACGTTTCACCGATGCGCCTTCATTTCCTAACTGTACAATTTTAGAATTTCTGGTCTATTTTATGGTTTATTTCTAAATAATTCTGGTTTGTCTAAATTATCATCGTTTAAGTGCTTCTTAATATTGCAGAGGAAGACGAAGGAAGAGCAAGTACCGACGCAGACGATGCGCATGATTCGGCGGGTCAGGACAATGATGAAAAGTCCTCCGACTCTGCAAAAGTACCGAGAACGCCGAAAAAATCTAGCAGACTGTCTAGAAACGTTCCAGTGACACCACAGCAGGAAAACTCTGGAACAAAGAAGAGAAGAACCTCCAGAATGTCGTATTCCAGGAAACGTACGTCTCCTAAGAAATTGGATCAGAACGATGCCTCTCGCGAACCAACGCCTACAATGCCGGAATCCGCTTTGGAAGAGGAGAATGCTGTACAGGAAGACGATGCCGCGCAGGAAGAATCTGCCTCGCAAGAGGAGACAGTTATGCAAGACGAGAAGCCAACGTCACCGGGAAGAAACGAAGAAATGGAAACGAAAGAAGATTCAGACTCGGCGGAGATTATAGAGGAGAAAAGCGTAGAACGAGACGCTGATATTGCAAAAAGTTGTATAACCGATAAGAAGGTTTTACAGGTATCTGTGACAAAGTTACCTATAGCGAGTAGCGATGTTGTAGAGCTGCCTTCGACAAAATCAGATGAAAGCGATGGTAACGCAGATGAAAATCCACCAACGGTAACAGAGGTGGCGGCGACGGAAGCAATATTGGAACGTAAAGAGATCGTAACAGAAAGCGAGGACAGTGCGTCCAAAGACCTTGAGGACAATAGATTGCATGCGACTAATGACGAACAGGATAGAATGGATGATGAAAAGGAGGAAACTGTTGAAGACGAGGGAAATGTAGAACGCATAGATGACTCTAAAACCGTGGATCCTATTAACAATGTTGAAACTGTACACATTCCTGAGACAGAATTAGCAACGAACGATTCGACGCACGAAGAATTGGATGCTAATGAAAACGAGGGTGAGAAAACGCCACCTGAGGATGAATTCTTGGAGGATAAAGATGCTTTATCCAATTACGGAGAAGAAGCGGAGGATAACATCGACGAGAGACCGGATAAACAGGTATACTTCAGCGACTCAATTTTCATATTAGTATCATATATACGTGTGTTTAATTAGTTTGTACTTTTGATTATTTTAAATTTAAGCCATGGATTTCTCTTTGAACCATTTGATTCTTTCTCCTCATACATACTTTAACTTATATGTATTTTTATCTCATAATTCGCGATGTTACATAAGTGAAATATAGAGGAAGCAATAAAATTGTAGCAATCTATTAAAAATTAAAATTGAAGGATATGTGGGAAACCGAGGAGATAAGTAGTTTTTGTTATACGTATAAGATCGCGAATGTCTCGTGGGCGACAAAGGGAAGAGATTACGTCCTCTACATTTCGTTACATAAAAATCATACCGTAGCCGCGGGAAATATTATTTTTAATCATTCACCTGTTTTCGTTTGCGTGCAAAGGATACAGAAGTGACAGAAACTAAGCCCGAAGAAGATACAGATGTAGATATGAAAGAAGAAGAAGAGGAGGAAGAGGAGGAAGAAGAAAGAGATAAGAACGACGTGGTAAAGGATAGAAAGCGGAAAAGGTCGCCCAGTCCTTTGGACGATCGTCGTGACTCGCCAGCGCCGATGCTCGCCGAGAACGAGCCCGAAATCGATGATTCTGCCTTAATTTTATCTTGGTGTATGTTGGTATACAAATGGAAATAATTAGATTCGAAAGAGTTGTGCAAATGTATTGTATTATAATACGTAACTGTTACCTTACCGTCTAAACTCTTTTTAGATGATTCGGATTTAAACCTGGTCATCGACAAAGATGGGTTTTTCACCGCTACACCTATGCACAACGATGGGTTCTCGCATATGTGGGCTGGCGCAAGAGCTTCGTACGGTTTTCTTTGCGGAAAAGTTTACTACGAAGCAAAGATCGTGGATCTATGCCCTGTGGATACGAAGAACGAGGAACGCCCGCACGTACTCAGAATTGGTTGGTCCACTCCGTATACATCGATGCAACTGGGAGAAGAGAAACTCAGTTTCGGTTATAGCAGTACCGGGAAAAAGTTGACGGATAATCAGTTGGAAGATTATGGCGTTGAATTCGGCAAAGACGACGTTATCGGCTGCTATTTGGACGCTACATCCGAGAATAACGTGGCATTGTCTTACACTGTGAACGGGAAAGATCAAAGCTCGGCATTTAATATCCCGAAGGAAGAACTTGGCGATAAGCCCCTATTTCCGCACATACTAAGTAAGAATTGTAGTTTCGCTTGCAACTTCGGCCAGGAAGAGCCGTGGAGCGAAGACATATTGCAGGGGTACGTTTCGATCGGGAATGCAGATTCTGAATATAAAATCCCTGGTCCTCGGAGACCAGAAAAGAAAGAGAGCTGTGAGGTTCTAATGATGTGTGGATTACCCGCGTGCGGGAAAACCGTCTGGGCAACAAAACACGCCGCCGAGCACCCACAAAAGATGTACAATATCTTGGGTTTGGGTAGTTTAATCGACAAAGTAAAGGTGCGCGGTGCAAATGGCATTATATCGTATAGATCGTAAGATGTAGGGCGGTTTTGATAAATAATATTGTCTTTTAAGGATCCGGGCTTGTCTTACGAAGAAAATAATACTGGTCAGTGGGAGATACTCGTGAATAAATGTACCCGAGCGCTGGAAAAGTTACTGGAAATGGCACCAACTAGAAGACGTAATTACATTCTAGATCAGGTATGTACTTGATTCTAACAAGATTATGTATTTATTTGCTAAAATACAATCTAATCGCATTTCTCTTCCTGTTTCCCTCGTTCCTCGGACAAATCCAATTCAGACGAATGTATATCCCTCCGTACAAAGACGCAAAATGAAGAATTTTAGCGGCTATCATAGGAAGGCACTAGTGTTAGTACCGTCCGACGAGGAATACAAGCTACGTGTTGCGAAGTTCAAACCGACCGAGGGCAAGGAGCTTACAGATACCGTGCTCATGGAAATGAAAGGTTGATTTTAATATTTCATTTTTTTAACGACTCAAAAATGGTACACACACTCATACCCGTATGCAATACTTTGCAGCGAATTTCAGAGCTCCCGTTATCGGCGAGTCGTTCGACATCGTCGAATGGATCGAACTCGACCAAGAAGAGGCTAGAAAACTTATAGGGAAATACAATAGAGAAGGGAAAGAAGCCGGATACGGGCGGCACCAAGCTAATAAACGACCGCGATTCGATTCGAGGCCAGATAACGCTCGCGAAAATCGCAGCGATTCACGGAGCAGTCGCGATAACAGAGACAATCGAGATTACCGCGATAGACGAGGTAGCAACTGTAAGGATCGCGACAAAACTGAACAGCATTAGAAACGACAACGCCAGTAAGGATACTAATGTGCAAAAATGAATGTTATCCGCAGATCCGGAGAGGAATCGCAATTCCTCCTGGCGCGGTGGCAACATGGGTTGGAGAGATAGATCTCAAAGAGGTGGGCATGCCAGACACGGCGGTGGTTACGGCCCTCCTGTACCATGGAGGGGAAGGGGGGCCCCTATTCCGCTCGTGCATCGCGGAATGGATCGAAGAGGCGGCAATGCAGACAGAAGAGCAGGAAGCGATAGAGGTCGTGCTGTGGCGACACGTCAAGGTGGCTGGGCGCCGATGGGGTAACGTTACATTCTTTTTGCGCGAGCGTCTGTCGCGTTACGTGTTTCCTGCGAAATAAAAGTTTACCTGTTGTTCCCCTTCAAGGAATTATCAAGGATCGCAGCAGTCGGTTTGGAATCAGCCGAGCAACTGGTCGAACACTCAGTCTCAAGGAGGTTGGGGCCAACAGAATAGTTGGGGGTCACAGCAGTGGGGTAACTGGAAGAGTTACGGCCAAGGCTCGTACAGCCAAACCAGCTACAATCAACAGGGTTATGGTAACGGGAACTGGAACAGTTGGAATCAGCAGTATTATAATCAGTATTGGGGCCAGCCGCAGCAACAGCAACAGGGCGGGCAGACTACAACGAGTGGTAGCCAAGCCGTAAACAAACAATAAAGATCCCCGCGGTAAATGTTACAAAGGTGGAATTGACAGGAAGGTATAATAAACAACTTCGGTTTACTTTTTCTTGTTTAAACGAGTAATCGAGACTTTTATGGTCTTACAAGGGAAGATCCTGAACCCGGAAATTCAAAAAATTCTGAAACTTTGTGAATGTGTAGTCGATTTCCTCCTAATTACAACGCAATTTTTGCCTACTGCCCAAATTCACTCGAGGGGGTTGAGATTGACCCTTGAAAATTCGGCTATTTTCCGATTTCGTGTTATAACTTGCGAACTATAAGAGATAGAAAAAAAGTTTCAAGACAAAAGTTACTTCTTCTAATTAGATCTATCACTTGGTTAAAAAGTCATTTTACAGTTCATGGGTTATAACACAAAATCGGAAAATAACCGGATTTTCAAGGGTCAATTTCACCCCCTTAGAGTGAATTTGGACAGAAAACAAAAATTACGTTATAATAAGGAGGAAATCCCCCCAATTCACAAAGTTTTAGAATTTTTTGAATTTCCGGCTTCGGTATCTTGTTAGCCATTATCCGAAACTACTACTATTTCTCGCCTATTTCTCCTACCGTTATTATTCTATATAACAACTGTAATCAATTACGTCTCGTACGAAAGTGTGTGTGTGTCTACTTTTTCAGGCGGGAACAACTGGGAGCTTAAATAAGAACCGGTTCACCTGACAATTCCTCTATGGGATATAGTCACCCACAAGCACGACAAGAAAGGAGTACCTGGAAAACTATACTCCTACTCGGGGTGGTATCGATACCGGTCGTCGGTTTTCATCGTACACACAAATAGATGGATAAAATTTCCCCACGACAATATATTCACATTTTCTGTTCGTATATTTTGCAATGTACGAATTCCAAAGTTATCGTGGTTTTATAAATCAAGCAACAATTTAGGTTTTATCGCGTGAATGCACCGTTACACATGCACCACGAAATTAATTGTTCTGCAGTAAAAGAAATGCAGTACTATATGAGCTATATAGTGATAAAAAAAAAAATAATAATAATAATAATATGTACCATTTAAGATTGATCATCGCGAAGGGAACGAACACGTAACTACGAAAACGTATTCGTATAACGTACGTAGTTTTTAAATGAGCAAGAGTGGGTAACATACATACATATAGTAACGTTGTCTTATAATGCCTTTCAATCGAGAGATCGATCAAGAGGGAAAGTATCGCGTATGGGTATACTATGCAATTAAACGCTAAGATTAAAATATTTCCAACGGATTTATCGCTCTCGGAAAAGACTCGTGTAAATATGTACAGATTTTCAAACGTATTACACGGAACGTTTATTGGAAGATCTATTTATATATTAAGGAAAGTATCATGTAATAAACGGAACATATTAGTGTTCTTGACACACACACAAACACACACGGGAGTGATATTATGTATAATTTTATCGTATCTTTCTATGCTAATGACGATGTACAAAAAGTAAAAAAAGAGAATATCGTGTCAGGAATAAATTATTATTGGACTTTATTCGCACGTATCCGCGTTTTATTGAAGCAGCTAATTCACGAGATTACTGTAGAATATGCTTTCGGATTGAGTCTTGTATTTTATTAACTTTACTGTGCGTACAGTCAAGAGATGCGATTGTTACCCAACGTACTTTCCCTTCCTTTCTCTTTACTCCCCTCCCCGCACCTTGTTATATTGTCGTCGTCATTATCATCATCATCGTCAATGATACCTATGCTTTCTTTTCCCTCATCTCGATCCGCTTCTATCGGTTCCGATCAACCTTTTTCGAACAAACTTAACGAACCAAGCTTAGTACCCGTTTTATTCAGTGCATTGTTCCTTTTGAATTTGTAACAATAGGTACGTCGTTCTTTCGTGGTTACAGCATGATTGTCCTTTCACCTGCTCTTTCTGAAATATTTTGTACAGTTTGCGAGACTTGGAATTAAGGTATTTGTCAAGCACCGAGAGAGATATAGTAGAGTAGACATCACGGGGATTCTATAAACGTACAAACACGCTCGGTTGCCGCGCACTTATCACGATTAGAAATCGATCTCGATGAAATTATACGAAGTTATGTTGAACCACGGGTTGGCGAAGAGAATGTTCTTTTTCCTCCAGCGAAATAAAAGTTTTCAGCCCGAAAAATCAGAGAATTTACTTGTTGACAAAAGTGTACAAATTCATTCGTAAAAATAAAAAATATCTTCTATTTATTTGGAGTTTAAATTATTTACAACCCAGATTCGTTCAGCGCAATTACCCGCTAGAAATATCCTGTAACAGTAATTCAGTCTTCATGCACGCTTAACGTATACGCCAACGATCACGTTGACTTTGTAGACCTATGAATAAGAGTTTAAAAAATTAATCCAAAGTGATGATACATACATATGTACGCGTTGCAAACTAGATCAGCAACATTCTTGTAACGCATGTGTACTATAATCTCGCGCGCGGGCGGGCGGATGTTCGATCGAGCGAGCCTGTGTATCTCGCTTAGATACCACAGGTGTGAACTGTAAGCTCTTCGAATAAACCTCCTATTGCTTTCCAGAGAAACCAATTCCTGTCTCGATAAGATAATTTCTTCCCGTTTTCAGGGAACATTAAGTCTCTGCGATTCATGCTTTCGAAGAAGACTCTATCCTTCCGGTCAACAGAAACCAACGGAACTCTAAAGAATTCCACACACACACGCACACGGTTGTACTATTAAACTCGTTTCCCCCTAAAACTTAAGATTTTACATCAGCAGATAATTGTACCGAACAAGGTTCGCGTGGCATTTGCGGGAATTTGCGGAGCACAACGGAGGCAAATAAATGCATTGATAAAAAGGATTCGTCGATTTTTGTCAAGAGACCGCGATCAGTTTGCCGGTTTCGATGCGATACAAAGATTCGTTAGCTCCGGTGTTCGTCTTCCGAATTGTCGACTTGCGCCAAAAAACCGGGATGGAACGGTTCTATTAACATTCTCATTCGATAACAATAATAATAACGTCGTCTCAGATACTGTGCAAAAAGCTGAAACACATGACGTAAATAAGACTTATACGTATTTTAATAGCTTTCAGTAATATGTATTTACTAACTGCATAGTGTAATAATAAATACGAAATCCTGCGTATATTTGTCGTTATAGCAACAATCGGCTATACTCGATCGCGTTCATCAATAAATTAAATATGTTAGTAAAGAGTTTCATCTATTAATTTACGGGCCTATACATTACACTTAATTCAAATAACACTGGGATTATGAAAAATATAATGGTACTTTTGTGCAATATAAAGCCTCTCGCATGTACACGACTTCAATCTCGTACTTGTCTCATTTCTGTTTCATCGGTGTTTGACTTATATTCTCACGCGTGCTGTTGTTGCAACTTTCCTCGATCCCGAGTATGTATGTAATAAGTATGCGGTACTACAAATTTATACACCCAAGTGTGTATTCGCTGTGAAAAGAATTTACAAATAGCTTTGTACAATTTTGCGATTCTAATTAGATTAGAATTGTAAGAAAAGTAAGAGCTCTCGTTAGATCCAATTCAATAGACACATTGTTTCACCCGCGACAGCTGATCCGAGTCGATCCGTTTCACGGAAATAAATTACATCTATTCGATCGAATCTACGTTACAAAATTTACGCGGCACGGTACTCGAAATACTGTAGTTAGAAACGATCCAAGATTACCTTTCTGTTGTATTCGCGATTACATTTCCAGCAAAAGCGACGAAAGGTAATCTAAGACGGCGAAACGATGACAACGAACTGTAGGAAATTTCAATCGAATCTTTCGCGTGGAATTTCCTATAGGTTCGTCAGTGTAAAAGCAACGTATAAATGATTTCACCCGATAAGAAGAGATTAAATAATACGAATGGACGGGTTGCAATGTAAGGAAGAAGGATACGCGCTACACGAAGTCGTGGTTTGTCTTTGTTTTTATCCTCCTCTACAGCATGGCCTCCTTCTCCTTCTCCCTATCGTCGTCGTCGTCGTTTTTTCTTATAAGAAGGATCGAATGGCATCAGTTCAGTCGCAGCGACTAACTGATCGATCGTTTTCATTACAGAGTTGGCTGCAATAATCTTTAAATTAATGTGTCTATTAGCGTGCGAACACGTATGAATGATAATGCCGCATTATCGTTGATGTATAATCCAGTGTCACGGATTTAATCCACCCGGCCTTTTCCGATTTCGCCTATTCCTCTCTAACAGGAACGACAAATCCAACGGATCTTTCCTGTTTGGCATCTTTTGCAGCAGACTAACTAATATATTATTCAATCTTCTTCTTTGCTCTTCTCTCTGCAAGTAATATCAGCGTATGCATAAATATCGCTCGATACTACGTTACGTTCAACATAAATGTAGAAAAATAATTACCTGGGCGTACGAACTTGCGGGTGTAGCGACGGGCAGAATTTCATTCGATCGTCGCCTACCCTTGCCAGTAGATTTCTGTTGATCCTTGCTGTGCGTTTTCACGTTCTCGCACGATTCCGATTTGTGATTAGAATCGACATCTTGATTGTTACTTTTCTTTTTCTCCTTGTTCATTTTACTCGCTATTTGTATCCCTTCCAGACTGTGAGGCTGTAACAATTCACCACGGTTTTCCCCTCCATTTCTTCTTCATTCGTTTTAAGGATATCGCCGCAAACGCTGCTGCTACTCACCAAATAAGTTCGATAATGCTTGATGCGTTGCGGGAACGTTTCGAATGCGTAAGGTTTCGTGCACACCTGATGCCTAGCTCTGGCAACCTTTGTGAAAAGTCGCGCAGCGCGGTCAACGCGATACTCGCACACGTACGTATGCTCCGGCGTAGATCCCACTGGTCGCCCTGTGTTTCAGCGGGACAGAAACGAGAAGTGAAAATACGATAGATAGATACAGTTGCCCGATGAAGAAAAAAGGCCGAGGGCAATTACGAGTTACCTTTGCAGTACGTGTGAGGATCCAGAACCCAACAACGTTCCGCAACTAGATCGCATGGAACTGCTTCGTAGAGTGGCGCGCACACCACTTCGTTTTCGTAAAACTTTCTAGTCGGCTCGTGATACGTTTCATGGGGTCTCAAGTAGTGATGACCGAAGACAAATCTTTCTCCTCTGTCGAGTGAAAAGTAAATCGAACGCTGCATGTAGACTGTAAGTGACAAATAGTAATGTACACGTAACGTAACTTACTCTGTGTTCTTCCAGAGTCTCTCGATTCTAAAGATGTCCATCTGCTCGTAGTCGGGCTTCTGAATGGTTCTGTACGTATGCTTCTCTGGCGTGTCTCTCAACACGTACACCGTATCTCCCTGCCTAAGTTGAAGATCACCGCGCATCAAAGTGACATAGTGCTTCTTTCCCTCCTCTTCCTCGTCACCCTCCAACGGTATTTCCAAATCGACTGGCCGCGGCTGGCATCTTTCACACAGATAAGACTCTACGCTCGTGTCGGCTTTAACGCAATCGCAATGCTGCCAGACGAGACAGCGCTCGCATTGTATCATCAAACCCTCGTCCCTACGTATAAAGAAAGAATTTTTACACTTAGAAATAGTCAGCATCGCCGCGCTGTACATAAGCAACTTCTAGCGATTCTCTGTCGGAGAAGGTAACTTTACTAATTAAAATAAAATTCTATCCAGCCGTTGCAACGAAGCTCACCTGTGCAAACCACAGATACACCTGATAACATCTTCCTCTCCCGCGGTCGAGCCTCGAGGAGGTAAAAACCCTTGCGAGGGAGGGCAGCCGGTCGCGTCCGTTATCGCATCTACAAAGTCGGGCTTACTTCCCAGGTACAACTTTCTCAATCTGGCCGCTGCGATACCCACTTCCGAAGTTCTCCCAAAGAATCGGACATTGTTGTCGAAAAGCCTAATCATATCGTGATCAAAATGCTCGGCAGCTTTGTAGTGGCCGGTTCCGATACACTGATCGATCGTGCTCAAGTCTATAACGTCCACGATTTTCTCATAATAGTCTGGCAATTTCCTTTTAGAAGGCAACGTTATAAACGGCGTGCACAACAATTGCCCGTTCTCGTCGTTCGCAGTTGCCACGATGGTGTATAACTCTTTCAGCACCTGCAAGTTAACGAAATGCCTCTTAATGTAGCAACTATTCACAGGATTATTCAGAGATTCCAGATAACTAATCTACGATATGCATTATTTCCGCTCACCTTGGCCAGCTTCGCAGTTCTATGTACTTCCGGATCGTCTTGGGCCTGTGCCAACCTTCGCGTTCGCACTGTACGAGTATTCGTATTTGTCAGGGCAGTCAATTGCGTGAAGAACGCGTCCGATTGGATTTTAGCATCGCCAGGACCACCTTTCTCCTTCACTACACACGCGGTGCTACCGAATTTCGATTTACCATTCTGTATCTGTACTTGGTTCACCAAAGACTTTACCCGCCTCACTTTCTCCAAGTTCCTCAATAAGAAGCAATGGTGTTGTTGAGCGAAGCACCGTTGTTGGTGGGACATTGGCTTCAGCACGGGGGCGTGAATCAAATTAGAATCGCCCATTTTACGGGATTTGCAAATACCTTTGGAGTTAACGGACAGCACCGCGTTCGATTTACGTACGTTTTTCCTTGGTCTCCCGACCGATCGTCTCTCTGTCGGTTCCAATTGAGACGGGACAGGTACCATAGACTTTGTAACCCTCTGACTCTTTCCACCTGAGCAAACGAGAAATGCCAGTGCAGACAGCAGAAGAGTGAATCGAGGGAATCACGATATAATATAGAAAAAACGGACGTTACCTATTACACCTCTGCAACCGCTACTGCCGCACCTACATTCCTGCCCTTCGGATGGATTAAACAGCGCGAAATTATAATCGTACGTCAGCTCTTCGCCTGGCCTGATGTCTCTCGAGGCGAACAACGCCATACGCGGAAGACCGTGTACGCTCCACTTTTGCATATCGCAGTTCGGTTCGCAAGAATGATTTACGAATCGTCCGTCACCTCCCATACGATGCCCATCGATCACCAGACCTCCGTCTAGGTGTAAGCAATAGTGATGCGTATCGTTGGCGTACCTGCAATGCGAGAGGAACAAACATGTAGCTATTACCTAACAATTAGTGTTTCTGATTTCTCGATATTTTTTCTTTCCCGAGAAATCAGATCATACTTCTTGAGAATTCTCGAGAAATTGAAGAAAATATTAAAAAATTTATATTTTTCGAATAATGTTGATAATATTTATCAAAAACACAAGAAAACTAATTGTTCAATCCTGTCCAATTTGCACAAAATTTGTATAAATGAAAGAACTGATATTAAATATAAATGATTTTTATTTGATACAAAACTTGTGCAAAGCAAAACATTACTTTTTTGATTTAAACTAGTTTTTGAATTTCTTTTCTTTTTTTTGTGATAAAATCTTTAGCTGTAGAATTTTTTTTTCATTTCTTTATTTCAGTGGGTTGAAAAATATGAAATTCCTTTGTTGAAGTCCGGAATTTATCTTCTTCTTGGTTAATACTAAATTCTTGGAGGCTCTCTGCGATTGCTAAGTCTAATTGTTTTCTTAATGGTAATTCTTCATTTACTGGTATATTTTCCGAAAAGACTAGCTACTTGTTTTGCCGTTTTATACATATCTATATTGGATATTAAGTGAAAAACTGCGTCTTTTAAATTTTTTTGAAGAGATTCTGGATTACCTATGCAAAAATTTTATAAGGGAAGCAATAGTTTTAATATTTTTTCTTACGTAGCCACAAGAAACTCATTACTTAATTCAGTAGGTATACAATTTTTCTAAATTGTTAAATCAAGATTTAAGAGCATCTTCACCAGTCAATAATGTCGAATCTTCTCTACTGAGATTTTCTATTGCAATTCTAATGTTACTAATAAGATTTATTATCAATTGTAGATGTGTTTATACGTTCGCGATTCCCTAGACTTCAGTTTCTTGAGAAAAACAGTATTTCTCGAGAAATGAGAAACAAGCAATTATAAAATTTCTCGAGGAAGAATTCTCGAAAAAAAAAAAAAAAAACACTACTAACAATAACTTCCATGTGCTGGAGTGAATGTGTTACGCTACGCACCTGGTTGCCATTCTAGATTTGAACTCCCTTTCAGACACAACCTCCCCGACGTACTCAAGAATAAAAACACCCGACTTGATCGACTGTTGTGTCCTCACTCCCCATCCTTTATCCTCCGTCATGAATTTCTGCAACCCCGGCGCCCATTCGTGCTTTTGAATCTTCTGATTCTCGCATTTCTCGCCGCAGGGGCAAAGTTGCGGGGAGCATTCGCTGAAGACCATGCGATTGATGCAATCGTCCCCGCAACCACTCTCCGGCTTGCATTCGCAGGCTTGCGCCTCGTACAGCGTGGTCGGCTTCACGTCGTAATAAACGTTCGTACGAATTTTCCTATAAACAAACAAAACGTTAATACCTCACATTTTCTCAAGCACATATAGGTGTACGAGTTTTCTACCTAAATCAACCCTTACTTATAATTCCACGACGGTACCGATTCTCTGGTGGGCAGTCTAGACTGGGTCTGCAACCACCACAAATCGTACGGCAACTGGAACGACATTTTCCTTTGTCGTAGAAACTTGCCGCACTGGTACGAAGTGGACAAGACCGCCACGGACGCGGATTCATTCGCTTCACAACCGATTTTACTCCTCCCGGGTGCATTGTCGTTACTACCGCCACTGCCACCGCCTCTACCTCCAGCTCCGCCGTCGCCACCTCCACCTCCGCGTGTTTTTGGCTCGCAGTCGTGTAAAGCGGCTCCTTGCAAATAACGTTTCTTCCATCTGGATTGCTTCTTCCTGGTATGCGTCGAGTTGAAATGCGCTCTAGCCTCGTGGTCGCTGCCAATAATCTCGGCGTTCGGCAAAGCTTCGTTTTCCGTGTCGTATCCGGCGCTACGCAAACGCTTCATGTTCCTTGGAGTAAGACTGCAAGGACTCGAAGAGCCTCGTCGCTTTTTCTGACTTCCATTGAAAGATCCAGAATGCTCGGTTTTTATGTTCGTCGGGCAACCTGATCGTTCTAGCCTTTTCGTGTTTTCCTCTTCGTTCAGTTCAGCGATCCTTTTTTGATTTGAAACGTATATTTCTAGAGATTCCTCCAGTGGCGCGTTCTCGTCGTATATTCTCGAATCTTGAACCCTTTCACACTTGACCGGACAAAATCTGTTGGACGATGCGTTATCGTTTTCTGATTCAACCAGATCCTTCCGGACTCTCAATTGACAGGGGCGCGATTCCGCTCGCTCTTCCGAACAGATCCGACCAGACGGCTTTTCCTGCCCCACCGAATTCCCAGCATCAGGCTCGAGATTTAAGTTGGCTGTCTTCGACAGAGCTCGGGTTTCTGCGATGCTATTGTTGTTAGTATGCTTAGCAATATACTCGCACGGGAACGTGTCTCCTATCTCGGTTCTTAACACGCTCGGTTTACTGTCCGTCATAAGATCTTCGGCTCCCTCCTTGGACGAAGTATGACCTTCGACATCGTCCGCAGCTTCGTCGGTAGCCAACGTTCCTTTGGATCGGTCGGTCGACGTCTCGCCCACGTTTAAGGATCTCTTCTTTTTTTTCTTCAACGTGGGAAAACCGGTACGATTGATGGCCTTTCGTCGCCTCATTTTCTTCTTCGCCAAAACTAACACGGCAGCGGAGTTCAATGGATTAGGTACGTTCGAGGCGACATTATTTTCCGTCAATTTGCTTTCGCTCGTCGTTTCGTTTCCGTCGTAACTTTCTGTCCCGTGAAATTCGCCGGTATCGACTTTTATATACTTGTCTAAGCGACCGTGTTCCAACAGAACCTCGCTCTTCTCGAGCTTCTCCATTTGATTCTTATCGGGCTTTATTAATTTCTCCGCAACTACCTTTTCGACCTTGCTACTCTTGTCCGCGTGACTTTTCAGGTTCTTCGAATTGCCGGCAGATTTCTCCGGCTTCTCGGGTTTACCGTCACCCTTGTCGACTCTGTCGCTCTTAGCGGTTTTCTCCAAAACGGCATGAGTTTCGGCAGACAGCTTTGTGACGGTTACGCGAAGATCCTTGACGATCTTTTTCTTACGGCGCGGCTGGACCTCCGTTTGATTCAATGGTTTTTTCTCTTCCACCGAGTTGCTAGATGCTGTACTCGATTTACCGAGTACCGCGTTTTCGGAATCCCTGTGTCTTTTCTTAGGAGTAACGGGGACTGCGTCCTCTTGGCTGGACGACGCGGAACTACCTCTACCACCGCCGGCACCGTCACCGTCGCCATCGTCATCGCCGTCGTCATCTCCATCACCGTCTCCATCTCCATCTTCATCTCCTTCTCCATCTTTCTCTCCATCTCCATCGCCATCTCCATCTCCATCGGCTTCGGCATCGCCATCACCGTCACCATCGCCTTCGCCATCGTCATCGGCATCCCCATCGCCTTCTCCTTTGTCGCAGCCCCCGCTACCATCAACACCAACATTAATTCCAAGACTGCCACTGCCACCGCCGTACCTCGTTATCGTAGCCTCGATAGCTTCCTCTATATGACTCTCAGTGGAGTTGGTTTCATTGATGGTCGCGTCGGTGCAACTGCCGTTCGAGCTCTGTGAGCTGTGCGGGCTGGACACGTGGTAATGCCTTTTCTTAAGCGGCAACCTCTGTTCGTTCGAATTCGAATTTACGTTCGCGTTTGTACTGCTCTTCGAATCCGTGCCGGACAGTATTTTTTCCTTCTTCGAGCGCCTTTTCAGTTTCTGATCGTCGGTCGCGGTAACGTCGCCCTTCCTCTTTTTCGTCAGCTTTTTCACGCGAAAAATCTGGGGCAACTCGGAATAAGCGGCGTTCGCGTTGCTCCGCCCAAGGCTGCAGGACTTTGAAAACTCTTCGATCAGTTTCTCCAACTCTTGAATGACACAGGGATCGATGCGTATTGGATTCTTAGGCGGCAACAGCATTCGTCGCCTATGCTTGTGATGATGATGATGTTGTTTGTGACAATGATTGTGTATGGGCTGTGTCGCTTTGTCGCACTTGTTGCTCACGTTCTCAACTTTTTCCGCTTTCAACGCTTCGCTAACCGGCAGAGATATCAAAGTTTGAACACCAACGCCGTTCGTTTCGAAAGTGATGGCTGTCTTTTTCGTATTTTTATTCTCCTTCAATACGCGTCGCGTGACCGGCGCGACGATCTTCTTCGGCGAAGACCTTTTAGTCACAGGACCGGAGTGATTTCTGTTCTCCTTCAAGCTTCTCTTACTCGAATTCATCGTCTTCCTGTCGTTCGTTGTTCGCTCGCAAGACGATTGTTTCTGCCGTCGCAACGCGCTTGTCATTTTGCTCCCCGCTACTGGCTTATCTTTTCTCATTTTTCTACACGACTTGCCGTCGCACCGAATTACATCCTTACCATACTTACTCGACGTAACAGTCCTATTTAGGCACTTTACACGCGCCGGGGAATTCCCGTTGTTCCTTCTTCCCAGCATTTTCCCCTGCGAGAATTGTTTGGACGCGGTGCAGCCCCGTTTCTTTTGACAAACAGGCTTATCCTTTAACTTTCTCGTGGATTCACTTTCTCCTTCTTTACTCTCTCGAGCCGCAACGGATCTATGCTGCAACGTCTTTGCTTTGCCCTTCTTACTCAACTCCTCCTTCGAGATCTTTTGCTGCGGCAACGACGACGCTGCCTCCTTCCTATCGTTCCTATCGTTCCTTTCGAATTTCTCCGCCTTGTCTGTCTTCTCGATCTTCTCGATCTTCTCCGCGACGTCTGGCTTTAGTCTCGGCCTTCCCGGACCGCGGGGCTGCGTCGATACTGTTTTCGCCGGTCTACCAGGCTTCCGCTTCGGCGGATACAGAACGCGATCCACGTTTACTGCTGGCTTCGAGACTACGGTTTGCACCGGCGACTGCGTTGGGGCTGCCGGGCTTACTGGGCTAATCGCCAAGTGTAGCGGACTGTTATCCACCGACTGAATTCCCGAGTCCGGCGATACATTCGAGACGCACGGATATTCCGAATCGTTTAATTTCTTCCCTAATTTACTTCGCCTTTTCCGCGGTTCCGACAGCAGAGCCGTCTTCTCCACGAATTGTTGCAACAAAGTCGAACTATACACAGGTACTGGGTTCTGGTCGCCGTTTTCGCTCGTATCCGAATCGGCTCCCAGAGACATTCGTTCGATAGCTTTCGATACTAATCGGCCGCTTTCTGAATCTTCAAATCCATCAAACGGCGCGTCCTCGTGCTCTTGATCCGGTAAAATGGCCGCCAAATCTTCCTGATTGATTTCCTGAAGCGGTTGATGTGGTTGTTGCTGCTGCTGCTGTTGTTGTTGTTGCTGCTGCTGTGGTTGTTGCTGCTGTACTTGCTGCTGCTGCTGCTGTTGTTGCTGAGACTGCTGAGTTTGTTGATACTGTTGTTGCGAAGGTAAACGACCTTCCGACGAGTCTGAATCGTCGCTGCTGCATTCCGATGACTAAACAACAGAACAGAGATCAATGGTTTACCGATAAACGTTAGTCCTAGCAAAGGAAAATCTGCTCGAATCGCTAAACCCCACCGCGGACACGTTAAAATTAACTCGATGTATTTGCCGTTCGATCGTTTCGATCTTTACAATTCAACATTCGCACCCACAACAAATTACCTTCGCCTCGCAATTCGTTTTACTCTTTTTCGACGCGTTCCGCCTATTCTTCTCGCATCTGACTTTCTCCGTATCCTCTTTCTTCGGCCCTTTCATAGTGATCTTTAGTTTAAGCGCTCCCTGGAACGAAATTGCAAACTCTACCGATCAATTGTTAAATTTCCGAGAGGAGCGTTAAACGACATAGTTAAATCGATACATCGCCGTATCTATTCGATCAGCATGAGATTGTAATACACATACCGATTCAAAATTTGTCTCTTGAATGGAGAACGTTTGCTCGCTATGCTCGGACGTGCAATCTGAATTCGAACCTGTGTCCTCCTCCTCCTCTTCTTCTCCTTCCTCTCCCTCTTCTTCGCCGCTACTCTCGTCGTCCGAGTCTGAATTCGAGTCCGAATATGAACAACTACCTTCCGTGCCGCCGGAGCTATCGTCGTCGGAGTCAGAATCTTCTTCGGAGTCGACCGAATCTGTTCCTAACATACATAAATATTGTGCACGATGCAGCATAGACGGTTCTACGGAAAGCTAAGAATCACTGGCCGAGCCAGTCAATTAATCTGGAAGTGCAATGTTTTCGCTACCATTAGGTTCGGTGGTCGGATCCCAGCTACCTCCACCTTTTATGGCATCCATGTCAACAGTCGAAGGGAGTTCTCTTTCTTGCTCGCCATCGTTTTCTTCCCAATTCCAATTCTGCAGTTCTAATTCCGAAGGATGGTGAATAACGGCACTCCATCCCGAATCACCAGACATTTTTCGGCTTATCTAACATCCAGTACAATCGAATAGAATACCATTCCTTACAATTTTGTTCGCTTGTCCGGCTCTTTAGTAATTACGCAAAACATGTCTCCTTTAATATGTTCAATGCTTAAAAGTCAAACACCGCTGTGCAACTTCCATGTTACTCTCCGATTTCTTTCGCCATAGAACAGCTGCGCGCGATTACGCTTACCACATAACGACGTAACTGTAAAAGAACAGAAAATATGTGACCTTTATCTATTTTAAAGCGGACAACTTCGAGGAAGCGTCTAAGTAACTCAACATTTATTGGCGACTACAGCAGGGGGCAACAAAATGGGAAATAATTTCACAGAAGACTGGGACAAGAGGTGGTAGCTCATTATCAATCTGACCCTATATCCTCTCTGCTGTGTAAATTAACGGACCGATTCTGACAAGCGTAAATTTCTCGTCGAACTTAGGGTCGTTATGTTCGAAGGTAATTCGATTCTACGTTTTACATGGCTGAAAGCTGTATTCCCGAAGCGCGGGAGAACGCTTGCATATAACCTCGCGCGGAATCGAGTGTCAGCGGAAAAAATTACCATTACGGAAGGAGTGTGTGTACCTTTCTCTCGATATAACTGTTAGTCCAGGAATCGGTACCGATCAAAGGCAACGTCATCGAACAAACGTTGCTAGCTGATGCGCGCGTATTTCACCTAGGAACGCGTCGCTTTCCTGCACGCACGGCAATAGTAGCGACGACACGATAACAGCAGCAGGCAAGTGAACAACACGATAAATGGGATCGAAAAAAGGCAGAAATTTATCCAAAAGCTATCACTCTGTTTACATCGTCGATGAAGCACACAGAGATCTTCGGAGTAACATGGAATTGGAATGGAAGAGTGGGAGAACGTACGAGACAGAGATGAAACGAGCGAAAGAGGCACATAGGTAGATGTTGTAGAGGTAGAGAGAAAGACAGATAGCTTTCGGGAATTGGGTTGTTGGAGAGGGGGGAGGGGCAGAGAGAGAGAGAGAGAGAGAGAGAAAGTAAGAACAGGCGGCGAAGAAGAGGGAGAGAACGAGGGATGAAAAGGGGGGGAGAAACGTTCCGGATCGTAGAATGGGAAAAAATAAAAGGCAAGCACGTTATCGTCGAAGCGAGCGCCTAAAGCGGTAAAGAGTGACGAACTAAGGTGTAGGCTGCTAAACCGCGTTTAATGACAGACACGATACCATGAGACCTCGTCACTCCGCATCCAACGTCTAACGCGACAAAGATCCACGCGATTCTCGATCGACGATCAACCAACGATATTCTCGAAGTTACTTCGAACAGACAGCTGTTTCTGTTTCTCGGTCGATGCGCCAGGTGCGTCGGCGACAGGGCCCGTAGAAACTCCCGACGTATTCAAGTAGAACTCAAATTGCCGCGCCATCTGACGTTGGACACTATCGTTACACAATGCCACAGCGGTATATACAAAAATATGCGAAACTACTTTCTGCATATACCTTAGCCTGTATATCCTTAAAATGATAAATGTGGGAATGTATCTTCCGAAATGGATCTGAATCGAATTTCCTAAAGGAAAATATCTTGTTCGTTGTTGGAAAAAAATAGTTACTGGCCGGTATAATTGTGTGCCTGCTCCTTCGGTTTCCCACGTATTCTGATCCGTGTGTCAGGAAATGTTACATTTTATCGTCAAAGAACACGCATCTATGCACACCGAACATCACTCGAGTGAAACAGAGGTTACATGATTGTTTACGCACGATGCGACTGACAATCGCTATCGCATCACTCGTAATCATACTTGAACTTGTCGATTGACACTCGATAGATCGATAATCCACTTTGTCCAAGCAACTTGAGATCGATAATCGAGCTTAAAATCGCGCAAGATAGCAGATCAAGCCTCTTTATTTTTATTACTATTTTCCGAACGATAGATTGGACGCCTAGCTGCAAAAAAGATCTGGCTTTCGCGTTATCGATCGTTTTGCTATAAAATCAGAACTGGTCTGATTGTGAAATTCGGAATCTCATTGAATGTACATGCATATAATGATTGTCAGAAGCAAGGTTGAACACTCGGGAAGTCGCGGTAGGCGGGCTGGAAGGGAAAGCGACGCGTAAAGGTAAACTGCAAAGGATTCGAGGTTAAAAATGGCAGAGCATAGTAGCGGTTGCGACTCGAGTATTCCATCTAGGTACTTATATGCACCGAGACGAAGGGTGGTAGGAGTAGGAGTGAGTAGGAGCCTCGAGTCGGCAATATGGCTGACCAGATGTGCATAGGCAGAGTATCAGGGTGGTGTTAGTGCCGTGCGTTATTTATGTCGAACTATCGCAAATCTTGTCCGAATCTCGCGTGTTTTCATGGAATCGGTGATATATTGTGCAGGAGCAGGAATACGGCTTGCATGAAGGCATAGCATACGCTTCCGAGTCAAACAAACATGAAGTGAGTTCCACGTACTTACACGATACGGGATTGAAAGAGAAAGAGAAAGAGAACGAGGGTCGATCTGAGTCGAGTCGAGTCGAGTTGAGTTCATGGCTTCGACTACGATTCCTTTTTGTCCTCGGCTATTGTTTACGCCTTCAGCTGCAGGGCTACTCTTCCGAGGGCTCCGATTCCCCCTTCACACTCAGCCCTTGTCTTTCTACTTTCCTCCGGTCGGTTTTTCGTCGATACGATTTTTTCCAACAGAACCCCTACTGCTAGAAGTACGAGCCGCACCGGGCAGGGCTTCGATCACAATTTTTTATTCAGTACTTTTCAAGCGTCACGCAGGCTTCTATCAAGCTTCCTCCTTCCTTCCACATTATTCGAGCGTCCCTTTTACGCGCTTGTTGTCGCTTCATTTTTCGGTCCTGATCTCCGGTCTACTCGTTCTCGGTCTCGTTCTCGTTCTCGGTCTCGTTCTCGTTCGCGGAGATGCATACATACATACTTACACATATCCCTACTTGCCGAGGCTCGCAGATCGTGTTCCAACGCTTTTGTGTATCATAAATGAGTAAGCTCGACTCGTCGCTGTTTCCTCGCCCCCTATCTTTCCTCGTTTCGTGTCCGTTTTACATTGATGCAGTGCTCGCTTGAACGCTTCGCGTTAGATCGCCAGGGATTACTCTGCTCCATCTAAACTAAACTATCACGCATCTTTACAAACTCTTTAGACAAAAGGATTGCAATGCGAACATTGCTTTCCACGCATTTGTTTATGTTAGATGAGCAGACATCGGTCTGCACGCACGCGCGTCGACTATTTCGCGATTTACCCCGCGAACAGAAATTTCACTCGCCCTTTTCCCCGACGATTCCTCCAGGAGTGTTTGCATTTTTTACTTTAAACGGAATATTTTCACTATGAATCACAGTTAATACTTAGTAATAAATTCGATTCACAGAATTTTACACTCTGATTGGTGTGGCGTACTATGATTCATATCGCGGCTGGTATCGGAAAAATGATATCAGTATATCGTCGAAGATAGTCTAAAGCGTGATACAACCGGACGTCCGCGTGCACGTAGTGGTCGCGGCATTTCAGTTATACATATATAGGTATACATACCTTAGCGTCGGAAATGACATTCTCATATTTTTAACAAATCAACCGACCCTGTACTGGTCGAATGAAGAAGACGATGGTATTAGTTGATGAGAATTCCATGATTTCGTGGAGTAGGCAGGGCAACGACGCGAAACGCGTGCATGCTGGCATATTATGCGTCGCGTACCTGGCTACTCGCACTTACTCTGGCGACAGGAATACGTACCTAGGTGTGCGTGCATTGCTGTTTCTCGTTTACGACGTGCGCGTTCGATTAAAATCCCCGCGAGGCGATGCACCTTCAAAGTCGACGAAGCAAATCAGTTTTAATACTCCCATCGCTGTTCACGTTTGTTGTTCGCGAAATAAAAGGGGGTAGAAACGTAGCTGGCGCTGCGTAGAACTAAGTAGTACCGGAAATATCTGACGCGGTGGTCTGATCATACGCGCCAACCGGAGGAGGAAGTGGTAGTATCTTTTCGTATTTCGCTTCGTTCTCGTTCTGTTCCCGTTTCTCCCCGGTCGCGAACGATTCGACGGTCTTTTCACAGTGGTTCACGCATTGCAAGGTGAAAGTGATACCGAACTTAACAGTCACTCTTGCACAGAATCCAGTAGTTTATTGGCCGATAAGCCGCGCGTGGAAAGCTTCGCACTATCGTCTAGTTTTTCACGGGCAATCCACTAGCCTTCGTTAAACGTACGATCGAAGAGAATTTTGAGAAGCGATGAGGCGATCCTCGCATTGCCGCCCACTCCAACAATTCCGTCCACCGGAAGAATATCGATCGCGGTAGGAATTCTTCGCCGGCAATCTCGCGCATAACGAGCGAATTCGCGATTACTAAAATTCTCGAAATATATTTATTTATTATTTATTATTATTATTGAATTAACGGGAGAACCCTTTAGAATACAAAAATTTGAACAAAGTAATACAGTTGGTATAGCTTATAGTGAAAAGATATAAAGATAAATAAAATAAAAACAGAGAATATACAGAAAAAATATGAATATATATAAATTATATATTCTGGTTTACACACGCTAAACGCGACAAACTACAAAGACGCTGTCTATTTCTTATTCTTGTGTTCCAGCGAAGTGAGCATATCGTCGGCACGCGCGTCGGTAATGGTGTACGACGACGTTAACAAGAAATGGGTACCGAGTGGCAGTTCCTCGGGACTCTCCAAAGTTCAGTTGTACCATCATCAAGTGAACAATACGTTTCGCGTGGTGGGGAGAAAGTTGCAGGATCATGAGATCGTCATCAACTGCGCGATCCTCAAAGGACTGAAATACAATCAAGCGACAGTCACGTTTCATCAGTGGCGAGATAACAAGCAAGTATACGGTCTGAATTTCTCCAGTAAGGACGACGCCGACGCATTTGCCAGAGCGATGCTGCAAGCGCTCGATGTGAGTTTAAACTGAGAGAAAGAGCATTACCTAAGGGGAAAACTACATACAGTTTTATGCGCCTTCTCGATTCCCGATCAATAGTCATCGATTTATGCCCATCTAGATACCCAACTCTTTCATTAATAGATTACACGCTTCACCTAGGTGCTGAGCAATGGGAACAATATATCGAGGAGCCTTGCTCCGGCAGTTGGCTCCACTGCCCAGCAGCAATCTGTTTTCCAGCAACAGCAACAGAGTAATGCTCAATACGACGAAGATATGGGCTACAGGTTCGTTCATATCTATTTCTCCTTCATATTCACAGTTAAAGTCGGGAATCCACCGGGAAGCTAAGCTAAGCTAAGCTAAGCTGTGCTATGCGATGCGATGCTATGTTTTAACGTAGCTTTTGGTGGAAACGGTTCCATAAGAATGTATTGAAGCTAATTTTTCTAAAACGTAGCATGGCATAGCATAGCTTAGCTTCCCGGTGGATTCCCGGCTTTACCCTTACCTTACCGATCAGTGAAAAGCACTTGTGACGTCTTTCTTCCACAGAACTATGACCAGAGAGGATGTGGCAATAATTCAGGAGCGTAGAATGTCTCAGCAGGGTCAAGGTAGTGCGTCTAGTTACGCTTTGTCTATTAAGGCTCCCTGAGACCAACTGGAATATTCGCGGCGGCAGTGGATCCGTCGTGGTTTAGCAGTTTTTTATACGTGGCGGCTTATGGGCAGCCTTATCGGATCCACTCCAGGCCGCGATAATTCGCGTTGGTCTGTGGGAGCCCTTATAATTCCAAGAGATTCGCGAGATCGATCAACCTAACCCGTCCGCTTGTGCTTTCCTTAGTAGCAACCAGCAGTCCAAACGCGATCTCTCCGAGCTGCCCCCTCGCAACTCAACAACAACAACAGCCACCGCCATCTCAGCAACAGCAACAGCATCAACCGCCTCAGCAAATTATGCAACAGCAGCAACCGCAACAGCCGCCACCACCGCCTCAGCCACAGCAACAACAGCAGCAACCGCAACAGCAGCAGCAACAACAACAGCAACAACAGCAGCAGCAACAACCGCAACCGCAACAGTCGGGTCATCACAGAACTTCGTCGGCGCCACCAGCCCCGCAGCCTCAACAGCAAACCCTGATGCAGTCAATGCAACCGGTCGGTGGTCTGTGCACGGGTTCGGGGCAACTATCAAGCGGCCCCGCTCCTCCCGTACCACCTCCTCAACCCCCTATCGCGACATCAATACCACCTTGTCCACCAGCTATAATGAATTTCAACGCCTCTGTACCGCCGCCCCCGATGATGATGATGAATCAGTACGCTCAATCACCATCTTCCCAGTCGAATTTGTCGAATCAGCCGCAAGCTCAAGCGATTTACGGCAGTAGCCAGGGGAATCCGTACGGCGGCGCGCCGAACAGTGCCCAGTACGCGACCACCGCGATCATCGGGCAAAGTCCGTGTCAGTATCCCGCTGGGAATCAGAATAACTTTTACAATAACAACGGCCAAGTTGCCAACGTCTATCCGAGCGGACAGCCGAACCAAGTGAATCAGTATGGCGGCAGTGCTGCTACTGCTGCGGGAAATCAATACGGTAGTAGCAATTCGATCGGTCAGTACGCGAGTAGCGGAACAACGACGACCGGTCAGTACGGTGTTGGCGTGGGAGTCGGCATGAATATCGGCCAACAGAGCCAGTCGCAGTACAGCGTCGTCGCTCAGGCGCAGGCACAGTACGGCAGCAGCCAAATACAGACACCTTCCAGTGCCACGAATCCGTATGGAACACCGTCAAACACGGTGAATCAGTACAGCAGCAGCGTCGGCGGTAGCGGCAGTGGTGTTGGTGCCAGTGCTAATGGCAGTGCCAGCAGTGGCAGCGGCAGTTGCGGAGGCAGTGGAGGTGTCAGTGGCAGCGGCGGGGGTAGTGGCAGCGCCGGCGGCGGCGCTGGTAGCAATAACAGCAATGGTAGCAGTGGTACTGGTACTGTTAATCCCAGTATTTACGCCCCCATTGGCACTGGTGGTCCCCAACCACCACCCATGATGCCGCTGGCTGGCCCCGCAGCTCCACCTCCACCTCCGCCCCCGCCAGCACTACAAGCCAACACTGTCAATCTTAATCATCTCGCTGCGTCTGGCACTAGTGGATCAATAAGCTCCAATTGCACCACCGATCCACCACCAGATACTAACTCGCTGGCGGCTGCCCTTCAAGCGGCTCGCTTAAAAAAGAAGCAGGTTCGTATCGCTTTGCTTAGTCTAGGAACCAGTTTTTATTGACTTCAAAAATACGGCTATAGATTCGACCCGTTTGTATTTTCTTAATGTTTGTCCCCGCATAAATACTCAGCATTAGGGCTGGGACTATTCGAATAAGTTAATATTCGAATATGTTGCAAGTATTCGAATGCTACGAATAAATTTCGAATATTTGAGTATACTTGGATATTCGAATAGTATATTTTGCCAGATCTCCTTAATAATAAAGACTATCATTACCTAATTATTATTATTTGTTGTACGTACGCGTATATTTGCTCAGCATGTTGTGCCAATATCTATAAAACTAAAAAGTCAAAAATAAAAAATTTAAAAAAAAATTAAAATCGACTCCAAAAAAATAAAATGGCACTAAAAAGTCAAAAATAATTTTTTCCCTTATTTAATCTACGACTCTCGTATTTTTCAAGTCGGTGCCTCGTCATTTGCACCGCGTAAATCTGGCGCCGACTTAAAAAATATGAGAGTCGTAGATTAAATAAGAGAAAAAATTATTTTTTACTTTTCAAAGCAATTTTATTTTTCTGAAGTCGGTTTTAATTTTTCAATTACATATTTGAAAGTTTGTAAATCTTTTGGGACTTCAACGTCTCGCGCGCTTTCCTGCCTCGTGGCTGATCGTTGTTGCTTCGTTTTAGCCATCGCAGCAACCTGTGGAGAACAGTGGCTCGAGTACCAGCAGCAGTGGAAGCGCAGGAAGCAGTGGGAATTATGGTACATTAGGAAGAGGCGGAGCCGGCGGTATGGCTTCTATGATGGACGAGATGGCAAAAACTTTGGCGCGCAGGCGAGCCGCAGTGGAAAAGAAACAGCCCGAACAACCACCACAGGTACACGAATCACTTTCCCTTTCCCATTTTTCTCACCGGACTTGATTATTCCCGGATCTGACCTCCCCGTTCTTCCATTCTACTTTAACAGGAACCAGAAAGCTCGCCGGACAAGAAATCGTGGGACAAAAACAACACGTCGAACACTAAATTCTCGAACGGAGCTGAATCGCCGAAATCAGTCCGCAAGAGATTCGGTTCTGCTTCGGAGGACACGCTGTTGAAAGTGAACGGCGTTAACGAAGGAGCCGTGCTCACTGCCCAGGAAATGGAAGCGTTCAAAGTGGAGATCATCAAAGAAGTGCGCAAAGAATTTCAAAAGATGAAACAGGAAATCGTAGAAGGTAAATGGTATTCGAGTCGAGTCGACTCGCCTCTGTCGCGCATTTGCTCACGTGTCTCTTTCAACAATTTCAGCGGTTAGAACGGAACTGAGTAGAAGATAAAAGTTGCGACAAGGACCAGTTCCAAGTGTAATGCAGAGAGGAAAGACAAGTTTTCTATCAAGTATAAATCAGTCGACACGAAATCACCAACGGTCGTACACAGCCGTGTCTTTTACTACGTATGCGTGAGAACGAAACGCAATTATACCCTATGTATATCAAACGTGTACGCGCGTAAGTAAGTACGTTACAATCTAACCTAACGAGTGCTCTAAATGGACCGTATATACTTTCGTTGTTTACTATATCAGTGGTAGGCGACGTCGACTTTGGATAAAATCGGTTCTAATTCTGCCAATTTAACGCACAACTGATCACGGAATCGACTTCGTTCAATCGTACAATTTGCCCGTTACTGACGACAATTCACGTGCTCATTTTATTCCGTTAACTCCACGAATACGCACAGCTCGATACATTCCAATACGTGAATACATTTCGGCGATCCTCTACATTTTCACTATTCATCTACACCGTTTTTATACGTTTTTATATTTTTTTATCATCTCTCGTACGATTCTCACGAAAAAAAAAATTGAGAAAATTGATGTTGCAGTTCATATATATTCTATGTATCTATAATATAGCCGTATATACGCTGATCTGCACCGGCTTATTGGCATTTATCGCAATTAACGAAGATAAAAAAAAGAAGAGAGGCAGGGGTTTTAAGGGAAGGAGGGCGAATAGAAAGATAGATGTAGGAGAAAAAAAAGATGAGAACGGTGCCCATTCCGTAGAGCACCGGTGATTTATTTTCCTCTTCCTTTTCTTCTTTTCACTCTTGACAATGCTGCAATATCATCGCCGACATTCTATGTACAATAGCTACTTACTAGATGTTGCACATCTAGCTGAACACGAGTCACGTAAAACGAACGCGAACGAATCATTCTCATTTCATTTCGTTTGCCTTCGCCTGGTTTTCTAAGGATTTATAACTGATTTTTAAATTAACGCGGGTACTAAGTACGCAATGATACCTAATGTTCTAAGGTTCTTCCGATATGTCGAAGTAATCGTTCTTATTTTAGGCGTAATTGTATAAGTATGTATTACCAGCTCTAAAATTTTAATCTGGTTTCAGTCAACCGTTTCTAGTCGTATAAGAAAAATCAGCGGAATCACACTGTTCTCGATAACAATCACGGCTGAATCGGATGTTCCGGAGGCAGGAACATTTTTTTTTACTAAAAAATCTACACGACCTTTTCGTTCGGCATTCTCATCGTTTCACTAGTCTGTCGCAAGTGGCAATAGCTCGTGTAGTTCGAGTCACGCGCATGCATTCTCTGTTCGTTCATGTTCTCGCAGAAATTCATTCGCTTCTACGCGGGTTCGCATTGCATACTTCTCATCCGAGCCTTTTTATTCCTCGAATCGCACTTTTCTCGTACGTCGACACTCTCTCGTATCGATCTTCCAGTACGATAGTATTTACATATAATCATTTCACCCACGCCGATTGTTAATCCTACGTCAGATGCGTACTCCGCGGAACGAAAGGTGTATTCAAGCCAAACGGAACGTGTATAGGTACATATACATACATAGTTATGCGAGCGGCACTAGCGTAAGGTTCCTTTTAAAACCTTTCTACGAAACAACATACGATAATCAAAGTCTCGTTGAGGCGTGCCCTGGTTTTCTACGCATCGTATCTTCGTGTTTGTACGCGCCTCACGATGCTCTGCTCGCCGCGATCGATCTCGTGGACGTGGGTAAACCTCGAAACCGCACTGCCACCCGATTATACATATATATATATACATATGTATGCGTGTACCCAATTGTAAAATTTCACCGAACAACATACGTCTCATCGGTGGCTGCGTTCTACCGACGATTCCTTTCTTCTTTTACATTCTTTGACTGAAACTCTCCGCAGTATATGTATGTATGAACGAACGAATGTATGTATGCGCGCATGTATGTATGTAACAATTTATTGGGATCGCGTTGCGCCGTCTTCTGGAAGTAACGATGCGTCGGACGCGAGATTCCGGAGTGTAATACGTATGTAATTCGTATACTGGCGAGCACGGACGAAAGTACTCGCATGTATAGAAAAGTGCGTGTGCTCTGAAAGCGCGCGTGCAAATGTTTCATTGTGTTGCACCGCGTGCGAACGGGTCGGGGAGTTGGAGAAGGGCAAGAAAAAGTGACTAACACGGAGTTAGAGAACGGCTAACCGGAGAACCGACTAGTATTAGACGCATTTATATTATATTTAACATATGTATATTTATATATACATATATCATAGACGGATAATTTTAATACATTAAGATTGACGCGCGAGCGTCGAGAGTATTTGTTACGATTGAAATTATTTAAGGAGCGCGAGAGAAGGAGCTCGATACCGAGTCGGTTTTACGACACCGACGAAATCGAATCGAAATCGATGAAATATATCGTGTGTGTCCAGGGCCATTATAAAACGGTGTGTATTATAATTAACTGTACTAGCAGGCAAATACACGTATAAAGCAAACGTAAAAGTTACATGTGAAACGCTATTTTATGTATACAATACGTGATGGAAGCGGCGATGAGAGATTATCAAGTACTTCCTTCTACATATTTGCTAGCAGGCTTTCCTCGCGTTCGGTGATCCGCACACGGTTACCGTCGATTTATTCATTTCTATCCGATACAACGATTTTTGTACATACGTACGTATATAACAGCGTACAACGCATTCAGGCTTACGTTCCGTCGTGCACGGCGGCCGCGCGACTCGTCTTCGTCGTTTCCCGTCATTGCTTATGCGCAAGATTTCGAACGCGGCAGAGTTTCGCGCCTACGTCGACATCGAGGTAAATACACACGCGGGAGAAATTGGAGAATATGTTGATGTCGGGTTGTCGATGCTGTATGGACTTGGTGATGTCCTATGCCCTATACTATCATACATACATATGGTGTGCACGGAGATTGGGAGGCATCGAGCGCAAGTCAGAGAGAGAGAGAGAGAGAGAGAGAGAGAGAGAGAGAGAGAGATCGGCGCGATTCGGTTCAACGATGACAACGATGGAACGCATCTCGGACGCATCGAAGAGGATCTCGACGAGACCGCGTTGCGTATTTTGCTAAAATTTTAAGTAATTCGCGGAACGCGCGAGAGAAATTTGTACGAAATACAGATAGCAGCGTTAGTACGAGGAGTTGGAATCGATACCGAGCACACTGTTTCTTAACACGTATCTTGGAAATATTTGTATGTAAATGAATGACGAAACAATAAAAAGTATACGCTGAAGCTGTTGGAGTGAAGTTCATTTCTGTTGGTTCGCGACATCTTCCGCGGCTTGGTTTTAAGTAGGTATAAATTTTTAAACAATGGAGCGCTTAACTTTGGAGGGTGATAATATAAAATCGGAAGAAAAAAGAGACGGGGCTTCAACAGGAATTTTAAGTGGACCTTCGACTATAAGAAAATCACAGGCTTTGTTAAGAAAAATATTTGGCAACGAAGGAAAATGAGATTTACCGGAGGTATTGAAATCTTCTTCTTGCTCAAGTGGTAGGGTAAAACAGAATACCCACTTGAAAACCATGTAAACGTAGAAAATCTTTATTTTTATGATTTAAAAAGTATTTATTTATGTAAAAAAGTATAAATATATATTTTAGGTATAACTACTACAAATAAAAATAATAAAAATAAATATTATACATATAAGAAAAAATATTTTACCAGATCACATAAAAATTATTGAAAATAATCAAATACACTTGGATTTTTACACGAATAATGAATATCAACACGTGTATGGAGATGTTTTTAATTTCTTAGTGCATTTTAAATAAAACTGTTCATCTTAAAATTTTAGAAAAGAAGCGAGGATCAAAGTGCAATTTGCTAAGAGCTAAGAGCATGACGTAAGAAAAAAAATCAAAGAAACGAAGCTGGCAATCGCGTAAGGCCGTAAGGAAATGAGAGTGAGAATAAGAGAAAGGAGGGGCCCCGGCCGTCTTGAAGGGGAGGGGACCGAATGAATGACGCATATAGTCTAGCATGAACGATTGCCGTCGCTGTGTTACACGCACTCGTCCGTTGAATGATCGGCACTGCACCTTCTAGGCGCGTACGTAGATAAAAAGCGTATTTGTGTTCCGTTACGTCACGCCGTGGGTGCGACCTATGCGTGTTTCGGATCTCGTCGCGTCGCGCCGTGCCGTCCGTTTCCGATCAATAGGGCGAAGGGAATACGTATTTAGGAATCGTGGCGCGCAACTTGATCCAACGAAATAGGAGTCGCACAGTCCGTGCTTGCCCAGCTGAATCGCGTTCACTGGACGACCGATGGAGCGCTAAAACGAATCCTCGAGTATCGATGGCGATGGTTTACCGTGGGACCACGCGATCCTGTGTGTTCGTCTGTTCTTCTGTGCAATCGTGGTTGCCTCCGCGCGGCGACCGGTTGCTCGAAAGCGGAAGTGGACGAAGCCGCTAAAAGCACCGACCGTGAATCTCGTTTCGAACTGGTCAGGCGGGAACAACGGGGTCAGCTGTCGATAATGCCGCGTAGCGTTGGTGGCCAAAGAATCGAAGGAATTGAAAGGAGAAAAGGTAAATGCGGTAACGCGTGAACGCGCTTGCGCTCTAGGAAACGCGGACGACCACGCGACGCGTTGCTCGTTAACTGGGAAGACAGGGAGGGCAAGGGAGAAACAGCCGGTGCAGTGGAACTTCGTGTGACGACACGTACGCGGCGTGGCAAGCAACCGTAAGGGCAACGCACCGTTCGTTCCACTGGAATAAAACATACCTAAGCAATAAGACGTAATTTGTTGTGTGACAGACGGCACACGAAACAAGCCTGCCACGGAGTAGCCGAGTAGAACGCAGCGTTACCATCTTCAGGCTGAGCAGTCGTGGAAGAAACAACGCGGTTGCCGAGGATGAAGAGAAGGAGGCCAAATGGTTCGTGGTAAAGGAGTAAATCCATCGCGGGACACTGTTACGGTATCCGACCGTTCCTCGTAACTCGTAACTCGTAATTCGTAACTCGTAACTCGTCACCGTTTCTGATCGGCCGGCTCGACGTGGTTCGGCTCGGCCCGGATCGGCTGGGCTCGGCACGGTTCGGCTTGTCTCGCTTCACTAGTACGTAACAAAACTTGACCCATTCCTTTCGTTTTGCTTTCAGTCTAACTGTGTTGAGAGTAGATCGTGGACGCGGTAGCTCGCGCGAATACCGATCGACTGACTCGTGTCGAACGTACCGAGTCGCGTGAGTACGCGGCTGGCGAGAACGAGAGCCGATGATTCCACGAATAGAAGATGACGCGATACACGATATAGTCCCTCCCACCCAACCACCCAACCAGCCATCGGTAAAGGTACTTCTACAGCTGATTCCGAGCCAGCCACTAGCTCGCGCGACCCACTTGTTTTAGCAGAAAAAGAAATGCGTGCAGAAGCGTGCGCGTAATGAGGAGACCGCGACAAAGAAATTCTCTGTGCCTTATCGCGTACACGATGCCCTCGTTGGTTCCTGGAAATTTCTGGATTATATCGGTCGGTACATAGCCGATTAGCTGGTAGTCAACAGCTCACGCCGCATGTCCCGCGTTTAACTCGACCGTCAGTTTTCCATCGACCGAATCAACTGTTGAACGTTAAAGAGACGCGGGCGATTGTTGGTTGATAGATCGATCGTTGCGTGTTTCAGCTTCGAAGGGCTACGAAGGGATCGAATGATCGTGCCGGCCGTCGCGCCGCACCGCGTCGCGCCGTCACGTGACACGTGGAAGCGGCAAAGATCGAGGCGTTGCTGCCGCTAGCATTGGTCCACTTGGTCAGCTTCAATTCGCACTCACGGAATTCTTGAGCAATTCCCTACATGTAAAAACGCGGATCATCGAAATTCCACTATCATTGGCCTCGACTGAGTTATCGAGATCAGCAGGACTCGTCAACATTTTCGAGACCTACAGTAGATTCAAAAGAGAAGCGTGCATAGAGGAGTGAATAGCGTAGGCGTTAGACTGAAGCAATGGAAATGCAAGAATGAAGGAAGCGGACAGAATTGAACTGCAGCTGATCGGTCGATCGTACTATTTAGGACCACGAGCACGTAGCCTATGATAGGCGGTGAAATCGTTCGGAGGCATGGAGAGCAGAGGCGTGAAAGACGAAGGGTCGATCGGTATGAGCTAATCGTAAGGTAACGAAGAACGCCGCGCCGAGATCACCGAGCGGACAGACGCGTAGGAAAATCAAGACGGGGCAGTGCCGTAATCCTGGGGGTCCAGGGTTTCCGCATAGTGTATTAATAGCTGGGAATACGGCGGTGGTGGGGCGGTGGCTGCTCGCGTGTGAAAATAGAAAAGAATGTTTTTGGAATCCAATTGGACTTGGTTGGCCGAACGATGGGGCAATATGGCCGACTTGGCCGAGCGGGTGGACGATCTGATATGCAGTTTCGACTCGGCTGGTGATACGACCATGGATACGTTATCGATGTTGATATTCGGCTGGATGTTATTCGGATTGGTGGTACTGTGCGTCGGGAAATACGTTTACAATCGTTTCGTTTTGAACGAGGTCGCTCCCGCGACGGTGTTTGCCGCCAAGGACGGCTACGTCGTTCATGGTGATAACGTCGGTGTTGTTAGTGGTGGTGGTAGCTCTATCGGCAGCGGTGGCAAATCGGTTTTGCCCGGCAAGCAAAAAGTCCCCACTTCTGTTTCGGGTACTTTGCCAGCCGGAAAGTCTTCCGTAACGAGCAGTGGCGGTAGCGGAAGCAGTGGCGGCGGCGGCGGCGGTGGTGGTACCGGTTCCGGGCCCAGTCCCGCCACCCCCGGGACGACTTCCGTGATCGGTACGCCGCCATCGGCTTACGTCCCGCCAACTCCACCCGTTCGCAAACGCCTGACCGCCAGGAAAACTTCCGGCGCTTTGATTAGTCCGGCGAGGAGTTCTAGGAGCTTGCATCTGCCGACTGCAACGGGTGCAGATGCCGATGCAGTACGCTGGGTCAACGAGATTATCGTCTGGCTTTATTCCGATCCTGCGTTCCTCGATCAAGTATTGACTGTTTGGGTGGCCTCCCTCAACCAGTTTACCACCAACTCCGGCGACGAGGTGAGTCAGTGCACGCGATTCTGCCAGGAGCGGCGTTGCGCTTCTGTAGGTAACTAAGTACGTAGCCCGAAATTAATTCAAGGGTCCGATGTAATAAGGGGACTGGTGCTCGAAAATGGGAAAAATTATTGTCCAAACGCGAGGAAAGATTGGGAAATTAAATGTTAAACAGTATTTTACAAAAATATAGTGTTGTGAAGCAAGTCACGACACACATTTTTTTCTATTTACAGTTTGTTTATCCAATCATTACTATTCGAGACAACGTTACGACTGCTAAGTAGCGCATTATACGCGACGGCTGACTGTTGGTGCCGCGCGAGATTTATATATATCGTCATATCTTCTACAATTATTTATTAATCAGTGTGAAAATTGGTGAAAATCTTCCTTGTATATTAAAGAACAACTTTGTCGCTGAGAGTTATATGTACCTCAAAATTTCCTCGATACTTTTTAACGGCGAACGTTGAAAAACGTGGGTTATGTCCAGTATTACTTTTTAATTAAATATTATTACATTTTTTAACATAAGGGTTTTGCGCATACATTTTACGGCTTCGCTAGAGTTTTCTGAAGTTATGTTTTAAGTCTCATAACGATCCGTTAATATTTACTCAAGTTATCGCGATTTATGTTTAAAGAAATAATGACTTTGGACGATGGGAAAATTTTTGTTTATAATTTTTACCTCGAATAGTAATGCTTGGATAAACAAACTGTAAATAGAAAAAATGTGACTCGTGACTTGCTTTACAACACTATACTTTTTAAAATACTGTTTAACATTTAATTTTCCAATTTTTCTTAGCATTTAGACAATAAATTTTTCCCACTTTCGAACGCTAGATTCCTTATTTTATCCGACCCTTCAATTCAGGCGAGACTTCTCACGAGGAAATTTCCAACATTTCGTTGTCCTTACTATAGTAGATGTGCCAGTAAATGAACACGTACCAGAGAAAGGACATTTTTTATTAAAATGAGTAAAATAAGTTATTAAAATAAGCAACTAATTAATTAGAGACTTCTTCTAATTTCTTGCTTCATATCCAAACAATTTTTGCAGCACATGGAATCAATCGCGCTGCAAACACAATTTTATAATAGTGTTCATTCATTAGCCTTAAGCGTTCGTTTATTAGTGCGTTTACCCTAACAACAACTATGCATTTGGTTGGTCCGCGTCGCGAACGCCACGCCCACTACACGTTTCAATTATTGTATTCTTGTAGCACGGAGTTGGAGTGGAATTTGTTCGCGTTCTTCCCGAAACCCACCCACCGAATCTGTCCAACATCTTCTGCGAGTGTGATTCCAAAGACGACGTGGTATGTATCTTAAAAAATTCCCAATATCACGTGCTGCGGAATGATTTTATTACATCGTCGTTCTGTTATAGACAATCACCTGCGATTGCGAAGCTACCCCAGCATTGCAGTTGAAGGCGTTTCGTCGGAAAGCTGACAAGCTAGAAGTCAGCCACTACCGAGTGAACGTGAACCGTTTTCGCGCGCGACTCAACGTCATTTGTATCACCGAGAAGCTTCTCCTCGATTTGAAATGCGACGGCTGGCCAGAGGTTTGGCGTCTATTTTCTATTCCTCCTATTGGCTTATCTTTATCACTCATTAAAACCTTACTTATCCCTTCGGTTTTCGCATCAGGTGAAAGTCTCGCTGGCGCCTGTGGGAACGATAAAGAAAGATCTGGACGAGAACCAGCTGCAGGAAGTTGTGACGGAAATCGTGACAGCCGCGTTGCGAGGCACCAGTGTTCATCTAAATCTGTTCCAATATCCGAACTGCCCGCGCTTATGGCGGGAGCCGGTCACGCCCCAATCGGGCTTCTCAATGCCGGTCCATTACGACAGTATGGTTAGTTTGTGTATCCCATAAAACCGTTTGCACTGTGCACGGAGTCGAACCCATCACTACGGAGATGCGTCTACTTATTTCCATCAATTTCGCTCCTCGCAGAATACATCCACCGGCTCGCTTCCACCTCAGCGACAGCGGGTACCAGCTCACAGTCAACACACAGCGCAGAATCAATACATGACCGGTGACAAACGATTGCTGGTTAAAGTGGTGAGAGCGACGGATCTCGGGGGCGAGCAAGGCGCCGTGGAACCGTATTGCATCGTGGAACTAGACGATCCTCCTCAAAAGAATCAAACGTCCGTGAAAAAAGACACGCGAAATCCACTCTGGGATGAAGCATTCCTATTGTAAGTTCCAGCGGGAACAATGAATTATCCAATACAGCTTGTTCTGAATCATAGTTGCGCGCGAGAACTTCTCCAACGTCGTGTATTTATATCCGAATTTATTCGTAGCGACGTGCATCGCAACACGTCGGAAGTGTTGTTGGAGGTTTACGATCGTGTGAATAAGTCCCAGCGATTCTTGGGCTTGGGAATCGTCGGAGTGGACGAGCTTCTCGCGAATCCAAGTCAGCGGCAGATAATACCTCTTCAGAGCCGGCCCTACGAAGAAGACGACATTACGGGCACCTTAACGGTCGAGGTAACTATGAGAACCGATTGAACGGGGCAATTTAATCGCGGAGTCGGATTAACGCGTTGGATTGGATCGAGCTTTAGCCTACGATGTTCTCGTTCGACTCGCAATACGTATTTCCATTTTCCCTTGAATCGCGCGCAATCTCTCTCTCTTTCTATCTCTCTTTCTCTCCCGGCACCCCGCTGTTTTTCTCTTTCACTCTATCTCTCCCCCTCTCTCGTTTCTATCTCTCTTTTCTCAGTTTCTGTTCATCGAGGGTGCAGAGGTGCCTCAAATTGGGAACAAACCTTACAAGGTGAAGGAGACGATAAAGCCTGTGTCACCGACTCCTCGTATCTACAATCCGACAAATCTCATCAGCGACAATAGTCTGAATTACAACAATGGTAACAGCACACTTATCTTGTACGACTCTACCGTTCAATCCGAAGGGGGTAATTACCAATTACTTATCTGAAAGGCATTGAGTTCTTATTCACGAGTGTGAAATGATAGTGAGATCCCGTTAGTGCCTGACACCCCTGTTATGAGCCGCGACCCGCGAACCCCTGAACGCGATCTATCGACTCGACGATCTCGACGCGCTTCTCTCTCACCTGATTCACGCCGCAGGCCTGATATCCATTTCCTCCCCCCTCAACGTTCGCCGCTCTCGAATTCCTGCGCATCCCACACTCCCCGTAGATCGGACCGCGTTTTATCTCTCTTTTACTCGCCAACATCGGCTGTTTCCTACACGCGCACGCGACCACATACATATAGCATATAGTAATTCGCATGAGATATGTACACGTACGGTTTCTTTGTTTTCTTTCTTTACCCCTTTTCTTCTCCTCCGCCCCGTTCTGCAACGTTCGTGGTTAACACGTTAGCTCCCTTCACGCAAGTCAAATGTTTTCACGCCCGAGTGGTCGGCACGTTTCTCGACCGGCGCGACGATTATTCAGTGTTATTTCGGCTACCAGAGTACCGATATCCCTTCACGGATAAATATGATTTACATGTAAGAGTCATGGGCGTCCGCAGGGGAGGGCGAAAGGGACAGTTGCCCCCCTGGCTTTTGAGAAAAATCGTTTATTCTTGAAAACTGATATTTGAGCCGTTTATTTTGAAAGTGGCCTAACTCCATTTATACTTATATCAAGATATTTACTGTTGATAATGTCGGAAAGCAGTGATGAAGGTAATTTTAATTAATTAGTATTTACAAGTTCACCTCAGTTTTTGGAGAATTGCGTTGGTTGAATAACCAGTACATTTAATTAATATAAAGCTTAAAATTTAATATTAAATTTTAGAAATTATTTCCCCCAGGGGGAAGAACAGAACAAGATAGTGAAGAAGAAATAGTAACTAATGATTTAAAAAAAAATCGAAAAATCATTAGTATCCTATACGTATATTTTTAAATTCATTGAAACGCAAACCCTTAAATATCTCGATTTGAAGATAAATGGACTCAGGCCACTTTCAAAATAAACGGCTCATTTATTAAGTTTATACTAAAGAAGGGAATATTTTTAAACCTCGGTTTTAAATTTTTAATTAAATTGGCGCTCTAAAATGGGTTGAAAATAGCAAGAGGGGTGTATCTTTCTTTACCGTCGCCCCAAAGTTACCCTCCCCGGGAAAATAAACCTCCGGACGCCCCTGGTAAGAGCGTAAACATCGCCGCACGCGAGAATTCATCTGGTAAACGGAATGACCGATTATGCTTCGTAGAATAGGACGGAAGTAGAATGTCGTAACCACCCGTAACGCCCTTAAAAACAATTCATCTAAGTTTAGACGAAAGACTAGGGAAACTGATCGATGATAAAACGGAATTCGCAGACTATCTGATGAACGGCAACGTCGTTGACTCACCTTACAGAACCGGCCAGAGCAATGGAAACAAGGGAACGCTGATCGTGCACAGCCAGCAAAGGGTATGGTCGATAAACCTGCACGTTCGATAATTAATACAATTTGCGAATTTCTCTTTGCCCTTAACTCCTGTCGACCACCGAGTGGTGCATCTTTGCCCTGTGTTTTCTTTTGCAGCAACCGGAGCGGCAGGTGGTTAAGGTAAGCCATTGCTTGACGTGGTGCCCCATCGCTCTAGGCGCCCTCGACAACCCCGAAGCCCTCGGCGTTTTCGTCGCTTTCGTTACGATACTAACTACTTACGTATGCGCCTGCATATTGGACGCGCGCTTTCCTTCCATTCGGATATTCGCGAAGCCTCGCATTACAGAGATGGGCAAAAAATTATTTTAAATAAAAATTTCACACACACATTTTTATTTCAAATTATTTTAATTTAAAAATTTCACACACACATTTTTATTTCAAATTATTTTAATTTAAAAATTTCACACACACATTTTTATTTCAAATTATTTTAAATAAAAATTTCACACACACATTTTTATTTCAAATTATTTTAAATAAAAATTTCACACACACATTTTTATTTCAAATTATTTGAAATAAAAATTTCACACACACATTTCTATTTCAAATTATTTTAAATAAAAATTTCACACACATTTTTATTTCAAATTATTTTAAATAAAAATTTCACACACACATTTTTATTTCAAATTATTTTAAATAAAAATTTCACACACACATTTTTATTTCAAATTATTTTAAATAAAAATTTCACACACACATTTTTATTTCAAATTATTTTAAATAAAAATTTCACACATTTTTATTTCAAATTATTTTAAATAAAAATTTCACACACACATTTTTATTTCGAATAATTTTGTTGCCCATCTCTGTCGCATTAGCTCGGATCTCTTTGTCCCGTATGGTCCTCCTCTGTCCTCGGAAAAACGACTCGACTCCATCGATGGTAACGATGCTGAGCATCGTTCCGCGTGACCGTAAGTCCCTCTCTTTTCTATTCCCTCAATTTCTAGCCCGAGTTCATCGTGTACGTATCGCGTGGCAATTAAACCACCCACCCCTCTCATTCCACGAGGATTACTAATCACTGTCGGTTGGTTGAGTGGTGTGTGTTTGCTAATTCAACAGGTCGCACTGACGGAAAGCGGAAATTGGCACGAAATATCCCCGGAGGTAATTATAATTATACACACTCGTTGCTACATAGAAGACCAATTCTATATTTTCCTTCGGTTCCATTATAATTCTACTGTGTTTACATAACTGCAGTGATTCTGGCGGAATATCTGCCAGACGTAACGGGAATAATCTTCGGCTGCGTCTAACCGTTGTGTTTTGGTGGTTTCAGCATGGAGCGAAAGACGCCAGCGCGACATCGGGCCCGGAAAGTACGCCGAATTCTTCTAACTCTGAAGGTATTTCGTCGATAGCGGTCGTTCTTAAATTACGTAAGGCTTTTTTAGGCGAGGGAGTCGCGAATTTCTTACGTTTTCTTACAAGGAGGGAGGGGGGAGTCAAATAGAGTCTTACGTAATATTTTTTAACTTAATTTTCAATAAATACAAATTCCATCATTAATGTTCCAGAAGAGTTACTTTAGTTTAAACTTCCCGAAACCGAGTTAAATGAATTATACGTAAAAACCTTTAAAAGAATTTTAATAACTGAGAAAATATTACGTAAGAAGGTGGTTGCAATATCAAATCTTACGAATTCTTATACTGGGGGAGGAATGGGGTAAGAAATCGTCAAAATTAATCTTACGTAATTTAAAGACGGCCCCATAGCAGAAGATGATGTTTCTTTCTTCGCGCGAATAACTCGTAACCGTTTTGTCGCAGAACGAGGGAGGACGCGAAGAAAACGTCGGGACTTCTTCGGCACGATAAAGAAACGACTGAGCCGATCGAAAACGAGGAGCAGATCAGTTGGGCCAGAAGGCGACGCCAATCACGAGGATGCCCACTCCAGATCTATATCCGCGGACAGAGCGCGCGATCCTGGCTCCGGTACGTTCGTTAGACGGTCTGACATTCGGAGGATCGTTTAACGAGATTGTGTTTATCGATTTTTCATTGATAATCAGGGTAGTTTAAGTCGTATAAAAGCACAAGTGGGTATTTCAACAAACTAAGCAGTCGAAAAATCGATTTTTTTATTGCATTTTCCGAAAGAACTATCTATTCTGAATAAAATGCCGCTTGGTTTATAGTAAAATTCACAAAATTGTAGATTTAGCAGCTAAGAACGTCAAGCGGCAACCTATAGCGTCGCATTTGCCCAGAAACTTTAACCGCGTTTCTCTGGAATATTTTTTTTCTCTTCATTTTTTCGTGATTGCGAACGAATGGAAGTTCAGATCGACTTGGAAAAATTACAGGATGTGTAAAACATGTGCCATTTCGGCGCAAACCTCTGATATGGTCCGTGAAAATTCGAGATATTCAGAAAAAAATTGAGAAGTCACCGTATTTTAGTAGCGACTTAATTTTTTATGAAAATCTCGAATTTTTATCCGATCGTTCGAAAATTCAACGGAGAGAATGTCATTCTTTACGCCAACGCCGATGCTAATGCTAATACTAATGCTAATGCAAATGTTCAACTAACAAAATTAAATTGTGCAAAAGATCGTTTCCCTTGGATTTTATAGCTGGTTTATCGCTACCAGGAAGAGAAGAGCATTCGAGGCGTTCCAGTTTGAGTGAGGCGTCTGGTATAAGTGGAGCGTCCACCAGAACTTACGTCAACGAGGCTTCCACTCTAGTTCTCGAAACTATGGAGAACGGTATTAAAAAGTAAAGAGATTGTTATTTGAAAGCGCAAGAGTTTCGGGTGCACAGACAACCAATCACTGATACACTTTTACTGGTCTCCAGGCACTATTTAGTACCGCTGTCGTTAGCGCAGAAGAGTAAGTGGAGGAAAAAGGGCATCAAGCTCCACATATTCAACGATCACACCTTCATAGCGAAGCACATGACTGGGTAAGCGGATGATCGCGGTGGGTAAACTGGGGATAAAGGTTTAACGAGGCGCCTTTGATTTCAGCGGAACTGTGTGCGAAGTGTGCAAGCGGACGCTCGCGAGAAGATTGGGCAAACAGGGCTACGAATGTAGGGACTGCCAAATGAAATGTCACAAGCACTGTCACGTTAAAGTTGACACCACTTGTCCCATGTCTACCATTCAAAGCATCGAACTGTAAGTGCTCAGTTTTCTCGTTCTAATACCGAATCAACAACGTCGACGAACGAACAGAGCTACTACATAAGTTATGTATCTACAGTGGCGGAGGAAAGAAAGTTTGCATATCCCCTAACTTTATTAGAATTGATTTAAACGACATGACTTTTTTTTGAGAAGCTAAAAGATTAGTTTGCTAAATGACGTGTTTCGTCATTTTGAAAAAAAAGGCAAAAATCATTTTTTTTCAACTTTTTCTGAGCCTGTAATGATATATACAACTTACTTCAATCTACAACCTTTTTTTTTTAATTTTTATTACAGGCCCACAAAAAAGTTGAGAAAACTAATTTATTAATTTTTTTTTCCTATTCCGATCAATTGCAATTTTTTTCAAAATGACGAAACAGGTCACTTAACAATCTAATCCTTCTAGCTTCTCAAAAAACTCAAGTCATTAGGATTAATTTTAAAAAAGTTATGCGACTTTAAAAGTTGTAAAGTTTCTTTCAACGCCACTGTATGTAATAACAATAACGTAAGACGAAACGTTCGCCAAACCATTAGCTAATTCTGTTTTCTTTTGATTCGATTGTCGCGTAAGGTCTCTACTGCCAGTGCTCAGTGAATAGAAGGGGTAAGTTTGCGACGACGTGGCAATTCTCTGTACCAATGTTTCCTAATAATAAGTAGCTGCGCATGTACAACAAGTTGTCGCAACGTAATGAGCACCGATACGTTGCACCTGCTGCGCTTCCTGTCTTTTTAGCCGATTTCGTTTTAATATTAAAATATTACTCAGGTCGTCTTGTCCTCACTCTTGCTTTTCCAACTACGTATCTACTTACTAATAGCTCCTTTCTCATCCGTAGGTACTTAGACAACATAGCATTTTATCGATACATTTTTGCGCATCTCTTAGTACTTAGCGTTCGATTCTAACAAGTGACTTGTCAGTTGTGTGATTGCTCGTTTAGCATTCCCGCATTATCCACGTTATGTAACGTGCCTATCTGTGTACCGAGTCCTACGCGACCAATATCGCTCTAATAAGATGTCTCAATTGTTTCTAGAGCTTACATAAAGGTACCACAGCTCGAGCGAAAATCGTCCATCCGTATATGCTGAGCGAATCTTGGATGGCGAAGAGCTTGGATGCGACGCGCCGCACGAAACTGTTCCACCTGCTGCAATAAGCCCGTATAAGTCTAGGAAGGACGAATAACTTTTTCTCCTAAAGTTTGTTTAATCGAATCGCTTCCATTCGTTACACGTAAATACACACGTTCACAGTCGTTGGAAAGATCCGAAGCTAATCTCGCTACACGCTTTATAAATCAACTGTAAAGAATTGCTCGCGTATGTACGGACATCCCTGTACCGATTCGCCTCCAAGCACAGATCGCTTTAGAACGCGATAGCGCCTTTATACTATCCGCTGATTTTATACCCCTTCTGAACCGACACGAACGAACACGAATATGAACTGGGGATTGCAAATTTACCGACTTTTTCAAATACCTGTAATTCGGTAACATTTTCATTCAAAACCAGTAATTTACCGGTAATTTTTTGAGGTATTGAAAAAATACAAGTAAACATTACAAAATTTTTTTTAACACTAATCGAGCATTTTAAAAAATATATGCAAGTGAAACTATTCTGACCATAAAATATAAAATGATATAACACAGAATAGATATATTTGTATAACTATTGACATTACTTATTAAGATGGATCTTCATGACGAAAACGATTAAAAGGATCTTAACTTATATACATAATTAAATATTTTTTATTTAACAATTCTTTTTAACAAATAAGCACGCAAAAAAATATAATTTGTTCAAGCTTTGGTTTCGTGATAAAGCGCTTTTAGATTCTACATTTGTCGCTCGGATAGTCATTAAGAAATCATATGGCATTTGCAGATATTTTCTTTTTACTTTTTCTACTTGAAAATACGTCTATTTTTGATGGCTTGATTCAGATTTTTAGTTTTCTTTTGGATCAAAGTTGGTTCTTCACGAGATACTTCGGTTTTCGTCTCTGTTATTAATTGAAGTATTTTTCACTGATAACGTAGTAAATATAGACGGAATTAATGCATGTAGGGTGGGTGTACCAGTAAATGAACACGTACCAGTGAATGAACATTCTTTATTAAAATGAGTAAAATAAGTTATTAAAGTAAGCAACTAATTAATTAGAGACTTCTTTTCATTTCTTGCTTCATATCCAAACAATTTTTGCAGCACGTGGAATCATTCACGCCGCAAACATAATTTTATAATAGTGTTCATTCATTAGCCTTAACTGTTCATTTACTGGTGCGTTTACCCTATGCGCTTCATTGCTATACATAATTTATAGAATTACCGGTAAAAATTTGAGGGTATTTCTCGCGATTTACCGGTATTGCAATCCCTAATATGAACCGCGTTCCATATAGGTACTTCAGTACGAACGCGAACGCGAAGAAAGAGTACAGAACGGGCGGGAACCGTGCCGATATTGCTGATGTTTCTCCCTCGATGAATCGGAAAAATTGTTCTGCATTTATAATAGTTAGCGACGGTAAGAATTCATAGCGCGAGCGCAATGCCGTTCAGCGTTCGTTATTTCGTGAACATGCGAAACCTATAACACGCGGTCCAACTAGGGCTGCGATCCGTCCGGGTTTCCCCGAAGTTTTCCTCTTTTCAAGAGCTTCCGGTGAGAATTTCTGTAGCAATCCGAATTTTTCGACGCTGCTCGCTCAAACAGTCAAACATTTTATCTTTATTTCTCGATTGCGGTTACACTCCATAATTTACAGAAATTTTTATCTTGGGATATCATAACCTAACACAAGAAATACTTAAAAGTGTCCGCAATTCAATTGAAAATGTCCGGGGTTTTAATGCTCTCTGTCCTAGGTTAATGATTTCACGGATAGCAGCCCTAGGTCCAACTTACCTACCACTATACTCGTCCAGTTAATGCTATCAATTCTCCTATTCACGCGGCAACAGCATATACACCCATGTAGCCCATTCTCTCATCCCCCTTTCCTTCTTTTCTCTCGTTCGTTCTTCTAAGATTCTAAGAGAATCCGATACACGCGAATCGCGATAGAGTCGCGATCGAGGAATCGGGAAATCGAATATGTTGTCGTCAGTGCCTCTAGAGTCTAGACACTATAGCTTCCTGTAATCTCTGAAATGCCGTATCTCTATCCTATGAAAGTAATACTTTTGACAATATTTTTTACGCTATACAATGACGAAACGATCAATCGCAATCGAACATTTGTACACGCACACTCCTGCCCATGTACCTTGCGTACAAAACGCATCGCGCCATCGAATGTTGCGCATTACCGGTTACCATTACCGTTGTTGTTGTTATTATCACCACCATCGTCATCGGCGGCAGCAGCAGCAGCAGCAGCACTATAACTATAATTGCTATTATCAAGATCAACATTGGCATCGTCATCACTATTATTATTGTAATTATCGACATCAGGACGCAGAAATTTTAGGATTACGACCCCGATGCGCGGACACTAACGGAATACATAAATGTTACGATAATGATAATAATAGTGTTATTGTGTCACTTTAAGAGAAATAATATATGTATTATCTTACGATTCTATACCGTTCGAAGGTCTTTTAAACGTGTCTGCATTATTCCCTTACCTCCTCAATTCCCTCTTAAATAATTCCACTTGAATAGCTGGGCTAAAAATCTAGAAAAAGTATAATAAAAAAAAAGAAGGAGACGCGACGGTTGGACAGTCGAGTAAACAGCAGAGATGGAAGTTGACGTACCTATTCCGAGGAAAACGTAGATGTTCGGAGGCGTGGTCGAAAGTGGTGCAACGTGCAGCGTGCAACGGTGACCTAATTTGAGGTTAAAGCTCCAATTTTCGCGGAGTTTCAGCGTGGAGGGGGGGGGGGGAACGAAGATGGGACGTCGACGACGACCGTCCGCGCGCTGCGCCCCGCTGGTCACCATGACGATATGACGTAACAGCTACGTCATTGAGAAAGCGCAACGACCTGGCCGTACTTACGTTCCCCGCATCAGCGTTGCCGACGTTGGCGACGGATCGGTGGCTGAATGGGCAAGTGCAGCGGATTTTCGATCGTCCCAGTTTCAATTGATGGGTAGATACGTGGCGCTGTCATCGCGACGTGTCTCCAGCCGTTTATGCCCGTCTCATCGCGTGCATCCCATATACCAAACCGTTGTCCCTCGCTCGAACGGGGCCGTGTCGCTAGACTTCTTTGTCCCGAAGACAGATAGAAATGGAATATAGGAATGCGCGTACGTGGGCGCGCGAGTGCTCGGCCATCAACGAGTTCAAAGGAGAGGGTCAGAGGGGTAAGCCCCAATCGAGTTTATTCAATCGCCAGCTCGGAATTAGGACACGTTGTCGGCGACCTTCTCAATGATGTGTATGACGTCACTAGTTTCAAAGGAAATCTAGGCCAAACGAACCAAGGAACGTCGCAACGATCGTCCTTCCACCGTTGCGATCCAGCCGTCGCGATCAATGGGCCTGTTCGAGTTATCACGCGTCATAGATGAAGGGACACGCTACGGGTTAAAAAAATACAGCGACTACGAATTATATCGAGGATCCCTGCTTATTACGAGGCGCGTACAGGAGCGTCGCGACTCGCCGGGTGAACGGAAGTCTCTCTCACCCGGCGAGGCGATCCTTGAATGAACTATGGTATTTCATAGCTGGCCTGAGCGGAGATCTAGGTCGAACAAGGGTCGTGAATGGCGTAGCTTGCCAGGCGTGACGTCACGGGGTGCAAAACCCCTGCAAGTGGGTCACTCGTTGGTTTTGTCATGGCCGTGGGCTATAAACGGACACGGGCCAGGGATGCCCTTCGCTGTTTTCACGCTTTCCGTGAATCGTGTTCCGGCATGAAGGCTCCTCGCGCGCGCACACGCGTATACGTAGAAACCGTACGCGCTTGGAATTTACAATTAGCTTTGAGGCAGCCCGAGCCGAGTCGCGGCAAAGATAACTGAGCCGGCGGAGGGTGGGGAATCTCTTCGAGGAAGAACACGAGTGGGGGCTTATTTCCGAGGATATTCGATTCTCGATAGAGATAGGAATTCTATTTAGAGAGGGCATTCAGAGAGTTAGACGAGCAGTTTAATGAAAAACGTTTATTTGAAACGTAAACTACGAGTATCGACATAGGTAATACTTATATATACTTAATACAAAACACTCAGTCCTGAGAAAATCTCTTAGTCTCACATCCCTTTGCATTGTCACGCATTGTTCACTCATTCTCGCATTCTCCACGGCCACTGCGCATACGCGAAAACGAATTTATATAAATATCTAACAGTAAGTAGTACCGCGTTCTGCCTCCTCGCCCGCAGAAACGTTGCACTTTAGAGCACGTTTATTTACCATGTGCCAATTGCTTCGTGACGTATATGTATACCGTGATATCACGCGGCAAATGTTTACAAGGCACTAGAAGTTCGATCGCGTATTCGATCCGCGTATACATACACGTTACGTTAGATTTCGTTGGCGTTTTTTTTTTCTTTTTCTCTTCCGATAGAGGAGGACCCTCGACGACAGATCCGTTCGACTCGATTCGAACGATTAAAACCGACGACGGGTCGGAATCCGTTGTTTCTCTGTCGCGAGTAGTTGCGTCGAATGGTGATATGTTTAAAAGGTATTCTCAACGAATAAGCGACTGTAACTTATTCGAAAATCGTGGCGACCGAAAGTTCAGGTCGCACGACAGAGATCCGGCGATTTACCCGGTCCGGCAGTTGCGTCAGATATCTCTGCTGCCAGTCATAGATACTATCCGATAGGCGATCTCGATACGCCTGCGTTGCTAATCGGTAATTGACTCGCATATAGCTATCGCGACCACCCCTTCGCGATACAATGTTTACGGATAGCGCGAGCGAATTTCTCGATTTCTCTCGCCGCTATTCCACAAAATTAGGTCCGTGTGTAAGAAAAATGATCGCTTGGTCGTACCCAGTGTACAGATATTCTACGCTTGTTTCCTCTTTTTTTCTCTCTCTCTCTTCCCAGCCTTTTATCTTCTTTTTTCGAGAGAATTGTCAAGCGTTAATTCGAGCACCGAACTCGCTGGCGCCTGTGCGTAACTGAATTATAATATCGCTAATGCACGCGTTATCGGTGGCTGCACTAATCGAGCGCTCCTATAAGAGGTACATGCACACTTGTACGACTACTTGGGTTCCTTCTACGTGATCTATCGGATTTACGAACAGCTGCGGGTGCACAGTACACGCCCGCAACGTTATCGTTAGTTTGCTGGATCGCAGTTGCGTTCAACGAAGCCGGACGCTTTTTATTCTCGTTTAAGCTAAGTAGCTGCTCGCTGTAGCCTGGATCGGTTGAACGAAATAGTCGACGTACCGAACGAGCTGCAGCAATGATCCACGAAAGGCTCGCGGCGAACTGTTTCTATAATACAACGCTACCGTGTATTCGTATACTTTTCTCATTCTTTCGGCAGAGAGAGGTTTGAGAAGTGTGGCGAAAGAGGCGCTTGATGAAGAACGAAATCGGGAAACAGCATCGTCCAGTGGAAGGCAAGTGGATCGCACGGGAATGTGTGATTTTGGGGGGCGGTTTTTGGGAGGACGAAGGGGGTGAATGAAGCGTAGCTCCCCCGGTTGGATTGGAATCCGCGGAGCGATCGGGATCGAAGTGAGCGTCTATCGGTAAAGGCCGACGGAATCTTGACAGGAGCGCGGCATCGAGAGTGGCTGGGCGACGTTCCTCGGGACCCTCTGCGTCGGTAAACCCGAGAGGCCTCTGATGTAAGTGTAGGATACCGGGCTTCGTAGGATTCTCTTCGGGCTCTTCTTCACGTGCTTGTTCTCCTTGCCTTCCCTCTTCGAGGCGATCTTCAGGGTCTGGAAGGCTCTTCGGAGTGTGTCGGCGGTGAAGGACTTCTTCATGGAGTCGCTGTCGCAGCTGCTCTGTGCGTCCGAAGGGCTCGGCGAGTAGGAGAGAGTGTCGGACGTCCGCGGGATGCCTCTCACGTCGCCGGGACTCCAAGACCGCGAGGACTTGGCCCGGACGCGGTCGGAGCTTCTCTGGACGTTGGAAAGACGTTCCTGGGAACGAGTCGGTCGACCCCGGAGCCGATCTAGGTAGCAATTGGCTCTCGGGGACCTGGTGGCCCGACACAAACGTTCGCCGCTACCGCGACGCGACAACCTCTCGGCGCTCCCGGAACTTCCGCCGCTACTGCATCCGCTGTCTGTGCTGCACTCGTCGTCCCCGAACTCTTGCTGCGAGGACCTCACCCTCACGGTCGAGTCGTTTCTTCGTTTATTCTCGCTGCTCTGCCTGGACTTCTCGCGGCGACGAGCTCTGATCTCCGGATCGGTAAGCCTCAGCGTCTCCTCCATCGTAGACGCCTCTCGACGCTGCTTGAGCTGTTGGATCGAGGTCACAGTCAACTTGTACGTCACTGATGCGGTCGCTATCCCTTTATTGGTATCTTGGGCAGCGATCGCGTCGGTATCTCAACAACTATGATACCACTTTTATCGTGTTTACACTTTTAAGGGCTTCTCTCCCTCTGAGTACGAGAGAATTCTCTTTCTCTGTCTCCCTCTACTGCTTTCTCGTTTCTCTTAGCAGCTCCTATCCACGGAACGTTAAACACATTCACGCGGTGGTTAAATAGGAACGCACGGACTTAATGTGTTACTGCCGTGTGCTTGTTACGAACGTTTCGCGCGTTCACGAGGGTGGACTGAGAGTCGTAGATTCGCGGTCTTCTCTTATATAGGTACTGTATCGGCTTGGCGGAGGGTACGCGCATGTCCTCTGCTCCACGTGAGGGTACGAATCGTCTCCGCGAGGATGCGGTATCGCCACGAACGGGATGAACGTGTACGTAGCGCACGTATCGCGGGAATGTATTCTCGCACCTTTCAACTAATCCGTGATCCACTGATCGATACGGGCTCCCCAATCACCGGCTAGATTCATTTCTTTCAATCAAACACTGAAGTGTTGTTGTATCTGTGTGTCGGAGAATGATTATTTCTTAAGGGGAGGTTCCGGTTTAAAGTCGATTTTTTTTATTTTGTTTTTCGAATGTTCAGCTTTTACGTGTTTAAAAGGATTTTTCGAAATTCGTAAAATTCTCGAAGTTGTAGGCATTTGAGTAGCGGCAAATGCCTAAATTTAGTGTTCTCAAAATCGGTGGAACCTTTATCTCCAAAAGTTACTATTCGATTCGACTGAAACTTTTCTTTATTTTGAAGAATATACTCCTGGCTCGTGGATAGACTAGTAGAATTTAAAAACAAAATGAAAATTTATCAGTTTTAAAGGCGTTGAAAGAACAAGAAATATAGGGAAAAAGTGATTTCAACCTTCAACTGTCGTTATTTTCTAAAAAAATGTAATTTCTTGTTTTTTATTTCACCCCAATAGTTTAGGTGCCACAGCTTCCACCGATTTAGATGAATCTTTTGAGGCCCCGACTTTAACGACTCCCCAGTGCCGTCTGCAATGCTTAATTATAAAACAAAAAATATATTTCCATAGTTTAAGATATCCTTAATACAATGCAAAAAGTCCCATTAAATTATATATAATAGTTTTCCTTTAATTAATTCCTAAAGATCACCTATTTTTATGGGCTCTAGATCGGAACCTCCCCTTAAATATACTGTCGACCTGTTTCGCATCATCGTGACAAAGGGGAAGCAACGGACCTACTTTGCTCTCAAACATCTATCGATCATTCCATCGTCGATAATTGAACACACTCTCTGAAACGCGTTCCTTACATTTAGCAATCATGTGATATGCCGAGAAGCAGATGAAGAGAGCACGTGGGGTAGGGGTGGGAATGAGGGCAAGAAGAGTAGGCACCGTATCGCGTCTCGAGGTAGGTATAGGTAGCTCGTCGAGGTCGGCGAACTCGACGGGACGATCGATGCCAGGTGGGGGGTGCACCGGCATCGGCACCGGCACCAACCAACCCCGATGGTGCATCGTTGCCAGTGCCAGATGCAGCCAGACAATCAATAAACTAATACATAGAAATGAGCGGAAAGTGTTTCGACCAATAGAGACAGCCACGTGTATACATATTGTATTTGGGATGCTGCACTAGTGTCGTCGTTAAAATATGTATGGTAAAAAATCAAATTTTTAAAAATTTCTTCTGACCCTCTCAGAAGCTTCCAAATAGTTTAAAAGAGTTTCGTCTAAAATTTTGTTACAATATATTAAGGATTATAGGTCGCTCAATGGCAATAAAATGTTACTATTTTGGTATAAATTGATAGAACTTTTTGCGATAAGGACAAAATAATTTGATTAACTTTTCAGTGGGAGTATAACATTAAAATTTGAAACTACGAAAAGGGTTTATAACGAGTGTGTATTGTATTGTGTTGTGGCATAAGGCTTTATATGCACATTTAAATTTCTCTCATCAGCAACTCTCGAATCAGATGCAAACGCAAACTCTGACGTACATTCTATTCAGGTTCTTTTAAACGTATAGATAAAATTATGATTTCGGATTCTGACACATAAATATTCGGCCCCGTTTCATTAAAATTGACAAGTGACAATTACGGAAAGTGTCAGTTGCCAAACTTGTGGTACATGCGAAATATAAAGTCCTTGAGCGACCTTTATATATCAAAATATACAAATAAAAAACACGAAGATATTTTTTTATTGAATAGAAGATTTTAAGAGGGTCAGACAATACAAATTGAAAACTAAGGACCAACCGTTAGACTGCACGCGTTAGGCAGTCGATAAGAAACGGATAAACAGATCGACGAAGAGACGATCGATCCCCGAGCGATTCTACGGCAATTGGCCGCAGCTTTTCATTCGTTTGCGTACGTGTCATGTTGGACTTTAACGCGAATCGCGGAGAACGATAACGGAATGTGAACACGGACGGAAACTGCCCCTCCCCTTTCCATCCCTCATCGCAAGGACACTGCATTTACCTTTACGTAACCATTTGGTATTGTTGTCAGCTGTTGTGTAATTGTGATAGCTCGCCATTAGTGAGAACAAAAGGTATCGCAGTGTGCCCCGCGCGACTGTGAGCGCTCACACCTCGCCACCACCCTCCAGCCTTTTATCGATGCAATTAACACGTCTTTGTTCCACGTACGCGTAGCTACCTAACCCAGAGCTACGTTGTGCGTTCCGTCAGCGGTGAGTTTCAGTTTTCCCTCGCAACCGCAGTGGATAGTTGGATACGTAGGGGTGACCGGGGCTACAAGTTCCGAGGGGTAAGTTGTTCCGACAGTTCTATCTTCAAAATCAAAAAGAGCGTTGTACTTTAAATTATTTTTTCCGGGTAAGTTGATCACGCCACTCTGTGGAAAAAATAATTTAAAGTACAACGCTCTTTTTCATTTTGAAGATATAACGATCGGAACAACTTACCCCCGAAATTTTTAGCCCCGATCTCCCCTACCCGTGAAGCCGGGAATCCACCGGGAAACTAACAAGGAAAGACTCCGAACCCGGAAATTCAAAAAATTCTGAAACTTTGTGGATATATAGAGAATAACCTCCTGATTACAACGCAATTTTTTTTGCTGCCCAAAATCACTCTAAGGGGGTGAAACTTAACCCCTGAAAATCTGGTTATTTGCCGATTTTGTGTTATAACTCGCGAACTGCACGAGATAGAAAAAAAGTTTCAAGACAAAAGTTACTTCTTTTAATTAGATCTATCATTTGATTAAAAAATTATTTTGCATTTCACGAATTACAACACAAAATCGGAAAATAACCGGACATTGAGGGGTCAATTACACCCCTTTAGAGTGATTTTGGGCAGCAAAAAAAATTGCGTTGTAATCAGGAGGATATTCCATACATATCCACAAAGTTTCAGAATTTTTTGAATTTCCGAATTCGGGATCTTCCCTTGTAAGCTAAGCTAGGCTCCGCTATCTTCTAGCTTAGCTTTCGGAGAAAACGGGTCCATAAGAACCTATTGAATCTAATTTTTCTGAAACGTAGCATGCCATAGCAAAGCATCGCATAGCTTAGCTTAATCCATCGCGTCGCATCGTTTCTACCATAACGCGAGCTTCTCCCTAATCCTTTCGGACTCCCATCCCACAGCAACTATAGTTGTAGACCATAAGCTCCAGACGTGACTATTGTCACAGTGAAGCCCGCTTAAACATATAACAATTTCGCAATCGCACGCGTGTAAAACTGTAAACGTACCTACGTACGGGTGCATACATGCACGCGCGTACATATGTACACGATACATAGGTATTTGTATGACATAAGTGGGTGGACAGCGATTATTCGGAGCGTGGTTACGCCTACGCTGACGCTCATATAATTGGATTGATAAAGTAACGACAAGTCGCGTAATCAGCACACCGCGATAGATGCCTACTCATTAACGAGCAAGTAAACAACCGCTGGTACGTTAGAGAGGGGAAATCAAGCGAGGATCCGAGGGGAGGGAATAGAAAGAGAGACACACGGTTTGCTTTTAAGCGATTTTATTCACATCGAGTCTAAGAGTATAAAAACATTGAACGGAGAATCGAAGATAAACGGATGCGTAATTACTGATCGTGGGTGATTAGAAAAGGAGTGGATCGGGTGGTTGATCGATCCGGTCGGTCGGTCGGTTTGTCCATAATCCATATCGGGCGATTAGAAAACGAAGTTCTTATAGATTGGTATGTAGCCGGGGTAGGGTAGCGGTGCCGGGTAGTTCGCGTAGAGGATCGGAGTGGCGATGTTAGGCAGAAGAGTCGGATTCGTCGGAATCACCAACGGGCTGATCAAACCACTTGGCGCCGGTGCTGGAGCTGGAGCTGGGGCTGGAGCCGGCGCCGGAGCTGGGGCCGCGATCGCCACCGCCAATAATCCCGCGAACAATACCTACATTCACAGATTTAACGTTAGTTCTCTAATACCAAACATGTACCCAAGTAAGCAGGTATTACTACTTAAATTACTACTTCGATCGAAATCGATGGACGCAGCTGGTAGTTGCTTTACAGTTTACACTCACCGTCTTGAACATGTCGGCCACGTGGAATGAGCAGATGAATCGATGGGTAGATGCGCTAGGTGCAGCTTCAAACGATGATACTCGAAATCGGGAGGAATCGCTGTTTATATAGGGGAAACCGCCACAAAGATTCTCATGTTCTGCATCCCCCTTCCCTCTGCTCGGCTCGCAATCAGTCTTTTTAGCCGTTTTCCCCGTACCGCGAAGGGCAACAGCCGGTCTTCGGAGCAGCCCGCGAACGAGTTACTCGCGGCCTTCTTGCCGGCCGTTGTACTTTTTTCCCCACCGGACCGGCCAATCAACGTCTCCCTTCGGGACTCCCGGGAATGTTTTTTGCCGTCCATCGGCCAACTACCTAGCATTGAATCCTGGATTTCTTCAAGGTTGCGCGATCAGGCGTGGTCCAATGATCCGTGCAATTTCCACTTTTCTCAAGCTCGCGCGCGGACCACTTTTTTCCCCTAAAGCGCAAACAGGTTTTCCCTTTCCATCGGGCCACGAGACGGTACCAGGCGACATTGCCCTTTGTCTGTTGCCGAGAGTGTTGACTGCGGGCAAATTCTCGCCCACGCAACAGCAGATTTACGATCGCCGGGTCGCACTTCCTTAGGAACCAAGCCCGCTGACAAATCCTCGGGAGGAAGTTGTAGCCGCGCGTCAATGGGACATCTCCCTGCGATTCGCACGAATCCAGGAATACACATCTGCATAACCGAGCATCTATCGATAGATATGTGTATACATAGGTATTTATTGTACTTATACGAGCGAAATACCTTCGTAGTGGGAATAAGAGAACTTGAACTTGAGAAAAAGGTGAACGCCTTTGCCTTGAAGTTGTTTTAGTCTTCTGCGCGGGGGGAGGAGAGAAAAGGAGGGAGACGTAAAGCCAGAGAAGGGATTCGGAATCGAATGACTCGTTCCCGCGAGTGAGGGACACGGAGAATTAACAATTAACTAGCCTAAAAATTGAAAATTGGATACTAGCCGTAGAATATACATTCTTTTCCGTATCTATACCTAACAGATACAACGGTACAGACAGTGCAGAGTATACATAGACATTGAACAGCGAGGGAAACCCAGCGAAGAGTAGACGAGAATGGTAGTTGAAGTTAAACAATTAACCCATCGTGTGGGAAGCGAAAAGGTGCGCGTAATCGAGCGGATGGGCCGGCGCGGCAGCTGGATTGTAACCTTGTTACGCGTTTCGACCGGATAAGCACATAGTCCCAGGGAGTTATACAATTACTCGGGATGGGTGGTTATGCAATTACACGATCCTCATGCAAGTGTCCGCCCGTATGTCATCTCTTTCGATCAAGGTCATCGAAATCGATCCGTCCGCGGGCCGTGAATCGAACCCGCGAAAGGCGATCGGAATTGAAAACGACAGCGCCAGCCGAGGGGTCAGCGAGCGCCGGGTAATCGCGCGGGAACACGCCGCTGGCTCGCGCGTAGCATGGCAATGCGAGGGCGACAAACGAAATCGATACAGAGGTGATTATACAGAGGAGGTCGCGGCTTTCGCAAGTCGCGTTTCGACTTTTCGTAAGCCGTGCGCGCATACGGGGCTGGACATCGGTATAAAACCTGGACGCTCAGACGTCTCTGCACTCGTCGCTCAACAGCTGAATCGATAGCAACTACCTGCAACATGATGAAGTTAACGGTAAGTGGCTGTGCAAGCTAAGCTTCTTCAAGCTTCACCAAGTCGGGAATCCATTGGGAAGCTAAGCTATGCGATGCCATGCTGGGTTTTAAAAAAATTAGCTTCGATACAATTTTATGGAACCGTTTGCAACAAAAGCTACGTTAAAACATAGTTTAGCTTAGCTTAGCTTCCCGGTGGATTCCCGGCTTTATTGTAGGGTAATTCCGGGAGACGCAGTCGGGCTGGAGAGTTGGTCGAGTTGCTATAATTAGACTCTACATCTGTGTAGGGGAAAGGTGGGGTAGTTGATCAGAGTTTTTCTTTTTCATTAAAATAATAATAATGGTTTGCTTCGTTTGTATTTAATTATTTGAGTTGTGATATAAACTGATGTGATCGTGTATCCCCGCTGATCAACTATCCCACCTTTCCCCTATATGTAAAAATGTGTTAAGGTTCAGAACAATTAATTCTCTAGAAATCAACTGTTTCGACCAACTCTCCAGCCCGACCGTGTCTCCCGGAATTACCCTAAGCTCCTCTCCGTTCCTCCCGTTTCTCTAGAACCGTGTGATATCTATACGTTTAACTAATTCAACGTTCTATTCATTTGCAGTGCATCGTCCTCGCAATGGCAGCCGTAGCGTCTGCCGGTCTGCTGCCGGCCGCCCCCTTGATCGCTGCGCCCGCTCCGGTGGCTGCGCTCCCAGCACCCATCGTAACCGCTAGGAGCAGCCAAGTTGTCGCGAGGAACTACAACACTTTGGCCGCTGTACCAGCCGCACCGGGCATAGCTTTTGCCGCTGCACCCGCACCGTTCGGGGCTGCTCTACCGCACTTCGCAGCCGCACCGTACACCTACGCCGCTGCGGCCGCACCGCTGCCATACGCTCCTCTCACATATGCCGCACCATTCGCGTTACCCTGAATATCTACACGCGCCACCATGTTACGATACATTATCTCCGTTACTCAATAAAACTACAAATTTAAACTGAAACAAACGATCTTTCACCCTCTCTTTCTTTCTTTCCTTCCTTCTTGATAGCTAGGAATTTTATTATGGGACGAGAAGACCTCATAGAATTTTATAATTTATTTTTGAATTATTTTTAAAATAGATTATTTTATTGGGAGGAATGCGTCTGTCTCTAAAGGCAAGTGTAAAGTAAAAGATTGGATTCCAATGGAAATTCCTGCTTTGTTCAGTTAAATTTCGTCTAACTAGTTGTTTTAATTTAATAACAAATAAACTTTCACTACGGTTTTCGATTAGACTTGCGCTACTTCAAGTATAATCACGTGAAATTCTTTTAATCGTGTAGGTAAGCATGTAAAACGACTTTTATTTCTATTCGAAACTAGTACATCTACTATGGTGGCTCTTATTTTCGACTTTTGAATTTTCTTCGGGACACCCCCCAGGATAGTTTCAAATAATAAAAGGAAATCTGTGTAAAGTTTGAGCTCGATCGGATACCGGGAAAAGGAGCCCCTGAACTCTTGAACCTTTAAATAATTATTTAATCGCTCACAAAGGGGACAAAGTCGATATATGTCCCGGCTTAAATGTTTGAAAAAGAGTTTAGACCTCGGAAATACAAAATTCCAAATTTTTTCTTCGCCTTCATAAACAAAAATGGTTCAAGAAGTATTTGAACTTTCAAATATTTCAGAGAAAAAAGGTTTTTTTAGTTATTCGGACTTGTTTCGAAAACCGTTTGTCGCACGAGAAAAAGTAATAGAACATAAAAGATGCTCCCTCTCCGGATCTACAACTTTTGTTTGACCTATTCTTTTATTAAATCAATAACTTGGAGGATATTATAGAAAATCGACTTTGGGAGCTGTTAAATAATCATTTAAATATTCAAGGGCTCAAACTTGACATAGATTTTTTTTATTCTTAAATCTTGAAAGAAAATTTCACCAAGAGTAAATAAGAGCCACCCTAATACCCAGATAACTACTGTCCCGTAGTAGACGCCTACACGGTAGGTACGCGTCAAGGATCGATGACAGTTGCCAGTACCAGGACCTTCGAGGCTACGATCCGCGCAGCATCGGTCGCCAGTCTCTGCTATCAGTCCGATGGCACAGTGGCCTCGGCTCCTCATCGCCGACTACCACACACCGTATAACTAATCCATTCTCAAGATTATAATTGTAATACTCCTACCTAATAATCCATATTCGCCGTTCTCTCTTCTCTTCCTTTTTATTATAGGTATATACACAATACATAGGTACAATATATGTATACCACGTCCCTGTTTCATGCTCGTTAATATCTCGCCAAGATAACTGCGAGAACTTCCTATTAGATCGGAAAGAAAATGTTTGAATAACAGCCACACGAGCGATTAAGATACGATTTTTCCCCGATCTCAAAGTCAAAGATAAAGTATAAAGAGAAAGTATAAAGTCTCGTCGACGGGACGGGTAAGAAACTATAGGAATGAGAAGCAAGTGGACGAAAGGCAGGACGCGGCGATCGCTGCAGCGAAGGAATTCCGCTCACGCTCGACGAACGATCTTCGAAACTTACGGTGTCGACATGATCGTCTTTGTCGACGTAAAACCTTTGCCCGCGTTTCGTATTTAGAACGTGTACAGGCCGCACCTAAACGCACGCACACATAAGTACATAGGTACTACTTGGGTACTACTTATTGTTAATGCTTACAATTTTCACACTACACAGCATTACCATGAACAGCACCCTTCATGTGGTTCTAAATAGGGTTTGTCGATATTTAAAAAACGGTTTTTTAATAAATTTGTAATATTTGAGAACGGGTTTTAAATTTAAAAAAAAAAATGGTTTTATAAACTGGGATTAATATGTAAAAATGAATTAATTATTTAGTTAAACACGTTAGCATTTTTACTTGCAATCGCCTCGGACACAAGAATACTAACAGTTTACTGTAAAACTAATCTTCATGAGTTCATATTTTTTAAAGAAAAATACTAAATGAAATATAGACTTTTGTAATTTATACTTTGTACGGATTTTAGTTATTTTAGGTTTTCTCATTTGTTTTTGTATCCAGTGTATTTTATTATGTTACAGGTATTTTTGTAGATCCATAAATATTAAATGAACTCAAAAAGTGTACGGATTTCTTTGGAATTTAGTTATTTTAATTCTTTTTATTTATTTTGGTTCGTGTGAAGAGACTATATTTTATTTTCCTATATTTTTGTAATTCCATAAATATTTAAAAAACTCAACATTTTTAAAATAACCACAGATATGTATTTAGTTTCTATTTTAATTATATTTTTGTGAAAATTCGAACACCGGTTTTTTGAGAATAGTGGAATTCGAAAACCGGTTTTTTCAAAAGTCGGTTTTTGTATAAACCCTAGTTCTAACGATAAGTAAGGCCTCGTGGTGCACGTGGTTACGTGGCGCTAACAATAAGTAAAGTTCGTTTCTCCCTAAGCCCCCTTTTCAACGACTCGCGTCATAATGCAACAGTTATAACACACCTCTGTTTATGGTGATGGATAATCCAATTAAAAATACACCGTCATTACTATTCGCTGATGTGCATCAGCAGTGCTTGCTAATAACTACTCATAACGATTTTCATCTCGCGCATACCTTGAGGAGACAAGGATGTCAATCTGACCGTAGCCGAACGTAGCACATAAGAATATGTGTAGGCATGTACATATCTACCCTTGAATCTTGACAGCTCTATGAAAGAAAAATCAGGCAGTTAGCGACGAAAGTAGCCGTCGCAGGTCCGGCCGAAAACGTATGTATATACTTAAATTACACAAGCAATCCGGTATGCAGAAGCACGTTTCGAACCCGCCGCGGTGTTGCGATCTCCGCTGGTAGTGGGAGTACCTTACAGGACCGAAAGCACGTATAAAAGAGCTGTAGCTAATCGGAATGGTAGCACAGTGTCCAATAGCGACTCACTTGAAACAGTTTCTAGAGAAAAGGAAGTAGTTGCGAGTAAAATGGGTTGCATGAAAATCTTGGTAAGTCGATCGAGAGTCTACTGTAGACTAGGGTGGCTCTTATTTACTCTTGGTAAATTTTTTCTTCAACATTTTCTTCGAGGCACCCTCTACAATAGTTCCAAATAATAAAAAAAAATCGTGTAAAGTTTCAGCCCGATTAAATAATTATTTAACAGTTCACAAAGTCGATTTTCTATAATATCCTCCAAGTTATTGATTAAATAAAAAAATATATCAAACAAAAGTTGTAGATCCGAACAGGGAGCATCTTTTATGTTCTATTACTTTTTCTCGTGCGACAAACGGTTTTCGAGAAAAGTCCAAATAAATAAAAAAAAACTTTTGTTTTTCAAATTTTTAAATTTCAAATGCTTCTCGAACACTTTTATTTATGAAGGCGAACAAAAAAGAATGGACTATTTTTTAAACAATTCATGGGGGGGCATATACCGAAATATGCCAAGAAGATTAAAAAAAAATCATATTTTCGGTGTTTGATATGTCACGAATGTTTCTTGAAAATTTGGGAGCGAAATTCGCAAAAATATCAAGGATATAGACACGAAAAGTGAGGTATTCAAATATCTAATTGGATCAGCCGTTATTGAGATTCGGAAATCTCAGGGTTCTTGAAAGCGAGTCGTCGCGTAATAATAGCCACTCCGTGTCTCTTGATATTATTCTCGAAATCATGATTCCTTTGTTTCTCATAGGTATTCTTCGCCGGCTTGATCGCCGTCTGCTCGGCCGGTTTAATACCAGCGGCAGTCCCAGCGGCAATCGCAGCACCGATTCCAGCGGCTTTGACAGTCGGAACTTATGCGACCAGCTACAACGCGCACGCTGTTAATCATGCGTTCGCTGCACCGTACATCGCCAGCCCCGTGGTCGCCCACGCCGTCGCTACCCCCTTCATTCATCCGGGCCTCCATAGCGCGGCATTCGTGGCTGGCAGACGCTGATACTTACGTACTGGAATTGAAATGCGCGCACCGCAAAATGCGTAGTGCATAGACTGCATAGTGCATAGTGCATGACAGGACAATTGAGCATCGATCCGCCTGCGAAGCAATCATCTAAAATCTCCTCTCGTTTACTTCTTACAATTCGATGTTGACAATGTGTTCAGTTTCCGTTCCACAATAGACCAAAATAAAAGAATACTTACACAATTTATCTAGAAATCTTTTTTCTTATGTTTAAGTAAATGAAATTCTCCTCCCACATATCTCCACGGTCCTTATTCCTTTGTAGCAATTTCACAGAGAAAAGAAAAGCTAACAGGGCGAATTCCACTTACCTCCAAATCGCTCGTGAGTTTCATTGGGGTAGGTTTCCCTACACGCGACTGGATGAGATATTCAAAATCGATTTTCTCGAAAATGAAGCGTAATATCAAAAAATTTTATTCCTTTTCCTCGACTCATTTACTTCTTATAAGTCGAAAAGAAAGAGTAACTTTTTTTCATATCGCGCTTCATTTTCGAGAAAATCGGTTTTGAAATTCTTGACGCTGCGTCCAGTCGCGTACAGGAAAACCTAGCTTAATGAAAATCACGGGCGATTTGGGCGTAAGTGGAAATCGCCCGTAATGGAATCCACGTAGAAGCGAAGCCAAATTCAAGCAACTGCCTATTTCATCGCAAAACAATTGGTCCCAGGCAACCGGAAAACAAACGTCGATTCGTTGACTGCCGTTGCCTGTTTTCGAGCCTTTCCGTTTTTCTCTGCACGCTCGAGACGAATAATTCGCTCTTTCCAAGGAGAATTTTTCGTTTATCCTGCGGAGACACAGGTACGAATCCGAGAAGCGTCTCTCAATCGTACTGAATCGTGGAGGATAAGGATCCGTTGACAGGGAACGAGGAAACGAGAGAATAGAAGGGAAAAATGCGTGAAATCGCTCATCTCCAAGCAGGCCAGTGCGGTAATCAAATAGGAGCAAAGGTATCGCGTTCAGAGAAATTACCCTGGATAATTAGACACGTGCATAAATTTTGTTTTCATTAATGTAATTTAGTTTTGGGAGGTGATCTCCGACGAGCACGGTATAGATCCCACCGGTACGTATCACGGGGACTCTGACCTCCAGCTAGAGCGCATAAACGTGTATTACAACGAAGCATCAGGCGGAAAGTATGTCCCTAGAGCAATTTTGGTGGACCTGGAGCCTGGCACCATGGACGCGGTACGGTCGGGACCATTCGGTCAGATATTCCGACCGGACAATTTTGTGTTTGGACAGAGCGGCGCCGGGAATAATTGGGCCAAAGGGCACTACACGGAGGGCGCAGAGCTCGTCGACTCTGTCCTCGACGTGGTGCGCAAAGAAGCCGAAAGCTGCGACTGTTTGCAAGGCTTTCAATTGACCCATTCCCTCGGAGGCGGCACGGGTGCCGGAATGGGAACGTTGCTAATTTCCAAGATCCGCGAGGAATATCCCGACAGAATTATGATGACGTTTAGCGTGGTTCCTTCGCCGAAGGTAAGGCTTGCATCCTTCTCCCATCTTTCCGCTTATCTCTAATTTATTTGCCAACAACAAAGGTGTCGGACACGGTGGTGGAGCCGTACAACTGCACTCTGTCGGTGCATCAGCTGGTCGAGAACACCGACGAGTCTTATTGCATCGACAACGAAGCCCTTTACGATATTTGCTTTCGCACCCTGAAGCTGACCACGCCGACTTACGGCGACTTGAATCACTTGGTGAGCGCCACGCTCAGCGGCGTCACCACCTGCCTAAGATTCCCCGGCCAGTTGAACGCCGATCTCCGCAAGCTCGCTGTAAACATGGTCCCATTCCCACGATTGCACTTCTTTATTCCCGGCTTCGCGCCGCTCACCTCCAGGTTGGTAAACAGAAAGCGGTAAGTAGCTAGTATTCTTTGCTACGTATTAATCTTCTCGCGACACAGAGGATCGCAGCAGTACAGGGCTCTGACCGTGCCAGAACTCACGCAGCAAATGTTCGACGCGAAAAACATGATGGCAGCCTGCGATCCCCGTCACGGTCGTTACCTTACCGTGGCAGCTGTCTTTCGAGGAAGGATGTCAATGAAGGAAGTGGACGAGCAAATGCTGAATATTCAGAACAAAAACAGCAGCTACTTCGTCGAATGGATACCTAGTAACGTTAAGACAGCCGTCTGCGACATTCCCCCTCGCGGATTGAAGATGTCGGCGACTTTTATCGGAAATTCCACGGCTATTCAGGTAGAGATACAGGCCGGTGATTAATTGCTAAATGATCTATTCGAGTGAGTGGAATATTCTGTATGGGACTCTAGGAATTGTTCAAGAGAGTGTCGGAACAGTTCACGGCGATGTTCAGGCGGAAGGCTTTCCTGCATTGGTACACGGGGGAGGGCATGGATGAAATGGAGTTCACCGAGGCCGAGAGTAATATGAACGATTTGGTCTCGGAGTACCAGCAATATCAAGAAGCTACCGCTGACGAGGACGGTGAATTTGACGAGGAAGAGGAGGGCGAGGGTGAAAACCAGTGAACCACGTTTCGCCCGCGTTACGCTTAAGATCCCTAATCTTCTTTGTCTCCTTCAACTTCATCAAGCGTGTAAATCCATCCTCCCATGTCAATTCCCACCTAAACCTTAGGTACCTTCGCAGGTAGCCTCTTTTCAAGCTAATCCTGACTATGCATCGCTCTCGCATCGTGCTGTCAAAAACGTGTAACTTATGTTTGTAATTTATTCATTGTTGTATTTCCTTGAAAACTTATTTGTACTCAATGTACTGTGTAAAACCGATCAAAAGCCTCTTTCAATTCCCCCTCAATTCTCTAGCGATGCTGCGAATCGACGATTTCATCTAAGTATTTAGATTCAGTAGAAGATTTGATTTTAATTTTAATTTAATTACAATGGACGGGTTAGATGACCCTTTGGTACAATTAATTACAAAAACGAGGCAGAGAAACGGACGCATATTAAGAAATAAAGACAAAGACAAGAAGATAGAAGAAAGAAGAAGAGAAGGAAAAGAAAAAATATGAAACATTCAGCGCAGCAGACGTAGAAGCTTTGTACGAATCTTATCTATTGAATCGGAGAAGAAATGAAGATGAAGAAGAAGAAGAAATAGAAGCTACGTCTTCCTCAGAAGAACAGATTGCAACCGGTCCTACAACGAAACTCCATATAATTTATAATTCCTGTGCTCCTATGTATAAAGGCTGGAACAGACACGTCCAGTAATTTAGTCGAGTAGCGAGTAATTTAGTAATTTACCATTGTTTCACTAACAAGGAGAGTATTTTAGGTGTCCGCCTCCGATGATTTTGATTTTTGGATATGTTATAGAGGACCGAAAAATAAGAAATACGTGTTTTTTTATTTTTCCCCGTTTTCATATTTGGGGGTAAAAACTGCGTTCAAAGTTAGGGTTGAAAAATCACTTTTGTGGAATATCTCGAGAACTATTATAGATATGGGAATAGTGTGAATGGACGAATTATGTGTCTTTGAATGCGAAATATCACTGAATCACCAGATTTTCAAAAAGTCCACAAAAATGATTGTTCAACCCCAACTTTGAACGCAGTTTTCACCCCCCAAATATGAAACCGGGGAAAAATAAAAAAACACGTATTTCTTATTTTTCGGTCCTCTATAACATATCCAAAAATCAAAATCATCGGAGGTGGACACCAAAAATACTCCTTGTAAGCTACTCGACTAAATTTTAGTGTCCACACACGAAAAATTACTAAATTATTTGCTCCTCGACTAAACTACTGGACGCGTCTGAACCAGCCTTAATAGAGATTAGGAATAGCCCGGCGCCTGAAACTCATTGTTCCGCACCACGGTCCGAAATTCATTGACGCGATATCGGACAGACCAAGGTCTTCGCTCTTCCGGAATCCGGGTTTCGATGTTACTGACCTCGCGGTGGCTATCACCGCTCTTGAACCGGACCCGTTTTCTCATCGATCAAGAAATGATAAAAAAGTATGGGTGTGGCATTTACGAAACGCGACCTTGTCGCTAAATGCTTGGGCAACAATGCTTCAAGAGACGAAGGAGAAGGAGGAACGGTGGCGGAGGAGGTTTAGACGAGGTGGACTGGTTTCGGAAGCACCAACCAACACCGCAACGATCGCGGTATATCGGTACGCACGTACACGCGCGGATCATACGAAATCAAGCGGGCAATTTTCTTTCGCAAACAATGTCACAATGCTGGCCATATTTTCGCTCGCCTCTGGCCCCTCGCGGCCGTCGTCCTCTCGTTGCGCGATTCTAGATTCTAGTCGTTACATACGTTTCAATATGCGCATCGCGACGCGCCGCGACGCGTCTCGATGCCTAGTCCAAAGTGGGCGTTAAAACGGCTTACCAATCGTTACTCAATCCCGCTGATGCTCCAAGTAAACACGAGGTATAACGTAACGTTATAGGTATCGGCATTAACAGCGACGAATACAGGTGCGTTACGTTATCGTGGAAATAGATACCGGATTACCGGATGGGCATCGCGTTTATTAATTAACGTACGGTCGGTTAACTAATTGGAGTTCTCTCGAAATACGAGGGTTGTTTGCCCGTTATAGACTCGCGGATGGATCCATCATAATCGGTCCATTTCGTGAGACAAGATTCTCAGATGTTCGATGGGGAATCTTTATCGGGGTAGGTATCACCCGTCATTCAATTCAATTCAGTTTAGAAAGAAATCCGATTGGACATCATTCGAAGCGCTGATATCACGGCGAATCGCAGAGACCGGAGATGTCAGGCGGCCAACTGGTGATGTAAATGAACGGTACCTACCGAGGATTCGAGGAGCGCGTATGTACTTACGTACACACAAATATCTACCGAAGCGTTTGCCCGCTAAAAGAAATCAACCGGTCTTTCTGCACGTGGACCTGTGTGAATTCATAGTCCTTGACAGTGTACCGCCTCGGCGCTGCATGGTTGAAAGGAAGCATGAGAAGACCCTGAGCCGCGCCGTGGCACGTGGATCCGGGACGAAAGGACGAATGGCGTCGGACCTTTATGAAAGAAGGACAAGAGAAGCGGAGTCGAGGCGTAACAAAGATGTATAGTTGAAGACGGCCGGGTTGGCGCGGCGATTTGGTGGGAGAGGTCAATCTGGCGGAATAAAAGAGCAGCAGTCTGGCTAGTCGAGCATCATTCGATTCTCAGTCTCAGCTGTTGATCAACAAGCTTCAACCACTCGACACTGTCAGCCCGAGGGAGAATTCAAACCGCTACCATGTACAAAGTTGTCGCTCTGTTCGCTGTGTTGGCCTGCGTCTCAGCCGCTCCGGCGCCTGAACCCGCCCCAGGATTCCTGGCGGCACCGGCTCTTCACGCGGCACCGCTACTCGCCCCGGCACCGGCTCTTCACGCGGCGCCGCTACTCGCCCCGGCACCGCTCGCGGTGGCGCACACCGTGCCCGTCGCCACCAGCTACGCCAACACCTACAAGGTCTCCGTGAAGAGTCCGCTGGTGGCCACAGCTCCGTACATCGCCGCTGCACCCTTGGCCTCCGTGGTCAAGACCGCAGGCGTCGCTCCGTACATCGCTCACGCTCCGCTCGTCGCAACTGGCTTCACCTACTGATCCAACCAACGTTGCCTGCATCTTCGCCTCCAACCACTTCACAACTCTGGGCCCAGGCAGATCCTCCTAGAGTGCTCTACCTCCGACCATCTCCGATGAGAGAGTAATCATCATCGGTAGCGACTCCATGGTGTCGGCTAATCATTCGCAATAAAATCTCTCGATCTTCGATAAAACCCTGCGTTCGTTTTCTCTAACCTCTCTTTTTATTCCCTACATTTGCTCCACTGAATCCTCATTCTTAACCCCTCAACGACCGACCCCTGAAACGAAAATCGTCACTTTGCTACCTGAGCCCCCGCCCTGAAACATCACTGTACAGACAGCCTCTACAGTACCTGGCAATGACGCGGGAGCCGCTTGAAAGGCAGGGTCCGTACGAGATACTGAGGTGGGCGACCAGTGAAAAACGGAGGGTCCGTACGAGATACGGAGGTGGGCGACCAGTGAAAAACTCAGGGTCCGTACCAGATACTGAGGTGGTCGTTGAGGGGTTAATTCTTCTGTTTATAATGCCGGGTTTACACCAAGGCGAACACGAACAAAAACACTGTTCGCGAACGTTTTCGTCTGTTCTAGTCGTGTTCACTCCGCCGCAAACATGAAAAAAACTCAGCGTATGAATCGTATGTGAATGTTTCGTTCTGTTTGCGTCGGTGCGAACACGACAAGAACACAGGAAAATGTTCGCGAACAATGTTTTTGTTCGTGTTCGCCTTGGTGTAAACCCGGCATAAGAGTCTACGAAACTGTTCCAACCGGTGTTGAAGCGATTGAAAATTCCTAGACTTTCAGAAATATTGTATATCGATCGTGGCAGCGATGTATCTAAGTAGATCCACATGCATACTCGGGGAGAAGTTTGTTTCAGGTGCAATTGAAGAACCTGCCGTGTACCTTCGAAGTAGATGCGAACCACGAATCCACCAACCGGTTGTAACGAAGAATCCGATTTTTCTCGTCCTAGCAACTACTCCCTCGTCCCTTCGTCCCGTGCGATCTTCCACGCAAACATTCGCAACAATTCGCACAGAATCCTGCATTCTCACACAATGCCTTTGCTCTGTCGAGTCTATTGGACAGTTTTCAGGGCAGAATGATCGGAGATGCGATATTGATATTCCCTCAATTTTCTCTCATCCTACATGTGTGCATAGGTACCCCTCCGGTATACCTAGTAGCATTTCCAGAATATCCCCAAGTTGGGAATTAGTTGGCCATCGACATACCAAGAATAAATGCTACCAGGGCGGTATTATTTATGCAGCAATCCGAGAAAAATTCCTGTGCTGGGAAATTGCACCCGAGGAGCTGGGATTGAATCGGCGATCTGAAGGTGGAGCGAAGTTACAAGCGACAAGTCCCGCCCCTAATGCCGAGGAAGAACGCGATGCGTAGGGACGTGCGGAACCAGGACGAGTTTCCTTTTTACAGCACCCTCGGGGCCTCTATAAGTACGAGAGCTTCGACTGGATCCTCGACCAGAAATAGCCGTGCGTCTCGATCCGTTCGCAAAGAGATCTTGGAATCGTCATGTTCAGATACGTAAGTACCCACAGTACAGTGTTCCATATCAGCTTCTTCCTCTGTAAATCAACTAGACCAATCGGTTTCGTGATCCAGCAATAAGTCAATACTAAACACTCCCTTCTTTCTTAGATTGTTCTCGTCGTCGCGGTTGGTGCGGCCTGCGCCGCTCCAGCTTCCCCGTCGACGTCAACGTTGGAATCTACAGGGGAACTTATTCTGCCAAGTAACCCGACGCCGGAATCATCGCCATCATTGGCACCAGCTTCGACTTTGGCATTGGCTTTAGATCTGGCTCCAGCTCCGGCTGCTGTTGCTGCTCCAGCTGCTGATGTTGCTCTTCCAGCTGCTCCTACAGTTCCAGCTCCAGCTCCGGCTCTAGATCCAGCTCCTGCTCCAGCTCCGGCACCAGCTCCGATTGCGACTTTACCAGCTGCATCAGATCTGCCATTGTGGGAATCGACAGCCAAGCTGTCCGCGGGACGATCTTCCGCCTCATCTGCGAAGGCTCTCTCTCTGCTATTTCCAGTCAGAACCCCAGCATCGACTACAAAGCTGAGTCACGTGATACACGCGACGCCCCTGCTGCAGGTTTGACTCATTTCGCTTGCACGTTTCCTCGAAACAAACCAATCCCCCACTTTCCTTGGTTTTCATTATTCCTCTTATATTCTTTTTAGATCCCCCAGTACGCTTACGCTCTACCAGCTGTGGCGCCTCTCGAACTAGCAGCGGCACCTTCCAGCTACTCCATCGAACAACACGGTTATAGCATTACCTACTGATTTTGCGGATCACAAATCGTCAGCGATCATTTTCACGATTCAACCTGGTAACTCGCGAGTCTCATCGTTCATCTTCCTCTATGGCACCCAGATGAATTCCTACGCAATGTAACGGCAATCAATTTCAAATACATATCCTTTTAGTAAGATGATAAGTTTCTTTCAATTCTTGTGTTCCCCTTTTATCATGTTTCTCTCTCGAGTGGTGTATCTGCGTGGGTGATGGAATGACGGTCAGGTTTCTTCGATGTGTAAACCGTGATCCGTAATAACTAGGTACTTAATACGTCATATGTAGTAGTCGGTCATTGTGCGGTGTCGAATCGTCCCAGTATTCGTTGAATCGATTTGCTAACTTCGTAGCCGCTTTCCAAACGAGAGATAGAATACTGTTGGTAATTTGGAATATCGAAGTATTTAATAAACTACTAACGTTATTTAATTTGTAACGCCGCAGATAATAGGGGCTAATGACCTGTTAACTAATGACATTTGTGGATGAACCACTATTTAGACATTTTCGACTTAATCTGCAAAATAAGAATACGTCAATCTGCAAAACTTTTTTAGCAAGTATTTAATCGTTTGAGTGAAACACTTTATCTACTCATTTGCACGTTTCTTCTACGGTTCCGTGCGAGTTTTGCGATAATTTCGAGAATTCAAAGTGTGACATGACATTTAAAGCGGCCCCTACACGATGAGACTTGCCTCAAGACATGTCTTGAGGCAGGTCTCTTTCTCTCCTTCTCTCCACCTTGCCAGCACGAGACATGAGACCTCGTCTCGAGGCATGCCTCAAGACAAGTCTCATCGTGTAGGGCAGGCTTTAGGTTTCAATGCCATGTTGACAATTCGGAATTCCGGAGGGGAAGGTAATTTGGAATATTCCAAAGCTTAGCGATGCTTCTGGGCCAGTGCTGTCCATTTATATTTACCTAAGATTATTCCTAGATTATGATTTTTCAGCCTGAGTACATAATAAAAGAAGATAATTTTATTATCTACATGTTTTTTTTTAAATTTATAAAGTGAAGCTAAATTAGAATACCGGTATTCCAAATTACCTGCACCTTAACGAAATCTCCTGATACTTCCTGAGATTTTTCATTTAGAGTCTAAATTTTAGACCAAAGTTCCAGCTACTTTTTGCTCTTTATTATTACTGAGAGTTTGAAATATAAAAGTTCCTTAGTTTCCCTGTGATACTATGCAGTTTTATTTGTTCACATCCTCCGCCGTAATTTTTTATTCGCCTTAAAGAAAGTGGTATTCCAACTATACTGCACTTCCTCTACGCATTACATATTCGATAGTAATCTGCCGGTGATCCGCGCAATCGCCTAACAAGTGAACACTCGAAAAAACCCAGGGGTTACGAGCTACGCGTTACGAGTTACGAGATAGGGTGGAAAATCCAGATTGCGCAATCGGTAGGCTGACGAAGCGGTGCTACGCAAACGCATACACACACATGTATATTTCGCGTTTGCATGTTTGCAAGCAAGCTCACCCGACAGCCAATGCAGTGTAATTCTCCCCATCGTTGAATGAAAAAAAGAAAAAAAAACAACACCAGTTCAGTTCCGCACATGGATTCATTTGCATCTACGAAACCACGCGAATTTTCGACAACTCGGAGGAGCACTTTCTCCCGGATCTCTCAGCGGGGAAATGGAACGGTCAACAACAGAAAAACTTGTCGACGAGGAGGGAACAATGCTCTCTGACACTGGCGAACTTAGCTACATGCTCTGAAAATCCGTGCATTCAAACTTCTACGTTCTCACATCCCCGTGCATAGGTAATTGGAGAGATGAAGCTTCTGTTCGTCCGCTTCCAAATCCGGGGAACGTCTCTGACGCTGAGCAACCGTCCGTTTACTTTCCCCGGGCGCTGGCACGACGATAGAGGAGAAACCATCAACTTTCTTACAGCCACGTCATTCTAGGCGGTTGCTCGATAATTTGATGGTAATGAACTTTGAACAACAGATATCGGTTACATACCTGTTGCAGTGTGAAAAATATTCAGCCCGATCCATTGACACAGAATATGCAAATGCCTAGGTTCCTAATTAGCGCGGATCAGGTATTCGGGAAATATAAATCTGCCTACGTAGACCGGATGAATACTACCAGAGTAGATATACCTATCACGAACACCCTTACCGATAACGTGTGAAAACGATTCGTCAGATCGCGCCGAGAACAAGTACTTATTTTCTTAAATTAGCATGCTCCTCCGTTGCGTTGGTCGGGCGCGGCGCGGCGTTCCGTATTCGCAGTTGCGCAATCCCATTAACGAAAATCCCGCGTTACACAATTTGCTTGCGTATATATTATATCTATGAATACATACGACGTCTATACGCACCTACATGTAGCTCGCCTCGTCCTGCGTCGTACCGTGTTATTCAGATTCAGACCCCAATCACCCAACCTTGCTCCGATCGATCGTCAAATTAATTTAGCATTTGTACGCCGCGTTATTATCTATTAATATCATTATTATGAACGATGCGAAAAGGAAGTTCGACTTAAGGGCAGCTAGACCATAATTCTATAACTACCTAGGTACGTGCGTAGGCGGAATGCAACGAGTAGATAATTTCAATTGTAACGAAGACAAGACTGAGAGCAACGAACAGGGATTTAGGTTTCCGTGCATCTATCAATGGGACTGCCAGTAGCGACAACATCGAAACAGAATGGAAGAAACGTGTTTACTCGAATGCCTGGTTGGCGAATTTTGTCATAGAGAATACGTGTCATCGGTTTGAAAAGGAAACGAGGGAAAATGAGAAGCTGGAGCTCGCTTACACTGTCCAACAACCATTTTGGAACGTAATATTTAATAGAAGTTTCTTGTGGATTTTTGTGCGTTGGAAACGAATCCGTAAACCGCTTGGCGCCATCACCCTCTATTTTCGAGAAATTCGATTTTGAAGAAAAAATACAAATTTTTAACTTTGAATATCTTTTATGCCGAAACGGTAATAGTTATTCGGTTGCTCGTTGCGTCAAATTATTCTACGAACCCTCGGGAATACAACGATATAAGGTATTATTGCATTATTAACATTTGAATATATTTAAACAACGATCAAAGGGAAAAGGGGATCGGGAATGCACCAATTTTTGCAGATATCTTTCTATATATTTCCAAAACTATGGGTCTAGCAGAAAATCTGACTGCTCCACGCGATGCAGCAGACATTTTTCCTTCGGAAACCATCGACAGAAGTGGTAAAACACCGTTTGTTTTCAATACAGAAACGAAAGTGTTTGGCAAAACGTGCGGCGCCGACAGTGGTGCTCAATGGCGCGTGGGCGCCTCCACTGCCGCTGTCCGCGCCGCACGTTTTGCAAAACTCTTTCGTTTCTGTATTGTAAACAAAGGGTGTTTTACCACTTCTGTCGATGGTTTCCGAAGGAAAAATGTCTGCTGCATCGCATGGAGTAGTCAGATTTTCTCCTAGACCCTTCATTTTTTAAAGATATCTGCAAAAATTCCAAAAAATCCTTTTCCCTTTGATCTCTGTTTAAACATATTTAAATGCTCATAATTCAATAACAACTTATATCGTTATGTTCACGAGGGTTCATAGAATATTTTCACGGCATAAGCCACCGAATAACTTTTACTGTTTAAACACAACCGATGTACAAAATTGAAAATTTGCAGTTCATTTTCAAAATCGAATTTCTCTAAAACTGAGGGTGATGGCGACAAACGGTTTACGGATTCTTCTTCAGCGCACAAAAATCTACAAGAAACGGCTATTAAGGATGAACTTCAGTAACATTCAAAATAAGCGAAAATCTTTGAAAATATCAGGAATGAATCTTTATGCAATAGTAAAATCCCTCGCAAAATTTTAGAAAAAATAAAAATACAACTGAATTTGCGATAAAAATACACCATTGCCATTTCTGACTGGTTTTCATCACAGGAAAAAGCCTTATTAATATCTTGGAAATGGATTAACTTTTGGGCAAGATTGTCACTGAAGTTCTACCTTAAATGTTACAGAACAGAGAAGAAGTTGAATTTCGTTGGGCAGTCTTATCACTCGCGCAAATCTCGCTCCGTTCCCGTTCATCTGATTGGGACACCTTAGGCGTCCTTATGCGTCAATTGACGACATCACTGTTTTCACTGTTTTCTACCAGCATAGATCCAAGTATATGTGCATTGTACAGTCCGGATCGAAGAATATACCCATCCAAGACGGATGTCCGGCTGTAGGATGAGTCACGAATCTACCCCACCGTAACTTCGTACTCGGTTTCAGCATCTCCGAAAGGGACGTCTATATAAGATACGAATGGCATCGGTAAGCCCGCAGAGTAACCTCGTTCACGGAGAAAGTGTTCGGTTAGAGAGCGAAACTCGACGACGCATCGCGGACGCTCGCTGTCAGTCGACAGTTACCAAGAGTCTCGTAAGAAAGATCGTGAGAAGCATCACAACGCGACGCGGCCAGATCCACCCTGACTAAGGTAAAAGAAAACACTTTTCTTCTGCCCCTTAATAGTTTTACTCCTTTCGTTGCACTGCACCTCTTCCATGTACCTAGGCACCGGTGCTACGGTGCCGTCGGTCTTCTTCTCTCTCACCATCAGTCAACATACCTACCTACTCTATACAAATGAAGTATCAATCTGCTCTTATATCGACGAAAGAAAACGCGCGTAAGTGTCGCGTGTCGCGCGACTCCTTGTTACGCAACAACTTTCACCGGCTTCGAAACTTTTCGAAATAGCGTCCAATTTGAAGAGGCGCGTGTAGGCGCGCGCGTAGGCGCGAGCAGGTATAAGCGCCAGTAGAGTAGGTGGGATAGGCGCAAGACACGGCGACCGCACCGCCCAAAGACCAGTTTAGCCACTTTCTCCCGATGTCCTCTCGCTTTCGTTAAGCCTTTCGTTGGTTGCTTCGTCCAACACATTCGTCGCATTCATGATAATTCTTTTGTTTGGCTAGTTCGCTTCATCAGGATGAAGCTGTGGCTAGTTTGCTTGCTCGGCATAGCGGTGAACAGCATCGCGGCCGAAACACCGGCCGAGTTATCGTCACCGGTGCGTTTCGATCGCGCGATAAAAGCCACGGAGCGCGAATGGATGTGGGGGAAGGATGAAGGGACCAGCGGATCTGAATCCCAAGGAGGAAACACGGACGAAAGGGAGAGCGAGGCGAAAATATTCGTAGCAGAAGCGGGCCCGGAGGTGGTCGAAGATCAGTCCGACTCGACCGAGCAACGATCCGTAAGTGGCGCGATCCCGATCACTTTTCACGGTCCACTTTCAAATGGAACTTTCAAATCGAGCTTTCGTTCCGTAGGCGGAGGCTGTGATCGAGGATATTCTCGTCTCCAACCGACAGGGTCGCAACATCGAGGGTTATGATCAGGTGTACGCCGACCCGGCAGTTAAGAACGCCCTTCAATTGGGAAACGACACGGTCGCCAGGACTTACATCAGAGATAAACTCTGCACGCTCGGATTAATGAACGTAAGTGGACAGGCGCGTGAACGCGAAACGGCTCAGCCAACTGAATAATCGACATTTTTCAACATTTTACAGTGCGAGAACGTCGAGGGACGTCGACCCTATTATTCCCCTCATCGTGGCATATATCCTCAGGACATAATCTACGCCCAACCCGTCACCATTAAGCCAGTCGGCAAACCGTTGCCAGCTATTCCAGTGAAGAGGCCTTATGGGTCTTATGGGCCTTATGGGCCGGGCAAACCCGGGCCACCTCAGCTGTCGTCCACTGGCAGCTTCGCCCCGTCTGGGCCGAGCTTCAGCGGTCCGTTTCCTCCGCCGGTGCCGCATTTCCCTTCGACGCCCAGTCTGATCGGTCCCTACCCAACGTTCAAGAAACCTGGCCACCTCGCATCGCCGTTCCCGTCGAAGCCGGTGTACGAGGCGGGAACAGCGGTGGCGGGCGAGGAGTTCGAGTACGAGGGCCAGAATCAGTTCATTGACAAGAAGCAAATTACCGACGCGGTTCAGCAACACGTCCATCATCACTACCACCACTCGGAGGCTGGTCAAAATAATCCATCGCTCAGCTACGGGCAGAGTGACGGGCCTGGGATAGGGATTGTCGGTAGTCCGTTGGGTCTGTCGGGTTCCGGTAGTCCCGGCGGGTTCAACCCTGGCTTCTCAGACTTGGACGCGTACAAAAAGGCGTTCAAAGTGCACGGGAGCAACGATGCTAATGGTTTGGCCAGTTCCGAATCGACGAGCAGCTATGCCGAACGGTATCCTGTCTACGAGAAACCCCCGCGAGACACTTTCTACGGAAAATCGGATAGTCAAAAGGCTGGGAAATATTTGAACGGCGGCAACTACTTTTCTGGCAACGCCGTCCGCGGCCAGGGAGTTAATGATTATCCCAACGTTGGATCTATACCGACCAATAATTACAACTTTTACGACGACAAAAACAACAACAATCACAAGAACCACAATAATGGCAATCAATACTTTGGAAACGACTTCTCAGCCAATTACGCGCCGGCCTGCGTTTGCGTCCCGTACGAGCAATGCTCTGGCAACGAGCACGCCGGACGTAAGGACGATCTCTTCCTGCCCATCGATCCGCGCAATTTAAATAAAAACATCGAAGCCGAAAATAGCGACGCGATGGCGGCAGTGATCCAAGGGTTAGGGAATGGAACGTCAACGATCGTACGGGCATCGAAGGAGAGTGACGAGGATGGCTCGACGATTCCAGTAATTCCAGCAATTTCCAACCAGAACACCAGGACAAAGAGGGAGACCGACAGCGTCCAATCTACGAGCATTCAGGAGAAAAGCAAAACAGCGGCTACAGAAGGGGTAAGCGAGCGAAATTACTTTCCTATTATCGTAGAATCTACGACGTAGATCGTAGCCTACTTACTCTTCTTACAATTAGACCTATGGCTCGGGATAATTCCGAATAATAAAAAACAATCTGTGTAAAGTTTGAGCCCGATCGGGATAACGGGAAAAGGTGCCCCTGGGACCTTGAAGAGTTAAATAATTATTTAACAACTCATAAAGTCGATTTTATATAATGTCCCCCAAGTTATTGATTATATAAAAAAATGTGTTAAATAAAACTTTTTCCCGTTAACCGATCGTGCTCAAACTTTACACAAATTTTTTTGTTATTTGGAACTATTTTGGGGGGTGCCGCGAAGAAAATCTTGTAAAAAATGTCACCTAAAGTAACTAACAAGGGAAGATCCTGAACCCGGGAGTTCAAAATATTCTGAAACTTTGTGAATATGTAGGCGTTTCCTCCTGATTACAACGCAATTTTTGTTTGCTCTGCAAATTAACTCGAAGGGGGTAAAATTAACCCCTGTAAATTCGGCTATTATCCGATTTTGCGTTATAACTCGCGAAAACTGTAAGAGATAGAAAAAAAAATTTCCATACAAAAGTTACTTCTTTTAATTAGATCTGTCATTTGGTAAAAAAAATTATTTCACAGTTAACGAGTTATAGCACAAAATCGGATAATAGCCGAATTTACAGGGGTTAATTTCACCCCCTTCGAGTGAATTTGGAGAGCAAACAAAAATTGCAATGTAATCAGAAAGAAATTCCCTACATATTCACAAAGTTTCAAAATTTTTCACAAAATTTTTGGGTTCGGGATGTTCCCTTGTAAGAGCCACCCTAATGTATACAGTATAGGGGGAGTTCCCTTAACGGCGGACGGCACCTAATACCGGGCATTAGCTATATCTGTGACATTTCAAACGCGACTGGCCAAGTCGAGACATGATCGTTGTCTGCTTTATCCCCTCTACGGTTTACGCGAAAGAACATCTCAATAGTGTTTGAAATATCACAGATATAGCTAATGTCCTGTATTAGGTACTGTCCGCTGTTAAGGGAACTCCCCCTATAATATACACTATACACGTGAGTATGCGAGCACGACATACCCTTTCGCCTTACAATTAGCACTACTCAGGTATTAGGTACCTGTATCGCGATTCTCGTCGAACCCGCGTAAATCTGCATAGCTCCGTATCCGTAGATATTTTATAGACTCGCACCGGTCCGCGTACGAAACTCGACGGGACGCCACGCAACGCAACGCAACGGAATAAAGCTGACGCATAAAGCACGTAAAGCACGCGCATGGCACATGCCTGGAATCTCTATCTGCGTGACTGTTGGACTCTCTGGTTGCAGAGACTCGATGCTAGCGATCTGGACTCTTCAAAATTAAACGTGAAGCCGACTTGGGGGATCAGTTTCGGCCTACCGCAAACCGGTGGTCCGTACCCGGTGAATCCTTACGGTGGCAATGCCCTGGTAAATCCGTACGGAGGGTACGGCTTGCCCGAGCAAGGCATAAATTTAGGTCTGCTTTCCGTGAATCCTCTGTTAGCCGTACAATTCACCAAAGACGAGTACGGCGAGAAGGTGGTAAAGCCGTTTGTAAATTTCCACGTCACCCCTAATCGCCATGCCGTGCAGAAGCTCGGCCACCTGCTCGCTCACAAGAAACAGTCGCTGTACGAAAATTACGCAGCCAATTATGCGGTCCCATCGAAACCTTACCTGTTCCACGAGAAACCGCATTACGCGAAACCGAACTATCCGCCCTATAGTTACACGAGCCATCGCGAGCCGTCTCACCCGAACGAATACTCGGACTACTACCGCGACGGCAACGATTACGATTACGATTACGATTACAATCCCGAGGATCATTCGGAGCATTATTACGATAGCGCGCGTAGCAACAAAGACAGAAATATCGGAAGCACTGGAAAAGTGTCCTTCCCGAGCAGAAGAAAGCGCGACGCGCGATCCCTTACAGAACGGTCGCAACCGCGGCCGCAGTTGTCGCGCTTAATACTAACGGGAAATATCACCGAGGTGAGTATGTAGCTATGTAGCTATGTAGACGAGCAACACCCCGAACGATCTGACCACAGCGTTTAATCCCCTCAACGATTCTCTAATTCGAATTCTAAAGGTCGTATTCGTTATCGATTATCCAACCATTAATCTGTTTTCTCGACAGAGACAATTCGGCGGCGGTGGTGCTCGAGTCTGCAGCCCCGGCCACGTGTGCTGTCCAACAAGGCAAGTAGTGGCAACGAAACCGCGCCCTGGACAATGTGGAACCAGATACACTCAGGGCATCAACGGACGAATCAAAACCCCTTCGACCGTGGACGGTGACGCTGAATTCGGTACGTGCACGCATATATAACTCGAATAACGCCACGCCTACCATGCGGACGAAACGAAAGCAAGTCGAAAGGTTACGTAACGACCGATTGATCGATGATTCGCAGGTGAATACCCGTGGCAAGTTGCGATCCTGAAGAAAGACCCGACGGAGAGCGTGTACGTTTGCGGCGGCACTCTTATCTCCTCTAAGCACATCCTCACAGCGGCACACTGCGTGAAAACCTACGCGGCTCGGGACCTTCGAGTTCGACTCGGTGAATGGGACGTAAATCACGACGTTGAGTTCTATCCGTACATCGAACGAGACGTGGCCAATGTCCACGTGCACCCGGAATTTTACGCCGGTACACTCTACAACGATATCGCGGTGCTTGGGATCGACTACGAGCTCGACTTCCAAAAGAATCCGCACATCAGCCCTGCCTGCCTGCCGGACAAACGCCAAGATTTCGCGAGAAACAGGTAAATTACTTAGCTGTGTATTACTAATTACGTTAGCCAAGTATGTACAGTAAACACTCGAATTAAACCCGACGACACGAGGCTGGCGGCGTGTGTCGACGCGTTTGCGGACGCTATTCCGTGCGGCCGATGCCGCGAGTGAGAAAACCGATGCACGAAGGAGGGGGAACGAAACGGTCGACACGAAGTTGCCGTCGACTCTTTCGTTCTCTCACTCTCGACCGAAGGATTCGAAGAATCCATACACCGCATGGTAAAAACGGGGCTACAACGAGGATTTACTGTATATGCCTTGCCCTGCCTCAACTTTCTTTTCATTGCTGTGAAATCTCGAAACAGATGTTGGACCACCGGCTGGGGTAAAGATGCCTTCGGAGATTTCGGCAAGTATCAAAACATACTGAAAGAAGTGGACGTACCAGTGGTAAGCAACCAAATCTGCGAGCATCAGATGCGTCGAACCAGGCTAGGGCCATCTTTCAATCTGCATCCTGGGTTCATTTGCGCGGGGGGAGAAGAGGGGAAGGACGCTTGCAAAGGCGACGGTGGCGGTCCCATGGTTTGCGAGGGACAAGGCCGTTGGCATTTGGCGGGTATCGTGTCGTGGGGCATCGGTTGCGGGCAACCTGGAGTGCCGGGTGTCTACTCTCGCGTCTCTTATTACCTCGATTGGATCCATCAAATTGTTAACCGTTACTAACACTAACCCCTCCAATCATATTTCGATCACTCATCAACTCTCACCTTTATACACTTCCATTCCCCTTCCCATTCCCTCTCCATACTTGTCCATTACGGTTTAGATACAAAATATCGCTTTTCATAAATATGATCGCCAAGAAAATCCAAAGTTCTACGACCACGAATAATTTATAATATACATACATGTATAACGTAATATAAGATGTACAGGTATATATTTATGAGATACATAAGTGCAGATATAGGAATTTACGTCAATTTATTCCTCGGGATCCCATCACGCGGTCATCATGCGTGTCTATCATTTCCGAGTAGATAAGTACATTTGTAATACGATTTCTTTACACTTTACATCCTGTTTCCTCAACGCAGAAATCCAGAGAAGTTAGGATTTTTCGTACGGGAGGTAAACGACGAGTTTGCCACAAAGCTGACTGAACGTTTCATTCAAATAAACTTTACACTTTAAAACTTTCAATCACCGATACACGTTAGAGTTTCGGTTATTATTTAAGTACGTAGGTACATATAAATACATTTTAATTTAGTGGAGACAAATAGTTTTGTCCTCGAAAATAAAAATTCCATTTTTTTGTACGCCTTCATAAATAAAAAGTGTTCGAGAAGCATTTAAAATTTGAGAGAAATTTTGTTTTTAGTTTTTCAAACTTTTTTCGAAATCCCTTTGTCGCGCGAGAAAAGGTAATAGAACATAAAAGACGCTCCTTGTCCGGATCTACAACTTTTATTCGACATAATTTCTAATTTAATCAATAACTTGGAGGATATTATATAAAATCGACTTTGTGAGATGTTAAATAATGATTTAAGGGCCCAGGGGCACCTTTTCCCGTTATCCGATCGAGCTCAAACTTTACACAGATTTTTTATTAATTATTTGGAACTATTCTGGAGGATGCCCCGAAGAAAATCTTGAGAAAAATTTCACTCCCTTACCACTTTCGTGTCGCATACATCCTTATCGATTGAAAGTGGAATTCCATCGCAATCTTACTTATCGGTTAGAATTGAAACTAAATGTGGTGAAAATTGCTACGAAACAACGCAAATGTTAGTCGATCTGGATACGCAGTACACAGTACTCGCAGTGTGTAATCCAAACCAGGTAATAAAAGTGATAATAAGTGTGCGCTAATTTTTTACAAAGTCGGTATGGATTTGAGTTCAGTTCGCGTGTGACATCACTCCCATAAGATGTAAACTCATACATATGTATGTCCCGACTTGGACATTGCATAGACTTGAATTTCACGTCACTGACAACACGTGCGCTACATCGAGCTGCTTTAACGCGATCGAAATGGCAAAATGATATGAATTATCCCGAAATATGGAAGAATTCTGATGAATTTATCAAGCTCGACTGCGGTTTACTCCGTTGAAACGGAACTTTCTGCTCCACATATGGTACCGTCGAATTGAAGATATCGGTCGCGTCACGCGTGCCATGTCGCTGCGTTCGCTTCGGGAATCGGGGGCCGGACTCGCCTCGTTGTTTGGAAAGGAGAGGTTAGGCTGCAATTTCTTCCGTTGAAATAAAACTTTGGATATTACTAGTGTCTCGGCAAGCCGTGAATTGATGAAAAATGCCGATAAAATTTATCGGCCGAACAACCACGTTCAAAGGGAAATCCTTGTGGGAAATCCTGGGAAATCTGAAAAACTACGGCGTTGGTAGGATGGTGATACGAAGCCAGTATCAAAGGTATCCCGAAGCATCTTACATGAGAATACTAAAAGTGGCTGCTTTACCAAACCCTAGCGATAATTGTCACGTACGTTTTCTCTCTTGACTTTGTTCCACGATACCTGGCACGCGAAACCAGACGGGGAATAATCGACGAGAAACGTGAAACGAATCTGCGTGTTGCAGGACCCTCGGAAAGTAGTGGCGCTCGTCGAGAGAACGTTCAGAGGTGAAACAAGTAAGAATCCGGTGCAAATAGAATCGGTAAGCTATAAATCGGATTACGTCCTGATACCGAAAGATCAGGAGGCACGATATCTGTCCGCGACTAACAAAAGAGACTATAAACTCCTGCCCGAGACAACAGAATTTCCGCCTCTTCTCAAGGAAATACTAATGCGCCAATCAAAGCAGTCAGGAGAACTGCGTGCGGACGAACCAAAGCTACAGCTCATATATAATTTAAAAGGCGTGAAAAATTACAGGGTCGCCAAGGATGGTGAAACGCCTACTGTCCATCTAACAAGCACGAATACTAAGCTGTACAGAGATGTTGCACGCGATTCATGATCTCTCGTGAATCCACGCATCAATCTATCCCTGTAATTGAATAAAAATTAAACATTTCCCAAAGGATCTAAGATAATCTAAACCGAACGACTCGTCCATGTGGATAGAACAATTTCTTTTTGGATTTAAAGGGTATCTCTCAATGCTGGTTCTCGACCTTCGCACTTGGCATAGAACATGGTACGGTATTTCTTGCAACCATCTATGTTTGCGTCCATTATCCCATGTTTGGCGTAATTCCTTATCAAACCTGAGAGCACATTCGTCCGACATTATTTTTTGGCATTGTAGATGTAGGCTTTAGAATAGATATTTAAATACATACGTGATGTCTCTTGTTGCCCAACATCAGAGGCAGCCCATTTCTCAAAGAAAATTATATCCTCAGGGTAATATATATATATCGTTCATATTTCGCGTTTCGATTTCCGATCGCGCTTACCTTCCAAAATTCCCTCATTTCCTGAACATCCGCGCGTTTTCGTACGAGCCATCCGCGAACGTATCTCTGCAAGTGTAACGCTGCTTCGTCCTCACTCCACAGCCATGATTTTGGGTAAAATGGCCTAGGACTAGGGACGGATAGCGTAAAACTAAAACGGTTGGCGCCTTTTTTCCCAAATAATCCTGTCTTTTACCTACCACTCGCGCAACCATTGCTTAAATTCTGGAATTTCGAACACGTTCAATCGCGGCGAATATCTCTTGGAACGTCGTGGATTGTGGTTCCACAATATCTCCGCGATAAAATCTAGACCGTTGAAGCGACACTTTTGAACCTGCAATTAGGTATCGGACAGATCGCGTGAATTATGCCGATTATGCGAACTGTTTATAAATATGTGGGTATGTAAGTAGTGTGAAGTAGAGGAAATGCTCTATACTCGAAGAGCGTTCCATTCCGAGGCCGTGGCAAAGGTTTCATTTAATGCAGGCAGTAAAAGCGGAAAAACTGTTTGCTCGAGATAAGTGGATGGAGATCGGTCATCTTCTTCGCGGTTCCTCTGAGCGTGTGGTGAAATATTTCTGTTACACATCTGTCAGTATCATCTCGTTTCATTGGGGCGAATTTGCGTGGCGTGTCAAAGGATAGTTGAATGTGCGAAAATCAATCGTCAGCCTAGGAGAACGCAATAACGCGTGCCGTGAAACAGTGGTAACCAATATCGACCAAACGATCTCCAAGCCGAAAGTGTCGAACGTTATTCCTATGATGGCTGAATTAGATCCGTCGTAACGTTTCGGGCGGGGTGGGGGGAGCTAACGGAATTCTTCTAAATGCCCGCGTGTGAGCCGTGGTGCCCCATCGTAAGAACTGAGCTGAAAAAAATAGGTACGCTGCCTGTATCGCTTGCGCTTTACGGTTGTTCACGATTCACCGTGTCACTATTGTTCCGAGATATACGTAATTGTACGTAATCGAGAAAGCTTCTAGTCGCCCAGGCGCCGTGGATCCGAGACGAGCAACTAGAAGTCTCCAGCGTTAAAGTTCGCGGGGCAGCACCGTCACTCAAAGCTGACGGTGAAAAGCTGCTGACCGAGTCGGTGGATGAAAGATGGGGCGACCAAAAGCGAAGACCGGCGGCCGGTGATCTCTTTGACGGCCAACACCACCCCGCACCTTACTCCCATCAAGATCCAGAATCATGGCTGGACGTGATGGACGCCGTCGACGTAAAGTCCGCGAAAGAGAGCCGTGAAATTCTATCGCACGGCCAGACGGTCCTCGAGAAGAAAACGAAATCCGCGACGCAGTCCGTAGGGACCTTTACCAGCACAGGTAAATCGGAACGTTAACTGCCACGTTTGAAAGTCAATCGCCGAGTCTACTGGAGGGGCTTGTAATCTTTACTTATCCCGTTCGTTTATTCTCCGAATTTCCACTCGTAAGCGGTCGATTCGGCGGTATCAGCGACCATTGTAGGGCCCAGAGCGGGCGATTCGGCGGTATCGGCGACCGCTGTAGGGCCCAGAGCGGGCGATTCGGCGGTATCGGCGACCACTGTAGGGCCCAGAGCGGGCGATTCGGCGGTATCAGCGACCGCTGTAGGGCCCAGAGCGGGCGATTCGGCGGTATCGGCGACCGCTGTAGGGCCCAGAGCGGGCGATTCGGCGGTATCAGCGACCGCTGTAGGGCCCAGAGCGGACGATTCGTTTGTGTCGAGCGTGTCCAGAGCGGGCGCTTCGTTGGCGTCGAGCGTATCCAGGGCAGCCGTGTCCACCAGAGAAACGGCCACAGGTGTCACAACTGGACTAGCCTCCGACAAGGTGGTCGAAACCGATTCAGCGATCGATCCCTCGGGACGGTACGACAGAGTGGATCGAGAAGCTATTGCCGACGGGAGAGAAGGCCCCGCCGCTTTTTCAGACGAATGCGAGCCCACTTGTCCTCGACGTATTTCGCGGGGCAAGTACATCTCATACACGATATCATTTAGCAACGTGATCGACTTGCCAGATCTCTTCTCACTCTTCCTAACCATCGATGCTGATTTTAAAGTAAACAAACTGAACGATACCAATTACCATCTCTGCAGAAAACAGAATACGCAAAATGGAAGAAAGGCAAAGCACCGTAGACGCCTACTTGTTGAACAAGGGTACTAATTATTTCGATGACGTCTGCACTTGCTCCCTTTCTTGCGTCGTTCGCGCGCTAAAGGACGATTCATTCATCAGGAGCATTCTCGCGTCAGCCGCCTTGTTCACGCTTGGCTTGAAACTTTGTATGGAATTAGATTCTTGGTATTTGCCAATTCGGCTATCGTAAAATACAACTGGGAGAAAATATAAGAACAATTCAAGTTAGTCTCGTCTACGATTCACTCACTCCCTGTACCTCATCCTATTGTATTGTCATGTTGATTTATCGTTATCGTCATCGTCATTGACAACTTTCATTCAGAGTGTATACGTATTTTAAAAGAAAAAAAAAATAAATGCTCCAGGTGAGGCTCGAACTCACAACCCCGGCATTGCTCACTAGTCACTGTCTTATAAGTACCGTGCGCTAACCAATTGCGCCACTGGAGCTGTTGACAACAGCTTCACTAACAATAGATTTTCAATTGAATCGATCAATAAATATACACAACCACGGATAGACTGCGTTTGGTAGATTATAAAACTATTAAACACGTTCGAATCAACGCGCTAACTTGGCCCGAATTATTAACAACCCAATGATACATTACAGTGGAGATGATTTATACATCGAAAGTGAGATAAATCGGAGCGTACGCGACAAGGGTAGAGATTATCCCGCCAATTTTCATTAATTCTTCGCGATATTTCAATTTCATATAAAAGCCATGTCGGCAGAAATAGGGAAAGTGGTTTGTTTATTTATTCATTCATTCTTGTAACGCAAGTAACAAGTTTCTCTGTTTGTAAGAAATCAATTTAATACCCTAATGTGTATCATGTTGATCAATCTACCGACTCACCTATACAAGTAATTGTTAATCTTTTTTCGCGAGAAATGCGTTACAACGAGAAACCTTATAGCCATCTAGCGGCGATTTCCATCAACTAAACTCCCCGTGTGAAATGTCACCGTCATCTTCATTTTTAATCAAGCGTGTTTAGGCCGTGCAAAGTTTGTTATTCATCACTATTCATCTATTCCCTCTCATTCATCCCGCATCAAACATCTCGCTTAATTTGCTTTTAAATACAGCCCCCACTGACGAATGATAATAATTGATCAATATTTCAGGAAAACTATACTCTTCATCGTGGCTTTTAACATGAAAATCCAACCGAAACATCCACTTTTCTGTAGACCCATGATTTCTAACGAATATATAAGCCAATAATAAATTCTGCATACTTAAGTAGTCTATCGTAAAGTTTGTCACGGATACTCCAACCTCTAAACGTCACAGAAAACATCGCACATCTCGCACTCGCGAGGATTCAAGCTGTCATTCAACTTTCGTATTACTATGCCACGTAAGTTACTTTCGCCCAGCGGATAGTTTCTACACGATATAATGGTCAATCAAACGAAATACTTTTACTCCAATTGTTTGTTTCTATAACACGTACATATGGATACTATACTATACCTTCACTGACATTTCTCTCAATTTTAGATACGATAAAGAATGAGCTGGTTTGATGCCACTGGATTTGCCAATTTGGCAAAATCTGCTTTAAAAGAAGCTCAGAAAACAATTGACAAAGCGTTGGATATCAAAGAGGAAGATCAGAAATCCACGGAAGTTCGTGCAGAGGATACGTCTGACTTTTTTACATCGTGGGGATTGAAAAGTAACGAAGAACTTGAGAATTCTCATGGTAAAGGCGAAGATTCCAAGCAAGAAACGACAAGTGGTATATGGGGTAGTTTCACAGGATCTTTCTTCGAATCTCCTAAACTTAACGAGCCGGAAAACCATCGAAAATACATTACCCATTCCACGTCATTGCAAAGCACGTCGATTGGAGATCAAGAAAGGCCGCGGCTTACATCGTCGTCGTCCTTTTCAGAAGCCGATAAGGGCAAAGATTTGAGTGCTTGGAAAGATGCCAGTCGCATGACGGCTCGGAAGCAGAAGTACACAGTCCAGAAGACTCAGAATGTTCCTGTGCAAAGTGTTGCCGAGACGTCTACTTTTGACGTATCGAAAGAGGCGGATCCAGCAGGTAGTATCGTCACGGACGATGCGCCTTCCAGCATGGACGACCCTAGCAACGATCGTGAGAGTAGCAATGTGGAGAAGCAGGACGCGATCGAACGTTCCCCGGATGAAAAGGAAGATTCAGTTGGAAACGACAGCGAGTCTAAATGCGAGGGAAGGGATTGTCGCGAGAACGAATCGAGCGCCGACGATCGTAGATTGAATAGAATGTCGTTCGCTTCGTCAGAGAACGACAAGAAGAGCTTCGAAAGCGTTGAGATTCTTGGTTCTCGATCGAATACGGATTGCACCACCACTCCCGACTCGGATGGCAATTCTCTAACTAATTCGGGAAGCCCGTCGGGCATAGGCGCCAAAGTAACTTCGGAATCGGTGGAGATATTACCGGATAGTCTGGTTACGTCTCCCAGTTCGGTGGAGATTTTAGGCGATTGGAAGAGCGACGGCAGCCCTTATCTTTCCCCGAGCGATCCGAGGCAATACGAAACGCCCTCCGCGTTGGACAGAGACGACTCGGTGACCCCTTGCTGGGAGGACAGCGATGTTGCACCCGTAGGGAGCGGGGACTCTCGGACGGACCCGTCGTCTTCCGACGTCTCCCCGTACGAATCGCCAATAGAAGAAACCAAGACACCGCGCGACGATTCGTGCAGCAGCAGCATAGACAGTACACCGTCCACGGGAACGTATCCGGTCGCGTGTCCCGCTGTCGATTCAGAACCACGTTTAAGCAAGCCGTTATCAACTACCAAGTCGGAAGACGTGGAAACGATAACAGCCACAGACGAGCCAGACGAGCCGACGAGTTTCACAGAGGACTCTTACACTTCTGTCTCGGAGAGCACCGTTCTGATGACGTTGCAAACGTTTCAGCAAAAGGAACAAGTTGTGGGTAGAATCGAAATCCCCGCTGGCGTTTCTTCCAACGATAAAATGCACGATTCCTGTCCCGATGCGAAAGAAACTCCGTTAAAAGATTCTGTGCAGGAGATTCGTTTGAATTTAAGCTTAGAGACTCTGAAAGAGACGGATAGCTTGCGTTTGCCGATCGAGGCAATCACCACGCAACCTATCCGTAAAACGGAATGCCTCGATGGAGCTGGTAAAGCGATCGAGACAGATTTGAGGAGCTACGACCGGTTGATTAACACCACTATAGAACCCGCGGAACCAGAGCGATACTCTGTCGACGAGATTCTGCATTCGTTGAAGTTGGACACGCTGGATCAGACTTTAATTTCGACGGACTCGAGTTGCGAGGGAACTTTGATAGAGAGCAGTTCGGAGGAGAATCCGTCGTTGATTCGGAAACCGGAAGGGAACGTTTCGCAGGCGCCTTTAACGTCGAGCTCCTATGTGAAGACGATGCTGGCGGATGCGATGATAGAAAAGGGAGAGGCCATCGAGCTGGACGGGCAGAGCAGCGAAATGCCTCGGGATAATTCACCCATTTCCTCGGAAAGGTATTCCGTTCGATAAACGCACGTTCCACTAGGGAGCTAATCGGACCTGCTTGACTCATGCGTTTACATACGTTGCGTCTGATTCGTTACAGTCGCTCGGATCTGGTAAAAATCGGTTCGGATCAAACCAGTGGGCACACTAGCGGCGACGAGTTGGAAACGACGACATCCAGCGATATTGAAATCATATCCAGGTATAGGTACGACTGTAAACTAATAATTAGATAATAACGTCTTAAGGACAAGCGCGTGTAAAATGCAAGTATTGTATATTTTATATTTTCCTGTTCCGGCTCCCGGCGGCCCGCACCTGCTCATCGCATTCGATGACTCCAAACAAATTGTTATCGATAAAGCCCGAACGGCGATTCGAGCTCGACGCAGTCGAGGCAGAGTCTGGCGAAGCTGCCGTCGACGAAAGGCAGCGATCTCCTCGCGAAGGCTTTGAAGACCAGAGGACATTCTAGAGAATTGAGCGAAATTAGCGTCGGATCGGACGAGGCGAACTTGGAGATAGAGAAACTGTTGAAACGAATACAAGAGATGACGGAAATATTAGAAGCCAGGGAATCGAAGCTCATCGATGTCAGCAGAATGAACATGGAGCTGCACGAGCAAAATAACGGTTTGAAGAAGTTAGTTCCATGGGTGGAATATTATTTATCTCGTTCAGTTAATTTAATGACTTATTCGCTTATTCGTCAATTCCAATGTTTTTTTCTGCAGGCAATTGGACAGCTTTGAGAAGCACGCGGAACAAAGTCAGAATTTAAATCAAATCACCGACGAATACATGCAACGATTGTCCGCGTTGGAAAGCAAATTCCAGCAAACAATACGAGAACGCGATTCGTTGAGGAAGAACTTGGAACACTTAAAGGTGGAAGCTGCCACTCGGATGTCCTCCCAAGAGATCTTCACTCTGAGCGCCGAGAAAGATGAAATTATCAAGGAACTCAGGGAAGAGGGGGAGAAATTGAGCAAGCAGCAGCTTCAGCACAGTAATATTATTAAAAAATTACGGGCGAAGGAGAAGGAGACCGATGCGTTGGTTAAAAGTCAAAAGTACGTAAGTAGTCGTGGTTGGTTTAACTCTCACGTTAGCGGTACTTATTCGGCGGCACTTTTACAGGGAACAAATAGAGGAGCAAACCTCGGAATTGGAACGTTTAAAGAGATCGTTGTATGCTAAGGAAGAGGTTGAACGAACCCAGATAGAGGCTGTGCATACGTTGACGGCAAAAACGAAGAAACAAGAGAAAGAGATATTGACGTTACAAGAAAGATTGGAGAACGCTTTACATAAGATGGACGCTTATAAGAACAGTTTGGACGCTGCGAAAATGTCAGGAATCGTTGTTCCCAGTTTCCTTTAAAATTCTCGGCAACCTCATTATTCTTTCTTTCGTCCTTCTTTTTCAGAGATTTAAGCGAAACGAAGAAATTGTTAGCAGCTACAGAGCTGGAATTGAAAGACGCGACTACCAATGCTGGCGAATCGTGTCAACTTCTCGCGCAAGTAGAGGAACTGAAGATTAAATTACGAGAATCCGAAGAAGCGCATGTCAAGTAAATATAAGATCACATTATCGCTGTTGATCGTCAGAAATATTGAACTATTTCTCTTGTTCCATGCAGAAAGGAAGTGTTCTTTAAGCACGAAAACAGCGAGCTGTTGAAACGTCTGGAAGCTGCCGAAGCCAGGAGCGAAGAATTATCGGAATCAGTATCGACGGCCACGAAACCGCTGCTAAGACAGCTGGAACAACTTCAATCGAATCTCTTACACAAATCCCATAGTTTCGTAAAACAAGAGAAAGCCTTGTCGGAAAGGAATCTCGAGTTACAGACCAAAGTGGACAGTCTAATCGAAACGGAGCGTTATTTTAAAGAAGAGAATGTTAATTTCAAATCGAAAATATCTCAATTGGAGTCGAAACTTGCTGTCAAAGAGGTCGAAAGAAATCAGCTCCAGGAATTATACGACCAATTGATGGAACAAAAGGAGAAGCTGGTCGAACAAACCGCTTGGTACGAAAAACTCGCGATGCTTTCTCTTTCGATTTCGATATAAAAAGGCTGTGCAATGCAGAAGTTGTACGACATACGTGTTGTATTGATTTCCTTTTCAGGTATCGACAAAAAACAGAAACGCTCCAACAGTCTCATGCTTCACAAATAATGGAGATGAACCGAGAAATTGTCGCTTTGGAGAATAAATTGGCCGTGGAGAAAGCAGCCACAGATGCGGAAAGAAGAAAAAATCATACGATGTCGAAGCAACGGCAAAGCATTAACGACGGCGACGACGACGGCAAAGACGGCGATGACGATGACGGCGATGATGACGGACGGTTCAGCCCTGCCACCAGTTCAAAGCACCACTCCACGAACAGGATAAATATATGGCCGGTAACTGTCTCCACTCTGACGAATCGTTTAATTTTAATGGAGCGTGGACTTGAATTATTCCGATTTTAGTTGGGCAATTCTCCTGCTGAGAACAGTTCTGAAAGGTACACAACGGTATACGACAGTATCAGAACAGGATCGAATAGTACCTCTGTATTTGAGAATTTGCAAGCACAGTTGAAGCAGAAAGATGGTAAGTTCTCAGATGGTCGATGTGCTCGATTTCAATGAAATTATTTTCAACACGCTTTGACTTTATACGCGCAGGTGAAATACAACAACTTCAGTGGGAATTGTCACGACGTAATACAGAAAGAGATGCTTTGAACACCGAACTATCCACGTTAACGCTAAAGATCGAAGAACTAAATAACAAAGTCTCGAACGTCACAGTTTTGAACGAAAGTTTGCACGAAATACAGACGCGATACGACGCATTGTTGCAAATGTACGGTGAAAAGATGGAGGAGAATCAAGAATTACGCTTGGATCTCCAAGATGTCAAAGAGATGTACAAAATACAGATCGACCAGCTCTTAAAACGCGATTCTTAAATCGTGTGCGAATAAAGTATCGTTATAGGCGGTGGTCTCCGACGTGTCCTGAAACTGGTTGGGAAACGACTGATTATGTATAGCAAATTGAACAGATCGATAGTAAATCTGTACGGAGTTACATTAAAGGAGACACTATTTTCACAGTTAGGATCCATCAAATTAACTAAATTTTACCGATCCTTCAGTGAACCCTTTCAAGAGTCAGCTGTCTTTATAATGGTGTTATAAACGCGCGGTGGACAATTCTTGAACCAAGTATCAGCACTCGCGAATCAATCACTGCTGCGCGTAATCCTGTTTACGTCTAGATTAAGAGAAAAAATGTGATACGCAGTGTGTAATCTGTAATATAACGTTTGAAGTTTCCAATATTGTAATATACAGTTGAATCACAATGTAATTTATTAAAAAATTACGTTCGTTTAGTAATAGATTTTATTCTCTTCTAGCTATCGATGAACCACCATACGGTCAACTTTAAAAGTCGCGATTGCGGAAAGGCAAGATAAAAACTTGAAATTTTATTAATACATGTACATTATGCAGTGCACACGTAAAACAAAAACAGTTTAACGCTTCTTACGAAACGTCAGAGGCCGTTAGACAGAGCAGGTATAAAATTGGGCTAATGGAATCGGCAGAAATTAATGAATCGCTTAAATAAGGACGATCAAAAGGGGCGGGAATAAGGCCGTCTTAACAAATTTGAATGCACTGGGCTAATAAATTTTGGCGCCCTAGCTCCCAAGGGTGCAATTTCTTCGCAATCGGTGCAAGGCAGTACATCACAATCCCGGGTCTCCACCAAGACAAACACGAACAAAAACAATAGGAATTTTTGTCTCCAAAATTGAAGAGAAAAAAGCATTTCAACACATTTGATTCTTAAACGCTCTTGGATCACCGGCGCCCTGTGATCTTCCCTCCCCCGGATCTATAAAAAGGGACAGTGGAGATACACCGCACCCAAGAGCAACAGCATGCGTCTTGGATGTGGTAATTAATCCGAAGGTAATAACTTTTCACCATTTTTATACATACCGTAAACTTTATTGATTACAAAGTGAGACCTCTTCTCTCTCTCTCTCTTCCCCCCTCTCTCTCTCTTTCTCATCCACCCTCCCCACCCCTTCGCACACAAAAGAACGAAAAAAAAAAAGAAAAGAAAAACGCGAGACAATCGAGCATTTGTTTGGATCGACGTAGGTATTTTTAACGTGAAAGGAAACGAGAGGTTCGTTCCGTTGAACTACTACAGTAATATTAAGGTTTTCTTCTCGACGTTCTTTCAATTTCGGGGATATCGCAGATTTGTGAGCGATTACAACGACCAATCCTACGAAGTTGATGCGATCCTACAATAGTCGTTGGTCTAATAATTATTGGGAAAGGGCAAAAAATTATTGCAGAATGGTTGCGAAGATATATTAAAATGGTAAATTTCGCTGAATTAAACAAGCAACGTCGTTCGGAGCAAACGCAGACAATTGAAACGTTCGAGTGAAAGCCGAGTAATAAAAATTTGATGTCAAAATCGTTAGAAATTTCCATGGTAAGGATCAAAACGCTCTTTAGTCTGTATCGAACGACCGAATGTTCAGAGAAGCATCTGCACTTACTTCGAGAAGAAATAAAACCGATAATCGCGTTGGTCTAGTAAATGAAGAATTATCGAATACCTACTATACACTATCCAATGGTCATTTCCAAATCAATCTCCAACCACTAGAACTAACAACGAATAATACGAGTTCCGAGGTAGACCGGACCCGACCGATCAACTAATACGATTGCCAAGATATCTGGAAAAATTTGATAGGTGAACCGTGAGACAAAATAAATTTAACGCCAGAGATGAGAAGTTTCCTCGAAGAACGGACGTCCGCAGTAGTCAACATATCACACTAAACTTCTCATTGACATCTCCGTTTCTCCGCCTCGCCGACTGAATTTCTCGTGGTTTCCTCGTTATACCAGAGACATGGAAGAGATTCTATGCTTTCCCCAAATCTATCGTCAAAACTGAAACCGTTAAAGCAATTCCTAATGCGATAGGAGTGGTCAACGAAACGTTGTCGTCGCCTGCCTCTCTCCGTTCCCTTCATTTTGACCATCGAAGCATTTTATCTCTATCCGCGGCGACGATAATTAGATGACAGTCGTGCTTTCCACGACTCGGTGTCTCGTTGTTTCCCGGTGAGTCGATTGGGTGTAGCTTGGTCAAAGAAATTGGTCAAAACTATGTGGACGAAAATTAGGAAAAAGGAAAGCTTGACGGTAAATCGTACGGCACGCGGTGTTAACGAGAATATTTGAGATAATCATAGAACCAATACCAGAACCGGAATCGAAGTTGGATGTTGGATCATGGGTCGCGTATCGCGCAGGATTTTCCTGGTATGTAAGCGCGCGCGCTCGCGCGCACTGCCGAGCTTGACCGGCATTCTCTCGCGGGCATAGCGTGGACATGCTCTTCCAGGTGACGACGAAGGTACTTCACACCTGGTCGGACAGAGGGCTAGTTGGCAGCTCCATCGAGCGTGGAGCGCAGAACGGTACCAACTCGAGTACCGTGTGTAACGAGCAGTGAACCATCGACGCTATTGCGTCACTCTCTTTTCGTTCAGACCCACGGTGTCCAGCCCTCGTACAAAAGGGCCAAGTTGTCGGTACTCTGAGCTTCTCGTATCACGTATTCCACTTGCTCTGCCGTCGTGTACTTGCGACTCGGATGTGGATCGCGACCTTCCAGCTTCATCCGTACGCGACGCCAAACGTTCAGCGCGTACGCGTTCCGTTCTTGAACAGCTATAACAGCGAGAATGGAAATATAGAATGCAAGGAAACTAAATAGTTGGATAAAGATCGAGCGGTTGAATTAAACTCACCTTTACCAGTAGTCGGATCCCTGGTCAATAGGCTTTCCTTCTTAGGACTGTAACACACACCCTGTGGCTTAGTTAACTTGGCCTTCTTCTTTGTCACGTTGACTGCCAAACTTTTCCTTTCCCTGTCACTCTCTTTCTTCTTATTTTTCTTCTTTTTCTTCTTCTCCGTCTCCTTCCCCTTCGCTCCTTTCTGCTTGTCGAGCGATTTGGCCGGATTTACTTTTTTCTCGTTTGCAAACTCCAACAGCTCGTTGTACAAACTCGGCACCGTAGCCGCCATGTTTTCTACTTGGTCCTTAATCGTTCTGCTTCTGCTTGTATCGAGGCTATCGGATTCGAGCTCCTTGACGATCGTCGATACGGTTTCGGTGAACGATCGATACGACGAGAGGAACTCTTGTAGACCTTTGATGTTCTCTTGTTTCACCATGGTTCGCAATAAAATCCGAACGTCCGACATCAATCTGTGGTGCTCGGTGAGGATGTTCTGCAGACTCGCGACATGCTCCCTCAAGCGTTCCCGAGCGGCAAGCGAGCATTCCTGTTTCTCTTGGAGTTTCTTCTGAACGTCGAGTATCGCGTCAGAGATGAATCGTTCCGCCTGCTTCAACCAATTTATGTCCACGTTGCTCTCCATTTGCAGCAATTCAACTAGACTCTCCTCGATGGCGGTCACGGTGATGGTCAAGTTCATGGTCAAGATACAGCTCTCCTCCCAATGCTTGACCAGCTTCACGAAATTAGCATCGTGAGTCACACTCTCGGACGTTCTGGTCCTCAAAGCCTCGTAGTGCAATATAGCGTTGCACGTATTGATTACGCTGGTGGCGAGATTGTGCTGTTGGGTCAGCTTCTCGCACGAAGACAGCACGGCGTTGTCGAACGCGGACATGACTTCCCCGAGAGCAGGGTTCGCTCCCGCGGCCCACTTCAAGCGTTGCACCGCGCTAGAGACAAGGTTCTGTTGTTGATCCCGCGCCTCGCATACTCGGGATTGTAGACTGGATAGTGTCGTAGCCGTCTTTCGCAGTTCCAGCATGAACGCCGAACGATCTACGAAGGAAACAGTGGAAAAAGACAATGTAGAAGAAGCAGTAGAAGAAGAAGAAGGAGGTGATGGCGATGACGATGGCGGTGGCGACGGCGATGATGAAAAAGAAGGAAAAGCAAGAAATACTTACTCAAAGGGTTCAGTAGACTGAGGTTCGGCCTCAAGAGCAGACTGTCCTCGTGCAGCCAATGGTGAGCGGTTAGCTGTAGCTGAAGTCTCTGCATACTAGCCCTTGCTACCTCGACGCACTGTTGCGCCAGCCTGGCGCTTTGTTTCCGTCGCCAGGCGCTCTCGAGGGTGCTGCTGAGAGCGCTCGCTTGGCCAAGCACGGATCCGGAAAATGAAGCTCGTTTCAAGCAAAGGTCGACAAGCTTTCTGCACAATTCTTCCAACGAGACTTTACTCTCGGCCCCGATATCCCTTTGCTCGATCTCCGTGGTTACACTCAGGCCCATCCTCTGCAGTAAGAAGCAAAGCGCAATGGCCAAGGTTTGAGAGGTAACGCCGAGCAGTTGCCTCGACACGAAATCCGCCGTGAAGATTCTTATCGGTTTGTTCAGCCTCTCGTCGTCGTAAACGTTCGCTAGACCACCCTTGAACGCGGTCGCGATATCTCTGCACATGATGAAAAACTCTTGTATAGTATGCAATCGTTTCACCAGAAATATGTCGTCCAGAACCTGGCAAGCCGCCTTGTTGAATATAGGCGCGGACATTTCCTTTGCCTCCCGAATCTGATCGATTTTCCTCCACGTAGATGGAACGTCTAGCGTGCTCAGAGTGGCAATCAACGCGTTCCCCTCCATCTGCAGCTTCTCGAATAACCCGTTGAAGCCCATCAACAGCATCTGGCCGGGTGTCAAGGACTCGTCCTGGTTCGGCTCCTGGATCTCGGCCGGCCGAGAGAGCAACGCCTCGAAACGCGATCTCATACCGTTCACCACGTTCTGTATCACAGCGTGAGGACTCTCCATCTCCATGACGGTGAACCTCAGATGCATCTCCAACTGTCCCAATATCTCGGCGAGCGGGACGCCGGCCGACACGATTATCTCGGTCAGCTCGCCGATCATTCTAATCACGGTCGGCTCTTCCGTTACGATCGTTTTCATCGCCTCCGGCAGAATGATAGTGTGGAAATTGTAATTCAGCTCCTGCAGCCCCTTGTAGATACAATCGGATCCCCTCAGACACTTGAGCACCAGAGATATCTTAGGATCGTTGTTCGATTTGTGACAGTCCGGTATCAGGCTGACTAACTCGGCGATCAGCGACGACATCAGGCGCATCTCGTCCAGAAACCAATCCCCTTCTCGCGACGTCAGATCGACCAAACAGTCGCCGGCACATTTGGCAGCGCCTTCCATCATCAGATACCTTTTGTTCAGCGCGCATAAAGCGGTTATGTTGACGCACTCGAGCGCCCTTTCCGCTCCCTTCTCTCGCCTCAAGAAGCTCTGTATCTGCACTCGCGATTCCGCGTAAGCTTTCTCTATTCTGCCAAGCGAGTCCGGCAATCCCTCGGACACCATTCTTTCGTACGCTTTCTTCAGCCTCTCGTTCGCCTCGTTTAGAATCGATTGCATCTGATACGAGAACGTTAATATTTGCTGCGCCTGTTGAGTGCTCGAGCTCTTTATCGGGTCGAAGGTTGTTTCGAAATGCGCCATCACTTCCCGGCAACACTCGACGCTCCCGAAATTCAACAGTTTATTGGCCCAGCCGTGGTAAAGTACCGTACGATGTCTCGACATACTGCTCAGAGGATAGAGGCTGCAGATCGCCGAATACTGACTCAGAAGGTCCAAGCAACTTCGTATCAGAATGGATTGTTGGGTAGCCAATTGGGTCAGCTCGTTCTCCGACTGCTCGCACTGAAGGATCATTTGACTCTGACCAGCATTCTGCAGGAATTCCTTTACAAGATCGAACACCACGTGTTCCTCTTGGCTCGCGGATGTTCCCAAGTCTGCCAGCCACTGCCCTAATTGAGGGCCTCGTACCGCCGAGAGCGCCAGCTGAAATCGTCACACATTTCCATCACATTCAAGTATACCATGTTCAATAATAAAATAAAAAAAAGCAAAAGCTTGCCGCCAGGCTAGGAGCAACGCGCTCGGCGTAACTCACGTTGTGCATCTTAATTTGTTTCTCGCAATCTTCTATCCTCTCCTTTAATCCAGCTTTCGCTTTCTCGTGAGCATCGCGCGCCCTCTTGAAGCAATTGTAACGCTTCGTCACAGAGTACAGCGGATGATTGCGTCCCATCGCTTGCGCTTCTTTCACCAATGCAAGTTGCTGGTGCCTGTCTTGGAGCAAATCCTGACAGTGGCGAGTGGCTTCGCTCGCGTCCACCCAGCAATTCAAACGATGGCACAGCAACGGAAAGACTTTGACCAGTTCGTCCCTAGGAATTAGCAAAAAACAGCCAATGTAAGCGGTGAGGATCGGTAAATCCGAGGAGAAATGGAAATGAAAATAGGGATAAGGCTTTTGTCAACCTGTTTGCCAGCCATTCGGCGCGCATCTCCGCCGTTCGAACGGCGAACATTGCCCGCGTGAGTTCTTGCTCCAACTGTTTCCTTCCTATGCCGGTACACCTCGCTCTAGCCAGACACGCCCCGTAACTAGCGATACTATTATCCGCGCCAGCTCGCCAATCCACCAGCGGATCGTACACGAACGCTTCGAGCAAGGTAAGCAACGTTTCTCGGCCTCGGCGCATCACTCGGAGCGTATGTTCGCAGGCTAAGCGGAATATACCCTGAAACGAAATTGTATAAATTATACATAGTTACACACACTCTACGATAAGACTAATCCTCGTGCATCGCGCAGTCTCTCACCTCAACGCCGGTTACCCCTAACGCTGTTCGAATGTTCGGCGTCATTCTAAACGGCACCTTCTCCGGAACCCGTAGCGTCTTCCCTTTCTCGAAGCAAACATTATAATCAATGTGCACAACTTCGCCCGTGTTCAGATCGACCAGTACATTATCCAAATGCCTGTCGCCAAGACCAATAATGTAGCCGATAATCGACATGACGGCGACCGAGAAGGAATAATTTTTGGTCGCCTGCCACCAACTCGCGGCATTTATACTGTTACACCAAATCTCCCTGCAACAATGATAACATAGAGACAAGTAGACACACAACCGTAGGTGTTTCGATTTTCTGTATCAGATGTTACACTAACTTTGCCAATAAATCCTTGGGCGTTTCAGCCATTAAATCGGCCAGGACTTGCTTCAAAATTTGAACGGGCCACTCCTTCCTATTCTCCAGGCCGATTCCTCGCTCCTTTAACAACGGCGTGAGTTTGTTGTAAAACAGTTCGGAAGGTCGCAACACTGCCGAACTGCCAGTTTTGTTGGTCATAGCGGTCTCCCTCTGCTGCCATCTCTTGTAGAGAACGAACAAAGGCGTAACTCCGTCTACCCATTGTATGAGACCAGAGCGGGGACCCAGCGGAATAACTGAATAATGCCGTGCCCTGTACATCTGTTTCGATTCGCCTTTCTTCAACATCATAGTGTTGCATATGTTGAGAAATTGCATGATTCTCTCGTCCAAGTGAAGGTCCTCCAGCCCTTTGAACAGATACGTGTATATGAGGCCATCGGACCCATGGAAGACCAGCTTCTTTGGCTTGGTTTTTGTCGGTAGTATTTGAACGTTGTTGTCCACGGACGCGATGGTAACGATTCTTTTGTCGGTGGCTGCAACACCGGGCATCGCGATACACGTATTCCTCAGATTAGCCAGCACCGGGCTGATATCGTTCATAGAGAGAGAATAGGCGGCGCGCCTGTGCACCCGCTGCGCCAATTTGCTCTCCAGTTGCTTCAAAGACATACTCGCTATCTGAGGTTTCGCGGGGTTCTTTGGGTTGCTCAGCTTGCTTGTCGCTTCTTCGATCCAGGGGCCGAATTTCTCTTGAAAGCTCTTCTCGTGCGGCGTCTCGGCCGGCACCATGGTCATGGCGGAAAGATTCTCCAGTATAAAAACCACCGGTTTCAATATGATCCTGTGCTTTTCAGCGATCAGGCGATCCTTCTCTTCGGCGCACAGCCATACGTTGTCCTGCACTTTCTGCACCTCCATCTCTAGCTGCTCGAATCGCTTGGAGATCTCGGTGTGGTGTTGGCAGAGAGTAGCCAACCATAACTCGTCCCACAGCAACGTAATTCGACGCAACTCCTTCACGAGAACCTTTACTTGCTCGATCGAGTCCTGAATTCTGTTGGAGAGGCAATCGACCAGCTGGGAGAAACAGCAATCCATGTATTTCTCGTATTCATCTCGATGTTGGTAAGCCGCTGATGGGGAATTCTCGGTGGCGATATCTTCTTCTTCATCGTCTTCCTCTTCCTGCTCTCCTGCTTCACCCTTCCCTACCTCTTCCTCATCCTCATCGTCATCATCCTCCTCATCATCCTCATCCTCATACTCGTCCTCCTCCCCCTCATTATCCTCCTCTTCTTGCTCGCCTTGGTCTCCCGCCCTTCCCCTCTCCCTCGTCGCATCTTCCTCTTCGATAAAGTCTAGATCGTTTTGAGAGGAATCGATCTCCGTCTTCTCGTAGAGGACCTTGTCGCAAGATTTCTTCCTTCCCGACACCGCTCCCACGACTGCCGGGAAGGTGATGAGATGCGGCGAATTCTCCGCCACTCTGCACAATAATTCCGAGACTCGAGTCCGTACGTAAGCCTCGGGATGACTTAGCCTTGAGAATAGCTGCGGTATTATCTCCTTCCACGGAGCCGTCGGGGTCGAAGAGAGACCGGATTCGAGGACATTCTGTAGCTCCAGAGCGTGCTTGACGACCAGTCGCAACAACCGAAGCGTGGCTGTAATTGTATCGCAATCGTTGCTCTCTTTGTTCGCGGCCAGCTGTAAGTACTTGAAATAGGCGTTTGCGGATAGCTCGTAATACGAGTATATTCGTTTCTGCGCTTGTTTCCAAACGTCGACGAGCATACCAAGGCACACGGGACTTGCGTGGCTCAAGGTCGGAACGCTCCGCAGCTGATTCTCTATCATATCCGAGGTGTTGATGTCGTTGGACGCGTCCGTGATGTCACCTTCGTCCTCGGGAATAGTTCTACATTGGCTCAAAATCGAGAAGATCTCGTTCACGTCTGTCTCGTCCACGTTGACCGGCAGTAAATCTCGTATGGCTGCTTTATCGGAATCGGTCAACTGGCCCGAAGTCGAGTTGTCGATGATCTTCCTTCCCCACTTGTAACACCAGCTGGCGAAGCTGGACCACGCGACCGGCAACTCCGAGCACTGGTTCACGCCGAGCTGCATCAATCGGCCGATTATCATGTCCGAGATGGGTATCGAGCCTGTGGTTGGCCCGAATAGCTTGTTCATCAGGCCGTCATTGTGCACGGCTTCGAATTCGAGCAGCTGCTGCAAGTGAACGTTCTCGGTGCTTCCGGATTCCTGTTGGATCCATTTGCCGAGCGTAAGAAGAAGCTTCGTACCGTTCTCGCGCAAGTCGACTGTTCGTTCTCCGTCGACGATGGCGCGTGATATCCCAAGTGCAGTCGCGCTGCAAACTTTCAACGCTTTGTCCACGTGTTCCATGTCGTACAATAATTTCGAGCATTCGCGGAAAGCACGCATATTGTTCCTCGACCACTTGACGCTCATCATATTTTTCAGTACCTCGTCCGTTACTCGATCGAAATCGAGGCCGGGGCCATAACGATCGCTACCCTTCTTCTCGTCTATTCGGCAGAGTTCCCATTCGTTTCGCAAGTAACTAACGAGTACGCGTTTCGCTAGTTCGAAGTTACCTTCTTTTCTAGCTGTTCGAACAATATGCAACCTTAGATCGGCGACTTCGTTGGACGAGCTACTGTTGCAGACGGTTGTGCCGATGGTAGTGCCGGAGGCCGACCGTCTAAAGTCGGTGTCCTCCTTCGGCACTGCTCTGCCGAAGTAGTCGGACCACCAAAGAATCCGCGACAGAACGCTAGAGTCCATGCGATCGACCTTCTCCGCCTTGTACAAGTCGAACGCGTTCACTCCTCCGCGATCCGACAACAGCAACCTCTTCAATCCGTCCGCCGAATATCGTATCAGTATCGATTCGTTCAAATATTCCGAAGGTATGTTCCGCAGTCCCTCCGCCACAGTTTTATCGGCCACCTTCCGGCACCGTTCTATCTCTTCCTCGAAATAATCCTTGTAATCGTGCGCAGAAATTCTGAGCGCTATGTTGGTCAACACGTTGCTACACTCGGCCAGGGCTTTCGCGCAACTCCAGTTGCCCATTCTCCCGATTCCGCCCTCTACTAAACCCCAGTCGGTCAGATCGTCCAGAGATATCGTTAGACCCTCTTCAAGCTTTCTCAGGCATCGGGCTCGCCGACCGGCATCGTTTTTCCACTGCTTACCGACCATCAGCTGTTTCTCTCCGACAAGGATATCGGCTTCCTGCTGCTTCCATGCCTCCAATCGGGACCAATCGCTCACAGCTTCGTAACACTTCGAGAGGCGTTGCATGCAAAAACCGAGGACCTGATTGTCTCCCTCTGGATACACACTCTTCCCTTTTCCCTTCTCGGCGAGAGGTTCCACGCCTCTGTATACGCTCTCAATTTCCCCGCGTCCGCCACCGTCTTCGCCTTCACCGCCATCGCCATCGCCCTCCTCAACATATTCATCTCCCTCGGCATCGGCATCGGCGTCGAGATCCACATCGGCATCGTGATCGGCATCGGGATCGACATCGACATCGGCATCAACATCGACGTCGGCATCGGGGTCAGCATCGGCATCGGCGTCGACATCGACGTCGGCTTCGGCATCAGCATCACAATCTCCATCGCCAACTTCATCACCATCTCCATCTCCATTGCCAACGCCATCAGCATCTTCCTCGCCACCTCCATCCCCATCTCCATCAACATCGTCTTCAGTCACCTGCCCTTCCTCTTCGTCTTCCGCCCCTTGTTCCGAGTCTCTCGGCGATCGGCCGCGCTTGGCCCGTGTCTGTTCCTCGATAATCAATTTGTACGCCTCGGCAGCGGACTCATAGCGACCAGCGGCCTCTTCCATCGCGGCCTTCAGCCACGGGAATTTCCTCTCCTTTTCCTTGGTGTGAACGTAAAGTCCCTGCAACGCCTCCGCCTCGCCCAACATCACCATCGCTTGCGTCGTACAAAGTGTCGCCCTTTCGAACTCGATACCCTGCGTGTTATCGCTGTTACTCAAATCCTCCAGCAACCTTTGGCTGTTCCTCAGCGCGTTACTAGCCAATCCCGAATGCAACGACACCACGCACAGGGCTAATCGAATGCGATTCAACCATTCCCTGCAGGTCGATTTGTTCGTGTGGAAGAACGTTCTGACTGGCTTCGACAGCGGTGAAAGAGCGATCGCGCAACCCTCGGCCGCGTTGTGTATTACCCTCTCGAGGTGCTCCAAGAATTCAATCAACAGTCGGATCCGGGTATGCTCGCTCAATAAATGATCTATGCTCCGTTTCTCCTTCCTCGCCGATACGACCACGCTGTACGATATCTCGCGAGCTAGCGTTTTCAGAGCACTCTCGATCGACGTGAATGTCTCCTGCGGCTTTCCCAGCCAAGTTCGGAGCTTGTTGGTCACGCAATGTTGAGCCGCTTCGAAACCAGTCCAAAAATATAAGAAGGATCGATTCGCCAGCCCTAATCGATACATCCTTTTCGTCGTATCACTTTCGGACCTGCAAACACGCAAACCGAGTACACCCGTTACTCACTTTTTCCCCCCCGAGAAGCGCCAGCTTCGCTCGGCTATCCCTCCCCCATACTTACACCACCGGCCAGCACAACGTAAACATCTCCGACAGCCCGTACGGGTCCAGATACTGTTCGTGCAACAGGTATGCCATGTAAGTCTTGAAGTGTTGGCCTTGCATCTCGCCGTTATTGTTTCCCCGCATGTGCAACCTTTGAGCGAGAATCAAAGACTCGGTCGAATAATTTTTTACTCCTTGATGTTTCTACGAGTAGAATGATGTGAAATGAAGTGAAATGAAGTGAAGTGAAGTGATGCGAAGTAAAGTAAAGTAAATTAAAGTAAGGTAAAGTAAACTAAGCAAAGAATCTTCAGCGACTAGAATCCATACGCAACAGAGAACGCCCGAGCTCTACTTTGGAGAATGGACTGTTTCAGCTTACCTTCGTCTCCGACAACAAACACTCCTTGTTCAATCTCGGTATCACTATATTCAGGGGCACGCGCGTCAACAACGAGCCATATTTCTCTCGCACGACTTGGTCGCGCGACGTTAAATGCAACGACGCCAGATCTGCGATACCCGAATAGATCTCTTCCCTCCACGCAACGTTCTTCGCGCTCATCAATATCTCGAAGAGATCGCAAACGGCAATGGAAATGTCAGGATCGATGGTAGCTCCGCAACCGATGAGACTCGCTAGAACGTTCTCGTACTCGTTGGTTTTGCTCAAGATACCGATATAGTTCTCTGATTGCACGCAGATCTCTTGCATCCACGTGGACAGGAGCAACAGTGTTTGCTCCGGCGTATGCTCGTTGTAACTTTTAGCTATTAGAGTGAGAATAATGGAAAGATGACCACTTGTCGGCGAGGTGGTGGGTACGTCTAGTCCTCCTGGGAACATGTCTATTGGACGACAAGTGGTACTTCCGGTTATCAAACTCGAGCTCGGAACAAAATGATTGTACCTGGAAGAAATGAGATTGCAAAAGGTAAGAGCGAGCGTTTACCCCAGAAGCTTCTAAACACCCGAAACCATTACCTGGAACAGTGAGCGTACAGCAGATACAAGATACTGTATTGCAGGAACGGGCTAGTCACAGACAAATTGGTATCGTAAGGCTGCATCTTCACCGCCAGTAGCTCCAAAATACTTGGCTTCAACGCCCACATGCCGATGATCGAGTTGCTCGCGTTTGCTAAAAATATAGAACACAAGCGGGTCAGCTGTGTTTATCGGTATTTATCGGTGTTTTTGCGGTCGCGAGGACCTTGGCTCGAACGCCTTACAATAAATTAGGGAGCGAGGCGTTCGTGTCTTTACCTATGTCAGAAAGAGCTCGCAGTAGGAAGGTGACCACAATCTCCGCGTCCTTCTTTTCATATTTCACGTCGTCCAACAACGGATTGTCTGCCACCAGACTTTCAATATCACCCAGGACAAGCTTATACGCAATCTCCAAGTCGGACAATACGTATCGATAAGATTCCTGTAGTAATGGGATATTTTTCAGACTTAGCAAACTGTGATACACTCCGAGGCTAGCGTTCTGAATAGAAATAGAGTCGCGGAATCTCAATCTCAGCAACGCCGAGTTCTTCCCGAGCAACTTGTGCACCAGTTCCAACGGCAGATTCGCCGAGACTTCTTTTATTACTTTCGAAATGGTGTTCAACATGGAAATTATCGTCTCGTCCCAAAAGACATTTACTTCTTTCAGCTGAAGATCGATAAACTTGTAGAGTAACTCGTGATTCTTTGTTATGCGACTCTGAAGATGTCCGAGTAATAAAAACGCACACTCGTTCGCAACTACTATCAGTTCCTCTTTCTCTTCGGTTAAATCGAAAGTTTTGTTGGCTCCCAGTTCTATCCATCGCACAACGCTCAACAACGATTCGCGCTCTTTCAACGAGCTCTCCCGTTCGATGTTTTGTTTCAAATTCTTTAGTTCATTCTTATCGAGATTCAGGGACTTCAACATCTTAACAACATCCACCCCGATCAGTTCGGACTTGCTAGAATTCCTTGCCGAAAGGAAGTTGGTATTGTTAATATGTTTAAACAGCTCCTCAGCGCTCTCGACGGTAAGGCGGCGAGTACTGGAAAGCCGGCTTCCGTTATCGTCCTCCAGTTCAATCGCTTTCACCACGGTTTTCAGCATTTTTGATAAGCAATCAGATAGAAAAGACCATTGCACGTTCGGCGTAACATTCGGATTCAAATGCTCGGATATGCTTTTCGTCACCGTGTTGAATACCGAGATCAGAGACGTGATGCGAACGATGCATTCCCTAGGTGTCGGGGATTGTACCTCGTCGCCGGGCGAACTTCTGCCAGATTCCGGTAGAGTCAATTCCTCGTCATAACTCTCCATGTCTTCTAAAAACTGGCCCAATAACGTCAACGTGAATTGTAGGTCCGCTATCCAGAATGTCCGTAATCTTTGTAGACTGCGACTAGCGTAGCTCGCGATCGCTTTCTGCTGAGTGGAATCGATGTGCCAGCCCACCAATATGTCGACCGTGTCGCGAAAATGATTAGAGAATGTTTCCGGATAGGATTCCATTATCAGCAATATCGCGTCCACCGTTGCTACCAGCAAATCCGATCGATCCACGTTTTCCAGCGTCGATTGCAATTGCGACATCATTAGCATAGAGAATTCTTTTAGCCTCGGAGCCTCCGCGTCCATCTTAAAAGCTTCGACGAACGATCTGATCAAAAGGCACTTTATATCCTCTTTCCGTTCCATCGAGTACTTGTTCAAGATCCAATCCATGTATCGTTTGAAATCCTGTTCGGCCGCGTACCCGACACGGCCTAAACACTTCGCGACTTGCTGCTTCGCCTCCGGTCCAGGACCCGTGTGTAATACATCCAACAGGCTCTCGCAAATGACATCCAAATTTCGTCGTATGTATCTCTGATTTTCAGCCGCTACTATACCTTCCTGTGCCTGCTTGCACAGCACCATGAAATGATCGTAGTCCTCTTCGCGACACAATCTCCTCAAGAGCTTAGAAATTCTAGAATCTTCTGCAACACATTGGAAACAACTTGAGCGTGTAAATGTAGCGCGGACGTTACATTCCGAATACTTTAGAACTTATCGATGCAGACCATTTATCCTTTTGTCATCGTAATACTTTCCCTGCGAGTTCTCTTGGTTCTTCAACGATTCTTGAAATTTAGGTCGTGTTGTTGCATAATAGCTCGTTTCGGTGTTTGAGTCTCTATCAACGGGCGTCTTTTTAAAAGCCCTACCGCGTACCGTGCCTCTGGCACGATCCCCGGAGCTGCCCCCCCGAGCCATTCGAAACTCATTGCGCGAAGCACCGCCGATTCTGTAATAATTTCGAAGGATTAAAAATGGAACCGAGATCGACTACCCAATAGTCCGACGGAGAGATACTTCACCTTGGTTTAAACTTTGAAAAACTGTGGTCGGACGAGTAATTGTTCGTGCTTCTTTGGCAAATAACCAAGGTGCCACGTGAAGCATTAAAATCGTTTGTACCGTAACCAGTTAAAACGTTCGTGTCTCCCTTTTCGAACTCTCCGATTCGATTATTACCACCACCACAGTCGTCTCGTATCTCGGAGCACTTTGATCCACGTAGCTTGGTGCTAACATTAGAGTTCCCACAGCTATTCATTACATTACTCTGCAGATGATCTGCATGACCTACACTTTGCATATATAATGTGCTAATCACGTATAAGAATAGTCGTTTATGAAATGATGAATGACGAAGAATGCAAAAGCGCAAGTATCGTACGATTAAACATAGTCGAGAGATAAAGTCCAAATGAATATCCTGTACTGTTAAAATTGGGATCGTTCGCACAGTCACATGTTCGATATGTATGTACTCGTGTTCGCGTGTAGCAAGAAAGTGTCGAACAAGCGAGAAATAGACAAAAAAAAAAGGGCAACAGAGAGAATTAGTTTCTCATATAAAAACTGATGTTTGTCTTACTTGGGAAAAGAAGAGGGCAAGTTTGTTGGAACGACCGACTATCAACATGCCCGTTGGTTGGACAAGAGAAAGGCTTTGTTTGAAATATAGGATCCGATTCTTGTGTAATACGCATCGGTGTTACATTGAAAGCACTTGGAACTTGTTGACCGTAGAGAAATGAATTAAGAAGTGAAGAGAAAAGAAGAGAAACACGAGACGACTAAAACGCTCGTCATGTACGTATGTACATACATATATGCACACTGTATCGACGATAACCGATCTCAAACAGAGGCAGAGTATCTATATACTTATACGTACACAACAATTTATGAATTTACGAATTTACAAATACCAAGGTACGTCGCCACCTATACAGTTTATGCACGGCATTTTTACGTAAAAGTTCCCCCAGAATTCCGCGAGTACCTTACGTCCGTCCGTTGAAATTAAAGTTCGCTAGATATACATGTAGGAGCCAACCACACGGAGTTGAAATGGATCAAACATCATTCTACGTGATTCTACGAATGGTACCTTCCACGCTATCCGTTGATGTGCTCACCTAGCGCTGAACAGCAACTAGGTATCTATCACTTTACACGTTACCTTTCCGCCGTTGTGATGCTATTCCCTAAATTCATCAAAAATTCCGAAGCCCAAATAAAAACTAAACGAGAAAAAAGGAAAACGAAGAAAGGGAAATAGACCGACTACTTAATGGACACGCCACATGCGTTGTAAGCACTAACGGACCGTCTAACGAGGAACAACACCGCACCGCGCGCACTATACACGCATGCACGCACGCACGACGCACACGCAGAGGACACCGAAAAATTATTTCCGATAGATTATTACGATAATCTTTTACATACCGTATATAAACTACATAGGAACTTTAGCTTTGGCTACACACAAAAACGTTACACTCGTTTAACTCGTGCTGCAAGGAAACCAAGTAGGTACAATCTGTGCCTATCTATGCATATTGTACATAATACACGCAAACACACGCGTACATTCGTGGTTGTATGTATTGCGACAAAACGATGGAGCAATGAAACTCTTGGGCCAATCTAAACTATCGTTTCAAGGATATTTCAATCGATTTCGATATCCGATTGGCCTGAATCGACCAATACCACCGGTATTAGTATGTAAGTGTATACATACTTATCGTTGCAGGTTAAAATCATGCGTGATGATTTTGCCGACCAATAAATGCACAATACACCCGGTCATCTGCTACCTATGTGTATAAGAAATTCGTAGAAAGATACGCGCAATCTTGCGCAATTGCACTCGTGAAAAAATGCATTTACAGAAACCGCACCCCTTTATTCCGTGGGTTATTTAATTTTACATCTACAGCAATTCCCATAATACACTTCACAACGTTCCGAGTTAACTCATCGATTAAACAATCAGCCAATAGTTAAGTATATGGTCAAGTAATTTTACTTTCTTCTGAGTGTTAGTTTCGATTTTCGAACGAGGGGTAAACATTGAGTCCCAAGTATAGGTATGATAAATCATAACGTGCTTATTAAAGTCGAGTTACATGAGGACGAACCTTTCAGATGCCTTCCCTGGCGATCAGGGATCGGCGGACTCGGGCTGTCCCTAGACCAGAGATGCAAGATGCGAAGAATTCCGACTGCAGCGCCCCTTGCGGTGGAGTAAGGAATCTCAGCTCGTGATGTCTCCGCTCTATAGAATAATATTCTTGAGTAGTACATTACACGGGATTTTTTGGCGGGATACCGTAACAAACATGCGCGAACGTAGAGTAACCGTATCAAAACCGTCATTACTCTACGTTCGCGCATGTTTGTTACGGTATCCCGCCAAAAAAGCCCGTGTAATGTACTACTCAAGAATATTATTCTATAGAGCGGAGACATCACGAGCTGAGATTCCTTACTCCACCGCAAGGGGCGCTGCAGTCGGAATTCTTCGCATCTTGCATCTCTGCCCTAGACACCTACAGGAGCGGTGGTATGTGTGCGTGAATTGATGCCAGCGCGAAACCAGCCAAGTAGCGACAACACGAGGCGAATGTGACCACGTCTCGAATGTACCGATGCCAGCGCCAAGCCAAGCCTCTGACCAATAGCTGCGGACGCTGCGATGGACTCCGGCTACGCGTAGCTCGAGTCTGCCGAAGCTACGCTAGCAGCGAGTCCACGCTGATTCACGCACACATTACCAGCGCTCCTGTAGGTGTCTAGGGACAGCCCGAGTCCGCCGATCCCTAATCATAACCTAAATGGTTATATAACCGTCAGTCTTTTCGTTAGTTTGCATTGGTTGGGGCTTATTTTGTAATATAACACGAAGTAAGTGATGAATTCAATTTTTTTAAAATTTTTTACTAACACCACTTTCATAATCACCGGTAATATATTTACTACATAAGTAAGGGATGCTTTAAATACAAATTTTGAAATGCCCGCCATTAGTAATATAGTACATATCCAACCCGCTAGAGGGTACTAATGCTGTGTTAACAAAATAATGCCCGTAATGGACCTACTCTGACTCCAAGCTGGATCGTCGCAGCGCACAGGTGCAACATAGAACAAGGAATTCAAAGTGATTGTACCACGTGTTATACCTACCTAGAAGTTTACGAAGAATTGCAACATCTTCTAAACAACAAGAAGAGATACGTAATTATGAACAATAATAATTTCAAATTATCTTCAGTTTTCTGTCGTGTAAGACTAATGAAATAATAAAACACTGGAGATAACGTTTAAAATGTTATATTTCTCCGATAAAGTATAACGATGCGTCGTCGTCGTCAACACGATACATTCACGAATGCTTCTCGGCATCGCAATTGTTCAAAGCCTGTCTTGTTCAGGCCACGACGCAGTTGTTGGAAAGACTTTGTTTATAACACCCTCAAGTGTTGATTTTTCAATGCCTAATAGCGAATTCGGTACCTCGCACTGACTCTGTGCTAGTGCCAGAAAATTACTTGGATTGGCTAGCTCTATAAGAATCAACCAATCCAAGTCATTTTTTGGCACATTTTGGCACTAGCACAGAGTCAGTGCGAGGTACCGAATTCGCTATAAGTTAACGACTGCTAAATGACCGTTTGGGAATTCGCTCGTCTGTCTCGGACCTAAGGGTGTCCCGAAATTTCTATCCTATTTTGTTGAAAATTGTACCAATGCATTGGTGAAGTTTTCCCGACGGAAATAACCCGAAATACGACATACATCGCACTAGTTTTAATAGTAATCAATTTGAATATATATTATCCTGAATAATGATCGGAGTAAGACGTAGGAATTAAGATATTGTTAAAACTAGCCCCATTTGTCGTATTTTGACTCATTATTGGTACTATTTCCAAAAAGATGGAACGAAAATTATAAAAATTGAAATTTTCTTGATTGGATGATACTAAATACATCTCGCGACCCGGCATCGCCCCTTTAACGCTTTTGACGAGAAATTTCGCGACCCAGTACTGGCCGTCCGATCATGTAAACGAAATAAATTTTGCGCCGTGTCTCTTGTTGTCCGACACCTGTTTCTTCACAATGTATTTGTATACGTTCTTCAGTCGGGTACAGCATGTTGTAAGCCGTATGTTGATAAATATTGAAGTCGTAATCATTGGTGGATGTAAGGAAAGTGGCACAGGTGGCAAACGTTATGAGAGGCAAAATTTTTATTTGAATAAACATTTCGAATAACGAATAAAAGTTAACAAAATTATTCGTCATGTGTTTTATAAAGATTACCCGGATTAACTTTATTCGACGCATCACGCGCCATCAGAAGACTACCCCCTTTCTTCAAAACATGTTGCACATTACACCTCTTCATCATTTATCTTACATATAACATCACTTGCATACCTATGTGTATTTATTATTCATCAATATTAGTTTTTATATTAAAACACGCAATGACATGGTAATTATTGCCGTCAATAGTAATAATTATGATTGTCAGAACAGTGAATGTGTTACCTGCAATTTCATTTGCCATCGCATTGCCGGGGAAACATTTGGATATTTTAATGTACCCTTTTAAAATTTTACAGTCGTTATAACTGAGTCATAAACCATTTCCATAATTTATAGCACCTTCAGGTCAACCAAATGTAGCTTCGTAAAAACAGATGTTTCAGTGTACCCTACAGTAATAGCATTTATGATATCCCCTATAAGCCAGGTATATCAAGATATGTCATTGATCGTTTCGTAGATCGAAAAATTGGATGGAGTCCACGTAGAAATGTGAGGCCGAACCCGTTGTCTCTAAGTAGTGGCGAGTATAATCTTCTGGCGCGCACGAAGGAGCGTCGTTCCAGCGTTCAAGTACTTTTGCGTGCCGCGCGCTGGAACGCACGCCGGGAACGCGCGCCGGGAACGCGCGCCGGGAACGATCGTGTAAAGGCCCCTATTCTCAGTCGTTGCTTATTCTTAAGATCGTCTTAAGCATGCGGCATCCTCTACTAACCTCGTAGACTAGTAAAGGATGCCAAATGCTTAAGACGATCTTAAGTCTTAAGCAACGATTGAGAATACCGCCCTTGATGTCCTCGTGTTCGTTAGTGGGTGCTGTTTAGTTCTCTGGGCTCTTCTGGCTGCTGCTCTTCCTACTTCCTCTCTCTCATTGACACGTGGAAGAATCCTCCTCCGATTGTCGCCGGCATTTTCTTCCTCTCCATCCTCTCCGTCCATTCTGGATAAATATATTGTGGGCGCTGGTTGGCCGTGACGTCACTTCCTTGGCGCTGGTGCCGTTCGTCTTCAATCGTGGCGTCTCACGCGCACATTACCACTACTCCTGTAGGACTTCCCCCTCCGTGAAACATCCGGCTCTGCAAAACGTTGTCCGGGAACCCTGGCTGCAGTTGGCTGCACTTGGTAGCATTTTTGGGGAAGTGAGTGCGTGTGTGAGGCGTTTCCTTCGTAAATTTTGCAAATAATTCTCATACGTTTAATTCTTATACTTGTATTTACTGGTTATTCTATTCATTGCTCGTCATTTTTCTGCGTGTTGACGTGTTAATTTCTTTTACATCAATCGGTATAAAGTACAAACCTATTCAAATTTTGCGTTTGGCTAAACAAGTAGGAAATATGTAATATAATCTATTTCTGCTACGATGTAGGGATGAAACAGCATATTACATTGAAGAATTCGCATCGTGATGCAAAACCTAAGCCCTCGCGTAATGAAGATAGTGGCGGGGTTCCACGTGCAAGAACGGAAGAGGAGATCCGGCGGCGCAGACGTGAATGGATGATCGAACAAGAAAAAATGGACAGGCATAATAGACTGAAAAGAAAAATGGTTATGAAGTATGAGATACGACGCGCTCGTAATATCGGCTTAGCACTTCCCGAAGGAAGCTGCAACAGACCTCGTAGAAGTAGAAGTGAATCTCCACCTAGTCGATGTAGAACATCTATGCATAATACACCTGAAGATACTGTACTTTCTAAAAAGTAAGTATAAAGTGTCTTTAATTATTAATTGTTGAAGTAGACTGGAGGATTTCATAGATAAAGAAGAATTTTAACATTTCATCGGGTCGTGGAATTTTCTGTCTTATGTTTTGACGAATACATTTAAATTAAATATGTCTTTGGCTATATCCAAAAAAGTACACTGATGAAGTGTTAACTTATATTTGTATAAAATATCAAATTTACTTGATATAATTTTTCAATCCAGTTGTATATTATAAAACAATATGTTTCAAGAAACGATCAAAATATTAAATTGTCGAATCTATTAAATCATATATGCAAATAATATTATTCTGCAATTTAGGTTTGAAACACCAAGTGGTACAATGTCCTTATTTAAAGGATCTGAAGGAACAAAAATTAATCCAACAGAACTTCGCAAAATCAAAGTAGATATTCATAGAAACGTTCCTGGGAGAGTAGCTACCAGTGACCTCAAGCGGGATATACTCAACAAGGAAGATGTAGTGCTTAAAAGAAGAGCGGGTAACGTGGTGTTGTTTTTGTACCATAATTTCTTAAGAATATTCAGTCATTCAATGTGGAAGATGATTCTGAGGTTTTCTAGAAATCACGATCAACAAATTGAAGTTTCAGAACATTGTATCCTTTCTAATGTATAAATGTCTCTATGAGAAATTGCTCTCCACTTTTTAAAATCCAGTTTATCAGTTTCTGTTTAAATGTATTATCGGAGTCTAGATAAATATTTTTACATTTTCACTTTACCAAGTGCATTTGAAGAATGGAATCCTTGTCACTGATTTCTACTGTCATGAAGATTTTGGACTTTATGGTCATACTGCGTCCCCTGTAATATTCACGAATTTTCTCAACTTTATTCATCAAATTAATAATGTGTTTTTAATTCACTCAGGATATAGCAAATTTGGAATACAACATTGGATCACGGTATTGATCGCATAATGTGCAATATGTAAGCACAATTTTCTTTACTTTAACTGTTTTAAGATTGCTATGCTTAACGTATCTCTTGCTTCTTGCTTTATGTACAATATTTTTTTTTCTTACGAGCTTGCAATAATAATTATGCTTCAGCTATACTATAGTTAATATTATATGCTATAATGAATATAATATATTTTGGTACCAATTAATTTTTCCCCCAAAAACGAAGTTTAAACACGATTTGTACATTCTCTCTGTGTACTGGTTTTGGGAATGTGTGCATGTTTGGACATTTTTTAAATGCTTCATGTGCTAAGAGCAGACCAACTGGAAGATTTTCGCGTCTTTGAAGATGTTTTAAATCTTAACATTCAACAACTGAAGAGGCATGATGAAATATTAAACATTAGGCTCCAGCACTGGAAGAAACGAAATCAGAAATTAAATCTTAGCATTCCTCAACATTTTTTGCATAGTGTGGTATTTCTTATTCTTATTCATCTTTTATTTTATTGCATTAAATAAATAACTACAATTGGGAAATAAGTACTTTCTTTTTAAAGTATGAGTACTCGTAGACTTAGTTTAGTTTGTTTGAAAAATATACGTTTCAAAGCATTGTATATAGAGTGAATATCGTGGAAGCTTGAAATTGCGATTCAACGAAGTGGAAATGCTTTCCCGATTTTTACATACGATTGTTTTTCTATTATTAAATTTACTAAACTTAACTGCAGGAGAGGGATCGAAGCCGATATTTGATAGAGAAGAACTAAAGAGAGCAATAGATGAAACAGGAGAAGTTGAAGAACGTCGTTCTGTCGTAACTGTGAATTTGGAAAATTCAGGTATGTTTATTATTGCAAATTGCTAAGATTTGTTACAACTTCTGTTTCGCAAATATGGACACTTTAATTTTTAGAAAACAAGTTGAAAAGACGTTCGGCGTCCTTGAGTCCTACAAGAACCCGAAATCACAGTCCTAGACGCACGTGGTCCCATCACCCCAGGTTCGTGTCTGGATTTTACACAGAGTATTGTATAAACATAAATTAAACATAAGTGTAAATCGTGTACAAAGAACTTACTATTTTAAATGTGTTAATATATAATCTGAAATTCTTTAGGAAATTAAATTTTTTGCTAATTTATTTACCCTCTTTCAGATATGACGATTCTAAGCATGAAGATAAAGAAAGTTACAGAAATGATAGGTAAAAGATATTATTACACTTTCCTGTATCTGCGTTCATTACATTTCTTCCATTTGTATTTCACAGAAAGAAATATCATAGTAGAGAGCGGAGAGATGGTGAGAGATCTTACCGAGACCATCGAGACCGACCCAGAAATTATTCTCGAGACAGGAGGCAAACAGATAAATCCATAGAAACAGATAAGCCTAGAGAACAAATGGTTCGCCGAGAGCATATTCAACCAATTCCTATTCCTATTTATTATGGAGTAGGTACTTTATTTACATAAAAATGCGATAAATTAGCCACGATATAAAACTCATTCATTTCTTTGCTCAGAATTTTCAACCGAGACCATCAATGTTTCAACCGTGGGGCCCAGTTCGAGGACCTCTTGGAAGTAATATACATCTTCCTATGATGAGACCTTTCAGAACATTTCCATCACAATTAATAGGAAATACCTCCAGATATGTATGAATTTCGTTCACCTCTAAATCTTAGTAAGTGTGAATTATAAATGTACGATATAGCAGCTTCAGTTTCAGGGAGCTGAGACCAGGGATTGCAACCCGTACCCTTACCACGTTCGGTATCTAGTACCGTATTCTAACCCGCCTAACCGCGTAACAAAAGACATCTATAACCCGAGTAATCTGGTTAACGCAGGTTACAGTAAGAGTGACATCTCTTAGCTGTGTCTGGCCGCTACGTTTGACTACGACGTTCAACAAGGTTTCTTTTAACTATTTTATATTTTTCACTTCATTGAATAAAGAATAGAAAATAATATGAAAGTAATTGTTGTTCTAATATAATTATGAAACACATTGGAAACATCGTTCCTCGAAGATGGGAGGGGGGGGCTTCCCTCTGTGAATTCCTTGGCGGAGAAGGAACCCCCTCCCTCTTGACGAAGTAGAGGAGAAAAATGTCATATCTCGGCCCAAAAAATTAATTAGGCTGATCGGCCACAGCATTTGGCCAGGGTCGCGGTTTGTGACCGTATTATCCCGCGAGTTGGCGGTTAACAACGGTACCTGAAGGTCTGAACTCACCGTATATACTAACCACCGACAGAGAAATATAGGGATTAACACCAGGGATCGGCGGACTCGGGCTGTCCCTAGACACCTACAGGAGCGCTGGTAATGTGTGCGTGAATCAGCGTGGACTCGCTGCTAGCGTAGCTTCCGCAGACTCGAGCTACGCGTAGCCGGAGTCCATCGCAGCGTCCGCAGCTATTGGTCAGAGGCTTGGCTTGGCGCTGGCATCGGTACATTCGAGACGTCACATTGCCCTCGCGTTGTCGCCACTTGGCTGGTTTCGCGCTGGCGTCAATTCACGCACACATACCACCGCTCCTGTAGGTGTCTGGGGACAGCCCGAGTCCGCCGATCCCTGATTAACACAGACTTAAATTTTTGCGAAAATATTTTTTGTATATTGTATATTGTTTCTCCTGTTAAACAGGATGGCGTTTCAAGCTTAACCGCTTATATTGCCCAACGAACTATAAGTCATTCTTTTTCCTCTCCTCTCCCTCCTTCGGGTCCCAGCAGCAACGGTGCACCGGGAGATTGCGAAAATATGTATTTGTATTTGTATATTGTTTTTTCCTGTTAAACAGGATGGCGTTTCAAGCTTATCCGCTTATATTGCCCAACGAACTATAGTCATATTCTTTTTCCTCTCCTCTCTCTCCTTCAGGTCCCAGCAGCAACGGTGCACCGGGAGAAAGGTGGTCTCCCATCTTTCCCCAGTACCCGCCCCGTGATGCTTAACTTCGGTGATCTAACGAGAACCGGTGTTTTCCATCACGGCTACGGCCGCTGCACAGTGGCGTCTTTCCTAGGGAATTGTGAATAAATTCAATTTCCGATTTGACAGATAATGAAAATGTAAATACATGAAAATGTTCTTAAATATGTCTAGTATAATGGTCAAAGTTTGTTTTTTCCTTAAAAGTATTACCGACTGCTCTATAAATGTTTAAAGTTGAGCAAAATTTTTGAGGCACTTCTGGGGGCGTTCTATTTCTTCGGTGTTTGGCGTATCAAAAATTGCAACAAATCTGTAAGATAGTTGACAATATAGTATATTTCAAGGCGAACAAAATGATCCATAGAACAACGTTTTCCGATTTTTTAAACATTTTCTGTAACGTTTTTAGATAAGCACATTTTATTTGCGGCAATTTTACGTATATAAAAAATGTGACACAATGTGACACGCTGAAAGTTGTTTCATAAGGAAGGCAGAAGTGTATACTATCGAATAGAAAAGGAATCAGCTGCTCCTAGGCGCACCTTTTTGTGCTAGGTGCCGAAAACCATTGTAAAGTAAAAGTAACTAGACAGCAAATCGTCTCCTTTTTTATGATTTAAAAGGAGAGGTTCCCTCCGATTACTTTGGGTTTTGAATATGTTTTAGAGGACCAGAAAATAAGAAATATGTGTCTTTTTATTTTGCTCTATTTGCATATTAAGGGAGTAAAACCACCTCTCAAAGTTATAAGAAAAGGTACAAAAATAACTGACCACAAGAATATCATGTACACTAGGCGGCAAAATCGGCTTCCCTCCGGAAATTTGGCAACGTTGCATGTCACTAGGCATAACTCAGTAATTCTAGTGACATGCAACGTTGCCAAATTTCCGGAGGGAAGCCGATTTTGCCGCCCAGTGTACAAAGCAAGTTATGACAAATGAAATTTATATCATGTTTTATTCAACACAATGTTATAATGTTATACGTCCATAATAATAATAATAATAATAATAATAATAATAATAATAATAATGACAACAACAATAATAATAATAATACAGTTGCAGAAATCAATAATTATTAATATATGTACAATCGCCCGAAAATTTTTAAATGCACCATAAATTAATTACAGATATAAAGACAGCACGCTTGACCGAGGTCCACGTGCTCTCTATGATCGACCAGATACAAGTCTGAGAAAAAAGAGGAATAATAATAATACTAATAATAATAATGATAATAATAATAATACCAATAAAATAATAATATTCTTTAAACTGACAATAGGAACTTACTTCATTTTAAAACTATAAAAATAGTAATATCAATAAACAATTTACAGAAATTACATAAAAAATGATACATCTTCTTCCTGGAGTTCAAAGATTTTATATTGTATTTCAAAAGTTTGAAAACGTTAAATATTAATTTCATTATAAACACTTTCAGCCGAGGCTGTAGAATGTCCCCTTAACGTCCGAATGCTCAATAGCTGATTAACAAGAGAAGTTAGGGAACCCGAAAATACAGAATTTTATGAAACATGGTGTGCAAATAGTGTAGTAATTGTGCAGTAATTCACCCGTAACATAACTATATTTTTTGTTGGTGCCATCGTACGGTTTTAGGGGGTAAAATTACCCCTCGAAAAAACAGACTTTTATTTTTGTGGAATATCTCGAGAATGGTGAGAGATATCGAAAAGAAGTTAAAACACAAGTTACATTTTTTTTTATATCTATAAAACCGCGTAAAATTAATTTTCAAAACATTCATACCTTTCAAGTTAACCCCACCACCAACCCTTAAAATTCAGTTTTTGTATTTTGTAAATATATGCAGAAATACCATTGGATAACCTCTTTTCATACATATAAATAGTTTATGAGTTATGTTTCTTTTTTAAACAAATAAAACCTTCATTTTTACCACTTTTTAGTTTACAACAAAAATAACAATATATTTGAAATCAGCAGGTCGAAATACGTAGGAATAGGGTATAATATAATTTATTCACAATTTTTCCCTATAAACACGCCACTGTGCGCTGGTTGCGAAAATATGAAATTATCGATTGGAAACAACAAATAAATTTTCGTTTCGCTCTGAGCCCGCTTTTGTCCCGATGTACAGTGGGCCTCAATACCAAGAAATAGAGAAAAAATTCAAAACGCTATGTTTTCCAATCAATGCCGGAAGTGGCATCGTATTGGTAGCAAGTGAGAGAAATTTTACGGAATCGTACAATGCCACCAATTTCATGCGCTGAATGCGCGAATCGGAACAGACCCTAGGGCCGGTATTCATTGTCGCTACTTATTTTTAAGCAACTGCTTAAACATGCGGCATCCTCTACTAATCTAGTAGTTAGTAAAGGTTGCTGAATACTTAAGCATTTGCTAAAGAATAAGTAGCGACTATGAATATCGGCCTACGTCCAAGATCGGAACGCACTCACGGCCCCGCAATAAATGTCCCTAGATTCCACGTGTCGGTCAATACTTTCCCTGCTGCATCGGCGGGGAAACACCACCAATCAGGCCCCAATTCCAAATGCTACACGATGCATCTAATTGGTCGTTCACTGACCGGGACTTTAGTTGGAGGTGAAGAAATCGGTCGTTACCCAGATAGCACACCTCGTCTTAGAGACGTCTATTTTATGTCTATTTTAGGTCGGAACGTCTTGATTTGTAACAAGACGTCTTTAAGACGCCTTTTGGACGTCTTTAAGACTTTACCAGACGTTGTGTTATCTGGGTAAAGCGGCTTATAAACGTCGTGTATGTTATCTGGGCCATGATGTAAGGACTTACATGATGTCCTTACATTACGGAAAATCCTATGCGCCACCAACGCCACCAATGCACACATGGACTGAAACGGAACGGTTTTCTCTGCAGTATATGCACTCAATGCACGAAACGGAACAGTCCCCCACTATCCTACTTAAGAAAACGAATGTTACTTGCAACCGGTGTGATTTCGTTAAGTGCGTGTTTTTTTTTTACTGATCCTGCTCCAAATACATTTTGGAGTCCAGTCAGAGCATAACAATTCACTAAAGTGGACGTAGCTTCGGGACGTCAGGTAACGATTCATTGTTATCGTTGTATAATAAACACAATGGCCTACAAAGCACAACAATAAAAATTCATAATCAAAATTCAAAGCCAGATTAAAAAAACGAAGCAGTTCTGGTTTTTAACCGCGACGCATTGATATCTTTATCAATAACTTCTCATTCGGAGCGTAACTATAATCATAATATTTCTTGCGCAAAAAACTACGGAATTAACAAATCGTATGTTTCCGATGTATGTAAAATTAAAAAAACATTTCCACGAAATCTTCGGTCGAATATGACAGTAATGCGTTTTGTGCGGAGTGTAACGCGGTATTACGTGCATATATTATTTACAGGATATAAAGAATAATGTAATTCTGTAACCTTGGCTTTCGAGACGACAGCTCCAAAATGTTTTATACCTAATCGAACGTTCGTTTGGAACTTGGAGACTACTCCTACGATCGGCATGTCTTCTTCCAAGTAAGTGTTTATAATATGCATTATTCGTAGTGTGTATATTGCACATGTGTTACTTTAGCATGGTGACATTGTGGATTTTAGAAGCTATAATAGAAAGAAGAGTTCGCAACACTCTCGGTTTGGCGATAAAGTTCCTTTGTACATCAAGCAGGGAAGCGCGAAAACAAAAGAAGTACAGAATTCATTGAAATCGTTATGCAGTGATTCTAGTTCGTCGGATGAGAAATTGCCTGCTTTAAGGCTTGGCCCTCTAAATACGTATAAGGTAGATTTAACCAAAAAGGCCAGACAAGCTGTCAAGTCCAATGCACCGAAAACAAGTCAGAGTAATAAGAATCTTAGATTGGGGGAAGATATTTCGATAATAGTTTCAGATGACAACAGCGTGGCCGATAAAAGTAAAAAAACCAGACCGTCTGTGTCGTCTAAAGGCAGTATGACGAAGAAATCGCAGAAGAGAAAAATTTATTCGGCATCGGATAGCAAAAGCAGCGACAGCGATTGTAATAAGCAGAAGTCGTCGGGCAAAACTAATGCCAGAGGTAAGAAAACTGTTAATAATCAGAGGAAAGAGAGAAATGAAAGTATAGATTCGGAAGATAGTGATTCCGACCATGAGATACACAATAAGTGTACCGAGATTAAAGGAAAAAGACGCGCTAAGTTGAAGTCCATAAACCAAATATTGATCAGGGAAGATGGCGAGTCTAGTTCCGGCAAGGAATTTCAGAAATCGAAACTTTCTCGCGATTGTTCTATTGTGCTGAGGAAATTGCGCGAGAGCAGAGGGAATCATTCGAAGTCTACTAAGTCAAATCTCGCATCCACGAAACACAGGGAAGAGAATACTGTGATCAGCGAAGAGCAGAGTCTAAATTTCAAGTCACGTGTGGTTAAAATATTAAATCGATTTAAGGATGTCTGCTCGGAGTACGAAATACATATGGAGCATGTAAAAGTCAAGCATTTGAAGAAGAAATTGTTGTATCAAGAGTCTGCGAGAAATGTAATAATTAAATCAACGGATGTGATCATTAGACTTAGAACAGAGCTCGATGCGCAAGAAAAGGAATTGACAGATTTCTACAGTGAGTGGCACAAGAACTGTATTTCGCAAAGTACAAGTAACGAGGACAGCTCCTCGAGCGAGAGGGAAGCGGGACAGGCAACGCTCGATACGTCGAGAAGGAAATCCTCTTCGGAGAAAGAAAATGTGGTCTCAGATTACGAAAGCAAGAAAATATTCTCCGAGGATGGAAGTAGCGAAACGAGTGATGAAGAAAATAAGAAAGACCCACCACTTGATGAAACAGAAGAAGTTGTCGAAGATGACAATAACAAGGATGTTTCATCGGCAGAAGACAATGGAGTTGCTTCTCCAATTTTAGGGAAGAAGAACAAAAAAGAAGCGTCCAACGAAGTGCACTCGAAAGGTAAGTCGGAAAAAATTGGTGCAAAAGAGAGGGACTCTACAGAATCTCAGAAAGATGACAATGAACACGATAAAAATGACTCTTCGGAAGATATGTTTGAAACATCGTTTGCAGAGAATATTGAAGCCACCGTTACTTCCAAGACCAAAGATGATGAACTCGAGGAAGAGAATAATTTAGCGTCCAAAAAAGTTAAGAATGAATCGGAAAGTAGAAAAAGTGATTCGGACACGGAGGAGAATTTAGTGAAGAACGGAGAATTGAACGTAGTGTCTGATGAAGATTTGAATATGGACAGGGGGAAGAGTGTAACGCACGAACCTGTGATTTCTCCTGAAGTGGAATTAAAGTCAGATACTGAATCATCTGTGGCAGCCAGCATCAAAAGAACTGATAGCAATTGTTCAGACAAACTGAGCGAAGAGGAAAAAGCCAAGAAGGCATTGTTGGAGTCGGATTCAGACACTCCTGCGAACGAAGAATCTCTGTCTGAAAAGTCTAACAGAGAGTCCTTATCAGGCACTCCGCCAAAAAAGTGTGCTTCAACGTTGAAGCCAGTGCAACATAGTCAGAAGAAACAAGAGGATAAGGAGAAGACCGATTCGGCTTGTGAAAGCAGTTCGTTGGAAGAACAGGATGAGGCCATGAAAGCAGAGCTCTGCGCTAAACGTGCCCTTTGTGAATCAAATTCAGATGACTCTGCGACTCTTTCCATCAAGACATGCACTACTGCTCATGAAAAACACGAATCTGATAACTGCAGTGAAGACATACGCGCAAAGGCTAAGCTATTGGCTTCTTCGAACAGCGAAAGCTCGAGCTCTGAAAAGGATAAAAAGGACTCTTCGAATGATGACACTCTATCAGAATTGGATATTAGTCTTAGCGAAAGGGTGAAGACACGACGAATCGATTTAAAAAAGATATGCGATTCTCAATCCGATGAGAAACTGAGAACAGATTGTGACGTCGTCGTCGAAAGACTACCAGAAAAAGATTTGAAGAAGTATGCGAACGCGCTGCATAAATCTCGACAGTATTTGGAGGATAAAAAGTTTAAAAGGTATATAAAAATTAAGAACATATTTAATGCGCTTATGTTAGCTTTCGTAATTAAAATCCTTGAATCATTTTTACTTAACTGTTCAGAAATATGTTTAAATATCTACTATCTATAGTAACTACATTTTTTATCACCTTCCAACGAGTCCCAATTACATCATTTTTTGTAGCCTCATTGATTTGGACAGACTTGCAAAATGCCAGAGTAGAGCAAGTGATTCGACGCAAAGTTCTACGCCAAAAAAAAGGACTAAAGCTGCGAAAGAAGAGGAAGACTCTCTTTTGAACCATTTAAAGAAAGTAGAGAACGGAGAGTTCGATGAGAATTTAGAACGAGATTCTGGCTCTGAAAGCAGTAATGCAATTGCAGCACCACAGATTGTTTTATCGACCAATGAAGAGTTAATGATGGAAGCAGATAGGATTGCGAAGAAGATGCTCTTAAATTCTGATTCAGATATTGGTAACTATTTAAATTAGTACCGTGAAATCTCTTTGTTCGTCAATTCTATATCTCGTGTAATATTGTAAATTAATGATCGATTTTATCACGATTGTAGGAGAACAGAAGGGTGCATCGGAAAGTAGCAATAGTGAACCGGAGAAGAGTAATGCTAAAGTGAAGGACGATACGGAGAAATCGGTGCCAAAGGATGAAAAGAAAAAGAATGCCTCGGCCAGTGACAAAGCGAAGGTAAAAAAACATTTAAGAATTTCGAAAGATTCCGTGATAATAACGTTGATTTGAATTTGAATGATAAGGACGATGATGAACGGGAAAATAGCGGTTGGAGGCGGCACAAGTTACTGACGATGAAGTTCTCCTCGGAATCAGATTCTGATGTTGAACGAAAGAAATGGGACGAGAAGAAAAAAAAGCTGGACGAGGAGGCAGACGGGAGCGACAAGTGGGTTACTTAGTATGCCTCTTAGTTGAGTGAATAACGTGTCGGGGAAATTATAATCTTTTCACATTACGTAGAGAAAATTCAGATGGCAACGACACAAGTCTTAAGATTAAAAGGAGGATACGTAGAAAAATTCTCAACTCCGATTCGGATATAGAGATGCTGAATTCGGACTCGGATTCTGACACACCCGTAATAATAGAAGAGGCCCACTCTTCCGATTCTGCGGTAGGAAAGAAGTGGCGACGCAAACGTAAGGTACGCAAATCTTCCGACACGGATTCGTCGGTGACGGAGAAAAGGTACGTGTTTGATTATCATTCATCGACAGGGAAACATATATCTCGCCATGTTTCGCCATAAAATTGTTATTCGTCTCGACTGATGTCGCATCGTCACATTCCTCAGACCAAAATCGAAGAGAAGGCGTATCAGAAATATGGACACGGATAGCGACGAGAGTAACGATAACGATCAAATCACGAACTCCCAGGGAACACCTGGGAAGAAGGGTCGCAAAAATATTCGCAGAATGATCAAAGACAAGCAGGTCGCGGACGATACGAAACAAGCAGCGAAGGAAGAGGAGGAGAGGATTAAACGCATCGTTGAACGACAAAAGTTGGTATGTATCTTTAATGTAACTTGATTAGTCCCCAATAAGAATCGGCTAATTGAATTACACCATCTTGCGAATTGTTTCGAACGTAGTACAACGAGATGTACGAAGCGAGATTGGCCGGCGAAGAGAAGGTGGAAAGCCTGGTGTTGGACTTCAACCCAGACACGAAGGAGGAGCTTATAAGTGTGCATCCAGATTTGGTGAAGCGCTTGAAACCCCATCAAGCCAAGGGAATAAAATTCATGTGGGATGCCTGCTTCGAGTCCCTTGAAATGATGAAAACCTCTTCCGGATCTGGATGTATAATTGCGCACTGTATGGGTCTCGGAAAGACTCTCCAAGTGATTGCTCTGATACACACGCTTCTGAGGCACGAGGAAACTGGCGTGAAAACAATTATGATCGTTTCTCCTTTGAGCACTGTGCTCAATTGGGTGAGCGAGTTTAACATGTGGTTGAAGGATATCGAGGACGGGGAGATCGAAGTTTACGAATTAACCAAGTAAGCTCCGTTTGTATAATTTCTAGCTTGATATAACTTCGTTTATTCACCACGCATCCCTTGACGGATCTGTTAAAGATACAAGAAAAACATAGAACGAAAGTACCAGCTGGAGAGTTGGCAAAACACTGGCGGTGTACTTATTATTGGTTACGAGATGTTCCGCAATCTTAGCGGAACGAATAATAAAATGCGAAAAAATATGAAAGAAGCGATTCTACAATATCTGATAGATCCTGGTCCAGATATGATAGTCTGCGACGAAGGGCACTTGTTGAAAAACGAGGACACGGCTCTTAGTAAATCTATGACGCGTATTAAAACCCTGCGGAGGATTATACTTACGGGGACGCCGCTTCAGAACAATTTAACAGAGTGTAAATATCAAGAAATGTCCAATGATATATTTATATAGACAGTGGATGCCTGATAATGGTTTATTTAAATATCGAAACACTGTATGTTGCAGATCATTGCATGGTGCAATTTATAAAGCCGAGTCTTTTGGGAACAAAGAGAGAATTCCTAAACAGATTCGTGAATCCAATAACGAATGGACAGTTCGACGATTCCACCGAGAGCGACGTGAAGCTAATGAAAAAACGTGCTTACGTTTTGCACAAAATGTTGAAGGGGTGCGTACAGAGATTCGATTACTCTGTACTGACCCCCTTCTTACCACCAAAGCAGGAATACGTGATCTTTGTGAGGCTAACCGAAGTACAAATTAAGATGTATCGACACTACTTGGATAACTTTGCGAGGTAACGCGAAGTTTCTCATTTCCAACTTTTCTACTTTAATAGAATTATTTTATTTTCTGTTACGACGGGCGCGTCGATTTCAATATAATTTTCCAAGCATACGCTGCGCGATTGATTCGTTTAAAGCTTCTTTAATATGTGCCCCTTTTTTAAAAATATTTCTAGAAGACTGCGTGCTGCAAGTGGAGCTCTCTTTGCAGATTATCAAGCGTTACAACGAATATGGACGCACCCCCTAGTTTTACGCTTAAAAGCAGAGAATATGGCGAGGATGAATGAGATGAAATCCTCTACCAGCGACGACTCCGAAGGTTCTTTGAGAGACTTCATCCACGACAGCGACACTCAAAGTACGGGCAATTTGAGTAGCAGCAGTGCTAGCAATAGCAGCAGCGACGACGACGATGTTAAAAGTGTCGAATCCGTATCAAAGAAGACTACGAAAGGAAATAACAATGCTGGTACTATTTTAAGATTCTATCGACATCCTGCGAATATTATATCTGTGACCTGTGCTAATCATTCTGTCGTCATATTTAGACGTTGAAGTACTTTCGAAGCCCGAAGAGAATGAAAAGAAAGAGGATGAGGAGTGGTGGTTACAGTTCACCCAGCCGGAACACTTCAAAGACTTGAGGATGTCCGCCAAGTTGATGCTTCTTTTTGGTATCTTGAAAGAGTGTGAGCAGATCGGCGACAAAGTGTATGTTCCTCATTCGTTGTCGTACGCCTGCTTTTCTCCGAGATTCTTAATACGACAACAGCTAAATTGGGTCCACAACTTTTAGATTGATATTCTCGCAATCGTTGTACTCGTTGACTTTAATCGAGAAATTTCTCGAGACAATCGACGACGAGACGCAGCACGGCGGAAGTTCCGAATTCGTCGATGGTCACACTGGGTCGTGGACATTGGGATTAGATTACTTCCGATTAGACGGTAAAACTACCGCGGAGAACCGAAATAAGTGTTGCAGAATATTCAATCGACCGACGAACACGAGAGCGCGATTGTTCGTGATATCCACGCGAGCTGGGGGGCTAGGAATTAATTTGACCGCCGCTAATCGTGTAATTATCTTCGACGCCAGTTGGAATCCTTCTCACGATGTACAGAGTATATTTCGGATATATAGGTATGTCTCCTGAAACGGCCGAGGGAGGGACAGTTTTGTAACTATCTTCTAACATCCGCGTACTCTACAGGTTCGGCCAGAAGAAGCCGTGCTACGTTTATCGGTTTCTAGCCGCCGGTACGATGGAGGAAAAAATCTATAATCGGCAGGTGACAAAGCTGTCGCTCTCCTGCAGGGTTGTCGACGAGCAACAAATAGAACGCCATTACAGCAACCACGACTTAAACGAGTTGTACAACTTCGATCTCTACACGAATGCGAGCGGAGAAAGGCCGACGTTGAATTTACCAAAAGATAGATTACTAGCGGAAATATTTTTGAAGTACAAAGACTCAGTGGAGAACTATCACGAGCACGATTCTCTGTTGGAAAATAAGGTGAATGCTTACTACAGAATACTTTTTCATATCTGTGGGCTTTTATTACTAAGGAAAACTCTTTTGTCTTTATGTTCGCTGCGCTCAGGCTGAAGAAGAATTGGACGAAGAAGAGAGGAAGCAAGCTTGGCTAGAGTACGAGGAGGAGAAGAAGGGGAAACCAATGATACCAGCGTATCAAGCAATGTTACCTCTATCGAGTAACTTAATAGGAAATCAGTACAACTTACCAGTACCATTAAACGTTAGCATGGATTACGAGAAGCTTCAACAACTTATCCGCAAAGATGTAAGCGTGTGGCTGTTATCCCGAGTGTTTCTTGAATCAGGTGTACTTTATTCGTGTCTCGTTACAATTTCAGTATCCTAATGCAACGCCAGAGGCTCAACAAATGATGACTACTCGAGCATTGGCGGATATGTATAACTATTGGGAGCAACAGACTTATCACAACACCGCGAATCGATTGCCCACTCAGGTATTTAATGAGAAACCGATGAGATAACGAATATTTTTCCAGCGTTGAAGTTGTTTCGCGACGGGGATCTAATTAATCTGTTGTAAATGATAGAATGCAAGTATAATACAGCCTGCGACGGGGGCGCAAGTGCCGAATCTGGCGCGGATGCTACAAGTACCACAAAATACTAACGTCGCGAGCGGACAGGCGAGGAACGAGCTTCCGCATAATTATAAGAATATCACGAAGTCTAGGGATCGCGACGACGACATCGTGGAGGTAACAATCTTACTTTAATATAAACAGCTTAATAGACACGTTCTGACTGTTACCACAGTTATAATTTCAGATTCCTCCGCCCGCTGTAGCTAATAAAAGCAAAGATCAAGAAGAGTGAACAGACTACAAAGTGAACGCTTATATAAAGGGTTAAGAAATTAGAATGCAAGTGTGTTGTATACTACGAAATCTGTTTGATATTTTGTTATTGCGAGTCCCTATTAAGATATTTTTTATGTTTTTTATTCGAGCCGAGTGTACACGTACCTCTGAACTTCTGACGAAATCATCAAGCCCGAGAGTAGTAATAATTTTCACCACCATGCATTCAGTAGTATCAGTATTGATGTAATAGAGTGTTATTATTGGAGTATAAACTCCTATTAATACAACAGTCCTTGGTTAATCAATTCTTTGCGTTTCTACGAAGTATAAGTTATACATATATTGTGAAGATCCTGTATATCCATAAATATATAATTATGAATACTTCCATATTTTATGCATTACTGTAGCGGCTACAAGAGGCTTCGTTACTAAAGAGGAAACTTTATTTTTTCAGGTAAAGCACCTCTCCAGCCACGTTGTAACAAAGCTTTCATTTCTTTCTTTATTTCGACGTAATCTTGGAAGCCCGCTAGATTCCGATACTCGGTCGAGTCGACCGCGTGATCGTATAATTCCTCGGCAATGATAGTATCCCAGTCTGGTGCTTTCGTCCCCGAGTCGAACGCTAGCCAAGCAGTGTAACGATATCTGTTTGTTCGGAGAGTATATCCCATAGCTTGGATTTCTTTCAAACGCGGCTCGTCGCTGTTTGGATGCATAGAGGGCTTAATGCTCGGTCTTGGATACTGTCCGAACGCCGCCTTCTTCCACGGTATCGACTGAAAATTGTTGGATACATTAAATATGGGAAGCACAAAGATTGGTATGCAAGATTAGTGAACGTTGATTCTCTGCGACAGTTACTTCTCCTTTTAAAGCAGCTCTTACGAGTGGCATAAGAGTTGTTCCTTCGCTGCAGACGGTTCCTATTTGTGGAGAATCTTGTTCGATCTGCGAACCATTCTTTGTCTTTCTATTCGGGCAAATAGGTATTGGAATTTCCGCTAGATCTGCGATAGTTGGGAAAATGTCGACAAGTTCTACCAGTGAGTCTATAATGATTCCGCTATCACTTTTGTGTGATGAACTTCGTGCCCTGAAGCCTGTAAAATATCGCTTCTTCAAAGCATATATATTTCTCCGGATTGTTCTGTGTCCTTTGAATTTTCGTAACGCAATTTCTGGAAATCGTACGATTACTCAGCGCAATATTTCTTTGAAATCTTTCGCACGTGCAAAGAGTATTTATGTCACGTACCGTATTGTATTAGTTTGTCGATTCTAATTCGCATACGTTTTAGTAAACGTCTCTCCGCGTTTGCTTCAAATTTTTCAGATCCTATATTTAAATCTTTTGGCTTTTTAAATGTTAGCCCTGGAATTGATATTATTAAAGGTACCCTGAGGGCAACATCGAAATTGCTATACTTTGCCCATACCGCGTTCTCTCCCAGTGACCATCCTGTTCAAGCATTAGTTAATTGAAAAGAATCTGAAGAGCCTTAGAAAATACAGAACCCTTTGTTACCTGCTAATACTTTCCCTGATGCTCTGGCTTACCATGATCGGACATTAATATTAAAGTAGTGTTCTGTCTAATTGAAGAAAGCTTCAGTTGACTAATGAGTTCACCAATCAGGTCGTCAATGTACGTAACAGCTGCGTAGTACGATTGAATGATTAATCTGCCAAAGCTTTCTGAAAATAAAGGAGGCACAGAGGCGCAATGTACTTTATTATTAATTTAGAAGCAAATAAGTTTTTATATGGTGTGTTAACTGTACTTGGAATCTTTTCCCATGGAAATTTGAGATTCAGCGCTTCAATGTCCTTTCTTCTTCTCAAATCTATCCATGGATTATAAGCAACACTGCTGACATTCTCTGGCCATTTATATGGACTGGGTACTTTGAATTTATGCAGTGGATGATATTCTGTAAAACGCCTTTGTAAGGCTTACTAAATACCGAGTATTATTATAAATAGTAGCGCTGGGACTATTTGTCGAATTAGAGCTCAGAATTCCCAGCCCTAATAAATAGTACCAATGCTTAGATAGTAAGCTTACTTAGATACTTTTCAGGATATTTAAAAGGTATATGCGGCTTTTGGAAACCAACTGCTAAGAAGAAGGGATCAGAATCCCTTGCATGGTCCTGTATAAAACGTTTAGCTTCCTCCAGTATCTCTATGTCCGGCAATGTTTCATTCGGCATTGATAAAATATTCACCGGGCACACCTAAAACCAGTCCTCAAGTTTTGCCACAGAGTATTGGATATCAACAGTTTAACATATCAGAAAAATAATCGTCGAACATTACAAGATTCTGTGCAGGCAGCGTTCGAACGTTTGCCTGGCAAACTGGAGCATCTTTGTATCTCTCTGTAAACGGATGAAAAGGTACTTCCGTCCAGGAGTATGGGCTGTCGTCAGAATAATTGGAGCTAATTCCTGCGAAGCGATTCACAAAGAGTATAATGAAATATGCATGCAACGATCGCATTCAATCTAAATATATTTCGTGGACCTGGATGAAAAACTTTTCCAATAGACTTGGTAATATATCCATTGTTCTTAAGGTGTTGAGGTAGTGTAGTGAAATTGCCAACATCTGTTCGCCAGTAGCTATAGAAATCATAAAGTTGAAGCGTATCTGGTCTGCGGCCTGTTAAAAATGAATTCCTGCTTGGCGCGCACAAGGCTTGCTGGAACAATTATACAATTTTATCTATTTATGAAGTAAGAATTCTACTTCAAGGGTGCTCAATTTGGCTCTAACCTGGGCAAATGCTTGGGAAAATATGGCAGCTTCTCCTGCTAATTCATCTATGTTGGGTGTATAAGCTTTTTCGTCGCCATAACGTCCTACAGATGTTCTTAAATCATCCACGATTATTAGAAGGAAGTTTTGCCTCTGTGCTATGCACCAAGCAATCATGCTCATAAAATACAACACGGGAAACATGCTTAAAAATGCGGAATGATACGAAAAGCTACTTCTGCTTGGATGTAGTACTTCGCGACTGGTAATTTGATTGCTAATTTAAAAGGGACGTTCTAAGCGTGTCTTTAAATTCGCAAGGGTACATGTTTGATAAGTACATGGTATCTTTTGCCTCCGATGTAGTTTTATCTGAAAAGATATTGATAATCTTGATTACCTAAAGGAAGAGAAGTTTTGAAGTATCGTTACACCTTATTTGTCTCATAAAGTAATCGTGAAAGGAGATAGGTTTGCCTCTGATAGATCACCTTGTATATATAATTGAATTAAAAGACTGGAGTATTATTTTCAACTCACTATTGCACTTTATTTTTCAACCTACAGATATACAAATAAAAATGTGTAATACTTACAATCCTACAGTATCTAATACAGTAACTACAACGACATATGTAATATAAATTACATCAAAATGATACAATAATATAAAATAGTAAAAATTAGTATGGAAAGTCAAGAGTTTTATGTAACATGCGCATAAATTACTGCAGCAAGTCCTTTCTTCTCTCATTGCGCATCGTTCTCAAATTTGCCATCACTTTTGTATTTACCGTTGCGTTCGTTAAGTGTTCGATCGAGACGTAACTTTTCGAATCTGTCTGAGTTGCTTTTCGCGCTTCCAAGCTGGTCGAGTATTATAAATTAGAAGTGGATCTAACACTTTTATAAACCTGTACCATAGCGCGAACAGAATACGAGACTTCTTTCGAGAATAATTAAAGACACCTGTACGCTGTTTGTTGGAAAACTAATGGTTCTCATCTTACTTGTAAGAAACCTTAAATGTTACACCGTTGCTGATCGCTCGAATAAGCATAGAAGTCACGGAAAAACGACTCAGATAGCTCTTGAGCGTTATCTCTCTATTCAGCATTTCTATAATTTATAGTTAGAGTCATAAAGTTACGAGCACTTGACGAGGGCCGTCGCGCTCAAAGTAGTAATAAAAGCGTAATAAAAAGTGACTAGTCAAATGTATGGAGAGTAAAGAGGAGCTGGCGGAGCTCGCAGAGGGGAAGGAACAGTAATTCGTTTCGTAAGTGGAGCGCGCCCACGACCCTGGTGAAGTACCCAGATTTAAACTGCTACAATTATTTATCGTCGCGGATTAAAGACACTAGTTTGTCCCGAATCAATCTCGAGCCTCCTTTTTAACCGCCGACGATAATCTCTGCTCGTCGGTGCTTTTCGTACAATCATTTACATTAATATTATGCTTTGCCTTAAAGTCAGTCTTAAAGTTTGCTTGCGGGCTTGTAGCGTCATCTTTGAACATTTCAGTGTAATGAAAACTACTCCCATTTCCAGTCTTTGTGTTTGTGCTAGCATTATTGCCAGTACCATTCGAGTGCACTTCACTGAAGTGCTTGTACAGCATTACGGTCGTGCTGAACTCTGTCTCGCATCCTGGGATTTTGCACCTGAAACATTTTCCTCTTTTAAATACACCGACGAGAAATTCAGAACCGTTTCCAACAGCGCCAGAGAAATTGCAATGTATAGATCAAACAGCTCACCGAAATACTTCATTATTTTTAGTCCCTTGTACTACTGGCAGTTTCGAATTAGCATGATTGTCCTGGTAATGTTTCCATAGACCAGTCACATTGCTCACTTGCGCCCCGCAGCCAGGAATTTTGCATCTAATTGATGGGCAACAAGCAACGAGTAAAGCGATTGATTTAGGAAAATAGAAGCCTCTGTTTACTAGCTAGAAATATTCTGGAACTTACAAGAAAAAACTGACCGTCGAAGCTTTCCCTTGTTTTAGTTTCACTATGGATTTATTAGAATTCGAATTAATTGTATTGGCTACTAATTTATGACTGTCCTGATGATGACGATAATGGGATATGTACTTGTATTTCCTCCCACAACCATTCACAGCACACTTGTAGATCTCCTGCTTGTATCTGGACATCCGTTGCTTCTTCGGTGTATACTCCTCGTCGTCCGAACAGTTGCTGTTCGTCTCTACAGCGTTCTCCTCGTTTTTCGAGGTCTCGCGATCGAGATCATTTCTGAAGATTCTCTCAAGATTATCCAGCTCTATTCTATGCTCTTGGTTCCTCGAATTCATATTACACCCCTCGTTCTTCGAGTTCTTCGTGATGGTGATGTCACCGTTCACGTAAACTACGTTGCTCTTCTCTTGGGAATGTTCTGCTTGCAATTCCGACGAACACTTGTTCGCGTTGCCCTCGTACTTGGATAGAAAATTCTCTGTACTCAGTATCAGATTCTCCGTCATAGAGAATCCACTGGACTCGTTTAAAGACTCCGTGGCAGAGGAATACTCTTCCTTGTTCGGGCTGTCGTTCGGGACGCTTTGATTGCGAGTGGCCTCTTTCTTCTGTTGCTGTACATTGTCGTTTCTAAGAATACTTTGCTCGCTGTCCTCGTACTGGTGCTCCTTCATCCCGAAGCTCTCGTTCGTTCTCTTTTCATAGCCGTCCTCCGTGCTCTGTACAACTTCCTCGTCCATCACGTTCTCGGTATCCTCGAAGCATATCACTTCCGGCTCCGTTGGCAGTGTCGGCGGTTGTCTGTGGCAGCTTTCGATATGTTCTTCTAGATTACTACTGGTTGAATGTAAAGACCCACAATTCGTGTACGGACATATAAATACATTTGTCTCATTGTTATGCCATTCTTGGTAGTGGCGCCACATGCTCCCAGGATCGGACAGCTCTTCCCCGCATCCTGGCTCGCGACAGCTACAAAAACGAAACCTCGATCACCATCTTGCCGCGATATTTGCGATGGAAACAAGTCGACGTACATAAACCTAATCTTTAAAGCTTCGAGAGCCTCGTGTGTCTTGAACTCGTCCTGGTTAGTAAATATCTTTCCGCAGCCTCTTTGCTTGCAGGTGTACACCTCCTGCAAAAGACAACAACTCGATCGTTCGAGAAGAAAAAAAGAGAAACATCCATTATCGATATAAATATAAATAATTTATATTCCTGATTCTGGTTTCCTTTATTAGAGGCCTGGCATTCCACCCGCGAATGTTTGACGCGGATAAACAAGCGGTGGTATAACTTGGATAAACGTAGCGGCGATTTGTTTTGAGTTGGGGGTCATTGAACCCGTTAAATGGCTCCGGCGGTTTCACCTTTTTCGGGGCGATCTCCTCGATGGTGCGGTTCCTCGACACGAATCTGATGACGCTGACTTCGGTCGGCCGCTCGGTGCAGGTGTCCGTGCCCTGGCCCATCCTGGCCAGCGTTCCAGGGAGATTGGCTAATGACGTCGTGTTTCCTATAGCTCACATAACCTGGCAATCGCCGACGGCGATCCGGCAAGGAATTCTCCCCTACACCTTGAATGAAAGGCCCCCGGTAGACGATCGTCCCCGCAACCGGGATGCTTCCCAGCGGCTTACTTACCAGCGAAGTGCGCTCCCGTTCGCGCCAAAAACACCTGTCCTCTCGCACCTCACATTCTACCCGTCGTCAATAATATCAATCACTTGTTGTCATTTCAGTGCGCCCGGGCCGCTGTCCCTTTTTTGTCCACCATTACAATGGGCATCGCCTGCCGACACGTGGCTGAGAACCACTGCCAGGGGATGCGCACTTGGCGCTCAACGCGTACATATTCTTTCGAGCGGACGTTCGTTTAATTCGACCCTCGCAACGTACACATTTCTCGTTGCATTTACTATAAACTATCCTTGCAATTTCTAAACCCTCCGAGTCCCATAAAACGATCGTTACGTTCGCGTTGGAAATGCAGCGGAGAAATGGTTTCCCTAGGACCTGGAGATATAGTTTGTAATTGAGCGCGTGCGTGGATGCAGGAGCATTCGAGTTTGCCAAACATTGTCGATTATTACTTAAACCATTGGATCTCGAGGGAATTCTTCCGGGATGGTATTAGTTTCGCAAGTTCCATTGCACTTTTATAAGAATTCTACTTCGAACGATTTGAATTTTCCCGCGCATTTTTCGCGCACTTAAATTCTTCGCAGCGGAGAATGTAGACTGACATTCTACGCGGCTATTAAATAAGTTTTCTCTTCATTTTCATTTATTTGTGAAGGAAACTTCGGCACATAGTTTGTTTCTTGTAATTTATTTGACATTTTCGAGACGCTAGTTCAAAACGAGTTTCCCGCCGGCGATGCGCGCGCACGAGCGCGTGATTTTAAATTCAAATTTTCTCGAAAACGAAGATCCCCGCGAGCAAAGTTCACTTCGCATTATCGATTCGCTTCTCATGGATCTATCTCGCGATGGGCGCGTCGCGAATTACGGGACACCCCGTGTAAAGTGTTAATGCGTCAGACTGTCCCGCTGCGTACACGTCAGGCGGGTCACAGTCAGCAAGGATGCGAGCAGACACGTCAGTATCGATTCACCCCTGACACCTTGTCTGTCGCGCGAATTCACGATCCTACACGTTGGCCTTCTAACGCGGTAAAAGCGGATGTAGTTGCTGTTATTATCGAAGGATGCAGATCCTCCGCGCGCTCTTTGCTGCGACGCTCTTTTTGTCGCAACAATGCGCTCGTTACGTCGAGGGCCAAGGTACGCGGCTCGTTAAGTTCGGGCGTTGTTTCGGGAAATCAGCGTTTTTAATTTATAAGTGAAACTTGAATCAATTTAATATCGTTATATTTTTTTTAGAAACTATTGCAGATGGGGGTGGAATTTTTTCATTTTTTTTTATTATTCATTTGAATATTTCTTGGGGGTTTAAATGGGTGTCTAAGAAAGTAGAGAAACTTTCAATAAATTTTCCATCGATTCTTGTATTTTTCGGATATAAAAACACTCCCAGTGAATATTAAATTATTATTGAAAAGGGGCTTGAAAATTATATATAGTGTTGGGAGTTAATAGCCAAAGTCTATCGATTTGATAGAACTCCGTGCTTGAATTTGGCTAAATTATATTCAATTGATTTAATTTCTGTTTGAATTAACGATGAGCTTCCTGTACAGCTTATTTTACAAGGAGAGGTGATTTTCAGGGTGTCTCGGTCACTTTTATTTCTCATTCTTGCGTCACATTAGCAGGTGAACCGGCGAACGATGCAGAGACTCAACAAGAAACTTCGATGCCTTCCCACGTAACAGTTACATCCTGGAACGTAAGTTTCATCGTCCAAGAATTACGAGATCGCAGTCGAGAGTTTCATTCTCGTTCATTAAAAATTCGTTGCTCTTTCCACTTGCGAAATAAATGGACTATCATTACCGTAATAACACCCTATCGATTGCACGCGACCCGCAACATGCGAGGAGCTAAAAATCCTTGCAACGTAGTCCTCGATAAAAATTAAATAAAGCATCGGCATTAGATACGCTGAAGAGCGCAGCATAAATTATAAATTTCGCTTTAATTAACCGACGATTTAATACGCGGGTTACTCTTACGCGCGTGTTAAAGCTCCATTATAGCTTATCAGATATCGTGACACCCGGCAATAATATCGCGATGTCTGTCACCTTGGCGTCTCTAAACCAGAGTAGGGTATCAACTGAACGAAAATTTATTTAAATAACGGATCAAAGAAATGTTACTTAAACTTCATTCAATCACGTAACGAATAATTTTTTTTAACTCTTATTCTTCATTCCAAATTTTTTGTTAAATAAAAATTTTGGCGTCTCTGCTCTAAACATTCGAAGCAAAAATTTATTAAAAAATTCCTTTTAAATTCCTTTTAAATTCCTTTTTATCTATTTTTTAAATTCCTTTTTATCTATTTTTTAAATTCCTTTTTATCTATTTTTTAAATTCCTTTTTATCTATTTTTTAAATTCCTTTTTATCTATTTTTTAAATTCCTTTTTATCTATTTTTTAAATTCCTTTTTATCTATTTTTTAAACTCCTTTTTATCTATTTTTTAAATTCCTTTTTATCTATTTTTTAAATTCCTTTTTATCTATTTTTTAAATTCCTTTTTATCTATTTTTTAAATTCCTTTTTATCTATTTTTTAAATTCCTTTTTATCTATTTTTTAAATTCCTTTTTATCTATTCATCAGAATAAATACAAAACATATCCTTCTTGCAGGATATGCCGTTCTCAGGGATCTCGGAGGAGAACGGGACGTGGGTCGGCAAAGGATACGCGTTTTATATCTTCGATCTGATCAGCTCAAAGCTGAACTTCACGTACACCATTGTTCCACCCAGGAGGCATATCCTTGGAGACGAGGATAATGGCATCCTCGGTTTGCTTCACAAGAAGGTTGCTTCTGTTAAATTATAAATACCATAAAGCACTGAAAAGCGATTAACCGGTGTATTCTTTTTTAATCGTTTATTGGAAAATATCAGTGCATAAAATAATAAGAAGCATATAAATTATACAGAAGGTGGACTTAGCCGTCGCGTTTCTCCCGGTGCTACCGGAAATGCGACGGTACTGCACGTTCAGCGCCTCGCTGGACGAGGCCCGACTAACAGCCGTGATGAAAAGGCCCCAGGAGTCGGCTAGCGGTTCAGGCCTCTTAGCACCGTTCGAAAGAACCGTCTGGTTGCTGGTTTTAGTTTCCTTGATCGTCGTGGGACCTATTATCTATCTGTTTGCCACTATCAGGTGTTTAAAACCCTCGCAACAAAGTATTTTAAACTTTATTCCAAGAGATTTTTAAAATTCAAATCCGACGATGTCGCTCGATCAGAATGAGCCTAATGAATAAAGTGTAAGCAATTGCTTTTTCTTAATATTTTACTAGGAATTGCTTAAATTCGTGTGAATAAAAACACAAGCATTTGTTTATCTTGTAAGAATTCCTAAACTGACAAGGAATTACTTATGAAAATAAGAAATTCCTTTTTTCTTTAAGTAATTGCTTTTGCTAATAAGGAATTGCTTAGTTTTTATTCATCAGGCTCATTATTCGCGTTTCAGCATTCCCTTTCTTAAATAATCGATATTGTTAAAATTGGAGATTAGAATGTCTCTGGCTCCAAAGTAGGAGATCCAGGATCTCTTTTCACTTCGATCGAGCAACTAATCTCACCTTTGAATACAGAGCGCTACTGTGGCACGACCCGACCTCTGAAAACTACAGCTTGTTCTCCTGCTTCTGGTTCGTCTACAGTTCCCTTCTGAAACAAGGGACGAACATAATGGCCAGCACAGGTGATTCACTCGCGAGTGTCTGCAATTACTGAACGCTTTTGCAATCGAATCGTACAGAGCAGCTTTCATTGGATCGCAGATTCAACGCGAATACTGTTTGCCACCTGGTGGATCTTCATATTGATACTAACCTCCTTCTACACCGCAAACCTCACCGCCTTTCTGACCAAGCCTCAGTTCACCCTGTCCATCAGTTCCCTGCAGGACATCGTCCACAAAGGATACAGCTGGGTCACCTACAAAGGGCGCACAATCGATTTCCTCCTCTCTCAAGTAAGATTCTAAAGGGAACGATAATTGAAAAAAGTATTTAGGTAGAAGACGAGAAGTTCGAAGATCTTTACTCCACTTTGCGGAACCTTTCCAGGACAATTACAACGACTTAAGCTTGTTGAACGTGAGCAGACATCAAAGGAAAGGCGTCTTCAAGTATTACCAGCCGTCGAGTGCGATTCTACAAACCGTCACCACTAGTGCGTATTGAATACCGATCTACGAAACGTGATGAGTAGTTGATCTGTTACTGATCAGCTGCTTCTCTTTCAGAGAGGCTTTTCCTCGCAGAAGCTCATTACCTGCAGACATTAATATTCAACGATTACGTGAACAAAACACGCAACCGTTTGGAGCACAATTCACGCTGCACTTACGTTATAATGCCTGGAAGCATTCTGGCCATCAGTCGTGCGTTTGGCTTCGCCAACGACTCGGTTGTAGAGAAGCCCATTAATAAAATGTACGTCTCAGGGAAAGTATCTTTGGGAATTTATTAAGGGGTCTTTCCACTGTCACGTGCTGTTTGAAACTTTTTTTTGTCACAAAAAGAATGTTTTTACTAAAGTGACGGTTTGCCTATCTATTAATACGTGTTTTGAGAATACAAAATTATTTTTTTCACATTTTTGTAATGTTTGCTTGCGCCAAAATAGGTGGATGCAGTATGCGCTGTAAAAAAAAGACACCTCGACGCGATTTTCGAAAAACAGTGTGTTTGAACCAAAAAAAAAAAAGATTTGTAATCAGTATGACTGTCACTATGGCAGAGACTAGAATCATACATTTTCGTTGTTTTTTTCTCATCTTTTTCGCCGCGGAACGATTAAAAAATTTAGCTAATTTCTATAGTTCAATTCTGGACGTCCGTCAATTTGTTAATTCTTCATCAATGTAATTAATCTTAGTCCCTGCCATAGCGACAGTCGTACTGATCACAAATCTATTTGGTTTTTTTGTTTCAGACACACGGTTTTTCAAAAATCGCACCCGCAGTCGAGGTGTCTTTTTTTTATAGAGCATACTACGCCCACCTATTTTGCCGCAAGCAAACGTGAAAAAAATAATTTTGTATTCTCAAAACACGTATTAATAGATAGGCAAAACGTCATTTTAGTAAACACATTCTTTTTGTGACAAAAAAAATTCCAAACAGCGGTACTTTATCAGGTCATCAGAGTGGAAAGACCCTTTAAAAGCAAACTACTTTATGAATCTTTTTGAAACTTTCTTGACTCTTTATTGGATATTTCAGTTACATAAATATCTTTTTTTACAAGCTACATATACGGGACCAGTAACTTAACGCTGTAAAAAAAATTCCGTTGTCATGGTTGACAGTTACCCGACGAAACGGTTCTCCTGAAATCATTCTGATCGATTCGTTTAATCGTAGGCTGCTGAGATTAGTGGAGACCGGTATCATACAGCACCGACAAGAGCAGGAGCTGCCGCTTGCAGAAATCTGCCCAGTCGATCTTCGCTCGACCGAGAGGCAGCTGCGAAACACCGATCTTCTTCTGACGTACAAGGTTGTCGTGACCGGATACTCGGTTGCTGCGATTCTCTTTCTACTCGAAATAATCTTCGGCTTCCTGTCGAGTCGACTGAAGGATAGGGGGAAAGGGGCCAAGCAAAAGTTGGCAGGGAAGCCGCAGGGACGTTGGGTGGAGAATACTCAGAAGCGGATGGATTTAACGAAGAGAAGCCCGACATCGGTGTATCAGAACGCTGAGAATATTCTGACGCAGAGGGAGCAGCAATTTGTTAATGGGAGGAATTACTATGTAGTCACGAACAGAGACGGGGATCGGAGATTCATCCCCACTGGAACACCTTCTGCTTTCCTCTTTCAATACACGGCTTGATATTCTTAATATTTATATTGATATCGAGGATTTAGCATGGGCGTCCGGAGGGGGGTGCAAAAGGAAGACAGTCGCCCCCCCCCTCCCTGGCTTTTGAGAAAAAATCGCTTATTTTTCAAAACTGATCTTTATTAAGTTTATACTAAAAAAGGGAATATTTTTAAATTTCTGTTTTAAATTTTTAATTAAATTGGCACTATAAAATGGGTTTAAAAAAGCAAGAGAGGTATATTTTTTTTATCATCATTCCAAAGTTGCCCCTCCCTTCTGGTAAAAGTCTGCGGACGCCCCTGGGATTCTAACAATTTTCTATTTATGTGATTTCATATTATACGCTACGAGAGCATTTGAGTATCAAGCGATGTGCGGGACTTCTGGAGTTTCTCGAAGTTTTGAAATTCGAATTTGCTTTCCGCGCAAACTTTTCTACGTAATTTTATGCACGTTCCGCGAACCGCGGAGAAAAGTGTTTATACAGGAAATAAATGGCATTTATTTATATTTTATACAGGGTATTAATTATTTGAATTAAGGTAATGTACTTTGCCAGTGTATAACTTTCGTAAATGTTGGATTGTGATTGGTGATCTTCCACGCTTGCGCAGGAGTTCGATGGAGGATGATAATGCAGATTTCTTCACCTTCAGTAATCTTCCAGTTAGAGTTATGTCCCACTTAGGGCGAATTCCATTTACGTCCAAATCGCCCGTGATTTTTATTAACGTAGGTTTTCCTGGACGCATCGTGGAGAATTTCAAAGTCGATTTTCTTGAAAATGAAGCGCGATATGAAAAAAAGATACTCTTTCTTTTCGGCTTATAACAAGTAAATGAGTCAAGAAGAAGGAATAAATTTTTTTGATATTGCGCTTCATGTTCGAGAAAATCGACTTTGAAGTTCTTGAAGATGCATTCAGTCGCGTATAAGGAAACCCGCCCTAATGAAACTCACGGGCGATTTGGGCGTAAGTGAAATTCGCCCATAACTGCCACATGATAGCATCCAATTGGTCATTCGCTGACCGGGAATTTAGTCGGAGGTGAAGAAATGCTTATAGTTCTGGCCAGGGCCGTCTTAACAAATTTGAGCGCCCTGGACTAAAAAAAACTTGGCATCCTAACCCCCAAGGCTGCAATTTCTTCGCAACGGTGCAAGGCAATACATCACAATTCCGGACCTTCACTAAGACAAACACGAACAAAAACAATGCCCGCGAACGCCCCCGCTCGCTCCAGATAGAAATTTTGGTCTTCAGAATTGTAGAGAAAAAACATTTCAACATATTTGATTCTTAAGCGCCCTTGTCTCATTTAGCCCATTGGTAAAGGCGGCCCTGTATTTCTTGAGCTTTCGTATCGTCAGAAAGTCATTTGTGATTAATTATTAAGTATCTTATACTCAGTAAGCAGCCACTTTTATCAATTATTATAAAAGGTTTATCGGTAAAAATTCCATTTAGGGAATTTGTCTTCCTCACTTTCTAGCAGTGACTTACTGAACAACCTTTTAGTCCGTTGGCAGCGCTGAGTTCAAGATCAAGGAGTCTACCAGTTAGTAAACAATAACAATACAAACACTTGTATACGTTAAGTGACCGGACAGCCTTGTAACACTTGCAAACATAGATGACTTTTTGTGTTTATGGAGCATTATGGAGTATTGCGGTTCAGCATTCGGACTGAAAGGAAGCTGCTTGGTTAATCTATTTCTCGTCTGAAAGATAAAACAGTGCCTGCTACATGGCACTACATTTCGGGGAAAACCTCACCGTTATATCTTTCGTTGAGCTTCAGGTAATTTGTTTACAAATACAAGTTGCACGTTCTTTCTTTATATTTCATTACCGAGGTTTACAAATTCTACATTCTTTCCTTATATTTCATTACCTAGGCTTACAAGTTGTACGTTCTTTCTTTATATTTCATTACCAGGCTTCGAAATTAAGTAATCAAAGCGTTAATCATGATTTTATAATCATTAATATCACGTCCCTTTAAACAAAGGTAGTAGAATGACTGAAGAAAACACCGAGATCTGTGGGTTCCTAGATGTTAAATATCTCGGTGGTAAATACAAGGTCCAGAAGGTTAAAAAGAGGACCTTGGCGTCCTGGAAAGTTTGGAAGAGGCATTGGTGTTCTATAAAGAAGCTGGGTCCCGGCTTGGGTGTCAAAGTACAGCTCGATTACGGCATCAGTAGCAGCGGTACTGTGAGCCCGAACGACCATGATAATTCGGTGATAGTGCCGTCGGACGCCATTATCTGCCGCACCCAATCCAGATCCAAGCAGTTCGCCTTCGGTATATTTCCTACCAAGGAAAGAAAGCCGCTGTTATACTTGGCTGGTAACTCGGAGATAGAATCGCAACGATGGATGGCGAATATCAGGCAGCTGTTAAGGCCCAGAAGGCATCAGTCTGTATCTGGATCCTACAGTGTCTCTCTGATCGATAACGCGCATTCTAGAGCGTCCGGGCTAACTGGTACTTGGATCGTTGATTATATAAAACAACCCGGGCCTTTAAATGTCTTTCTAACTGTCTTAACTTCCACAGGGCTGTACGGCGATTTAGTAGCCAGTACAATGGGAATTTGTATAAGAGACGTTTGCTCGGGCGAAATAATTGAGACTTTCGAGTGGAAAGAGGTGGATCAGTTCCACCTGATCACGGCAGGTCGACCGGAAGATGTTAAATGTATTTGCGTGATGCATACGAGTAAAGAATTCCGTGGCGGAATTGGAGAGCTTCACGCGTTCTGTTTAGACGCCGGTAAATTGCTACAAGATTTAGTCACTAAGGGCCGCGGGCCAAGAAAGAGAGTCGAACGAAAAGTTATGAGCCTGAGCGAGGGTGATCTTCGAATATCCTCGCGCGAGCCAATAGGGCAGAACTATCCAATCGCGCGTGAAAGGATGGAATTGAGGGTGCTGAACAGAAATAGAGAAAGTAACGTAGGAACCGAAGGAGCGACTCCTAGGATGTGTAATAAACCGACGGAACACGTCTACCAACCGATAACGGACAGCGTAGCTAACATCGGCGACAATCTAGAGTTGCCGAACGGTCCTCACAACAGAAGGATTTCTGACATTTCAGTAGCTTCTGGAATTTACGAAGAAATTTCAGATGAGGCGGACAGGGACAGTACGTCCAATTTCTACATGAATCGGTTCTTTCATAATCAGCAGTCAGAAGAGCCACCGCCTTTGCCACCACGGCAGAGATGTGCCTCGGAATCTATGATGGGCGTCAGGTTTGTATTTACAATTATTAGCGACCAGTGTTATTTGATTGTTTTAATTTTCTGTGTTTTAAGGTCACGAGACATTCAGATCTCCGAACGCGGCATCGTATCTGTAGCGTCTAACCGCCTCTCCGTAGTGGCTAGAAGAAATGTATTCGCGTACGACAAATTAATGGACAACTGCATTTATGTTCCTATGTCGCCTCGATTAAGAGATATCGCTTTGCACAATCTACAAACTCAGGCGTCCACGCAAGAAAGTGACTATGTTATTATGCGATGAGCAGAGTCAGGAGAACCAGCGAGCAAGCTTCTCTGAGAACGCATTGATATTCGATCTTCTTTCTTGCCTCTCGTTTCCCTTTCTGTCCTACACGACGAGCTTTTCACTTTTGAATTCGCAAAGCACGAAAAGGTAAAGACGAATGGGACTTGACTGAAATTAATTGAATTGTACGAAGAAGTGTCGGAGAAGGAGTTGAATGTTCAGTCTACAAAAGTGCTTAAACATTTATTCGTACAAAATTGCATATGCTTCATTCAAACTTATAAATTTGTACATGTGCGAGGCTTCTGGTTTTGGAACGGTATCTGAGCATACTATTAGGGCAAAAGTGTGTAGCTTCAGCTTCAACTATAGCAGCGTTTTCTTTTCACTTTAAGCATTTCCTTAATATTAATGGAATTCTCGTTTTCGTTCGCACGTTCTTCGAATCACTCCATTGCTGTCAGCCGATACTTCGAACCTAATCCTTGATTCGTGAAGAGGTCGAACTCTTCGCGGCTTAGGAGAGCTCTATGCACGTCGTCCAAAACAATTACCTTCGGATGTCTACGAATTAAAGAAGAAAAAAAGACTGTCACGCTTTCGTGATATAATATTTATATTGACGTTCGCAGTATGATGATTAATTGTGAATTTTATACGAAATATATCTACACATAAGTATTTCAGGTGAAAAAGTATTTACCCGTTGTCACTACATCGTTCCCAAGCTTTTGCCAAAGACATCCTGACCAGGTCGTCTACGAGGCATTCAACAGCCTGAAAAAAAGGAATTCAGTAATTCGTGAATCAGAACACGTCCGAAATAAATTACAAAAGGATCAGAAACTTTGACGAGGATCAACATTATACGCTGCTTCTTACTCGCATCATCACTCTGCTAGCTGCGCAGTGTACCACACCGGGCACAATCTCCTCGGACATCAATTTAACACCAATCTCCCTCGCAGTATCGCAAACAAAGTCATGAAGCGGTACAGATTTCGACTCCAGTTCTAACACTGCGATCTTTGTATCCGAAGGAGCCTTGCTTTCCCTCTCCTCTTCTAGCCTTCTCCTTTTATTTTCCAGTGAAATTTCATTACTCACGATGTCAACGTCAACGTCGAACTTGTCGGACTGCTGTAAATTAGAATCAAAGAATTGGTCGTTCGATCTACCCGGGCAGGTCTGCAGCCACTTGCAGAGTGCCTCGGGTTCCGTGTACGTGTGTATGCTTTTAGTAATCGCTGTGTCGGGTAAATTCTTTTGCTGTTTGGTTGACTGGATGACAAAGTCTGAACAGAGAGGGGTGTGACCGTGCAATCTCGACCAAATCATTATTTCCTTAATCGTCCATAATTCCTCTTCTGGAAACGACTTCTTTTTCAAGAAGCATCGTATCATCTTTGCTCGATTCCACTCGCAAGCAGTTCGCTTCGGAACGGTGTACCTAAAGAACTCTTCTTCGCTCGCGCAGGCGTAAGGATGAATTTGCCTGTAGTCCGAGTCTAAAGCATCTCTAGTCACGATGGGCATTCTTCTAACAATGAATCCTAGTAGTCCTTGAATGCTCGCGACCGTAGCAGTCTCGATTGCTCTGAACACTTCGTCGCAGAACTCCTTTCTACTTTGAAGTTTATATTTATCTTTGCCCAGAGTGATCTTTTGCCTCGACTGCAGCTTCAATTCCCTCGATTCCTCCGAGCTGCTCGCTCTTGACGCACCCTGCTCGGAACTTGACTCTTTGTGAACGTTAGGCAGGTGATCATTCTGTAAATTTCTTCTCTCGGCTATTTTCAGTGCCGGTACATTGGAGTTCACATTTAGAAGCACGCTTCTAGAGATCTGCAGCTTCAATCCTTGCTGAGCTTCTGCTCCATTGAGACTCGAGCCTGGAGGCTTTTTTAATAAACTAATGCCACGAGGGGCAGTCAAATTGATTTTGGATTTTATCGAATCATTGTCTAGCTTATCTACAGGGATAGTTTTATTATTCTGGAGAACTAAGACGTGCTTGTTCGACGATTCGAACAGTGGTGGGATGGAGATTTCTAAAGGTCGGAGATTCGACTGGATTTTGGAACAAGATGACGGAAGTGCTTTCGTTTTGTTTCTGTTAAGCTCGCTTATCAACGACTCGCCTGGATCTCCGTTCATGGAAGATTCAGGCATTAATAAGCCACTGTTATCAGGCGTTTCCTCCCTCTCAGTCTTCTGCTCAACATCTCCTTTAACTTCATTTACAGGTAAATCCATTAATCTCGATGCCAATGGCGAGTGATCGATAGTTAAATGCCCTTCGAAATTGTTCAAGTATTTCGAACCGCAGTAATCATGATCAAGCTCGACATAAAATCGTAGTTGTTCAGTGCGTACTGAGTTCTCGTTGACCTCGCTGTCTAGCAGAGGCTCTTGTTTGACGGTCACATCAAAATCCTTACTCGTCGACTCGATGTTATTGCTAAAGTCAAATATGGAATTAAGATGCTCGTCGTTTTCTACTTTTATTCTGCAATTATCGTCAGACTGCATTTCCGTTTGGGATCTATTTTCATTGGAAGGTGCAACGCTTCTAGCACTATTTCGTTTGGAGCTTCGAGGATCTGCGTAGATCCATATATCGACAAGTGTCTCCGACCCTAATGTCTGCAGACCGGTGTAGGTGCGGTCCAATTTCAAGTGATGAATTATATCCATCGGTTTATTAAGCGCACTCTTAAAATGCAACTGTACTCTCAGTGGAAATTCACCCCAACCACGTCTCGAGAGGCAGAACGGTGCTGTTGTTACTTCCACGACATCGTTAGGCCTGTAGCTGGGATGCAGAAAGAATCTGACCTTGCTGACAAAGTCGTCGATTTCGGGGTTCTCTTTGTTCCCTCTAACGTACATTGTCCACTTGTGACTAGCTGCGTCTTCTCTCCATTCCGGGGGTATCCATTTCGAAATGTTTCCGATAATTATGCGCTTCCTAACTTTGTGCCTGATGCCTCTCGACGGGCACGGAGACTCCGGGATCCCACTTTTCGGTGGGATATACCTGGGTACCTTCTTCGGTCGCGACTCCTCGTCCGTCTCATTGCTTCGCTTTTCTAAGCGGCAATACTCGGTGGCCTCTTCCGCTAACTTCTCTGACTTCAACGGAGCACAGTCGACTGTACTCAACGGAGACGTTGGAAACGAATGCGACGCTGGGAAATAATCTCCGTTGCTCGATGTCGTCGCCGCTGCAGAAACCAGCGGGCTGTCGTACACTTTCGGTGATTTACCAATCAACTGTTTTATGGCGGGATGAATCTGAGTCTGCCTCGATTCCCCGGTCTGAGAATTCTGGCATTGTTTGCGATTGTAAAAATCTGTGACTATGACGTAACGTAGAAGGTGCAGCGCTTTCGACGCGCGGTGCAATCTCTCCTGTATTTCTAGAACTTCTTTCTCCTTTGCATTTATTTCTTTGGAAAATTCCCTCTCGATAATAGCTGTTATCTTCTTCGCGGTGTTGCTTCGGGCTGGAAATAAGAATAAGTTATTCAGAGCGTGCGGCGTTTCTTTTCGCTTGCAAGGGAAGATCCCGAACCCAGAAAATTCTGAAACCTTGTGAATATTTAGAGAATTTCCTCCTGATTACAATGAAATTTTTGTTTCCTGTCCAAATTCACTAGAAATTCGCTCAAATTCACCCCCGAAAATTCGGCTATTTTCCGATTCTCTTTTATAACTCGCGAACTGTAAGAGATAGGAAAAAAGTTTCAAGACAAAAGTTACTTCTTTTAATTAGATCTATCATTCAACCAAAAAAATTATTTTACAGTTCACGCGTTACAACGTAGAATCGAAAAAAAAAAACGAATTTTCAGAGATCAATTACACCACCTTAGAGTGAATTTGGGCAGCAAACAAGAATTGCGTTATAATCCGGAAGAAATTCCCTACATATTCAACAAGTTTCAGAATTTTTTGAATTTCCAGGTTCGAGATCTTCCCTTGCGAGTATCCAACAACTTCACGACAAAAAATAGTTTCAATAAAACACAAAATATTACGTAAATTGTTATATCAGTATCGATACCAGCAGGTTAGACGATATAATTACAATTTCGATATTACCATTCTCTTCATAAATACGCTGATGCTTTTCATTGTTCACGATGGACAACCCATAGTCGGGATCTTGATCTTTTAAGGCACTCATTTACCATGCTCAATGTCGAACATACGATAACGGAGTGGAGTAACGTTGGACGAGTGTATCACCGTTTCTATCATTAACGATGTGTTTTACTTTAACACTTGCTATTTAAACGACAAACAGGCGCGCCATAGTTTCTTTTAAACCACCCTCTGTATAAAGGGCTGCAGTTTTAAATGCCAATGTAAAGTGCTGGAAGCAAATGATATTATTATCTGCACTTGTTACTCCAAAACACTTGAGTAAACAAGAAATGTTTTATGCATGATACTCGCTATAGTTATACATACCCAAATATACATAGGACGTCTCAAGAACAAAAGGTTTTCCTAGCAAAAGCTACAGCAGCAAGTTTTCTATTCTCTTTCTATATAAATCTTTCGTTGGGCGTGCTACAGTAAAAAGGGCCCGAGCAAGCCCGGTGGAAATAAATCCTCTCGCTAGCTCCGTTTCTAAATCTGGAACACAACGGAGACACCCTGTATATCATGATTTACTGCCTACATCCCCCACATGTTGTGATATATCATCGAGGATTTTCAGAATCGCGATGACAACATATGTGAAGTATGTTATTATTATTCTGCACCAAAAGTTGGTAATTTAGTAACAAACAGGTGTGGCTCACGCAAAAAAAAAAGTGTAACATCTGCAATTATCTTCCGAGCAACATACAGGGGGGGCCCCGTTACATTCGCGGACCCATTCTCGACAAGCTAAATTGTGTAGAGGAGAGAGCTCGACGAAGGAAGTGCTTCGATCTCATCCGCTTTATTATCTCAACGATCCCCGTTACAGAATTACGATTAGTAACTTGAAATAGCTGCTATTTACAGGACGATATAAAAAGGACGCAAAAGCATCGGCCGCGGGCCCGTCTTCTCGAAGTGACTAGCGGAAATCCTGTCGCGGGGACATTTCGCGATCCCCGTCTAGGGACTTGTGCCGCTACGAGGTTACCGACCAGTTCACTGGCAGTGTGTGCGAAGTGTAGCCATGGCTGTCTGACAAAACATTCGAAATAACAAGAATTAATGTAGTAGTTGATTATCGAGGGTATCATGTCGTGGTTCGCACGGAGCGCAACGTCGTGCTGATTGCGAGCCCGAAGTGTGGATCGACGGCGTGGCGCGTGCGGGGCATCGTCGGGGGTCCGCCTAGCTCGACGGGCTTTTGTGGCTGTCGCTGGAGGAATAATAATAAATAAGTGGGCAGCGATCGTCGGTGAGGAAGGCACGGGGGTCCAAGGTGCGGCGAGCGCGGAGCCTTGCTGAGCGTGCTCCCATCGGGGAGGATCGTTTTCTGGCTAGCGAGGCGTCGCGTCTGACGACTCGTCGGCGATCGATTACGCAAGATGACCATTCTATCGAAGAAGAAGACGAACGCCTCGAAAGATAGGCGAGAAGGAGGCAGCACGTCCGACGTCGATGTGCACGGGGTGCAGAGCGAGCACAACTCCGGATCCATCGCGCTGCCCAATAGCCCGTATCAGGTGAATTGAATATCTACTAATTCCCGACTATGCCATCACGCAACCGATACTTGCGTAGTAGTTGCGCGAGCGAACCTTAAACGACCTTTTGCGAACCGTGACAGGTACGTGCAGCGAACGGTTTCGCGGTCGATCTACACGGGGTTCAAACCGATCACGGATCTGGTTCTATCGTTCTTACAGGTAGCTCGTACGAGGTGAGAAATCTAGACAATAATGTCCTCCACCTCCCCACCCACACCCACCACGACACCCCCCCCCCCCCCCCCCCCCACCTCCTCAGTCTTCAGTTATTTCTTTCTCCCCCCGTGTTTTTGTTGTAGTTGAGCATGTAAATGGGGGATGTTGGCTGTCAGGGGTAAAAATATCATGTTTCATTTATAAGTTCGCTCTTTCACGGGTATTGATAGCGACGAGAGACGAGCTGCTTAGTTATCAGGACGAAGTTCGCCTGCAATCTGGTAGCACGGTTTTGTCTCCGAGATAACTAGTAACTTGTAATTTCTCGTCTTAGTAAGTCGCGGACAGAGAAATCTGGTTGCCTTGTATTATTAAGTTGCGTTAAGTTCGTCGAAGGGTAATTAATTTTTTAGAATACTTATTTGCCAGCGGAAGTCTAAAGCGTTTGTCGGAAAGAAAGGAATAGATTGGAACTTGATGTGCGTAGTTTGTTATCACGAGCATGTATAGTAACGCGTGCGAGGCTTAATTTTCATCTTTATACCGTTGTTGAATTATAGGGCAGCGTCGATCGCAGAGAGGATAAACATTTCGAAGAGGGGAGCGGCCCGAGTCATGGCAAACGTCACAGGCAGCGAGCGAGCCCGCACAGGTATAAGATACGAAATGCTAAATGTCGGTTCTTGACGTTGATGTTAATCTGTTTTGAAACAGCGGTTGCATCGGCAGAAACTCACGTTCAAAACGTGAAAGAGAAAGGGACAGGGGACGGGAGAGAGACAGGGAAAGGGAGAGAGAACGCGAGAGACAAGCTACACCTCCTACCGCATCTTGCAGTGGCTTACAAGGTTCATATGAATTTTTCAATTGTTAGAGAATTAAGCTTTGCGTCGGTACTGGTAGAGAGTTTATGTTGAAAATTGTGTTTCATGCTTCTCGTCGCATTTTTATTATAAATCTATTTAATTCATTTAGCCACAGATGCTGGCGTAATAACCAACAATCGAATGGCCATTGTCGGAGCTGATGCAGATATAGAACATGAATTAGCTAATGGTTATAATAGCGGGGATGAGTACACTGGCAGAACTGGGAATAATCTTACATTAGCCGAATGGCAAGAGGTTCGTCCGATTAAATGTGATACGGTAGAGCGTCAATTGTCCGAACTGCTGGGAACCGAGGTGGTTCGGAAATTCGAATTGTTCGGAGAATGAAACATGCGTGTACTTTACACAGTTTGTAACTATAGGAATTACACCTAAACTTACTTATTAAATACAAGAGTACTACTGCGTTAATTCATATTACGCATAAGTCAATCAATCAATTGGTACCGCTACACTGGTTTAAAGATGTGGTGGGGATAGCGTTGATGCACCAGTGGTTCAGAAAATTGACGCTCTACTATAGTTTAAACTGAGCCGCCTGGATGCCTAAATATTCGATGATGGAAGTATACGGTGCCCTTTTCTATTTAGCGAGACAGGTGGTTCGAGAAGCGAATGCGGAAAATGGGATTTATCGTTAAGAAAATGGGCGAAGACGGAGCATGTCTGTTCAGAGCTGTAGCAGACCAAGTTTACGGTGATCAGGAAATGCACAGTGTCGTGCGGAAGCATTGCATGGACTACATTGTGAGTAATTTATACAACGGCGATTGAAATTGTCGTTAGGAAGCGGGCTGATCGATTTCGTTGATTAATTTGCAGGCTTCCAATCAGGAGTTTTTCTCTCACTTCGTGGCAGAAGATTTTAGTACGTATGTAGATAGGAAACGGCAGGAGTACGTTCATGGAAATCATATAGAAATGCAAGCGATGTCTGAAATGTATAATCGCAGCATTCAATTATATTGCTACGGCACTGGTGCGTATCTACTGCTCTCTTTCTACGCGCGAAACAAATCTTCGACATCTAATAACATCGTTTTCCCTGTAATTACACGCAGAACCTATCAATATCTTCCATACAATGGTTGAAAGTGATAATGAACCGATACGATTGTCTTATCAGCGTGGTAGTCATTACAATAGTATAGTAGACCCATATAAACCTACCGTCGGCGTTGGGCTCGGTTTACCATCGTACAATCCCGGTTCGGCGGATCGGCAGCTGATCTCCGATGCAGTTCGTCAAAGCGAAGATCTACATATTGAACAGGTACATTAAGCACACTCTATACTTGATTGATCGCGTGATGGATTACGGTGCTGAGCTCAGAAAGAGAATGAACGTTTTTGCCAACAGACAATGCTGGAGGACAAAATTAAAGCGACCGACTGGGAGGCGACGAACGAGGCCATAGAAGAGCAAGTGGCCAGGGAGAGTTACTTGCAGTGGCTGAGGGACAACGAGATGCGAAAAGCGGTAAGTTAAGCGCGGATCTTTTATCCGGCTGCTTGGCGATAGTGATATCGACTCGTGTTTTTTCGACCAAAAGCGATCAGCCAGTAGTAGCAGTACAAGTACGGTGACGAGTGCGCAACACAGTCACACGCACTTTCACCCTCACGGTGGTCGTGGACAGCAGCGTAGCCACACTTCTTCTCCGACCACGACCCAAACTAGCCAAGACACTATACGTAATTCCCCCAAGGTCCGTTTTATAGCCGACTATTGTCTCGACAGCGGTACTTAAAATCGTCACGCGTTGCATGAATAATTTCAGGTGAACGACGCGGTACGGTACAGCAAAAGATCGCCCCAGCATCAGCCGACCCAGGGATCAGCTATATCTCACATGACCCCGGATTTCGAGCCGAAAATCTCTCAAGAGCCTATGCCAGGCAGCAGCAAGGAGGCTCACGGCTCGCCAGATATCTCGCTGTTCAATCGCCTTCCTCCCGAAGTGTTCGGTGATTATTACATTATGAACATATCTTTATCAGATATTTGTCGAGTTGTCTTTTCCTAGAAGGGTAATAAAAGCTGAACATTGATCTGTGATTAGGTCTGACCGACTGGGAGGACAGTGACGTGATCTCGCAAGTGTTGGCTACGTCGCAGCAGGAGTATCTAGACAGCTTGAAACAATCACGGGGCTCCCCGTCCGGAAGCGATACTAACAATACATTAGATTCCAGTAACAGTTAATTCTTACAATCATTATCGATGACGTTAAAAAAAAAAACAATACTGAAGCAAAAGTATATGGCATTTATATGCAGCGTTTTTCATAGGGTGTGATATATCCGACGAAGTAAGACAGTTTCGGAGTAAGAGACGGAATAAAGCAATTCTTAGTGTTATCGCGGCGATCATTAACTGCTGATAGTTATTGGCGATTATATCGAACGTATGCCTACTAAACTTAATCACTGACGGGGCAGGGTCGTGTCGCACCAATTTCTACGGAATACTTTATACACCGAAATTACGTTTGGATTCGCTGTTGTATCGGCTGCACAAAGAGATCGGTTCGTAAAGGAGCCGAGATCTTTTCGGGAATCAGTGATTTAAGGTGCCTGACATGCATGGGCCAGATACGTGTCCGATTCAGTTTCAATCGGAGGCGCGATCGACGATAATGTTCAGGCACAAGCATCGAGAATTGTTTTATTTTCAGCTTCAGACATTTCTCCTTTGGCAAACACGTATGCATCTTATGGGACACTCTGTATATATTGCAGTATCATCTAATTCTGCATTGCACTAGGGTATAAGGTGGTTTGCTTTCTTTTTTTCCATCGGAGTAAACGTTATGCAGCGTGCATATTCATCGCTCGAATTCCTTTCCGGGGCTGTCGATGTGTGTACGGGCCGCTCTGAAAGAGAAGGAACAAAAGCAAGAACAGTACACACATTGTCACCGCTGCACCTCTCGAACACCAGAGTAGTTATATATATATATATTTTCTGTCCGTAGTGTTTTACCCGACCATGGTCGAGATGTTTTATACGATCGTAAAAGCAGTCCCCCTTCCCCTCATTGTCACGGACATTCGTTCATCTATGCTAAATCCTCTGTGTGTTCTCGGATGCAACGTTTACTATTGCGAGCTATGCAATCCAATCAGGTCAACCGCGTAGTTGTGACATTTCTTTTCTCGTGGTACGATATGGTAATGTCTAAACGCTTTAGGAAAATCTTTATTGCGTTCTTTGTAAAGAAAAAAAAAAGATACCTATAAATAAAACTACTACGACGTAAGCTAAAGCCCGAATTTTCCCTCTCCCGGAATTCGATCTCGCCCGTTGCTTTTTCTCACAGATGTTAGGAGCCAACCCCTTTAGAATGCGAGCTCGGTAATGCGTATAGGGTGTTCGATAAGATCCTAGAAACATTAACTAGCATTAAAGCGACACTTTATAAATTACGAGCTAGTACGATGTGTTTTTGTAAACACTTTTTATGAGTAATAAATCTGCGAATCCATGCACAACACATTCCCAAAAATGTGCTCAAATTGCATGTTGTGTGTTTCGGGCGGTAGATTAAATCGATCGCTTAATGTTACGTGAATGTACGAAGTAGCCTCGATCGCCCTTCGCTTTTAAAGCTTGCGAAATTATTACAGAATTGTGAAATAAAGCTGATAACATTACCAAGATAGAATTTCGCAAACGAAAGGTCCGGCTATTTATAATTGCGCGCCACTGTTTAGCAGAATCGATCAAATTAACGTCTTACCAGTTTATCGTGTAAGAGAAATCGACAGATTTTGGTTGACTGTCCCATTTAACTATATTAGAAATTTATAGACTTTCGATTAAGAGTAAATAGCTACTCGTGTATTCGACTTAAACAATCGTAAACATAGTGTCAAGGATCAGGATGTATCATAACACACGGATTAACCGTTAGTGTTCGCTAATTTATATTCGCGAGTGAGCATACAAATTCGTCTTAATTGGCAAGAATGTCAATGCACATAAATGATTATGTATTCGAGACGTTACTAGGGCGAGGCACTTTCGGGTACGCTTTAAGACGAAATCTCGTTTCTCCAATGTATTTATTTACTCGTCGTTTCTAGATCTGTTTACTTGGTGCGAAGGAAAAGGGACTCGAAACCTTTCGTCGTGAAAGAGCAAGTTCTTAACGCGGTGAACGCTCTTCCCGTCAAGGTGAGAAGGTTCCACGAAGTCTAGCGACTCGCTACGATTCTGAAATTAGTTTAAATGCATTTAATTTTCTGTTATTTGTAAATGAGAGCGCGTTGGAAAGATTGTTAGGCTAGCGAGTGTTCGTTCGAGAATCATTGTCTCAAATCTTTGGCGAATTGCGAGGACTCGCCTTGTTTTCTTTTGTATATTTGTTAATTGCGATGCAAAGTGACCCCCGTAAAATGTCGTGGGAGGGGCATGAATATTTTAGCATAAATTTTCTTCGCATCTCCCGGCGCCTTGCGATAGTTACGGCACTGTTAGTGGTGGGGGAAAATGGCGGGAAAGACGAATACATCGCGTTACTTTTAAATATTACATGGCATAAGTGTTTATATTTTCAAATAACTTTGCCAAGTGTGGTAGAATTTGCTTGAAACACTCGCCTTTCGTACAGAAGATCCTAATAAGCTTTCAAATATAAACGAAACTTCTACCGCAATCTGTAATTTATTTGTATATTATTTCTTTCGATTGATTTTATGGTATTTCTATATATCAATGCGCAGAACATATTAGGAGAGGTGCAAGCAATGCACACGCTGAGGCATCCTAATATCGTGGCTTATTACGGGGCTTGGATGGAAGACGATCACAGTTACATTCTTATGGAGTACGCAACGAGATGCACCTTGAAGGATTTGCTGGACGAACGTCAGACACCGCTCAAGGAAGAAGTACGTTGAGTTCTTACTTGCCTGAGCTAAGATACACTGATAAACGTAATTGGAAGTAACGAACCAAATTGGTTTTTAGAAGAGGACTTGGCAATTCCGTGAGCGAAGGCATACTGATCTTAAGCTTGGAATCCACTGAGCACTTGAACTATGCTATGCCATGCTACGTTTTAAAAAAATTAGCTTTGATACATTCTTATGGATCCGTTTCCACCAAAAGCTAAGCTAAAACATAGCATAGCATAACTTACTTTAGCTTCCCGGTGGATTCCCAGCTTTAGAATCGCCTTAGGAGTCTCATTCTTCTATCGGCAGTTTCCCATCATTGTATTTCATCTTCATTCTCCTCTATCGGTGCCCCATTATCTCAATTTAACTGATCCCAAGAGCCGTCTTGTAATTAATATACCTTTGTACGCAGGATGCTCTGTACTTGTTCTCGCAAATCGTCCTCGGAGTCCATCACATACACTTCAAGAAGATCCTCCACCGGGATTTGAAGCCAGAGAACATAATGTTAACCGGAAATCGCGGTGACATCGTGAAAATCGGGGATTTTGGGGTCTCGAAGAATTTCCAAGAGTGCGTCTCCTGAATGAATCAGCGAGCGTTTTATGGATGCGTCTATTATCAAATATATTTAGCGCGATATACTATTCATTGCAGATCGAGAGATCCGTCGACCGCGTGCCGGGCTGGATCCTTTTATTACATGGCTCCAGAAATGCTGAAAGGCCAGCCTTACGATTTCAAGTGCGACGTGTGGAACATGGGCGTGATTCTTTACGAGATGATTACGAAAAGGCTTCCCTTCCCTGGCACGGTACATTGCTCTCGATTCTCCTTACGAAACCGGGCTAGAAATTATTTTCGATCACTTGTGTAAGTCGTTCCACTCGTACTGTTCCCAGACATTGACAGAGATTATGAGAATGACGTGCGAGGAGGAGCCGCGACCGCTTCCTAAACAGGCATCGGCGGCTGCGGTTAATTTAATATCAAAGATGTTGAGGAAACGATCGGTGTCACGTCCGAAGACGGATCAACTGGTCCTTTGCCCTTATCTCGTGCCTTTCATTGCTCGGATATATTTGAATCTGGGCAGGATCCCTTGTATAACGAACGGAGAGAATGGTAGCTCTGGGCCGGAAGTATTTCTCAAGTTTTTAAAGCCTAACGCAACCCGCGAAACGATTTTAATTTAATCTCTCCCAGGTGAGACGCGCACTCTGGGGATCACTTAATTTATTCAAATATATTCGACTGACTGACTTGTGTCCGGTGAAGAATAATTGCGACAATAGAGGGTACGAAACAGGGAAATGGTTATTATAGCTGTTCATCTCGATGGAACTGTCCGATGGACGGTTATCGAACTCGGCCTCTGTGCTAGGATCAAAAGCGTAACGACAGGAAGCGAAGGCCGGAACTGCGGGATGCTCGTTTTATTTCATCACGTGCATACCTCTCGAAAACCGTTCGTTTGCATTTAGTTAGAAGAGTGCCGCCCTTCCGAACGGTTCGAAGTCGCGACCACTGCGTTCCGACGCTCTGGAAATCGAGGGATCAACCTTCCTGTCGTTCCACGCGAACCGTGAAATATCTCGATTCCCGTATGCCGTGCGAGCGTTTTCGATTAACGCGATTAACTAGAAATGCATTTACGATTGGGAGCTTAACTGCAACTACGAAGATCGAGCATCATAACGATCGTTAACGAAACGAGACATCGCGCGCAGATTTCCCGCGAAGATTCATTGTATCGTTTGACGATTAGTCGAAACGGTTCCCAGGGAGAATTCCCACGTTTTATCGGCGTGTTTAAATTGTGTCGAGTAATTGTGCCTCTATAAAGCGGAGTGTATACCGAAAATGTGGTTGCTTTTGTTGGTCTTTTACTGTTTGTACTGTCTATCGTGCGCCGATCACTGGCGTCCCGTGAACCCGATGCTCGGGGAGCAAGTAGACCTCGTGGGCGGTTTGAACGAGAGTTTCATTCCTAATTGGACGAAGAGCATCGAGCACGACGATACCAAGGACGCGATCGATACCCTGAACTCCAGGGACGCGTTCAACGCAACGCGAATACCATTCAACTCTATCGATCGCGATCGCGAGCCGTTGGACGAAGTGGAACGAATCGAGCCCAGGCACTGGCCAGTTAAACCCGATATATTCTACACTCGAGGCGCTCTTCCTACCACCACGGAGATTCCATTACCGCGGAATCCACTTAATCCGCCCACGCTCGCTCAGAGGAACCCATCAACGCAGAGGTACTTCCGCTGAACTTGTTAAGAGGAATTTCTGTATTTGCTTTCTGTAGCCACAACATTTCAGCGTCTACTATTCCGGGAATACGAAGCAGTCTTTTATTGAAATAATTGCAGCTGAGCGAGGCAGCTAGGTGTCGGATAATTCTTGTATTTCTACTTTCTTCAAGGTACCCTCCAGCGACTGCACCACCCGTTACAGCATCGGTGGACGAAGTGTTCTGCGATTTCGGGTCATTTCCGAGTCAGACACTATGCGAGTGGCAGAATGGCGACGGGGTGCTGGATTGGACCGCAGGGACTGGCATGGGTACTAACTGGATGGGTGGTCCTCCGAGTGACTACACAAGTGGCTCCATGGAGGGAGGGTATATAGAAATTGAAATACTCAGTCTTCTCTGCTCGCAGGAAATGTATTAACGATTTCTCCGACCGATTAAACTAGATATGCCTTCGTGGAGACATCGCAGTTGCCGCTGAAAGATGGCAAAGCGAAGACCTTGGGAGGACTGTTGCACAGTCCTCAGTTAGGCAGCACAGGGGTCACTGGAACTTGCGTCATGTTCAAGTACGCCATGGAAGGCCTGAGCGTCTCTGGTCTGAGGATATTGCTCCACGCAGGCACCGACGAGTACTCTATCAAGAAAGAACAAACCGAGGAAATTACACCCGACAACGCCACAGCACCGTCTTGCAAGCCCGTGGAGCTGTTCGACGAACGCGTGATTTGGAACGCCCAGTATTACACCATGGGTCTCTGGCAGCAGGCGCAGCTGCTGTACACCTATCCGGACTTGCATTCGGTAATTGCGGTACGAACGCGAAGGAAGACAGAGCGTTTTGTATATTAAAGCGGAGTTGTTTGTCGTTAGCTGGTCATCGAGGGACTCCCCGTAGAGCCGACAGATCCAGCGCGCCTGTACAGAGGCAACGTCGCCATAGACGATATAGATCTGCAGCCCGGGACTTCGTGCCTGGGTTTCTGTAACTTCGCTAGCGGATTCTGCGACTGGAGCAACGACGCCGAGGACGACTTCGACTGGACCATCGTAAGTCGCGAGGATCGATCGCCGCGTTGCTTATTCTATACACGCGTCGAGTCCTCAAGCACGAAGGATCTTGCAGAGTCGAGGAAGCGGTGATCCAACTACCGGGCCGGCGATGGACAGCTCCAGCGACCGTTCAACCGCCGGAGGATACTCCTACATAGACTCCTCGTTCCCGCGCAGACCAGGGGACAGAGCCAGGCTCGTCAGCCCGAGCTTCCCAGCGCCGAGCGCCGATACACCCATGTGCATGCACTTCTGGTTCCACATGTTCGGCGCCGGTATCGGCACCCTGAAACTCTTCCTGCGGAATTTTCGCAGCCTGGACGCGCCGCTCCGCGAGATCTGGAGCCTGAGTGGGAACGCCGGGAATACTTGGTTCGTCGCTCAGATCACCATCAGCTCCGTCGACGATTTCCAACTGGCGTTCGAAGCCTCCGTGGGAAACACCGGGATGGGAGACATCGCTATCGACGACATCTCTTTCACTCAGGGCTCTTGTCCTGGTTAGGGCCTTAGAATTACTCTGTTTTGTTCAAGGCGAATTAGAAGCACCGTTCTACATTCAATCGGCGTGTTTGTTAACAGTTTCGCCTCAAGTCGCCTCACCGACACCACGGGACTGCACGTTCGAGGTGGACGAGTGCGACTGGATCAATTCCCGAGACCCCGATCGGGTTGAATGGGAGAGGGTGTCTATCCAAGCGCTGAGTCCCAGGAACCAGAGGAAACCGTATAGTAATGGATACACGATCAACCGGAGAAACGAGTACTTCTTAGGGTTGGGTCGACCTAGAGGAGGGCCCAGGTCAGCGGGAGGCGGGACAGCGCAGCTAGTTAGTCGCGAGATGAGAGGCACCGACGAGCCACTTTGCATCACCTTCTGGTACTTCATGTTCGAATCGTTCATCGACTCTACTGGGCCAAGTCTCGGTTCGTATCTCGCGATTCCCCGCGTTCGCTCTGAGTTACTTCAACTACTGTGTCATGCATTTAAAGGGGTGCTACGCGTGTCTATACAAACGACTGGAGAATCTTCGACAGAGTCCAGGCCCATTTGGCAGCTGTACAATAACCAGGGGCCTACCTGGAATTACGCACAGATCGGTATGAACGAGAGAAGAGACTTTGACGTGGTGTTCGAGGGTACTTGGGGTCCCAATCGAGCCAGTGGTAGCATTGGCATCGATGATATTTCTTTTTATACTGGCAACTGCACCGGTGAGTTGCGAAACGTGGATGCTTCGGCTGTTTTTAATGCTTGAGAAGAGTTGTGCATACACTGATCTTCTTTCTAATGACGCCTCAGTGAAACCAGCGAGCGCCTCCGTGAGACCAGAAGATTGCAGCTTTGAGAAGGGTCTGTGCGGCTGGGAGAACATCACCTCCTCGGACAACGAGCGCACAGTCACCTGGCAGCGAGCGTTCCTCGCACATCGGCCGGCTCAGCTGTTGGACAAGACCTTCGGGGCGAGCGGTGATTTCGTGTTCTTCGATATCTTCACGCAGAACCAGAAGTCGACGGATGTACGACTGCGGTCGCCGGTGATACAAACCTCGCCGGACGAAGAGTCCGCTTGCTTCACCTTTTGGTTCGCTGCCTTCGGCGTCGAGGAATCCACGACGCTGCAAGTTATTAAAGCGAACGTTGAGGAAGAGCAGGCTGCTGACGAAGAGGACGATGGGAACCAAGAACAGCCTGTAAGATTTAGACGCGAGTTTATTGGACTCAGAGCTTGAAGAATTCTTCTTTCAGTTATGGTCGTTAACGGCGAAAGGGTTTAACAATCCGAGGCCAGTGTGGACCGCTGCGCAAGTCACCATAGACGCTCGTGTACCCTACAGGCTTGTTTTAAGAGGAAGCGCTAGCAACGGGGGCTTCGCAATCGACGATATAAAGTTCCAGCCGCAGACTTGTGCGAGTAAGACTTCCTTAGAGGATTAATTTCAGAATTTTAAGATAGTTGATTTTGAATATATGTCGCTTTAATGGGGAACTTTTGTAGCCCGACCAGCTGCTGCTCAACCTGCCGCCACTAACGGAAGCTAAGGTACGAGATGTTATGCTGTCTTTTTTAGTTAAACTAGTCAACGGTGTAATCTAAGAATTATGAATCAAGTACTGACGATTGTCGTATCCTGTATCAGAATTTGTTGGGTAAGCTGTTGTACATAGGGGAGGGTTATTAGCGAATGAAAGACAAGGATTGACTTGTAAAGACGTTTAATACTTGTTCAGAAAACGTTTATTACAGCTCGTTTTTTCTTTTTATAAATTGCCTCTTCATTTCAAACGTAACAATACCAAGGGCCACGCCAGTGTTCAAACTATCCACTCCGTTTATTAAAGGTATATTAATACGAATACCCTTCCGTTCGTTCAGGAATTCATGGGAATCTAAACTCAACCCTTCGGTTTCTCCGCCTAGAACGAGTACAATCTCCTTTTTCGTGTAATCCAGAGAATAGTACGGGAGAATAGGTAGATTCAACAGAAAGTTCTTCATCATTTTCTTATTCGTCGGTGGCCTTTTGCTTGACTTTGCGGTATTATTGCTATTAGAATTCGCTGTGAAAGTCTCTGGGTCGGCATCGAACACCCCCATACTCGCGTCAAGCTCTTCGGGAGTATATTCCGATTGAAATTGATCGCCGAAATTACTATCCGTTACGAAAATGTTAGAGTCCTCGCTGATTAGCGATGGAATATCGTTCCATCCTGGAAATGCGTGAATAGGCATTCGAAAATGAGCCCCGGCTGCGCTGCGAAGAACTTTTGGATCCCACAGGTCTACGCAACCTAAGCAGACGAAGAAGATTAAACGTTATTCGAAAAATAAAATGAGTTTAATTTATGAAGCGAATTCTATCCCAGCGGTCGATGTCGTTCGTCGACGTTTCGCATGCTCGCACCTTTCATTAATATTAATTTTTCGCAACCCACGCCAGCTGCGGCTCTCATAATCGATCCTAAGTTTCCTGGCTCTCTCACATTGTCGCAAATAATGGTCAGTGGTAATGCATCATCGGCTGGTTCCTTAGTATGTACATCAGGAGTTTTGAAAATTCCTACGTCAATAAATGCAAATAGTAGAATTATTGGAATATTAAACTCGTTGACATTATATATCCTCGGTACCTATTAATCCAGGAGAATTAGTTAAACTAGACCACAGTTGGATCGTTCTGTAAGGAACTTTATACAGCTTCGTTTCGCTGGGGATATTTAACTCATCTATGTCAGATGGGTTATTGAAAAGTAGCGTCTCTAGAACAGCACCAGCATCAAGCCCTTCCTTAATTTGCCTACGCCCCTCTAAAATAATCTCATCGTTCTTCTCTCTTCTCTTCCGAGACTTCACTTTGACCATCAGAGATCTACGACGAGAAACATAATATACATCCTGTGATTCTAATGATTTTACTCGTCTCGAAAGTAAGCAGACAGAGAACGCACGTTACAATTTTATCATTGTGCTCGAGAACTGTAAATCTTGATGTTTTCGTCTCTCCGGTTTTAGGGAGAATGTTAGCCGGCGACTTCTTTTCTTTCGGCTTGCGTGGAAAAGTTTCTTTCGGTCTCCGTGGAGATGTTTCTCTCCGCTTGCGCGAAGAAGTTTCTCTCCGCCTCCGTGGAGAAGATTCTTTCTTATGATTGAACGTTCCGGTTGTAGTATCCTCAGTCTCGTATAATTCATCTTCGTTAACAATTGCGGCTGGCCTTCGACTAACCCATCTTACGTACGTTCGAGTTGCATTTACATTCGAGCTAACTGTCTGAAAATTTGTCAAACGCCTGAGCGGTTGCAATGTGCTCTGCACAATTTTAAGGAACACCATCGTTGCGATGTTTTAATAAAAAATATCTGTTTCTACGATTCGTTCGATGCAACTAACAACCGCGTGACATTACACGAAACGTGGTAAACATTTTAGAGGTAAATTTCATTCAAACATCTCATTGAAATTATTAAACTCTTATTGTGCACATTGAGTAAACAATACTCGCACGTTCGTTTACATCAAATTGCTTAAAAAATAGATGTAATGATAAGAGTTAGGGATGTTGATAAAATATCGATGTATCGAATATTCGATATTTTTTTCCGTGTAATATCGATATTTTCAGTAGATATTTTTTAATCCGAGATATCGATAGCTCGATACTAAAATTGCAATGGCGGCGTCGATATATTTTTGCCGTGTGACGTCACGGCGTCGTCACGCGCATGCGTTGACAATTTGTGCATCAGAAACATTCCCGGCAATCGACAATTAATATTGTGGTTCTTAATAATCGTAATAGGTTGACGTAGTACATTGAGATGCGATATTTCTAAAAATATCAACATCCGTAATTAGTCAAATCAACGAAATTCCGTAATAAAATTTTCAGCTGTTTGAGGTCGCCACTTGTCAAGCAAACGACGGCCGTCCTTCTTAAAAGTGTAAGCTTCAGGCTTGTATAAAATTCAATTAGGATTTAATTATTCATCTAAGACAATTGGTTGCTCAATCTCTTGTCTCTTAATTGTCCGGGTTGCGTTTGATTTAATTGCGTCATTTCAAACTCAAGAACAAGAAATGAAACATACTCTCAAGTTCATAAGCATAAAGTAACTTTTTTTTATTTTAAACATAGTTCTTTACAATGAATAAGATGCATCCGTTACATTACAATGCGACAATAGGAAAACACTTTTATCTATCATTGGGATCGCTGTGTAAATTATAGTTGAAGCGGTTCCTGATATATAGATTTCAAAAAAATATCAAAATATATACGAATAGACGTACACTAAGGGCCAAAATCGGCTTCCCTTCGGAAATTTGGCAACGTTGCATGTCACTAGGCATAACTCAGTAATTCTAGTGACATGCAACGTTGCCAAATTTCCGGAGGGAAGCCGATTTTGCCGCCTAGTGTACATTCCTATATCCTTCTTAAGTTTATAGTATTATCTGAGGAGAATATAAAAAGGCGATAATTGAATTTGCAGTTGCTATTATTGTCTCTGTTATATCTTAATAGAAACACATTATATACCGAAGTAGACGATAGAGATAGAGAACATAAAATCCGAAGCATATTTTCTAACCTAATAGTTGAGATTCAGAGGCACGGAGGGTCTAAGTATCAAATCGTTAAATTCAAGATACACCGAAGTTAGTCGATGATAAATAACACAAGCAATTTCAGTACACGCTCCATATTGACTTACGTTTCACAAAATTCGACACTTTCGCCCCCGTGCCTTTCGACTCTTGAAATTAATTCATCTCGGTTTACGTAAAGTTTCTATCTCTAATATTAGTTCAGATATAGTTCTGTGTTTTCATAATTCCATATGTATACATGTTATATCTGTCTGCACACGCTCGAGCAACAGAACAGTTACATCGGAATGTTTAAAATAAGATAAATACACGAACAGCTTGAGAGTTAAGCCGAATAGTGTTTGACCAGTCTCTAGTTTTGGATATCAGGCACTGATTCTGCGATCAAAGAACCTTGGGCCGAAAGGATTCATCCATCGAAACTCAATCGACACGATGCATCAGAATATAGCGATAGTTTGCGGTTGCATAATAAATATGCATATATAATTTGTGTACCTTGATATGCATGTATGTACGCGCGGCTCTGTGTGTGTAGATTTACACACACGCGTTCTCTGTGTGTGTCGCTTCCGTGTATATGTATACAGTACACATGTATGCTCGTATTCAAATAGTCTATACAAGTATAAAGTATTTATAATCAGGCATTAGAGCCGCGATCGTTATCAAACCATTCTATATAATCGCTCGGAAGTTTCTCGTTTTGTACGCGTGATAGGAGCTGAAAGTGATTAATTCCCAGCATGAGATATGGATTAAGCCACATAAACATCTGTCCATTAACCTACTTAATTTTCTTCGTTTATAGGATTACAAGAAACGTTCATATTTATTGTCTTTATATAGTTCTGACCCTTGAGCATTTACCATTGGCGTAGAATCGTAACAGCGAGCAGATGCCAGGAAATAAGCGGCGCCCCGTTTCCCCAATTAAACCTTCGATTGGTAAAGCGTTAACAAATATTCTACGAATCGTATCGTCGACAGTTCGTTACCTAAAATATTACTAACAAGTTCTGCAGCAAGAAACAGCCCCCGTCGCATTTGTCGCAAACAGAATTCAGTCGAATCGCGGGTATTTAGTTGCGATAGAGGTTATGTCGTAGCGTTTAAAATTCGCGGGCAACCTATCGAGAGCTCAAGGGTCGAGAGTTAGATCGCTCGTACGCATAATCGATATACGTGGTGTTCGAATACGAGGAGACGACGCGTAAGCAGTGCGTTTTCGTCTTTCTTGCAGGAATTGAACTTTTAATCGTAAGTCTTTTTTATTGCGCATTGTTACATACGCGCTCTGCCCAACGATTGCACGGTAGAGTGTGAAATCGAAATCGCATCTGCGTCGATTGCGCGTACGGGCTACAAAAATATCTCTTAAGAATAATTATTGTCATTCGTACAGTTCCGTTGATTATGCATTATAGTCTCTTAATTTAAGTAAATATATATATATATATATGTATGTGTATGTGTGTATGTGTGTGTGCGTGTGTATATATATATATTGTCAAAATCTTCAAAATATTAGTCTTTCTATTTTATTGTCCAAGTTCAAAAGAGACGGAGAAAACCAGGGCGTGTCGTGTAATTTCGGGAGATATTCCCGCCATTACGAGTATCGATCCCGATATTTTAACTTCGATTGTCCATTACAGCTCGGTTCGAATGTTTCAGCTATAAAAGCGTCGAGGAGAGACTCCAAGCTAAATAAAGGCATCCTGAATGGCTAGTGGAAATAATTGATGGCGATCGATTCGATAAACAACCAGCTAAAAGCTCCAACGAATATTTACGACAGGTATCGATATATTATTATATTATCCCGCTGGAATCGCAAGTATCTGATTTTAATAATACGAACCAAGGGCGGATCCAGAGTAATAAAAGAGAAAAATATTATGACATTGTGTACCATTTTATATAAATAATTAATTATTTAGGCTATAGTATCAGATAGAGATATTAAAATATCAATTACAGGCAAATTTTATATCTTGTAAGAGAAGGCTGAAAAATGTACTTTTACTTATTTTTTTAGGTGTCCCAAGCCCTTGAAAGATGAATATTTTCAAAAATTAATATTTCGGTCAATATTAATATTTTCAAAAATTAATATTTCGGTCAATATTAATATTTTCAAAAATTAATATTTCGGTAAATATTAATATTTTCAAAAATTAATATTTCGGTAAAGATTAATATTTTCAAAAATCATTAATATTTTCAAAAATCATTAATATTTTCAAAAATTAATATTTTCAAAAATCATTAATATTTTCAAAAATTAATATTTCGGTAAATATTAATATTTTCAATAATTATTAATATTTTTAAAAATCATTAATATTTTCAAAAATTAATATTTCGGTAAATATTAATATTTTCAATAATTATTAATATTTTTAAAAATCATTAATATTTTTAAAAATCATTAATATTTTCAAAAATTAATATTTCATTAAATATTAATATTTTAAGGGCCTGCGGCACCTCAAAAAATTTGTTGATCACGTTCAAACTTTGGCAGCTTAAATACCATTATAAAAGGCCAGTTTTGTCCACTATTAGAAGTCATGAATAATAAAAAACCTACTCCCGAATCCGCCACTATTACAACCGCTTTTCCATATAGAAGCGAAACAAGAATATCGAATAAGTCTTTTTAAAAGTATCCACCAAAACAATGGAAATCTTTTCAAATTAGAATACCACGTCCTAATGCTTTCCAAAACCTGTTTAAGTATATTCAACATTATCTAAACACCGGCGGTATTCACGTGAAATGGCCCGTTACCGGTGGTACAATTACCAATGGCACAGTTCTCCCTAAAAATACAAGCGATAAATATAGTAACGCTTATTTTCTCACGAAGAATCGCCCCTACGGTGTTGCATCACAAATAACGAGCCCGCTTTCTATCATTAAAACAAATCAGAGGCTTTATTTCTTCCATATCGCAATTTACTCGTTTCTCAGTAATAAAACCGCCTCTAATTCCCCCCAAAATTTGCAGGTGCAGTATAACGAAATAGATAAGCAGAGAAACCTGTGGCTCGATAACTGTTAAAAGACGTCCCGTTCTCTTCCCCCTTCGCAACGCCCCGCGTTTTCTCCGCTCAGCGGTGCCAAGATGCGTTTAAAGTTATCGTTGACATGATCGAAAATAGCGTTGTTAAGCTTGCACATCTGGAAGATACTCTATATGGGAGTGCTGCACCGACAGGCCCGCGCAATTGAAGATCTGCCGAACGTTCGGGCGAACGGATTTAAGAAAATATACCATTTGCGTTGTTCCGTCGCGTGGATCGTCTCTCCACCCCCGATCCTCCGTTCGTTATTCACTTTCACGCTTCGCAGGACGCCAGCCGTGAAATTAGGGTGACTAGGGTAGATGTCCCAGTTACCGTGCCCTGTACCTATTACCGTGCCTTTATACAATTAAAGAAGCTTTAATTGTTTAGAAATGCAATCTACTCGTTTCTAACACATATAGTAACAGTTCAATTTAATTAAAAAAATTTCTTTCCTTAGCTATGTGTGCGAGTTTGTTTGTACGGCTTCTTTAAGTATAAAGGCACGGTAATACGTAGGGGGAGTTGGGGCACATTGATGCAAGGGGCACAATGAAACATTAATATTATCTTGATATCTATAGGGTATCATCTTATAATCTTATAGCATCTCTCATGATGATAATTTATACTGTCTTGTGATCATGTTTTGAACTTCTGACTGTTTCTAGATACTAAGAGAATATTAATATTCCCCTTGCACCAAAGTGCCCCAACTCCCCCTACAGGGCACGGTAATTGGGACATCTACCCTAATTCCCTGACTCCGGCTGACGCGTGGTAAACGGAAAGGCTCCAGCTACGCGGTGGAAACGGATCAGACGACTGAACGAAATCTGGGGCCTCGGGCGAGAGCGCGGCGCTCGCCCACGCTTCGAAACCGATCCATCGCGGATCCCGGAGGGGGGGGTCAGAGATACCGTGAAGAGCCATCCTGCCGTGCGCGGGCGTACCAGGGGGGCACGAATACAGCGATGTTCGGCGCCTCCTTCCGGTACGCGAGGCGTAGAGCTGTCCGTGGAGGGTATTAACGCAACGTGTACTCCCGGGACTGAGGGCCGCTCCTCTGAAAGAGAACATACGTGTTTCCTCTCCTGCGTTAGCTTCTCGCGCCTCTTAGCTATTAGTCGCACGATTGTGTGACTCCGTCGCTTAATCAGCTGTAATCTAGTGGCTAGTTAGTTGGGATTACAGGATTATGTCACGCGAGCAAGGTGGTGGATTCTGCTAGCAATCCGCGTTGCTCGATGCGGAGACTTTTATTTTTTACTTACCGACCAGGCTTGACCAATGTTCGGCACGTTCGGCGGGTATCGTTCTTGGCTAAACTCGTACTTCATTTTCGCCGGCTTCGAGAATTGCTTCCGAGACTGCATGTTCGATTGAAAGTCGTCGTCGGTGGTGTCCCCGAAGGCAGCCTTCTCTGCGATTTCGTCTGCCTTGTGCAGCTCCTAAGAGATAGAATGAGAAGGGTAGAATAGTGGTAGAGTTGGATCGTCCTTCCGTTTCGCGTTTCTGATTAATTTAAGGGGTCACGCCTAGTTGGCAGGCGAACGTGATTTTGGGAATTTTTTGTGAAAAATGTGGTGCGTGTTTCTTACAAATATTTCCTTATTTTAGAAGTACATGTATTCAGAAACTCTCGGTAATTTTGTTGTAGGGAAATATTAAAAAATGAACGAATAACATTTCCAGTTTCTCGGAAGCTGTTTTTATAAAGCCGCTGTGTGGTGAGCAGGATTTCTCCGAGCCGGATCATCTGAAATCAGAGAGTGGAAGAAGATTCTGTAAATATGTGAGTTTATCTAGTGCGTGAACGGAGGATTTTTTGAAAAAATTATTTCACACAAAATCGCGGCCGTTTAACGCAAAATCATGATTCATCGATGACTGAATTGTTCGTTTTCCGTTAATTTGAAAAAAGTTTTCATTAAACAAAATCCTTCGTTCGCGCCCCAGATAAACTCATAAACTCACAAAATCTGCTTCGCTTTTCGATTTCAGATGTTCCCGCTCGGAGAAATCGTGCTTCCCGCTGAAAAAGTTCATTTTTAAATATTTTTCTGTAACAAAATCACCTAGAGTTGCTGAATACGTGTACTTTTAAAATAAGCAAATAGTTGTAAAAAATATACATTAGATTTTCCACAAAAAATTCCCGAAAATCGCGTTCTTTTTCGACTGCCAACTAGGTTTAAGAGAATTTATAGACTAAATTTCCGAAGTTAGAGAGTTGAAGTGTTTAATAATTCGATTCGTATTTAATAATTCGAGTGTGGCATCCCGTTTCTTTGCTCGGCTCGAGTAGTCTACTGTTTCAAATGGCATTTTAAAGAAAACCCGTGTCACGGAGAGAGCAGCGTTGCTGATGACAATGATCTGTTTGTTAACCTGCAGCTCGCGGAGTCGCTCGGCGCGCATCAGGTTCCTCAAGTCCTGAAACCTGCCAGCCTGAGGGACTTGGGACAAAGGAGGAGGACCGCCGCCCATTGTGCGGAAGCTGGGCGGACGTCGCCTCGGCGTTGGCGGGTAAGCGTTAATTGTCCCGTAATAAGGCGGTATCTTGTCGAAGGACCGCGGCGAGTGTCGCATCCCGTTTCTGAATCTGCTCCCGGCTGGCGCCTTGTGCACCATCTTTCCATAAATCGGGGGACCCCCGGCGCGGTTGCGAGCTTTTACTGGGTAGCTTCCTGTGAACGCAACGTCGTTTGAGGAAAGGAAGTCTAAACGAAAGATAAAAGACAGTCTTATTACCATAAGCCATTGAAAAATCCATGTCTATCGGTGTACTAGTTTTTTAGCCTGTGTTCGCCAAGCATTACTATCCTATATACAGTCGAGCCTCGATAACTCGAGAGCCTCTATAAAACGAAAGTTTTCTTCATTCCCTTCCGCTCCGCTGTAAACACATCTACAATTCGAAATAAAATATTCTATATTTTGTATTTCACCTCTGCAACTCGAATTTAAAAGAACTCCGAATTCGACTAGTCGAAGTTTACTTCTACGTATGCATTACGCATGGAAAGATCTCAAAGTATCAAGGAAAATGTTTTCTCCGCATTGATTAAAAATGGTATTAATTTACGATACACTAGAAGACTAGCACAAAGCAAAATCACATTTTTAATATGTAATAAAGTGTAATATTTCGAGGGTAAAAGGTGTCTTAAGCAATTGACCTTTAGAACTTGAATTTGTCTTGCATTACAGCTTCACAAGTCGAAAAATTAACGTATGTATAATAGAAAACCTCTATAAGTCAAATTTTCGTTTGTTGAACCTCTGTTACTCAAAAACTCGATAAGCCGAAACCTCTATAATTCGAAGATTTCTTCCCTTCCCTTGATATTCGAGTTATCAAGCTTCAACTGTAATAAGACGCCTAAGGTGAACACAATTTTTATTGGAGAACCCGTCTAGAAATAATTTCCCCTGCGAAATACAAGCTTTTACAACTTCTGGATACTTTTCTGGTGCGTGCAGTTATATGCGAAGGGAGGAAAAGAAACTTACCAAAACTCAGTGTTCAACAGTGCTTAAAACCCTTAAGGTCCACAAGATAAACATAATACCTGTTTTAGCCCACAGGCACTGCTCATTTTCGAATTTTTACGGTATCTTTGGGCGAAAGAAAAAAAAAGCCTCCGGACAGATTTTGCTAAGAAACGAACAGATACCTTAAGCGTCTTATTCTATAGGATTCTTTAACGGAGCCTATCTTGCTTACAGAGTTGAAGTAGAAAATTTCACACGGCACTAGAGCTGCTTCCTAAATAAATTTAAGTTCCAGTGGGATCAGGGAAACGAGTTTGATGAATTTTCAATGATACCGTTCGTTATTTCACTGCACAGTGGATGGTATCTTGTACAATCCTCTTGCGAACTTAGAACTTTGTACTTAATCATCCACTAACTTGCCGTGCAAAGTTCAAACCGAAGAGCTTTCAGCGGGAGCTGCGGTGTATAGGTAGTCACCGATAATTGGATTATCTTGTCAAGCGCTCGTACAAACTACATAGTAGAGTTTAATTAACGGAGCGAAGGGTGCACTCTCGCAGCGATATTCTATGCAAACTTAATCATAGGCACAGGCATGTGTCGTTCTCTTTGCGATGGAAATTCTGCTGGTTTACACGCGGAGCGGTGTGGGGAATATTTTAAAGAAACAAAATGATAGTAGGGTAGATGTATTTGATGATTTGTGGCCACTTCAAGGTATTGTGCCAGTTTTGGCCACTTCTTAAAAAATATAATATTTTTCCGTGTAAGGAATAAATATACTCTTATATTTCCATGGCGGTATACTAAACAAAATATTTATCTGCGAGCAATTTAAAAATAAGATAATTATGCACATGGCAGAAAACAGTGCAATGACCACAAACGGTACATCTTCTCTAGAATAGGAATTATTCCTCCTTTCATTCCTATTAAATTTCTAACTACTAGGGTAAACCAATCAGTAATTGACCGCATACCAATGAATGGCCATTAAGCAAAGAAATGTCAATTATAAATTTAGAAGTATTATATGTTTATAAATGGAGTGTAGTTGCACTTTTAATATCCCATATTTTTAGTTACGCGTATTAAGCAAACATTAATCAGTACAATTCTTATTAAAAGTATAATCGTTTTTTTAAAAATTACGATAAGAATAAGTAATTAGTTTTATAGAAATTTCAAGAGAAATAAATTTAAATGCAATTTCAACAGTTGTTTTGTTGTTATACTAATGTAAATATATTCAAGTATTAATCTCAAAGGTCCATAAATTCAACAATTCGGTCATTCACTGGTTGGTTTACCCTACTTTCTTTATTTTCTGACCAACGAATAGAATCGCAGCTCTTTCGGGAATTTCAGTTTCTCCACCTACATCCTCTGCCTAATTTCTCTACCTATCTAAAGCTGGGTTTACATTAGTCCAGTCGCTGGATCCAGTGAGTGGTTTGACTGGAAATCACGTCGATGTCTACATTATTCCAGTCGTTTCTGAAGTGGTAGAGTGTAATAATAATAGATTCACGCAAAAGAAGGATAAAAAAAAACAAAAGTAGCATCGAAAAGTAGACTTTCGATCCAGTCGAAATCCGCTGGAATGACAGCAGTATACTGGAACGAACACACTGCTTACATTATTCCAGTTCTAATCCAGTGCTGCACTGGATCACTGGACTGGACTAATGTAAACCACAGCACTATACTGGAATGAACACACTGCTTACATTATTCCAGTTCTAATCCAGTGCTGTACTGGATCACTGGACTGGACTAATGTAAACCACAGCACTATACTGGAACGAACACACTGCTTACATTATTCCAGTTCTAATCCAGTGCTGCACTGGATCACTGGACTGGACTAATGTAAACCACAGCACTATACTGGAATGAACACACTGCTTACGTTATTCCAGTTCTAATCCAGTGCTGCACTGGATCACTGGACCGGACTAATGTAAACCCAGCTTAAAGACACTCTGATCAGACGAAAGGGAACGCGAAATGCCCCCACTCGTTCAGAATAAACCCACCGCTAATTCTTTCCCCATCGAACACTTCTAACGTTTCCTCCGCAGTCTCGCGTGGCTGGGCCACTGGTTTCCTATGTCGGGCACGCTGTGGGTATCAGAGTACGTGGAACAGGTGTCTCCTCGCTGGCCGGTGTCTTACCTTGGCGGTTGGGTTGCTGCTTGGGGCGCTCGAAGTACGACTTCCACAGGTTGAACGTGAATGGATCGGGGTAAAGGGAGTATCCGGTGGTGGCCTTAGTCGCCCTGCTCTGCCGTTTCGTGTACCTCCACACCGCCTTCAATTCCTTGCATGTCGGCTCGTTCTGGTCGGGGCGCTTCTCGGCGATGTCGCCGGTGTTCCCCGACTGCGCCGAGATCGGATCGATGTATCGTATACCGGCCACCAACGGGCTGCTCGAATACGCTAACACGAAAGCGGTCCACACGGCTACGGTACGCATTTTCTGGGGGGTTGCAAACAGACGGAAACGCAACGATCAGCTTCGCTATCAGCCCGTCCCATTTTCGCCCTCGGCTGGCGGGGTTTGGGCCTCTTTGGGCGCCCAAAAAAAAACAGCAGTAATTACTGAGGAAGTGTAACAGTAAAATAGTAGATCGAAGAAATAAATGATACAAACTAAAATACAGTGGGACTGTTATTCGGGGCCCAATCGCTCGAATCTTCCACCATCCGAGGGCCAATTAATTAGGAATCAAGTCTCGTGTAGACAAATGAATTTGCGAAAGTGGAAATATCGGTAATTGTATTCTACTTGGAGGAGTATTAAGCTTGCAAATGGGGGGCAGTCTGGTAAGTTTGAATGGTAAAGATTTGGATCTGTTCTTTGGCCTTGCTACAAAGAAAGCCGTGTCGAGGCAGACGTGTAAAGGAGAAAGGGTCGTTATGTGTCTGACTATGAATGGACGCTGCTACTTCAAAGCAGAAGGGAATAGTTGGCTATTTGCCCTTAGAGTTTCCTTTTATACGGGAACAGGTTTCTAAAGGCTCAATGAATTCACATTTCTAAAGCAACGCCGGTTACTCGCTTGATCCTGGGAATTGATCGGACCCCCAGCTTCCCGTAAATTCATTAGTCGATCAATTATGACTTTATTTTCGTACCCGGGGACAACGAAAAATCCAATTATCCTCGGCCCTCGTGTCGCGGCATTTCAATGAGCCATCGCACGCCTCTGCGTTAATTTATCGCCCAAACGAATTATACTTTCTACCATCCTTGCATGCCGAGCAGGTCGCGGTTAGTAAACTGTCGCGTCGTCGATAATTGAAAATTCACTTAGGCAACTGTCTTTCTTTTCCTCGTCGAATAGCGTGGATTATTATAGAGATATTTTCGTAGCAACTAAATGGATGACAGTAACTCGTTGCGCGAGGGAAACACATTCTCCTAGAAATTAAACTTGTTGCCGACAGGGGAGGACGTGTCTCGGCGAAACTTTACGAGTTACATCAAAGTTGAAAAACGATTGCAGCGTTTCGAAGTGACGCAGCTTTTTAGAGACCCTTACGAAGCATTCTCATTTTCGATTACATTGAATCTTCAATGGGTATAGCGACGATCTCGTTGAGTGCCGCTATTATATTATTCACCCCTGCTTTGTGTTCCCGTTTTGTTGCGCGTAGACTATCTTCTGCACGCCGAAGATGCGTAAAATATACGATTGTCCGAGACAATGAGCGACTAAAGCGAATTCTCGTTCGCAAGGGAGACTCGGGAACCCTTTACTTCCAACGAGACACGCAGATTCACAGGTGAATTAATCCCGTTTACGACTCTCACGCTTTCGTAATTCTAGATTTATCGGCTCCTGCCGAACACCCGCTGTATTCACGGAATCTGTGACGCGGAAGATTGCTCCGGATTTATCGATCGGAGAGCCTAGATTCGAGCGATTAATTATACTTCATGGATTCGTCCCTAGCCGATCCTCTGCCGTGCTCTCCGCGGAGTTTAAACTCGTGCCTCGAAGACAATTACCTTTAAAATAGTAACAAAGTCGGAATAGGATAATCTCCGCGACCGTTTCGAACAGGGAAGGACGAAGATAAGATCGTTGGAACAGGAAATCAATGATTATGCGACAGCGGTGCGTATCGTACCGCTAAATAGCTCGTAGATCCAGTATCGCGTACGTTCCTTTCTCGCAGCACGAAATAATAACGATCAGAAAAACCAAATAATGCAGAATGTTAATTAAAGCAATAACATTCTTAAAATAATTACATCTCCACCGACGCCCCAACTGCGAACACAATAAAATACAAAAATAACGATCGCAAGACTTGCACAGAATTACAAAGAAATTTTGACAAGTATCTTAAAAATCGCTAGCACTCTACAAATTCGAAGCGCAATCGAAAGAGGAAACTGTTAACTTCCACCGCACGCAGCGAAAGTAGGCAAGCATTAAACCCGAAGGAGTCACAGAAGAACGTTTGTTTTTAATAGCGAATTCGGTACCTCGCACTGACTCTGTGCTGGTGCCAAAATGTGCCGAAAAATTATTCTTATTATTATTGTATTTACGGGAGAACCCTTTAGAGAACACGTTATTAAATATACAGTCGCGTCGGAAATTAAGTTGACGCTCTTTAAAATCGCATAACTTTTTTAAAATTGGTCCAAATGTCTTGAGTTCTGTTTTAGAAGCTAGCGGAATTAGTTTTCTAGGTGACGTGTTTCGACGTTTTAAGAAAAATGCACTTGGTCTGAATAGCAAAAGAAAAATAATGAAGGTCGTTTTTTAAACTTTTTTTTGTGCGCCTTGAATGAAAATTCAAAAAACCCGTTTGTAGGTTTAAGTAAGTTATATACGTATCTAAAATTTCATTAAAATCGGTTAACGTTGCTCTGAGCTAGACACGTTTAAAGATCGCAGAATAAGGTTGAAAATTGCTGATTTCCGGGAATTTCGCGATTTTCGACCTTATTCTGCGATCTTTAAACGTTAATAACTCAGAGCAACGTTAACCGATTTTAATGAAATTTTAGACACGTATATAACTTACTTAAACCTACAAACGGGTTTCTTGAATTTCCATTCAAGGCGCACAGAAAAAAGTTTAAAAAACGACCTTCACTATTTTTTTTTTTGCTATTCAGACCAAGTGCATTTTTCTTAAAACGTCGAAACACGTCACCTAGAAAACTAATTCCGCTAGCTTCTAAAAAAAACCTCAAGACATTTGGACGAATTTTAAAAAAGTTATGCGATTTTAAAGAGCGTCAACTTATTTTCCGACGCGACTGTATGTACAAGCAATGAATAAGAAAAATAAAATAAAACAGATAACTGAAAATAGAAAATAGATTGGATTGGTTGATTCTTATAGAGCTAGCCAATCCAAGTAATTTTCTGGCACCAGCACAGAGTCAGTGCGAGCTACCGAATTCGCTATAAGAAAGAAGATGAAAGAAACAAGCGATCACCCATCGTTCAAGCTCACCCTCTCCCCTTCGACTAGCACTAACAGCTGTTCTACCGAATTCTCTGTCGTGCTGCTTCTGCACGGAGAAGCGTGTTTCAGTTATAACAGGTTGGCAGAAGCCTCGCTCACCGCGACTGCCTCTGGATTAAACGTCGGAGGCGAGCCGGGGGAGAGGACGGCTAGGATAACGCGGAGGGTACCTTCTGCGGACGGCTGTGGTAAGTGAAAATCGGCGGCGAGGTGGTCTCCGGTGGCTGGACCGCGACGACGATCGGGGAAGCAGCGAGCTGACGGCCAGTGGTATGAATGGAGCCCAGCGGACACGTACGGGGTGGGCAGAGCGGATCGGCTAGGGTGCCAAGGAAGGAAGGAGGTCAAGAGTGGAGCGAGGCGGTAGCTGGTGAATGAACGAGAGTCGGATTCACTAACCTGCCAGTGCACGCAGTCCGGAAACCGAGGAGCAACTGAGAGAGCTGCTATCACCGAGCCGACTATTCGCCTTCCTTTCCACACCCCCCTCCGCAGCACCACCCCTGCGCTTTCCTCCCTCTCCACCCTATCGAGCTACCCTCTTCCCTCCCCCCCCCCCGTCAGTATTTCCACTGGGACGCGGTCTTTCTCCTTCAGGAGCAGCTCCTCTTAACCCCGCGGTCCCTATAAGATTTCCCATTTTCCTGCCCTCACCCACGTTTTCACGGCCTCCGCGTTTCAGATTCTCCCTCGCCAACTCCACGGGGCCAGCTTCCTCGCTCCGCTAGCCGAAAGTCAACTCGGGGCTCGTCGGGGTTAACATGTATTTCTGTCTGTGGGAATCGGCTGCGGACTTCGTTGGAAGTACCGTGATGGGGTGGTTTCTGGACAGTTTTGTAGTTTTGCGGGGGGTGTAGAATGCTTGTGGACAATTTATTCTGATCTACCGGTCCCCCATTGATGTTTGGAGTTGCGTTAAAGGTGCTGCTATCGTTGGACGGGGACGGTGTACCCGTTTACGTCAATGGCTGGGGTCGATACATTCGGTACCGCGAACTCGATATTGTCACAGCGGGACAGGTCAATTTCGCCGCATAATGCCGAGCTTGTTTCATTCAAGCTCCTTTTATCTTGCGTTGATGTATTTTTACAACAATGCGTTGGTCTTCCCTAATCGATCGGCAGGAAGACACTGGGATTGTTTCTTCGGTACTATTTCTGTCCCCGCGGGACTTCTTCTCGGGGGTCAATTTTGGATTCGAAGAAATTGGGGGACGCGTGTCGTAGTTCGTGGCTTTTCTATTACGGGCTTCCGTTAATCTTCTCTGTAAATGGGGGAAGAGGAACGGGGGGAGTTTGATTATGTTAATTCTGGATACCTTTGGACCGTCGATGGCTATCCGTGTGTTATAAGTTTAAGGCATGATAGAGCCGGGGGTGGCGGAGCACGAGCGAGCTCACGCTCGGTTCCGGTCCGCCTGCGCAACAAGTTTCTCTCTGGGACTTAAAATCGTTGTAGCCCGCGTTCGCAGCTTAAGTGAGAAATTGTTGCGTCACCGTAACACCCGCTTTGTCGGGGATCAATGTCAGCCAGTTCCCTTGCCCTGGGCGAAGTGAGTGAAAAGAAAAACGGGGCTGTCTAACACTTCGGTTAAATTCGAATTCTCTAATTAATAGATCAGCATTGAGTTCCTGAAAGATAATATTATAAATTGTGAGGGGAAAATACGAGGAATGTCTATATTTCGTTGGTGGAAACTGGGACCACAGAACTGTCGAGCAGAATTGGGCAAAATGTAATCTAATTACAAATCACGATTCAAATGTAATTGTGCAATTGATTACACTTTATTTTCTGTAATCGTTAAGAAAAATGAAATCAACTGCCTAAATATTAACGATTACAGAGAATAATGTGTAATCAATTACATTTTAATCGTAATCTGTGGTTTGTAATTAAATTACATTTTGCCGAACTCTACTGTCGAGTCACAAAGCGATATAAAGTTCAAATGTTAAAGTTTCAGGTAAAAACAAGTAATGTCCACTCTGCGCTACAGCGAAACACTGAATTCTCTCGGTAAATCTGTTTCGTGACATTCCCAGCTTTCCCCCTTACCCTTCACATGCTCCCGCGGAGCGTTGTCTGACCAATGCACGACCAGATCTCCTTAAGCTTCCCCCAGTTGCATACTCCACCCTCGAGCGATACTCTTCCAACCCAACACTGCCTGGCACTTTCTGTCACAGTCGCGCGTGGTCTACACCTGTCGCCCCGCCACATCTGGCCAGAGAATCGTGACTGTCCAAATATTCCGGTCCTAAAGCAACAAAGTAATCGGAATCAATAAGCTAATCAAGGCAGCCAGCTCGGTAAGACTCCTTAAACAGCGATCAAATACTCCAAAGCGAGCGGTTCATTCAGCAAACACTTCGCCAGCGATTGAAGCTTAAAATCGATAGAACCGATCAGAGTCCTCGAGGGTGTCTCACGGCGCGATCCACGCAACGTCGAATAAATACGGTCTCGGTGAATTAATACGTGGAATATGTGTTTCGTGGAAGAGGCAATATAGCAGAGAAATTTTGGGGCAAAGTGATTCTGTCTGCATTCGCGCGTATAATCGCGGTGGAACAGCCCTCTCCCTCTCCCTCGTTAGCCACCCACGGAATTCCAGTAATCGGGCTGCCGCCCCTTCGCCCTCTTTGCCCCCCTCGTTTTTCAAGGCCCCTCCCCCCTCCGCTCACCCCCGTGTGTCACAGCAGTGCGGCTGCTGAATGACCGAGGGTGGGGGTAACTCATCTCCTCTGAACCACCCACGCAATCAATAGCAGTCTTGCTGCTTCTACTGAATGGACTCTGCCTCCCCCTCCCCCCCCCCGGCCGCCCCGAGCCGGCTTCCATCCCTTCTCACCCTCACTCTATCGATTACTACGCCCTTGCCGTGGCGATCCTGCGGGGGGCCGCTCTATCGACCCGTCCGCCTTGTGTATTACAGTTCATTCATAAATCTTTGCTGCCTTTTCGCACCGGGGATCGAACCGTCACACATCTCCATCGATCCGATCCGTTACACGCGCTTTTCATTATTTAAATCCACGGCTACGCGGCCGTGTATTACACTATCGGCTACTTCATTGATACCCGCGAATCCGAGGATTCGTTGATAACGGCCAAGCACGTGCGCCAGTCGCGAGGAATTATTTAGTGGCATAGCGCGTTCGGAATTTCAGTTTCGTTAATGCTCGTTTGAGACAAGAGGCGTGGGATACATTTCAGTGGCTTCCCTTTTCGATTTCATTTTAGAATTCAGCTCTGTCAGATACACTTGAACAGAGCTGTCGCTTATATGTATCGTGACTTTTATACACTTTTACGGTAGTCGGGTTTAGAATGATTCTCTATGCGCGATGATCAGAGTTTTATTTGATCTTCTGACAAAGGCTGGTAGCCGGGCTGTTGACCGACCTGGCCATTTCCTGCACGCGTTCGGTTCAATTGGATTCCAGTCACTTCACGGTGAGGCGATGAAGGGGTGCTTCAGTAGACACTTGTTAGACGTTAGCGAGCTGGTATGGGATGCCTGGGATATTTGAAATAGGTGACGTCAGTCGATAATTCGGTCGGTGCTTTGGAGAGTGCTAAGTGGCGTATGAAAAGTACGTAAAAATTAAGATTCGTACATAAAATCAATATAACGTGTAGATTTTCTAGATCGAATCGCGTTTTAAATTTTCTAGCCAAGTAGTAAGCGCGTGAAACGAAGCGTGAGTTTCCAGGGTAGTCGGAGTGCAGACACGTGAATAGTTAATAAATTTCTTTATTACATTTCTGTTAAATACTGTACATTATTCGATTAGCTTTAAATGCTTGAATATGTGTACGAATTAATTGCTAGTAAGCACTAGACGTCTAGGAGTTATCAGAAGCTACGAATAGTGAGACACGTTTTAAACTTCCTGTAGACTTTAGGTGATCCATCTCTCTAGCTACATTCACACGGTCACTTACATGAACTTAATTCGTATTACCGACGTTATAACGTCATTATAAAATGTGTACGTGGTACAGTATGTAAATATAATGTATCCGGACGCTTACGCTCTATTTGTCCTACGATATTGAAACTTATATTGTAGCTAAAACCAGAACTCTATTCGTACAGAGATGCCTGCCGAGCATCGATACGAAAACGCCTCGTGTTCCGCCGCTGAACCGGTAATTTCTCCTTTAGAACACTGCACTTTTGATTTGAATAGGTCGACCGATTAATCGTGGTGTTTGTTTAATAATACGGAACGGCGCCCGCTTGGTAATGTTGCATCCTCGCGGCCTGGGAACATTTATCTTATGGTTTTAAATTAATTAACTATAATGCACAAGGATTACACGTAATACGTCGTGTTTAACGTTCACGTTAGTAGAACACCAATGTTACAATCTTTATGACGTGTATCGGGTGTACTTTAAAAGAGACATAAAAAAGACGTGATTTGTATAATAGCTTGGTCCTTAGCCGCTGGTGGAAGATCATCTTTCGCTGCTCCAGTAACTCTTACCGATAACCTCTAGAAACATACATTCACCGTTAAACACAGCTGGTCGTTTATCAAATTACAAACGTTAAGGTGGGATTGCGATTTGTTGGGCCGAAAAATGGGCAATTCTTGGCGAATTTTTTTTACAAAAACGGTTCGACGAATTAATTTGAGGTTTGGCGGGCTGGTTTATTGTATCTTGAACTATTGCTCTGAATTTTTGCGTGACAGTGAAAAAGAAAACATGGCAGATACAGAGGGAGCGTTGGAAAATAATCGGGTGGTCCTGGTGTTAATGGAAATTACTGTAAGGGTTATCCGAAACGCAAAAAGGAAAAGATATTCTTAATCCATATGAATGTGGCTATCTGTGGTAGTAGATGCATTAAGAAAAATGAAAAAATATTAAAATAGCAGCCTTTTGAAGAAGACGAAGCACCCTGATTTGCCCCAAAATCGGGAAAACTTCTTTAAATAAAAAAGGAACGATAACAGATACGGTAATAAATCTACTACCACAGATACCCACATTCATATACATTAAAAATCTCTTCTCCTTTTTGTATTTCAGATAACATTTACAGTACTTTCCGTCAACGCCAGGGCCACCCGATTATTTTTCGACGCTCCCTCTGTATCTGCCATATTCTTTTTTTCACTCTCACACAAAAATTCAGAACAATAGTTCAAGATACAATAAAACAGCCTGCCAAACCTCAAATTAATTCGTCGAACCGTTTCTGTACAAAAAATTCATAAAGAATTATCCTCCGTTAATCTCGACTTTTACGAATAAAATTATACAGCAGAAACGCGCTGTTACTTACCTGTACGATTGCTGACAGGGCTACGACTTCTAGAATAACTCCTACTGTAGCTTCTGCGGTTCCCGCGACCATTGTACTCCCTACTGTAGCTTCGACTTCTGCTTCTTGAGTAACTACGATCCTTTCCGTTGCGGCCTCCCCGAGATCGCCATCGATTTCTTCCACCTGCATGAATTCCACCGCGTATTAGACAGCGATTAGTTTACCAAGACGATGGCGAATGATAGCTAATGTACCTCTGTGCCTTCCGTAGCCGCCACTTTTACTGTCAGCCAGTTCTAATAGCTTCGGATTTATAACTTGATTTGCTTCTTTCAATACCTGAATCAGGTCGTTGGCCTTATTGGAATTATTCGGCGTGAAAAAGGTATACGCCGTGCCGGTTTTCTGTCGGCGACCTGTTCGGCCAATTCGATGGACATAATCCTCCGAGCAGGAGGGATAGTCAAAATTGATGACGAACTTGACGTCTTCAACGTCTGAAATAAAGCACATGTATTAGCTGTTAGCATTCGGATGTATCCATCTCGAGGATAGACATCGGTTAAGATAGTAGTACGGCAAGGTGTATATAAAAATTATTATATTAAATATCAATCACGTATTTTAAATTAAACGTTTGTGTTAATACGCTCTCCAAAAAGGTACCACTATTAAAGATCAGCCTACAAACTCTATTCAGCTAGAAATGTTTGGTAATGTGTCTGTATGGATGTATATCGTCTAAAGCAAAACTCGAACGCAAAGAGTATCGGAAACTTTGGAAAAAAAAATCAGAATCTCACGTCGACTATGCATCTGCTTGTAAGCTATCTCTGATCTCGTGAGACTTCGACGCCTATGGCATTTAAATGGAAATCATAAAAGTCGAGAAATAATTAAACGGAAATCTAATTTATTTAGAGAGCGTCTTGACTAAAGTATAAAAGCACTGAAATAAAGATAAATTCTCGCGCAGAAACAATCCTGGTTCCCTTTTTCTTTTTCTAACAAAATTCGTAACAGCACACGTTATCGTAACTTTATGTAAACTTATCGTTCAATTGCTTCGTCGCGACAGGACGTTACGCGTTTGACTAAATAACGCGGAAAAGAATAAGTAAGATTTAAGGGGAACGAAACCAGAATTGATATACATAAAACCTTACTTGATGTGATAGTTAGTATAATGTAAATATGTAGTGATACAGTTATCGTAAAGGATGTAAAAGGATAAAGGAAACGTGAATTCAAGTGGAGATCAAAGTGATACATGTGTATGTATTAGATATACATACACATACAGTGTCTGGTAAAATGTGGTCTGCTGGAAGAGTTAGAAGTTCTTGAGCTAAGGGCAAGAGAGCTCTCGACGATTTCGGGTGACCACTAGCCAGCAACTTTCTCAATCTTTAAGCATCAACGTTACACATCTTACAGCAGATAAAAGTAGAATCCAAAGCACGCGTGTGCAAGCTATGGCACACTGCAAAGTTGACGAGCGATGATCACATTAAAATATCAAGAATCAACTTATTCTCGGCTCAGGAATTTCTCAGATCTCCTAGCACACCACATCTTACAAAACACCTTGCTAGATATGTATATATAAAAAGTGTACATAATACAGAATCTCCTAGAGAATGCATTTGAACTATACACACCTTGTTTAAATCTCAGATGTTTCTTGATCGACTAAAACATTGTAGTATTATTAATACTTGACAAAGGAGAGATTCAATTGAAACTCACGCAGAGAGAACATTCATTAAAGCGAACATTCCATGTTGTCGCCAACTGTTTAGAAGAGCTGTTGTCTTCTGAACTAATGATTACGCAGCATGGAACATAGACCGGAGCTTCTTTTTTCGCTGGATCAAGAATCATCCGAGATGTTGGCGAAGGGCAACGTTACACAGCCAAAGTACCTCTGTTCTAGGCGACTCTGAGTATGTATATATATATATAGCGATTAATTTAAGATTACTGTTATACTAAAATTAGGCAGTTGGGTGAGTGTCGCTAGCAACGTACGGGCAGGGCCTGGCTGTTTGCGCTCGCTCCAGCTACAGCCTCCGCCATTCTGTTGCTACAGGGCACACTAGAGGCTCTGGCATCAGCTACCATGCCACCGCCTCATTGGACCGTTGCTGGGTCTGATTAGCTTGAGCGGCCAGCGCAGGGGATTCTATTCTGGCAACAACGACTTGGCCAGCCCAGATGGCGTACAGCGTAGCGTAGAACTGATATCCAGTATGTAGGAGGTAAAGTAGATCATCCCGATTTGGCCCGGACTGGCCCTTCACGGAATTGACGTATAGAGGCACGCGTCGCAGCCAGCGCAGACAATGCAAACCAGTGCACCACCAAACAAACAGGCGGCGGGCACCCCCAATTTGCTTTGCATTACCCGGCGTGGGCCTGCGCGCAATGTGCCTCTGCAATACAAACAAAGATCCAACCGCGTTAGGTATATGTTTACCCCATTATCTTCCTGTGTTCAATATGAATTTTTGTATTACAGTTTTGCTTTTTTTATTTATTTATTTATTTATTTTTGGTCTTCTGAACTATCTTTAGCTGAATTTCTCACGACCTTGTTAAGTCGAGCTCATGGGAATGTATACGTTTCAATCATCTTATAAGACTCGGCAAGCGCATAACATTTAACCAGTTCAACCTTCGACCTTAAGATCGCGTCGGAACTTTCACGAACTTTACTGTAAACGCGAGCAATGCAAGGTGCTCTTATCTGTATTACGCGAAAGCGTTCGCTTCTCTGATTGGAAAGACAAGAATGGAAAAGAAACGAAACGTAAGAGAAGACCTGACGCTAGGACTCGAATTTAAAAGCTTTGGCTTGTTTTACGTCTAGATTTACTTGTGACTCCCGTTCAAATGGATATATTCTTTTTGCACCTTCGGAAATTTATAGCTATAGTGCTTGCCGATCGCATATAAGTCTGAATTCATTTGTATGATTCTCATTCTGATGTATTATTTAAAAACTATTACCTTTTGCAAAAAGTGAGGAAGCAAAGAAACACAAATATTAGAGATGCTGAATGAACCACGTTATGCATTTAAAAAATCGCATATCTTTAACGTACAGTATAATATGAGAAATTATTTACTTTTGTAAAACAATTGTGTCTTAGGAACTTTGGAACTCCTGAAAGGTTTCAGTTAGCAGTAGTCAGAGATCTAGTGTACCGCATAATTATCGTTATACGCGAATGAAATTTTTAACGAATATTCACCGTTCGGTAGAAATACTATGTAAAATATCAAGTGTGTTAAAAAGTAGATAGTTCTCGATATTATGCAATTATTACACCTGCTCGCCTTTCTTTTTTTAAACAATCACATATACCCTTCTGGCACATAAAGTGGTCCAAGTATCGATCAATGCATATACAATGAAACCCTGTTTTGACTGAACACATCGCTTATCTACGCACTGTATATTATACAAAAAGAAATCGCTGCTAATCACTAATAGTATTAAAAACGTAGAAACAATTAAAATACGCGTGTTTATGTTACAATATTCTCTACTGAAAGTCCACATTTATTCAATAATCGTTTTCAAACTGATGTTTCGTCAAAACAAGATGTATCGTACATTGCAGTAATTATTAAGCTCAAATAAGACTGGTAGAAATAACGTGATTCAGAGTAGTTCGTTCTCCATACCAAAGAAAAATGATCAATGATGCTTAAATCTTATAACTTTTACTATATTATAATAACAGTCTCTTACTTACCAAGACCACGAGCGGCAACATCTGTTGCGACAAGAATTGGAGCTTTCCCCGATCTAAAATCTGAAAGATAAGCGGAGAATTAATTTCCCTTCCTCTATATATATATCTGAATTTATAAGCGACGATATTTACCTTGTAAAACCCAATCCCTTTCTTGTTGTGTCTTATCGCCATGAATACAGACGGCTGGCCAACCGTCCCTCTTCATTTTTCTAGTTATTTCGTCTACTCTGCGCTTTGTCTCGATAAACACTATGGTTTTATTCTCGCTCTCTGCCATTATCTCTTTCAAAAGTGTACTTAATCTACAAGCAACAGTAAATCATAAGTAAGGAATCGAATTTTCAGGCCCTATCGGATACTAAATAGCCGTTTCTCAGCCAAGAATTCTCAGTTTTCCTCGAACCAACTTATCCACTCACTTGTTCTCTTTCTCATAATCCTGACACACGTCGATGATCTGTAATATATTATGATTCGCAGCTAACTGTAGGGATCCGACATTAATTTGAGCATAATCCTTCAAGAAATCTTCAGCTAGATTTTTTACTTCCTTGGGCCACGTGGCGGACCACATTAATGTCTGCCTGTCTGGCCTAATTTGCTCGATAATTTTCCTAATTTGCGGCTCGAATCCCATGTCTAACATTCTGTCTGCTTCGTCCAGCACCAAGTAGGTACACCTCTTTAAATTCGTACGACCCGATTCTAGAAAGTCCAACAGTCTACCAGGCGTAGCTATAACTATCTCCACGCCCCCGTCCAAGTCTCTGGCCTGTGCGCCTTTCGGCGCTCCGCCGTACAGGCAAGTGTTCCTAATCCCCGAAGAGTGGCCAAAGTCGTCAGCGACTTGCTGAATTTGCTGCGCGAGCTCCCGAGTAGGAGCTAACACCAGTGCGACCGGTCCGTCTTTCCGACCCAATTTAGGCTGGCTGTTTATGTGAACAATCGCTGGCAATATATAGGACAACGTTTTCCCGGAGCCAGTCGACGCAATTCCAACCATGTCCCTTCCGCTTAAAGCAATCGGCCAACCTTGTGCCTGTATCGATGTGGGTTCCGTGAAACCTTGCCGCCTGAAAGTCACAGACAATAGCAAGTTCTGAATTGTACTACTCGGAATATCCTTAAACGAGAATCTTTTCACAACGAGATAGATCGAAGTTTCAATTCGTATTACTTCATCTTCTCTCTTTTTGCAACGGACTCGCCTCGAAGGCAATTATCTCTTAAATAATACTTACTTAATTTCTTTTAATACATAATCAGGGAAACCTGTCTCTTCGAATGTGAATACAGGATTAGGTATAGTCTTTCCTTTCAGAGTTATTTCCTTCTCGCTTCTATACTGCTCGACCGTACGTGGATCTCGATTCTGAACCGCTTCGTGTGGTATATAAAAATCTTTTTTGAACGGCTCCAGTCGACTCAGATCCCATCGAGGTTTCCTCAAATTCGCTCCGGGTTGTCCGCGACTATTTCTGCCGCCTCCACGGTCTCGACCACCGCCGCTGCCCCAAGCTCTTCTATCTCGTGGCGATCTGCTGCGAGATCTAGTGCGAGACCTGCGTCTCCTATCTCTATCACGACTACGACTAGAATAAATTACAGGGGAATGTAACAGTTGGCGTGCGCATTTGCATTTTATTATTATAGCATCGAGAATCTTCCTCCCAGTAAATAATTGATAGATTCTAGTCTGTAGCAGTAATATCTATATTACGAAATTTCAGTTCTGATATAGACGCGTGTAGAAATATATTCTTCGCTGAAGCTACATCGTAAGTTTCGTTGTACAAGTTACTGAGCTCCGATTGAGCTTGAGTTCAGGAAGTGCGGAAGGTTATGTGAAATCAGTTATAAAACGATCGGTAGAAGTCTAGTGGGATCTTGCTTTCTCAAATATGGTTTTATTTCTATATAATTGGTTTCGTGTGTTTTATCGAAGCAACAAGTGAAAATTGATGGTATTCCCTCCAAGTGCATGATGTCTATCTCGGAGACTGGACATATTGGTAACAGACATCTTCGCGCGTCTATATACACGCATGGTTGCTTACCTCCTGTAGCGACCCATCTTCAATTCCTTTGTGGCTTCACTTTTCTTTTCTTACAATGCTACGCAACTGCTAACAGTTACACGAGTAGAAAAAACCAAGATATACCGCGTTACCTTTGCGAACCTTAAAATTCGACCAAGAGACGCAAATGAAAGCGACTTCTACACCACAAACGACAGAATTACAAGAAGGAGCGAAGCTGTCGCGAAGTTTTTAACGCATGCGCAGCGATCAATAAAAATCATGTGCCCTCGATACCTGCACCCTGTGCACTTTCGCGGAAATTACGAAAATTTAAATAATACCAATCGAGCTTCCCTGCTTTGAAAAAACATCATTTTAATACTGAAATCTGTCGTTCCGAAAGTTAATGCCATATATAGCTAAAAGGTATAAAATGTATTTATTGTAATACAAATGTAATTTCGCGAAATGTCTGTCGACAAAGTAACTCTATATTCCATTATTCAAATTTTCAGAATTGAACATTGACGTATGAATCGCGGGAGTTAAGCTAATCATGCTTCCTTTATATTTTCCGTTTGTAGACTCTGTATATTAATAGATAAGTAGCTTTCCTAACGGCACACCAGACTTTGTATCTAATATTCAAAGCTATTAGGATTACAAAAAATTTTGCACGAATCGGTTACATTGGTAGCCCTCTGGCGGCGCGTTCAGTAATCCTCGCAAGTAATTCCTGATTATGCGGCGGAGGGGATCGGCAATGGGAACCCGTATTCCATAGGACGAGATCAGCGTGGCGTGGAAATCTACTACCCGATTGTCGGACGAGAGTGGGGTCGACTACGCACGTCTGATTGGTTCAACGCCAAGAGGAAAATTCACCGACGCCAGCGCCAAGGCAAGCCAAGTGGAGCGTAGCCAAGTGAGGCCGCAGCCAACCAGCGTCGACAACGAGTCCCCGGCGACGCTGATTGGCTGCACCCTCACTTGCCTTGGCGCTGGCGTCGGTGAATTTTCCTCTTGGCGTTGAACCAATCAGAGCGTAGCCAAGTGAGGTCGCAGCCAACCAGCGTCGACAACGAGTCCCCGGCGACGCTGATTGGCTGCGCCCTCACTTGCCTTGGCGCTGGCGTCGGTGAATTTTCCTCTTGGCGTTGAACCAATCAGACGTGCGTAGTCGACCCCACTCTCGTCCGACAATCGGGTAGTAGATTTCCACGCCACGCTGACAATAATAGCAATCTCGTCCAGCGTGGCGTGGAAATCTACTACCCGATTGTCGGACGAGAGTGGGGTCGACTACGCACGTCTGATTGGTTCAACGCCAAGAGGAAAATTCACCGACGCCAGCGCCAAGGCAAGTGAGGGCGCAGCCAATCAGCGTCGCCGGGGACTCGTTGTCGACGCTGGTTGGCTGCGACCTCACTTGGCTACGCTCTGATTGGTTCAACGCCAAGAGGAAAATTCACCGACGCCAGCGCCAAGGCAAGTGAGGGTGCAGCCAATCAGCGTCGCCGGGGACTCGTTGTCGACGCTGGTTGGCTGCGGCCTCACTTGGCTACGCTCCACTTGGCTTGCCTTGGCGCTGGCGTCGGTGAATTTTCCTCTTGGCGTTGAACCAATCAGACGTGCGTAGTCGACCCCACTCTCGTCCGACAATCGGGTAGTAGATTTCCACGCCACGCTGATTATTGTAGCAGTTGCTCTTGAATCACCAAGGAGGAAGGAGAGGTTAAGTCTCTCCCGTCCATTGTCATCCTTATGCATCGGCGATCGTGTTAAAACTAAGAGGAACTCCGCGACACCGAGATACCTCGTTAATTCCCAAAGTTTCTCGATCCTGCTCCACCTCGACAAAGTGTCGGTGTACCTTTATCTCCGTTTTAAGGTACCGAACAGTGGGTAGGTACTCGGCTCGTATGCCAGGGGAATCATTCGCGTCGCCGTGCGACTTGACATTTCGGGACGCGTCGAGATGAGGCGCGAGGGAATGAAGTGGAAAGCTGTATGAAACGGCGTTGCCAATAAAAGCAGAGGACTGTGAGGTCGAGAGGTGATAATGAACGCGTGTGAAAACCTTGAACGGCGGGCGTGCAGGGAGAGACAAATATGCACGATCTAATAAGAGGGGGCGAGGAGGTTGTCGCGCGTGGAATGTGACGGGAGGATCGCGGGGAACTTGGACGAAGACTGATTTTTTTCAAGATCGTCCGCTGCCGTTGCCGCTGCAGCGTCCTTTTTTGTCATGCAACAGCCGTGGCACGATGAGGAACGGGACGATTACCACACGTGCTGATGTTTACGCGGAAGAAATTCCCGGCACGTCTGATAGGTATGAATTTCGATCTTTTCAAACGATCAGTGGCGGATCGGACGTTCATGGGCCCCGGCCGTAACTCGGTATGCTCCTCGTTGAAGTAGCCAACACGTCCGGGGGCGGATTTATGAATAATGTTCACCATTACCATTCTAATTAGATTCTTGAGCCTGTGCGGTGATCCGTCACTGGGGATACATAAATGTAACGATTTCTTTGGTACTGCAGTGTTAGAAGTATTTCTATGGAAAGTAGTTGTTTTATTTTGAGTGATTGAAATTTGCGCGCGACTCGTCGCCCGACATTAACGCACTCTGTCGAAGTTTAATATCTTATGTCAGGCTAAGATATCGCGTAACATCCGCGAAGGTAAAGAAGTAATTTAATATGACAGCTTTGAAGGTAAACGAAATGAATATGCACAGTACCGAGCAAGCATGACGTCCTGCGGTAGTATTTTAGATTACAAGGATATTCTTTTCTCATTTGTGGTATCCGCTTCGCGAGGAGACTCGTTCTGCTCGATTGGTACGGCACTGTCGAAATTCGTTGGATCCGCGAAACATAATGCCTGCCGAGGGATTCCGTGACAAATCGGTTTTAGGTTCGCCCCGCGGTATATACTTAATTACTCTTAAAATTCGATTCATTGAAATCGCATTTCGTTATCCACGATGTTTTCGATTTCATAAATCGATATATAACGGGCCATCTCTCACGGATAACGGTAAATAGCTCGGTCCCCGTGCATTGGAAATGCACAGTTTCTATAATTGTGCCATTTCTGTCGCACCGCTCGATATTGTAATTTGTATAACGAAACTTTTTCAGACATTGGCGCAGACGATTTCATTTGTTGCCCAGCGCCTATACTGCTTTAAAACCGGTTTCCCGTTGCTTCGCTTATACGTGTATGAAAGGATAGTAAATCACGAGCCGAGAGTAGCGCGCGTCTTCGAGTCTAAACGCTGACATCCATAAAACCAATGACATTACGCGTGACTCCGCCATATTTATAAACAGACGTGAAGTTTACAATAGTGGCACCATGTTCACGCGCGGAGTTCATTAAACGAGCACCATGTTTCTTCTCCTAACTTCTTCTCTGCCCATCAAGAAAATCTTTATTTTATAAATATTCGCAGCTTGCTTGAACAGTTCTTTTTAAACGCTCTAACAGATAGCATTCATCATTGATAGTCTTTGTACGCGCGCTGGGAGGGAAAAAAGGAGCATATTAGCGATGGTAAAAATACATCCGGTCCTTGATATATTAAGCAGTGGAAAGGTTGTACGGTAACAAGAAGAAGGGTGCATTTGTTTGAGGCCAATGTGCATTCATGCCGCGAAGCGAATGGCCCCGATCGTTAAATTGCGTCAGCCGCAATTCTTTTTCGCTGGGTAGAGATTGTCTGTCGATAATTTTGGGACGGTCCAAGTGACAGACCTCGATTATTCAATTCCTGTATGTGCGTTTGAAGGATGAATGCATACGCAGAACGCGATGCAAATCATGCGCGTCTCTTATTACCCTTTGGTACCCTACGCAGGAGAACTTTGTTTAATAAAGCTATTCAGTTTCTATTACATAACGACATCGCTCTGTTTATTCCTTATGCCTCTTACGCGTTACTTCTTCCATAATTCTTATAGATAACTTCGCAAACCATGTTTTACGTAATTATCAGTATTTCAAATTGTATCGTGGGATAATTCTGATTTTAATGAACTCTGTCTGAGAATGTATTGAAGTATGCAAGGAGAAACTTGTTTCCTGCGAAAATTCACTCTGAAGGGGTAAGCGAAATCAGCCCTTAAAATTATCGCGATATCCTCGATTTTTATTGTAACTTTATTTTTTTTTTGTTGTGCGATAGAGCATAAAAAACCGAAGAATTTTTATATTTAAAGTTTTCTTTTATCTCGCAACGTTGCGAAGTTATATTAATAATAAAAAAAAGACGATAACTTTAAGGGCTGATTTCACTTCGGTCCTTCACTTCCCTTCAGAGTGAATTTCCGTAGAAAAAAAGAATTTATAAAGAATGAAAAAGAAAACATATGCTCTAAAATTTTCACGAAGTTTCATTGAAACCAGAATTTCGCAAATCGAGATTTCTAATTATCAATTACCATGATATGATAGGCGTGAAGAATTATCGACATTTGGAAATGATTTCGCATGATAAAACAGCGAAGCTGGGATTCCGCGAGTCTACTATTTCGATAAATTTAGCTGTATATACCCTACTATCATTTTATATAGGCGTTTGAATATCAATGTTGATTTAATAATCGACTTGGAGTTCACAGGCACCATTGATTAGTCGATTTAGTCGAAATTGGTTCGATCGGCAAGTCTTGTACCTGCCTCACCTGCTCCCCTCTGGTGTACGCTTCGTTTGTCTCCCGTCGCCAGTCTTTCGCGTGTCTGCGTGCCCGTCGCTCGTTCAAATCGAGATGCTGCGTGATTTCGAGCCGGCTTACTGTCGTTCCTCAGCGTAAACAAGCGGTACCCGTAGCTGCTCGTCTCGATCGGTATTAGCCGATTAAACTAGACGTAATGCGTTTTAAGAATCCGTTGCCACAGCGTGGCTCCTACGAGTAAGTCCCAGCACGTCAATCTTGCGGATTTCGAGGTTAAGCATTCTCCTTCCACCCCTCTGTCTACGCCCCGGCGAATTTCGATTCATTTTCATTCCCTCGGTCTCGCTCATTCGACCGTTGGATCACGCGATCAAAGCCTTTACAATTCTCCACGTTTAGCTAACATCTCGTGGCCTTTTTTATTCTCTTCTGGCAAGGGTAACGAGACGCAGTACTTCGTTAAATCTTCGTGGCTTGAGAGTGACGAGATTGAATTGTGATTTTAACCAAGAAAGTAATTATGCAAGTGAATCGTCCTTTGCAGTGAGATAAGTTTCATAATTACGGTCACGAAAGGTCGCGTATGGGACGTAGAGAGGGGTGATCGCGAAATGTTTAGTCTAGTATTCCCTTTTCACGCATCGGGTAAATGTAGTATACTCTGTAGTTTGACTTGGGAGGCACTTTTACCTAAACGAGTATCTGTTGTGCGGGGGCCCTGGTGTACAAATATGTATTGCTATAAAAAACCGGTTTCGGCATGACACCATCTCCAGTCCCTGTGCACATCTCCAGGCCCCATAGAATTTTCGATAGGATCGCTGGAAGCTTTAGCCCGCCAAGTTACGATACTAATAATACATTTATGTAATTCCTGAAAAGTGATACTAATCCCGCCTGTGGTTTTATGAAACTTTCATTCACCGAACGTTTTTTCGTTCCCCTCAGCAAGATCCTTTTACTTAAGATATTGTCGTGCCGTATCGCGTGTCGGGTTTTCAAATATAATGTAGATTCAGACGGAGAGATCATATTAACAAACTTACCAATCATTTCAATAATATCTCAACTACTAAAAATATTAATATATAATATATATAAACATATATATATACATTTAAAATACAAATTCCTTAAAGTTTTCTGCCAATAGAAGTATTTCTCACTTTATTCAATCACTGTTTATGCTAGTTACGTAATTAGTGGTTAGTTCCGAACTTTATTATATCCAAAGGAGTACGTTTCAAAAATTTCCTCGCGGTCTCACGGGTGACTTAATTCTACGTGGAAATGAGGGGTGACTGTCCTCGCGGGTACGGCCCTGGGGCCACGTGAAAACTATACACGCGGGTCGGGAGAGTAGTTTTAGGAGTTAGATCGAGCAGTTCAACGTTGATTGTCGATGGTTGCACAAGCCGCTCGTGTTCTGCACTGTACCGAGATATTTTAATTCGACGCGGACAAAAAAATATCGTAAGAACAGTCTCGTCAGTGACAAGTGTTCGCGAAAATATACAGTTAAACTTCTACCATCGATTATCAGTGAACCGGCTGACAGATACGTCAGACTGAAATTCATAAACGTTTGTGTTACATTCTTACATCTTAATTTTGACTTATTTTTCTATTACACACTATAGAAAATCTTTGCATTGGATCATAAAAGTAGAACTGTTTTACCATTAGTAAAATATTTTCGATTCGCTATTCAGGGAGATGGAATGCTGTTGATCAACCTCGACCTTTCGCTCGCAAAATAAGATGTTCGTTTATACTTTTATTATCGCGTTATCTTCTGCAATTCGAGTCGCAATCGCTTTGACTGTTCGTACGATTAAACTAGCTTGGAGAATTATATACATTTGTCAATATCTGCCGTTGCATTCTTACGCAATAGCGATTGGGATGCAAAAGTGTGCTCAGCGTTACGTGCCTCGTGATTTCCATCATTTTTGAAGCTCAAAAATTTCGAAGCGCTGACGTTCCGCTCCGCCTCGATTTTTTTTTCTCTCGGCGCTGTAGTGGCGTGTGTTGCTCTCGAACAATAAAATGAAGAATCAGGCATGCAGCGCCACAGCATTGTTCTCAGTTAGTGTCCGTACTGTTTCCATCGATAAGATTCTAACGCAGTTTCGATAATTTCGACGATGACAATCGAGGTTCGCGTTGCGTGCAACTAATTGGACTTTCGTGACCGTGCTTGTCAACGCGCAAAGGCATAAACGCGGGCCTGCACACTTTATTTTACACAATCAAGCAGATTTCAATGGACAATGCATGTATTTAATCGATAGAAGTCGGTTGGCGCGTTATTGGTCTTGATTAGCTGGAAGAATGCGAGTGCGGTTCAGTTCGCTCCGCTTACTTTGCAGGAGCACCCATCTTCACCGAATCATTACGACCCTTTATTTTCCAATGTAAAAACATTAATTATCCATGATCGAATTTCTTAAAAGAAATTTTAAATCAATTTAAAAATTATTCCCCGAATTTTAAATTAGTTTTAATTTTAGATCAATTTAAAAAATAATCTGAATTTTAAATTAGATTTACCTTTGGAATAATATTAGAATTAATCGGAATTTTAAATTAATTTTAATTTCAGATTAATTTTGGAATAATATTAAAATTAATCTAAATTTTAAATGAATTTTAATTTCAGATTAATTTAAAAATTAATCTCTCGAAAATTAGCGTATCAAAGTGTGCACGCTTGCGCGTTTGAAATCGGTGGTGGTAGCGAAAGCTCGAGTTGCCGACGGTTTTCAATCTCTTTTGTACGTGACGCGCGAGGAATGAGGAGCGAGTAAAAGGAAGATGTGACCAATGATGTGTGAACTTGGAATGAAGCAGGACAAGGAGGTGGCGCGTGTTTCGCAGCGTCGAATGGAGACGGACAGACGGTTCGAGAAACGAATGTTGAACCGCCGCATTTGACACGATGCGGCGATACTAGATCGCACGAGGGCCGATAAGACCCCACGGGAGATCCGAAGAGATGGCCAGGCAAATGTCGTTTTATTCTACTTTGACGTCGGAAGAAAAGAGTAGGATGCAACCTTGCATGAGAGCTAGGTGGTACGTCTCCTTCCCTAAAATTTCTACCGCGCGTTTAGGTGCGAGGAGGATGGTTGCGCGACATTCCTTCGCCGAAAGAATTCCGGCGTGTCGAGTTACAGCCGTAAAACCAGACGAATACGTCTGAGCCCCCTTCGTGTACATTTCGGACGAATGGACGGATTCGTTTCACGGTTAATTGTATTGTCAGAGGCTCGTTGACATCGTAAGTTAATTGCCAGAATTCGGGGCGAAACGGACGGGGGCCAAGCGACGTGCCCCGATTACGATAATTCTTTAAGTGCATTACGATGAACCACGGGCAAGAGTGACTCGAGTTGAATAGCAAAGAGACGTAGGGTCAGCCGCGTGACGAGCCTGAATAACTGAACAGCAGTTGACCAGATCAACGGGGCCGTCTGGAGCTTGAATTTAATTCGTAGAAGCTGTTACAGCATTTTTAGGCTTTTGTGTATAACGTTACAAGCGTAAATGGCACGGGTCTTCGCCTCGGATCGCTAACAATAAGCTCTGTACCCACCCACGCCTTGCCAGAGGAGTGCATCGCCTTCCAAGGCAACCGTGTTTAAAACAAGTCACGTATTTAATATATCACAGTCCAACTTCAATCATTCCTGGATACAATAGCAGGGATATTCTAGTTTCTTGAATTTACGAAGAAATTTCGAAGCATTGTACTTTTGTCCACGCAGCGTGGGCCTTCTCGTAAACTTCAAGGACTCCTAACGGTGTCCTCTGGTTTGTAAGCCTAAACCTGGTAGTCTTGTAAATCTACATTTACAGTTTGAGAATCACGGTTATCAGCCTGAGTCAGGACAGAGTGTCCCAAGGTGGCCAGGGCAATAACTAAATGGCCCCGCACCGATCGCGTTAACAGTTATTAAAATCCTCCATATATATCTTCATCTCTTAAAACAGTGAGTCGTGGGGATTTACCACCAACTCAGCCACGCTCTATCACAACTTTCAATCGCTCACCGATCGCTTCTTTTCCCTAGATATCCGCGTTACAAATTTTAACCCCGCATAAACGTTCGTTATATCATGAATTTTCTCTGTTTCTTTTGCAGTGTCATCATGTCCAGCGAGTCGCCGTCGCTATTGCAGACTACTATACCTCTGGTAGGCTATGACGTACCAGACGAAGCGCGTCCCGGTAAAATCTCACCGACCACACCTTCACCCATCGGTCCAGTGACGACCAAACTATTGAATAACGACACCGCCGACACCGAGATGATCGAGAACGCGGTGCCGGTGGCGCAGACGGACCTGCCGGCCCCCGAGCCGCGGCCGAAAATCGAGAGGAACGGAATCGACTCGGATTCGAAGAAAAAACCGGTCGCCCGAGCCAACGACGACTCGTGCGTGGTCGACTGTATATACTTCACGCAGCAGTGCTGCGAATGCATAATACTTTAACGGTCGAAAATCGTTCGCCTGCCCTCTGGCCCGCGTGAGCGGAATAATTTGCGTGTCGCCACGGTCTCGCGTTTGAAAGAACTGGGAACCAGCGCCGGAGAATATTAATCGCCTTCGGCTGACAGCAGAACCAATGGCACAGAATTCGACAGGCCCACGACATCTCTGTCGCCGATCGAGCGAATCGCTTCCCTCGAGCGAAAACGTTCGCTGGTTCAATGGGTTTACGCTGATCGTGATTTCTCCGCTTTCTTCGACGCGCGCGGAGACCTTTAAAGAAATTCTACTCGCTTCCGTAGTTAGGAATAACAATTATTTCTATTATAAGATGATTATTTATTAAATGGTATTTGCCGGGTACATATAGGAATATCTTTTCAGATATGTACGCTAGATAATTCGAAAGCTTCAAGATCTTACCGCAGCGTTGGCAAATTCACGTATCGTTTGATTAGAATTTTTACGTTAAATATAATATGAAATTGATAGCGCGGTTATCACTGGCTAGTGATCGTTCCATTTATCTCCGAGCAGCTGAATTTTCTTTCTACTTCTAGTATAATCATCCACTGAACGCAGTAAATCTGATTTTATTAAGATTTCTGCACGACGAGTTTCTATGCATTCCTAATTTTAAATAGTAATATCGTGCTAGTTCTTAAGAGCTTGTATGCATTATACCAAACGAAACTGAAAGTAGTAGTTGACACGAAATCGCCTCTTAGTACGCATCAATGTTTTCTTTCTTTTTTTTTTTTAATTAAGAACTATATATTACAGGAAATCTTTTGTATGTACGAGTGATACATATCGATATACGTACAATTCCGTTCGATGTAGATAATGTTCTTTAAAGAACATTAGGAAATCGAGAGAGTGTAACGCTAACTTCCTTCGAAAAGACTGCTCAAGTGCCGTAAATTTGTATAAATTTCAAGATGTTGTAGAATCATTTTTAGGATAATGTTGAGAACGTTTTATAGACCAAGTATTTACATATGACAAACGCAGCGTTGAAATGTAACTTTACATTCGCGAGTAATGTGAAATCTGAACTCGAAGCAATATGTATATAAAGACTGCAATTTAAATAAGTAAATTAAAGAGAAATTGACAACGTTATATGCAAATGCAACTGTTATATTCCGAGGATAATTGTGCGAGGAGAAATAAATGATAGAATTATTTTCAATACACAATAACGAACACGATTAGATATTTTTCGATAGAAGATAACGAGAGTTAAAGAAACACTGCCATAACATGTCAGCACCTTTGCGAAAGTCTATTAATGTTCACGCGAACCCATTGCTTTTCAAAGTATTTACAGAGAAATCGAAATCTGAAGTGCTTGTATCGATTCTGAATCGTAGTGTATTACCCGCGAAGCTGAATGCGCGCGACCAATTAAATCGAGTAAGAGATTTGTATACAGTTTATTCAGAAATCAGAGGTATCGAAATTCTTCAAACATCTTTAATGATTCAAATGCGACTGATGATTTTGCGGATGCAATACAATGCCTGGGTAATCGAGAGCTGATGTAAAATACAATTTAATAATCTTAAAATGACGCAATACGTTTGACTAACTTAACTAATTTCTATTACTATTTATATCTTCTAGTGAATTGCGATTGTTGAAAGATGAAAGAAACTTTAAATTGTATAATGAAAATGAAAGTACAAAATGCATATGTATAATATGTGGGTATACGTGTATGAGGAACGAGAGATCTTTGTCCACAATAATCATTCTCTAATGATCCTATGAAATACTAGAGTTCTTAATCATTTACAGTTACGGAACTAGTCTTTCAACTTAGTAAAGAGAAATACCATCATTGTTACTGCATTCGATGTGCAAAAGTGAAATTGAGATCCACATATTTGTACTTAAATTATGCCTGAGGCGCACGAGACAAATTACACTACGAATTTATAATATCTATGCCCGAATTGATCGATTTATTTCATTCTTTTCGTCCAGAATTTTTTAATTTCTCCCTGTATACTGTATCTATCTATACTTGCTATCGTTTAACAAGAGAATTTAGTAAAACGGGTTCAATTAAAAAACGAGGTTGTAATATCTCAGTAAGTTTGTTCGAATTCTTATTTTGCGTAATACAGAAACAATTTTAATGCTCACTTTATATCGAGTGAATTACCTACTTTAGTAATATCCGTTCAGTGACATTCAATGATACAATGTTTGTTGTACATTAAATTGCAACCGCTAACGATTAAGTAGCGATAGCTGTGTATCGTTTAAGACTTTAAGTAATTATTTACAAATTAAGAAGCTACATGTTCTTGTGATATATTCTACGATACATACAGTATTTTTAATTTGTCGATTGCTCTTGTCCGTCTGAACGTCATCTACGACGAGCATGTGAATGTCCTTTTCTTTTGTTAATATTTTATACAGAAATGTGCAATAAATGGGGATTAAATTGTAATTAGAAATATTTGGCTAATGTTGCGCCAACTCGCCGAGACTATTCTCGAACTATTCCAGCGTATAAATGACACATGTTTTATTGGGAGCATTATAAATACAAAAAAGGGGCGAAAGAACGATCCTCGTTAAAATGTTAAAAACCGATAATAAATTAATCGGTTTTTATTTCCAAATATCGTATTCATACACACATGAAATCGTAAACTATTTTATTACAAGTACATTGGTATGAAAAGAAAAAAGAAGTCTCAACCACGCTAATTAAATATTACAACAGATAAGAAGTAGAATATTTATTTATAACAAAGAAGAAAGTATCAAGTGTGACTAGGATCTTCAAAAAACAGTATAAGTAACTTCTTATTCCGAGATTACGCTAATTTTAGAATTGCTACTTTGTTTCGCAAAACACGGTTCCTTCATTTCGACAAGTAAGATAATTGAGCCGGGTGAGTTTATTTAAATGATACCACGTCTGTGCAAAGTATTCTATCTTCCTTAGTTAAAGTATGTTGATAAAAGAAGAAAAAACAACAGGAATTTGCGTACAATGCAACGAATAACAGATCGATTACTTTCTATATTTACTATATTGTACTCAACAATTTTGATACACTTCTGGCGAGTGTGCTCTACAATATGTTCTGTATCGATTGCCTTACGTTACTTACCACGGAATAGACTACGATGATCAATTAGAAATACGCAGATTCTAAATCGGAGGATCAGTAAAAAATTGAGTATAAATAGTTGATTATTACCAGCCAATCTATAATTTCTGTGCCTGCTGTTGCAGCATGATTCGTGAAAGAATCTATCGCGAAACAATAAATTCCAACGTTCCAGATTTGTCATTACAACGCTATCGGCCTTAAGCGTGATTGTATTTCATGTCGTAAAGTACATTAATCCGTCGGCGATCTCTCGTCGCCGCCCGTCGTTACGGTATCTATTAACTGGCCTCGAAAACATATTTAATAATCGGCTAATAGGTGCAAGTTTATACATTAAATCCTCGCGGTCGCGTTGCGTTACGACTCGTAAATGGGTAACGGGTGCCCTTCGGAATTGAATACCCATCTGTCCAGGTCAATTAACTGCCTCGTGTCGTCGAACAACAAGTACAAGTACTTCAACGTCTCCGCGAACCAGAAACTTTCGGTTATATCCTGCTGCCGCGTGTTGTAGACGTTCCTCACGTTACCGATGCTAGTGTAACCCTTCTCCACTTTCGTATAATTCTCGAAGGCCTAACGATAGTTCCATTAAAGCATAGATTATTAAAAGCGCAATGGTGCGCGCGATATTTGGAGATGAACGTCGATCACTTACTTGAAAGATTTGCCATCCCCAGTCCTGGAACGTTTTATTCCCGGTAAAATACCACATGTAAAAAAGACTCTCGATGAACTCTGGCCTCAGCAGATTATGCGCATCGTTTATTTTCACGTACATGTCCATGGAGCTCTCCCCTTCCACGTTCTGCGTGAAATTGTAAGGGTTTGTATATACATTCGTTTGCTCGTTGCGCGACGAGAATTTTTGCCCGAGGCGTTGGTCGTTGTAATGATTACCTGGATGTTGAAGTAAGTAATCTCTGGCGCGAGAAACGTTGGTTGAATCGCGTACGTTTGGTAGCACGTTTTAACAATTTCATTTGCGAGGTCCATGTGCTCGGCTGGCAGACCATGGTGCACCCCTAAAGCCAATGTGCCTCCTAAGTAACACGTAAGATGGTCCTGCGAGATAAACATAGCGATTAGCAATAGTGTATTGTTACTATGGTTGCGAGTAGCTTTGAAACTTACCATTTTAGGCCTTATTTCCTTACTTGCCCCGACCAGCTCCGCGATAAAAACATACTTATTTATGGCAGTTCGCTTTACAAGATGTTTCTGAGTTCCAGATATAGCAAACAGATAATCATCTCGCAGACTGAAACATTTTTACAATCGGATCGTTAGGGATTCGTTGTAATTCCTCGAGCAAAGGGAGAAAAAAATAAATAATTAGGAGTGGGTTTCTCGAAGCGTCGAAACCGAGGGAAGCTTCGACTTCCGAGAGTTCGAAAATTTGTGCAGAAATTTTCTTGACTTCAGTTTTTTAAAGCTAGCCATTCCATTTGCAAAACAGAATCAGCACTTCGAACCCACCCCTAGAAATAATATTCTTGGTGAACAGAGATCGAGAGGTACTAACTAATTAATGGTCTTGCCAGTTTGGAGCCACTGTTTCAATAGATACTCGTAATAACTATCGCCGCGTGCGCCAAGCGTGATTGTTGCGAACTCTCTAAATTGTCCGGTGTTAGCGTTAATGAAGATGGGTACTAAGCCATCGTGTTTCTCTAACTGATGCACATGTTCCGAGACTTTCGCTACAGCTTCCTAAAGGGTAACAATTACACACTCTTCTATATATAACATAAATGAGTATCAGCCGATAAAATACGTTTATAGTTACCTCGTACTTAGGTTCCCCCGTGCTGCGACTAAGATCACGGAACTCTAGCTGAATGGAAGTGACCTCGCTGGTACTACTGTCGGGTCCCCACTTCGGGCTGTGCGCAGTTTTAGTGCCAAGATTCACGTCGGAATAAGGAACGCCGGATGAAGTAGAAAATGCCGGCAGCATTCGCTCCCCCAACTGTGCCTACGGCACGTACGAATTATAACGCTTGAATAACAACTCGCCGTTTCTCTAAGAACACGCAGGGACACTTACAGCTTTGCTTAAGAAGACCTTATCGCCCGAGAGATGATACGCTGATAACAGACCTCCCAATACCCTAATCGTTACCTCGAATAAATTAACGTCTCTATTCAGAGTGAACATTAAACTTTTATCAACCCACGCCTTAGCTTCTAAGAATTCTGAAAGTAGAAAATAAGCTTTCTCAACTTATACGCTTGCGAATGTGTTCGGAACAGAGAAGGCGTCGTGTCCTACCATTATTTAAACCCATTATGTACATAGTATCGAGAGAATCGACTATAGTGAGCCCCAAACCAAACCATTCGTAATACTTCCTCGATATAGGCTTCACATTATCGTGGCCCCAAGCGTATTCCTTGTACCCGTTCCACGAATGCTGGAACGCCGCGACTATCGCCTTTTGCCTACTGTTTTGTGGACCTGATAATAATTAAAGGCGTTACTGTAAGTAAACAGAGGCGAGAGTTGCATTCAGGTCTCGCTGTGTTACCACTGAATTTAAGCGCGTTTGGCTTAGGCTGCGGCGGTTCTCCGATTTGGTCGTCGTCCACCTGGTTTATCTCCGGTTGGAACTCAGGCTCCTCGATCACCTCCCCGCCGCCCTTATGCTCTTGATTTGCATTGTCTACTACGATATCCTCCGCCGCCTGGAAATTTCATTCTCGTATAAAGTCGTATAGAAAAACACCTGCTGCGCGAACGATACTCGTTCGTCTCTCGCTCGTCGTACCTTTTCATATTTAAGAGTCTCTTGCACTACTTCTATATTATTATAGTCGCTCTCGTCTAAAACACCGCTCTTGGTATCGCCAGGCAGGAGATAAAATATAACTAATACAATGGTGATTACTATGAAGTAGAGGATGTTTCGTTGAAACCTCGATAACTGATTCCATTGCTGAAAGGGGAATACAATGCGTTCGGTCAAATACAATATGGAGCATGTTTGTTTAAAGGGAATAACGTGAATGAAAAAGTCTGCGCAATGCGATGGAAACGACGTGACAGAAGCTTACCCTCCAAAGGCTTCGCGATGTTCCCCGCGCGAAAGTCGCACTCTCCTGGATGTTTAAACTGATGTAGTCCGTTTTCCTTGGATCCTTCGGTGAGAACATATTTCTGTCGAGGTTATGTTGTTCCGGCGGGTACAGTGATAACGGGAGCCAGAACACTCGAGGGAATGGTAATGCCGCTGGTGTGTGTTAATTGCAAACGTCTTCATTTATGCAATCCAAATAAGACATACTTCCGATTAAGTACGATCATTCCGGTAGACTGAACGCGCACAGGCTTAGAGCATTAAAATCCAGCAAACCATTAGAATCGTCGATATCGGGGCCTGACGTCGCGAATGTTGATAATTCGTTTCACAGTCCACCTGCGATAAAAGAACTTTTAATTATTCGCGCTGCGTGGGTTTATCAATGTGTAATTTACTGAATCCTTACTGGATAATGCCGCCGATAGCCACTAGTACTGACACGCGACAATGGTTATTAATTTGTATTGAAACAATTAAAGTAACTTAAAACCTTTGCCATAATAATGATATCGATAGTATTTCTTCGGCGATGAGGATTCCATTTCTACGATGCCCGTTTGATTTTTATTCAGTTTCGATTGTGTAAGTTCATTCGATATCGCGAGGCATATTCAGTTTCCGCGTTCCTCTCTCTTCCCTAGTTGGTAGAATTCTTTGGTGTTTGTAATTTAATTGTAGCTTCGCCGAGATGTATTTTGTTTTAATTGTTTCAATTGCGATATGATTGTAGTTCTTTTAATACGATTGTTTTATATTTGGATAATTCTGTCGCGGATAGCTGAGCAGCTCGAGCGGAAGGAGCAGATGCACTTACTATTGGATGCCGCGCTTGATCAGTTTCAAAGGAATTTTATGGAGAATTGATAAGTTTTAAAGGAATTTTATTAAATAGCGAACACACACCGAGTGTTATATTTTTATTTGCTAAATAGTTGGCAATTGTTAAATGTTTACTAATGGCTGAATATTCGACAATTTTAACACTAAAATACTTTCGGTTTAGGTTCAGTTCCATTTTCATAGTTGACATTTTATAAGGAACTTACCTGATTTTTTAATTTATGAGTTTTAGACGTGACGTGGGTACGTTCTTGATATACTAGTAGAATTGTACAGTACATACCTTTTGCATTAGGTAGAGATCGAGATGTGTAAATATTGTAATTTTTCGTGTAGATTTTTGTTAAAATATGGAGCAGAATAGGCAGAGAAAATGGGTATCGCAGAGAAGGATATTGAAATAATGCTTTGTTATCACTTTGCTGCATTTTATTGAAATATTAAATATAATACAGGAGAATGTTATAAATGTATTCTTAATATATAATTAATATAAAATTAATATAAAAATTCCTACCAGTGAACAGAACAGAAATACTAGGTACTAATGTTTTGACGATTCAAAACATTCTAAATAATTATACATGACAGAGAATATTTAAACAATTGAAACTTCATCTGTTCTTACCATTAACGAATCATCGAATTGCAGCTGCAATTTGTAGCCATCTATTGACAAGTAGATGAATTAAATAAACCACTATTAATATATATAGTGTACTTTTTAGTTCATATTTTCGCCGCTACGAGCCGCTAGCATTTGTGAGTCCATAAATAGAACAAATTTTCAAATAGCTTTTTCAAAGCACTAAACAAAGACTCCTATTATTAAAAATCTGTAGGGGCCCTACAAGAAACCCACGACTTTAGGTTACAAATAAATAAGTAAATAAACAAAATTCTGTAATGTCGTATGTGACTACCTTCGTCATTCAACGGAACTGTTACGGAAAAGCAATTAATTATAAATTTTCTACAATCAATCCACATATTTCTGCAGTTAAATATTAAACTACAGATCCTTCACTACTTTTCTATACAAAAATTGTAGCCAATTTCAAGATACTTAATTAGTTACTAACAATTCTTTCACAGGACTACAATTTCAATTATCAATAAATTATAAATTTTGCAGACATAATCCTTTTGTAACAACAACTGAAAATATAGATCCTGGACTACCCTCTTACATCATATTTGCAATCATTTCCGTTATAATTAATTAGATATCCATGATAGGTATATTTACCCCGTTCCAATAAATGTGAACATTTTCTGATTTTACTCTATAAGTTATCCAATTACACTAATTAATTAAATCTTATGTACTTTATATAGCAAATTAAACAAATTTTTAAAATAAATTTCATTCAACTACAGCATTGTGTATTGTTATAATTATTATTATTATTATTATTATTAGTATTAATATTATTGTAATTATTATTATTGTAATTATTATTATTATTATTATTATTATTATTATTATTATTATTATTATTATTATTATTATTTTTATTATTACGTCTTTATTGTTCGTGAAAGCATGATACACGTGTGAAATAAGTAAATAATTTCTAAATTATTGCTTAGCAGCCACAATCAATTATACAATCTTCAAATAGAACTAAAAATTAAATTCTGAATAATTTCCATTCTATATAGTCGCTTTATCTATTTTCACGGGGCTTTAAACGATGTTGTGGAGTAATAATGGTAATATGGCATTGTAACTGGCGCAGTGCTATCAACAAAGTCGAGGACGGTGTTATCTGCAAGTAGGAAGTGCAAACTTCCGATCGAATTCTGCCGCTCGTTCGGCAACGGCTGCAAAACACGTGACGCAAAGACATAATCGTCGCATCTGCACTTAATGTTTCAAAATACGGTTTCATTGCGGACGCCTATACTTGGATTGGTAAAGCATAGTGCGCGAAAGAATGCCAAGGTCGCAGGTGTACAGTTACCAATTTCGCTTTGTCTTCCGTCGCGACAAGGGAAGGAGAGTTGAATGCAACAGTTAATTTCATTAAAGAATCAAAATTTCTTTCCTCTCCAACCCTCTCCCAGTCTCCACCCAATTTGCACCCCGTTTTCAAAATTCCCTTACAACAAAACTCTGAAACAAATCTCCCCAGACAACGAGTCCCCTGAAAATTGTCTGGAAAATTCTTTGGATACCCTCAAAATTTGGATTTGCAACAATTATCTTCATTAAACATTCCGAAATGCCCGAGCGTCCATCAAAATTTCTTTCGCCCTCCAACCCCATCCCAGAATTCCCACACTTTGTACCCCACGAAATTATCCCCACCCCGTTCCAAAATTCCCTTCCAACAAAACTCTGAAACAAATCTCTCCAGACAACGAGTCCCCTGAAAATTGTCTGGAAAATTCCTTAGATACCCTTTAAATTTAGAGTTGCAACAATTATCTTCATTAAAGATTCCGAAATGCCCGAGCGTCCATAAAAATTTCTTTCGCCCTCCAACCCCCTCCCACAATTCCCCCACAAAATTATCTCCACCCCGTTCCAAAATTCCCTTCCAACAAAACTCTGAAACAAATCTCTGAAAATTCTCCCATAAATCTCAAACGCTTCTTCATTCCTTTCCCAAATCTCCAAAGCACGAACCCCCTTCCACCCTTCCACATCCTTCCAACCCCCCGCGCTAAAAAAAGACTTGCAAACCATTTCTCCTCCACTCTTTTCCACCCTGTATTTTACTTAGCAATTATTTCTCTACAAGCCCCGACACACAAGTAGCCAGCGTGCTCCTCCGCAACTTGCCCCCTCCCAAGTCCCTCTTTCTCCACCGCTGCGAGTGTTCTCCGATTCCGTAACGGAGCGAAAGTAAAGGCTTGCGTTCCTCTCTATGACCGTCCGAGCAATTATCGTTCCACCTGTCGGCGGTTGGATTTCATCTCCCGAAACACGTTCTGCTTTCAAGGCCAAGGACACAGCGGCCAAGTAGTAGAGGGAGGTCAGTGTTCGGCGCGACGGTGTTCCTCCGCGTCGTCGGCGTGTGACGCCATCGACGGGAAACGGAAACGGGAGACGCCGTCGCGTCGACGGAGCGATTTCCAGCTCGGACGCTGGGCGACTGGGGGATCTTCAACGATTCTTTTGGTATTAACGCGGGGGTGTGTGCTCGAAGGAGAGCTTCGAGCTTCCCTTTGGCCGCCACTGTAGAGTTCTGAATAAATCTGTAGCGCGCGAAGCTTGAGGGGTCTCCCTACTTTCACGGACGAAATGTGATGCGAACTTTCGGAATTTTTTAAAACAAAATCATTAAATAGGGTGGATGTACCAGTGAATGAACATTTTTTATTAAAATGAGTAAAATAAGTTATTAAAGTAAGCAACTAATTAATTAGAGACTTCTTTTCATTTCTTGCTTCATATCCAAACAATTTTTGCAGCATGTGGAATCATTCACGCTGCAAACATAATTTTATAATAGTGTTCATTCATTAGCCTTAACTGTTCATTTACTGGTGCGTTTACCCTATATTTACAAACAGCTTTCTATCCAAATTGTATGCAAAAATGGTGGTTATATACGGAGTGATAGAGCTTCAAATAGAGACCTTTACAAACATCATATGCGCACGATTAGCATAAAATTAGCCGTTGTAGTTGTCTGAAATGGAACATTTAAAAAATTGTGTAATCGGTATGATTGTGGCTATCGCCTGAACTGGATTAAATGAGAAATATTGAAAATTAAAAAACGAGCGATTTTTTTGCAACAATCGATGTGTCTTTCAGACGCTGAAATTCTTCTTTTTTCGCAAAAGTATAATTTTGCAAAAAGCAACTTAGTTTTAGTACCAACGAGAATGGGGCATCTACTGAAGATATATACCAAGTTTGAAGTAAATTGAGTGATTGGGTTTTGAGATATCCTCGACCATTTCGAAAAACATCGTTTTGAGAAAATCGCGTTCAAAGTTTTATAAAATATTTTATTGTTAAATAATAAAATATTATTTTATTAAATATTTTTTTAAATGTTGCCTAAATATGAGCAAATATAGGCATAAAGTTTCCAATTGATATAATTTGAGGGGTTCTCTTAAAAAAAATCCCAACTCTGCCGCTCCTTCTCAGGCCGTCAAAGTAGGGAGACCCCTTAAAGTGTTAACACTGTATGTCACTTGTTTCTCGAACAGTGGAGTAAATATGTACCAATGATTCATCTAATAATCCTCCTTCCTAATTATTTATAGCCTGCCATCGGGATGGCTGGCTTTTGAAAAACATGTCGGAGTAAATGAATCATTGGAGGAGGAAGTTACGTCGCGGGTCGGTTGAAATGATTCAAAGGGTTTAGCATCGTTTTAATCGGCTTTGATTAATTATGCAGGTGTCATCGGGTGGCCCCTGAGCCACGAAAAGCCGCCGACAAAGACGAGATCGACCGGTGACGTTCACTCAAGGCCTGTTTGATTAAATATAGAGATTAGGTAATGATACGAATCATCGTTTCCGCACGACTCTTCCAGTTTCAGAACACTTTCTCATAGGACTTAGACCTTTTTTCCTAACAGTAGCTCTTCTGGATGTTATTCAACTTTTCTTTTGGGTACCAAGTTTGCTTGGCCATCCTTAAGAATTTCGTGATCCACGAATACCACTTCAGAAATTGGAATAATTTCTAGAGACTGCAAAAGGCAGTTTCTTTGTTACGTTGTTTGCACTCAGGGAAGTATTTTTGAAGGCCTGTTTGATTCTGCAAGTAGCACTTAAAATCGCCTTCTAGCTCCACATACAATCTCCTCACTCGATGCTTCAGTTAACCACTATATTCATCCCCCACATCTCCATCAAGCTTCATCCACCCACTATATCCCAAATTCCAACCCCCATTTACCTTCATCAACCACGAGACACAACTCTCAACATTCACAGACATCCGCACTATTTACAAGAAATTAATCAACCCTTTCCTCCATCCCTCCACTCTCAGGGGTGGATTTGGAGACTCGGTGCCCCCAAGCAACCCAGCAAAATGTTTCCATATAATTAAATTATTATAAAATGATTTAATTAAAAGTAATCGAGACGATCTTAAAATTACTTCAATATCACAACTCACATATGAATTATCGCTATTCAATTTTCTACAGGAAGAAAATGTGAATTGTTTTTTAAGGGGTCATTCTGGTTAGCGTGCCGATAAATTCAGCGATTTTTAGGAATTTATTGCAAAGACAGGAATTATAGTAATGGAATAAAACTTTTTTCTATTGATTAAACTACATTTCTACGGTAAATGAAAAATATAAAAGTTATAAAATTATTGCTTCTAAAATGGTTTCGATGGCGATTTTGATGACATTATAACTCAGACAAAAATGAAGTTTTCGAGCTGAAATTTTTTTTGCAGGCTTGGCATACAATACTACAGATATAAGGGTATGGATTTTCCAATCGAATAATTTCTTCGAAATTTTTTTTAAATTTTGAAAAAGAAAATTGTCACTTATTAACTCTCACATAATTCATTTCAGTGTAAAAAATAATATGGATATAAATATTTTCAAATTTTTATCTGTAAAATTACTGGTAGTTCATTTTCACCTGAGTGACCCCCCTTAAGTTGTCTGAAGCCTGAACCTTTCCGAATTTCTTTCGCCGAAAACTCGCCTCGCCAGGTCGCGGCGTAGAGGAGACCGGGGCTAAAAGTTCCGCGGGTAAGTTGTTCCGATCGTTCTATCTTCAAAATGAAAAAGAGCGTGTACAAATTATTTTTTCCACAGAGTGGCGTGATCAACTTACACGGAAAAAATATTTTAAAGTACAACGCTCCTTTCATTTTGAAGATAGAACTGTCGGAACAACTTACCCCTCGGAACTTGTAGCCCCGGTCTCCCCTACTTACCCTACATACAAATCCCCTTCTGTCCACCCTCGACCCCTTCAGCAACCATCGCGCATTCCCTCGAGAAGCCCCAAGAACCCTCCGATGCCTACACCAGCTTTACTCTCTAAGAAAGGTCTGGGTCAGACACCGTGGCCAGAAATCCTCGAACCGATAAGGCACCTACTCGTATCTAATCGAATAGACAAGCGGTCGCGATCGGTCCACCTATCTGCCGAATTCCACGGTGGCCGACGGAGTCCAGCGGCCAAGCTCCCGCACACGCACCGCGGAGCATCTCGCCGAGGTCGTGAGACGCGAGTGGTCCCCGAACCGCGATCGGGAACGAAGAAACGCTCGTCGCCGGCAGATAAAACCGGACTTGCATTCGGTGAGTAACGAGTCTTCGAGTGGCGGTTCTGTCGGCTGCAACCACCTAGTGCCATTCGTCGCGTAGGCCAAGGAGGGAAGAAGGCGCCAGTCAGGTGCCACCCCGGTCCAAGAGGCTCCCCGCAGCGAGGCAGAATTCGAGGGGAGTGACGTTTCAGCGGCGAGATATCTGGACCAGCGACTTTCGCGAGCGGTGTGGGAATTTCTTGAGAAATCGAAGGGTAATTGGAGTTCTACTAGTGAAAGGAAGGAGTCTCGACGTCCGTGGTGGATGGAAGCTGAAGCTCCGCGGGCTTTGGAGGAAATTCTTGGTAACTTTCTGGCGGGAAAGAGTTTTTTCAGGGATCGGGAGATTCCTTGGGGATTTGAAGAGAAAGGAGAGATGTCTTCGTTTGTGTTGACTCTCAATGTATTCGTCGAGGATATGGACTCGTGAACTGAGATCGAGAGGCGTTTGATTGAATTCTGGAAGCTTAAAGTGCGCGGGGAATGAGTCTGTGGAAAGTGTCGGAAGAGTTGGAGAAGAAAAGCGTCTCTAATTGGGGGAAAGTGGACTGGCTGCTATGCAGGCAGGTTCTGCTGGTCCATTTCGGCGACTTCTGGCTGATGAACTTCTGCTTGATCATGTGGGACTTATTGCTGTTCGAGGAATTCGAGGCTTTCCCGATGCTGGAGCTCTGAACGGCTTCGGGTCTCAATAAACATTTTAGAAGAAGAGGAGATCGTAATGGTGAAATTCACTTGTGCTTCTTAATCGGCGACGTAATTCAAATCGGGCATTAATTGCTTGGCGATTCGTGGGAACGATAAAAATCCATCAAACTCCTCGTCGAATCTATCCAGATAAGTCGTCATACGAGTTCGATCGAAATGCCGCCTTATCGCTTTGAAGTGACAGAAGGAAAAAGATGCGCAGCGCGAAAGTCGTAGACTGTAAAGTAGTCGATCAAAGGATTAACCGTTGGGCCGCGATAAAACAAAGGTTATCGCGACAAGAGGCGGTTTAACGTTGCACGCTACGAAGCTGTCCGAGTATTCAGCGCGGAGAAGCCTCATTTCAGAAAAATTCGTCGCTAGATTGAAATGAGTATCGTAAACGGAATGAACACCTCGAATGGCCACGTGGAGGGACACTCGGAGACAAAGGTAACGCGTTATTTGACAAATATTCTTATAAAACTACTCGAAAATTACTATCGAATCTATTCCATCGTATATCGATATACCGAAAGTAATTAAAAAGTAATTAAACCAGGCCCGGCTAGAGTACTTTTTCCGCTAAATTTTGCAAAATTGCGAAATTCAATAAAATTCATTAGACGATTATAAAAATTACTATCGAATCTATTCCATCGTATATCGATATACCTAGAGTAATTAAAAAGTAATTAAACCAGGCCCGGTTAGAGTACTTATTCCGCTAAATTTTGCAAAATTATACTGTACAGTATTGATATTTATCACTCCTGTTCAATATTGGGGTTAACCCGTTTAATTAAATAAATAAATAAATAAATAAATAAATAAATAAATAAATAAATAAATAAATAAATAAATAAATAAATAAATAAATAAATAAATAAATAAATAAATAAAATTGCAAAATTCAATAAAATTCATTAGACGATTATAAAAACTAATTTCAAGAATTAAATCCCGTCTTCTTTTCACAAAACTATGCTTGTTGCACTAATTTGTTCAATCTTTGTATACTAAAGGGTTCTCCCGTCGAAATAATAATAACAATAATAATAAAACCCCCTTTTAGGGGTCCTTTGCCTCCTCTGGGGCTTGTCACAGTGTCGAATAGTGTGTAAAACGCGGAGGGTTTTCTCGACGGCAAGCAGCCTGTCCATTTTTTGGATTTTCGTCTCGAAAAGACCGTAGAGGACTCCCCGCGTCCCCGCGTCCTAGCAACGAGGTCCTGGCGTCCCTCTGCGACGCTGCCGCGAGGCCTAGGTTCGCCAAACTTTCGCCCGCGGATGGTCCCTGCCGTTGTTGCTGGCCTTGCGAACGGCAGGCCAACGTTCAGGGACGCGACTCGAATATTTATACATCGGGTTATCATAACTAGTTAGTTTGAATTTTATTCGTTTCACCGATGAATAATGATACCTGTCGTTGCGGGATCGTTGTGCAACACGGTTATCAAGCATTTTTAGTTATCGCCTGCCACTTTACAACGCTCGAGAAAGCAAACAGGAGTGGATCGCGTGGCTTAAAGCCGGCTTACTCGCATGAACGCCGTATTACAGTGTCAAATAATCGTTTCTTTTATTTAGATGGAGCCTGACATCGAGGAGGAGAAGAGGAGGGAAAGGAAAGGGGTCACTTATCAGGTGAAAATATTTGTTGAAGATATTTAAACAATGCTAAAAATATACACTTGAGCACCTCGCTTGGGTTGGCTTTTAAAAAAACAAAGGGGTGAGGGCGAGTGTTCTAAAGTGATAATGGAATCCTTGTAGAAAACACTGTGAGTGCCAAAATTGAAAAAAAAGCAAAAAAAAAACATTGAAATTGTTCTACGTGCCAATGATAATGCTAGAATATATTATTTGATTTTTGGTATTTACAGTAAATACAAGGACTCTTTAATTTCCTTTGGGCTTACTTACCTTGTCTCAGTTATTCGACACCAGAATTGACAATCACTTTTTAAATGGGACCATTTAATACCATTTAGTGAATCCTGGCTCGATAAAGGTCCACGCACACGTATCAATTCCGCGACGGTTCAGTGCCTTCAGTGTCAATGGTCTCTTTGTTTCAGTGCCAGTAACTGACACGTACAATGAACTGCTCCATTCCAAAACAAGGAAATGATATTTTTTACCACTGACACTGGCGAAACTAATCTGTGAGCTTCGACCCCGAAGGAGCTTAATTTGCAGAATTTACTATAGAATGTTTAAAGAATGCGTTAAGAATCCCTTTGATCGGGAAAAATTCAGGAAATACAGGATATCGATTACACTTCTTCAAGACCTTTTCTAAGATCGAGTTACGATCTCCGGGTGTTGCATGACGGGGGACTCGTAGGAACACAGAGGAATCGAGCTTACAACTTGGGTTACGTAAAAAATCCTCAATGCCTGTTATCTGCGTATAATAAATTACGCGGGACGCTGGTTGCACGCATAATTTTTCGCCATCCTTGTGCTTGCGTCACGCTTAATTAATCGCCTCGAAACTCAGGGCAATCGCTCGATCACTCAACCGCTCAATTAATGAATTCTCTCTGGGCAGTGATTGAATAACATATTCATTCTTCATCGCTTTGTTCATCGTTACACAAGGAACTTGAAGAAATCCGCGTAGATCGTGATACTCACCCTTCTGACTTCTTCGAAAAAATTTGGACATTTATTTAAATTAATAGAAATGGTAAATGAGGAAGTAAAAATTTTCAGTATCTTCTTTTCAAGCGATGGTGGTATTTATGACCTCAGTTCTATCTCGCCACGATCCTAGAAAATAAAATAAATTATCCTGGCGTTTACATGCTCACCCTTCTATAACTTCTTCGGAAAAATTCGGACAATTATTTAAATTAATAGAAATGGTAAATGAGGAAGTAAAAATTTTCAGTATCTTCTTTTCAAGCGATGGTGGTATTTATGACCTCAGTTCTATCTCGCCACGATCCTAGAAAATAAAATAAATTATCCTGGCGTTTACATGCTCACCCTTCTAACTTCTTCGAAAAAATTTGGACATTTATTTAAATTAATAGAAATGGTAAATGAGGAAGTAAAAATTTTCAGTATCTTCTTTTCAAGCGATGGTGGTATTTATGACCCCAGTTCTATCTCGCCACGATCCTAGAAAATAAAATAAATTATCCTGGCGTTTACAGCGGTTAATCATTCAGCACAGAATTTACATCCTTTTTCATAAAATTATTTTTATGAGATTTCGGCGAGTTCCCTATGTTTTGCGAAGCCGGAGGTTGAAGAAATGGAAGGTGCAGGTAGAGGAGATGCGTTAGAGTGGAAAGTTAGACCTGCCAGCGCGAGCTTACCTATTAGAGAGATTTGCGTAACTCTAGGTACCGCGATATTATCGAACGTTTAACGCTGCTTTACGTAAACCCCGGGTGACACTTCAAGGCTTAATTTAATCACACCGCGGCTGCCTTGCGCTTCTTCTCAGCGATCCTCTCATTCTCCTAAACCGGTTTCCATGTTGGTCACAGAGGAGACGCGACAGCGGGGTTGCTGGAGGAAAAAAATCCTCTGATTAGCTTTTTATTTCTGCACTGTTCGTCTATGGAAATTGGCTTACTTGTCGATTTCTTTAATTAATCACCCGAACCAAGGAAATAAATTTAACGAAATGGGGAAGTTGCAGGATCAATGATTAGACTGCAAGCTTTCCATTGATTGGAATTTTTAAAGCCGATCTTCCCGGAATTTCGTTGGTGGTAAATATTTGTTAGATTCTTCTTATCTACGTTGAATTGGATACTGAAAGTGCGTGGTTGTTTAATTCACTGATATCGATCATGAGAGAATTCCACGCGAATGAATGTGGATATATCAGTGATTATTTATCGGTACTGATATTAAGATATACTCTAAGCTCTATTTGCTATTCGTAAATTGAATGGATGATCGATGTTGGGAGCAATCGTTTAATCGAATTTAGGATCGATACGGCGTTCCTTCTTTGTTAATCGGACGTTTCATCAAGATCTATAATTCCATCGAAGCCTCCCACAAATTTTCCACTTATAAACAGACTAGCTCTGAGTTATCGCTTTCAAATGTGCAATCAATTATCACTTTACAAGAGTCTATCTCAGTGGGGCACTCAGGATTTAATCTTGAGGGGAGCCGAAATTGTTTTTTAATGCAAATTCAATAAAAATTTATTTAAAGAATGAACTCCAGCACTCTTTTTTTTTTACGGAGCCCCTTGTTTTGGGTGCGCCGTTGATCTTTCTTATCCTAAAGAATTCTGGAACAGCTCGATTTCGCGGAGGTTTATTTCATTGTACAATCCGTCAGAATCAAATAAACATCACATTAACGCGTTTGACGATAGAATCACTTACCATTAATAATAAGCATTGACACTGATTGGCAATGATAAGTACAAGGATCACTCTTCTTTAATCGCAGTGATTAAACTTTCCTTCCTGATCGATTCATCAATAGCTCATTTCTGTTTAAACCATCGCGTAGGTTATTTACAAATTCTAACGCAGCTAATTGCTGCCTCGGAGTCCTGAATTTGTTCATCGCGAGTCAGGGTTACAAGGCTTGCAGGAGCTTTATGTAACACTGGAGACTTCAATGCGCTGTCCCATAAATGCTAATGGTGGTGTAATACACTCAAGGTTTCCCACGGCGTAATAAATTAAAACCCATTCTAATTCCAAGCTCCTGACCAATCGATAAACGTTGCCTGCTTTGCAACAACTGGGGGAAAAAATTCTCATTTAAAAGAAGCAGCTAGGTATTGATTACCATTCGTAGCTTCTGGAATAAACCTTTCAAAGTCAACTAACGAGTAGCAAAGCGTGCGAACTGAAATATCACATTGCAATGATTAACCAGCGTTTAATTTTCAGATAATAATGTCTGTGTGCGTGAACTTGTCTGTCCTGGGACCCTCCATGGCGTTCGGCTACAGTGCCGTCGCGCTGGGACCATTGATGTCACCCACGAGCGACGTGAAAATCGACAAGGTCCAAGCCAATTGGATAGGTCAGTACCTACCACCAGTGGTGGAGAACTATCGATGGTACTTACGATAGTTATCGATGGTTCTCACTATCGAGATTTGTAATAATATTAGAAATTAAATTCGGGATTCTGAATTTCAGCTGTTATTATTTTTTAATTGACGATTTTCAATACCGATAATTATCGATAGTGAAAATAAGCCGTCGATAGTTATCGATGGTTCTCACTATCGAGATTTGTAATAATATTAGAAATTAAATTCGGGATTCTGAATTTCAGCTGTTATTATTTTTTTATTGACGATTTTTAATACCGATAATTATCGATAGTGAAAATAAGCCATCGATAGTCATCGATGGTTCTCACTATCGAGATTTGTAATAATATTAGAAATTAAATTCGGGATTCTGAATTTCAGCTGTTATTATTTTTTAATTGACGATTTTCAATACCGATAATTATCGATAGTGAAAATAAGCCATCGATAGTTATCGATGGTTCTCACTATCGAGATTTGTAATAATATTAGAAATTAAATTCGGGATTCTGAATTTCAGCTGTTATTATTTTTTAATCGACGATTTTCAATACCGATAATTATCGATAGTGAAAATAAGCCATCGATAGTTATCGATGGTTCTCACTATCGAGATTTGTAATAATATTAGAAATTAAATTCGGGATACTGAATTTCAGCTGTTATTATTTTTTAATTGACGATTTTCAATACCGATAATTATCGATAGTGAAAATAAGCCATCGATAGTTATCGATGGTTCTCACTATCGAGATTTGTAATAATATTAGAAATTAAATTCGGGATTCTGAATTTCAGCTGTTATTATTTTTTAATTGACGATTTTCAATACCGATAATTAATAGTGAAAATAAGCCATCGATAGTTTTCGATAGTGAGAACCATCGATAACTATCGCAAGTACCATCGATAGTTCTCCACCACCACCTACCTCTCAATTCTCGTAATTAATCCCGCGGAAAATTGAAGGAAAGGAAAGCACAGATCTCGCGTGAGTCTGGATTCTAAAGCGGGCTACTGACAGTATAATCGAAGGCGAATAGCAAAGGTGTGCTTTGAATATTTAAAAACCTCACACCACGTCGAAGTGTCATATACACATAGACATCGCCAGTGGCGCACTCAGGATTTAATTTTGGGGGGGGCCGAGTTGAACGGCTAAACATATTCTTAATACAAATTCAATAAAATTCATTAGGTGGTTATAAACATTTATTTAAAGTATAAAATCTAGTTTTCTTTTCGTTTTACAAAGCTCTTGAATCACTTCAGTTTTTTAATTTCTCTTAAAGTAGTTTGGTTTCTCCTAAGGAAACTTTTTCCTTTTTTCTCATTTTCTTTGGGGGGGGGGGGGGCGAGGCCCCCTGGCCCCCCCCCCCCCCTGAGTGCGCCACTGGACATCGCAATGGTTACACGAAATTTAATCGAAAGATTAATAGTTAAGAATTTTTAAACCCACCCACGACACTTCGAACTCAACTGGACTCATGCGTTCTACTCAAGGTAATTAAAATTGCATAACGTTTTCGTTAACAGCGACCGCGACGGCCTTGGCAATCCCCTTCGGCTGCATACTCTCCAGTTACGCGATGAGACGCGGGAGGAAGCTGAGCCTAGTGCTGACGTCCCTAGTGTCCATCGTTGGTTGGCTCGTCATCTACTTCTCCGGGACGTACAACCAGATCTTCGTGGGCAGATTGATATCAGGACTAGCGACAGGCTGCGCCTCTGTCCCAGCCACGGTTTACAGCGCCGAAGTGGCCGCTCCAAAGTGGCGCGCCACGATGGTCACCTGGACCAGCGCGTCCATCGCCATCGGCGTCCTCATTGTTTATATTTTCGGCTACGTGTTCAAGGTATCCTTCGATTTCTAAGCTGAATTCGCGTTCGAACGCAATGGGGCGGTAGAAACAAGGGGGTTGAAGATGCTAGGCACAGTTTTTATTGTTCAGAATATCACTGGACGAAATGTAGGGAAAATTAACTGTTTCAAACTGTTATATATCGATTCTGATTCAAAAGAATTACGAAGAACGGATATTTTGAATAATTGATATAACTTAACGGTGTCATTCTACTTTGAACCGCCGAAAAATGAAATTATTTTTAAAGATATTTTCCTCAGTAAATGCAACGTATATGAAATAAATTTTTGTGGAATTTATTAAGCTACTCTTATATTATACAAAAAAAATTATAAAGAATTCTTGCAATATATTTTAATTTTTTAAAAAAGAGGTATGTTCGTGGCGTAGGTGATTCCTCTGCGATTCCTATTTTTTTAGGTGCCATATGGACACTGTAAAAAACCATTAAACCAAATTAAAAAAATTATTTTTAATTTTTTTCTATAATATAGAAGTAGCTTAATAAATACCAAAAAGATTTATTTCATTATACGTTGTATTTACTGAGAAAAAAATATTTACAAATGCCTTAATTTTTCGCCCGATCAAAGTAGAATGACCCCTTAAGGAACCGTTGGGACTATATTTGATTCTGGTTACGGTTCTACAACACCGATGCTACTTATATCGGTTCCAGAACAGTTATATATCGGATTTATAACATATATCGGTTTCGAAACTTTACTCTATTAACCGATAGATATAATATTATTTCTGTACACCCGGAACCCGAAACCGATACAAGACCGGAACTCTTTTCACTCATAATTGTTTCGGTTCTTATAAATATTTCGAGAGCCGAAACCGATATCATAATCGTTCCCAATCCCTGTTAAGAACCGATTTTGTAATTCCTATTTGTGGGAGCTGGGAAAAAAGAACTTCGGGGCGACGGGATTCGAACCCGCGATCTCCGGGTGTTCTCTGCTTACTGGTCAGTCGCCTAACCGACTCCACCAACCCCGCTCCTCCGAGTTCTCTTACTCCATGCTCCCTCTTATATAGGTTCCCGATCCCACAGAAATAGTCAAGCTTCCCACAGAAATAGTCAAGCTTCCCACAGAAATAGTCAAGCTTCCCACAGAAATAGTCAAGCTTCCCACAGAAATAGTCAAGCTTCCCACAGAAATAGTCAAGCTTCCCACAGAAATAGTCAAGCTTCCCACAGAAATAGTCAAGCTTCCCACAGAAATAGTCAAGCTTCCCATAGAAATAGTCAAGCTTCCCACAGAAATAGTCAAGCTTCCCACAGAAATAGTCAAGCTTCCCACAGAAATGGTCAAGCTTCCCACAGGAATAGTCAAGCTTCCTCTATAGAATCTTCAAAGAAACGACGAAGAATTAATCGATCCTTACAATAAACTAAATATGCGAATAAATCTTACAAAGTTCAAAGTCCCATAGTATAAAAAAGCCTTCACTCACGTGTCCACGATTTTGTTCCACCAAAAAGGACAACTGGCGAATGGTGGCCCTGATGTGCGCCCTCTTCCCGCTGGTCTCCGGCGCGGTGACCTTGGCCGTCGTCCCAGAAACCCCGATCTGGCTGCGCGACCGAGGTCGCCTGGACGAGGCGATGGCGATCCTCAAGAGATTCCGCGGCGTCCCCAAGGACGCGCAGCTGCCCCCGAGCCTGCTGCACGAGCTGGCGCAGCGACCCCAGAGGAAGAAGCAGAACCTGATGAAGCATCTGCTGAAGAGGAACGCCCTGATGCCGTTCGCCATTATGCTCAGCTACTTCTTCTTCCAGCAGTTCTCCGGCATCTTCGTGGTGGTCTACTACGCGGTGGACATCATAGAGAGCGCCGGGATCACGATAGACCCCTACCTGGGGGCTGTCTTAATAGGATTCACGAGGTTCGTGGGCACGCTGCTGGTGGCCGGGTTGTCCAGCAGGTTCGGCCGAAGGATCCCGTCGATCGTCTCCGGCACGGGGATGACGACCTTCATGGCGGTGCTGTCTGCCTACCTGCTGATGGAGGACAGAGGTTACCTGGCGAGGAACGCGGGCAGCCTGATCCCCGTGGTCTGCGTGCTCATGTACATCTTCTTCAGCACCCTGGGCTTCCTGGTGGTCCCGTTCGCCATGGTGGGCGAGGTGTACCCGCCGAAGGTGAAGGAAGTGCTGACCGGTCTGACCACGTGCATCGCCTACATATTCAGCTCGATCACAGTGAAGACGTACCCCGACATGGAGGCTTCCATGGGCAGGCACGGGGTGTTCATCTTCTTCACGGTGATGTCGCTCGCTGGCACCTTGTTCGTCCTCTACTTCCTGCCGGAGACCAAGGGCAAGACCCTGAGGGAGATCGAGGACATGTTCTCGAGGAGGAAGGAGCCTGTCGACGAGGCCGAGGCGGAGAAGATCGTCAGCCTCAAGGACGTTTCTGCGGGGGTGTAGATCGGAATGTGATTGAGATTTACGGGGAAGATTTGAACGCCAGTCTGCGAGGTAATTTTAGAGAAATGGGAGGAGCTGGTTGGCGAAGGACAACTCTTCTGGAAGCTTTTTCGAGTAATCGAAGCAAGGCTTTGGACGTGGCGAGTGAAAGGAAGTTGTAAATTCTGCCGAGGAATGGCGGTGATAGAGGACCAGGGGATTTCTACATACCGTTTAAACTTGTTCCGTGAAAGATGACGGCCTTCGGCTCAGATATGCTTCAGGAGGATAGAAGGGAACTTCTGAATGACTCCTTCTGGAGGTACAAGCACAAGATTTTGTCCTGCCAGCTGCTGTTCTCTTCGAAATCTCGGGGACCATTTAGGGCGAGGAATTCAACAATGGGAAGCTGTGTAACTCAGTCGAGCTTTCTCTGAAATGTCAGATTGGGAGATATACTGTTCGTGCAAAAGTGCAGAAAAGTGGCCGCGGTATATTTAATTGGTCTGATAATGATTACATTGCTATTATTGCTCTGTTGTAACACCAGTTACCTGTCGCGTGACGAAAGTCTTGCATTACCTCTTATTTAACAGTGCAATATTTGTAAACGACGTTACCGAGTTGTGCAACGATATTCTGCCACCTGTGTTCACGTAATTTTATTGTAATTTATGAATCAACGTTGAAGTAATATAACGCTACCTGTTTTAACGCTGTTGTATCGAATAAACTGTTTTTACGAAACGTTATGAGCTCGGAAGTTGTGAGGTAACTCTGCCACGTGGTTCACCATTCATCCGAAGGCACCCCTGTGCTCCTCACTCCAGATCATTCAGTTCGAAGCCCCCACTATTTACCTGTACGACATTGGTTGCTCGTCATCCTTCGAAATTCTCTCACTCTAAATAATCCTGGCACCAATTATGGCTTATGATACAGTTCACAAGGCCCCACCTTGCCCTCGACCTAGCTATAAACCCCTCGAAAGGAAATTGGCGCCAGGCTACCTGTCCTCAGAATATTCTCAAACATCGTGGTCATTGATACTGATTGATGGTGCATGGCGACGAAGAATTGACTACGTGTCTTTTACAGTAGAAGCAGGGTAGATAGTTTTGAAACGAGTGGAGCTCGATTACGAAGAAGCTGTGTTATCGATGCAAAATCCTCTTCATGTCATTCTTTGCGACGAAGAAGTGTCTGCATTCACAAAGACAGCAGATAAACGCTAAGCTCTGGAAACAAGCTCCATTTGATAACTGGTCGAGTGCACGATAAGAGGCGAGATCGATGAGCTGTAATCCTTGCCGCAGTCCGAATCAAATCTATTTTTATTCCGAGTGAAAACCACTTAAGTACTTCACATGAGATGACGTTGAAAACAGAGACGAGCTTTCAGGAGTTGTATTACATCACAGGTAAATATATCCTGTCGGGTAAACAAACCAGTAAATGACTGAATTGTTGAATGAGAAGCCCAGTAAATGACCGCATACTTTTATTAAGAATTCTACTTATTAATGTTTGTTTAATACGCAAAACTAAAAATATGGGATATTAAAAGTGCAATTACACTCTATTTATAAACAAATAGTAATTTTTAAATTTATGATTGACATTTCTTTGCCTAATGGTCATTCACTGGTGCGCGGTCAATTACTGGTTGGTTTACCCTAAATTGTTATTTTACCTATCCGCAAATGTACGCCGCTGTTATTAATTAGAATTACATTACACACAGACAATTGTAAGGAGAATGAGCAGACCGATAGTTTTCAGTATTCGCTTTTTATTATTAAAATCTTAAATAATAAATTAACAAATGTCGTAACAATCACGATAATTAAATAACAAACACGGAATAACGTACGAAACGTGGAAGCATGAAACGTGGGGGGGGGGGGGGTGTAGAACGTGATGATAAAAATGGGGATGGGGGAGGAATGATAACTCCTATTAGCTGTTGATAATAGTGACGATAATAGCAGCAAGCGATAATAATATAATAATAATAATATTAATATAATATAATATAATAATAACATAATAATAAGAATCGATGCTCGATTGCAGAAATAAATTATTACCCGCGAGGGGGTGGGGGAGAGGGGGCGGTGGGGGGGTGGGTGGCCCGCGAGAAAAGTCGTCTTCCCTTTTCGAGGGAAGCCGTTCAGTCGTGTAATAATTGATATTACAATGAAATCGATCTCTCAATCTCGCTCGAACTCGTTCTCTACCGTTTGCCATCCCTTCGGAGCGTCCACCTTCTCGCTGTCGACGTGAACCTTCGTTTTAGCATTTTATACAGACGAGACGATGGCATCGGTGGTTCGTTCGTTAATTTATTCTAGGAACACGAGGGACAAAGGGCGAGGAATCGGGGGAGGAGGGTGAAGGGGGTCGGGAGCAAAGGGGCACAGAGGAACGGGGGAAGTGAGGGAAGGGGCGCGGGGGTTGCGTGGAGGAAGAAGGATTTAACAAAATTATTACGTTGTACGCTTAGGTGCGACATTCTCAATTCTGTTACACCGACGAGACGAACGACACCTCTTTCGTCGAACGTCGATCCAACATCGCGGTGATTTCAGCGCGTTCATCCTCGATAAGCTCGCGGCAAGAGACCGCGCGATTGGCAATATAATACAATTTGCTTCGAGAAGCTCGATCAGCACGTTGGTCCGCGGTTGTGTTCTACAATTTATGAGGACTATTGCCGGAATAAATACGGGATCGATGGATCCGGATTTGATAACGTTGACTACTAATTGGATAATTAAGAGGGCGCAGCGCGAAATCGAGGGGAGATCGATGTTGGATCGACGTCCACGGGAGCGCTGCTCGAGTATTCGGAAAACCGCTAGCACAATCTTTAATTCGGAGCACAATCTTGATTATTATACTAAGTATTTAAACACCTCGAGTTCGAAGCCAGAAGTTCCGAAGAATCCCAAAAGCACGCAAGATCTCAAATATTTTAATCCAAGTCTCTAAAATGATCTATGAATTTCGTGATAAAGCTTCGTTTCAAATTTTCCATCTCGAGTTCTATTTTCAGGTCTCTTGAATCTCTCGGATCTGTTGATGCCTTTTGAAGAGATGCTTTGAAAATGTTCGAGACACTCAAAGAACTACTGGATTCGAGTGACACTCGAAGCGACTCGAATTTTGAATTCTGTAAAACGTATCGAAACAAGGAGGCGAAGCGGAAGATCGCTACTTCACCCGGTTGGAGGGTGGCGGATCTACGGAGGATCTATCGAGCGATCTACACGAGCGAAATCGTCGCGTTTCGTCCAGGTTTGCCGCTCACGTTCCCGCGTCTCGTCTTTCGAGTGGCTCGTCATCGGACGTGAACGGTACGTGATCGCTGGATCAACAGAGGATTCGCGGTACTCGGTGGTTTCTGATCCGCGGATCTCGACGAGGGAGTGAATCACCGCTCGATTCATCGCGTTCCCTTGAAATCGACCGTGTGACAAAAGTGTAGGAATGAAAGCACGAAGGCGTCGATCGATTGCCGAGGGAGCACGATCCACCCTCGGGATCCGTCGTCCGACGAGCACACGGGAATCGAGCGAGATGTTCTTGGAAGACAGATGTTATGACTGGGATGAGTGCTTTTCGAATGGAGTGAAATTCTGGATTGGCCAGAAACAACGACGACTTCTATAATTAAAACTGAATTTCTAATAGGTTAAACGCACCAGTAAATGAACAGTTAAGGCTAATGAATGAACACTATTATAAAATTATGTTTGCAGCGCGATTGATTCCACGTTTTGCAAAAATTGATTGAATATGAAGCAAGAAATGAAAAGAAGTCTTTAATTATTTAGTTGCTTACTTTAATAACTTATTTTACTCATTTTAATAAAAAATGTTCATTCACTGGTAAGTGTTCATTTACTGGTACATGCACCCTAGTACAGTATAATTTCTAAAAAATTTCTCTAAAATCTGCAGCAATTTTTTAATAAAAAGAAACTAACATTCTAGTTGACTGTTCTGTTAAGAGCCATCGATATTCTTCTACTTCTACATTCTACTCTGAACTCCTCAGTAAAAACAGTCACCCGAGTCAGCAGCCCGTCAAAAAAGCTCGCGGCAGCTCGAGACCCGACGAAATTAAAGAGCGAAGCTGGTTTTACCTACAGTTCTCGGCTAAAACGGCAGCGTCCCGGTTCGCGTGGTCCCGCTGTGGAAGGAGGGATGTCGGTCCTCTTCATTTCAGTCCATGTTTTCTCTCCTGATTTAACGCGGCTGATCGTCTTCGATTCGTTCGAGAGGAGAGCGCACTCGTCGACGGACGATCAACAATTTGCTAGCTTAAACACCTAGTAATGTCAGTAAAGCTCTCTTCGTGTGACGTGGGTCGAGTCCCCGTATCGGGCCAGCTGGCACCCGACCATCTAAAGCTTTGTCTATGAAACGGGGAGCCTCTCCTCGGCTGGCCCTTCGTCGCGGACAAAAGGGCCACGTTCGTTTCACCGAAGCTCGGCGCGGCCCGGCGTTCAAGCTCCAAGCTTCGTTAAAGCAACCATGAGTCGAAGAGTCGGCTCTGTCCACCCGAGCAACGTTCGCTCGATCCGGCGCCCTACCGTCTCTCGAATTTCAGTTTGAACGTCACCTCCGGGAGCGCGAGATTCCCGATGGGGATCGTGTAGTCCTCGTTCTCCACGGGCGTCAGCGTGTAGGTCTTCAGCAGCGTGGCTACCACGGAGAAGGTCAAGTACTGGACGAGCTTGTAGCCCATGCAGGACCTCCGGCCTCCGCCGAACGGCAGGAAGTGCTCCGGCTTCAGTAGCCTTCCGCTCTGCACGAATCTGCTAGGCATGAACTCCTCCGGCGACGTCCACAGCTCCGTGGACATGTTCAGCTCGTAGTTGTTCAGGAAGATGAACGTGTCCTTCTTGATATTGTAACCTGTGGAGATAATTAGAGTTTGTCAAGGAGCTGTTAGGATTTAGAATCTACTATCTCTGATCTTCTGACTTGACACCGATTGAATGTTAACAAGGTGGGTACTCTAGCTTCCTTGTATCGTGTTTCTAAATTATTAGAAGAGATGATTGAACGTACCAGCAATGGAGCTATCCTGGTTGGCCACGTGCGGGACGATGGGGCTGGCGATTATCCTGATTGCCTCCAGAATGATAGCTTCCACGTAAGGCAGTGATCCCCTGTTCTCCAGCCCCACGAAGTCCCCGGCGATGCCGACGGCATCGATCTCCTCCTGAGCGGTCTTCTGGACGTCCGGCCGCGTCGCGAGGAATCCCAGGATCTTCACCAGCAGGTTGCCAATTGCCGAGTGACCGCCGATGATGTCCTCCATGACGAACAGCGTGGCGTTCCAGGACATGTGCGGCTCGGCGTCTGTCTTCAAGTGGTTCACCAAGCAGTCCAGGTAGTCCTTCTCGGGCACCGCGCCGTTCCAGCTGTTCATCCTCTCGGATATGATATTCTCGATCACGAACTGGCGGATCTCGTGGCTCCAGGTGCCCATCCTCATCATGTTCCTGTGGTGCAGCGGCATCAGGAACGGCAGGAAATCGGCCGCGTAGCCCTGGTTCACCTCGTAGAACACCTTGTCGAAGTTCTCCACCATGCTGCGGAAGCCGGCGTGCTCCAGTGGGAAGCTCTTCGAGCACAGATACGTGACGAAGATGTTCGCGCAGGAGTGGAGGATCAACGGCTTCACGGGCACGCTGCTGCCGGACAGTGAGTCCAGATGGCTGACCAGCAGGTCCATGTCGTTACCGATCACGCCGTTCAATTGATTGTAGCGGGCGGTGAACGCGCGGGGGAACGTGTACGCCCTGAGCATCTCCCTTCGCGCCTTCTGCACGTCGGACCAGTTGCAGAACGCCAGAGCTGTAACAGCGAGAAGAACGGCTCCATCAATCCGAGTTCGAAGGTTATACGACCTTCCAAGTTATACGAAACAGGGAAAGGCTTCGGGTTGCTAAATTCTATGCGACATTGATGTTGTAAAAACGAATTGCAGCAAAGGCGGTGGTTAAATGAATTTTAATGATCGATCGATCGATCGATGGAACGATTTTCATTGATGCCCGGGGCGGAATGAATATCGGCGGCGCGTTAAACTTGACCTTCGAACGGCATTTTGCGGCTTGGTGACGCGCGTTTACGAAATGTATGGTGGCCAGGCGAGCAGTAAAAATTCGTCGACGTGCGTGTTCCGCCTTCGCCTCTCCCGTTCCGTTTCCCTGTCGCCCGCCTCTCCTTTCCTCGGTCGTCACTGGCCGCGTATCCAGCGTACATACATGCGTGCGTGCACGCGGAAATGCAAGCAGGCGGATGCCGGTCGTGCGTACTCGGCAGAAAATCGATTCATCGGCGCGCGCCAGCCGGCCAGCGGCTCGATTTCAAATTGAAGCGGTGGCGAGCCGACCAGAACGGGAAGTGACCTGGTTTCTCCGTGCTCCCCTGCCCCGTCGCGCAGGACACGCCGAACGGCCCGCGGAATCCAGAATTTTCGCGCGATTCAGGGGAACCGATAGTCGAGTTCCGTGGGGCGATTTAATCGAGAGTTTTCCGCCACTGATACATTGCGCGCTGAGGAACGGATGGCTTGTAAGCGGAAGGAGAGACGGGGCGGAAGAATTTCGTGAGAGCTGAGAAATTTAAGAAGACCGCGGATGAACCGGAAAACTGGGGAAATTGATAGGAAAGTCTAGAAAATACAAGTTAGGAAATTCCTAATACTTTTTAAGCCATCAATGCTCAGACGGAAAACAGGCGAAATTGATAGAGAAGTCTAGAAAATAAAAATTAGTGAATTCCTAATACTTTTTAGTCTATTAACGCCTAGGAACCATTCTCAGCCAAGAAGAGCTTTAAATTTAACCTTGAGAATTTTAAATTTAGTTTTTAAAGCTTTAATTTAGTTTTTAAAGCTTTAATTTAGCTTTTAAAACTTTAATTTAGCTTTTAAAGCTTTAATTTAGCTTTTAAAGCTTTAATTTAGCTTTTAAATCTTTAATTTAGCTTTTAAAGCTTTAAATTCAGCCTTTAAAGCTTTAAATTTACCCTTCAGAACCTTAAATTTAGCTTTTTGAAGCTTTAAATTTAACTTTTAGAGGTTGAAAATTAACCTTTAAAGCTTTAAACTTAGCCTTTAGAGGATTAAATTCAGCCTTTATAGTTGTAAATTTAGCTTTTAAAGCTTTAAAATTAGCCCTTAGAGCTTTAAATTTAGCCTTTAGAGCTTTAAGACGTCAATCATTCCATTCTTTTCGCTATAACTATCGGAGCCCCCATATCCGATGAATTATTTTGCAATCGGCTTGAATCTTATTGTTTCTAACAACAGCGTGGAAAAGCGCGCGAGGCGGAAAGTGTTGGGACGGGGCGCAGGGCGGCGATAGGGAGGAGGGAAGCTCGCGTTGGACGGAGGTATCGGAGCCGCCCGAGGTGGATCAGCCTTGATCCTGTTTGCCGAGCCAGGTGAGCCAGGTGAGCCAGGAACGCGTGAAAGTGGTAGCGTGACCTTTCCGGCTGCACTTGGTACCGCTTCGGCGTTGACCTTAGCACGAGTTTCGGCGTTCCCTGGGACGAAACGAAAGCACGAGCCACGCGAAAAATAAACGGGCCTGCCGGGCCGCTCACGTGTCGCGCACAACGTCGGCAAGGTCGTTAGCATGGGGAACGAGTTTTCAGCAGGCCTTTGACGAGGTGTCGACGAAATCAATTTCCACGCCGACACTCGGCGGCGACACCTCGCCCGGGCCGCTGCGATCCATTCCAAAAGCTACTCGTCGAACCGACAAGGGACATCGAACAATTCCTCGACTGGCTCTAAAAGGCAACGTCGAAGCTAATACTTTGCACCGAGGAAAACGCGATAACTCTAAATTTTCATGTCCACCTACTCGAGCTTCTAATCATCAACCGAATATCGTTAGACGGAACAGTTTCGGAGGCAAGGAGACTCGATCCTGGACGCGGCCGAGCAAATTTACGAGACGCTCGGTGGGGATTGGTCGCGCAGGACGTTACGTAACCGGCGAACATCGCCGTTTCGAATAATCGAAGCCGAAGATCTACGAGATGCTTGGAACAGAGGGGGGACGAAGTGGTCGAGACGGGATATGCCTGATTAATTGCGATCGTTAGGCATGGCTCGAGTTTACACCGGATCGTTAATTCACCAAGCTACTATTCCCACCGAAACGTGTCCGCGAGTTGGAGGGAAGGATAAGCGTACTCGTGAATGCTGCTGGAGTGAGGTAAGAGTAAGGCGACGATAAAAAAAGAAAAAAAGGAAAGTTTCTTACAGTTCTCCTTGTTTCCACCGAAGAGCAGATGGTAGCGGTTGAAGTTGGGCCTGGAGTCGAAGTGGTGGCCCTTGGTGGTCAGCACCTCCCTGATGTTCTCCAGCCCGTTGACGACCACGCAGGGCACGGATCCCATCCTGAGCTTGATCACCTGGCAGTCGTAGTCCCTGACAAGGTCGCCGAACGCTTTGTACGGGACATCGTAGCGGCCGAGGATGTGAAGGGAGCCGAGGATCGGCCAGGGCTTCGGTCCGGGTGGCTCCGGCAGGACTCCCTCGCCGTCCAGGGTGACAGTCTTCGGGGTCTTCTTGGACCTGAGGTGATCGAGGAAGATGAGGGCTAGCGCCAGGAACGTGACGGCGATGAGGAAGCACGTGGTGGCTGTCAAAGGGATCATCTTCTGGCTGGCTGGACTTCTCCTTTTCGGCGATGCGCACTCACAAGGCTCGTTCACAGCGTGTCGTGTCCGTGTGCTCGCGATTTTCTAAGAGTGCCTCTGGCAACCCCGACCTACGGCACGGCCGCGAGGTGATTCTCGACGGAGCGTAGGTGTGTTGGCGACACGTGGTTGGCCCGACGGGGGTTGTGCGATCGGAGCTGCGGTTCGCGAGTGGAACGGAGCCCGGCTCGGCTAGAGAGGATCGGCGTTTAACTGTGAGAGCTGGATCGCGATCGAGACCGAAAATCGCCCGGTCACTTTCTCCGCGGGGCCCGTGCGGAATCTCGTGCGTAATTGAAAGAGTTCTCGCGTTGCGCGGCGTCGCGTGGCGTCGCGTCGCGTCGGTGGGTTAGGCTCTCGTTCGTAGGACGAGCGGAGCCGAGGACTGGCGGCGACGAGTGGCGTCGGGCGGCTCGCGAGACAGAGGATTCTGACGTGTCTGTCGGTGTCTGATAGATCGTGTAGATCGGTTCGTTGGTCCGTCTGTGAACGGTCTGCCGATCTGGCTCGGTCTGTGGGGATAGGATGGTTGGCCGGCTATCTTATATAGTAGCGGCGTAATATAGTCAGCACATTTACGACGCCCGTGCGCCTCAACCCCATACATATGGATTCGTGTTGAGGCGACCGAGGGGGCAGAAAGAGGGAGGGAGGCCTGGTCTCTCCCGTACTCTGTCGTAAGTGTATACACAACCCGGGTGTGGTGTTGCTGGTGCCGGTTGCCCGGCGATGCTTGCTTGCTTGCTGCTGCTGCTGGTGCTGCTACTGTTGGTAGAGAGACGAATTTCAAGAGAGCACCGAGAGGAGAGCCGACTCCCCGTACTCGCGCTCTCCCGGTGTGGAACGGGAGAAGTACGATCAAGAAGAAGGGCTGGAACGGTGGAGGGAGCGGACGCCAGGGATGATAGAAGGTACGGAGGGGAAGGGCGGAGAGGGCCGGTAAAGGTGAGGGAGGGGTGGGTGGGGTGGGGGGGGGGAGGGCTGGAGGAGCAGGGGGATCCCACACAGAGGGACATACAGTATACACATTACACGCAGTGGGCACCGGGGTGGGGGTGGACGAGCCGGGGTCGGAGTGGGGTCCCAAGTAGGGCCCCGGCATGGCCCACACTGGCCGACGAAGGGACGCTTCTTGCCCTTGACTTCTCTCCCGGGGACCCGTAACCCTCCGCGCTCATGAAAAAGTAGTTCCACGCCCGTGCTCCGTAATAACGCCGGCAATTTACCAAACAAATTAACGCAACATTCGCTAACTGTATCTCCTACGAATCCCTGCTGACGACGGAGGAAACCGTCCGATTGGCAGCGACAAGATTCTCGGATTACAGGTGGCGCGGAACCAAGTGGGCCCGCGGTGGCTGCTGTTCGCTACTCATTCGTCTGATCGAATTGGAAGAAAATTTCTTTTTTAAACATCGGGGCTTTTCTCTCTGATATCAAGCTAATGGCGTCCAATTGCGAGTACACAGGCGAACGGCCATGTGCGCGGGTGACTCGCTCAAAGATATGACCTACAATATCGAGGGTAACTTGGGAGCCTGCCGCTCGCCGTCTGCGTCGCTGGCCATCGGCTCAATTCGTTTCGTAAATTAACCGCGTTATCATCGCACGGGAGGCACGAGTGTAGAACCACTTTTTCCCCCCCTTGCTCCCGTTGGTCCCCTTAAGGTGCCATCGGGTTTTCTGGCAGCGAGCTGCGTGCGCGCGGCTCCGATCCGCCTCGCGGGACCGGCTCCCGTCCAGACGCGCTTTATTCCGCTCTTATGTCGACGCACTTGACGTTTTATCGGCTCGGGACGGTTACCAGGTTCACCAGGCTTCCAAAGCGGTCCCCGGCTCGCGGCCACCGTTCGTTTTTCGCGGAGCGGGCCTGGTTCCCCGTTGGCCGACGCTGCCTTTTCGATGCTGGGCCATTTAGGGCCGCCCGCGGCGAACAGGGACGCGAAGTCGTCTCGCGAAAAACCGATCGCGTGCTCGCGCATTTAACGAGGGAACTTCGGCGACTGGAAAAGTGGAGTGCGCTTTCGCCTTCTGTTCCCGTCTCTGCTTCTTCGTGCCATTATTCCACCTCCCGTGTAGCTTTTTTCTTAAGATACACTGCCGTTTTTTATAAGTATTAAGACACCCGCGTGGAATAATTATGAAGAATCTTGCGAATTTATCGGAGAACTCTAAGAAATTCGTATTTGGTATTTTAAATGAAGAACAGTGGAAAGTATTCGATCTGAATCAAATACCAGATTTTATGGAAACACAGTGAATATTTATGAACGGTAGCGTACTTCACGAAGATCGAAGGCGCCATTTGTCGAATCCCTCGATAGTATCACGACGGACATTCGTATTCACGATCCTCTATAGAGTTTTGCGGCGCACAGTGGGCCAAAGTGACGAAGTTTGTGTCAAAATCAAAGAACTTTCGATAGAAATGAGATAGAGCGATGATTTTTTTTTTAAATTAAAGCTGAAAGATTGCAGAATAAGGGAAAATTAAAGAAATTATGGTAGGAACGTTTGTTAACTTTGAAAATCTGTGATAAACTTGAAATATTACAACAAAATTGTGATTTATCCAATATCATGTACGGTTAGATTTTTTTCTTCACATGTTGTACATCATTTCCTGTAGATTTTGTCACGCTGATTTCAAATCCGTTCGCAAACTTTGGCTACTTCCTCAGGATTTTGGGAAAAATCGATTTCAAGGTTAATACAGATTTTCAAAGTTAAAAAACGATCGTACCATAATTTCTTTAATTTTCCCTTATTTTGCAATCTTTCAGCTTTAATTTAAAAAAAAAATCATCGCTTTATCTCATTTCTATCGAAAGTTCTTTGATTTTGACACAAACTTCGTCACTTTGCCCCACTGTGCGCCGACACAAGAAATAATAAATACAGGACTCGAGTGTTCGATCAATCTAACTGAATGTAGAGTAGAAAGAATCCTTTACATTTAATCGGCTCGTGATTAATAGGAAGGAAAATCGTTGCAATTCAAAGCTTGTCAGTGGGGAAAAACGACAGGCTGCTTGTATTTAAAGTAGACAGCTAAAATGTTTGGAAATTCGTTCTTCTAAGGGGAAAGCTGGGTATTTACGAAGCAGATATTTATAGATGATAATAATTGTGCCCCGATGCAATAACATCCATCCGCGTTTCGACGAATAATTGAAGTGTTGGAGATTACTAAGGATATGTGTGCACATTGTCACAATATCTCTTAATTTTTATAAATATTTTCTAACGTGTTATTTAATCCGGAACGATGCTTAACTAATTTAAAATAATATAAAAAGCTTCCAAAATCTCTCCTCGAATCTCAGAAATATCGAGTCGAAGGTGGAGAAGTTAAAAGCAGAGTTCGTAATGCTTTTAATAAACAAATCGATTTCATATTAATCGATCACGGGACTCGCGAATACAATACGCTCGCCGATGGAACGGCAAAAATCGGCTAAACGCAGGTTTCCTCGTTCGATGGTTCGAGAAGTATGCTTGATTATCTAGCAAGTTCGCGAATATCACGGGCGACGTGCGTCAACGCCGAACGCGCCTGGTCATAGTAGGTCAGTTCAGTAGAATCGCGATTTAAGTCAGACGCAATTACTTCTGCGCCTGAATCTACCTGATCCACTTCTCCGCCCGAGAACTTTCCTCGAAACGGCTCGAATCGCCAAACAGGCTTTCGATCGGTCTATAAAAAATCAACACGTCGCGCATTTCGCCTGAGGATTGACCCCGAAAAGTGCTTGCGTGCGCGACAATAACAGAGTGAATGAGGTGTCATGAAATATCGCGAATGGATAAATTGTTTAATTCTAATCCTCGGAGGCTTTGAATTCGTGAAGTTCTGAGAAGTTCCCTAAATTCTACGCTCCAAGTCGATGACATTATGAATCCTTTCTTCACTTAATAGTCATTTTGAAGTACCCGCTCCTTTGAAAAGTGACGAGTCAAGTGTCTTCTGGAACCCCGTCCTTCAAATCTCTCAGTTCTCAGATCGAGATCCCAGAGAATCCTGCACGACGCTCTATCAAGGGCTAAATAAACGCTCGTCGAAACCCTTCAGACTTCAGAAGACCCTAGATCCTGGATAAATCACACAAACTTCTACGCGAAGGGGATTATGTAAGTGCCTAGTCAGACACAGACAGACTAGCGTCTGGAACTTCTAGCGTCCGAGTTCTCCTTAAACAAAAGCTCTAAAAGCTCTCCTCCCCTGGACAGAGCATCCAAGTATCCAAAAAGGTCCCAGAATGTATTCTCTAAAGCCCGAAGAAGAAGGTTGAGACGAAAAATCTGAGGATGCTCGAAAAGCTTCCCCAAGCAGGGAGGAAGCTCTGCAAGCTCGGCCAGGGGAAGCACGTTACCAGTTCTCGCGCGCGCGCGCGCGCTGCTTGTGGCGATGAGGAAGCGCACGACGACGAGTATACACATCGAATTCGTTTGAATCGATGAATAAAACATGAGCTGGCTAGTGGTGTTAGCTACATGAGCGACTTGCCCCACTACCAGCGATTCCCCACCCTCTGTCATGGGGCAGCCTTTTTTCCCCTCTCGCGCGCTGCGACAGTAGGAGAGATTGCTTCATCCGTATCGAGGGGCATTATCGAGCGTGGATTTCTGGGAAGCTAGCGGTACCAGCCAGCTCTGGCCGCGGCAGCTCGAAATCAGCTTAGAGAGGAGGCGCGTAACGGGAAAGCTCTCTCTCGCGGGCTTCTCCTGCGCGGCCGGAAGCTCCTTCTTTTTACCCCGCCCCTCCTCCTGCCTCGGAGGAACGCAGAATTTTTCATTTCGCTTTCGATCGACGCTTCTACTCTTTTCTCCGGCGTGCTGGACGTTGCTCGCTGAGCAATTCAGGGCGCGAGGGTTGCTTCACTGCGAGGGATGAAGATTCCGTGGCTGGAGGTGCGTGTCAGGCTTTAGGCGAAGCTTGCGGTTGATAATTTGTTTGTTTATTTGTTTGTAATTAAGCGAAGGAGGGGTAGAAAGCTTTGGTTGTAATATTTAAATCAGTTCTGGTAAATATGTAAAGAAAATGTACTTCTTAAGGCTCATTTAAATCTGCCGCGCCCCACGTAAGAATAGATCGACGTACGGGGGAGGGGGGCGTTAGAAGCTAAGGGAACACGCGCAGAAAGAGATAGAATAAAACTCTATAATTATATTCGAGTCTTATAAAACTAATATAAACCTGTAAAAGCAATTGACAAGCTAAGGAATAGGCATTAATTGTCGTTTCTTTGATTTCAGGTAAGCGTTACTGTACATAGTGTAAATAGTGTAAATAGAACATTAAAATAACGAGATTAAACTCTTTGATTTCAGAGCAACAACGTTTTGTTTATTTCGAAAGTCAATTCCTCAATTCCATAGATAGATCTTATAAATATTTAAGGGTCTGATCGAGGTATCTCGAGAGGGTAGTCTGTTTTTTTTAACAAAGAATATATATTTGCACGATTGTGTTACGAATTTACCCCCAATCTATACGAGAAGCGTTTACTTTTGAAAACTGGAGCCCCAAATGGATGAAAATGAACTTCCCGGGGGTCCTCGTCTGCTGCACGCCAAATCAAAATTGCCTGCCAGTCATTGTCTATTAAAATGTTCTGAGTCACGCGATCAACGAAGTGTTCGTGCGAGCTGGTCCTCGTGGGTCTTTGCAAACTCCACGCGTGTGTGCCAAAATAAATTGCAATTATCTCGTTCCGAATAAACGGTCCAGCGAAGGAAAGATCTCCTCGATCGTCTCGGAGAATCGATCTCTGATCCTTTATAAGGGGACTAGGCAGTCGTTGCTGTCTAAAATGAAGCATTTCTGTTTCAATTAATTACAAAGAAACAAATTGAAACTGAGACTTGCTCTTTGACATGAAGTTTATTAACATCATAAGCTTTAAAAAACATGTTTGTTTGGTAAAAAATATGATTTACATATGGCGCTACAGATGAATCATTAAAGAGGCTTTTTAAAAATGTTGCTTCTGTTTTGCAATGATAGGGGTAAAGAGTACAGTGGTTGGCCACCTAACAGTGATTGGCCCTATTTTGATTCAATAAAAAAATTTAAAGAAATACCAATGTTATGCTTTTTTTAATGAACATATTCATATTCCTTGTACTTTCTTGCTTCGGATGTAATTAATATTTATCCACTCATTATATTCTGTGATTATATTTAAAAGCAGATAGGATGACTCGGCTTTGCGGCTTGAAAATTACAGCGATTCAATAAAAAAATCATAAATGCAAATGAAATGCGTTCACAAAATGTGTAGTTTCGGACCGGAGTTAAATTGAAGATATTATTATTATTATTATTGAATTAATGGGAGAACCTTTTAGAATACAAAAATATGAACAAAGTAATACAGTTGGCATAGCTTATAGTAAAAAGATATAAAGAAAAATGAAATAAAAACAGAGAATGTACAGAAGAAAAACACAAGAAAAACATAGCAGTTTACAAAAAGCGCGAAAAACCAAAACAAATGAATATGACACGTAACACTTTAGACTTAAGACTTAAGGAGGCGACAGTCCCATAAGCACACGGTTCCTGAAGGCAGCTAAGGAGCCAGTGAAGTTAATGAAATCTCTTATTCTTTTTGAAAAGAAACTAAGACTTCATCTTTTGGGGCTTGCGCACGTGATTCCACGAAGTCCGTGGAATCCTTCAAATTTAAAATAAATTCTTATCGATGCGCAGAGCAGATTGAAAGGAAGGCTTCGATAATCCGTTTACCTCGACTACCGCGTCACTTTCGTTCGGCGGGAACGAAAAGAGCAAGCCATCTCGTCTCCCCTTTCGGAACTGGTGCACGTGGCCTGGGCAGAATTAAATGGAATCGCGGCGCCGGTTCGGAGAACACGGCCGTGTTTTCTCGCGATCTTGGCTCGGCGGTGATCCCACGCGGAGCCGAGGCGCCTTGGCCGCGCGGAATCTCAAGATCGCGGCGCGTCCGCGAAAAGGGAATCGGCGACGACTCCGCGGAGGAGGGTCGAGAGGTGAGACGCGCCGGTCCGATCCACCGTTTAGCGACGGTTATCGGGTAAACCGGCCCCGGGCTCCCGCCGAAGGTCCCCGCGTGTCGCGTCGCGGCGCTTCGGCCCGAAATCAAGGCTCCGCTTCGCTTCAACAATGAAACGATGCCGGATGTCTCGTGGCTCACGCGGCCGGCCCGATCCCCGATCAGATTTACGGCCGGCGTGCCGGCAGGTTTTACGATTTTTCCGAAAGAAAAAAACGCGGCGATTTACGCCCGAGACCTTAAGCAGAACGCCTTACCACTCCTGGATCCTGCTCGAGCGTTTACGGACTCGTTCCCCGGCGATCTCCGCCAGGCAGCGAATCTTTCAGACGCTTCTCGGAGACGGAAAGCCACCGGGCTGAGGAAGTAGATGCAGTACGTAACAGAAGGTGCATAGCGAGGTCGCAAAAGTCGCGGGAGCTCCAAAGTCTGCAGCATCGAGGTTTTGGAAGAAGAAAACTGGAAAGCTCACCTCCTCGAAAAATACCAAAGCTCTTGTTTCGAATCCTCGAAGCTGACAAACTTTGGTAGACAACTTTGCGTAAAGCGACATGACGCGACGCAGCTGAATCGTGGTCCGTGAGGTTGTTTAAGTAGCGACTGGAGGTAAATGGGTAATCGGAGATGATTGTTTTGTTAAGAAGAGTGAGTCTGAAGAAAGTGAGATAACGCCGTAGCAGTTGGCTGACACACTTTTAAGAAAGTGCAGCAAGAGCGAGGATCGAGTCGCGATGCAATTAAACGTCTTCGTTGTTTCGTCATCAGCTGCCGCTGGGAGGAAAGTATGCGTTTCTGTTATTTAAACGCGGTGCTTTAAGATTGAAACTCTACTCGACGGAGTTCCCTCGTAGATTGTGATTGTCTCCTCGAGAGAGGAATCGAAAATTTCACGGCAACGGAGAGCTGCACGGTTTATTTTTGGAAGTTTCCGATGATGCTGGCCGTCTGTGTGATAGATAGATGGTCGTGATAAGGAGGACGTTTGGTATTCGTATTCGTTGATACGAAGGCGACTAGTGCCAAAAAATCAAGGTCGCTTGAATTAACGATGGATAAAAACGACAGACGCTTCTCTGCTTTGCAGCGGACCGTGATGCTGCCCTCGTACTTCCCCCCAAGGATTTTCGTCGCGGTAGAAACTGCAGTTTCGCGGATCTCCGAGTTACATAACTTTAAAACGTGATCTGCAACGAAGCTGTTTAAAATATGACAAGAACGTCCTGGATTGAAACGATTCGAAGCAACGATGTTCAAGGTCGAAGTATTCTGATTTCTGGAAGCACGAAGTAGCCTGTCCTTAACTTAGATATTCGGAATAAGCTCCTTTATATTAAGAACAGTAAAAGGTAGAATATTTTACAATACAAACGTCCCGCAATATTCTTCAGTAGAATAATCAATAATAAAGGTACTCCTAAGCGAGAACTCATTGACTATGACTACTTGCATTCGAAAACTCCAAATTGCATCTTTAAATATGATAAAGATATTTGGAATAAGAAAATCGAAATTTCTAGAAATAACAAAATCGAAATTTCAATATCAAAATTGCCTGTGATACAAATTTTAACCCACGAAACTCTCCAAGGTGCTCCAAAGTAGAATACATTCAAAAGAAACAATAAATTCACTAAGGAAGAATAAATTTTCAGAACGTGACGTCTGATTACCAAGAATTTTTCTACAACATTCTCCTTAGCATATTCATTTGTTTTGGTTTTTCGCGCGTTTTGTAGACTGCTATGTTTTTCTTGTGTTTTTCTTCTGTACGTTCTCTGTTTTTACATTCTTTCATTTCATTTTTCTTTAGGGTAAACCAACCAGTAATTGACCGCATACCAGTGAATGACCATTAGGCAAAGAAATGTCAATTATAAATTTAAAAATTACTATTTGTTTATAAATACAGTGTAATTGCACTTTTAATATCCCATATTTTTAGTTTTGCGTATTAAACAAACATTAATAAGTACAATTCTTAATAAAAGTATGCGGTCATTTACTGGACTTCTCATTCAACAATTCGGTCATTTACTGGTTTCTTTACCCTATATCCTTTTACTATAAGCTATGCCAATTGTATTACTTTGTTCATACTTGTGTACTCTAAAGGGTTCTCCCGTTAATTCAATAATAATAATAACATTCTAAAGCACAGATGTGCTACGATCACTTAGATTAGAAATCGCAAGAAACGATGGTTGGATTATCAACGAGAGTTCTGGAAAGCATCCGAAAAGAGCTGAGGAATATTCCGCTGCCCCGGATGGAGGTCGGTTCCGGCTATGGAGTTACGAGTTATGTAAGAAATTATTGAAAATGTAACGGCCTGTCCCCACTTCCTTTCTCTTTATCCCTTCTCTCCTGCATCGGGAAAGACCGTGTCCCGGTGACGTTGATCTGCATGTAGCGGTCGTGTATTACGCTCTAACGGTCAGAGGCGGCTCCTACATAAGCGCATACGGCTCCACTTGCCCATTTCTTGCAAACATCGTGTATAATTCAGGAAACATCTAGTGGCAACCGTTCCACTCATCGTAACACCGGCAACGTTCCACCAAAGCTGGCTGCCCGGACGCATTTCACAGAAAACAAAGAGTTACCCCGCTGAAAATATTCATTTATTCCCGCTCGCACTCCGCTTAATTAATATTCAACCTGAGAGACTTGGAGGGAGACGAAAAACTAATTAAATCTCTCGCCATTGCATTTCTAGAATAGAATGGAACTGTCGCCTCCATAAGTCTTAAGTCTAAAGTGTCACGTGTCATATTCATTTGTTTTGGTTTTTCGCGCGTTTTGTAGACTGCTATGTTTTTCTTGTGTTTTTCTTCCGTACATTCTCTGTTTTCATTTCATTTTTCTTTATATCTTTTTACTATAAGCTATGCCAATTGTATTACTTTGTTCATATTCTTGTACTCTAAAGGGTTCTCCCGTTAATTCAATAATAATAATAATAATACTAATAATATCTTTCCTGTCGTAGGTAAACGTCGTATAGAAAATTCTATTCTAAATTTCGACACCGGTGTAATTAATCGCACCGACGTTTTTTTTACTCCGCTGCGTTTGCGGATGGGTTTCAGGCGACAAGAGGAGCTGCTGCGTGGAGCGGAGCGGATGGGGCGCGGAAATGGCGCGCGATTCGAGTAGGCGATGAATCCTCTTCAAATTTCTTCGCGCCCGCTTAAATTATTATTGATCCGAGGGGTACATGCATAACGCAACGCGGCGAACGGGAGCAGAAACCTCGAACGGTGGAAATGCACGCTTGCAAAATTCGCGACGGATACATTTATGGAGGCGGCCGCTGCTGCCGATTACCTCGCGATCGTGGCTTACGCGATCGATGGATCGCGAGCCATGCTAATCCCGATCGAAGGTAAAAGTTTTTTCTGTCTCGCGACCGGGATACAGGAAGTCCTCCACGTTTCACGGCGTGTGGAATTGGAGCGTTGCGTAACACGACGCCGCGTTCGCGGCGAGATAGCTCGCGTCCGCGCCGTTAAATCGATCATTAGGATCTATCGAGGTTGCCCTCGGATTCGCCTCTCCCTCGAAATCCTCGGGTATCTCCGGCAGCCCTTAATCGAACCCTCGCGTCTACTTCAAGTTAGCCACTTGAAGGTAGCAGGTAATCAGGATTGGCCGAGGAGTCTGCCAGAATCTGGAGTATCGCGAACGAAACCGAGCGCGTCGCATCGAGCGGACTAGCTCCCCGTGTCGGCAGGTCCCCGTGGCTGGTGATGGGCCAGACGCAGAGGTATTTGCTTCTAGATCGCGAAATTACCATCGCCCGTAACGGGGACTCGGGCTGCCTCGGCTCTGCAGGGGCTCCGGCAAAATTGGGAGCATGAAAAAGCGACAACGGTAAAAAGTAGTCCATGCATCCTCAGCCTGTGCACCGGCCCCCACTCCCTGCGGATGCACCTCGAGCTGCATCATCTTCTCCTCCATTATCGAGAGCCCCGGAGGACGGGATCCTGACGCGGCTGATACGGACCCCCTGATAATGGCCGTGATTCGCTGGTAGCATCGAGGCTTCACGGGGGAACCCGGGGGAGGACGAAGAGAATGGTCAAGGTCTAATGAGTGATACACTTCTTCGAAGATTCTAGCCGAGTTGAAGGACAAATTACCGCCAGCATTATTTGCATAGATGGAATTTTTTTCGAAACGAACAGAGGCAGAATATTGGCCACTACTGTCAAGAAGCCGCCGGTAACCCAAACACGAAAACCGCCCTTTAAGGATGTTAAAGAAAACAAGAGAGACACGCGCGGGGATATGTGTGCGAACATGTTTGCGGGCTGGTTGAATAAATCAGCGGGAGCGGGGGGTAGGTAGGAGGGGCGAGGAGGGAGCAGAGGGAACGAGGGAAAGAGGGGAAAGAGGGAAAGAGAGAAAGAGAAAGGGGGAGAAAGAGGGCATAGCTCTGTTGCACCTGCGTCACCCACCACGTGGGCTACCACGGTACCCCGGCCCCGATTACGACACTCTTCCGTGTCGATTTATCTCGCTGGCGACCGGCTATCCGGGGGAGCGACGGAGACGACGGCGACGAGCACGGCGGAACCGGTTTTCGAGGGCCTCTTTCATTTGAATGTCGCGCCGTTTAATTTCACCCGGGGGACGAACTTTCGCGACCAGCGCGCGTACAATTACCGCGGCCGCCTGGATAAAAGGGAAATTAGTTTGGGTCAGTTGCGTGGTGCCAATCGAGCAGCTCCTGTCGAAAATCGAAAGTAACTCCGCCACGATCGGGTCTACGATCTGAGCCTCGTGGTGAACATTTAGGGCACCATAACTTATTGTAAAATCAGGGGACCAATTGCCCGGTGGAATTGTTTTCAAGGGTTCAAGTAGCTTCGCTAACTTCGCGCTTTGAAATCGGTATTGTTCAACGGGTTTGGATACTTTTATTTAAGGAAGGGTTGAGATTTTCGCTGGACTTATCAATATTTGCAGGCGATAACTCGCTTTCTAAGCCAGGCGCTCTTCGACGGCCGGGCAAGTTCACGTGGATTTGCGTCAAGGTAGTCAAGTCTGCCTCCGGAACCTAGGACAAGAAAGCTGTACCCCGTGGCTCGTCTATCGACCAATCCGAGGTCACGATCAAGCACTCGGACTAAGCTAGTCGGCCGTTTACTATCCACCGGATCTCCGGCGGCCGCTAGAGGATCCACTAGATCGTTCAGGTTAAACTAGTCCCCCCTCTCTTTCACTGACGGCCGACGAAAACCCGTCATCGACGGCCACAGAGGCGTGTATCACCGCCGCTGTACACGAGATGAGCCCCTGATGAATAGCGCATGATCCCGTTTTCAAGGTAATCGCGGCCCTTTTTTTTTGTAGGATCAAGGCCAGGCGAAAATAGCCACTTAGCCTCATGTTGCGATCAATCGGCGGCAGAGTGTCGTAAGACCGATTTTCGAGGATACGTACGCTATCAAACCGCCGTGCGCCGCGATGCATATTAAACGCTCGGAGAACACAGTGTTCATCGGCGTGGGACTCGCACCCTGAGCTCGCCTCTCGCGCGTTCCCTTCGTGTCACCGACGTGGCGAAGTATCGTCCTGGCATCCCTGAATGTCCGCCCGGGGCGAGTCGAGCGGAAGTTTCCCGGCAGTAGTCGCGGCTTGGAAAAGCCTGGCCACTGGGGTTATTTTGTTAAATCTTGCACTAGGGTAAAGGACCCAATTACTGACACCTGACCAATTACTGTCACCTTAAGCTATTTTACTGAAAATAACGAATAAATAAACTATAGTATATAATTTATAGCATAGATTATAGGTTGAATTACATAATTCTTTTTGTGTATGACTTTACAACGTTTATTTATTTGTTATTTAAAGTAAAATAAATAGTAAAATATTTATTACGAATAAATAAACTATAGAATATAATTTATAGCATAGATTATAGGTTGAATTACATAATTCTTTTTGTGTATGACTTTACAACGTTTATTTATTTGTTATTTTAAGTAAAATAGCTTAAGGTGACAGTAATTGGTCAGATGTCAGTAATTGGGTCCTTTACCCTATTCGTAGTGCTGAATTTCTGTTCCACGCGTGGTCCTCCTTCGAGGGGAGCATTTTCGAAGGGAGCGCAACTAGGGCTTTAGCATAACACGTTGCCCGCGAGACTGCTGGACCGGATTCGAGGGCCCGGATCGTTCGTCATTTTCACGCTCGCTGGGGTCCAGGGCGCGGGCCGAAAGCCGTGAGAGGGGGCCAAAAAAAAAAAGACGAGAGGAACGGGTACAAATGTATTCGCCGGCCGGCGAACCGGTGATTTTGATGCAGCGACGCTGATTTGGATTTCAAATCGTTGGCCCGGGTGCATCTGCCTATGTTTCGGGGGTCTAGCCGCGGCCAGCCACGCTGCATCCGAGGGGGAAAAAAGAAACACCGGGACCGGCATAATTTCGATTTCGATTTGCGGCGTGCCCCGGGGAATACATCGAACTTGCTAAATTCGCCAATAGGCGTCTGCTGAATGTTTCATAAACTGGGTTAGGCAATTAAATTCTGGGGCCGGGACCTTTTCGCGTGGAAACGTGCTGCGGACTCCGAGGAAGCGTGTTTCCTCGTGGCGCGAACGAGGCAGGGAATTGTTCCACAGCTTTTCTTGTTCCTGGGGAGATAAGAGGCTAAGAATTTGATAACGAAACTGGTGTTTCTGTGGGAAATTTGTGGAGGATTCTTGATCTTCCAGGGAGCACTGGACTTTCGATGAATAGATAACGAAGAATCTACTGTATTTCTACGTGGTGAAAGATATGGGACAAGCACAAGAGGAACCTGCAGTCGAATATGAGACCCATTTTTTAAAAACATCATAACTCTTGACTAAGAACAATTTCATTAAAATTCGATACATGTTTTAAAAGTAAAATATGTATTCTTTAGCAATCTACTGAATAGTAGGTACTATAACAAAGATTCAGTTTTTTCATAATAAAATAAAGACGAAAGTTATTCAAATACGCAGATAAAAAAAATAGGTTGCTAATATCAAGGCGACACTCTTATTGGCTTTAAATTTTTTTGTTTTTTGAGTTTTTTGTGATGTCTGTTGTAAATAATGGGGTTTGCCCGTAAGATAATTAAATAAATAAATATGAGACCCAGTTTTTTGTTTCCTGAAACTTAAGTAGTTTTTCTTTCTTTTTATATAAATTTGTAACCCATATTGTTCACCCAACACATCTGAGGAATAAAGACCTGTGCAAAACAAGCATTCTGTATCATTACTTTCTTTCACAATCACTTTCATCATTCAGAACAATTTCTTTTTCACTCTGATCAGTCGAACTATCACAGGTCTCCCATTCGGAAATAATAACACGAAAACTATTAAGTAGCTTTCAAGTGAGGTCTTCATCATTTAATTGCAAGCACTGTACAACAGTATTTGTGAAAATCATTATACACTTATCACTTTAGACTACTGCAACGTATTTCAGAAATATGTGCTTGCTCGAGACGATTAATTGATTACAACGTGCCTTCAAAACAACAAATACGCGGTTAGTTAGTAAAGAAATAGCATCGTTGTGAGATTCAAGAGTTCTGTAGCGGCGCGAAGCTGGGGTCTCGTGTTAGCAGAGGTCTTCATATTCGGTTACTTTACCCTAGACCGCGCGATGCCACTGTTTAGGGGTGGAACCGATCACTTTCCTTCCCGAGTGTACTCGAGAAAATGCTGGCTGCCCGCGGGCAGCTGAAAACGCCGCGTCGCGGGCTAAATTTAGACCGCGATTCCGAAAAATAGAGCTACAAAAAGGGTAGGAAGCGACCTCGTTAAACCGATAACTGTTGTTCGGCTTTCTTTTTTCTTGTGAAAAAGCGAGCGGGCTCGAACTCGTTCTCGTCCCGATATATAAACCTTCGCTGCTTAACCCGTATTTCCAATTACATCTTGACGCGTAATCAGCCGGGAGTTGCAGTCCGATTGCATCCAGGAGGAAAAAATACGCGGCACCGCGGTGTGCCCACCGCACCTTTATTCCACGATCAAGTTAACGACGCGGCGGCCGTGGCCGATGCTATAATCTGGACCGCCTGCGCGCCTGTAAACTTCCACGGAACATGCGGCCGCGTCGATTAAATTATGCATTAGGTAAGTGTTACTCGGGAGAAAACTCAATCAACGCGCTCGCGTTTCGCTCGCTATCACTTTTCCTCGAGGAAAGCGACTCTGCTCTTTTTCAGGCCTGCAACCGCTGAATATCAACGACTTAATCTTGAATTTCTTTGATCACCCAGGCGATTCTATATTCGCGTACTTCTTCCTTTCCAGCTCAGCTCAACCTGTGTTGTTCGGCAATGAAGAACTGTTAGAAGTCCGCCTCTATCTCGCTCGAGATATCGAAGAAGTGCCGAGCACCGAACGATCCTAGGCGACCGTTGGACCGGATATCTAGCACGATCGAAGGACACTTTCGGCAAACGCGGTGGCTCGATGGAAGCCGTCGATATGCAACGGATAGTTGGCGTTCGGGTACTGAAAAGCGCGCGTGTGCGCCGCTCCGCCCACGGCGGGCCATCAGTCGCGCATCAAAATGCACATAAATCCACGGGGATCCTGTTGCGCGGGAAGCTGAAGCCGAAATCGCAGGATCAAATCGTATCGCGTATTCGAGGCTCGCTTCGAATTTCAACCGCTCCGATCTGACCTGGCTATGACCCGCTGAACGAAAACGAGATCAGACGCGTGCGGACGTATCCGCTGCCAGGGATCCTGTGGCTTACTTTCGGAGGATCCTCGTGCTTTCGCTCCACGTGCCGATGATAACGTGGCACGTCGGATCTGTTACGTATCATCGATCGTTTATGGATTTAGAAGAGCGACAAGCTCCAGCTGCGGCTTCGAAGACTCGCTAGAGGAGTGATTGCGGTTCGAGTCAACTATTCGATTCAAATTTTACTCAGAATTTCGTCGGGGAATATTTCTAGGTTCAAGGTTCGAGCGAACCATTGCACTGCTCAATTATGGTCACCGTGAACCCATGTTTCTTCTCACCATTACTTTAAAGCAGTCAACTGCGTTTGATTTTAATTTTTTTCTATTGACAAAATTTGTAAAGATAGTTCAAATGTCTATCAGCATGTAGAAATAAACTAAATAATAATGAGATTTATGGGTTCTTTGTAAAAATATTCCGAAATAACGCGACGAAAACGCCTCGTCAGAAAAGGGGAATTCTATTTCCCGGGCTAAAAATATAGCGAAATTTTAGATTTTTTTTTTTAAGAAACTAGCGATTCGAATAATCTGAAATTTGGACTATGTCTTTATGCATCTTTGGAGAAGTAGTAGTTTTTTTTTTATTAATTTTTAACCATAAGTGTAGTAGTTACGCTTGATCGACCATCACGCCCCCGTTGTCCACTGGTGTGCACGATATTTCTGTAATCACTGAACCGATTACTTTCAAATTTGGCCTGTGTGTCCAACAAACATTACTTTATACTTTGATGAACCAGGATACCGATAAGTTGTATACTTCTTTGGTTACATAAGAAAATTTGCGCAAAACTGTATAGGAAAAGTTAAAGTTTCAGACCGAAGAATTTGAAAACTCTCTACACTCCGCAAAAAATTTTTGTATTTTTTTCTGGCTCATCAAATTAAGGCTACATATGTGCACAGTGAAACGCCGTTTCATTTTTCTGTTTTAGATTACCAGGAGGATAAATATCATGCACACCAGTGGACGAGAAATTTCGCGGGGCGTGTTGGTCGATCACGTATAACTCCTATATTTGTGATTAAAAATTCTTTAAAAAAAAACTATTGCTTCCTCAAAGATGCATCAAAATATGGTCCAAATTTCAGATTAATCAAAACGCTAGTTTCTTAAAAAAAAATCCCCAATTTTGCTATGTTCTTAGCCCAAAGAATAGAATTCCCCCTTAACGCCGGACGGCACCTAATACCGGACATTAGCTACATCTGTGATGTTTGAAAAACCACCGAGCCGTTATTCCGCGTAAACCGTAGAGGGGATAGAAAAAACAACAATTAGGTTTCGACACGGTCCAGTCGCGTGTGCACAGCTAAGAAGACTCATTTAATACAATTTTCTCCTTCTTTCTTGAGAAAAACCTAAACCGTCCAGCCCCTAATCACGAAATACAGTAGAAGAGTTCCCCGAACTACTTAAGTCCCAACCCTACAAAGTACAATTCTCCTAATTTGCAACGATCGAAGCGATATCTTTTATCAGAGTGTACTATCTCAAAGTCCACGGTGCAGGATTCTCTCGCGAGGGTAAATACCACGGCAAGAAGAGCCGAGATTCCAGACAAATGTAGCGTGTGGAGGTTGAGATCGGCCCGTCGAGCGCGTCAGGATCGACGATGAGAAATTGTGCTCGGATGAAACGGGCGTCGATCGCCTCTCAAGAAGGAGTACTTTTATTTTCCCCGGCTGGAGGGATTCCTGACGCAGCGGTGCGCTTAGAAGCCTGGCATTGGCTAGCTGAACGCGCCGACTAGGAATCCGGTCTCTAAGCAGCAGTGCTAGTGTTAGATGCTAGAACCTGTAAGCACGGGTACTAGCCAGCAGCGGCAAGCAAACCCTACGATGGTCCACCACAAAGACGCCCGTCGACTTCTTCTAACCACGCACACCAGCAATGATCCTAAGATCCTGGCTGCAAGCGAAATCAGCGCTTGGTTTCTCTATCGTGGATCATGGAATCCGACTGGCAGAGCTGCCTTCTCGGAATCCTGCCGGATAAAACGTCCCCCTCAAGCGACGAGCTTTCAGCATCTGATCGTTTACAGATTTCATAGGAAGCTACTTGGAGAGAAAAAAGGAATCGTTTAATTAGAGAAGAAGTTGGCGGAGAAGAGAAGACTCCCGTATTCGGTATGCTAAGCGAGGAGGTCCGTTGTTAACTTTCAATCTTAAGCACGACGCTCTCGAAAATTCCAGGCCATTCGTGTTCCGTGCTCTATCGAGTCCACCGGGGAGGCAGATTACGTAAGGAGTGACGTGACCATCGACACGGTCATAGAATCGTCAAAAATCCGGTTCAACGAACCGCGGCCGGTTCGTTTCGCCTCCAAACGGTAAGGTATTCGGATGACGTCGATCGGTGGGCATGATGCATTCACCAAATCCTTATCCATCTCGTTAACCCGTGCAATGCCGTTGTGGAATCGATGGCACGGCGCTAACGTCAGGCCTACATTTCCGATCTAGCGACGCGGAGGAGCATCTGCGACAGGGTTCAACGCACCGTTTAATTCGTGCCTTAACTACGGATCACTGGTGGACGTGATTACCGGCATGGTTCCTTCCTGAAACGGGTCGCGTAAACACGAGGAACACCCGGCGAATCCGACCCGGAGCGTGGACTCGTCGCAGAAGCCTGTCCATAAATTATTCCGACGGCCAAAATGACATTTTTCTTCTCCACACGGTGAATACGAATACCGGTGGCGACGAGGCGAGATTCCAGGAAGCAGGGGGATACAATCACGAATCACATATTCCCGAGCTGGCCGGTCCAAAGAACGTTCGATCGTATCGGCGGAACGTGGACACCAAACATCAAACGTGCCAGGCGAAATACAGTTCTTTTTCGAAGAGGAGCCACCGGGGATTACCCGGATCTGCGAGAAAATATTACGCGCTCGTTGATTACCGCTCACGGAATTGTTTGCCACGGACTCCTGTACCTTGGATCGTCTTCGTGGGTCGAGCTGATTGCGTCATTGGTGTGACAGAGATTCCAGGGAGGTGCGATGAATCACTTCCCTTTCTAGTCCACCGCACCCGGAATGTTTGGCCACTGTTCACGTAATAGTTGACTGTGCGGAGTCAGATAAATTGCGGTATGAGGTAAATATAGAAAGGTGTGTTCGTTTTCTGGAGTGAGAAGAAGGTGAAGTTTCCACGGTGGATCGGATCGGTTTTATTAATTGCTTAGGGGACTTTCCACCTCGTTTCGAGGGATCCGGATTCCACGGCTATCAGCTCGGAGATATCACCTCCCTCGGCACGTTTCTTTTTCGTCGGATGTGCGATCGGAGCCGAACCCGCGAGAGCGCTTCCGGGGTAATGGCCGCCGGCCAATGGGAGCGAGAATGCTGGCCTTGACATTCACCAGCTCCTGCACGGAGGAAACAAATTAACGACTACCCAGAACCACCGCGTCCCGGATTATTTATGGGCCAACGCCGGGCGTTGGAGAACCGGAGGGCAATTTGCCCCGCGGAATCCTCCGATGACAACTGATTCGACCAGTCGGGAGATAAATCGGCAAAAAATCCGGGAGTCCGGGAACAAACGGGTCGACGGGGATTTTTTTTTGCCCGGAGAAAACTTCGAAAGTAACTAGAACGATGGTCCCTCAGAATTTCTCTGACTGTGAAACACTTTGGCGATCTGGTGATTTGAAATTACAGTGGAAAGCAATTATATTGCACCAGGGTGATCGAAATATTATGCCAAATTAGGAAAATAATGCGCTGTTTAGGTCCATGCGTTGGAAGAAAGGATAAATTTCTTTTGGGGGGTGGAAATAGAGAATTTTTTACGGGGTTCGTTGGTTCCCCAGTTAAGGATCACTAAATTCGAGACGCTATGTTTAATTTTTCGAAATGCGTTGACGAAATTTTGTAGCGAGGAAAATTCTTCTGTTTCTCCTTCGATTTCTTTCTCCTCTTTTCGGTTTTAACCAGCCACACGATGCTCGAAGTGGACGGTCCTTGGATGTAAAATAAACGCATTCTTTCTCTCCCTTTCTTTCTGTGTCCGTGGCAGAGGTATGCACATTTAATGCGAGCACGTACACGCCCATACGTTTTTGCGCGATAAGTGAATGAAACTGAGCGCAAAAAGAACTAATGAGATGCGGGAGATGATGTTGGCCTTGACCGACCAGGAAGGAAGGGTAGGGATGGACGAGTCCCACCGATCGTCTGGGTCATGTAGCACTTCAGAAACTTCCTTGCTCAAGTTTTACTTGGCGAGGATAAACATTTTGTTTAGCTAGATTTCTGCGCATTTGCATAGCGATTTCTATTCCGCTTTTTCTTTCCGCACGATTCACGAGCTATTTAGATTCACTGGCTACACAATTCTTCGTAGAAATTTCAAGGCGTATCTGTGTTGACTCATCTCCAAGAATTCTCCCGTATTAATTTGTTTATTAAAATTTTTAATATTGCATTGGCAAGGTTAATCGGTGATCTGAACTTACAATTCAAATCCATAGCAACACTTCAACTATCGATTCTTCCATCTTAAAGAATGGACCTCTGATATATTTACCTGTACTACTTAAATCCAGTGATCGAAGCAATCGTCATTCAACTCCTCTAATCCAACACAATTCGATCTAATTTATAGTTCCAATGATGGATTTGTAGAACGGATTTGCTATAGATTGCTGCTCACAATCCACTTTCCGGCAGCCTTGCTACAGACCACTTAATGACCTATTCGTTCGGAAGCTCGGTAAATAAAATATTATAAAAATAGAGAACGCAAAGCGAGGCTGGCACGGACGCCGCGGATTTCCACGCGTCTGCTAAGGGTAAAGAACTGGGTCTCCGTGGCGGGCACGGTTGGTGAATCAGTGGACACTTTCGAAAACAACACGTCAGATAGATCTACGATTGCACCGGCGATTCGCGGAATAGAACGGTAGTCCGTTCGTGTGCCGTTCTGATTCGCGAATCGGAACGTTTCGCAGACGTTCCAGGCAGGATACTTTTAACGCTTCATCGAGGGGGGTCGCAGCCTTTCCCCACGCCCGATAAATATACATAGAAACGCGCAATGTGCTAATTTTCTCGATATAGAAACCGAGAACAAGATAAAGAAACAGCTTCTCCTTAATTATATTCACTCGTAGCCTAACTGCGCCATCGTAATACAGACTTCTGGCAAATTATGCAAAAGTAATTTGGAGCATCGAGGATTTTATTAACCTTTAGAGAGTGCAAACACCCCGGAAATTTCTTAAGAATTTCAAAAATCGAAGCAATCTGAGACGAACACCTGAGAATCTTATAACATTCAGGGATGGTCTCACCCCTAAATATGAAAACGGGCCGCTATTAAAAAAGTCGGACCTATATCTCATTTTTTCGGTCCTCTAAAACATATCCAAAAATCAAAACAATCAGAGAAGGACACCTGGAAAGCTCTCCTCGTTAGTTACACGTTAGTTACACAATTACTATGCAGTAATTCATCTTTGCACTCTGTTTATGCACCATCTACCAGGCGTGGGGCTGACCTGTCTATGCCTGCTCATCGGACGGTCAAATTTACGGCGTCCTTCTCTTACCTATCATCTTTATATTATAACTCGCTTCCCTCGGACATTCGTTTTCTGCCCTCTATTCCTGCTTTTAAATGTGCTGCCCGTTCTTTTATTCTTGTTCACTTCCCCTAGCACCCCTTGTCATGTGGTCCTCTCTCTTGTTCAGCTGTTGTTCTGTTAGCTTCATTTTTTTTTTTTTCTTGTTTTATACTGTTTTGGGTTAGGTTGCAAAACGGCATATATGCTGAACCTCGCCTATTTATTACATTGTAAGTGATAAATAAAGACGATTTATTATTATTATTATTATATTTCAGTGAAACAGTAAATTCGTGTATCATCCTTGTTGACGCTCGAAGCGATCTCGCTCTCGGAAGATCGAGGAAGTCGATTGAACTCGTGAATCAGGTGCACCGGTTCCCTGAATCGCCACCAGTCCTAGTTCACGATTTAACCATCTACTTGGACCAACGAACCGATAGAAGCCGGTCCCTTGAACCTAGCCTGTCTGCACTTGACCGATGCTGACCCTATTAACGAGGGTCGGTCAGTCATCTCCACCGATTCTCGGAAAGGCTCGGTATTCTAAGAAGCCTCTCCACGCTTATCGTTTCATTGGAACCCTATCCACGTTGTTCCGTTACTCCGAGCGTCGAAATAAATCGTCCACAAAAATTTCGACGGCAAACGTTTCCCCATCGCGCCACTTTCTCCGTCTCCAGAAAATCAAGCTCGTCACATTGTTCCTGTATCTCCGCAACAGCTTTCCTCGGCAGGCATCCACGGCGCCAAGCGGAAATCCTCGCCCCCTCGGTCTGTGGTCCCCGAGAAAATGGATGACGCCTGTCTCGGGTCGCGACTCGTTACGCGATCAACTGTGGACGATCGTTAGCGATGCCGCGGAAAGTAGTAAAAGCCCGGGGGACCTGGGTTCGTTGGACCCCAGGTCGATCTGACGTAATTTGCTTCCAGGTCGTCGACGGGTGGATTTCCTCTCTGTTGAGCGCGCGTGTTGCCCGGACAGAGTCCGCTGTGTTGGTACGAATTTCACCGAAACCTGTTATGCCACCGATGAGACGGGTTTACGACTGCATCGCGATCTCCTGGATCTGGATGTCGACAACTTTTGCCGCGTCGATTTGCATCGTGACACAGATGACCGGCCCTTTCCTCCGCGGCAAGCCTCTGGGGCCGTTTCCGCGGCTCCCCTGTCGCTCCTAACGATTTTCGTATTTCCAAGGAAGCCGTGGAGATCTTCCGGCGAGCAATTACGAGGCGAAGGGCGCAGAGTTCCGCGTGGGAGAGGCGATAGGTTTCGCAGGAACGCGCTCGAACGAAGTGGAAGCTTCTAGCAGGGCAGTTTTCTTCTCGACGGAGGTGCCCGGCTCCGTCGCTGACACCTGTGACGTGTCTCGTGGGTGCGGGTAATATTTCAATCACGTCCGACCGACTTTGCCTTACGTCGATCTACGTCACATGTTCTCTCGGTCTCGTTCCCGCTCGCTGGAGGCGAGAGAGGGAAGAACGAGAGACGAATAACAAGAGTTACTTGGCGAAGCGTATTGGGAATACATGTTTCATCTGCGGCGGGTCGTTCTCGAACCGTTCCACCTTGAGCAACGGAATGAAATCGAGAAGTTACGAGCGACTCGAGCGGGAACGATGGATTCTGGAAGTCCGAACGGAAACGAATGCAAATGTGTCGTCTGCTTCGAAAGTGGTCGCTTTCGGCTGGCTTGTTCGGAGAGGTGGTGAATGAAGATTTACTTTCCACGGCGTGGATGATTTCCCTTTGAATCTTTCCTCGATGATCATCGACGGAGATTGCACGCACCACGTTTGCCTGCAATTTGAAGATATCTGGTTCTGCTGGCAGTGTTACGCAAGCTGCGTTCGAAGAAGCCCTGCTAGCCCATTGACAGGCTTTCCCTGTCGCCATTAACGTCGAATGGGTAATTCACGATCGACGATGCCGACCTTACCCCACATACTCTCCAGCCAATTCTCGCGCGTTACGGAGTGACGGAAAATGGACACTTCGGTGGTAGTTATTTGTGACGTTTGGTTATCAGAATATCAGTAGCTTCTTATCGAACTTAAGGAGGTACATGGCTATTAAACAGATAAAATCAACGCTTGATTCTGGGCTAAATTGTAGAGCCAGTAATAATTTAAACCATTTGTTTTTCCATTTGTGTTTTCAAATAAGAATATTTACAAAATATTAAAAATTAATTAATATGCTTGTGTATTGGAGCGCCTCCGTGTGGTGAACACGATTCCAATTGACCGACACATCTAAAAGCAAAATCGCTGTATATGAGTATCCTTTGACCCAAAATCTACAATGTGGAACTCGGTGAAAAAATTTTAATAAAAATTCACGGAGTTATACAACAAATATCAAGTTCGATGGATTTTACTGAAGTAATTCTTTGATAAATGTTGTCTTAAATGTTGTTAAAGTTGTGCGATCTTATTGAGCGAGTTCCACATTGTTGAGAAAAGTGTTTTGCAGGTTCTGTTAAAATTTTATAAAAAAATATCGATCCGTTCTCGAGTTACGATGTTCACCGTCTTGAGAAACATAGTTTTGAGAAAAGCGGTATTCCAGCCTGCCGCGGCCCGTTTAACTACATTGGCTTGCCCGTTACTTTTTACGCTGTAACTCTCCCAATTTTTCGAATTTTTCAATGAAACCTTTTTTAAAATACTTCTAAGGCCTGTGCCTATCATAAACATTCGAGAAAAAAATCGATTTTTAACCACAAAACACTCATTTACCACCTTAATCTGGACAGCTAGATATTAAAACGAGCAGCCGAGCGATATCCAGGAACCAGAATGCCAAAAACTGGGACACTAGGGCGTCAACGTCACTAGAAACCAGAACACTTAGAAATTTCTATAATGAGAATATTTCTATATCCATGTATTATTGCAGTTGAAGCATACAGTCGCGTCGGAAAATAAGTTGACGCTCTTTAAAATCGCATAACTTTTTTAAAATTCGTCCAAATGTCTTGAGTTTTTTTTTAGAAGCTAGCGGAATTAGTTTACTAGGTGACGTTTTTTGAATTTTCATTCAAGGCGCACAAAAAAAAGTTTAAAAAACGACCTTCATTATTTTTCTTTTGCTATTCAGACCAAGTGCATTTTTCTTAAAACGTCGAAACACGTCACCTAGAAAACTAATTCCGCTAGCTTCTAAAACAGAACTCAAGACATTTGGACCAATTTTAAAAAAGTTATGCGATTTTAAAGAGCGTCAACTTAATTTCCGACGCGACTGTAGAAGCCTCGATAGACAAGAAATTTCGTATACTCAGGCGTCGGAACCCTATCCCATTGAATTTCTAGGGAGAATAGGGAAAGCCCAGCGACAGGAAGTGGCGACTGGATGGAAGGATGGCTCGATGTTTCACCGACGACCCGATTATACCAGCCATAGTGACCGAAGAAGAAAAAAGGAGTCATCCAAAAAACCCTCGATTCGATCCCAATCTATGCTGATGTTGTATGGAAGCATGATCTGGGGTCAATCCATGCATAATGAAATTCTGACTTGCATGCATATATCTATCTGGCGAGTACTCGCAATGGCTGACCTGTACGTGGTCTAAGCAGGTTCACACGCATCTACGTCCCTCCGTCGGACTTAATCACACTCCACTCCCCATATCATTAAAAACGGGGCAAAAGGAAGCAGAAGGTCTAGGGATTCCCATAGCATACATAGAAAGCCATAGTAAATACAGGAGCTCCCAATTTTCTTCGCAGGGGGACTATGATTCAAGGGGCATGTATAATGAAACATTAATAATACTTTGATAGCTACAGGGTATCATCTTATAATCTTATATGAGGCAGTGAGAGCAACAACGAACTAACAAACACTTTTTTCGAAATTGAGTTAGTAGCAATAACGTATTCCAATAGGCTCTACTAATTATTTAAAGGAGGAACAATTTTTTTTAATGTGGGTTGCTTCGTTGTCGCTCTCACTGCCTCATATCATCCATCAGGATGATAGCTTATGGGGTGTCTTATGATGATGTTTTGAGCTTCTAATTGTTTCTAGATGTAAAGAGAATATTAATGTTTCATTGTGCCTCAACTCCTCCTACGGCTAAAAGAACGTCTTCTGTTTTTCAATAACTTTAAAAGTAAAATTATCAGACACTAGAAAATCCCTCGCCAGCTTCCCTTCAGCTAGGGTAAAGAACCCAATTACTGACACCTGACCAATTACTGTCACCTTAAGCTATTTTACTTAAAATAACGAATAAATAAACTATAGAATATAATTTATAGCATAGATTATAGGTTGAATTACATAATTCTATTGGTGTATGACTTCACAATGTTTATTTATTTGTTATTTTAAGTAAAATAGCTTAAGGTGACAGTAATTGGTCAGGTGTCAGTAATTGGGTTCTTTACCCTACACGAAACAAATTAAGCTCATTACTTTCTTATAAACACTATTGCAACCCCTAGATACGGGTGGGTGGCAATTGTTCTCAGTGTAATACACACTTCTCATTGATCCTGCGAGACAGAAAACATTACCGTGTCCCCAGAGAAGAGTACACAGGTTGTGCCCAGTGGCAGGCCTACGTGGAAAGAAGAATGCAGTTCGTTCCTAGCAGCTGCATCGGTGAACTGCCTCGAGATTCCTCTTCCTTTTCTGTGCCCGTGGATGGGAGCATGCGTTCGGAACGGTGGAGGATCGAGGCAGCGGCCTTGAATACAGAACGCTGGCCCCGACGAGCCCTGCCGAAGGGCGAGTGTTTACTTTGTAGCAATCTCTCGACTGGGTCTGTCGGTCGGCTGCATTTTTATGGGTCTGCATTAGCCTTAATCGCTATATTATGAGCATCAGGTGGTCCCCGGTCGGATCACGTTTCCTCGTCGTTCTCCTCCCCATTGTGCCGCCCTACCTGCGGACTCACCGCCCCTACCTTTCTTCCCACACCCCGCGATCTAGCCCAGACGCAATTTGAATATTCAGCAGGCGATCTCCGGGATACTTTGTCGCGTTTCTTAAGCCGGGCAATGGTCGTGCCCCTGTTTCTTCTTACGCGGGACGCCGCTGGAAGCGCCGCCGAAAAACCAGTCGTGAAAATCACCCTCTAGCATAGACGTTCGTGAACGGCTCCTTGACTCGTCCGTGAAATGCAGAACGGCTGGCTTTGGTCCCACTACCTGCACAGGAGCTCGGCGAGAGATTCAGGGTTAGATAGACAGCTTTGATTCGGGGGTTTTTGTATTTGCGGCATAGCAGATTCGTTAAATATATTTGCATAGTTTAAGTATCTTGGTCCTAATGTCTCTGGGGCGTCCATCCCGTGGTTATCAGTAGGTATATTATTATTTAGGTGTGCTCAGAAATGCCAGAAAAAAATAAATGGTAGAAGACAAGCAAAGTATAAATCTGTAACAGTGGCGCACTCAGGATTTCATTTTGGGGGCCAGCCGAGTTGAAGGGATGACAATAGTTTTTAATGGAAATTCAATAAAATTGATTGGGCGATTATAAAATATTTATTTATAGAATAATATCCAGTTCTCTTTTATTTTTATAAAGCCCCTTCTCCGGGGGTGCCACTGCATTTGGTACATTTTAGTAACACGGAGAGACTTTCAATGTATTCGCACAATCCGATTGCTGTATATCAGAGATGGGCAAAAAATTATTTGAAATAAAAATTTGTGGACGAAATTCTTTTTGCTCATCTCTGCTGTACACCATCTTTAGAGTATTCTTGCGAAAGACAATTTACTTATAGAGAGGGTCCAACACAAATTCCTTAGGTTTGTTCTAACTTCTTGCCTCTCTCATCTTATCCACGTTATCAGAGCGTATCAAACACTAAATCTAAGTTTGGTCCTCGCGATCCCGTAAATCGGATCTTTAGCGTTCCCAATTTATATTCAGGCCACATTGATTTTTTCGGTGGATCAGTTATCCATTTACCAAATTTGTTACCAACTAAGTTGCAAAGTTTAATTTTTGCATCTTTTTTACGGTTATACGTCTTGTTTTTCTTGTGCTTATGCTACCGTATTTTCTATTGCATAATTTGGGCTAGTCCCGTAATAAATAATAATAATAATTCTGTCTGCTTAATCAACTCAATACTAATCTTCAAGGTATTCCATCCATTAAGTATAAATGCACCTGTCTTACACCTAAACAACATCCTTTTGAAATACATCAGGGACCCAGAGAAAGTACCAAGAGAGTGAGAGTTGCTATCTAAGTAGTTTGTTGCAAGAGTTACAAATACGAGTAACTGGACCGCGACACGTTACCTTCCTCGCGCCACCAACGCATGCCTCCGCGAGCATGTCGGTGTAGTTAAACGCCAGATTGCCGCCACAATGCTGTGTCTAACAGAGTCGGCCGGGCAGCAGTGTATTTATTAGATTAATAGAACGTGTCGGTTGGAGGGACAAACTGGGTCTCGAGGTCTCGGTTTCGCACATAATCGAGCGACGCATGCTGGGCGCCGCGACGTCACCGGAGAACGCGAACGCACCGGGTGAAAGTCTCCCGGCCCGCGGAAAACGCGCGTGTTGCGCGAGACCCGTCGCCGACCGCTGGGGGAGAACTCGAAAAATCGGGGACACCTGTCCCGACGGGGAATGCGTTTTCTGTTTCATCCCCGTTCCCCTCGCTCCGTTAGAAACGTCCCGGTTTTGAAACGTGTCGCCTCCGACGCACGAGTTTCGACCCGTTACATATTCAATCCGCCGTTCAAATCGAAATTGTCGAGGCGAGGCGGTTAGTAGACACCTATCCAGCCCGCCGGCGTTCAGTTTCCACATTTAAGCAATCAGCTGGCTAATGGAACGTGTCGATGGAAACTCGACTGCGCTAATGGTTTCGAAACGTCAGGCTAGCTAGCAGGTTTTCGTTTTTTAATCGCTGTGATCTAGTTTAATTCTTTGGGGCAGCGCGGTGGTTGGTACGCGGGGACTCGGGGCGTTGCGCGACCTTAAAGGAAAGGAGAAATGACGGGAGAATACGATTCCCATTTTCTATAAATAATTCTTGAAGGTTGGAGAGTGGATGCAGTGGGATTTGGTGGAGAAATCATAATTATGGTTTAATTAGGACGATAGAAATACACAGTTTGATGATATCGATGGTAGGATTTGTAAATGATTGAGTAATACTACTTAGTTTGGCGGATTTTAGAAGCCTAACAAGTTCTAATCGACGCGCGTTAAGGTAGTTCCTGAACAATCTACTATATTACAGAATTCTTTAAAATTTCGTACAAAACTAATTTGGAATACAAGAAACCCTTGTACAAAGATTAAAATCGATTTACCGCATAGTTATCGAGAAATTGTTAATTAAAGTTGATGCATTTTAACACGGTGGCATATGGCAAAGTCAAAAAGAGAGGGTTATAGTTTCAGTTTTTCTTCTGAAACAGGAAAACCATATTTAAGAAATGTACCAAAATTGGCACAAAAGTACATCGAAATGTCAGTAAATGAATTTATTAATTTCTGCAAAACTGACCGCATAGTTTCCTCGTAAATGCCCATAAAAAACATAGGATCACCTGCAAATTTTGTAGAAACTACGTAAGCAGTCAACGTGGCAACGTCGCACAATCGATATGTTCAGATATTTAAATATCGAACGAAGATTCAGATTCATTGAACGTTTTTTCTGACATTTTGGTTATAAAAAACGCTCCGAATGAATGTGACGTTGTCAGATCTGCTGCTCCAATTCACTACGCTAACCAAATTAATATTCTATTTTTGTAGTACAATTATTTATGTTAACATTGAACTTTTTAAAATACATATCGTTTATTGCCCAACTCTACTTTGATTAACATAGTTGGTTAGGAACTACCTTAAGGCTGGAACAGACACGTCCAGTAATTTAGTCGAGTAGCGAGTGATTTAGTAATTTACCATTGTTTTACTAAGCTACTCGACTAAATTTTAGTGTCCACACACGAAAAATTACTAAATTATTTGCTACTCGACTAAACTACTGGACGTGTCTGAACCAGCCTTTACGAAGAGTAGCCCGTTTCATTTTTTTTCTTACAGACAACTGCATGTAGTAAAAATGAAACGTGCTACTTTTCGTAACGCGCGTCGTAACGTACCGGAAGAACTCGCCGCTACGGAAGCGCAGGGACTGCGCCTCTCGCGCACCCGCGATTAATTAGTCTCGCTGGAAATTACTTTCGACGATAATGATTACGGGCTCTGTTCGTTCGGACGCTAGTGTCCTGGGATCCGCATAATTCGTTTGCTGCGAGGTGGATATTTATGCAAGCTGTAAAGAAGCTTGCTCCGGGCTACTACTGCAAACGTGACTCGAAATGGCACCGGGGAATTTCCCCAAAAATCGGCGTTCCTTGCACATTTCGCGTTTTGTTACCAGGCGCAGCGAGAGGCCTGGTAACAACGGGCGACTGGCGTGCACGCACGTGCGACGGCCGAGTGCGATTTGCAATCGGGCTGAGAGTTTAGTAGGTGACTCCGTTTGCCTGCAATTGCTCTGCTATGTGGTCCGCTCTATTTAAAAGTCCTCTGCATCGACGTGGGTTAATTAGCCGCTCTATTCAGCGGACCGCCGGCGTCGTTTAGGAGAGACGGGGGAAATGAGAGCCGGTATAGGTTTAGCAACATTGTAAATCGAACGACGACATATTTCCGCTCGAGGGTATCCTTCCCCCAAAAAATGATGCTGGGCATTTGTTTGCCTCGCCAGTTGTGTTTGTACATATTTCTTGGTGTTTCTCAAAAATTTTCATCGAAATAGTAAGTACAAAACCTTTTTCTATTAGGTTTTGTTTAGGCTTTATTTAAAAAAAGATCCATGGTTAAGCTGTGTTTCGATAACTTCAAGTGTGTGTTTATTTCAAATGTTATTCTGCTATTTTTACAGAAATAGAATAAAGCTCATGGGGGTAGTGAGAGTCAAGTGGCTTCTTACCCCACAAAATCTTTGAATAGTGACAGCTTTTTTGCTCCAGATGCAAAGAACTTGGAAAAGGTTGGCAGAGATTGTGAAACACCAAATAAGGATTTACACATGTGATTTGTGTAACGAAATGTATCCACTTAATTAGTATTCGTTAAACATTAATCAAGTCATTGAATTTGATTGTTGTACGGATATTGTGGATCTCCAATAATTGGTATTCTTTTAATATTAGAAGATCTTAATTTTGAATTGGGCTACACAATTTTCTGCGTTCTGTGTGAAAATTTGCTTGGCCCTCATTACCCCAACCTGAGAGAAAAGTGGGCCAAAAGTACTTTTTCAAGAAAAGGTTATAATTCATTTTGAGTTGGTGGCACGTGAAACTGGTCGCTCTTGTATTATTGTTTATTATCTGTTTAAAGAATTGCCAAGGTTCTAATAAATATTTCAACCGATTGATTAAATATCTTGACTTTTCGTTAACTGTCTCGTATTTCCCCCGTCAGCGACGTTTCGATCCTCGCATCGATCCACATTCCGCTCACCGGCAGCCCCTTAATTAAACCCCCGATTACGTGACGCTCGCGTGCCGCCGCCCGTGAAAACGCAGCGGGGAATATCTTGCTGGAAGCGAAATAAGGGGCATGAAAGATGGAGGAGGGCAAGGTGCGTCGATGGAGATTCGACGACGAGGAAGCAGCGGCGAGGAAAATTCGTGGGAAACGATGAATTGTTCATGTAGGTCGCAGAGTTCGTAACGGCGGAGCAAAACGACGCGAGCGAGCGAGATGCGATTTAAAAAAGTGGAACGTGCGCGCGGATTAGATCGAGCGCGCCGCGACGCTTTCTCCTTCGTTCCTGGATCGCGACCGACAATTCACTTCCTTAGAAAGCTCGCTCCTCCTTGCTGGCGCAACGCTTTTTCCCTCCCCCGCCTCCTGCCGCCTAATCGAACTTCACTCGCACCTCGCGGACGTCAAAGACGTGGCCCAGCCGTTACTTTCTCTTTCACTTCGGGATCGTGCGCGGCGATCGATTGCCTTCCAAGTCGACGCTTTTATGCGCCACCCTCCCGGCTCCTCTGGCGCAGAGAAATAGGTAGATACTTGATCAGGGATGATAATTAAGTTCGGTGGTGATTGAAGGGGACTGCTGGAGTTGCGCATTAGCTAAATAAATAATTCTTTAAATAACGGATCGAATAAAAGTCACTTTAACTTTAGATTATTCGAGGAATAAAGTTCACTTTATTCGACACATGGCGAATAATTTTTTTAACTGTTACTCGCTATTTGAAATTTCTATTTAAATAAAAATCTTGCTCTTCTCTGGGGAATGAGGGAGTAAGAAATATGGAGATTCAAGTCTTCGTAAAATAGGAGCTTTTGGAGTTAAATTATTCTTTAAATAACGGATCGAATAAGAGTCACTCTAATTTTAGATTATTCGAGGAATAAAGTTCACTTTATTCGACACATGGCGAATAATTTTCTTAACTGTTACTCGCTATTTGAAATTTCTATTTAAATAAAAATCTTGCTCTTCTCTGAGAAATGAGAGAGTTAGAAATATGCAGATTCAAGTCTTCGTAAAATAGGAGCTTTTGGAGTTAAATTGCGAAGGTTTTCTCAGAGAAACTTTCAACCTTTTATTTTCCAAAGAACCACAAGAGATCGAATGTCCCACGTTATTTATTTATCTATAAACAGGAAAGTCCCATTAGTGTTAGAATTCCCAAAGAATTACGTAGCTAATAGTGGCGAAAGAAGTGGCGAACGTGTCTACCTATTTAAAAACGGGAAAACGTTTACCTACGCTCACAGAGGTTTGATATCTGAAACGAGGGGCACGAGGAACGCCCCCCGTGGAACGCTGGGAGGCATTTTATCCGAAAAATCATTGGCCGGCTGTTAAGGCCTGGCTGCGCGAGGCGCTCGCCGCTAGACTCGATAATTCCGTGGTTTAACATGCAACCCTGAACCAGTCAGGCATTTCTCGAGGGCCTACTCAGTCTACCGAATCGTCAATATGTATATATGCTATTCCCGCAGAGGACACGCGTGTGTAGGCGCAGGAGGAACGGGGGAGCACACGTTCACGGGCAGCACCTATGGCGCTCAAAGCACGTGGTTCAGGCGCACACGTGCTGCCTGTGGCTCAACTTCCCGCTGATTCTAATTTAATCTACCGCCGCCCGTGAACAGGCGAGCCAGTCATCCCGTGTGTCATTTTTCACCTGCCTCGTCCGCGAATTCGCGCGACGAAACTGCACGCGAGCCGGCGCGTTGCGCGTTTCAAGGGCCCTCGCTCTGTTTCGAGGCGGAAGCGATCCTATCGCATCGGAGCGCGTCACCGCGATCGATCGATGCTTCATCTTCTAGAATCTAGATCCACATCCTTCCCCTTTGGGTTATTCACGAGGGTGACTGATTTCTTGGCTTCCGGGGCACTTGGGACCTCTTCAATCTCCAATGTGGCAGATCACCTTGTGATTAATACAAACTGCAATTCACTGGCGCGCTCGGGATTTAAGGTTGCCGGGAGCCGAGTTGAAGGGACAAATTATTTTAATGCAAATTTAATAAAGTTCGTTAGGTGATTATAGAAATTTATTTAAAGAATAAAATTCAGCTTTCTTTTCTTTTTATAAAGATTTTTTTAGACATCGGTGGGCGCAGGTTCTTTTGGAGGATGCTGGCTGTGGGATTGAGATAGTGTGGTGGATATAGGCATCCGCAGGAAAAAGGGGCAGTTGCCCCCCTGGCTTTTGAGGAAAAATCGCTTATTTTTCAAAACAGATCTTTATTAAGTTTATACTAAAAAAGGGAATATTTTAAAATCTTTTATTGGCACTATTAAATGGGTTAAAAAAAACAGGACGGGTATATTTGTCTTTACCATCATCCCAAAGTTGCCCCCCTCCCTGGAAAAATATCTGCGGACGCCCCTGGTGGTGGAATATCAGCGATGCAGTTATGCTAGAAGCAAGTGCCGAGCATTCTCCAGCGATCTGTCCAATGTGGTTCCCAGAGGTTTAGCGAGGAGTGCCACTTGTTCGAATATAGTTTTGAAATCCTTTGGAATGGCAAGGATCGAGCCCAAGTCAATTATTATTGTCTGTGGATTAATCAACGAAAATCCAGAGCTGGTTGTGTGTTATCAGGAATGAATATCCCACGTCTCATTCACAAAAAGCGCAGGATTACAGGTGTACCCTAAATTCCTCAGCACCTGTCCTCCCATCGCGCACTTAAGACCGCTCGGCACTTGATCGCCCCGTTTCTATCCAACGCAGACTCCACAGACAATATTTCCGTGACCACCGTCGCGCTCGATGCCTATCGCGTGTTTGCCAAAGTCGCATTTCCGTGGCCACGTACAGGGATTTCTAGGCCACCAGCGTAAGTTCGACGCGACGCGTTGTTTACGTTCGGATTTACCGAGGGGGCACGTCAGAGCGCTCCAATTTTTCACGGGTTACGGTTTTTCAGCCGGCTGTCGAGTTCGACGCAAAAAAAAAAGGCATTACTGATACAGAAGCAGCCTCGAATGATAAGAATCACACGGTGGCCTAAGAATAGCGGTACTTTCTTTTTCCTCCGCTGACGTGGACTCGTGCGTACACGCGCGAGCCGCGGGCAGAGATTTTGTTTTGACACCTCGGATCGCCCGGGATTCGCGTCGTTTTGCCAAGGCTGCCCGGAGAAAAACAGTCGGGGAGCCGACGACGGAAAGAAAAGAGGAAAGTCCGCCAATATCCGAAGTCCTTCCTTGAGACGCGAAATCGTCTGGAATCCATTGACTTTCAACTGCTCCGATTGGCCTCGAAGCAGAACGAAATTGCGAGTGATGTAATATGAACGCGGCGGCGGCGATGAAAACACGACACTTCCAGCTATTCGCTGGGGTCAGTTTTCTAAGAGCGACTCTTCCCTTTGCGATTCCTAGGGAGATGTGGCGAGATCGACCTTTGCCAAATTTCGGGGAAGTATTTAGTGTATAGAATTCGAAGGGTCCAGCCGGGTAAGTGTAGGGAAAACAATTTCAGTATTTATGTGTAGCAACTACTTAATGCTTTTTGTCTAAAAAAAAAACACTGAGGGAAATTTCAACCCTAAACTTTACCATTTTTTTCTCTCGAAAGCTACTTAATATATTTGAATGCACCAAAATTCACGCAGTAGGTATTTTTCTAGGGAAATTTCAACCCTAAATTTTACCATTTTTTTCTCTCGAAAGCTACTTAATATATTTGAATGCACAAAAATTCACGCAGTAGGTATTTTTCTAGGGAAATTTCAACCCTTACCATTTTTCTCTCTCGAAAGCTACTTAATATATTTGAATGCACAAAAATTCACGCAGTAGGTATTTTTCTAGGGAAATTTCAACCCTAAATTTTACCATTTTTCTCTCTCGAAAGCTACTTAATATATTTAAACGCACCAAAATTCACGCAGTAGGTATTTTTCTAGCTCTACTACATATATTTTTTTCAAAATTGCAGATCGATTATTAAAGGTGGAAATAAAGGAACTAATATTATTTATAACAGTTGGTACACATAAATACTAAAATTGTTGCTGGGGAAGTTTTCCCTTTGCTTACCCGATCATACCCTTTTCAGATACCTGATTTACTACTTTAATAACAGGAAAGAAATAATTATTATTTCCCTGATTTCGAAGCTGCAGGGTGCAGAGAATGATGGAAAGATATCGTTCCTCGAGTCGAGGCAAGGAATCTACTACTGGAAAGACGGGACCGGCACGGAGGACTCGGAACACGGCCAGCGATCACTTAGTCTTTGAATCCGACGAAATAAGGGTTCGCTCGCAAAAAGTAGTCGGCCTTACTCGGCGCACAGGTGTACTCGAAACCTTCTCGAATTGTAGCTAATGTCGATATGAATATGGAATGTCCAAGGCTGCGGTTCCGAAGGCAGGCTTGAGGAGAAGAGCACGAGTCTCTCCCGCGGCTGGCAGCGATCATCGAAACTGGTTTCCCAAATTCAATCAGACCGCTGCTTGATTGCTGGCCCTTGGTCCAAGCCCGTTCAGTTTCATCTAGCGATCCAACGCCTGGTAAAAATAACTCCCGACGACGATCGAGGCTCTTACGTGATCATAAACATTTATGGCGCTTTGGGACTCTGTCGGCTTATCGAGTGGAAATTGAGAAAACAAGGAAAGGAAGGGGTTAAGTTCTTCCTGCAATTGAGTAGCAGAATCTTTCCCGATGTAGAAATAATTGGCACTGTAGAGAAAAGACACGGGGTAACGAAAATTTGCACACAGCTTCGCGAGACACGCAACTACGTAGAATTCGAGTAAAAGGAAGAGAGATAACGGGAAATCTCGGTGGCGATGACGGATTGTGGAGGCCGAAAGTTTAGGAAAAAACCCAGCAGGCGAGTACGATCGGTTCCGCGCGTATGCTAATCGTTTCCCGGCAAATCGTTGGATCGATTTTGTTTTGGTGACCTGGTTCCGCGTGTTCTGGCTCGTGCCAGGACGAGGCTCTGGGTGTCCTGAGCCACGAGCGACCGAAATCCTCGTGGAACGACCGTTGAATGGCATCGCGGACGTTTAGGCTGGCACGTGGAGCGAGAAAGTCATAAAGAATGATTCATTTTCGGGCAAAGAAAGCCACTATGTCTCTAATTTTTTCAATGATGGAAAATTGAGAATTGGTATTTATTTAACACATTTCATTCGTCTGCTTTTATACAATGAAAGAAAATTCAAATAATAAAAATAAATTTGGAGCACTGGAAGAGTAAAACTTTTCCGTGCTCCGGGCAAAACTCCATTGCTCCACTGCTCCAAGCTCCAAGCTCCGCTCTAACGCTCTAGTTTTTAATCAAGAACGTTAATGATATCTTACGGGGGCATTTGAACTTTACAACCCTTTGTGATTCGACAGTTCTGTAGTCCCAGTTGCCATCAACGAAATATGCTATAAATCGCAAAATCACGGAAAATGGAAAACCTCAATTTTCCATTTACCCTTCAACAAAATTGTTCGCTGTATAATTACAGAACACGAGTGATCTTCACTGAGTAAAGCAAGTTTCAGGATGGTCGCAGAAGCTCGTAAAGAAAGAAAACTAGCGCGCAGCACATCCTAGACGGAACATGGTAGTGGGAAAGGTGATCCACGTGTCTCCTTTTAAACGTGACATTTAAATACAACGCGCACCGTAAACACCGACCATCCCTCAATCCGAAGCAGAAGTGGGGTGACATTTAAAGAATCAGTGGTCCACATCGGTTTTCGAAATCTGGTGTTAAAGAAATGGTCCTAACCAAGACACTCGAAGCATTCTGAGGATATTGAAATATTCTCGGAGGCTGGGGATTGAAACTACTTGCACTCTGGACTAAAATCTCGAGGAGCCTTCACTTGTTAGCCACAGTATTCTTCTAATCGTCGTTTAATACACGATATTAGCAAATCACCTGGGATTGTTTAAACGAGAAACCTGTGCGGAAGCAAGAGGAGCGGCGGGAGGAGAGCCCGCGGGGAAGGGGCGAAACCGCAACGCGTATCGTTGGCAAAAGGTGATCCACGTGTTTCGCAGATTTTTCTCCGCGATCGACTTTCAAATCTGCCGGAGCCGATGCGCCGCAGAATTTCGTCAGGTCGATCGATTAGAATGCGGAACGGTACGTGTCGGCGTATGATCGTTTCCGCGTGATTTCGGGCGAGCGCCCCGACTTTCCAAAATCGTTTTCCAGGAACCGCGTGTCGTGTTGCGGCACGCACGGCGCCGTGATTGCAGCGGCGCGTTGCACCTTCTCGCGTTCGACGGCGAGCGTCACGTTGCCCGCGCGAATAACTCCGCGAGGAATCGCGCTTTCACGGCCGAATTAGGCCTTCGCATCGAGAAAGACGATTGGCGAACAGTTTGCTCAGCGAAACGTCGCACTTTAAACTTTCTCGTGTTACTCGATAGGCCGTCTGGCTTAATAATCGCCACGAAAATAATAGGACGGAGGGACACCGTTACGAAACCATCCGCGATGCTTTCGGTTGGAAAGAAAGACTTTCGAGTGTGCTCTGCGAAAATATAAAGGGACTTTTGTGGCTTTTGAAATGCCGCAGACTTTGGTCGAAATCAGTGCCGAGTTCCTTGAAGAAGCTCTTCGTTGCTTTAAGAAGCTGAAACTTACCCAATTCCATGCAAATGCCTGCGCATCACTGATTCCCAATTTCCCAAACCTCACCCTGGATTATCACTCTCATCTCCACCCAGGAATCCTTCACGAAAATCCTGGGCCACGTCCCGCGCTAACGAAATCCCAATTCTCCAGTTCACTTCGTTACCAATCAGCTCGGAGTCTCCACTGTGAGAGCATTTAGGCCGGGATTCGCTTCTAAAATATTAGACCGTGTCACCGAAGCGAGTACAGATTTTCTCAACGAACTGGTAGAAGATCAGAAGGAGAAATGGGATTGGCTTACGGTCGACACGTCTCGCTCGTCAAATTAAAATGGGACCGTGAGGCTCTAGGAATACTAGAAAGAAGAACGCTAATGGTATGCCGATTCGGCTGAATAAAATGCAGAATCCTTGCTTCTAAGGGCGAGGTCACCGTGACGGGTTTTTATCGTTGCACGCGTAACCGTCTGCCGGGCCCGGTGGGGGGTCCACGCGTACCGCAGGAAGTGAAAAGACATTGAAATATATGGAAAACCCGCAGGCGATGCAATTTATGGTTGCCTATATCGCGGTGGAATCAGTGGAAATCTATAAGCAATAAATGAATCGGAAGTGACGGGGAGCGTGCTGAAACTTCGTCACCTCTTCGTTCCCTATCAATTATTTATGATTTTTCCGACCACGATAACGCTCATTCTCGTCACAGAAGCATCACGCTACGCTTTTCCCACGTTGGCAGACTTCTCCCATTGTTTTCACTCTCTGTAAGCCGCTTCCATTGTAAACACGCGACGAACCTCCTTTCTTCTTTCTACTCGCTGAATTCTGGGGATTTCGATTCACTCCCTTCGGTTTTTATTAACCCTTCGTGGTCACACCTTCTTATAATCACAAGTTGGTCACACGGGGTTCACTGTACCCCAGCGTCATTTTTTGAGTTACCATTTTCGTATTTTTGAATCTTTTAACTTTTCAGTGATAATTCTACGTTCGTAATACTTATACAGTCATGGTCTAATAGTCTTTTTCTAGAAATGTAAATTTTGATATGCTAAAATTTGTAGTTGAAAACGAGCGATTTTCCATCGTCGTGGTAAAATACAGATTTTTTAAAAAGTTTTTTATTTTTTTTTTTGCGAAAAATCCCCTTTGGAAGTTGTAAAGGTGCGGAATTTCAAATAAAAAATTGCTCTTGGGGTACAATACACCCCGTGTGACCACGAAGGGTTAATTCCCGTGCCTCGGCGTTGAATTTTCAATACGCCATTACAATTTATAATCCCACGCTGACTGTAATAATTTTCTTATTCAATATAATGGGCTTAGATATGAAAATAGGTGGCGCCTACTTGTTCCAGCGCCTCTTCGATTTCTCCCCGTGTCAGCGCGCACGTTTAAAGCGTCCTTAGGAAAAAGGAGCAAGAAATGTTTCGCATCCTTTATTCCTCATCCTGTCCATAGCATTATGCAATGCACCTCTGTGTGGCAACAGGCCGATTCCTTCTTTGAATTAGCTAACCGATCAAAGCCCGATCCACACTTTTTTTCCTTTCGCGCCCGTATCTGTTTTATATGGCCGGGTAACTTCGCTGAATTACGTTACAAAGTTGCTGACGTGTTACGTCGAAACGGCTCCACCCATAGACCCTGCAGCTCTCGCGTGAAATTGCGTGTGTAACTGCCTTCGCGCGTTCCCTGCAATTCCCCATCGAGACGATACGCTTCCACGCTGCGCGTTTTATCTTCAGCCTAGGAATGTGACGATTCCTTAGGGGCAGAGTAAAATTCTCTGTCCCTTCCACTTGGCCCAGAGAGCTGGGGAAAAATTTCGTTTCGGATGACACGTTGCCACAGGTCGTCTGATAGTTGATTATACTTGCTGATCGCCGCTAGCTGGATCGCGAGCCGTTCGTGGACGGTGTTCGATAATAATTTATACGAAATTGCAGCATGCCCTTAGAACGATGACAGGGCTACATTGTCATAGGTCAGTCGACGGTTCATTATACTTGCTAATTGCCCGCCATCTATTTTCTTTTTTCACGTTCCCCGGGATCACTCGCGAGGGATCCTCGATGCAGCTGTCATTATAGCACACACGTGAGTAATATACTTTCGAGTGTACGCAGGTATCGATACAGCGGGGAACCGCTCGTGCAACTTTGTTGCACAAGACCGTAGCGAAAGGGAACGGTTGCTTACCTACTTCGTTCGAGCGATCTTGCGCGACAGAGATTCGAAGCCGTTGCTTAATTTCATTCTTCCTTGCGAAATGGGAGACTGGAGGTGGCTCCGCGGATATTTAATGTACTTGCCATAAGTTCAAAATCGTGGGGAATAAAATTCGACGAGTTTCGAGGAGACCTCAAGACGATAGTCTGATATATGGGTCTGTATTTCGAACTACTAATCCAAGCAACGAAGATTACCAGCAGGACTAACCAGAAGGTCCTTAAAGTTCGCGGAGCGATCGCATAGTGTCCGTCATACATCGGCCATTAAAGTGGCAGGGGATTACACTTTGAGATGAAGTGAATCGTCTCCAACGCGTGGCTCTTTAAATCCCCGAATTTCGTGCGTGGGGAACCCGGTGACGGGCGATCGTTGATTCAAAGCGTATTCAAATACGATTCTGCCTGCTCTTAATTCTCAAGGAGAAGAAGCTGGGCCACCCACCGCTGCTTTGCTATTCAAAGGCCCGCGGCGAGGGTGTACGCGCGGGACAAGGGCAGCGCAAGAGGAAAGAGGAAGTTGTCAATTACATAATGCATTCGAATCGTGATCCATGCGAGAATGCCCGATCGAGGGGACGGATACTCGATCTCTGCGGGCTGTCGGTACACATAGGGGTGGGGATCTTCGTGTGCTCGTGATGGGCGATCCTCGAGGTCACGGTCAGCAGGAGTCTCGCTGGCAGAATGAATTCAGTCGACGACGAAATTTTCGGCTGCTCCCCTTTCGCCGGACGTTTCGGACCTCTTGCACTCGATCCTGCAACGAATCGCCGTTTTCTTTCTTCTTTGTTTCTCTTCCTTTTCTTTGCAACATTTTATTAAGGGCGTGGGTAGTTCGATGTAGCGATCGTTAAGGATCTAGTTGCTTCGAGGAACTGTGCAAACCGAGTTTTCATTTTCAGTTTCTTGTGAATTCAGGTTCCAATTATTCTGGGTAATTCAAGCAAGTTGGAGAATGCGTTAAGGGGAGTCCTATTTAGAACACCTAGGGGTAAGGTGATTCTTGGGAATTTTTTTCTAAAAAACTGTCGATCAGATCTTTTCTAAACTTTCAGGGTATTTTAGTTCACATTCAAACAATACAAATTAATTTTTTCGTTACAAACTGTTCGGTAGAAATTGAGATATACCTATAAACACGTTTGTAGAAACTCGCCTGCCGGAGTTGCAAATTTGATATTATGTTGGAGGCCCCAATTCTTCCTAGAAATAAAAACAAGAATGATTTTCTTATTTTTTATATAAATACATTGTCGATGAACTTAACAAACGAAAAAAAAGTTAAAAGTTGGCAAATTGGTGGGACTTGAACGAAAAAGTTACGATTCTGCCCCAAGATATTTCGTACTATTTATGGAAAAGAGTTGTTCAATTTAATTCGTTTATCGAAGCTTTAATGTAATTATACGAGAAATCAGAAAATCCTTGGTTTTTTTATTTCAAGAAAGAATTGGGGCCAACATAATCGTAAATTTGCAACTGCGGCGCGCGAGTCCCTACGAACGTCTTTATATAGGTATATCTCCATTTCTACCGATCACTTTGTAACGAAAAAATTAATTTTCATTGTTCGAATGTGAACTAAAATACCCTGAAAGTTTGGAAAAGATCCGATCGACAGTTTCTTAGAAAAAAATTCCCAAATATCACTTTATTACTAGAGTCCTAAATAGGGTTTCTCCTTAACCTAATGCGATAATTGTCAATGAAGAATCTTTTTATTGAGTATTTAGTTTAAAGTGAATTGTATTTTGCTGAAAGAGGAGTGCCGAAACAGCTAATTAAATTTCCGAGAACTGCCTCTAAACAGCAACACGATCCTGCTTTGAACTAAACTCACTAAAGAGCTGACTAATTTCGTTTATTTCATGTCTCCCTCTTTGCGACGATAAATGCTCGTACAAGTGACCAGGCAGCGAAGAAAATCGGCGTATCGATCCGAGATAGCCTAAGCATCCCGAAGGATGTTGGGCAGAAGCCGATCTTCGAAATCAAGGCCGCGAGATATCCATCGAGAAGTAAATTTAGCCACGGTTGAATATTTTTGTCGCATCACCTCTTGAAATTCTAATCTCTCCCTAGCCTTTTAATCGTCTTACTTCTCCCGTTCTCCCTATAGATATTTCAATAATTCAACGCACCGACCGCTCCGACGCCGAATCCATTTTCCGTTATATTCGCGACCTGTCTGCCGGTGGGGTCGGGACCGCGAAGGAGACGTTTCCCGTGGGGTGACCACCGACGCGGGGAGCTTCGATTTTCCCGGTGCTGGCGCGACTGCAACCCGATTCCTTCCTTTTTTTCTTCGCCGGGGACAAGACATCAGAAAAAAGTGATCGTAAGCTAGGTGACCACCGATGTCTTACAATGGAGGTACGGGGCACGAGATCGTCGAGGTCATGGTCACGACGCCAGCTCATGAAAACCAACAGAGCAGCGATTCGAAATTGTTTTCCAGCCATTGAATCGCTTTACCGTAACAAGAACCCTTATCCCAGCGCGATATGTGTTACCATTTTATCTGCGATTCCGTCCCGAGCGCCGTGCTAGGCTTTGTTGGAATTGCTGTGCCAGTCGCGTCTCCGGAAATCGTCGTCCTCAAATTAATTAGTGGCGGTCGAGATAATTCGAGATCCTCGCAATAGAATAAATTTTGTAATTCGAATAATCAATGTATCGAAATTCTGGTTTTTTTTTAGAGAAACCTAAGGCTTCCTAAGTTTCACCAAAAAGAAACCGTGACGATCTCGTGACGTGAAATTTGAACGGAAGAAATATTCTATCAAGCTTTCCACAAACCCTCGGGTCGCCTGTCACGCGAATGAAACTCGCTGCAAGCAGAGCCAAGCTTCTTCAATTACCAGAAGAAGTGCCGTTGCGCAATATATCGATGCACCAAAAAGGAGACGCCGATATCACTCACGTTGCTATCGCCGGAACCGAAAGTGTCCTATTACGCGGCGTCAAGTATACGTGTAACTTCCTTGTAATCTTCTCTTACATGCTCCGCGTGTCAGCAGACGTGAAGCGTTCCAGAAATATTATCTACAAATAAGCGCGCACACGGCCATTACCAACGGCGATCGGAATTTAGTCACGCGTGCCCGCGGGTTTTCGGTGCGATTTACAGTAACGTGATCATCGATTTTTAAATAAATATCAAACGCTCGGTTGCCCACCTTCTGACGAAATCTCCAGCAAACGTTCGCCGACCTCCCCGGTCGATGTATCCTCGTGGAAAGAAGCTGAGGAAAATGGCACTCCACAGTTCCTTTATTCGCGCGTCTAGCGCTCTGTCCTTGCCTGCGTTTCCAGTTAGCTGGATGAAAATTCTAAATCCGTAGACAGCGATTAAATCGCTCGATCCGCCTCTTCTCGTAACGGTTGGAAATCGGCGCTCGGAATTTGAAATCGAGGTCGCGGCGGTCGCGACGGGGACAGTTCTTGGGCGTCAATTAAGCTGAGAAATTCAGGGGACGTTTTAATTGTAGCGCGAGTAGGAGGATAGTGGTGATTTTAGAAGCTCGTCGGTTTTCCAGAGAGCTTTTCCCGAATGCATGTCACTGGTTCGATCGCTTGCAATCTGTCTGGGGGGATCTAATTTCCACATTGTTTGAGATAACATTGGAGATGGCGAAGAAAACTGCGCAGGACGACGCGTCCGAGAAGAAGAAGAAGAGGAGGAAGTGGAAAAAAAAGGCAGTAAAGGAGGTGCGACGCCTCGAATATGGAGCTGTGGTGCAATTTCCCGTTTCCGTCGACCCTGTGGCGAGCTATCTACTTGCCTCCGCAAGAACGAAATCACGTATGCGGTAATACGGTCGTAATCTATTTTAATTCCGGCCACCTGATATTTTGCATCGACTTCCGATGAATAAAACAGCAGGACGCGAACGGAGAGAGACGCGCGAGATTAATTTTCACTTTTTGCTTGCTTTTGCGCGGGCTCTCCAACCGACGCTCGCCGTGGAACCTTGGCTTGATTATCTCGAGACACGGTAACACAGAGAATTCTTGCGTCGAAACCGAGGGGGTGAAGAATTAAGGGGCTGAATAATTTGCGCGCCCAGGTGCGAGAGGAAGCGAGAGGGGTTTGCTGACGTCCTAGTCGCCTAAGGATTCTGGGGGAGTGTTGTAGTGTTCTCGTGGAGGAAGGAGTTACTCTTTTACGAGCTACATAATACTATTACTCAACGCGGTGGATTATGGAGGCCACGTTTCTTCCTGTGACGGAAGCCTTGCAGCACAACATGGTAATCTAATGACAAAAGACAGAGGTGGCTTAGATGTCAGAGCCACTAGTGTCTCAGCAGTGTTTTCTGACCAGTGTCTCACCAAGTGTCTCCATTTAAGGGGACCCTGCGGTCAAACCCCTTAAAAAATAGGTGATCTTTATGATTTTTTTACAAGAACAGTTTGTAACATATCCTAAAAAAAATTTTTGCCATTTATTGGCACACTCGTTAGGGTGCAAAAAAATTAAAACCGACTTCAAAAAAATAAAAATGCACTAAAATGTGAAAAACACTTTTTCCCTTATTTAAATTACGACTCTCATATTTTTTAAGTCGGCGCCTCGTCCTTTGCACTGTGAAAAAAGTATTTTTACTTTTTAGAATAACTTTATTTTTCCGAAGTCCGTATTAATTTTTCAAATTTTTTTTTGTTTCATAAAAGAAAATTTCAAATATGAAGAGTGTGAAAAGTATGTGAAGTGTCTAGTAAAAGGAAGTACACATGACCAAATAAGCACAGCGCTGTGTGAAGTAGCAAATGACAAATTGGTGACTTGTACCCTCTACGGCATCCATTGCACTTGAGCAGGCCCCCCGTTTAGTCCCTATTTCTCAGCAAAAGGACTATAGCAAGCGTCCGAAGTCGAAAAGCCATCTCACGCCTGGTCCAGGCCCAGACAAGGAATGCAGGAAGCAGCAGAAGCGACGCGACAGCTCGAGACGCGAACTTCCCTGTAATGAACGGGGTGGAAAGATGGTGTCCGGGGCAAGGGGAAGGCCAGCTGCGCAGAAAGACGCGTCTATGTGAGTAGACGACCGGGGATCGCCTTGAGGGAAAGAGGAGGATGCGGGTTCGACTGTTGCTGAAAAGAATCCACGGCAGAGCCGATTTCCCGTTTCTATCGATCCCCGATTCGTCGCGACGCCTGCGAATCGCCGTTGCGACTTTTTCCACTGAATTATGTTGATAGCATTCATTCACGAACATCATCGGCCGCCTCGCCGCGAGTGGGAAAAACAAATGCCCGTGGGGAGGAGGAGCATTCAGACGTGCAAACGAAAGCAAAGCGAGGTGTCCCGTGGAATAGATATCAGACGAGATACCCTATAAACAAAATAACAAAGTGGTGGGCCCTCCCTGCAATCAGCCCTCCCTCCAACGCCCCCTGTCCATGAACCAAGGGGGGCTGTCGAGCAGCCGCTGTGCTGCCTGACAAGACAGCGCTGGGAGGATCGTGTGGCCCCCCTTTTTTTATAATTATTTTATTCAAAATTGCAATGAATACATGTCACATTGTCCCATGTAGTGAATAATCTACAACTAAATCTTATATATGCGTGATTGCCAAATCGCATAGGCGACGCTCACAACCTGGTTTGTACTTTTTTTTTGGTAGAACTATATATAAAGTAATTTCTTCTTGGTTGCTTCCTCCTCCACTGAGGTGGGTAACATTTCAGTTGTCCTAGAGCCGGAAAAAGGACTGAACCGCCCTAATAAAACCGGACGATATTTCTTGTCTATCGTGTGCCCCCTCGTTAAATTTCACTGGGCCACTGGCTCTGCTCCATGGAATTTAATTGTAATGGTGCAATAAAGACATTTAATAATAATAATAACAATAATAATTTATCAACCTGCCACGGCGAAAAAGGGGTGGAATTTTTCAGGCATTTATATCTTACTAATCGGGGATGATTCTTGATCGTAATGGAAACATTTTGTTATTTCTTCCTTGTGTGTTGTTCCTCAGGGTTTATTGGGACTATTGGGAGAACGATGGATCTACTATATTTTCGTTTGGAATTACCACTTGGCGCCTAGCCTTGCCTCTCGACTATTCTCCAGCGTTTAAGTTGTTGCATTTTGTATACAGCCTCTGGATAGTTTTGTCAAGCATACGGGTCTATAGTGCTTTATCTCCTTATCTGCCGGTTCGGCGTGGTACCTTGCGCCGCGGGCATTTGCAATTTCAACGGGAGGAACGGTATCGAACAAACGAAAGCTAGACGACGCACGTTGCTATGACGAGCCTCTCTTGTTTTCAACTAGCGGCCGTGACCAACGGAGTTCACGTGGATCTCGAATAAATCAGGAATTTCCGTGGGCCTCGATATACCCGCTGTGCAATTAATCGGCGAGGAACGCGTGTCCTTGATAAGATGCAAGAGGACTGCGACTTCCAGTCCACCATCGTGGACGAGAAGCTGTCGGATGAAGCCAGGCTTGATGTTCCCGCCATTGCTGAGTCTTCGCCTGAAACGGAGGCAAATAAATCGGTTAGAATATATTAAGCAACACTCCAATCTCCCGACACTAATTCCCATGATAAAACTGAATATCCTAGAAAGAACCTAGATGAGGTTATCGCTCAGAAATTTGACACTTCTTTCGTCGCTTGCAAAAGTAACAAATACCATTAATAATCGACCCAAAGTGGAGGGTCTAATAATAATAATTTTTTTTTCAAGGTATTCTAAAGATCTAAACCAAAGCTTGCACAATTTAAAATCCAGCTCTCGAGCTTCTCGTATATCGCTAACAAATACCATTAATGATCGACCCAAAGTGGAGGGTCTAATAATAATAATTTTTTTTTCAAGGTATTCTAAAGATCTAAACCAAAGCTTGCACAATTTAAAATGCAGCTCTCGAGCTTCTCGTATATCGCTAACAAATACCATTAATAATCGACCCAAAGTGGAGGGTCTAATAATAATAATTTTTTTTTCAAGGTATTCTAAAGATCTAAACCAAAGCTTCCACGATTTAAAATCCAGCTCTCGAGCTTCTCGTATATCGCTAACAAATACCATTTATAATCGACCCAAAGTGGAGGGTCTAATAATAATAATTTTTTTCAAGACATTCTAAATATCTAAACCAAAGCTTTCACAATTTAAAATTCAACTCTCGAGCTTCTCTTACGTATATCGCTTCGGAAGAATCAAATTCCTAATAAATTCCGTAAGGATACTCATCCCATCTTTGCTCCCAAAGGTGCCGAAGGAGTCAACGGTGGATTTCGAAGTGCTGGCGGCATCGTCGTCGGAGGTTTTCACGCGGATGGAGCTGGAGCTGCGAATGAACGAGTACGCGTCCGAGCGGCAAGTATCGGCCAGCAAGTCTCTGCCGGAATCGATGCCAGAGGCCTGCACCGAGGGGAGCCCCAGCTGGTTGTCCTACTCGGATTGCGACGCGATCCTGGACGTGACCTGCGAGAATTTGTCCTATTACAACTCGACGAAAGCAGAGAAGGACAGCGACAGCGACTTCGACGACACGCTGATCTTCGAGGACGCCGAGGAGTGCGAAGCCTCGGGTCGCGGAGAGAACGCGGCGGATAGCTGCTGCAGGAGCTCGTGCTGCGAGCGATCCATGGACGAGATTTTCGAGAGGAGGCTCGACGACTTCGACCGAACGTCCGAGGACGGTTCCACCGCTCCTGCGGCGTCTGATATCAAAATCGAAGACGACGGGGCCGCGGACGCTGGAGACGAGGCTCTGAAAGTCGAGCTTCAAGGCGATAGTGTGGAATGTAAGGAGGAAGCTGGTGGAAATCGATGCGAGGACGTTTTGCACGATGGGGGCGTCGATGATAAGAGCAGAGAAGTACATGAAGCTGAGAAGATGAAGGAGCTTGATGCTGAAAATGGTGATGTTGGTAACGATGATGAGAAGAGGGTGAGAGTACTGCGAGATACGGACATCTTTGTCTTCTCCAGCGACTCGGAGGAAGATATAGAGAAGAAGCTGATTTACTCTTCGCCCAACGTGGCTGCCTCTTATTTGGAATTTAGGGAGAGCATAAGGGATCCGAAATTTGAAGCAGCTTTGGACCAACCTGGTGTACGAATTACTGTAAATGACGGAGCGCTGGGATCAGCCACGTTGGAGGAGATAGAATCTACTGAAACCGAGGAAACATCCACGTCGTGTCAAATGAAAGATGAGGATGCAACGGACATTGAGGGAAATGGAAACATTCCAGTTCAAGACGGTCAAGTAATAACGGAGGAAGACAATAAGCCCGTGGGATTAAGTTCCCCACAAGATTACCTGGAGAAGTTGGCAGAGATCACGGAATCGAGTTGTCCTAGGACGGAGGAAGAGGTTCGGCTGACGTTGTTGAGGATCGCCGAGGGAAAGGCAGAAATAGAGATCAGGAAGAGCGAGGCACTGAAGGATCTCTCGGCGGAGTTCAATGAGTTCGAGAAGCTCGTCGCTGAACAGAGAGCTTTCGAGGACGAGTGTCCTGCAACTGACGCGAAGTTCAGCGGGTCTGAGGAGAGCCTGGATAGAACGGAACGACGAACCGACGCGATTGAGATGCCTCTGACGAAGGACGAGGTGGCGGAGAGTTTCAAAATCAAAACTATGCGGAAGAGCGTCGTGGACGAGGAGAGACGGCGCACGGAGTTGCTACAGGAATGTTTGCAAGTTATCGCGCGGAAAGAAGAAGCAGAGGAGGTTGTAGATCCCGTTGGAAGTGAAGTGACAATGAAGTCCCAGGTGAAGCTCGAAGAGGAGAAGGACAAAGTTGCGAGAATTTTCGCCGCGATCTCCTCGGAAATGGCCGAGGAGAAAGCAGAGTTATCGGCGGGAAGTTCGAAAGAGGCGGCGATACCAGCAGCGAAGGTGCCCAGCACCATCGTGAAGGACATCATCAGCGACACAGAGGACTCTATTTTCTGGGAGATGTGCAAGGAACCGGAGAGGACGTACATCAAGGGGAAAGTCTACGACTTCGATAAGAAGAAGCATGGCGTCAGGTACAATTGACAATTGCAACGACATTGTCGTAACGTGACAGCTGTATGGTTGGTAAAGTAAACGGTGCGTGATTTCAGGATGACAGAGAGCTTCCTGAAGAAGCACTGCAAGGTGAACAAGCTCTACCAGACTCCACACCTCAACGACGTCCTGTATCTTCATTACAAAGGTTCGTTTCAAACATAAAGATTTATCATAAGTAATGCCTATTTTCAGGGGCGTCCGCAGATTTTTTTCCAGGGGGGGGGGCAACTTTGGGATAATAGTAAAGAAAAATATACCTCTCTTGCTTTTTTAAATTCATCTTATAGTGCCAATTTAATTAAAAATTTAAAACCGAAGTTTAAAAATATTCCCTTTTTTCGTATAAACTTAATCAAGATCAGTTTTGAAAAATATGCGGTTTTTTCTCAAAAGGGGCAATTGCCCCCTCCCCTTCCTTGACAAAGTTAACAGAGCTTCGAATTTCGAGTCTCCCAAGACTACATAAAAAAATCTGTAGATTCGCTCTTGAATTGTAGATGGTTTGACCACGCGGTGGACATTAGGGTCAGTTGGTCCGATAATTTCATTTATACACACGATAAATTGCAACGCTCTTCCTAGCTTAAGCTACTTCAGTCGTTTTTAACCGACTTCAAAAAGGAGGAGGTTATAGATTCGACCCGAATGTATTTTTTTTTGTTTGTCCCCGCATAACTTCTCAGCCTATGGACCGATTTTGATAATCTTTTTTATTCGAAAAAATATGAGAGTTTTAGATTAAATAAGTGAAAAGTTATCTTTTACTTTTTAGTCCATTTTTATTTTTCTGAAGTCGGTTTTAATTTTTTTATGTAAGTTAAGTTCTTATTTAGTTATTTTTCCTTTTGCATAATAGTTTTGTTGTCCGCATTTTAGTTTAGTTTTATAGTTCGCGGTTAGGCTTGTCATCAGTGCCACCACTGTGGACTCGCCTTTACTCTTCTTGCCTACCCTTGTAAATCATGAGTTCTCTTTTCCATTAGAGTAACAACAACAATTAATAATAATAATAATAATAAACTCTTCTTTACTCCAATTACTAGTATCTCTCTTCCTTATATATCACATCATTCAATCCAGTAATAAAACGTAATAATAATAACAATAATTATAATAGTAATAATCTTCAAATCACCGAGCTGAGTTCATGAATCTCCTCAAAATATTACTACTACTAATAATAATAGTAAAAATACGGGACTAGTTTTTATATCAGGTCCTTACCTTATCATCTAGAGTTCTCCCCCATTTCAAGAAGTAACACTAAGAGATTTACGCGATACCCCGTATCTGCGACTTTAAGTGCTAAGACAATTGTCGTTGCAGGCTTCTCGTTCATCGAGAACCTCGAGAGGTACACGGGCCTGAAGTGCCTGTGGCTGGAGAACAACGGGATCCGCGAGATCGCGAATCTGGAGAACCAGAGCGAGCTGAGGTGCCTGTACCTCCAGAACAACCTGGTCAGCAGAATCGAGAACCTCGAGCACCTGAGCAAGCTGGACACCCTCAACCTATCGCACAACACTATACGGAGGATCGAGAATCTCGGTGACTCGGCGGTCGACTAGTCACTGGACCGTCACTCCCCGGTGACCTTGACCTTGACGCGCCTTCTGCTTTCAGATTGCCTCAAGTTCCTGAATACTCTAAACCTGTCGCACAACTACCTGCAAGGGACCGCCGACATCGAGCACCTACGGTCGCTGGACAGCCTCTCGGTGCTGGACGTCTCTTACAACAGGATAGACACCGAGCAACTGGTCGACGTGAGTCCGTTATGTTCCCCCAATCGCGTATGCATCGTTGCTTCGGCGGTTTTCGGGCCCGTGATGTAACCGGCAGCTTTGCGCAAGCGGGGCGCCGCGTTTTGTAACGTTCCTCTCTCGCGCGGGCTTCCAGCGATTGGGAGTGTGGTTAGAAAAAAAAAATGGCCAAGGACTTCGCGCGCCCTTGGGCCGGCCGTTAAACAATTTAACGCGCCTTCTACGAGGATGTTTCGGTTGATTAGCAAAGCGGAGAATCTCGTAACTTTAAGTACAGAAACTGGTTCCTTTCCTCGGGTACAATTCAGTCACGGCAGAAGCTGAACCCCGCTGCTGAGATATCAACCTGGGGCGGGGTTTCGTCGAATTTTCTGATAAAATATCAGCAGCGTTATTGGGAAACCAAGAATTTCGATACGCCAACTAGTGGCAGAAAATTAAACTAGGGTAAAGAATCCAATTACTGACACCTGACCAATTACTGTCATCTTAATCTATTTTACTTAAAATAAGAAATAAATCAACGTTGTAAAGTCATACACCAATAGAATTATGTAATTCAACCTATAATCTATGCTATAAATTACATTCTATAGTTTATTTATTCGTTATTTTAAGTAAAATAGCTTAAGGTGACAGTAATTGATTAGGTGTCAGTAATTGGGTCCTTTACCCTACTGTGAGTAGGCCGAAATCCGTCCAAGTCCATACGATTATCAGTGTTTATATAGACAAGTTGTGAAAAACGAGTGTTTTTAAATCATTTTGAACACTAAATTTTTACTTCTTCGATTAATAAATACTTATTCGGAATGTTTGCTGGGATCCGGGCCTACTCGCAATAGTTTGTCAACTTACCACCGCAGCGCTGAAATCTAAGCCACGCCTCCACTTGGTTTCCCAATTGGCGCGTCGCGCTAAGAGCGCGGTTACGTTACAGATCCTTGGCGACATGAAGGAGTTGCGCGTGGCGTGCCTGATGGGTAACCCGGTCGTGAGGACGATCAGGCTGTACCGGAAGACGATGATACTGAAGTGCAAGAATCTTAAATACCTGGACGACAGGCCAGTGTTCCCCAGGGATCGCGCTTGCGCCGAAGCTTGGTAAATCACGGTTTCTAAGCGCCACCCCCGTCCGACACGGGAATCGCAGAACGCCCATGGTAGAATGATTGATATTAAACGCTAACGAAACTGTCACCAAGACAGGATGCGCGGGGGACCGGACGAGGAGGCGGCGGAGAGGATGCGATGGATCCAGGCGGAGCAGAAGAAGATCAACGATAGCGTGCAAGGTGAGTGACTATCGACGGAATCGATTGTCCCTCGCTATTGTCTAGCGGAGCTCGTTTCACCGATTCGCCAGAATTTCCCGAGCAAAGAATGTCGATCTCTTCGCCCCCGTCAGAGCCGTAGTCTCCTAGCTTCCTGGGGCCATCAGTGTTGTTTGAAAATTAGGGTTTTCACGTGAGAAATATCGACGAAACATTCTACGAGCAAAGAGCTTTCGCCGAGAACCATTGACACTAGTGGTGGAGAACTATCGATGGTACTTACGATAGTTATCGATGGTTCTCACTATCGAAATTCGTAATAATATTAAAAATGAAATTTGGGATTCTGAATTTCAGCTGTTATTATTTTTCAATTGACTAACCTACGATTTTCAATAGGTACCGATAATTATTGATAGTGAAAATAAGCCATCTATAGTTCTCGATAGTGAGAACCATCGATAGTTCTCCACCACTAATTGACACGGTCCGATCAGTTTCTTCAGCACAGAGTATACTTCCCCCTCCCCCTCCCGCCCCTCCCTCCCCCAACCCTCCCCGAGGTATCATAGAATACGATAAAGCAACCTAATCGATGATCCGTTCGATCGGTCTCTGTTTACCCGTGGGCCGCCCTCGAAAGCCCTGATAAACAAAAGGAAGCTGTGCAAACCGGTCGGGACGTCCGAAAAGGAGGCGGAGGATAAGAAGAAGACGAACGAGGACGAAGAAGCAGCGTGCACCAGCAACGAGCTGGTAAGAACTAGTTTTGTCAAGGTCTGGTACAGAATTCGTGCTTCGAATAATATCAACCACCGCCGGCCCCGCGTCCACTATTTCATCATTCACCGCGCGAAACCCCCTCATGCCCGGCTCGATGAACCTTCTTCAAGCTCCATCTGGAGAAGAGCAAGAAAACGTCGGCGGTCCCGTCCTCCTCCAGCTCCTCCGCGTCCACGTCGTCGGACGAAGAGGCGGAGAACGACCGGGAGGATGGAAGCGGGCAAAAACGAGCCGAGAAAAGTGACGGAAGGAGGCCAATGGCGGAGGAAGAAAGGAAAGCCTGCGGCGGGATCGGCCACGAGCTTTTGCTGCCCCGCGCGACACAGGTATTCTCGCGTTTACCCCTATGCGCCGCGGCCGATCGTTTCTGCTATATAGTCGAAGCAGAAGCATTCATTTTACAATCGGATCCGTTTGTTTTTCCCAGGCTCCGGGGAGGAACACACCGCCGAGATTGATAGAGGAGATAACAGAGACGGAGGAGTACGTAGCTGGCGATGGTGAACGGAAGAGACTCGCCAAGGAGATTTTGGACGCCCGATGCAGCGGCGAGGATCCACCGGGTGGAAGTGACCCGACCGGGGAACTGGCCCATTACGAGAAACTCGTCCCGGACACGACCAACGAAACCGAAACTACACCTGGGTCTCGCTGGGTTGAGCAGAAGAACGATAGCGAATTGCCCATCGATACCGAATACGATCGCCGAGGCAAGAAACAGTTGGTCGTGACTCGCGACTTCCGACGATAAACCGCCCGTTTCTATTCGGCGCACAGCGCGGGAACGCGAGCTGACAGGATTTTTCCATTTTCAGAGGGCGATCGGAGGAAATCGTTGGTCAACTCCTCCGTTTCTTGCGACCTTTTGAAGTCGGACGGTAGCTCGAGAAGGATGGGAGCGGGGGTTGCGACGAACGTGGGCGAGGAAAGCTTGTGCAGGGATGTTTCGGATGATTATAGGAGAAGGGATGATCGATGCGTGATGAGCAGCAGGCTGAACAGCATTCGCGAGGATATGAAGCAGTTCTGCGCTGGCGTGGACAAGTTCGTCGAGGATAATAACATTGTTTTCAAGAACGGCGATGTTAAAGGGTTCTGGGGTGATAAACCGGAGGCGAGTCCTGGGGATGATGCGGGGGTGGAGAAAGAACATTCGATGTCCGGCGAGGAGGAGGAGAATTTTAAATGGTGGAGCACGAAGGAGAGGAAGCTGAAGATGAAGGAGATCATGATGAGAAGGGATGAAGAGTCGAAGGGGAGGATGGAGGAGAATGGGGAGATCGAGGGAGGAAATGCGAGAGAAATAGAAACCGTTGACGACACGTCGGAGAAAGTTTCGGAGCAAAACAGCACGCGGGAAGAGAAGACCGAGGGAGTCTACGACTTGTTAAACCTGAAGACGTGTTCCAAGCTTCTTCTGCAAGACGTGAAGACTTACCCCGAAGACGAAACTAATTCAATGCATTCCGCATCCACCAAGCCAGAAGAAGCAGAATCTTCCGCGGGCGTGTTTACTTCTCTGTTCAACGAGTTAGAGTGTAATAGTCGGAGGAACGCGAAGCTTGAGACGTCGAAGTCCCTCAGCTATCACGAGTTGTTAACCATAGAGGAGATTGAGGAGGCTGGGGAAGATTCGCCGGGACATCCCTCTGTCATCGAGGAACCCCCTTCGACCAGTGACTCCCCAAAATTGGAAAACACCGAGGAGAAGCATGAGTCAGTTCGAATAGAAATCGTGGAAGTGACTTCCGACGTCACGCCTGTCAATTCCACCGACGATGAATCCGATAGCGAATCTGTGGAGACTGTGATCAATCTTCAGGAGAAACCAGTGGCGATTCACGAGGAAGCAAGGCGTCCTGATCGGAAAGCAGAAGCTAATAATGAAACTACGAACGCGCAAGAAGAAAACAGGCCCGAGTGCTCCATCGGGACCGCGGAGAGTGTCCAGGTCCAAAAGTGTGATAAAGAAAACGAGAGTTCTGAGACTCAGACTTCCAGCACGGCGACAATGTCGTCGCCAGCTGGTAACTCGAGTCACTCCACGAAATCGTGTAAAAGGACTTGCGATTGCGAGTGCCTGGGCGTTGCCAGGAAGAAGTCCCACATGATCGAGGAAATTGAGCCTGAAAGGAGCGATACGAAGGGAATCAGGGAAGCGTCCGAAAGGTGCAGGAAGCATTTAATGAAAGAGGCGAAGAGGTTCGCGAAGAAGGAGTCGCCTCTGATCGACAGGTGTATAGAGAGCTTGATAAACAACCAAGGAACTGATGGGAATTGGAGGTCGAGCTGCAATCACGACGAGTTCTTCGCCTGCACAGCTTCGACTTTAAGCTCCGGCAAGCCTCCTCTCTTCGGAAGCTTGGCGAGCTCGACGAGACCGAGTTCGTCGCGGGAACGTCCAGGCGGAGGAGAAGAATCTGTTTCGAATGTCCAAGGTAAACATAGAATAAGCCTTTCCCTTCGAGCTTTGAGAACTTTTATTATTATTATTATTATTGAATTAACGGGGAACCCTTTAGAATACAAAAATATGAACAAAGTAATACAGTTGGCATAGCTTATAGTAAAAAGATATAAAGAAAAGTGAAATAAAAACAGAGAATGTAGAGAAGAAAAACACAAGAGAAACTTTGCTATGCTTTGAGTCGTTGATTTCGCTTCAGACGTCCAGTCGGTCGTGCAGCTCTTCGAGCAGTCCGAAGCTAGCGAGAAGTCTAACTCGTCGATGGGAAAGGTCGTGGATATGTTCGAACAGTTCTGCCATCAATTGGACCGAGCGAACGAGAACAAGAAGCTGCTGATCGAGCCGGACTTCATGAAGGGCGACCCAATAGCGGGGAAGAGGCGCGACGCTCTATCGTCAAGGGAGACGAAACAGTCGACGAAGAAACAAACGAGCCCGTTGATCGAGGTGATCGCAAAGAGTCCGGGAAACGTGGACGGTTCAGGGGAGCCTGAAGACCCGCCAGTCGACTCTGAGGACCCGACGATGGACGCTGCGTTGAGAGATAGGATACTGAAGAGCATAAACGCGCCGAAAAGCGAGGAGCAGATGGAGAGCGCTAAGAAATCGGCGGACAAGCTGAAGAAGTTCTCCAGGGAAGCCATGGCCGAAGGGAAATCGCTGTCCGACCGACCATCCACCACCTGCAATCAGCAACAGGTTAGTTTTTGGAAGCACGTCTTTAGAATTTCAATCTGTTCGCTTCTATTCGTTTTTTTATTATTGCGATTTCATTGATGTTTGCTTTTTAGCAATTCACTCACAGCAGACGATTCTTCATGGAGCTGATGAAGGAGGACTCTGCGCCGGAAGTGGAGGCTGTGGATAAGGGTGAACTGGAGGCGGGGGCTGAAAGTTTGGGTACACAAGTCTCGGAGGGTGGCGACGCGAAAGACAAAGAAGAGACCGTGGAGGCTCCTAACGCCGATGCGAAAATAGAAGGGATTGCGGAGGGCGTTATTGCCGATGGCGATGGAAGCCAAAGGGGTGGTTCAGACGCGGAAGCAGAGAATGTGGGGAAAGCGAGGAAAAGTTTGGAGATGCGGTTGGTTCAAGAGAACTGAACGAGAACTTGGTTGATTCGAGTATGTTTAAACCGACGACAGAGTTGGAGATCGTCGATTTCGCGTGTCTCTGTTAAAAACTGATTTCATTGCAGATAAGTATATCGTAGGTTACGTAAATAAGTTAAGACGCGTGGAGCTCTGTATTCCCTTTGCTACTATTGAAATAAACACGTTGTCATGTAACTTCTCGAGTGCGCGAGAAAGTTCGTCGTGAATTAAATTTCAAGCTCACAGCGTCAAGCTTCCTCCCACAGATCGTTCGTTCTCCGTAAGCTTCGCAGACTCTCGACGTTTCAAGATGGCATCAAACAGAAACGCGCACAGGAGGATTACCCCGAGATAAAAACGTCGCTTCTACTACGTACACTTTATTTTGTTCAATTTTTTTTGTTGCTGTTGTCCACACTCACATCAATTATATAATAATAATAACGATGATGGCGGATGATCCGGTGAATCGTAATTAATATGTAAGAATAATTAAACCGTAATCATGTACAATGGCGATCGGTTGCGTTGCGAAACGAAACAATAGTCTTCGACGTTCTTACACGTTTCCGTCGTTTGAACCGCGGGGAGGTCGGGACTCCGCGGCCGTCCCCGCGGCGAAAGCTTGGCAAAAAGCTCGTGACACTTTATTTACGTTTATATAGGATGACACCGGGGACGAAGGAGTGCTACCTTGCGCCCCATCGAGCTCGATCTTTCCCCTCTTCCCTCGCGTCCACCCCGATCTTCCACCGATTCATTGTTCTTCCTTTCCACCATCCGCTCGTCCACTCCCCTTTCCGCTCAATTCCATTCACGGTACACGCCGCGCGACGGCTCGCCTGCTCGTTCGTCCGCGTGCTCTTAAGAACTATGTATACCTTTACTGCTCTCTGGCACACCACAGGAAGTAAAGAAACGTACAGATACATTATTCTCCGCTGCCCTCTATAATCGTTACAGTAATAGATTTTATAAATACCCATTCTCTCCCTGGCACGCACACGCACACAACAGATTCATCCTCTCCATCTGGCATGGAAACAGTCAGAACGTCCACTCTCTCTGGCAGAACTCCGCGGTCGCAGCGGTTTCGCTTTCGTACGCGCACGCATTCGCTTGCTCCCTAATTGTAAGTTATTCTCTGGACCGTACTGGGCGTCGAGGAGCGTCGCGATCGACGGCGGGTGGATTCGAGGTACAGTAAATACTCGTTAGGAGCCCGACGAACGGGGCTGGCGGCGAGCTCCTAACGCGACTGGACACTATTCCGCGCCGCCACTGGCGCGAGTGAGAAAACCGAATGAGCGAGCGAGAGGAAACGGAAGAGCCTCTCGCTCGTTCCCGGGTTCCCCCGCTCTCGTCCGAAGGATTCTAAGAAATGGTGGGGATAGTCGCCGGGCTCCTAACGCGTAGTAGAAACGGGCTCTTAACGAGGGTTTACTGTATCTCGCCGCTGCCCCGGGTTAATCGATCCGCGTCGATCGAAGACTTTCCCCGGTCACCGCGAGTACCATCCCCTTCGCCCTCGCTTATTATCGTATTGTTATAGCGCGTCGTCGGCCACCGTTCTTAATTAATTAATCGATGCGCGACAGCCCTTACACAGTTACAGAGAGAGTACCTTAACGCCTACGCTTTGTTAGTATTAAAGAGTTCCGTGTTACACCTTCGTCGACTAGCTGAAAAAAAGTTTCGGCAAGTTTCGCCGCTCCGAGTTCCAACCCCCTTCGTCGGGGGCTAGTGGAGGGGGGAGTAGGTGGTGGTTTCAGGGAGGAGGGGAATCTTCGATTCCTCTCGCGAGCTGGAAGCTTGACGGCTACCTCGTGAAAAAATCGTGAGCGATCTCCCATCGCGAATCGCGCGCGGAACGGCGCGCGACGAAAAGAAGGGCGTTAAGCTTCGTGGGCAGCCGCGGGATCCCTTCGAATTTGCAATCACGCGAGGGAGTCTGGGTTTTGGGGCGAGTCGGAGGGAAAAGAACGAGGGTTTCCGGTGGGGACTCCTTGCGAAAGTTTCGAGCTCCGCTCTTCGTTCGAGCGCTTGTCAGTCTTCTTTGTTCTAGTCCGAGAAAAATAACGTCTCGTTGATTCTTCGCGTACTTCTTGTTCCCTATTTTGTAGACGAGCGTTCGGCGCGTGCGGCTCGCGCGTCGCTCCGCTTTTATTGTGCAACGATAATGCAAGCGGCTCGTGCACTTCCTCTCACGTCGCCCGACGCAAGTGCAACGAGCTTCTCACGGTCCCCGTGAATGTCGTCTTTGTATTACACTACGATCGTTTTATATCACGCTTTTTTTTTGGGTCCGTTGCTTTTTTCCGTTTTTTTTTTCTTCGGTATGCGTCTCTTCTTCAATGGAGGATTGTCTTCGCGCGTTGACACGCGTCCGCGTGCGCAAGGTTCAACGAAATCTCCCGGAAACGATGCGGCGAAACGCGTAATGCAATGTAAATGCGTCCCAATCGCGTTCATCGCGAAACGGTGGAAAAAAAAGGCCGAGCGTGGTGCAGGCAGGGGCGACTCCTCGCACAGAAATCTGTGCAAGGAATTTGTGTCACATTTCAGCGAGGAATCGGCCCCGTTGCGGTCGCCTACGAACCCGCGACCCGGCTTGAAATCAATGGGGAATATTCGAAACAGTGTCGTTTCTTGAGAAACTTCTCACAGGATCCGTAATGCAGCTCAGACTTAAAAAAATCCAGGTTCAAAGGGTAGTAAAAGCTTGCGTATGACGCCTAGTGCGTTTTAAGACGAGGTACTCAAGAAGGGATGAAAATGAAGGGTGTAGAAAATCGATGGTTAATGGTACCGAATGTGACAAGCTAAAAAAAGAAGTCGGCATGATTGCAAATTCGATGACTGGGGAAATTAAAGCTACGCCGTGCTACGCGTACAACCTGCGACGTGTTTAAGTGTCTCCTCTTCGCGGACGAAATTCACGGATTAAAAAAACTTCGAAGGAACGTTCGCTCTCGTCGAATGCCGCGATCATCTGGTCGTTGCGAGACGACGTGCAGAGGCAGATTTCGCGGGGCGCGTGAAACGTTTCGAGAGAAAGGAACGCGTCGACGGTCTCGATGAAACGGAAAGGACGTTCCTGTCCGCGAAACGTCGGGATCGTGAAAAGGAGTCGCGCGTTTCAGCGCGAATCAGTGATCGCTTGGCAGCGACGTGGGCTCGAAGAATATTGTGCTGTGAAGATTCGCGCGCCCTACTTCATCGGACCTTCCCTTCCCTTTCGAGGATCTTTCGAAGACAGACGTCGAAGGAAATCGTTGCACAAAGTGCTTTCAACACTCGCACGAGGACGATCATCGTGGAAAAACGTTATCCGGTGAACAGCGTTAAAATCTTAAGATAAACAATGTGTGACTATATTCGCAACAGTATCGATAGAAATGGATCTGTCTATAGTCTGGACAAAATCTATTGGTTCCTCGAGGCCAGCGAGACGTCTGATCCTCTCCACTTCATCCCTTGATTCATTCAAGGCTCTTTTTTATAATAATAATACCGTCAAGGACCCAGTTCCTGATCAGTACCCAATTCCTGATCAGTTTAATATATAAATACCAAATAATAAGTTTATCACGATACAAATTTATTCCAAAAAATTATTAAATAATTATCAAGTATTTTTAAATTTATCCGCAAACATTTGATAGCTCATATTAAAATGTTTTAGGTTGATCAGAAACTGCTCCCTTTGCATCTTAAGTGATCAGGAACTGGGTCCTTGACGGTACGTCTTTATTATATCATCAGATTGTATTAGATTAATAGACAGTTAGTTGTTATCTTCTTTCTTTTTGTTTGTGGTGTAATGGGCGAGATTCAGCGAAATGCAGTTTTAAAATTCCTTTCCCCCATCCACCGCGTTCCAGACACAGAAAGCATGAACCCGCAGAGGAACGCACCCTCGAGGAGGCAATTGGTTTTGTTCAGACAGTAATAGGGTGCATAACACGCGCATTAACTCGTCGCTATTTCACCACCGCCTTCAAATTTAATATCCCGCGCGTGATTAATTAATCACGAACATCAAATTCGTCGATCAGGCGTGATAATTATTCTAACTGGAAATTCCAAGACTCCTCTTCCCTGTGACGGCCGAGAAATCGTCGCTGCGACGCTCGATCTCTCGAGCGTTTTGCGCGCGCGGAATTCGCTTCCCTCTTTAAGAACGCAGCGCGTACGCGTGTGCGTTTATTCGCGACGAACCGAGGCGTGTTTGGAACACTCTAGCAAGGAGGGTGGAAAAAGGGGGAACGTAAAGAAGATCAGAGCGATCTCGAGCGACCTTTCTCCCGAATGAAAAATCTGCTCGCGATTCTCCTGGTTACGGCGATGCCTACGTGTTCGCGAGACACATTCGTCGATCGATATCCTTGATTCAGGATCCTCGAATACACTCCCGCTGCCTCCGACTGCTCCATCTTCGAGGAATTGTCTGTTCGATGCCTCCTCCTCTTCCACTTTCTTCGCCCCCGAGATGGTCTCCTCTCCATCCTTAGTTCTTATTAAATTCACGCTTCTCTGCCGCGGTGCGTCCTCCGAGCGGTAACGACGAGGGGGCGGGCGACCCACGGGGCTCGAAACGCGTCGCAAGGACAAAGAATCCCCGTCGTGCCCTTGGAGATATCTGCGCCCTTCGACGGGAGAACGCGGGCTACGCGATCTACGGTACAGGAGGGCGATAAAAACGCGGGAGGGTTGCCGGCGTCTGTTGCCGCGCCAGAGCAACGGTCCACGAAGGATGATTACTCGAAACGAGCTACAGTCTAACCGTCGATAACAATTTATCGTTATTATTGTTGTCATGTATACATATATGCTTTTATATATAAAAAAGTGATGAAATTCTCGTAACTATCTATCGTTTAAACGGCGAAGGCGCGTCCGTCCTTCGCGTTTTGTCTGTTGTCGGTTTGCGGGCGGGGGAGTTTCGCGGGTTCCTCGCCCTTCGGTTAACATCCTCCTCCGGTTCCACGACTCTACGTCGTCGCTCCTGTCACGTTCGTTATTCAATTGTCCCATTATGTATAATAACACACGTACTATATGTATATTGTGTATATCGTATGTTAATAGTTGCTCGTTACTCGAAAGAGGCAGTATTCCTGATGGCTCCTCGCCGTCCATCGTAAAAGGAGTTACCAAAATTAGTGCGTCTCGCCGTGTGCCGTTCTTCGTCCCCTTAGCGGCCCGTCGATCTCCGCGTTGAAATAGGACCCAAGAAAGAGAGAGAGAGAGACCGTCCCTCTCTCCGCGACCGATCGAACGGAGGGGAAAAGTATCGAGAAACCGTCGGCCGGCCGGTGAGAATCGGTAAAAAAATAACGAAAACGCCACGTGTAGTGTGCCTTTGTTTTTCCAAGTACTTTTTATTCACCTTATACTCGTACGATTTCCAAACGAAAGAGAAGAAGAAAAAAAAATACGCCGAATATCCCTTCTCTCTTGCTTTCTCGCCGTCGTCTCTCTTGCCGATGCGTCGCAATCGATTCGGTAATGCCGTGTTTCGAGAAAGGGAAACAGCTCGCGGTTTCTTGCCCCTCGACGGGGCGAATGCTCGAAAACGAAAGGGAAAAGAACAGAGGAGATGAAAATTCGAGAGAGAAAAAAAGGATAAAGAAACAAAAGTTTGCTGTTCCGTGTGTCCTTCTTCCCTTTTCCCATTTTGCTTGCCATTCTCTCTCGCGCGCCTTACTATGACTAGAGACTTAACGAATCGTTAATTTCACTTTTGCGTTTACTACTTCGTCGACGGTATATGTATATATATATATTTTTTTTAATATTCGTACAAAGAATAAGAAACCATATTGCTTCGGTGGCTTCGAAATACAAAAACGGGAAGCCTCCTATCGAGAGGCCACAGAATCGCGGAATTACAAAAAGCACAGATCTGTTTCCATATATATATATATATCTTTTTTCTCTCTCTTTTCTCTAAGCATCCTTCTTCCTTCGTCTTTGAACACTGTTTCGATTGCACCGTGGAAAAAGAGAGGGATGAAGCGCGCGGCTGTTTTGTTGTTTAAAAAAAAAAAATCGAAGGAAGAAGGCTCCGAAGGTGTGGATTTGCTGGCGCGGTGAAAAAATCGTTCTTCTTTCCATTTCTGCCTAATTGGTCGCTGGAAGATACGAGGGCGTGTTTGTGACGATAAGCGAGATTAGTTCGAAAAAGAGTTATTTATCAAAAAACCGATTATAAACGACGTTGCCGTTCGAGAATGTGTTCTCCCGTCTTCTCGTTCGCCGCGACGTAGAATTAACAGCTTCGGAAACTCCTCAGAGATTCCTTGGCTGTCCCCTTAACAGTCCTCTCGGCCAGATTACGCGCTCGTTCGTTTAGGGAGAGCGACTGTTGCTTGTCGCGTTCCGGAAGCCACGCTTCTACTTTCCTCACCGACCAGCCCTCCCAACATACCCGAGATCAATAAATTAAATCCGCATCGGGCTGCTCGGGGCGAAACGAACAGTAACAACGGAGGTTTCCGCGATTAAAGGGGGCAAAGCGATGCGAACAGAATGCGACGAGGCCAGTGCGGCGGGGGAGAAAGAAAGCAGAAGAGGGGGGAAGAAGAACGCTGTCGGAAAACTAAAGAGGACTTCGGTGAAGAAGACAATATGGCAGCGTGGTCGCCGGAAAGCGATGTTGGACCGTAATCCTGCGGTACTGAACAAGTGGATCCACCGTTATCTCCTTAGATACTTATATATTAAATATTAATAATTATAAATTACAATCATCATTAATAGTAATATTAAACATTATCATTAATATTATTACTTTAAATGCATACACAGTTTAAACACCTATTTCATTTTTTTTTCCGACGAAAAAGAGGACAGATTCAATGAGGCGAATAGTGGAGTGTAGGGGCAATGATAGGAACCAGAAAGTGAGGGGTGGCGTAGATGAGATGGATCGAGGAGGGGGTGGGCGTGGGATACGTAAAAAACACGATTCGAACACGAAACAGTCGGTGTTGAGAAATAAAAATCCCGGGAGATGTGGGAGAAGCTGAGGAGACAGAAATGATGTGGGGGGCGAAAGAACGACGGAAGATGAGAGAGAGAGTTTGGTCTCGCGGTCCGGTTAGCTTCGATCCGTGATTCTTTGGGTCCTATTTCAAAGGAACTTCTAGGACGATACATATATATACGCGTTTGTGTGTTTGTGTATATATATATATATCTTTCGTCGAGAACACGTGCGTCCCTTCCTCGCGCGTCCGAGGGCTTCTTCAGTGCTGGACCGACATACACTAGAGAAAAGGTGTGCGCGGGACTCTGCTTTGGCGAGAGTTAGGAGGAACTCTTCTCGGTCTCGCTGCTTCTATCTAGAGGAATCGGGGAGTAGAGGCTACAAACTAAACGATTACACGTTACATTAAATATTCCCGTCACTTCGTACTTTTATGCTGGTCCCCCGCGTGCGTGCGTAGACCCGCGGCGAGGCGAAATACACAGAATTTACCGTTTATCCATTTCCCCTCTATTTCTCTCAATTTCCTTCCCTCGGCTCGCTATTCTCTATTTCCTTGCCTTTCCTCTCTCAACGATGTCGTTTCACGATCCGAATTTCCGACGGAAGCTGCGTAACGATCGGCCGAAGGAACAGCTCAGGTGTATCGCGTCGCCGTTTATTACTCTTTCTTTCCTCTCGCCCCTTTGTTCCGATCGTATGGGCCGCGGCCTCGAGGCCTTTCGATAATTCCAGCCCACCCGAGAACTCGCTCACTCTCCGACAATCTCATGTTTGACCAGAACGAACATTTACTCAACTTCTCGAGACACAAGAACGTGTAAGAGGTGTTCTATGTAGCGGAGGTCTATACAAAATAAATAACGATACATCTATGTATATATATATATAAAAAAGGGCTAATCGAAAATTCTTAATGCAATCACGGCGGTTATCAGTCACGAGCGAACGATCTTCCCCAATCCCCCCTCCCTCCCTCCCCTGTTTGACTGAACCGCCCGGTAAGAGGATAAAATTTACCGAAAGAAAAAAAGAGAAGTGAACCGATCAGAAGAATCGAATATTCAAAGAAATATGTATATAAACAAAAAAAAAAAGAAACGGAAGAAATTAACACGATCAGAGATACAAGTGACTTATACGTTGGGGGCTGATGGATGACCCGTCGGTTGTGCTCGATGGCGGACGCCTCCCTTTTGTTCTTACGCGTGCTCCGCGTTCGTGTGCAAATGTATTTTATGTAATTCTCTATGTACGTATTAATACACGTGCGTACGGTGTGCGTGTAGGTTTGAATGCAATATGCGAGATTATCGTAACCTTGGCTGCTCGTCGACATTACGTATTACATATACATGTATATATAGCTTCCACGATCGTGCGTTGCTTCCCGTGGCCGGGGCTCCGTGTTCGTTCGATCATTCTCCCCGCTCTTTCGCCGCGTCTCGCCCATGGCTGTTGCGTGCCTTCGGTGACATGCCGATGAAGAACAAAAAGAAAAGAGCACGACCGTTAATGTGAACCGCCGTCAGCAGCCGGCCGCGGGTTCGTTGGCGGCTACACCGGCAGTGGAACGCTCCTGGAGAGCCTTGCTCGTTCGGAATTAAAGCACCTACGACGACCGACACGCGAGAGCCCCCGCGATGGAGCGGCGGCGGCGGCGGTACCGGGGTCTCGCGCGATCGATTTCCTGGCTGCCAGCCATCGAGGTGGGAAGATCTCCGCGGAGAAGCTGTTCGGGAGTGGTGCGCGACACGCGGGCACGCGCCCTTCGGAGGCTCGCCCGAGCGTGCCCTCCTCGAGAGAGCACGGAGGAGAGAGAAAAAAAAGGGAAGTGCGCGCACACGGCACCGGAGAGCTTTGGCGGCCGAAGGGCCTTGGTGCTCCTCTCCGTTCTGCCGTTTTTTCCCTTCCTTCCCGCCCCCACGCTTCGACCTCGACCGATCCCTGTTTTTTTTCTTTCTGCACGTTCGAGAGTCGAACGGACGATACGTACGTGTCGTGTATCATACTAGAAGCGCTGGTATTCGCGTGTGATTTTATCGCCGACCTTGCCGCGTCGCCAGGTCATATCGACGACTCGCCTCCGGTAGTCTTTTTTACCACCACAACCCAAAACGTTCTTAAATTCACTGCTGTTGCCGCTGCTCTTGCTCTTGCCGCCGCCGCCGCTGCTGCTGCTGCTGCTGTTGATGATGTTCTCGTCTAACGGTTGCCCAAACTTTCTGATCAACGTCAACTCCGGTGAACCTGGCGAGTAGTTCGCCTCCATCGAGGGTACGGACACGCCGGCATCGGTGGTCAAGTGGTGGTACTTGATGCTTATACTGTACGCTGGTTGGCTGCAGTTGGTTCTTTGGAGGAACGTCTTGGGGTGGACCCCAAGTTAGTTCCAAATACGCAGGAACGAGTCCCAGGAGCCTGTCGCTACCGCCATGCCGTCCTCCGTCACGCCCAAGCAGGACACGCGATTATCGTGGCCGGCAAGGATCCCTGGAAAATAAATGTCGAACACCTCGAGAACGCCCGTATTTCACACCCTTGCACTAGACCTTGGGGAAAGCATGCCTGGAACTCAAGGTGACGCGGGCGAATTAGCAGAAATGTAGGAGGATGGTTAAAACGGGTTTGAATTTATAATAATAATAATAATAATTTTCAAGCGAAAGGATCACGTGCAGATTTCAAAGAAGCGGAGAAAGTAGAGTAAGAACATCCTCGAACAGTGCGGTTTTAAGACTAAAACAAGGCCGACGGCAGTGTGCATAGAGATGCAGAGGGGATCGGAAAGCAGAGAGAAGGGCTTGGTGGAGAATTTCTCTTCTCTCCTGAGAATAGGGGTGGCTAAGCAAGGCGACAACGCACCAGCTCGCTCGGCCTTCATGGAATCCCAGACGTTGCAGTTGAAGTCGTCGTAGCCGGCCAGCAGTAATCTGCCGCTCTTGCTGAACGCCACGCTCGTGATGCCGCAGATAATATTGTCGTGGCTGTACATCGCCAGCTCCTGGTCCGCCCTGATGTCGAAGAGTCTGCAAGTCGCGTCGTCCGAGCCCGTCGCGAAAGCGAATCCATTCGGGAAGAACTGTGCATGACGAAAACGAGAACCATTTCATATACTGCGCTCTGTCAAAAACCTCGCGCATTCCCTGCACGACACAAGCGTTCCTCCAGATAATGGCCAACTCGTAATTCGATTGAGAACCATTTAAATTCAAACAAAGTTAAAAAAACCACGTCTAATCTGAAATATACTCTCATCCATCCAAATTCTAGGGTTTAAAAAGTGCTCCTCCAAGTTACTACCTGAGAGGTAACCTTCACACAACTCAAGTTGCAGCTACTAAAGGCGTCTAAATTGCAAATTCCTTCCCTGTAATACAATACCCTGACCTTTATCAATAGCGCAGCTTCATCAGAAGCTTCAAGACACTCTGATAAACGCACAAGCCTTACACAGTCGACCATTGATCTCGAATCCTAATTGATTAGTCGGACAATCAGAACACTGTATTGATATCTCAAGCACAGAGCTCTGAAATGGCAACTAGAATCCCCGTTGATATTATCAGGGTGGCCGATTAGCTGGCTGCAATAATCATTAGAGAATTCAAAGGACACGTTGTGCACCTGGAAGCCTCTAATGGCAGAAGTGTCCGTCAGTGAGAACTAAGAAGCAAACGAGTTCTTACCGTGACGGCGTTTATGTCACTTTCGTGGCCCGGGAAGGTCTGCTTGCAGGATCCCTCGCGGATGTCCCAGAGTTTCGCGCTCGCGTCACAGGCACCGGATACGAAGGTGCGCATGTCTGGCGACAAGGATAAGGACATCACGTCGCCTGTGTGCCCGATGAAGGATGTGCACTGCTGGCCAGTTTCTATGTCCCACAGGGCACTGGTCGGGAAAGAAACAGCACCACATTGCGACGTCACTCGTACATACATACTCTTTATACACAGACGATATAGTTACCGGCAGGGAGTGGCGAACACCAGGAGGAATCAAGGGACAGGATGGGAACTTGGGGTGCAGTTTTATTATATACACATTCACATTAGGCTTCGTTACTGTGTGTACAGGGTACCTGAGCCGAAGGGAATCATTCTCACTGCTTTCGGTTTCTATTGGAGAGTAATTGGATATAGAACTGTGCAGCGGAGCCTCCACTATCTGAAACGGGGACGTCACCTTTCTTATTAGGATAGTTCTGCGTAACTTTTGGTACAGTCGTGACTTCGGAGAGTTCGCGCGAATCCAATGCGGATAATGGAGGCTCCACCATGGCAGCTTCGTTCGACGGAGACTTATCGTATAGTGCCTCTCCGAGATATAGGGACTTAGGTGTGAAGTCCCTCGGCGGGGTCTTACCCGACGCCCTGCTGGGTACTGGCCGCTAAACGTGCCCCCCTACTACCTTTTGCAGGACTGTATTTAGAGAAGACCAGGACAAAATCGGGGCCCTAAGGCCCTAAAGTCTGGTCTTCTCTAAATACAGTCCTGCAAGAGGTAGTAGGGCGGCACGTTTAGCGGCCAGTACCTTTTGCAGGACTGTATTTAGAGAAGACCAGGACAAAATCGGGGCCCTAAGGCCCTAAGGTCTCTAAATACAGTCCTGCAAAAGGTACTGGCCGCTAAACATGACCCCTACTACCTTTTGCAGGACTGTATTTAGAGAAGACCAGGACAAAATCGGGGGCCTAAGGCCCTAAAGTCTGGTCTTCTCTAAATACAGTCCTGCAAGAGGTAGTAGGGCGGCACGTTTAGCGGCCAGTACCTTTTGCAGGACTGTATTTAGAGAAGACCAGGACAAAATCGGGGCCCTAAGGCCCTAAAGTCTGGTCTTCTCTAAACACAGTCCTGCAAGAGGACGTGGGGGAGCACGTTTAGCGGCCAGTACCCAGCAGGGTGTCGGGTAAGACCCCGCTGAGGGACTTCGCACCTAAGTCCCAATATCTCGGAGAGGCACTACAGCTAGGATGGAAATGGAGTGCTCCTTACCAAGTCATGTCACCGGAACTGGTGACGATCTGGTTGTCGTTATAGAATCGACAGCACGACAGGTATCCAGTGTGGCCTGGGAGCTCTCTGCTGACTCTCACGTTCCCTTCCCTGGTCTTAAGGCTATAGATGGAGCAAATGTTATCCAGCCCACCGCAGGCCACGTAACTGCCTGACGGCGCGTACGCACAGGTCATCACCCACGAGGAGCGCAACGGGATCGCGTGAACTTTGTTGGTGGTGTAACTGTCCCACACGATCAGTTTGCCGTCCTGCGACGCCGACACTAGGTTCCTGTTGGCCAAACGGAACAAGAGGTTCATAATTTCCTTCCACGCCGGGGACGGTTATCGGGGACCCGCGCGACCGGCTACCTTGAGTCACTGCCCCAGTGCATCGCGTAAATCTTGGCTAAGTGACCGCGGAGGGTGCGTCTCGTGCGCATCTGTATCCGACCGATGGGTTCCATGCCCGACGTGGCCTGGACCAGCGTCGTGTCGCACGCTGCTTTCCTGGCATCCTGGAAAACACAGAATCAGAAAAGCATTCGATGAAGGACACTTGCGAACATCTGCCTCCAAATTTCTCAACCTCTTCTATAAATCGTTAAATTAAAAAAATCCCAGAGTATTTCAAAGATCAATACTTTCGCATCAGCCCCTCCACCGAAGTATCATTTTCGAATTGTTCATCCACCCCGGTCGATCGATGCGCTTCGCGTGAAAAATTCGTTGGAGCCGCGCGTGCACGAGCTTGGAAACGTCGGATGCCGTGGTCGAGCGAAATAAAGGAAACGCCGAGGATTCCATAACTTACAGGGGCCTAAAAGAGGAACTCCGCGATCTGCAAATCCGATTGTCGAGGGTTGGTGAGCTCTCAAGGATTGACCTTTCGAAAGCAACCCCGGACGGTTCGTTCGCATTCTCAAAGGATGCATTTGTAATCCGAGGAAAAAAATGATAAACGGAGTAATTAACGTCTGCGGAGAGGCACTTGCGAACTCTCCGGTGCTCGCACCCGAGCACCTCGAATTTTAGGGTCGAACGCGGAGGGAGGGCGGCGAATTAAAAAATTTCCCGTCCCATTATCGCGCGGCTATCGTGGGCACACGGCGATGCGTCTAATTTCACGCACGCTGGAAGAAGGGAGGAAGACAGAAACACGCGGATAGAAGGAACAAGACAGAAAGCCAGAGAGAGAGAGAGAGCGAGAGAGGGACGGTGGCGTATTGATCAGAGAGAAGCGACGGTTATGCCGCGCCCTACCACCACCACACACACCACACTTCTACCACCTCTGGCTTCCACCGTTCCTCCACCATGTACAGAAGGAACACTGCCCATTACCCTCGACGAGGATTTTCCAACAAACAGTCACGTCTAATTCCCTCTGCCTTCTGATTCCATCCAGCGATCAGCAGCGATTAATAACCAGAACGAGTAGATCGATAAAACGAATTTGATCGAAAATCCGTGGAATTTAGGGTCATAAGGGTTTTATTCAGCGTTACAAGGGTGAGAAAGTTAGTGTGCGAAGCACACTTTGGTGGCTCGATTCTACGGCCTCGGTGGGCGGCAGAATTTTAAGGAGATTCGAAGGAGATAGCGCGGCCGATCTCGTGATACTATTTATAGCGAGGCTTCTAGCGCGATATCGAATATTGATTGATGAATGAAACGAACATTCGTTGTGTTAAGGAGGCTTTACGGGAAGGATTTTTCGGTGTAATGTTTCCGTACTTGTCTCAAACTCCTGCTTCATACTTTTGGGGTCGAGCGCGAGAAAAAGAAAAAAAAAAAGAAAAAAAATCGCTGACTCGTTAGGGGGTAGAATAGGGCGCGTTTGTTTAATGCCAAGTGCACTTCGAGCCGAAGCACGGCCTGCGTGCTTGTTTCTTTTAAGACAATGCGCACCCGCTGTTGCACGTAGAACTGTTGCTTTGTCCTCGATGCTTGCAGAGATCGTGGGCCAACGAGAGCGCGCGATGGTGTCTCGGCGTTCTAGCGACGACCTGGTCTGCCCAGCCGAGGATATACCGGCGATATTGCTGGGCAAATCTATGGGGATCCAGGATCGCGCGAAATGGTGGACTAACATCGACCGAGTCAACGCCCACTGCTATCGGAAGACGCTATCGTTTACGGTTTAGAGATAATTCGTTAACAGGAAACTCTACCGATATGATATTCCGCGTGGGTTGATGAAACGCGGGCGAGTCACGCTCGACGCAATTTATACTGCGTTTCTGAAACATTCGTTCACTCTAAATACTTCAGTAGAGAATTGCCTAATCGAGTGATTTCATTGAACAGTAAAGAGACTATTTTTGAGAATTCGTTGTGCTAATTTAAGTATTCTGAGTGAATCATGGAATTCTGAAAAGATCGACACAATTTCTGAGGCTTCTGTATTATAGAAATATAAACCGAGGTAACGTCTGTGTAGAATTGATTGAAATATTTGGCGAGTGGGTCGATTTTTGCTATGATTAACTTTGAAATATGAATTACTTTATTAGCCGGATTTATTGCGGCATTACTGAAAGAAAATATCCCACATCGCTCTATAAAGGCCTCGCGGTTACTCTTATTGTCTATGCCATCTGTAAATATTCAGATTACTCAAAGAAAAAGAAGAAACCTGAATATTTACAGATGGCATAATAGACAATAAGAGTAACCGCAAGGCCTTTATAGAGCGATGTGGGAGATTTTCTTTAAGTAATGCCGCAATAAATCAGGCTAATAAAGTAATTCATATTTCAAAGTTAATCATATAATCTTCTTTTTCTTTGAGTAATAAAGAGGATCAATAATAATAATAATTATTATTAATTTCTTCTTATTATTCCTAATGCCGCAATAAATCTGGCCAATAAAGTAATTCATATTTCAAAGTTAATCATATAATCTTCTTTTTCTTTGAGTAATAAAGAGGATCAATAATAATAATAATTATTATTAATTTCTTCTTATTATTCCTAATGCCGCAATAAATCAGGCCAATAAAGTAATTCATATTTCAAAGTTAATCATATAATCTTCTTTTTCTTTGAGTAATAAAGAGGATAAATAATAATAATACTAATATATTCTATAAATAATACTTGTGAATGTTGAACCCACGTAACCCCTAAATTCCTGGAACCCCGATTTCCAAACCACCCCATACACGACCAGTGTCAGCACGCGTTTCACCAAATGTACTAAAATTCCCATTCTTCAACGTCGCTACGCACCCAGAAACGAATGTTGTAAATGGAACTTACTCGAATGGCATTCTTCAGCGCGTCCGCCTCCTGGCGAAGGGTTTCCAGCTCGCTCATGGTGCCTGCCTAGCTGATACGCCGATCGCGCGAGCACCCGTCGAGGGTGGATACGGGTGCCTGGTGGTGCGTAGGGGCGACGGGGAGGTGATGCAGCCTCTGGCGAATCTTAGAACGTTCGAGGGACGAGGTCGGTCCTGTCGAGGGTAGTGGTCGGGGCCCAGTGTCACGCCGTCGACGCTTCTTCCGGTGGCCAACGGGGCTCCTCGAGCTTTCCACCACCGGGAACAGGAAGAAGAGGAAGAAGAACGAGAAGAAGAAGATCGAGTCTCCTCCTCCAGAAGGTTCCGCCGGCCTCTCCCAGCCCTTCTCTCTGATCTGCTGTTGTCACGGCTTCCGTTTCCGCCGTTACCACCGGAACCAGAGCCAGGCCACCGCTGACTCTCCCGCCCCTCGCGCCAGCTTCGACAGCTCCTAGCGAGACCGTTGCCACCCCTGCAACAAATTAACAAATCACATTTCTTTCGGGCTGTACAGTTTGGTTACTTAATTACCGTAGTAAAATGAATCTCGTGTGGCAGATTGTGGAGTGATTTAAAATTCAAGTTAATTAAATCGAGAGGGTGTTTGTTCGCTGGGACCTGGGAACGAGTTCAGTCGGGTTTTAATTACGACGCCGAGTTATGGGGACACGTATGGAATTGTGGGTGAAAGATCTGCTTCGAGTCGCGCTGGTAAAGGTCGAGGGTTTAAATCGGAAGAAACTTTCCAGTTGGGGACCTATGGGATACACCGCGACGGAATTATGATTTATGCAAGAGGTTTACAGTATTAGAGACTTTGATTGGCACGAATGGCTATTTCTAATTCAAGTCGTTTACTTTGGAAATTATTTTTCAATAATCCCTGGTGGATCGTTAATTAAAGCTCTTCACCTTATTTAACGATCCCCTAGAGGTTTAATTAATACTTCCATCAGAAGTGCGTTTGGAGGTAAGATGAGGATAAGAAAAGGAGCCAATAAACTTATCAACTCGGTGCACGTGTCACACCAGCCGCAGTGCACTGTTACGTTCATATATTGTTCTATTTTCATCCGACTGGACACATTGGTGTCACGGACAGTGTATTTTTTTTTTTGTTTTCGCATTATAGCCGAGCGTCATTAATCTTCCACCGTTCAGTCGCCGCGAAAATCGACTCCCTAAATACAATTCTCTAGCCTTGGCTGACTCCAACGGACGGAAGACGTTGCTCGAAACACTCGAGACGCCTACACCTGAACACCCCAGTGTTCTACCCAATGTCCAGAAAACTTTACCGCACCAAAGTCACGATCCATCTTCGGTATCGAGCTTTATTTCTCATTGCTACCCGAGTGGCCCACGGGAACGTCGCAAATACGTGGCCGATCGTTTCCCTACACGTTGGATTTTCCAGCTCACATCGGAATTCGGTGGCGAGGAGCGTCCTTCACCTCCAAAAGGTCTCACAACCCGGGGAATCCGAGGGTTGTCGATCTGACGGAAGATGTTCTCATTTGCCGGAACCGACAAGATCACTCGGCGCATGAGCGACCACGAAACCGAGTACGATACCGGGTGTCTCGACAGAAACGGTCGCCTGAGCAACGGAAAAACTGATACCACCCCGTAACTTCCCGAGCCACTTGCAGTCGCCACCCATGAAATTTCTCCGACCACGATGCATTAACCGCGCCACCCCTCAGCCAAAAACACTTTCTACCCGCGAAGACATTCACCTCTGATACTACCGTGCCGATAACACTACGCAGAACCACTCCGCTTCTTCAGCCCTCTGTCTAGTAGCTGAATGAACCACAGGCGACACTCGAATGGCGAGGCGAAAAGTGTTCCCAAGTCACTCGCTACGTCCTACAGCGTCCTCGAGGCGCAAGTGGCCGAGAACCGCACGGAACGAACCCGCGGCTCTTTTCATCCCTCCGTGCAAACCCCCACGACCATTCGCTTCCCCGGCAGGTTAACCGCCGCGACACAACTTGCCCCCGGCACCGCGGTACGAGCTCGCGCGACACTAGCGAGGGAATCCGTGGAAGCAGGGGAGGATCGAAGGTGGATAGGCGTCCGCCACTTACGCGCTCCGTCCGTCTTTCACTCTTGTCAGAGCGTCATGGATCTCGATGGAACATAACCTCCCTGCGCGGATGCTCGTCGAACCTCTAAGTGGCGGTGCTCCAGCGCCAGGTGGTTTCTCGTACGGGATCCGTGCGGCCTGTGCGCGCTCCCAGGTGGAAATCGCGAAGGAGCAGCGCTCTAGCAGGGAAGAGGCGCGGGCACGCACACGCAGGACCGGCGAAACGCGGCCATCGGCGAGCGTTCTCTCTTCATGCCGCGTTCACAGAGAACCGTCGAAGCAAAGAATCGATGAACAGTCGGTGGTGGCTCGCCCCACTCGTGTCCGTCACTCTCTCTCTCTCTTTCTCTCTCTCGCACCCCTGCGCCCTCACTCTCTGACGCTCGTGCTTACTACCCCCTGCCGGCGGTGCTGCCACCCCTTCTCTCTCTCTTTCTTTCCCTTCGTCTGTTGCTCGCTACTAGGGTGTACACACGCGACCGAGTCCACGGCGTCGCCGTAATTTCGCCAACTACTACTTCACCCCCTCCCCGGACCCCGAGGGCGGCAAGGGGTGAGCCCGTGGAGCGGTACGGTGATAAAGTCAGGGAGGAGGCGGAATAGGTGAGCTCGAAAGTGGACACGAGCTCCGACACGGTCTCCAACCACACCCAGGACGTGGTTTGCGAGAGAACACCGCCTGGGCGGATGAAACGAGGAGGGACGAGGCGACGCTGGCGCCGCGGCGCCCGCGTACCGGCTCGCTACCGGCGTCGGCGGGACGCCATTGTCGAGAGTGACAGGTTGCCGTGGATAGTACCTGGGTGGTACGGTGGTCCTCTCCGTCTCGATACTTCCACGGAGAAGCTATGCGTGTAAGCCTGAAGGGATGATTTGCTTGGAAAGGCTTCGGGGTTTCCTTTCGGCTGCTCTGATATCTGCAGTTCAGCGTACATTCGTCAACGTCCTTTCAATGTATCTTCACTCTCGCGACGATTGACTCCGGGGTAGAAATTGGTTTTACTTGAATTTCGAATGGATTCAATTGCACTCCTCAAGATCATCAGTTTTAAGGGGCTGTATGGGAATTTCGGGGTCAAAAAATCGATTCTTTTTGATACCCACAAGTTTTGGAAATACTTTGAAAAAGATTTCAATGAAAAATTCGGAAGATTGCGAGAGTTACAGCGTAAAAAGTAATGTAAAATTATGTTTGTCAAGACGGTGAACATCGTAATTCGAAAACGGATCGATATTTTTTGTTGAAATTTTATGTGAACACTCTTCTCCACGATATGGAACTCAATCAATAAGATCGCATAATTTTAACAACACTTAAGACAACATTTATCACAGGAATACTTCAGTAAAATCCTTCGAAGTTGATATTTGTTGTATAACTCCCTGAATTTTTATTAAAATTTTTCGACCGAGTTCCACATTGTGGAGAAGAGTGTTTTGTAGGTTTAGTTAAAATTTCAACTAAAAATATTAATCCGTTCTCGACTTACGATGTTCGCCGTTTTAACGAGTGCATTACGCAGCGCCCACTTTGACGCGTTGTAATTCCTTTAATTTCTAATATTTTTCAGGTTTCCTGGTCTTAAAATGCGTGTTATATCCACAATAAAGTATTGTAAAACGTGCAAATGGTATGAATGATTAGTCGTCCTTCAATCCGACCCAAAAGGAACCGTCCATTCTAGCTGTCTAATGACTGTGTACCCGCTTAAAGATAGAATTTCGAAAAATATAACTGCATTACATACGTGAGTACCCCTTAGTACTAACCAGTTACGAGTATATCCACCCTTTTATCGATCAACATGTACCGCCAAATAGGCTGGCTTTGATAAAAAAAAGCTGGATTTTAACCGGTTAACTGGCACGATCTTTTTCATTATTCGGGCCCAAACTGGTACCATCGAAAAATTAAGCGAATCACACAAAATTTGGAATACAGGAGTTTTTTTGAGTCGCTGAACCGATTCCGGGGATAATTTTTTTCATCTGACACCCCAACCCCTAAAAAAATAGAATTTAGGGGTGAGTTTGTCAATTGGCGGAAATTTTGGTTCGCCATTTTGAGTCTGCTATATTGAAATTTAAAATTCCAATGCTAAATTCAGATTCAGCGACCCCTAAAACCCCTATATACAATTTTTCTATATCCCGATGGTATTTTAATGTTTGTCAGCCAATTTGGTTCGGCCATTTTGAGTCTGCCATATCGAATTTTACAATTCCGATGCGAAATTCAGATTCAGCGACCCCAAAAAACCATTACATACCAAGTTTCATTGAAATCGTTTGAAAAACAAAAAAGTTATTCCATTAGATCATATATGATACATTGACAGAATTGGCCAGATTTTTGTTTCATCATATATGCTACATTGACAGTTAAGCGGTTAAAATAAATTCCTCCGGCACCTACTGTAAAGCAAGTATTATCCTCGGATAAGCTGAATCTTGAAGCAGTCAATTAAAGCTCTCCAAAGCACTTTGTTTCGAAATCTAGTTTCGTGGTCAGAGTCACCCCATTTGACGGTACTTGTTAGCAGTGAAATTCAGCTTCCTAATCCTGTCAGTCGCGCTAATTAACAGGCGAGCTTAGAGACAATAATCCTCTCCGGCCAAAGAAAGCAAAATCGACAGGAATGCGTGATTAAGCGAAGTAGAACGCGGCTGTGAGATTCATCGGGGGAAAAAGTCCGCTGTAACGCGTCCGACCTACATGTCCCACTTATCGCCCTTATCAAGGAAGAAGCGGCGAAGCGACTCCTATGTAACATCCGCGCGAATCGTCCGCCTCTGTCGTTCCTTAGGCCAACGCCGGGGGGAGGATGGCCGTCGGACCTATCTAACAGAGGACTCCTCTATCACCGGGATCCCTCTAGGCCTTCCTACACGCGTTCCCGGATGCACGAATGGGAGCAACAGTTGAACCACGCGGGTCAACGTCCAATACGATCACTCTTTCTCTCTCTCTCTCTCTCTCGTGCTCTCTTCCCCATCTGCCCCGAGCCGGCTGTGTACAACCGCGAGGCTGCCAAGTACCTCACACCAAGTGTGCACTTCGACCAAGTCCCTGGCACGGCCCAACGGTCTTTCACAGCGGCGAGGAAGAATGGCAGAAGCCACGACACGTCCGGCTGACCCGCACGCCGGGGTGAAAGTGCCGGCCACCGGCTTTCACGAATGACTATGCACCTGGATCGCAAATTCCCCGGAAGAATGTGTCACGAAGATTCCAAGGTAACTCGCAGTTAAGGGGGGCAACCACTTTAGATGGTTCAAAAAATCAATTTTTTTTTATTTCATAAATCGTTAGCAAAATATCTTAACCCTTTAACGCCCAGAGCCGTTATTTCAAAATTGTGAGATAATATATATATATTAGTCTATATATACATATAATGGTTCTATAGGATAACTTGATCAAAATTGAATATTGATTATTTCAATTTTTCTCCATTCGGTGCCGAAAGTTAAATATAAACAGACGATAGAATTTTACGCACATTCAAAATGAGTGTTGCACCGGTGCAACACTGGGAGTTACAGGGTTAAGAATACACTCTGAAAATTTCAAAACGGTATTCGGATTCCTTCTAACGGTATGTATATAAATGATAAAGACTTGAGCGCTCGACTCCCAAGACAAAGAAGAAGGAAAAGCTTGTAAAGAGGAAATGCAAGCTTCAAATGAGTTGCATGAGGAAGAGGAACTGCTGTATGGTGCTGGAATCGCTGATTAATCGGTAAGATACTTTATCATTTGATTAAACACATTTGGCTTCGAGTTTTTTCGTTTGTGAAACTTTAAACGTGTTTTTCTCGAAACGACATTTTTTCAATTTGAGGGAATCATAACTCAAAAACTAATTGATGGATCATCTTCAAATTTGGAACACGTTTACGTAATGTAATTTATTAAAATATGAACCTAAAGTTGGGAAGCTTAGATTGTTTAAAACATATTTATTATTGCGAAATGCCCGGGGAAAAAATGCAAAAAATCGATCATTTTCTTTCTAACACGTTCCAACATTCAAGTCTCGATTTTTTTTTCAAAATTTAGGTTCATGTTCTTAAGAAACATCTCAAGAATGTATCAACATTTTTTGCACTATTTCAGATGCTAATTGCGAGCTGCACAATTCCCGCAAATCGACAACGACGATGAGGACAAGCCAAGGGACACAGCGGATTACACCTTAATATACTGCATGAAATAACTTGAAAAAATTACCAGAGATGTATGAAAATATGAATAAATTATTGTCAGAGTTGCGGAAATTTCCGTCTTCTTTTTCGCAATAAAAAAAAATCTCAAAAATCATCTAATTTTCGGTCTCCTAAAGTGGTTGCCCCCCTTAAGAGACGTGGAAGCATTTTCTAGCAAAGGGTTCTTGAAGTTTCGTGCAATTAGAGGGTGTAGAGTTGCTTCTGGGGGGTGAAGTTATCACTCCACTTGCTTCGGGTAGAATTTAAATGATTTTCTGCGGAGGAACCGTGGGTTTGCGATAAGGGTTCTTTTAGAATTGTTTACCCTCTTGGTGGGGAGAGTTTTGGGGGATGAAGAAAGAACCGAGGCTTCAAGTTTCTTGGGGAATTCTTAAATAATTTGTCACCGTTCTAAAAAAGCGATCGTTATTATTCCTACACCCCGTATAGCGAGTGGACGGTTGGTGCGCGCCGACAGTTGCAACTACACCTGCCAACAGTTCGGTTCCAGCTAGTGATCAGGTTGTACCGTCGCTTCCAACGCGAGCCTGAGTTTACCTATCCATCCTGTTCCAATTACGTAAATTTCCCTTCCAGAGGGGAGGCGTCCTCGGCAGGTGTTGCGGAAACGTTTAACGCTTAAGAATAAGTTAATATTTCACGATTTACCGCTTCTAATGCTAGAGATTCAATCCTATTCGATGCAGAGAGTCGAAGATTAGTGCAGAACGGGATCAAGCTACCCGATGATATTAATTACTGCTCGCAGATAAAGCGACTTCGTTACTCCGTACCGATTCTGTCTAAATAATGATATAGCGGTGTTACAGCTGATGACTGTAATTCACATTAGCGCGACCCACTTTTCGAGCGCGTGGAATCGGAGTGGATCAGCTTCCAGCACCGACACCGAGCGTCTGTGCTATCAGTGGCGTTAATCAACAGTCGTCTTATCGATGGGGAGTGTAGCGCGAAAATAAAGGATCGCGCCTGCTAAGAAATTTCACGGCCGGATGTTAACGAGTGGACTCGGGCAACGTGAGAAACACTTTTCCGCGCGAGCCCTCAGCTTTTGGCACGGAGTCTTGGAATACTAGGCGCATAAAGAACACGGCGCGGTTAAAATAAGCCGTGACGCAAGCCGATCGATCTATCAATCAATCGGCAAACTGCACCGCAAAGAGAAACACTTGTTCGTTTTGTTCGACGCCTTTTCCCTCTGAAAGCATCGATCGTAAAGACAGACGTAAATTGCGCTTGCGATCGCGGAACACGTCCCTGCCTACAACACGATCCTATCTACGGGGTGTGAGCAGAGGTAACGAGCGGGGGTTTCAATGAATTTGCTCGGTTCGATCGATGGGGCTGGCAGAACGATATTCATGTGGGCCATGGAGGTTCAGAGTGTTTTTTTGTTTCTACGTATTCCGGTTTAAAGGAGGATTAAAGTTTCCTATGTAATTTCCTATTGTATTTTATTTTATTTTGTTTTCTTTTCTTTCTTTCATTTTTCTTACCTCCCAACGGCTTTTTGGTTAGGTTGTAGAGCAGCAGTTAATGCTGAACCTCGCCTCCTACTCCCTATTGTAATTTAATTTAATTTAATTTAATTGTAATGGTGCAATAAAGGCATTTAATAATAATAATAATAAATACTGTGAAGGTTCTTGCAGAGAAATTGTTTAACACTATTCCTACCACGACCGGTCAAAAAGATCGTTTTTAAAATGTCGATTAGAATTTCCTATATACAACGTAATTGAATCGCCTTTAAACTTCACGACTTTGCCTCAAATATACGTATAATACATTTTTGAATATTCACTTCTTGTTTATTTTCTGAGAAAAATTTGTAGTCTCTCTTACCTAACGCGACCGGTCAAATGACGTGAAATGTGTCGGTAGGAATAGTGTTAAGGGGGGACACCGGAAAAAAGTAAAGGTATCTTTGGAAATTTATTGAAAGTAAACTACGTAATGAATCTGTTTTAAACTTTCGTTATACGAATATCTATTTTAAATTTATTTAAAGCAGATTTACAAGTTTGTACGTGACAAAAAATCTGGTTTATAGTTTTCTGACGAAACGGTGCTTCTAGAATCGACAAACCAAAATGTTTTAGAAACTATATGCGGATAGCGTCTCCTTCTATTTCTTTTTCAACGAAAGAGGATAATTTACTGGAACCAAATTTCACAATTTCTTTCAGAGGTTCGCCAGGTTGTCATTTTCAAAATTTTCAAAATCGAACCTGTCGAGCCATAGCCATGCGCATATAGTTTCTAAAACTTTTTTTTTTATTTTATTTTCGAAGAACCGTTTCGTCGGAAAACTGTCACCATGTCAGCGAATTTTTTTGCACCTGTTATTGGTTCTGTACAGTTAATAAATCTGCTTTAAATAGATTTAAAAAAAGACATTCGTGTAACTTAAATATCCAATAAACAGTCCGGAAAGTTTAAAACAGTTTCGTTACGCAGTTTGCTTTTAATAAATTTTCAAAGATACCTTTACTTTTCGGGTGTCCCCCGTTAAGTTGCGGTTAATTAGGTCAGGCAAAATGCATCCAAGAAATGTCCGGGCTTCAGAGAAATTCTTATACTGTAATTTTTTCTGGTTTGTCTTTGAATCTACGATTTTCCTTTTGCACATCCCGTACAATCGCCACCTACATGCAGTTTCCCGAGAAACCGCAGGGAAAACAGAAAATCATTCGACTCCTATAGAAGCCTCATTAAGAATTTAAAGTCGCTGCAAGTGCACTTCAATCCCGAATCCCCCTTACTCATGGAAATCGTGTGTTCTTTCCCACACTGTGTGAATCTAGAGCCATCAGAATCGGAGTGTAAGGCACATTACTGGCTGCAGTGAAAGGAATCAGCGTAGAAAGCAGAAGTTCGTCCCTAGAACATCGCAAACGCGAGCATGGGCACCCGAAGGAGGGGCCACAGGCTTGCATCGATCCCTTCTCTCGAAGAACGCATTATCCCAAACCCCAATACCCATAGATCTCTACAGACAAAAATAGATATGTACGCGAGGAGAGATCAAGTCGATGAAAAACCCTTGGGTCGGAAATACGACACCGAATACCTAGTCAACCTAAAATTCCTGACGTTTACCCTTATCAGACGGTTTTATTGATTGAAAAATCTCTTTGATACCAGCAGAAGTTACTCGAACAGAATAATACCACTCCTTCTACCGAAGACACTATAATCCTTATTACACTCCACAAACCGAAAAATATTTGCTTTATGCAAACGAGGCTTTTGCAGATAAAACACAGAATCGTTTAACCTAGGGTAGATGTACCGTTTTTGGCCACGTGCATAATTATCGCGTTTTTTTAGTTCGAAATTGCTTGCAGACACTTAATTATGTGTAGAATTTCAAACCGTAAATATTTTTTTTAGTATACCAGCAGAAATATAAGGTTACATTTATTGCTTACGCGAAAAGTGGAAAATGGCCACAAACGGTGAAAAATGGATTTCTTATATTTTTTAAATATATTATGTCTTTAACGATTTCTCTAGTTAATGGTAACATAGACATTAATAGTAAAGATAGTGTAAAATTTAGTAAAGCTTTTAGTTTCCTGATTTGAAGTACAATTTTAAAGATAATTACGATGAAAGTCACTGAAATCCTTAAAGTGGCCACAAATGGTGCATTAATTAAAGTTGATGCATTTTAACACGGTGGCATATAGCAAAGTGAAAAAAGAGGGTTATAGTTTCAGTTTTTCTTCTGAAACAGGAAAACCATATTTAAGAAATGTACCAAAATTGGCACAAAAGTATATCCAAGTGTCAGGAAATGAATTTATTAATTTTTGAAAAAAAATGGATTTCTTATATTTTTTAACTATATTAATTCTTTAACGATTTCTCTAGTTAATAATAACATAGACATTAATAGTAAATATAGTGTAAAATTTAGTAGAGCTTTTAGTTTCCCGATTTGAAGTACAATTTTAAAGAAAATTACGACGAAAGTCACTGAAATCCTTAAAGTGGCCACAAATGATGCGTTTAACCAATATCAAATCAACGAGAGTTAATTAAAATCTGAATTCCTACATTGCAGACGGTTCTTTGCCAGTTCCTAACAAACTGCACAGTGGTTAGATACTGGCATACTAAGGCTGAGGTAAAAAGGGGACTGTGTAGCGCGGGTAAAAGGTTGACGAAACCCAAGCGGGACGATATAGAACGGACGGTGCGTTGCGGAGAGGTGACGGCAGGTGAATGACGTCAGAGGGCGTACGTTGACGTCAGTAAGTAACCTGAATGTAGGACTCGCGACGCCAGCATTTCTATCCCATGATCCGCGACTTTACGGGATCTTCGTTCCATTCTAGAATCCACCTCGTGCCCCAAATTTACAATTAATTCCGGCGAGAACATTCATCCGACTTTAATTTCCCTCGATCTTTAATCGGTTAAGCAATCTTGCACCACGGCTGCGTTAAATTTAACGACAAATTGATGGCCCTCCGTTTACTTCCCAGCGGTAGAAACATTGAGATTTCGGTGGTCCCAATGGTGTTTAGAGGATGCAAGGTCGCGTTAAGGAATTAAGCCGCGAATAGACCGTTCCGCTATTTTTACGAATCGCAGTGACGTCAGAGGAAGGGAGCGTGGCGGGCACTCGGGTGTTTGGATTATCCCCCAATCCAGAAGGCTCGCCGAGCCAACTCGGAGGAAATTAGTACCCGTTATTCGATCACCCCTAATCCGGTCATTGTCGCCGCGTTATCTCCTCTGCGCCTCTCAATCTTGCTTCTGAATCAATGAGAAATCCTGGCGTCGCTCTGGCTCGAAATCGGGCAACTGAAGAAACCTAGCGCCCATCGATCATGTCTCTTGTCTCTTGTCCTTCCCATGCTTGTTTTTCTCGCTATTCTGTTTTATATAGCTAATTTTAGTTATAATATTTCCTGCTTTGGGGTTACGTTGCAAATCAGCAGTTATGCTGAACCTCGCCCTTTTATCCCTTAATTCATGTGAATTTGTGATGATTAAAGACAAATTATTATTATTATTATTATTATCATCAGACTTCCATTCACGCCGCCTAAACAACCCCTTCTCTTCCCTTACGAACTCGGCGGTTCAAATCCTCCTAAAAATCCACCCCCGAGCGACCGAAAGTCTCCCGTAGGTGTTCGTCTTGAACCGAAACAGTCGACCCTACAAGGCTACACCTGAGCTTTGAAATATCAACAACCCTTCATCTGTTGGCTGGCTTTCCCTCCGGCCGTGCCAGTAGCGAGCGAGAGGAGGGAGGAACGATGGCGAGCGAGGGGAACGCGTAACAGGACGTGACCCCGCGCCGGCAAAGGAGGGGTTGGAGGATGCCAGGAAAGAAGGGAACAGGGGGTTTCGCTACTGGAATACATCATTGGCATTGCTTTCGCGCTGGTTAAGTGCTCGGCGACCTACTAACCGTCCTGCGAAACGCGATCGTCGCCGCCGTCCGAACCCGTGTTCTCCCATAGGCGGGGAACAAGTCCCGCGACATGTGCTCTTATCACCTGGTATTTTGACTGACTCAAACCGCGAGATAACGGGTATTTACACACGCCCGTTGGAATCTAGATTGCCGGGGCATTATCGCGATCGCGAGGCGGCTCCCAGCCAGCGGAACGTTGGGGAATATTACCGGAAACCCGTCGACGTTCCGCTGGTCAGTACTCGCTGTCTTTCCCGTCGAATTGTTTGCGTTCGATCGACGCGGATCCCCGTTTATCCGGGGCGATCGATGAGTCACGTGGCCGATCGAATTTCGCGGGACTGATTGCCGGGCCGTTATCACCGACGCGTCCTCGCGACGGAATGCTGTCAATTGAGAAGACACCACTTGTCTTGGAGACCGCGACGACTTTATGTTTCGAACCAATTAAAGACGATTAAGACAGCTGCCGCGGCAATTGGCCGGCCAATGGCGGCGCTCCGCGCGCCGCGTCGCTCTGGCTGACGTCCTTTACGCGCTAACGCGATGCTGCATCGTTCGTTTTAGACGAAAAGTGGGTAGCTCCTCGGCCAGCCGATTTCTTAAGGAATTTCCGGCACGCAAGCTTTCGATTCGAAGAGGATTTCCAGCCAAATGACGCAGGCTCCTCGAAACCGAAATATTGCGAAACTGTTGGACAACCGTTGAAGGTCGTTTATTCGGCCATTCAGCGTTTCCTTTGTCGTTCATTTTCGCCGTGTGATTCACTGACCACGCGAATAACGTAACCGCAAAAGTACGCGGTGAAAAGCATCGTGACGATAAGGAAAGAAGCCGTATTGCGTGCCATTTATCCTCCACGTTTGTGTCTCCTTGAAAACGACTTCCAACGCGGGTTCGTTACTAGTTGAACACCTTGATTCGTAGTTAAAAGGGTCCCTAAGGTTGAGTGGTTTTTTCAATAAAATCTAGAGTGTCGAAAGCTTGAAGGTGTCTTAAATTAAAGACAGAATCCGATCTCTGCAGATCTTGGGTCAATGGACACCGTCAAAATAATAATAAACAAATTCAAGTGTCCCTTTAATTATGTCGAGCCTTTCCGAGCAACCGCCACTGTCGAGAAAGTTTCGTTCACCGCGTAGAAAGCGACTTCTTCGCCGGGTTTGTTTTCAGAATAAACATTCGGCGACTGTTGGACAATAATTGCCACGCTTTCCGGAGAATATGACCGTGAAAACGAGCCGATTCACTCGGCGAGTTGGGTTGATGGAGTCCTTCAAGAGTCGTACTGTTAGCGACGAAAACGAAAGTAACGATATTTAAATGCACTTATGTGTAATCGTTCTTTAAAGACTGGACGGCCGTGCGATGTTCAGCCTCGAGTAATAATTATGAAATCGGTGGCCGATGACGAAAGTGTCATATTTTAGGAGAGCACGTGTACTCGCCGCACAAAGCGGCGTGCTGGTATATTTTTATCCGGCGATTTCAGGTTTTTGCGAAAGTGGAAACGACGGTCCCGATACCGGAGGGCAAAACGAGACGCGATTGTTTACGCGCGAATATTCGACCGAGCTCATTACGCAAGCCTTCTTTTGTACGGATGTGCGCAATGTTTTGATCGACAATATCGTGCTCTTTGTTGGTTATTCGCTGCAGGTGGAGTGAGATCAAGTGGGCATTTGTAGGTACTTCACCCCCGCTGTGAAAATATGTAGCTTTTTTAATAGACTGCCCCTTCGCGGGTTTGCAAAATGAAGGGCAAAGTAGCGGTGTAAAATTCGTTGTTAGTAGGCTCCAGTGGCCACCTGATTTTATTCAGCCTGTAGCTCGCTATAGTGACTCGAATAGTGTAATTATTAGTCGAGAACTTTCAAGTACCTTTTTCCGTATTTTAATTATTCCCGAGCATGTAATTACAGGCACGACGACTGATGTAAGATATTTATCAGGAACTGATTAGACTAACAAAATATTTTTTTCTCAACGGAGCAAGGTTCCCTCAACTATGACAACTCTATTCCAGCGCGCAAATAATTTTACTCTCTGGAGAGCACAAAATGATGAATATTTGTGACTTTGAACAGTAGTTTCATAGTACAAATGCTGATAAGAAGAAGACACAAGGTCTCGGTTGAATTAAGACAATAGAAAATAAAGAAACATATTTATACACTGTGCAATTTGTATTTAGAAGTCAGATGACAGTGAAGAACGAAATATTCTTAGATTTTTAAAGGAAAAGAAAAGTTCTGAGGCACGAATAATCTCACCGTGCTGTTTACATTAGAACTGCACTAGAATAGAGTTCTAAGGTTAAATACACGTCAACTCATTGTGTTACTCTGTTACCTAAAACTACTTGCGACAATGATCAATTAGAATACAATAACAGAAAGCTAAGCGAGGCTTCAATTATCTACTACAAAGTGAATTTCACTTTCAATCTGAACTCAAAGCGCGCGTAACGTAGCTAGACAATATTCCCCATACTTTTCAGAGTCCCTCTCCCACCGAAATCCTTCCCAGGCATAACCTATAAAGCACCGCGCAGACAGAAACGTAAAAACGACAGGGGGATGTACTCCGAATTGAGCATAGCAATGAAAATCAACGGAGCATCCTCATTATCCGCATTACACCCCTCCCCAACGAGCACGGTACACAAAAACCGTCCGCGGAATGTCATCCAGTCGAGCGCACTAATGCGCGCAAACGAAATTCGTGGCCCGGCGAAACCGACGTTTCCCATGCACCGAGAGCCTAACGAATATGGGACGCAGGCGTGCATCAACAGATAATGAAACGGCGACGTGCCGTGGAATTAACGGTTATTGATCCCCTATGTAGATTTGCAGTAATCTCGGGAGTCGCGTAGGTGACGAGAAAGCCCTGGTCGAAGGAAAACGGTGGAGAATGGGGAAAAGTGCGGAGGGACGCGCGTTAATTCGCCGAGCGGCCGTTCCCGGTCGTCGCGTTCGTTAACAGTTCCCGTCCGCGGGACTGGCACGGCGTGAAAAAAATTTCTTGAACGAGGAAACTTCAGAGCTTAAGCAGGAAGAATCCCATTATCGCGGTTAGCCGGCGAGTCTGACTCACGGGGTCGTGGAAGTCGATAACTAGGCGATCGTTGGAAAAAAATCACTTTAGGCCAGCGCGGTGGGCGAAAATACATTTGGAGCCGGGACGGGACGCCGCGCGCGCGGCGTCGAATATTAACGTCGGACAGGCGACCGAAAGGAAGACGGGTCCCGGTGTTAAAATAACCGCGATGACGGAACAGGGATATTTGACAGCGTAGCCTAGGCGGCCGCCATGTTGGCTGGCTCGTATCGAATCGAAGGGCCGGCCAGGGCCGTTTCAGCCTCTGAAACGCGCCTCTGCGTGGCGAGGACACACTATCGCGAGCTAATTAAGAATATATAATAGCGTTGAATGGTACCTGGAGCTCCCTGACGGAGCTACGCACGTCCGAATTCCCGGCTCGGCGTATCGGCCCTCTTTGTCCCGCGTACGGCTCCTTCTCTCGATCTTCTCTCCCTCTCTCTCTCTTTCTCTCTGTTTCTCTCTCTCTCTACCTCCTGGTGCGGCGGGCCTTCTTCCTAGCCTTCGACCTCCTCACATCGATGACTGTGCACTTTCCTTTTCACACCTCGCCGTCTCGCAACACCCCGTGCCAACGGGCAGAGAGAAACGCACCCGGACGTGGACACTTTGGCGTGTCCCTATCTGCCCCCGCCGCGGTTACTGTCTCGCGACACCCACCGATACGACCGCCACTTCTTTTTAAGGTTAAGCTACGGTACCCCACTGGCGCTGGTTTACTCGGTAGGGACGACTGCGACACGAGGGGCCACGTCGTTTTATCCCGCGATGCTTATCGACCAGTCGAGGCGGCCACTACGTTCAGGCGATCGTTCTCATGAATAAAAACCACTGGGACACGAAGCGAGCGGAGCTGCTGTTGCTGCTACTGCTGCTGCTTCACGGCTCTGGCGGGCGGCAGGGCGGGGCTCCGTGCGTACAGTCCCGTGGACCCCGTGCACACCCCGTACGAAGCCGCCGGCACACGACAATGCCCGAGCACCGACGCGCCACAGTCGCCACCTACCGCCAGCCGCCATTTTCGAAACGCAGAACAACGCGAACCGTCCAACGGCCTAAGTACGTTTGGCGCCCTCGTCACCGCGACCGCGTAAGTTCCTCGCGAATAGCGAAACAGTGATGCCCCCATCGATCTTCTCAATGGACTGTCGCCCTGAAAGTCTGCCGCTTGGTTTCTCCACTGCTGCGACACGTTTAATCGATCCGAATATTGATAGGAAGCGCCTTGGATGCTGGGCCGTTGGCAAGGATCGGGGGAGGGTGCTCGATCGCGGGGTGAGCTAGTACGTTCTATCTTTTCTGATCTTGTACTGTTGATATATCTTCTTCTTTAATTTGAGACTATCCGAAAACAAAATTATTTTATTCCGTGGATGCAATTGTGTGTTGTTCCTACATTGTGTCAGGGTGCTTTTAAGGATATTGTAGTGATAAGATCGATGGGGGGGAGGCCCGGTGATGGGATTTCCACGTTTTGAATTAAACTCCAACACAGACTTGACGAGTTTCTTCTATGGGCATTATTTTGTACTAGCTTTACTACTCGGCTTGGCGCGAAATTTAGATTCTGATTTTATAACAAAAATTATTAATTTAATTTTTTTATGAAAATAGATTCATCTGAATTAGCTAGGCATAATCAGCTGGGACACGTCACGTGATTCCAAAATTTACCGTTATTAGGCGACAAACAAACACTTTCTACTTTAAAACAAATTCGTTTTCAATGGATTTCAATGTACGTTTACGATCTGTTTCTTCGTTTCTCATGATTGCACGGCGGTACCTAGTTCTCAACAAATCGTTACATTGAAAGTCTCCTTGAACGTAAGGATTCATTGATCTTGAATCGAGTGTTCCACACCGATTCTAAGTATCTACGATCGATCAGAGCCCAGGCGAGGTATAGGATACACCTATCACCTTATGGATGTTCGTGTCGCCACCCAAACTGTGTTACCGACGCATAATTTTAGGACCGAATGTAGTGCGATCTACTCCTGAACAGCGTCCAACTCAGTAACTACTTTGAAATGAGTTGAAATAACGATCCTTTTATTAAACGTTTATAAAACGATCCTTAAATTGTTCGAATCATTTGTAAATCGCGGGTTTCGAATGTCCAAGTTTTACACTCGTTGAATTTTAATTCCTACCACGCGTGGCGTTACAATCTGTTTCGAGACTTGGCCGGTAACATCGCATGCAACACTAAACTGGCAAGGGTGTCCTAGCACCCGCCAAACCGGTGACAGAAAAATGCATTGGTTGATATCTCGTCTATCCTATATCTCGTCTGTATCGAAAGTTATTAGGCGGCAGACAACACACACAAACACTTATTGTTTTATATATTAAAATTTCAACATTAAGCTCTAAACAAACGAATTTCTATCACCAAATCGGTACATGGAAATTCTCTTTTAGCATTAGGATTCATTGATCTTGAATTGAGTGCTCCACGCCGATTCCAAGTATCTCCGATTGATCCGAGTAGCCAGCGTCGATAAAACAGTCCTCCGCCAATATCAACGGTAGTTACCCGAAACATCGAGTTCTCGTAGCGTCCGAGGGGTTCCCTCGTGATACCAGCTTCGTCCGTAAGGTGTCAAAATGATTGACGCCGAGGACAACGGTATCGTTGGACGATATCGATAATGCGGGGGATTCCGTGAAATCGCGTTAGACGAAGGGTAAAACCGGCCGCAGCGGCGAAAGCCTTAATGCGCTTATTTAAAGACAGAAAGCTCCGTTTTCAATTGTTTACGCGGTCGTCGAGGCTGCTCGCGAGGAGAGGGGGACTGAACGGTTCGGGGATTCACGCGTTAGAGATCGCCTTCGTCAGAGGGTAGCGTCGTGGCGAGATTTCGAACCTCGCTCCGCGGGAACCTTTAATTAACTCGATATCCCGCAAAAACGACGACCGTTTGTCCCCGAGACAGCTAATTTACGCCCTCGCACGCGTTCTTTGTTAGAAGCACAACGGATCGCAGCGATTTATAATTAACCTCGCTTAACTTCCAGGCATCACTGAGCGCGGTAACGATTAAATTGATCGGGACGAACGATAATTGCTGACGCGGCACGTAATTTCATTGGACGAATAAGATCCTTGGCCAGCTTTATTTCGCTTATCCACGGAGAAATCGATATGAAATTTCTGACAATGCAATTAATAATTCAACTACCCTGTCGCGATCTACGAAATTCCAAATCTCCCAGCAATTATCCATTTGTGCAACTAGAAACACCCGGTGAGCAAGGGTTGAGCAAAGGAGCAGGGATTGAATTTCTGAAAAAACGTTCATCCTGCTCTCACCGTTCGCGGTGGGAAACCGCGAGGTAACCGGTTCGATAATTAAAGCGATAATTTCAACCCCTTCCGTTGCTCGCTCGCTCTCCGCCAAGAATTCTGATTATCCGCGAGTTGCCGATGGCCAGCGTGGATCCGGCTGGATTCCAGCCGGAACGAGGACAACGGTACGCAGAAAGAGACACGGTGCCTTATCAATATTATCACTGGCCGGCGAGGGGGTTGCGATAGGGGCGGTTTAATCGGGTGGCTCGGCTAGGTCGGGTGGGGGTAGCCGCTCGTAGCACGCAGGCGCCGCGGACGACCCCCCTAACGTACCGTCCTCGCCGGCGTCGTCTTCGTCGCCGCCGTCGTCGTCGTCGTCGCCGTCGCCGAGAGAGACGTCGGCCCGTCGTCGTGACTCCTCGTATTTTCAGTCCCGACCGAACGACGGCCGACTAACGGATATCACGGGAGAAGTCCTACGGCGGATGTGTTAGCCAGCGTGTGTCGCCTGGCCTCTACCGTTCGCTACCGTTCGGGCACGCGGTTCGTTTCGCGACGCCTGTGGTTGACGCCGGTTTTGCATGCATCCCGTTTCGAGGCGGGAGCACGCGGGAAAAGCAACAGTGTTTAGTCAAGCCAGCGAGGGCTGCGGGACAGTGCGTGGTCGGTTCGATGGGACACGCATCATCCCCATGGAACGTCCGTTGGGATAGGCTGTCCCCGTGGACGACGTGGGGACAGTGACGGCGGAAGGTCGATTTCGGTGCCACCTGCGCGAGGCGTGGTGGCTCCAGGACGGGATCGCGGGTGGTCGGTTAACGTTCGGCAAACGCGGATCCCGCGGCGAGAGAGAGAGTTTCGCGCAGAGGGGCTGAGCAGCCAGCCAGCATTTACCCATCGGACCTCCAGGCCGATGGTGCCCGCGGAGCGAGGCGGACAGCCACGAGCGTACGGCGGAACGGTGGTGGCGAGGAGTCGGTGGAACAGTGATTTCGGTGGGCAGTGTCAGTGGCCGTCGACAACAGGTTACACGAGCCGATGAGTATTTCGAGAATTATCGGAGCGAGGAGCCGCGAGCGTGGACCGCGCCGCCTGCCAGTTTGTCGTCGCGGAGAATGAAGAAGAAGTACAAAAATAACTGTCCCTGAGCTCGAAGAGCTGAACATGCACAACTGGCCGACCCCCGCGAACCAGGACATTCGATTCAGGGGAGTGCTCGTTCCAGCGTGCCGCCGCGGCCACCAGTGAATCAAATTCGATTCCTCCCCCCGCGGGTGCTCGTTATAAACGCGACCGCGGGTCCACCACGTGCCTTTCTTGTCTCGTTGCCGAGGCTCACCCGAGGCTCCTACGCGCTTCGCCCTCCGACCGTGCCTCCCTCGTCCCTTCCTCTCTCTTACTCTCTCTCTCTCTCTCTCTCTCCTCTCTCGTTCCTCTAGAGCGGCCATGATACACGGGACTAGCCGTCTCCTCTCGTACCGCGACCCCGCAGCCGAGAAACAGGTGTCGGTGCTGGAGAAATCGGAGCGTACGCGGACGGCCCGCCGTCACTGAACTCTCGCGGCATCGACGAGACGCACACAGCACGCCCCCGGAGCGTCGCGCCAGCTACCCCCGAGCGCTCGTGGAAATGTCCGCACAATGCGCCTCACCGAGACGTCCACTGTTCGTCCCCGCGGGTGCAGAGAGGTTTGACTTCACGCCGACGAGGTCGAATCGTCTCCGGATTTTTCACGGGCCGCCCGTCGCCGAGGAGCCGAGCTCGCCCGGCCCGATATCACCTCGGCAGCTTCCCGATAAATTCCAACACATCGAACCGTCGCGGTGCTCGCGACGCGACATCCACCGGCTCCGCTAAGTAGCCCGGACGAAGAAACGGATGAGAGACAGCTAGCCAGCTTGTGTCTCGCGCGCCTAGGACGAGAGGGAGGTCCTCGCGCACAAAGGAACGTTACGAGTCGCGGCCTCCGTTTCCCAGATTCCCGCTACCCTGGTCCGGAATCCGTTGGGGACGCCGCGCGGTCCAGGGTGTATCGGCTATAAATAGATGTCTCCTCGCGTGGACCGTGCGTCTTGACTCGGCCAGACATCGGAACAGAGATATATACGGACGTGGGACCGACCTTCCCCGTGTCCTTGGACCCGCTGGTGGGATGAACCCATAAGTCACCGGTGCCTGATCGTCGCCCGCGTCTGAGTTAGACCAGAGCTTCGGGTCCGAAAAGTGCCGCGGCGAAGACACTCAAAGCCTTGCCAGATAAGAGGTGCGGTGCAGCACCTTCGACACTGTCCAGAATCGTGTGTTCGAAATTTTCTACGATAGCAGCGTCCGGGAAACAACGATCCCTCTGGCGAGGCAACAACGAGCGACTCAGGGTGCACGCTACTCGAGGCAGCGGGCGAAACTCGTCGCCGTTAATTAGAACTACCTCGGCGGCCACTTTCCCTCGTTTACTATCTGTCCCACCTTTTGTACGCACGGCGAGAAGCCTGGAGGAGAACGCCAAGGAACACCTTACGCCAATCGACCACCAACGAATCTTCTATCTTCTACTCTACTCTTTCCATTCGTTGCTCCTTCGCGATAAGAAAGGATCTCGGGGCGGTGGGAGGGTGGGGCGGGAGGGGTGGGGGCGGGGGTGGGGGGTGGCGGGCGCGCGGGCGACGAAACCGTGACGAACGTCGCCCTTGATTAGCCGGAGCGCCTCTATCTGTCCTCGACGATCATTATGCTCAACACGTGCTGTGCTTTTTTCTACCGTGCTTGTACGCGTGCTGCGAGTGTTTTCTCAGTGCTGTAGTGTTACGCGTGAAATTGTCAAGCAGGCTTAACGAGCCCACGAACGAACGCCAAACGTCTCGTCTGCCCAGGTACCTGGGAATATCCCTGAGATGCCTGTTAGACGAGGTCACGTGGCGCCCAGGACAACGATCATCGAAACCATCATCAGAAAGTTCGACACCCACGGTGAGTCTGATACAACCTCTGTATTAGCTCCGAAAGGAATCATCGAGTGATCGAGAAAATCCGTTCGATGTGAAATCGGGTCAGGGTTGCTTCCCTTCGAGATCTGATTTTCGTGGAATCACCTCCCACGCACGCGTTTCTTTCTACACCTGTTGCGACGGGAAAACGAAAGATTTTGCCACTAAGGTCGGGGCCAGATATATTGGCCGGTGAGTTTCGTGAGGAGTATTCTCCTATTCTCAACGTTTTCTGACTCGCTCTCGCCTTGCCAGAAAAAGAGTGAACAAGAAGTGGTGGGGATAGCGCCGAGCTCTTGACGTGTAGGCCACCCGAGCTCTTAGCGTAGAAATACATATATCAGAATAGGTGTGCGTTGTGAGGAGTATTCTTCTATTATCAACGTTTTCTGACTCGCTCTCGCCTTGCCAGAAAAAGAGTGAACAAGAAGTGGTGGGGATAGCGCCGAGCTCTTGACGTGTAGGACAAACCGAGCTCTTAGCGTAGAAATACATACATCAGAATAGGTGTGCGTTGTGAGGAGTATTCTTCTATTCTCAACGTTTTCTGACTCGCTCTCGCCTTGCCAGAAAAGGAGTGAAAAAGAAGTGGTGGGGATAGCGGCGAGCTCTTGACGTGTAGGACAAACCGAGCTCTTAGCGTAGAAATACATATATCAGAATAGGTGTGCGTTGTGAGGAGTATTCTTCTATTCTCAACGTTTTCTGACTCGCTCTCGCCTTGCCAGAAAAAGAGTGAACAAGAAGTGGTGGGGATAGCGCCGAGCTCTTGACGTGTAGGACAAACCGAGCTCTTAGCGTAGAAATACATACATCGGAATAGGTGTGCGTTACCTGCGAAAACGAATTCACCGGCCAATATATCTTAGTCTTTCCGATCCGTACGAAACCGTTCGAACCCTCAGCTACGTAGCTTCTCTAAACCGAGTGCTAATTTTCCTGAACGCGGCACAATTCTGCGTGCAGAGTCCAGTATGAAAATAACCAGGAAATGATGCACACGTTACCGGTTCCCGGCGAGTAGCCACCTTCCTTCTCCCCTGGCACGTGTCTATCTAATCGCCGACGGAACGACCGACGCCGCGCGTCGTTCGTCCCCGGACGAAGGAAATGCAATCGTGCATTATTCGGTTATCGCCGCCGCCGGCGGACGCCGTAATTGCCAAGAAATTATAACTACACCGGCGCGTGTCCGTCGCCGCGCGTCGCTCGCGATTAATTTGTCACGTGGCGTTTACACGCGGGCGGGCGGGTCGCGGCGATAACGGGACCAGCCGCTCGACAGGATATTTTAATTAAAAGTAGACGGAAGATCGACTCGCCGCGGTTCATCCGTCGAAACCGTCGCGCGTCTCCGTTTCGTCGGGCCCGCGGGCCCCGACACCTCGAATAATGGAATTTAATAAAGTGAAATTGATTCGTCGGCGTTTATCATCGACGGTACGTTGACGCTTCCCGGCTCTCCCCCCGCCGTTCCGTCCGGCATCTCCGCGAAGTTTAATGAAAGTTTCTTGGAGAGTCGGAGAGAGGCACCCTTCCGCGGGAGATTAAAATAAAGTTAACGGGGCCCCGAGGTTCTGTCGCTCTGTCCGGCTCGATATCATCGAAGTTTTTTAGAACTGCTCCATCTGGTATATGGAACGAGCAGGCATCGAGCCAGAACTCCGTTTTCAATATTATTTAAAACATCTCGACGGAGGCGAGGCCTCGCGACGGGCAACGAAAGGGTGCGGGGAAGGGGGAGAGGGGGAGAGGGGGTGCGCTCGGTTAACTGGAGGAAAGGGGTAGTTCTGTTTCACAACGGGACAATGCATGTCACTGGCAATATCACTCGAGGCATGCCTGTGGTCCTTGCGAGGAAGCAGACCTGAAGGAAACCGACAGGTTCCCGGGTGGGGGTGCGGTGCTTCCGATTGATCGCGGGAAAACGAAGGAGGTCTGACGATTTCTTTCGCATTCCCGCGATTCATTGACGTCAGTCTCCTCGGGGGAAGATCAGTTGCGCCGGGCTCACAATTACCTACCCATCAAACTTTCGCAACTCGTGATTTACTTTGCGCCCAGCCACGTGCTCGCCGGCCAGAGATATCCGCGGACAGCTGTGATAACTGCAGCAGCAGCAGCTTCCCCGGGAATAAGGTCGCGAAGGAATCGAGTTAAAAAAGTGAATAGCGGTACAGTAGCGGGCCACGTTGCGTGGATTATCGCGCGCCCCGATGAACCTATCGTAGGTGAAAAACGGGCGATCCAATTCGAAAGGATTCTCCGTTATACTGGCTCTTTTTGGATCGAGCAACGTGCGGGCCAAGCGAACGTCCGTCAATAACAAGACGGATGATCTTTGTTCCGCGGCGAGTGAAGAACGGCAAATTAATGGGAAGCTGGCAAAAAGGCCATCTGAAGAATCTCGGCCCCGACGGCGGCTCTGTTGCACCGGCGAGAAAAAACATTGTGCATTGAATATTTGCGTGGCGGTGACGTGCCAAACTGCCAACAGAAGCTACCATAAGTCGATGATAAACTGCCCGACTTCGCGTCTCTGTTTCTTCTCCGCAGCCCAAGCTGGTCCCCGGTTCACGCGCCCCTTTCACCTCGAATTTAGAGAGCTGCGTGCAACGTAATTTCTTCTCGGCAGAGCCGTATCACTCGCCCGGACGTTTCTCCGGCGGGGCGACGGTTTATTGCGGCCGAAATTGAAATTAATTTCCATCACGGCCAACAACGCGCATGAATTCACGGAGTCGTCGAGTGTATACGGCTCGACGTGTATTCACAGTTGAGCTCGGGCGGATTAAGTGCTTGAAAGAGCCCGTAATTCTTCGCACAAAGGGCCCGGCTCGTGCCAAAAGACGGGATTCCCGGAGAAACATTTTGTCGCAGCGCGGAGAGCAAAACATTGTCAAAATTTGGCGCGCGAAGAGACTCGGTGGGGGAATTGCTCTGATACTTCCTCGAGGAAGCGGTGGTAGAAACCGGGGCACTCGAAAACATTGCGCGTGGTTACAAGGCCGCGGGACTGGGTTGCCACCTTATCACCATAGAAATCCCGGAGTGCCACACATTCCAACCCGGAGATTCCAATATAAACCCGGAGATGGAAAAAGCAAAAAAAGTTTTCTTCTCGAATAGGTATCCGGAAAACAGATGTGCGATTATTTTAAGCTCAAACAATTCAGAATTTATAAGTATCTGTTTTTTTAATTAATATCTATTATTGTATATAAAATTGATACCATTGTGTAATACCACATTTTCTTATTATCTCATTTTTTTTCTACAACCCGGAGATTTCTTCAGTAAAACCGGAGCCCGGAGATTTGCTTCGAAACCCGGAGTCTCCGGGCCAAAACCGGAGAGGTGGCAACCCTGCCGCGGGAGCAACCGTGGAATTTAGTTATTATTATTATTATTAAGCGTCTTTATTGCAAACAAGAAAAAAACAAGCAACGAAAGTAAATAAAGACACAGGCGAAGTTGAGTCACGACTGTTTTTCAAATTAAAACGTATTTGTCTTATACAATGGATCCTATTAACAGGGCTATGCAATACGCTAATCTGCATTTTGATGAGGTGGACCCTTTTGTAGGTCCGCTTAGTTCCTTTTCGTGCGAGGCTATTCAGTCATTTAAAGTTTAAACAATAACACGGTTGTTTAATTAGTAGTCACCTAATTTTCGACGGTTTAGGCTCTATTTCTTGTATTTTTATGCATTCTTTGTACTTATTGTATACTAAGGGGTTTCCCGTAAATTATAATAATAATAATAATGATAATAATGTCCTAAACAGTGGTCATTTAACTTTTGGCCGTGGACGATGCCCGCCCGCGTTGGCCATTTCCTTCGCAATTTCCTCCGGCGATTTCGGCAGGAAAGTAAGGCGATGAGGTCGCGTATCATCGCTCGTTGACAAAAGCCGCGGCTGTCGTACAGAAGGGCGCGCGGTAATAGGCATTAACGCGATAAATTCTTGGGAAACCTTTGGAGCGCCAATTTATATAATAAAAAATATGTATGCCAGCCCCTTCAGGGTGGGCTTTTGTCCCGGTGGCATTGCTGCCCGTCAAGCCTTGGCTTCTAATCTGACGTCCTCTCTATAGCGCTATACATCCAACCGCGTTCACTCATTTTTTTTTTTTTCTTCTCTCCTCCCTGCCCCATCTACTTCCACCTTTCTCCGCCTCCTTCTTCATCAGCCACAGCCATCTTCCCGATACTCTTCAGCTGTCCTCTTGTGCCCGTAATCGAATAGGACGTCGGAGGGCAATCTATCTCCCGCGCAAACACCGACACATTCCATCCGCCCGGTCCTTGAGCAAAGCTAAATAGTAATTCCCAAAGGCCGCCCGCGTAATCGACGGGCCGTCCGTAACGGCCAGGATTTCTTTCGCGAATAATAAATGAGACACGCGCCTCTGTCACTTCTGCCACCCCCGCGCCTCGTCCCACACTCCGGCACCGAGTTAAGACGCTTAACCCTAAAACGGCGACCTTTCTCGCGTTCACGAATGAGATTTAGATTTAGAAAAGCAGGCGTCCCTTTTGTGAGCGGAAAAAACGACCGTTTCCGAATTTCAGCCATCGTTCGCTTCCTGTGAAATCACACCCCCTCGATTTTTGCAGTTAGAATCGACGAGTTAACTGGGAAGAAGAGCTGTGGCTGAAGACGGAGGGGAGATTTTGATATCGGGATATCGTTGGATTCTGCTTTTGACTATCAGTTTAAAACGCTGGAAAATCTGGATTATCAAGGAAAGCGCAAGCTGGCAAAGAAATTTCAGCCGCGTCGGGGCGATGTATCGGAGCCAGCTACGCTCGAAGTAAATGGAATTTATTGGCGGGGGCATCGCGCATGAAATATCGGCGATTCCGGAAATTAAGATTAGGAACGGTCTGGTTATTAATCATGTTTAGGGGGTTATTCGTGTCAAGGACAGGTGGTTCGTTAAGCCCGGCCCGAATTGTGTTCACGCGTACGCGGCTGGGTCGAAAATGTGACACCAGGAACCTGGCACGGGCATTCGTTTTCGTGTACGAAGCTATTAAAAGTCGACAATTGGGACCGTGCTGCTTTAAATTGTACTTCGCGGCGGGGCGAGTGGGGGGGCGGGCGATGGTATCGCCGGGGCTGCTTATAAATTCCCCTTATCGGGGGAGGGACGATTAATTTTACGCGGCCATAAAGACAGCAGAATTTTGATGAAACTGTTGGGAATAAGTTCTCGCTAATGACGTTGCAAATTTATTGGACGTAATACCTTAATTTACGTCCCCGCGTGAATTTCTCCACCGATGAATCTCGACTCACATCGGACAAGTTAATTACACGAACATTTTTATTGAATGTAATTCTCCCGTCGCACGCAATCGCCTAAGTTAAAACCACCGGAGCTCCCTTCTTCTCCCGAAGTATCCATCAGATACCACGCCGAAGAAAAATACATATTTCATCCTGAACTTGGCTCGAATTCTTCAGAAATTTTCCTCGAAAATGATACATAATTCCTCCGCACGCAATTCCATCCGAATTCCCCGGCGAGACTTACGTGGGGGGAGTTGGGGCACTTTGATGCAAGGGGCACAATGAAACATTAATATTATCTTGATATCTATAGGGTATCATCTTATAATCTTATATCATCTATCATGATGATAATTTACACTGTCTTGTGATCGTGTTTTGAACTTCTGACTGTTTCTAGATAGGGTAGACAGGCCAGTAGCGGGACAGTTTAGCTGATTCCGAAGTTTACATCAAGGTGTTTCTTAGAAATATCTGTTGTATTAAAAAAAAACAGAAGTTTTGCACGTAAAAATGTAGAAATTTAAAGTAAAAAATAATTGCAAGTAAAAAAATTAATGTATTTAAGGATAAACTTATGAAAATTCTACTCATAGCCTATATTACCAGTGGATGGACAGTTCCGAACCCATAGATGGACGGGTGTCTGGCTAGACTTATTAGCTATAGTAGGTACATTAAGTTATTTTCTGTTAAAATATAGTTTACTTCATCAAAATTAAAAACGTATGGAGTCTTCATTGGCAGAAAACGGTGCAATACGCTTAGAGCAAATATATGCTCTAATGCAATACGTGGGCCCAGCAGAGATACAAGATGCGAAGAATTCCGACTGCAGCGCCCCTTGCGGTGGAGTAAGGAATCTCAGCTCGTGATGTCTCCGCTCTATAGAATAATATTCTTGAGTAGTACATTACACGGGCTTTTTTGGCAGGATACCGTAACAAACATGCGCGAACGTAGAGTAATGACGGTTTTGATACGATTACTCTACGTTCGCGCATGTTTGTTACGGTATCCTGCCAAAAAAGCCCGTGTAATGTACTACTCAAGAATATTATTCTATAGAGCGGAGACATCACGAGCTGAGATTCCTTACTCCACCGCAAGGGGCGCTGCAGTCGGAATTCTTCGCATCTTGCATCTCTGGGGCCCAGGCAGCAAATAAAGTGAGGTTATCTGTAGCCTAATGTCGCCAGACGTTTCACGTATGAAGTGACTCGCGCATGGTGGCGGAAAATTGTACATACAAATACATTATTCGGATACAAAATTTTTTTTCCGATAAATATGTTAATGTTTTATAAAACAACAAACGTTTTTTCTACAAAATAAAAAACCAATAATGTAGATTAAAACTCTAGTTCTTTCAATATTAACGATTAGCCAACGATTCGTCCATCTGCTGGGCCCTGTCCAGCTACTGACTAAGAGAATGGTAATGTTTCATTGTGCCCCTTGCACCAAAGTGCCCCAACTCCCCCCATAGATATACATATGGTGTAAGTCTTTTCTCCTGCTTCACCCGTTGTAAAGTCTCTTTGCCCTCTTTGCGTTTGGTTAGTCTGTGTGTCTCCTGTAATTCACTATCCTGACTTCTTTCAAGCCATAGTTAGGTTATTATTTTACTATTTTATATTAAGCCTAGGTTAGTTTGTTCCGTCTTCCTTTTTTTACATTTTTTTTTTTACATTAAGTTTCTTCTCTGTATTTTCGTAAATAGGTTAAGTTACCGTCTTAGGTCAAGTTGTAAAACAGTCCCAGACTGAACTTCGCCTGTGCTTTTGTCGATGTTTATCTTCCGTTTATGTCCTCTGTTATATTGTGCAATAAAAGATGTTTAATAATAATAATATAGAAGGAAACTGGAGCGTCTCTTCGCCCCGCGGAAGGTGTCTGGAAATTGGCCGGGAGAGCGGAGCCGCTTAAACTGGCGACGGATTGTTGGGCGTCGAAAGGCGCCGGAGCGCCAGGATATCGGTCTCCAGCTCGATCATCCGGCTGTCGACACCGTGCGATGCCCTCCTCTCGCAATCAGCCAAGTTGGATCGCGCGTTCTATCCCGGGGCAAACAGAACGGCGCGTACGAATTCATAAATTCCGATCGTGACCGGCGGTGATTCATCGGCGGACAGATCAGGGCCGCCTAGATCGCCGCCTCGAGAACACACTCTGACCTACTTATCCGTCGACTTCTTGCCGAAAATCGTCGCGCGGCGGGGAGCGGGGCGAGCCGTTCTGCGTCACGTGCCTTTGACCGTCTTCCGCGGCGTTCCACCCCCGATTGTTATCGCGCCAGCCACCCCCTCCGCCGATAAACGATCGTCTTGGGTGGCTGACAGAAATTACAATGAACCTGGAGCACGGTGCCACGTCCACGTCCCCGGCTCCCTTCCCCGTTCTTTCTCTCGTCGCCCCCGTTTACGTGGCGCGTACGTGTACATAATAACGAGGATACGTGCTCCGCCGCGCGATAAATTCGTCCAGAAGCTTTGGGCCGTTGCCAGGATGGATATTTAAAATTCTCCGCGGTCCTCCGCGGATCCTCCCTCCCCTGCTGGCTTTTTTTTTCCCCCTCCGCGCCAGAGGCGGACCAGCGCCGGGGTTGCATCGCAATCTATGGATCTATAGCTGCTAATGGACAGGTTCATCAAGGTGGCTGCCAATCGAATCGATTCCTATAATTACCCAGGCTTCGAATTCATTATTCACGCTGGCCTGCCGCGCGGAGACGATTATGAATAATTTCATGCCACGGCCGGGGTTTTTGCTGGCTGGAAATGTCGGGGGTTGATGGCGCTGCATTCGGCAAGCCTTCTTCGCTGGCGCTGTTGCTCGATAATATTAAATTTAATACAATTCGACGGCTCGCTACGCGTTTCCTTGTCGTTCTGCGGCCGAGCTGGCTGAATAGGCAGACTCGCGAATTATCACAAAGGGTACTTTTGCTGGTTTAACATTTATTGTGCCTCCGCGGCACTTGAGAACCAACACTTTCAATAGAATTCCGCGAAGGAAGCATCGTTCGCCTGTAAAAGGTCATTTTAAATTTCCTCCACTCTTGAATCCCGCGATCCTTCGCGTACGTCTCATCTTCCCACAATGCACACTATCGTATTTACCCTCTTCCAGCTGACTCCGCGGACATTTAACTAAATACACGCCCTCGCTCGCCTCCCCCGCGCAAACAAGAAGACCCTCCGACCGAACTCGGGGCTAATTAAGCTCGAATCCTCGGCTAAATATTTTTTTAAGCTCGGTTGCATAAAGCCCCGCCGCTGGAACAGTGGCCCGGATCGTCAGCCGCGATATCTCAAAGTATAAAACTGAGAAAACCGTTGCCAAAAATAATACAGCCGCGGCAGAGCCAGGAAACGTCCACCGCCACGTTAAATGCCAATCGAATAATATACCCGCAACGGGCGTGTGGACTTTGACGCACGACAAAATCACGCTGCAATCGGGATTCTTAAAATTGTATCAACATCTGGCCACCTCTCCGTAGCCTTGATTTTGAAATTCTCCATAAGCTACGATCTCACGTGCTCCGCGTTATTTATTTCGTTTGCAAATACACCGTGCCACTATTTTTAACCGTTTCGAAATACACAGTGATCGACTCCAACGATCTCCTTTCCCATCCGCTGGATAATCGTCGCTTTACGTCCCAACTCATCATCCACCCCCGCTCTCATCCACTCCCACGTGAATCTCGCGAATCAAAATTCTCCCGGTTTCTTTCCCACGGGTGGCGCGATCGGCCCAGTTACGTCGACCCTCCGCGCGGCCGATTTATCGCGATTTATCGCGAATTGGCGGCCCCGTGTCTCCCAGGGGACCGCCGCGATTCTCGTCGCTGCCACGTCGCGCCGGCGACGCGCCGCCACCGGATGGATCGATTGTTTGTTTTGCCCGATCGCGGCTCGAGTAGCGGGCGAGGGATCATTAATTTTGGAACGCCCTCCTTCGCTACCCTTTCCGCCGCACGCCGCGGAGGGGGAGAACCGTCGGCTTCGAGGGTGGCACGCTCGCGGAACACCGCGGACGAGTCGTCTATCGGCGCGAAGCGGTTCGTGGAAGCCGCTCGAAAGTATAAATAATCCCGTCGATGCTCGTCGCGGTGTCGTAATCGGAGGCACGGGGCCCCCGGCCGAATCCCGACGAAAAAAGTTAGCGACGTTTCCGCGGAAGTTCCGGGCGTGTTGGTCGTCGGGTCGCGTGCAAAATCCGCCGGTGATTTAACGCCGGCCACGTGTGTCGCGGAAATATATCTGGGGATCGAGTACCTACTGGCCTAGGCACCATTCAAATTAGCGTTATAAATACGCGGGGCTATCACGCTGGAGCGATTCCTAGCCGGGGTGTCTCGGATTCCATCGCCGTCGAACATTCTGCGCGGCGAAACTTCGACGGATCGATCTCCCCGGGGGAGCCTGATTAATTCTCAAGTAGCCCGGAGTTAGGTGAATCGCGGCCCCTCGGAGGCTTCTGTATTGAGAGGATTTTTAAGTCAGTCACTTTTGGTTAATTAGACGGCAGTGTGTACTATTGCCTGGCGGAAAGAAGACCCCTAGCGGGCGGTCTCGGGCGATACAGTCCGTCGCTATGATGATTGGTCGAGTCACCTATTTGTAGGTATGTTTATAGGTGTGTTAAGGAAAGTATTATCATTGGTTTGGTATCAGGATAATACTTTCCTATCTCGAGCTCATTTTAGAAGGAACTTATTTCGCGCATGTAGAATGAGCTCATTGGCTCCAAGGGATCATTTGTTTGAGGTATAGCCAATAGTAGCTTGTTTCGGCACCAATTAGCGCCAACATGCGCAGAACCGATCTAAACTCGTCGGTGGCAAGTTCCTTCTAAAATGAGCTCGAGAATAAACATATTGTGAAAAATAGGGAAATTTGTATGTTATTATATATTAATGATTAACCGTCAGAGATTGTTGTTCTAAGGAATCAATAATCGAAGGCTGTACCTTTTAATAAGACACTTAACGGAAAGTTTTATTTTACTTACGTGGTGACTTCTATGGCGATTAGACACCGACTGACTACCTCTTGCTCTATGCATATTTACAATATACACATCTATACACATATATATAGGGGAAAGTGGGGTAAAACGGAACACCATCATGTTTCTGTTAGATAAGAGCTGCGAATGAGTTGGTACCGCAGGGATCTATGGTCTATCATAAAACACTATGAGGACCCTTTGGTTCCATGTGACGCGGTACCAACTCATTCGCAGCTCTTATCTAATAGAAACATTGGTGTTCCGTTTTACCCCACTTTCCCCTACTTTTCGGCGCGGGCTCGACTGCTTCGTATCCTCAACAGAGATGCCTACGCTATTTCTTTGGCGTTCGTCGTTCAGATCGCTCTATCCCACTCGATCTCGACGTGTTTTGTTCACTTCCTTCGTCGCACGGTGCGACAATGTATGTGCCTACTTCAGTCAATGACCAAAATTTTTTTTTTTTTGTTTCTTCTCTCAGTGGGTCAATTTTATTACCTGTCCCTGAGAGCCAGAGTAGCCCTCTTACCAGGAGTCACATGAATGCTGATTTTAAATTGGTGTTACCGTGAATGATGTGAGTGGTAGGAACTTGGATTGGAGTAGGGCAAAAAGTTACAAAAAACCCATTTCATGACTAACACCATTGGTGTCCAGGAACTTCAGTCAATGACCAAAATACGTGTGCCCCGTCTTTAAAAGTGTGACCAAATAGGTGACTCGACCAATCGTCATAGCGACGGACTGTATCGCCCGAGACCGCCTGCTAGCAGGGCCGTCTTAACAAATTTGAGCAACCTGGGCTAAAAGATTTTGGCGCCCAAGGGTGCAATTTCTTCGCAATCGGTGCAAGGCAGTACATCGGAATCCCGGGTCTCCACCAAGACAAAAACGAACAAAAATTATAGAAAACAATAGCATATTTGATTCTTAAGCGCCCTTGGATCACAGGCGCCCCTGGGCTATAGCCCACTTAGCCCATTGGTAAAGGTGGCCCTGCCTGCTAGGGGTCTTCTTTCGGCCAGGCAATAGTAAATCGCGGCGCGCGATTCGACTTGAGAATCCGCTGGGATAGGATATGTTTAGGCGCGCGCGCGCGCGCGAGAGTAATCGTCACGTTCGCGTAATTGACGTGCAATTATTGCCCCTGCGGACTCCCCTTTGAGCGTCCAGCTGGGACGTTTATTATTTTCCGTTTTCCTCGATGCTCGGCAGTCGATTCGCAGCTCTTTGAAGCCCCTTACCCTTCCGTTCGCGCAGTGCACTTGCCGATGCGTTCGCATCGGCACATGGCAACAATCCCTCGGGGCGCTGTTTCTCGCGTCGGGGTCGTTAAACCGGGATGGATCATCGGCATTATCGACGATCAGCATCGGAAGAATCAGCGGGTCTGCTTATTTTCCCACGGACACCAAAGCTCCCAATCGAAGAATACCGATGCCGCGGACTTGCTCGCGGTTCTATGAGATGAAAATAAACCGCGGGCGGCCGTGATGCTTTCCAGAAGTCTCTGCTCCATTATGTCCCACCGACGCCAGCTAAGAGTGCCTAATAATTTCTACGATTTTTATTGCAACTCTCGGGCGTAACGAACACCGCGGAAGCGTTAATCAAGCTTTCAACCGGTCATTAATATCTCGCTCGATTCGTTCCGTAGGCAACTATCAAGTCGTATCTTAGTGTAGTATACTCTATCTCCGCTATTGACTGCTTATTTTCGTTATTTTCGTTGTTGTCTACAGACTGTTCTGTTTTTGTTTTGTTTTGTTCAGTTATATTAATTATATTATTTATTATTATTATTATACGGGAAGCTCCATGGTACACAAGAAAGAAATACAAAACTAGTAAAATATACGGAGAGTCTGAGCACAAAATTAATAAAAATTAATACATAGTATACAAATAGTTATAATAATCAAGCCAACAAGGATAAGACTACGTTACACCATTCAGGTTATGAGTGACACTATGAAGTAACGTCCTAAACGAAGTAAGGATGCCCAGGAAGGGATCTATACCACTGAAATCTTGGTTCATAATACTATTCTATTCTATTTTATTTTATTTTTATTATATTGTATTTACTTTCTAATTACTGTACTATTCTGTCTAAACTTATGTATTCTAAAGGGTTCTCCTGTGGATATTAATAATAATAATAATAATAATCTCCCGTCCATTCCGTTTGATAACAAACCGAGTGGTTCCGAGACCGAGAGATATCGCGAAGATCATATCAAAAAACCTAAACGAATTAAGGATGCCCAGGAAGGGATCTATACCACTGAAATGTTTGTTCATAATATTATTCTATTTTACTTTATTTTATTTTTATTATATTGTATTTACTTTCTAATTACTGTACTATTCCGTCTAAACTTATGTATCCTAAAGGGTTCTCCCGTTGATATTAATAATAATAATAATAATAATCTCCCATCCATTCCGTTTGATAACAAACCGAGTGGTTCCGAGACCGAGAGATATCGCGAAGATCGTAGCCACACTTTTCCCCCCGTTTCTCTACGAATCCCCCAAGAAAAATCGCCCCACTAACCTACTCAACGTTCGGCCGCGATACAAATCGAGCCCAATACGCAATTCTTATCGGCCGTTACCAGCGAACACACCGTCCACCGGCGATCCTCCCTCGTTCGAGTGCATCTCGATCGATGTTACGGCACCGTCGCGATCGATCCCGGACTAAGGAACAGCTGGTACCGCCGTCGCGTCGTGACGCAGGACCCTCGAAATATACGGATGCGTCGAGTTACGTGCCGCGTCTCTCTCGAAACTCCCGTTCTTTCGTAGAACTTCTATTTTCTTCGGCGACACAGCGGCGAGTGCGTTCTTGGCACCGGCAACGAAGCCGCCGCATACCACGCAGGAGTCCCCGTGCGGACACTCCGTCCCCGAGGAGCGCGGCACAGGGCGATGACTAACGCCGCCGCGCGCGAAAAAGAAACGAAAGGTACGTGGAAGGAAAGTTACCGGGGGCCTCATTCACACCTCCTCCCTCCTCCCGCGATATCCAGCGGTCTCGTAATTCACCGACCCGCTCCACTTGCGCCCGACCCGTAAGTAGCGCGTCCCGATAACGCCCCGCGGCGCGACGTAAACAACGTATAGGAAAACGTCCGCGCGACGCCAAATCGCCTTAACGCGTCCCATCGCGGATATCCGCGCGCGGCCGCGACGCGACGGTTCCGAGAGGCGGCGTTATTTTTCAGCTCCATTGTTTTTTGGCCCCGCTGGCTCTATTCTTGGCTGGGGACTTTGCGACGATGCGTGGCTGGAGCGGTTTGAAGTAGGCGCTCGAGGGTGGCAAAGTGGCGCTTCCTCGTGCGCCGAGCTTATTTTCTGCTTTCGAAAGAGAGCTGCACGGACGACGCTGGGTATTTCGATACATCCTTGCCACTTCGCTGTCTCGTTCGATCTCCGCGCTGCAGAAGCTTCTTCTAAATCTAAATCACACTCTCGGATCCTTCGCGAGTGGAACTCGTACGTAGTTTTAACACTCGGAGGGGTTTCTCCGCGTCGTTGGCTCGTTTCGAAATTTTCTAGCCAGAGACTCGAAGGCCTGCCACCTTCCTTATGGAGCAGCGTAATTTCAGTCCGCATCGACGTCTGGCTTGGAAACGTTAACGAAATCCCTCAACCCCCGCGTTAAATCTGCCCCGAGGCGACATTGTGATTCAGCTGGCCTGCTCGTTCCGGCGCGCTATCGACAGGTTGGAGGCGTTCCTTCCTCGTTTTCTCTTCTTTTTTTGCCGCCCCTCTATCGCCGCGGCGAGAACCTCTTCGACCTGGGTCACAGCCGGATCACGGGCCAGTTCTATGTTTATATATAGGATGTTTAAATCGAACCGCGTGAGCGGATTTAACTTTAACGCGGCGACAAGGTCGCTCCAGCTTGTCACAACACCGCCGCGGGGGCTAGCGTGACTCGATCGTATTTTCGGGCTCTCGGTAAGGCGAATCGGACCAGCTCTCGTTTATCGTTCAAGGACGACCGACAGATAAACCGGCAGTCACCGCCGGCGATTATCGGCGGCGATCATCTCCCGCGTGCAGAACGATCCAACACGTGCGACTTACATTTTCTGAATGTTAGGGGATGATTTCGTACCTCCTTCTCCTATGTCGCTCCCCATTATTATAATTCCCTTCCGTCTGAAATCCGCGCGCCTCCCACTCTCTACTCTTTCAGATGTTCTTGTGAATCTTTCCTGCTGCTTCATCCGTTAGAATAATAATCTGTAATTATATTACGTTGTGGTCTGGACAGTGTAGGGGAGACTAAAAGTTCCGGAGGTAAGTTGCTCCGATCGTTTTATCTTCAAAATCAAAAAGAGCGTTGTATTTTAAATTATTTTTTCCACAGAGTGGCGTGATCAACTTACGCGGAAAAAATAATTTAAAGTACAACGCTCTTTTTCATTTTGGAGATAAAACTGTCGGAACAACTTACCCCTCGGAACTTGTAGCCCCGGTCTCCCCTACCCTGTTTTCTTCTCTTCTTCAATAATTATTATTCAATAATAGTAGCTTATACTAATCTAATTTAAGTCTAGGTTCAGTTTTCGTTGTAGGTTAAGTTGAAAAACAGTCGTGACTGAACTTCGCCTGTGCTTGTGTCTTTGTTTACTTTCGTGCCTTGTTATTTTCTTGTTTGCAATAAACCCGCTTAATAATAATAATAATAATTTCTAAGCTCCGATGCTGTGGCAATGAATTCGTGGTTGTTGTACTCTTGATAGATTAAAGTTTGTGTAATGGGAGTGCTTTGAAAGCATCATGGTATCCCTTACTTCTATCGAATTGTTTCTAGCGATGAATCCAAGAGTGAAAAGTTTGCATTGAAACGGAAGACACTATTTAGCACGGTGGCTTCTCGAGTACAAATTTCGAAGGAGTTACTAGTGATTGAAATATCGCAGATTTAATCGTTGATATCCGAAGCAAAAGCAGTCCCAGGAGGGTGATAAATCCGAACCCTGTACAAGGCGAGAGACATTAAAGGCACCCGCTATATTACCGTGCAGGAAAGATAAGAGGGACATCGTGATGTCACCCATAAATATGAAATATTGATTAAAAACCATTGGATTGGATAATCTAGCACGCGTCACGGGGCATTAGCTGCAGCTCTAAATCGTCGAATTGAGCCTGATGAATAAAAACTAAGCAATTCCTTACAAGCAATTCCTTATTAGCAAAAGCAATTATTTAAACAAAAAAGGAATTTCTTATTTTCATATGAGTAAAAATCATAAGCAATTGCTTGTGTTTTTATTCACACGAATTTAAGCAATTCCTAGTAAAATATTAAAAAAAAAAAAGCAATTGCTTACACTTTATTCATTCGAGTAGTAAGCAATTCATTAAAAAATTAAGGAAAAGCGATTCCTTTAAGTAATTCCTTGCCAGTTTAGGAATTCCTACAAGATAAATCAAATGCTTGTGTTCTTATCACATGAATTTAAGCAATTCCTAGTAAAATATTAAGAAAAAGCAATTGCTTACACTTTATTCATTCGAGTAGTAAGCAATTCATTAAAAAATTAAGGAAAAGCGATTCCTTTAAGTAATTCCTTGCCAGTTTAGGAATTCCTACAAGATAAATCAAATGCTTGTGATCTTATCACACGAATTTAAACAATTCCTAGTAAAATATTAAAAAAAAGCAATTGCTTACACTTTATTCATTCGAGTAGTAAGCAATTCCTTAAAAAATTAAGGAAAAGCGATTCCTTTAAGTAATTCCTTGCCAGTTTAGGAATTCCTACAAGATAAATCAAATGCTTGTGTTCTTATCACACGAATTTAAGCAATTCCTAGTAAAATATTAAGAAAAAGCAATTGCTTACACTTTATTCATTAGGCTCATTGTCACGGCACCGGGGCAAAATTCATTCTCATTCGCAGGCCTGTGTGCTAATCGATCAAGTGGCCGAATAAATTCCCACTGGCATTTCTTACGCTACGCGTGGGTTTGCTAGCGGAGATTCAAGGATCCCCTTTAACATCCTCTCCGTCGCGTAACAATCTTACTTACAAAGCAATGCAGACAAATAAGAAACTCCTTCGCGAAATCCAAATCTCCGTTCATTTCAAAGGACAGCTCTCTCTCTCCGGTCTGAAAAGTTCAGAGTTCCAGGGATTCTTCCACCCCATTCCGTCTGTCCTTTTTTCGCCGCGGGTAAAGGCTCGGTTGTCCAACTGTCCACATAAAAGTATTCCCACGGACGACACCAGAAACCTCGTTTTTCCGTCTCTACAGGGATTCGGGAGATTAAGGGCCTCGGTCAGTGTAGCGGCTCGGAAAGATAAGAGCCGGGGCGGTCAGTATTCCGGAATGGCACGGATAGCAAAGTAGTTCTCGCGTCTAAGTGACATCCTTGGCAAAGGGCCCAGCCCTGCGAGGCTGTCGAGGCTGTCTCCGATGCGAACTCTGCAATATCTATTTCTAGTTCGGCCGATAAACTCGGCCGGAGATCCGCGAAAAGAAGTCCCCTCGCGTCGATGCTCTCCCTCTCGTCTATTTTCCCACCCTGCCGCGCGTTTTTTTCCATCAGCCTCCGCCCGCCGAGATTAATCCGTCAAGATCCCATATAACCCTCGCTGAAAATTCGGCGCTCGCCTCGTCGCGGAATATTGTATTTCGGGGGCAACGTTGGGTCGCCAAGCAACGAGGAGGAACATCGGGAAATTTTGGAAACGAGGTTTCGGGGGCTCGAGAGGAATCTTAATTCTTCAGTCCTGTATTCTGGATAAATTATAAGGCATATTTAACACGCGCTTTCTATTTAAATAGAGCCTCTGACAGATGGTTGCGTTTACGCGGAAACTGTTTGGTAATTCTCGTTAGTGCTATGGGGATCGTTTAACGCGGGAAATGTAGAAAACCGGGACCCACCCTTGGCGATCTCGAGTGATTGATTTCGCAGAAAAATCGCCGGTGATCAATCTCCGCTGATCGAAGTGGGAGCGATGCTTCGTTTCTGTTCCAGCCGCGGTGCAATAGCGGAAAGGAATATTAATCATGGTTAAACCACTGAAAGCAACACTGTCGTGACCAGCGACGAGCCAGCATTCGCTTGTAATTACCATCGATTGGTCAGAGCCGCGGAACAAAAGCAGCGTCCGGCTCCTTCGCAGGATTCAACGTAGCGGCCAGGATCGAAACCGGTGTATTTTTATCCGGAGGAATGCTCGATATCCGCTCGAGAAAGTTGGGCCGTGTAATTAAACCGCCGCGCGTCCAAACAGTTCGGAATTCTCCTGCGAGGGGGGGAATTAAATACTGAATAATTCAGCGCGCAAGAAACTTGCCAACTACGCTGCAATGATGCCTCGAATTATGCAGAACTCCCCCTTTTTTTCGGATAAATAATATGCAAAGCTCCCCTCGCTGACTAGCCGAGAGCTAATTTGCCTAAAAGTAATTATGCCACCCTCTGTTATCTCATATCTGTCTACGATATCGTCGCGTCTCGCGATCGCGGGTGGTTCGCGATATTGAGCCGTTTATTTTGAAAGTGGCCTAAGTCCATTTATCTTCAAATCGAGATATTTAAGGGTTTGCGTTTCAATGAATTTAAAAATATGCGTATAGGATACTAATGAGTCATACTGCTTAAGCGTATCTAAGGATGTTAAATTTATAGTTCTTATTAAAATAGTGGCAATTATTAAGTGAATAATATGCGTTTTCTTATCAAGAATGGAGTTAGGCCACTTCCAAAATTAACAATCAGATTCATTATAAAATTTGAAGCTGCCCAAGTCCATTCAACATAATTTAAGATGCTTCAAATTGAAGAAAAAAACAATACTGAATTTATTTTACATATCGTTAAAACACTTCGGAAACATAATTTATGCGATTCAATACATTTTTTAACTACATAACGTACAAAATTACAAACATAAATTTATTACAAAACAATTGTGTGTGAAAGGGATTATGTCCTTGAATTTTGCTGTTGTAATTTGTCTGATATTTTTATACAGTGGTGTCAATACAATATTTTCGAACTTTCTTGGTCCACCCCGACACTGCTTCCCGACATTATCAATAGTAACTATCTTGATTTAAGTATAAATGGAGTTAGGCCACTTTCAAACTACACGGTTCGATTATGGAACTAACTCTGAAAACTTATGTGTGAAGAATTATCGTATTTGCTCGGATTATAAGCAACCTGAAATGCTTTACTGATAAATAACATCAAGTTGTACATGTAACCATGGTTAACCGGGAAAAATTGAAAAATGGAGTTAGGCCACTTTCAAAATAAACGGCTCATACAGAAAAGCCGTGACATGTGGAATGGAAAGAGGTCGAGGAACCTGGAAACGAGAGAGAAGTAGGTGGCGTGGTAAAATGGAAGCGGGGAGCGGGAATTTATGAGTCGGAGGAGATTAAATTATCCTTTTAGTTACGAGGACATGGCGTTTTAATTCTTCAGGCACGAAATATCCGTCTTTTTTTTTTCTACACAACAAAAAAAGGAAAAACAGGTGAAACGGGCAGCGTGTTTCACCGCGCGCGTTACTGTTTCCAACTTACAGCCATCGGGCGAATTAAATTGCACTGAGAAACATGGCCGGGCGAGGCGTTACATCGCGTTCAAATTTCTGGCGATTCCTAAAACCTCGTTAACTCGAGCGCGTTCTCTCTGTTTTACAATCCTGCCTCTCAATTTCCCGCGTATCTCCATCACATTCGAAATAATCATTCGCACTCCACGTTTACTCGCGACGCTCTGGTTTCCACGATTTTATTTGCTCCTCGCCTTTTTTCTATCGGAGCATTACAACTTCCTACTTAACCCCTTCGAGTTACCCGCGTTTATTGATTACAATATTGGATAGTGTCTTCTAAGTGCTGTGCCTGCGATTGGCATTGAATTAATCTACTGTCAATCAGATATTAAGGGCTGCCAGTCAATTTCATTTTACATCCGCGGGTACAGAAATATGGACGATTTAATCCTCCTTATACGCGAAATACGCGATATCGATTCTCATCGGTTGGGAAGTTTTTAAGGCTCTGTCACTGCCAGAGCTATTTTATGGGCAATTCGAAGCGGCGTTCTCGGCTTATTAATAGCCCCCGATGAATTATTAAGAATATTTCCCTTTTGGAAACAATATCGCTCGAGGAGGATTTTCAAGCCACTCGCGGCAACGTCGACGCGCTCTGCACCAGTATTCGAGAGAAATGTCAGCCTTGGGCGCGTCGAATTGCGGTGCGTGCCACGACTACCATCGATGCACCCTCTCCGCCCGCGCCTTAATACCTAAACATTCTGCGAAGGACAATCGCGTCTAATGAAGGGATATTGAAAATGCGGAGGAACGCGCGGCTCGCGCCATTGTTGATCAACAACGCGCGGATTGGATAATCGCATATATTACGTGATCGCACGATCGATCGCGGCGAAATCGTCCGCTTCAGGCCGCCCGTGTTCCCCAAATCGACCCTTCATAAACCAAATTAGAACGGCACTTGGAATACTAAAAGCTGTGCTACTCTAATGCGGAAATAAACTTGTCGATTTCTACTTTCATTGCATTGTGCCAGCGTGCAATTGAATCGAATCGAGTATAAGCGATACGGAAAAGTAGGTAAGAAACATGGTATCGCGAGGCAGAACGCTGGTAAATTCAGAGCTGGCAAAGGAAACTGGCGAAAGAATCGACTTGGTTGCGGTACGTGTCGGAGACAATGATTAAACGGTTTAAACGACTGTTGTGGGAGATCGTTCGTGTCCCATTTTTTTCCACGGATTTCGGAGGCAAAGCTGGAAGCGCATTATTGCCCGACACAACGGCAAGCTTTTCACTGGATGTCTCCATTCGGGCGATCATTCGAGGGTTGGAAACACTTGATCGATTCACTTAACGACCCTCGTAAAATTTGCTCGGCTCCCGCATACGATATCGTTTGGCGGCCACTCGGGCCTCGTATCCCAGTTGTTTCGAATAATGCACCGCCGCTTGTAAATACTTGGAATCGGCGGAACGTTAAGGGGCTGGTCGCAATTAGGGCTGCGAAGCGGGTAGGCAAAGTGTGCCCGTCGAGGATGTCTCGTGCACCAGAAACCCAGCTTCTCGGTCCTCCATCGATCAAAAAATTTCTCTGATTGTACTGTCTGTCCCTCGATGACATCTTTGTAATTTCCACGACCTTCCCCTTCTCCATTTCTACAAACCCTCCGTTTATATTTAGAAAGCTCGCGAGGCTATAGGGTAGATGTACCGTTTGTGGCCATTGTACCGTTTTTGGCCATGTGCATAATTATCGCGTTTTTTTAGCTCGAAATTGGTTGCAGACACTTAATTATGTGTAGAATTTCAAACCGTAAATATTTTGCTTAGTATACCAGCAGAAATATAGGGTTATATTTATTGCTTACGCGAAAAATGGCAAGTGGCCACAATCGGTGAAAAATGGATTTCTTATATTTTTTAACTATATTAATTCTTTAACGATTTCTTTAGTTAATGGTAACATAGATATTAATAGTAAAGATAGTGTAAAATTTAGTAAAGCTTTTAGTTTCCCGATTTGAAGTACAATTTTAAAGATAATTACGACGAAAGTCACTGAAATCCTTAAAGTGGCCACAAATGGTGCATTAATTAAAGTTGATGCATTTTAACACGGTGGCATAAGGCAAAGTCAAAAAAAGAGGGTTATAGTTTCAGTTTTTCTTCTGCAACAGGAAAACCATATTTAAGAAATGTACCAAAATTGGCACAAAAGTATATCGAAGTATCAGGAAATGAATTTATTAATTTTTGCAAAAAAATGGATTTCTTATATTTTTTAACTATATTAATTCTTTAATGATTTCTCTAGTTAATGGTAACTTAGACATTAATAGTAAAGATAGTGTAAAATTTAGTAAAGCTTTTAGTTTCCCGATTTGAAGTACAATTTTAAAGATAATTACGATGAAAGTCACTGAAATCCTTAAAGTGGCCACAAATGGTGCATCTACCCTAGAAACTTTAAATTCTTTCCGTCCCGTCGTATCGCATTCCATTGTTCTTTCACATAAAATACCTTTGCGTTGTATTTTATTATAAACCATTGTCGGACACGCAATAATTATCTGCCGTTTAATAAATTATACTGTCGCACGAGGATCGAGCTTCATTAGCGGAGGTGTCCATTTCACGCCAGCCGGAGCGGATGCAAGCGTGGCCAAGCGCGCAAAGGCGCCCCTTTGAGGCGGACGGTAAAAAAATGTCCAAAAGTGTCCGAGGCGCAGAAACCAGCGGAATTAACAGTGGCCAGCGACGTCTGCGGCGAGCAGACAAGCTTAACGGCTGGTACCAAAATATTTTATGGTGTGCACTGTAACGCTGACGCCAGATTTAGGACGAAGGTCGCAATGGGAGCGCGAAATCTCGAGAAATCTCGCGATTTCGCTATTATAGAACGAAAACGTTTTACTTCCTTTCGCCCCGTCGAAATAGCTTCGCCGTTCCTCGCCAAGCCAAGTGTTCCCGGCTCGATTCTGATTAAAAGCAGAAATAACCCAGAGTATGAGTCACTGCCGCAATCTTCGGATCTGCGATAATGATTTCGCTTCACCGTTGCTGATAAATGTCCCATGCGATCTTCTTTCCGCGAAACTGACCGCGTTTCTCCTCGCCCTCCCACGCAACCCCCCCCCCCTGGTTCTCAGTGACAATTTTGAAGAATCGACGATCTATAAATACGCCCGAGTCCAGAATCGCCGGTTCCCCTTAACCTGTTCATTTTCACCGGCGCACGTTTAACAAGAAAAGTTAATTTCGGACGTACTCGGAAGGCATGCCAACCACGCGCGCTAATGAGCCGATGAAACCTCGCTCTAGCCGAGGCCTGCCTCTGTCCTCTGTCCTTTCATACATTCCAGCAATCCCAGACTTATTTTAAAGCCCCTTGTCCCGCCGCCGCACGCGGGGGATGTAAGCTTCTCCGTTAACGAATATGCGAAACTCGCGACACAGAAACGTGGTGCGTTCTTTGGGAATTGTTCTGGATACGGAGGCTAGCGCTTTCAAAGCCACGTGGTAGAGGCGAAGTTTCTTTCTCTTGATTAGCTTCATTGAAATTTAGCCCGATTCCGAGACACTAAACACGAGATTTATGGTTTCGTTTAGTCTAATTGAGTTTTAATTTATTTATTTATTTATTTATCATACGGGAAATCCCATGGTATACAAAAAGAATATATAACAACAAAAAAGCTAGTGAAATTTAATGTTGCTTCTAAGATTTTTCGAGCCTCAAGCATAATGGATCCATCGTTTTTTCGTTTGCAGATCGAAGTTTTTTAGTGGCCAACGCTCAACACGGACTATGTCACATAATATACTGCTCGGACGGTTTCTGCCGGCTGACGGGCTTCTCGAGGGCGGAAGTGATGCAGAGACCGGCGATCTGCGAGTTCCTTCATGGGCCAATGACATCGCCCCATGCGGTCGCAGCCCTCCGCGACGCCCTCGCCGCCGGCGTCGAAAAGCATTTCGAGATCCTCTACTACAGGAAAGACGGTGAGTCGTGGCTCTCAGATTCTTTGTATCTAATAATTCCTTCATGGACCTTTTCTATCATCGACATCTCCTTGTTTTAAGTTACTTTAATTTTTTCTGGTATTGCCTACATTTATATTTTGCTTTAAGGGGAGGTTCTGGTCTAAATATCGATTTTTTTTTTATTTCATTTTTCGAATGTTCAACCTTTTAGGAAAACGTGTTTAAAAGGATTTGTTGAAATTCGTAAAATTCACGAAGTTATAGGCATTTGAGTAGCGGCAAATGCATGGGAAAAACCCGGCCACTCGGCGCTCACGTAAAACTTCAAACGCGTTTTTCTCGAGACAGTGTTCTCAAAACGGTGGGACCTGTATCTTCAAAAGTTATTATCCGATACGACTGAAACTTTTTTTATTTTGAAGAATATACTTCTGGCTAGGGGGGGAACTAAAAAAAATTACAAAAAGTTGAAAATTTATAATTTTTAAAGGCGTTGAAAGGACGAAAAATACAGGGAAAAGTGATTTCAAACGTGAAGTGTCGTTATTTTCTAAAAAAAATGTAATTTTTGTAATTTTTTTTTAGTTTGCCCCCTAGAAAAAAGAATAATCTTCAAAATAAAAAAGGTTTCAGTCGAATCGGATAATGACTTTTAGAGATACAGGTCCCACCGATTTGGATCAATTTTTTGACGCCTTAACTTTAACGACTCCCCAGGGCTGTTTGCACTGATTAATTATAAAACAAAAAATATATTTCTATAACATAAGACATCCTTAATACAATGCAACAAGTCCCATTAAATTATATATAGTAGTTTTCCTTTAATTAATTCCTAAGTATCACCTATTTTTTGGGGCTCTAGACCAGAACCTCCCCTTAAGCTTTGTATCTTTTGTAACTAAAGGGTTTTTCCCGTTAACAATAATAATAATAAAATAACGCCACTTCAATTACAAACACCGCAACCCCGGTGTTTTTTCCATTCCATAATCTATTTTGAAAAACGTCGCGCGGGGTAAAACCGTTATAATGGCGCTCGCGAGAACTATCGCACCCCCGCTTCGAAATTAATCTCACCCGCGGAATCACTCGCGGAAACCCGCGGAAATTCACTCGAGCCGACTGCGAGGAATTTATCTCGGACGCGGGCGGAGGCCAACAATTTTTCGACGCAAATTGGCAAAGTTTCCGGCGGGTTTGAGGTGTCGCGCGAAACGGGCAACCGGACATCCGGAATTCCGATCCGATGGGTCGGCTAATCCCATCTTGGCAAGCCCTTTCACCTTTCCAGGGACATTGTTTCTGGGATCCTCGGGAATAGACCGAGCGGTTTGTACTTCTGCCAAACTCTGTCTTGGTAAACGCGCTGCCATTTCCCGACCCATCGTCGCCGCGAATTGTGATCAATATTTATTCCGCGCTGCTGTGCGACGAGCCGCGGGACTTGTAAACACCCACGAAAACAGGAAATACAAATGCTTCTGTAATTTCGTCGAATCACTGCGTTCTGTTTTCCCATGCTTCTACACAGATTCTCTCGTAACGATTAATGGCACCTGTGCTTCGTTCCAACGGTTTGGTTCTTTATCTAAGACGACCGAATGGGAACAGTAGTTCGAAAGTGGATCGAGTGAAATCTAAGTGATCACAGTCGGGAGTACAGATCGTTTATTTTTAACGAAGATTAATATAATATGTAGCCGAGTAGAGATTTCGTGTGCTTTCGCTATGCACAGAGTCGGCTGTAAAGTTCTCTACAAAGCACCTTACTGTCGGCGCTATTAGTCGCTTTTACTACTGACTTACCCCGATAATGATCCCTGCGTCCTGCTTTAGCTAGCTCTACAGCCCCGTTCTCCCTTTCAGCTTTGTCATTTTAATAATTCCTGCCCCTGCGATGTTGCTGCCGACGCGTGCAACATTCCATGGCGAAATATTTAAGCCTATAAAGAACAGTTAATGCTATCCATCGCTCCTAGGGGTCTTGCACTTTAGAAAGCAAGCAGGGTCGAAGCGCGCCCCAAGTATCCTTCAAAGCGCAACCGAGTTGCCGAGCCCTTCATCTTCGCCACCGCAAAGCAAGCGATGGAAACCTTGATAAATCCCGAAGCAACCTTGGAAGTTCACGTCCTCGATTACCGTCGATCGAGCTTCGAAGCCAGTCGCCACGGACACTTTTATCGGCACGCAGTACCCCCGGATCTACATGCCCCATCGGCGATCGTAATTCCGTGAAAGGCGAGCGGACGCTGATAGAGCTTTCCGGAGGTAGCGAGGACCGTTACGTTATTTAGAGCGGGAAAATTGAATTTATTCGCGGAGGGACGGCCGGCTCGGACTCGATTTTGCCGTAGTGTCTGACCTTAGGCGCGGTGAGATCAATAGTCACCACTGTATAATTTATCATAGTCATAGCTCGAGGCCTCTTGGCCCACCTGAGCTCCTTCCCCTTACCTGCGCACCCCAATCGTTCCTTCCGCGATCCAGCAAGTTTCCCGAGGGAATCCGAAGGAGCCGGGAGCGCGATGCACACACGCGGGCACGCGTGACGGGCACAAAGGGAAACGGAGACTGTAGTAGGGAGCTGGTGTAAAACGCGCTGAAAGGCGGAAAGTAGTCTGCTCCGACCACCTGCAGCCCATCTCCAGACTGTCTGACATAGTACGACGTGTTTCCACTGAATAACAGGCATATTACACGTCGCGGTTTCCCGTGCTTTGACGGAACGAGCTCCTCCATTGTTCCGTCTCATTTTCCTCGGTGAAAAGGGATTGATCGGGGAAGGGGGAGGGGGCGGAGGAACGCAGTCGGCCACTTGCAGGCCCCTCGAGGATCGCGGGGAAACGTCGGTCGGCTAGCCTTTAGCTGGCGCGCCGCGGGAAGCTGTTAATTCCAGATCGTTTCTACGCTTCCTGCTCCATTTTCTCGCCGTTGAAACTCGATTGGACGGCCTGTCTTTTACCGCCCCCCCCTCTTTTTATTACCGCGGGATCGAAATGTCGAAGGTCGATAAAAGCCGGGAAACGTTTTTTCGCCCTGTCTTCTACCCAATCGAGGCGAAGGAAATCGACGCCCCTCCGCGGGCTCAAATGTCAGGCTTTTATTGCGTGGTTTCCGTACCGCTGCATTGTACGCATTGGCGTGAGTGTAAAGTTTCGCGGTGCTGACCTTGCGACTGGCTGCACGACCCCGAAGGATTCCCACTGTATGGAAAATTAATCGATGAGCCGGGGCGAGTTTGAAACTACGACTCGCTGGCACCGAGTGGACGGACTGATTATGCCGGGGCTAGACTAGAGGATGGCTGAGCAACTTCCTTGCTGCGGTATTCGAAATATTCATGGATTACGGTACACTGGAATCGGGGGCATAGGTAGGTGTGACGAGTTGAGCGTCGGAATGAAATTTCTTCGAGGGTGTTTCCTCCTCTTTCTTCAGACCTCGCGGTGCGATAGAATTATAATTAAATTTGTTACAATCGATCTACTATCGAGAGCTCTCACAATCACTGGTTCCGATTACGTCCACGGTTCTACTGTTCGTATTATGCCCAGAGGGATCGGATAACTTGGCGCTGTCCATAAAGGGAGAAAGGACGGGAATACAGTCGGTTAGCTTCCAATGACGCGGCGTCCAAAAATTCCCCGCGCGGTGTTTGGCCGTCGTTCATCCCGCGAGCGAAACGAACGGTCCGTTCGAGATTATCGATAACGCTCTTCATCGGCCCCATCAGCAGCTGTGGCCATTTCGCGAAGACCTCCTCGAAGAGTGCTCTCTCGTGCTGTTACGCAACCGTGGCGAGCGCGAGGACGCCGTTTGAAGCGGCTAAGAATAGTCGCCGCTCGTGTTCCGACCCCCTTCCCTTGTTCCTGAAACGCCCACCGTCCCCCTTCCGTCCACTGTACCCCCTTTTCCTGCGACCCCACTAGGTGCAGCGCGTAGTCAATGACATCACGGAAAGGCGCTCGACCTCCCTCTTCTGCGCCATGTGACGCCACCACCCGCCTCCCCCTTTATTTTTCTTTCTCCGGACGCCTGGCGTCGCTGCTTCCCCTCCCCCGTCGCCAGCCTTTCCATTAACCAGGGGGCTACGAGACATCCGTGCCCCTGTTTCGTTCTCGTTTCCTCCGGGGGACAATGGCACTTTCATTTTAGGAAATTTCTGAAATCGAGCTTGGCGACCTGGCAGCCTTCTCTTCTCTTTACAGAAGTTTCTGTAATTTTAGATAACCCTTCAGTCCTTCGTGAACTGTTATTTTTTTAATATTGATAGTGGGGTAACTTGTGTTATAGTTAAGAAGGGGTTCGCTTATTCATAAAAAAGAAAACTGTAGTTTGGAGTAGGGTACACCGACTAGTAATTGACCGCATACCAGTGAATGACCATTAGTCAAAGAATTGTAAATTATAAATTTAAAAATATTGTATGTTTATAAATGGAGTGTAGTTCCACTTTTAATATTCCATATTTTTAGTTATCCGTATTAAGGAAACATTAATAAGTCAAATTCTTATTAAAAGTATGCGGTTATTTACTGGGCTTCTACACGTTTTGTATTTTATAATCTGTTTTTTTAAATTACGATAAGAATAAGTAATTATTTTCATATAAATTTCAAGAAAAATAAATTTAAATGCAATTCCAACAATTGTTTTGTTGTTATACTTGAATATATTCAAGTATTAATCTCAAAGGTCCATAAATTCAACAATTCGGTCATACACTGGTTGGTTTATCCTAACACATTCTGATAGGAGCTGTTGATTTCATGGGTTACGTGCTATCAGTGGAAAATGACTCTTGTCTGACCATCACGGGGTGTTTCTACTTACACAGACAATAGCTTACTTCAAATACCACAGTAGATTACTCGAATCTAGAATCACATCAAGCCTCTACAGACTTCTCAATGTATACCTTTCTACAGTTTCCCAGTGTCTGACCATGATCGTCTGCATTCACTAGCGTCCCGTAGCGACTCTACTAAATCCCTTGACTGTAACGCACTCTCAGTAAAATTCTCTTCAGCTTGCTGAGAATTTGACCAGAAGTGTTACACGTTTGGTCCAATCGAAAGCGATCCATGACGTCGCGGGACAACGACCCCTGTAAGCTACTCGACGAGGCGCGTGACGATTGCGTCGAAGCGTTACGCGGCCTACTCGAGGCGAAAACGCCGGCGAAGGCTGTCCTTCGAATTTCGGAGGCTCTGCCAGGGAGCCGTGGCGGCGAGATTCCGCCTAAGGTGCGAGCTTGCAGTCTCCGCGACGACGTCGAGCCGAGATTAGTGTCGCTCTGCCGTCCGGCCTGCTCGCTCACGCTTCCTACGAATCGCCAGCGAACGTGCCCGCTCTCGACTGGCTTCTCGATAGATCCTTCGGTTACGAAAGTATTTCTCGACGCTGTTATTCTACTTGCCGCGACGACACGTGACCAGACAGTTCTGTGCCGGGAGAAACGCTGCTTCTAATTATGTCATGTGGGATGTGACGAGTAGAACGCGCGAGGAGGCACGTTCGAGCAGGGGAAATTAGAACGTGCAAATATTACCTGTTGAGCAGTGCTCGTGAATTTCCGAGCCTGCCCGGGAAACTTCTTCGCCGAGGCAACACTTCCGCGGAATCGACCCACGGCAGAAGAAGAAGAAGCGATGAGCTGCGACGTGGAGAGCCCGGAAGAACAGCACGAATGGATCCCCATGAAATTGTAGGTCAATTTTACTTGCACCCCTGCCATCCCCCTCCGTCTCTCACCCTTGTTCTGGCACCGAGGCCACGAAGTTCGCTCATTAGCAACGCTATTAGTCCGCGGGGAACGAGGATTCGCCTCGAAACGCCGGCCATTTACGACTACCAGAAGTTTTATGAATTTTTCGACAGCTCGCTACGCAGATTCGCGTTTCCCCTTCCGATCTCTGTCCGTGGATTTTCTTATCGTTCTTCAAACAGCGCGAAGAACGTGTCCGACGTCTATAAACGTACTTTCGCGTTACTTCTCTGTGGAAACCAGGGGACTCGATAATGTCACAAAGATTAATCAGAAGGGTGCTATTCCAAGAATTACAGGGGAGTTGTAAATAGATGGAGTATAATTTAAATAATTATTTATTTAGTGCGTATCGATTCATACTTACTATTTATTTCTTTATTTATTTAGTCATAGTAGTTAAAATAGCCTCATTGTCAGGTTTCTCGTTCTCCACTCAAATAGGGGAGTTATAAATAGATGGAGTATAATTTAGTAGTAATTATTTATTTAGTGCGTATCGATTCCTACTTACTATTTCTTTATTTATTTATTTAGTCATAGTAGTTAAAATAGCCCCATTGTCAGGTTTCTCGTTCTCCACTCAAATAGGGGAGTCATAAATAGATTGAGTATAATTTAAGTAATTATTTATTTAGTGCGTATCGATTCCTACTTACTATTTATTTATTTATTTATTTAGTTAGTCATAGTAGTTAAAATAGCCTCATTGTCAGGTTTCTCGTTCTCCACTCAAATAGGGGAGTCATAAATAGATTGAGTATAATTTAAGTAATTATTTATTTAGTGCGTATCGATTCCTACTTACTATTTCTTTATTTATTTATTTAGTCATAGTAGTTAATAGCCCCGTTGTCAGGTTTCTCGTTCTCCACTCAAGGCCACGCGAATTATCGAGCTCTCGGTGTAGGTGTCCGAGTGGTTTGTCCAAAAGGGCGAGCTCTGACAAATCGTCTAGCGATGATTCTCCCTCAGAGAATGACCACGCGCGCCTTTCACATTCCGCCGAAAGGGGAACGCTCCAAAGAGGAAAGCAGACACTAGCCAGGAAGACGCTCGCCACCTTCGTGGCCGTCCGAAGGGGATTCCGCGAGGGAGCGAAGACAAGGGAGACGAAAAGGTCAAGCGACTTGGCTCCTCTCGCGACAAAAGGGTGGCTCCCTTGCGGAAGGGGAAGGTCGAATTTACGGCAGTACGTTCGATATAATCCAATCTTACTCGACGAGAGGAGGAATCGGGCAGATAAGGAACGTCGCCGTGGCGGACGTCCACTTTTCACGATTTACCGCCCCGATAGCTATTCCAGACCTTAGACCTTGCTTCTGGAGAGCCTTGACAGATCTCCGCGTCATCTAATGTGTACCTTCCGAGCTCCATCCGCGCCATGGGAACGCACAACAGTACTCCATTTCCCTTCGCCTCGATTCAGCTTAGAAACACTCGGAATCTATGGAAATGGGAGGGTCCGGCAAGTGGTTCTCGGAATAAAAGGAAACAATCCCTTGGACGCTTTGCATCCCGCGTTCGAATATACTTCGGCTAGTACTCTCCCTTCCGCGACCCACTAAGAGACTCGGGACTAAAGCAACTGGACAGTAGTCTTCTAGTAGATAAATCAGACTACTCCTCCTGGGTCGGACACGCGGATCCCTTTCACAGAATATGCGGTATTGCCAATAGACACCATGGTGACATTGATTTCTTTGCTGATTCCCTCTCTTGCTTCAAAACTAATATTCAGAGAGCCCTGGCTTCCAGTGGCATTAGCTAACCGAGGCTATCTATACCTACGCGACGTATTCTCTGTTACTCCGAAACTATTATAAACTGCTATTACTGTCTCCACATTAATTGTTTGCGCACTCATTACTACTGCTCTGCCTATACAAACATTATAGGGTAAACGTACCAGTAAATGAACAGTTAAGGCTAATGAATGAACACTATTATAAAATTATGGTTGCAGCGCGATTGATTGCACGTGCTGCAAAAATTGTTTGGATATGATGCAAGAAATGAGAAGAAGTCTCTAATTAATTAGTTCCTTACTTTAATAACTTATTTTACTTATTTTAATAAAAAAATGTTCATTCACTGGTACGTGTTCGTTTACTAGTACATCCACCCTACAAACATTATATGCATATTCTTTGTTATCAATGGGCTTGTCCCGTAAACTGAATAAATAATAATAATAATAATAAATCGTATCACCCATGGATGGTTGAACCTCTGCCGAAGGAACGAACCTTAGTGGGCCTCCCTTCTATTCCCACTGGTGTACCTTCACTCCCCCGGAACAGACGACCTCTGCTCGCCTCTGGTCCCGATCATCCCCGGCGTATCGTAGTCGCGTGTAATTAGGGTCACCCGTAGTAAACCAGGTGAACGACGGTGGCTCCCTTCCCGTCGCTACTTCGCTTGACATTTTCCTGGGGGTCTGGTCACGTGGCCGTTTTTGGCAAGTGGCACCGGCGAGGTTTCGCGACTCGTCAGCCCCGAACCGCATCGAAAAGGGAGCAGACCCGAGGGAGAGGGAGCCGCGGGCGGGAGAGAGTGAGAGAGAGAGAGAGGGCGGGAGGAGAGGGACAAAGGATGGAGAGGAGCGAACGAGGAAGAAGGAGAGAGAGAAAGCGCATGCTATTTCTGTGCAGCGCTTGGCCTGCAGCACACGTTTCCACGTCACAGGGGCATTGCACTCGGTGACGTCACGGGGGCACAGCGTCATCGACCAATTGGAGGGAGCCGTTAACCCATTAACCACTCGGCTGTTCGTTCCACTGCGGTATCGTGACCTCCTCACTATCCGCCAATCGTCTCACCAGCCACTGGGACCTCATCACGTGACAATCGCAGGACATTTCTCCATTATCCCCAGTCGTTGTTTTCATGGTGTCCATCCGCAGATCCTGTTCTACTCGGACTCCGAGCTCATGGAGTCTTTATGGCTCATTGGGTTCTCAGGAGCTTAGGGCTGTAAAAGGGGCTCTAGATTTCAGTTTTTAATGTAGAACTCAACTATCTCTGCGAATTGTGATGGACATTTTTTCTTCGAAATTATACGTCACAATTCGCAGAGATAGTTCAGTTCTACATTAAAAACTCAAATCTAGAGCCCCTCCGCAGATCCTGTTCTACTCGGACTCCGAGCTCATGGAGTCTTTATGGCTCATTGGGTTCTCAGGAGTTTAGGGCTGTAAAAGGGGCTCTAGTTTTGAGTTTTTAATGTAGAACTGAAGTATCTCTGCGAATTGTGATCGACATTTTGGCGTTGACTTGAGAAGTCAGCAGCTTCGAAATTATACATCACTATAGAGAAGTTGGACTGCGGTATTCCTTTCTAGAGGGTGATCTAACGAGGGGTGGCCGCGAATGGGACGAGCGATTTTTAACGAAACCGGGCAGAAAATTTTGAGGCCGATGTGTATAAACAAATTCCAGAATATTAGCTGTGAATGGCCGGCCATTTTTATAAAAAATGGCTTTAAACATTAAAATTATGAAGTCTTATGTGTTATTGCCGTAGTATCAATATAAGACATTTTTATTTCTTTCATCAAGATCTACCACTTTATGAAGACTAAAATCGGTCTAACGACTTCATAATTTTAATGTTTAAAGCCATTTTTCATAAAAATGGCCAGACATTCACAGCTAATATTCTGGAATTTGTTTATACACATCGGCCTCAACATTTTCTGTCCGGTTTCGTTAAAAAATCGCTCGTCCCATTCGCGGCCTCCCCTCGTAAGTGTATCTACCTATATTTGGAGTTTTTATGTAACTCGAAATTACAGGTAGTAGATTCCGCGGCAGTTTCACTAGCTTTCTCCACTGCATCGAAGTCCTGCCACAGAGATAGCTTTGATATTCAATCGTGATTCAATGTAACAGAATGTCGCAACGGAGGTTTATGTGGCAGCTGGTTCGCTGAGACTTATATCAGCTATCAGTCGAGTGGATCGTGCACAAGGTCAGCGCTCGATGCTCGTGCGGATCAGGAAGGGCCGTGTGTAAATTAGTAGCACGAATTAGAGTGGACTAGGTATATTTTCGGAGAAGGGGATCACCCCGAAGGGGGTGCTTATTTATAGTGTTCGCTCGCTAGTACGGCTAGTGCAATTTTAGAAATTCGTCTGGCTATCTTCGCCCTGGCCGGTGTATTATCGATGCCCGCTACTTCTTTCAAGCCTGACATCGAATTTCTTCGATTGCCCTGCTTACGGATCGTTTTACAGACAACCCGGCGCATCTCCCTGCGTCCCACTTGCAGCATCTCGTTCCGCACCTGTTTCTTGCGAGAACATCGTAAAAACTTCCCCCTTGCACCGCGCAGCCTAAAAATATGACAGAACGACCTTCGAGTGCTCCGGAAGATCTGTAGATCCCCAGATTTAGAAGATTTTCCGATCGATTTTTACGTACTCGTTGATTTAACTATTCGCAGGATTCCCTTCGAACTTCTCGACTCTTTGTCCTTTAATTTAAGAGAGGCTCGAGTTAGCGAGGCACAGGCAACTGTAGGCGCAGGTTCGTCGACACGGCAGGATCTCACACAGACGCGTGCTTCAGCTGTTACAAAGCGCCATAGAATTCTGCACGTGTAGACCCTATCGTGAGAACATTAGAAGTATCAACACGAGTTTATTAGTGTCTGCACGTTGCCGTCTCGAAATAGACACGGACCATTGGACTCCGCCTGCCTCTCTCTTTCACGCACCAGGGCGTAGTCATCACAGAACTGTTACACGCTCAGCAAACTGTTACACTAACATTCGTCATAAAGCCTCCCGACGTCCGTGCATACGCCAGGTTATCATCAACCTCAAAACTTCCATCCACAGTTTACCAAACCGACATCCAAACGGAACTTCTGTTTCAACAAATCTCCGCCGCCCTTCGGCCACCCTTAAGCACAGCAAATCGCTTAACAAACGACAACATTCGTTCCGCAATTCCGGCCTCCAGTAACCAGCCGCACAATAAACAGCCGTTCGGTAAAAGGAACACATCCTCGAGCATCCGCCATGGAAATGTATACGCCGTCCCCTAAATCCCGAGGCTCGCAAGCAAGCCAGTGGCCCCGGCAAAGAGGATCGATCGCCCGCTGCCTCGTCCTCCACGCGAATTATTGCTCCTCTTTCTTTTTTTCTTTCCTCGAGGAAAGAATCCTCGAGACAGCCTGTTGAAAGAGAACCACCCCCCGCATCCCTCCGACGCTCGTCCTCCTTCTCTCGCCCAGGAACGTTGCGCTGAATGGAGGCCCCGGGTGCGTTCACCCCTCGCTGCTTGCGCATCCCTTCGGCTCCTCGGGCCTGCTGGCGTCTCTGCCCTCCCAACCACCCCGCCCGTTCTTTTTCGTTTCCTCTTGCTTTCGCAGCCCCTCCGCCCGCGGCCCGTCCGCGCTTTTTCCCCCGTCGCCTCCGCGTCGGTTTGAAAGCTGCGGCGACGAGGACCTAACGAGACCCGGGCTACTCGACTGAAATAAAGCAAGTGTTCTCAACATCCCCCGGGTGACGCCTCTAAACTGCATCTTGAATTCTTATCAACGGAGCCGTTCGCGCGCCGCGCCGCCTTTTACGGTTCTCCGGGCCGCGCGGAATTAACGAAGAGGTGGTGCAGGCCAGCCGCGAGAAGCGCGAATGCTCCCGCGGATGATAACAAACGCTGTTCTTTCTCCGCGATCCCTTCGCCGCCGCTGTTGGCGGACCGTGCTTTCGAATTAAGTTAAAGTGCCACTGGAACACTCGCCCCCTTCGCTTGACATTCTTCCAGGTTCTTCCGCGGTTAAAAGGGGAGAAAACACGGCCACTGACGGCGCCCCTCTGTTTACAGTTTCCATCGCGATCGTTCTGCTCCCGCGGCGTGCGCGGCGCGATAGTGGAATTAGAATCGGGCACGTCGTTCGGCGATTAATAATTCTGGAGGTAGCCCGGGGTCTCGGGGAAAGGGAATTTATTATTATTATTATTATTATTATTGTTTATTGTTTGTAAACGGGAAAGAGATCCTTTTAGTGTACAGGAGATTAAAGGATGCAAGTACAACAGAAATTTAGACAGGTGACGCCGGGTAACATAAAATAACTAGAGTGAGAAGCTCCGGTAATCGAGTCAAATCGCATTAGCAAGGTGCAGAGCTAGAAATAGAGAAAAGACGAAAGATATCACAGTACATTGTATAGAATATTCAGATGACGTTTGACGTTATTTAACGAAGTTAGAGGAAAAGTGTGCTTGACCTCGTTCGCTGGTTGCGATCGAGATTATTCCCGGGGCCCACGTGTTCCTCTGTTTACGATTCCTCCAGATGCACGGTCTTTATGGTTGCTTTTAATCTAATTAACGCGAGTCCTTTCTTCGTCGAGAATCTTCAGCGGCCTCTTTTCGAAGCTATTTCGCGGGCCCAGAGAGAAACGCGTTTCACTGCGCGTCTTTATGACTCGTCGCGAGTATATTTCCGAAGCGTCGTCCTCGTAAAGTCGGCTCCCTGTTCCTTTCGCGAGACGTCGACATGAATGGGAAGCCATCCATCTGCTAGCGAGCAAACGGAACGACCGTTCCTTGCCCAGCGGAGCGGGGAGAGGTGTTTTCGGAGGCGTCGTTTAATAATTCAGAATTCCAGTCGGACACCTGTCCGACGAATTAAATCCCGAGTCCACTGGCGATCGGACTCCCGCAGAATCGATCACACTAGCGGATGGTTAAACGCTACCGAAGCTCCGCTTTCAATCACAGATCCCACGGAACTTCCCACTAATCAAGCTCCCCTGGAATTTGAATCCGGATCATCGGTTCGGAGCGCAGCTTCGGGGACAAAGTGAACTAGCTTCGTTTCAAAACTGCAGAATGCTCCCCAAAGGGGAACACAAAGGGACCGCGGAACACCCCTCCGGGATTCACTTAAAGATCCCCCGCGAGCTGTCTACTTTCAAACAAAACCTACCAAGCACTCCAATTTCCATCAGCGCTGCCGATTTCATCCATCGAGCTCCTCCCCTTCGAATCGCAGTAAGGCTGTTCGAGTACTCGAATATTCGAGTAGCTTGAAGTTCGGACCGAGCCGAGACTCGGTTTCCGAGCCGAGCCGAGTACCCGTAAAAACCGAGTAGCTCGAATTTTTGCGAGCGGCTCGAATGTACTTCGAGCAACATCAAGCTTGAAGCTTGAACGTTTCGGGCAATGCGAATGTTTCGAATATTTTAGGTTACGTTTATCTACTGGAATGTAAATAATGGCCACTCGAAAAAAATCGACCTACTCGAAAAAAATCGAGCTACTCGGATTTATCGAGCTACTCGATTTTTACGGGTACTCGGCTCGGCTCGGCTCGAAAAACCGAGCCCGGCACGGCTCGCATTTTCCGAGTACTCGAACAGCCTTAAATCGCAGTCCCCAACGCGAGCGAGTATCGAGGAACGAGCGTTCGAGCGCGGTCCCAGAAGTCTGGATGTGTCGCGACTCGTGATCGAGCCACTCGGGGGACTCGCGGAATTAATCAGCGAGTCACACGGAAGACAGACGCCGCGTTAAAGTATAGTTAACCGATTGAAGGGCGGTCGGGGACGTCCCCGTCGCTCGCAGCGGCGCGGGGCGAGAGCTCGACTTTGCCGGTGGAATTAGCGAGGGCGTGAAAGTTTAACGGGGCGGCGAGCGAGAGACGTATGAAAAATGGAACGGAAGCGAAAGACGGTGAAAAGCGCAGCGCGAGGGGCCGGCCCCGTCTAGGTGTTTCTTCCCTCGCATGCTCGCATTTCAGTCGGACCCTGACAAGCCAGCTGTGCGTGACCCGTCTGCGTGTGTAATTCCACCGAGACAAAGAGGAGCCGGCGGGGAAACAGAGAAAGAAAGACGGCAGCGGATCGATAGGACAGCATGCTGGTGACGTTGCCGGTGAAACCACACGTATCGCACATATTAGCCGCTATCTGCTCGCGGGAGGGGGATGCTTCTCATCGGTGATCGCTGAATTTTATCAACCACTGCGTTCTCCTACTCCCAGCTCCTCCTGGGGAAATAAGCTCGTTATTACGCGAGCAGAATGAGAGACGCCTTCTAGGGAATTCAGAGTGAACGAACAAGAACAGACCCAGATAGACTTTCATGAGTTAAATTCTTGATCATGCAATGAATCAATACATTTACTACATGTTTCATCAATATTGCTATATCGTTGGACTCATGTTAATTTACTAAATATGACTAAAACATATGTTGTAAATATAATGTAAAGTGATGATGTCAATTTGCAATCATTGTGTGCTGCATTGATTGCTGCAAATGTGATTCAAATATGATCCCTATTTTTCAATGCACAACTGTAGGTAAATTTTGCACAAATATAAGGTACAGTATTGTCTCCTTATGGGCTCGGTTTGGTGTACACGATGTGCGTTTTTCGCTATCACCACAACTTTTGTCTCACTCCTGTCCGGCGAAGGCGAGAGCGAGATGGAACGAGAGCGAGCGAGAGACACTGGAAGCGTAAATTTTGTGTAAATATTAGCAGCAAGATTGCTACAATACTTTCTGTTCTAATTGAATCATTACATGTCCTAAATTTAACGCCAAGGTGAGCACTCACAGAGCGCACAACATTGTTGCATTACGTGATTTGATATTCGATAAACTTTACGCAAATTTGCTGTAAATTGTCTGGCTGGGAACTTTACGCAAATTTGCTGTAAATTGTCTGGCTGGGGCTTCGTCGTCGTAATTCTACCAGCGCTTTTAATTAATCAGTGTTTCGGATGAGACTCGAAGAGGGTGAGATATTTAAGTCACTATCCCGTTGTTACATAGATTCCTGTACCTTTTTCATAATGCAGTGTCCCGAGGAAGTATATATGTCTCCGAGGTCGAAGCTGGGGGGAAGTAGTCTCGTAGGAGCCACAGTCGCAGTCTACTCTAGGTCACCGGTGTCTCCCCTTCCGACGCTACAACACAATACCGCGTACAAGAAAAGCACAGGAATCTGCGCGAAGAACGACGGACGCCTTCCAATATCCAAAACACCCCTGAGCACCCATCGACCTTCGTCCAAAACCTTTATCACTACTTCAGCCCTGCACGACTCAACCTTAAACAACACACCCTGTATACACCCTCGCTACACGCCTCCAGCACCTGCTCACTGTTGCATAACAGTCGCCCCCGCGCGTACTGCGCAGCGAAATTTTTCCCGGTTACCTAAAAACAACCACCCCGTTCTTCATCCCCTTTCCGACCCTTCAGCTCCTTTCGAACCCAAGCATCTGGACGATGGAAACTAACCACTCCTCCTTAGAAACCTCCTCTTTTCTCGATCAATCGCGTCAATTATATTCGAGGAGCAGGCCTCAGCTTACAGATATCTGACTGGTCACTGATATTCCCCGTCGATGACGGCGAGCATCGGGGATCCGAAGGCTGCCCGGCCGCCCACGTCCACGGGACCCGCTCTCCTTTTGTCGAGCCCTTTTGGACCCGTTCCAACGTACCTTGACTCGTAAACACGCTGGCTAATTAGCTGCGTTCGCGTAGCCGAGGCGAAAGCCGCCTCGTCGTAGTCGTAGTTAATCGTGTTCCCGTGGCTACGGGCTTCCGTGACCTTGCTTCTCGGCCACAAGCTCGGCGAACAGGCTTTTTACAGCTTGATGTGATATCCGCCCCAGTGGCTGGGAGTCGCGCGGGATCCGGGGTCCGCAGTTTCCCTCCCGCTAAAAAAAAAACAGTTGACCCGAGCCGCGGCCATTGTTTCTCGTACCTGGCTGAGGAAGCGAGTCTCCTATTTTCACGCGGCGGCACGTCGCGGACCGTGCACGCTGCCGGCTCGGAGGGGGCTCGAATTCTGTTTATAATAGACGAGCGAGGTGGAGCCTGGAAGGGGAAGGATTACAAGTGTCCTCGTGCGTTTGGTAGCCTCTGCGGCGTGGAAGTTTTTGCTCGAGTCGCGGCTTTGGTGGGGTTACGAGATCGGTCGTAAGGAAATCGCCGCTCAGTGTTGTTTAGAACGTCCGAGTGCTCGCTACTATATAGAGCTGTTCGAGTAGCTTGAAACATTCGAGTAGCTTGAAATGCGAACCGAGCGGGACTCGATTTTTCGAGCCGACTCGGGACCCGAACGGATCCGAGTAACCCGAATGTTTCGAGTAGCTCGATTCTTTCGGGTAGCTCGATTTTTTTCGGGTAGCTCGATTCTTTCGGGTAACTCGATTCTTTCGGGTAGCTCGATTTTTTCGGGTAGCTCGATTCTTTCGGGTAGCTCGATTTTTTTCGGGTAGCTCGACTCTTTCGGGTAGCTCGATTCTTTCGGGTAACTCGATTCTTTCGGGTAGCTCGATTTTTTCGGGTAGCTCGATTCTTTCGGGTAGCTCGATTTTTTTCGGGTAGCTCGACTCTTTCGGGTAGCTCGATTCTTTCGGGTAGCTCGATTTTTTTCGGGTAGCTCGATTCTTACGGGTAGCTCGATTCTTTCGAGTAGCTCGATTCTTTCGAGTAGCTCGACTCTTTCGGGTAGCTCGATTTTTTTCGTGTAGCTCGATTCTTTCGGGTAACTCGATTCTTTCGGGTAGCTCGATTTTTTTCGGGTAGCTCGACTCTTTCGGGTAGCTCGATTTTTTTCGGGTAGCTCGATTCTTTCGGATAGCTCGATTTTTTCCAACAGTTCGAACGTATTCCGGGCAACCCGACAGTGCCGAGCAGTCTGCTTGCTTAAAATACATGGGACGTTTTAAAAGGAGGAGATTATACCTTTCTTTGGTTGAGTTTTCTTTCGAAATTTCGTCAAAAACGACGTAGGACCAGCCGTTTAGGAGATACGCAGCCTCAAAGTGTCAAAAAGTGAACTCTGAATTCCATCTTCCAAACGGTACCGTCGTTGTCGCCGTCGTCTTACGGAATGTTCAGATCGCTTCGTTTTTTAGCTACTCGAAAGAATCGAGCTGTCCGAAAAAATCGAGCTACCCGAAAGAATCGAGCTACCCGAAACATTCGGGTTACTCGGATCCGTTCGGGTCCCGAGTCGGCTCGATTCTTTCGAGTACTCGAACAGCTCTGAGACGCAAGTTAGCCCTGCAGGGCCCGTTCGAATCGCTATTCTGCGTTTAATCGGTCCGCATTGCTGCGAGCACTGAATACAAGCTGGCATAAGTACCGGTCCAGCTACTTCTGCTTTCTTCTCTTCGGAGCACATGAATAATTCACGTATATTCGCCCGTGTTCTCTATTTCCATCGCCCGCTCCGTGATCCATTCCGCGTGCAACCGGGCTCCTTCCCCTTTCCCCGTATGAATCGCGGAATTATGTCACGCTGATCGATTGTCGCCGCGAGATCAACGGGGAAGTGGCGCAATCGCGTCACTCCACTTAGCGATTTTACGCGGCCCCCAGCAACAATCTTCGATTTTACGGCCCCGTCGCCGTTAACGCCGACCGGGGTAAATATTTGGATCGAATCCAGATGCGTTTTATAGGAAGTTCGGCGGTTTTATCGTCGGTTCTTTTATTCGCCGGCCGCGCTAGCATCAAACGGGACGGGCAGCGGTTTTAACGAGCCCGGGTCTAATAGACATCCACTAAACGTCCATCCCGAATATTTATCGTGCCAGATATCCGCGGCCTGCGGCCGTTCCGCGGGGCCAATAAGACCGCGTTTCTTTTGCAATCGGCCGGCGGCTCCGTAGAATTTAGAATCTCTTGCACTCCCGAATTTCCAGATGGTGTATTCTATATACGTGCGCGCGCGGAGGAGAGATCAACACAGGAAATCTTTGAACTAGAATATTCATCATGGGACTCCGTGGAACAAGCTAAGGTGCATTCTAATCTTGACCGCTCGATTTCTCTGTTACAGGCACCAAGTTCCTGTGCAGCGAAGTGATAGCGCTAATAAGGAGCGAGGTGGACGACATCTGCTTGCAAATCATAAACTTCGAGGATCTAAGCTCCCAGCCGCCCCCGCAGCCCGCCATTCCGCCCCCAAGCCAAACGAACAACAGGCTCGTCACACGCTGTAAGTTCCAATTTTTCTCACCCCATTTCACCCTCTTCCCTTTCGTGCTCCTCCCTCCTCGACACAACACTCACCTCCCCTTCAGGAATTATTCATTCAAAAACCATCCCCTAAGAACTTCGCAATCATTCTGTCCATCGAACATCTCCCGGCTCTCTGATCCGACATTAGCTGGAAACGTAAATCGCAATCGAAGGTGCAATCGGGCGATTCAGGTGAGAGAGAGGTGGACTCGAGGGCTGAGAGTAATTCGATTTCATTAAAATCGCGGCGGGAACTTGAATTTCGGTGGGAACATCTGTCCCTCGGCAATGTTTGTCCTATTTATGTGCTCGCAGACATTTCGTTCCTCTCTTTTTTTTCCCTCTGTTTCACTTTGCTTTGGTTGTGCAACGTCGTCGAGGACACTAGGTCACGTAGTTAAGTGTTAACACTGGGTGTGTCTGTAGGAGCGTGCTTGAAGCGCACCGTGTGACCTTCCTCGCCGCAGACCGAAAGGTGCTTGTAAAAATTACCACCCCGGAGTCGCTTTTCTGTCCGACAGAATTGCGATACCGCCCCCCTCGCCCCTGCGGCCTAATGAAATTTTCCCCGGATAAATTTCGCCCCCGCCTTTCTCCGGCAACCGGCAGAAATCTAATTCCACTTGGAACCGGTTAGCCCCGCTTGATTGAACCGCGAAACGAAGCGCGCGGATTGATCGCTCGGAACCGCCAGGAGAATCGCGTGGGAATTAAGCCTCGCGCAAAGGGGAATTCGGACGCCACCTCGCCGTGAATTTTTATTCGTCACAGGGTCTCGCGATGATTCCCAGGCGGAGGGGAATCAATGTCGCGTTCAATTCACCCTTTAAGGTTGTGATCGATCCTCCGTTAAAGCTGTTCTGGGGAAATACGGCCCCTTTCGCCAAAGGTTCCACGGAAAGTGTGCTTCGAGTGCAATATCGGGAGCACCCTTCGCGCGATAAAACGAGTCGAAACTAATTAAAATAATTGACCCCTTAATGGAGGGGTTTTACAACGTTCCGTGAGCTTAGTGGGTCGTTCTGCCCACGAAAACAGGAATTTGTCCTCGAAGCTACCGGAGATACCAATCGCTTCTCGTGCTTTCCAAAATCTCAGTCGATATACATACCTCTAACATCTCTTCCACTCTGACTTCGTAACGAACGAACCTTGAGCCACGACAAACGTTATACTCTTCCTAGCAAATCCTTCGAGACTCTCTCGAGTCTCGAGAAGACGAAACCTAATTTTCAAACGTCTCTGATCTCACCTAGCAATTAAAACCTGCCACGACACCTTGTCGCACCGTTGACCCGAGGAACGCGACGCCTAGATCCGAGGAGCGACCCCCGAATTTCTCGGGAGAGGCGTGGGTGGTCCCGCGGATAGGGAACGCACCCTCGACGCTCGTAACGCGATATATCCTGGCGAGAGGCGTTTCGTGCCGTGCTCGCCTATAGTTTCCTGCGGCTTTTAAGCCGGAGGATCATTATTTTCTGCTGCACCGATCGGTATAAGACAGCGTCGCCGACATTCAGGGCCGGCCCGCTGGCAACTGGGCCATGTAACACACGTGTACCTCTCTCATTGTGGCGAAGATTATTAGAATCGCGGAGATCGGGGTCAGATTTGCCCGCATAATGAGCCGCGCAACGATATCCTGCGCCATTCGCGGCTGCACTCGTTCTGCACGTCCTTCCGCGTGTCACGTCCACCTGGCCGCCGCGACGCCTCGCGCCGCCTCGCCTCGCCTCGCGCTCGACCTTCCCTTCGAGGCGCGTGACAGTCGAGCAAGCCAGCCGTCCAACTTCGCGCATTATTCTTTTTTTCACCCCTTCCCCGATCGCCGGCGACGGATCTTATGAGAAAAGTTCGCGGCTTTCCTATCGAGGGGACGCCTTTGAACCCTGCCTGGCCGTAATTAATTCGGTGGCTTCCTACCCGCTTACATTCCGCTCGATTTTGCGCCGCTCCTGGCACGAAGCAGTTTCCAAGCAGTGTTTGGGTGCTCGAGGCTCGAGTGTTCGAGGGACTGGGGGAGGCGACGGAGATATTGAATATGGGCTTCGGGTTTCTTTCGAAGGATATAAATTTGCCATCTTTTGTTCGTTTTTATTCCTCGATTTAAACGATCCCACAATCTGTCTCCCGCTTGCTCGACAATGGGAAGTATTTAACCGGTTAACTGGCACGGTCCTTTTCATTATTCGGGCCCAAACTGGTACCATCGAAAAATTAAGTGAATCACACAAAATTTGGTATACCTACAAGGTTTTTTTGAGTCGCTGAACCGATTCCGAGGATAATTTTTTTCATCTGACACCCCCAACCCCTAAAAAAATAGAATTTAGGGGTGAGTTTGTCAATTGGCGGCCATTTTGCTTCGCCATTTTGAGTCTACTATATTGAAATTTAAAATTCCAATGCCAAATTCAGATTCAGCGACTCCAAAAACCCCTATATACAATTTTTCTATATCCCGATAGTATTTTAATGTTTGTCAGCTAATTTGGTTCGGCCATTTTGAGTCTGCCATATCGAATTTTACAATTCCGATGCGAAATTCAGATTCAGCGACCCCAAAAACCATTACATAGGTACCAAGTTTTATTGAAATCGTTTGAAAAACAAAAAAGTTATTCCATTAGATCATATAGGGTAAAGAAACCAGTAAATGACCGAATTGTTGAATAAGAAGCCCAGTAAATGACCGCATACTTTTATTAAGAATTTTACTTATTAATATTTGTTTAATACGCAAAACTAAAAATATGGAATATTAAAAGTGCAACTACACTCTGTTTATAAACAAATAGTAATTTTTAAATTTATAATTGACATTTCTTTGCCTAATGGTCATTCACTGGTATGCGGTCAATTACTGGTTGGTTTACCCTATGATACATTGACAGAATTGGCCAGATTTTTGTTTCATCATATATGATACATTGACAGTTAACCGGTTAAAGTCCCCAGGAGTGATTAGGAATTTCTTTTCCGGATAACTTTTCTGCCTCGAATTTACACATTTTGCTTTCCCTTTTCCTCGGAGGGATAATCCTTTCCCTTTGTCAATGCTGACGCGCTTGATTTCGCCGGTGGGAAGGTGCGCTCGCCTGCAGAGATTTCTGCTCGCAAGCCTTCGTGTCTCTGCAATCTCGAAGACACGCGCGCACGCCGAAGAGGAAGAGACGCGTGGTCGCGTTTTATATCTGGAGTGTTCGCGAAATTATTTTTAGAATGACGCCGCAGAACAGTCGCTGGACGTGTGTGGCGCGCCTAACAGTTAACCCTGACCCGGTAATAAATGTTATACCCTCGGTATAGGAAGCTATAGCCACCCCCACACCTGCCCCTTGATAATCCACCCTCGCCGGCGAATCAGCTGATGGTTACAGCGCTCGAAACGAAATTGATTATTAAAATGGACACGAAGGTGTCGCTGAACGATCGAACTGCACGCTCGACCCTTCTCAGCTATCTTCTGCCTCTGCATTTCGAAAGTTTCTTCCCCCCCGTCGCTCTTCGAGGATGGCTTCTATTATAAAATCGAACTTCCCTACTTGGAAACGGATTGTTAATTAAATTCGAACGCCTCGAAGGAACGAGTTCGCAAGCCTGGTTAAAGGAAATCGGAATTTCAACGGGAAACACCGATTTCGTATTCTTCGTCGATCCTTTTCTGGTCACTTCTGATTATTTTTCTTTCCACCCATCGGTTGGTTCGATGTTGAAGTTTCTCTGCGGAACGAATTGTTTGTGGAGTGCGTTTTTCTGTGGATTTTTAGTCTTTCGGGCCGTGTCGAAATTAACGCTTGCCCTTGACCTCCATAGTCGTTGTTGAAATGACAATTCGAAGGTTTCTTTCTCGAAGGAGGCGCCATTTCTGCGAGCACCGTATGTATAGAAGGAAACTCTGCCTTCCTCGGTATTCAATGACGATCGATGGTGGCGTGCACTAAAGAAGATTACCGCCATCATTTCCAGTTACCGACACCGTTCACCTCGTGTCTCTTTATTAATCTTTGCCTCTGACGAGCATCGCCGTTAAACCATTCTGTATTATTCAGCATTCCTGCTTTTCAAAGTCTGCTTGTTTGCTTCAAAAAAAGGGGAAGGCTTCGCTAGTATTCATGAAAATTATCGTACCTCGAGTCAATTTCAAAACTTATCAAAATACACTCCACATTTTCGCTCTCAAATCAACTGAAATCTCCGATCTTCCTAATCACAAAATCCACCCCCATCACTCACACAGATCGAATCACACAAACCGCCGCTATTTTCAAGTATTCAATTCGCCGCTTTTATTCCCGATCCCGCGCACATCTCGCCGGCGCCTTTCCCCCGAAGCCCCAGAATCAAAAGCAGGCGCAGTATTTTTGCGCTTCAAGTTGAACGACCCTGGTTTGGCGCGAAATCAACGAGCTTTACGACGATCGCAGGGAATCGCCGAGTCCGCCTGCCAGCGATCCGATCGCGCGTGCGAACGATAAATCTGAAGATCCCGGCGACACCTTTCATCCCCTGCGAAGCGTCAAGAAAAATCGCGCCCCCATCCCCGTCTCGCTTCTCCCCCGGTTCCATTTGCCAGCACTCCGCGCATCGCTTAAATCGAGCCCGAAGAAAAACTTGCCCGACTTGCATTAATATTCCCAGCATCCAGGGGCGGCCGATATTCGCCGAAGGGAGTCGTCGAGTCTCCGCACCGCGACTCGCGATCCCGTTTCCTCGCGCCCCGCTAGAAAGTTTGTTTAATCCTGCCGGTGACTAACTTGGCACACGTGCGACTCACCTCGGATCCCCGGCTCGCCGAGAAAAATATATTGCGCGAAGTGACGCGCACAGAATGCCAGACCTCTTGGCTGCGAACAAAGTTTTTCTTTTTCGCTAAATAATTACACGCGCGCGCGGGGATAATGGCTCGGAGTTTGATGGGAGAATCACGGGAGCGCGATGAGCAGGCAGAAGTCCGCGTCGCTCGCTCCGATTCGCTTGCGTTGCGAGTATCTTTTCGGAGCTGCCGGGGTGGCGATACGATATAAAATTTAGTAGATCGAATGGGGAGGGAGAGTCGAATGAAAGCACCCGTGCGGCCCACGTGTCAAGGTTCAATTTTCCTGGTGGGAAAGTGCGGCTTTGAGGCGAACGATGCACGCCCAGTTCCCGCAATATATTTTCTTTGGCGTAGAGTTAGCAGTTTCTACTAACAATCACTAATAAGATTCAATGACGTTGACTCGAGCAGTCGACAGGGCAAGGGCGTCCTTTCGTGCTGGCCTATCCAGGACCGGTGTCGTTGGTCCACCGAGGGTCAGGAATCGGCCGAGAACCACGACCAACTTACCTCATCGACTTGCTGACGGGACCATCCTCGACGAGGACGCTTCTGAGAACTGGTGAGTCCTGCAAACTTCGTTCAAACGTTCTTCCGAGCTTCCTCTATCGAATTACAGCGGCTGGTGTGAAAGTCGATGAGTGGTTCGCAAGGTTTACCCGCGGCGAGGATTATTAAAATTCCCGGGGCACTACCTGTCGAATTTCAATAAAAATTAGGGAGCTTGAAATTCTGTGTGTCACCCCGTTTTCAATTTCCTTTCGGGAGGGATGCACTATACAAACGCGTAACATACCAGGGAATCATAACAAAGCATAGAAGTTTAGGAAACAAAGCTACCCGAAATCGAATAACACTCCGCTAAGCGTAGAAACAATCTCCCACGACAGTTTCCTTACCTAATTTCACACTCGATGGGCGAGATATGAAATTACCCAACAAAGCCGCGCGTTACGTAAGAAGAAAATATTCTCCAGAGTCTGCGACTCGGGGTCAGCCTTTCCGCGCCTGGGTTCGACCCACTTTCCTCCCGCGATCGTCTCCGAAGCGAAAACACGCCGGAACGGCACCGCGCAGGAAGCCGAGCCAGCTCGGTGTCATTAAATAACGTCGATCGTCCACGTTAGAAAGTGCCTCTTTGACTTTCGGTGTAATTGGTCGCCCTTTCTTCCTCTGGGCTTCGCGGGTCGCGGGCTTCTCGCGCTTCCCAACCACTGGCTCTGGTGAATTCGTCGTACTGCGGGTGTTGTGCAGAAGCCAATTAAGAAACTGACGAAGCTGACCTAACTAAGTACACTCGGCTCGTTAATGATACACTGCATTGTTCCGCGGACGCGTTCGCAGAATCTCGACGACGTTGCTGGCATTCAACGGACCCCAGGCGAACCTCCCCCGAATGGCCATTTCGATACCTCGTTAGCCCCCGTCCGCAGCCCCTTCCTCGGCCCTGATCGATTTCCGGCAACGGTGGCCAAGAACCCACCGCTGCAAGTGCCAATCGTTCGAATGTATCGTTTGGCTCAATTGAAATTCACCGACACCGAGGACCTTAACTCCTGGCAAGGATTCTCGGTGCGGCAGTGATCCACGCTTTCCCTGCTACGAGGATCCTCGCTGTTCCACGATCGCTGTACTTTGGGATGGTTTTAGCACAACGAATTCGAGATCTAATTGATAGTAATAATAATTGAGGGTATCGGAAGATAAATTGGCCATTTCTATGTTTTTATTATTAATTATTATTATTATTTGTCGTTGTGGTTGTTTCTTATGGGAAAATACATGTGAAATTCGTTGAAGTAGTATAAGAAATTAACACTAAACCTACCGACATTTTATATATACCTGTTTCTACCGATGGCGGTCGAATGACCGCTTTTCAAATAAACGTTATACTTTTTTTTTTAACGGTATAGTACATATTATTATCAGGAAAAACGAAAGAAGAAGAGAGATAGATATTGAAAAATTAATAGCTATATATTATAGAAAAAGTCATGCAGTAAGTTCAAGAAAAATGAAAACCTGGAATTTAATAATTTTGATTAAAGTCTCCAAAGCGGTCATTTGACCGCTCTGGTAGGTTTAGTGTTAATTAAGTAGTGGCAAATCACTGTTAACCGTTGTAAACTGTATTGAGCAATAATTGATCGCGACTGTAACACGGAGGAAGACAAGAAGGTGCACAAGCATAAGATTGGTATTTAGTAAATATATGTATTCATGTTCTTTACTATTTGATTAGGATTGGTGGTGATTAGTCTGGTCTCTGAGAGGCTTAATTAGGGGTAGATTAATGTAGGACTGCGAAGAGGTTCGGCGAGTTTGTAGTTACATGGAAATATAAAATCGTGCAGGGTTTCTTGAATGCCGTTAAGTCAAGGTGAGAAAGTCTCGTGGTTGAGAAGCTAGTAGAGAATTCCAGACGTGTCTTCCCAGAGGATTGAATAATTTTCTGCTTGATGCTTCGAAGCCACCAACCTCATCCTCCCCATGCTTCTCTATTTAGTACTCGCGTAAATTTTAGAAATCGAATCGATTGCAGGGGTACGGAGTAAATAAACCAATCCCGTGGTACTCCGTCCCCTTTGCAAAGTGTCCCGCTCACCACGAAGCGGGGCAACAGCTGAGAATTGCTTTCGGATAGCACAATCAGGCCCAGGAAAAACAGAGAATCTTCGCGTTACAGATTCCTGTTTACCGGAGTTGAAAAAAACACGGCCATCCACTCCGCGGGATCGAAACCAGACGGGGGAACAAATATTGGCGGTCGCCACGTGTAAACAGTAGCTCCGTTTGGTACCATCGAATTGATTAAGGGTTTCGTAAACAACCCCCATCGATAAGCAATCGGGCGATATCCCCCGCGCGAATGTGTCACGCATCCGTGAACGAATCTGCTTCGTGTCGATCTCTATCGTCGCAGAAATCATTCGTACGCGTTCTTCGTGCCGAGGGGCGATAATCCGCACCCCCGAAAGCCCCGAGGTTGGACGAACCCTGAATCGCGACAAATTGAGAAAGAATGTACAGAATGCGAGGGTTTTTTTTGCTGGTCTTTGGAGTAGCCATAGATCGTTTATTTCAGAGAATATTGTATAATTCTTTTCATCGGGAACATGTATGTTTCATTATTTCGTGATTTATTCTGGCTTTCATTAGACCACGCGGTGGGGCAGATTTGATCGTCGTTGGTTTTAAACGGTAGCTACGGTTTCCCCTATAAAACCATTAAAACCGAAGGCGTGCGAATGTGGCCAACGTCAGGTCAGAGCTATTCATTTGAATCGAACTCGATTAGATCGACGTGTTCCGCAGCGGCGTGCACGTAGTCACGTTTACTGTTAAATGATATACGCGGGGCACACGTTGCATATTCATTACCGTTGCATAATGTTTGCTCGTGGCCTCCGATGCACTATGGAAAAGCAGGGAAAAATTGTTGTCTCTACTCGCCCGGCATCCAATGTATAAAAAGCTAATAACAGCTCTCCCCGATAGATATCGAATTCTGCTTTACTACTTTATTTAAAAGCTCAAACGTTCAAGTCCACCGATCTTCCTCAGCGACTAATTAATAACACTGCTGGGTTTGGAATTCTAATCACCTTAAAGCAGAGTCGCATCACAATTCGCAATATCGAGAAGCTCAGTTGGGAATAGTTGTACGGAAAGCTACTAACTCTCAATAATCTGAAACTGAAGTTTAGTTTGAAGATTTTAATTGTTAAAGAAAAGTAGATTTGTTTCTACTGGGTATATTTTATTTCTTGTTATGGTTTTAGAGGATTTTTTAATGGGTTATTTAATAGTGAGTAGTTTAATTAATATTATTCTTAAATTTTTTGCAGTTTTTGTCTTTTAACTGCGATTAACTAATGTTTTGTTATTTTGGGAATTGTAGCTTTTTGCATAACTGGGCCTAATTTTGATACTGAAAGGGACCCCGTCGTGTTTGAACCGGAAATCTAATCTCGATGCTTCATCCCCTGCTGCATCAATTTCTCTCGCTTCCTAGGGTTTCCATAACAACGAAACGGAGGAATCCATGAATTAAGCGATTTAATAAGAAGAATTCTATTCTCCGGTTTCTCTGAAAGAAAAATTCCAGCCATCGTTCTGTTCGCAAAATTAGGTCAAAGGGAGTTGAATTCTCTGTTGTTTATTGGCTTGTCGAAGTCCGCGGACCGCGAAAATCGTTTCGGAGCTGTCGATATGAAGACACGATTCGACGTTCCTTTGGCGATGCTTGTCCAAACGCATAACTCGCATCTGTCTTCGAGATGGAAGCTCAATGCGATGCTGCGAGCTGGTTGCCTTTTATCGGGAATAGCGTCGAAAACATATTTTTCTTCGCGACTGCGAGGCAGCCCAGCGGTAAACGAAACTCTGGTCTACAACATCGCGACAAATAGCGAGAAACTTTTCCACTGAAGGGGCGTTGGAGGCAGATTAATAACTCCAGCGACAAGAGCGTGTAATATCCCTCTAATTTCCATGGAACACGAAATGGAGCTATCACAGTCTCGATAACAAAATATTAATTAAATATCAAGCGACACAAGGTCTAGGTTGACGCAAGGAGGAAAGAAGATTCAAGCTCGCTGTTCTATGAAATTAAATTCACCGTGGAGTATGCTCCCGATCAAAGTGTCCGTAGCCTTAATCAGCCTTTAATCGCGTTAAGCGATGCAGTTAATTAAATATGAAGAACGCGTGCGTGCTTTTTCTGTCTCCTTCGTTAACAACAAGAGTGTAATTAATTAATGTCACTCCACTGGAATTGGAATTACGGAGTTTAGATCGGCTTCCACGGCGAGGCGATTCGAAGTTGAATTAAAGCTTTCATTTTTCCAAACCGCCGCGGTGTCGCGAGCCACAATATTGTTTGGAGGAAGTGCAGCGAAATTTATCGCCCGGTCTCTCCCGGAAAACGGAAGCCGCTTTTAGCGGGGAAACTGGCGACGATCGAGGCAGCGAATGGCGAACGGGGAAAAGTTTTTAAGAATCGCCCGCCGATAAGAACGATCGGGAGGATAACGCTGTGAAGAGATCGGTGGCGAGATTGCAAGCCCGACGATGGCAATTGTCGCGCGATACAATTGCCAAGGCCGGAATTGCTTGCAGCTAGGGATATCCAATCGATCGTACCACCGCGGGAGCAAGGGAACGAACCACGCCGAGGAATGTAACCGCGAGCAGCAAAAAAGAAAAGTCGCGCCGAAAGAACGCGGCTAAGCGTCTTATTCCACCGCGACTTTTCGTACTTTGGTGTTTCGTTCCATCCTGCGGTGCGATTCTATCCCAAGGCATCGGCTAGCTTCAAGCCGCAATCTATTTTTAAGGGCAAACAGCGACGGTCAGCCACTTCCTATCATTTTAAAAGTCGACGATATTAAATCCACCTCCCTCGAAGATTAATTCCCCTATTTCTCTGCTTCCAACGGAAATACATCGCTCGATTTTCTATTAAATATATTTAACCCCTTTCTTTTACCGAGGAATTACTAAGAAGACGAATATCCCAACCCTCCTAAGGCCTTCCCAAGTAAATAAGAATTCCCCGCTCCCGTTTCCCTAAATTTGTAATTCCCCCAATGCTGAAGCCACGCGACTTCGACTTTCCAATTCAAAGCCACGTGCCCCTGAATCTCCCCTCGACGCCCTTATTCTCAACTCCCCCTCGACAACCCTTCCCGAAAGAACAAAGTTCCACCGAAGAATAACATCTGCTCGAGCCGTCCCCCGTGCTTTCGCATAACACTTCGTCAAGCCGACGTCGGGGCCCAAAACGAGTTGGAAGCGACGTCGGGATGGCGGACGTTTATGGTCGGGAGCTGGAATCGCACGCGAGAGGATCCTCGCGGCATAAACCAGCCCCGGAACCGGGAAGCACCGCGAATAGACAGAGAATAATGGCCACCGCGGCTACGACCTTGACAGCAGACAGGGACTGGCGGAGACAGCGGGCGCACCATTCTGTGGCTCCTCTCTTCAAGGTGAGCACCGTTCCACCCTCGGCACGCGAGCACCCGGCAACGATCAGAAAGTCGCGCGACGATGACGGATACGTTGGGAACACCCGTGGAAAACCTGCCCTCCCTAGCCGGGGACACGCGACGGTAATTCCGACTGTTGAGATACGGATCCGACGGGGCGAAAGGGCCGACGAATTTTTCGAACGGAAGTCGACCAAGTTGCGCGAGCACTCTGACTTTTGGGAGCCGGCTTGTCCCGGCTGCGCGACAGCCAGCCCCGATTCCCATCTCGGGGCCGTTCGTTACAAGAAGAAGTTTCTTTGAGAGATCGTTCGGGTAGTTTAGGAAAGTTCGAAGCTACAGTCCCGCGAACCACGCGACGCGACGGAAGTGTTTGCAGATTTCAGGCATTTAACGAGGCTGCTGGGATTTCCTTCGCGGTCACGTGCTGGGGTCTCTTCAATCGCGTAGTCTTTAGTTTTCTGTATCAATTTTATTAGGATTGACGATTTATAGAATTTGAGATTTGAAATTTCAATTTTTAGAGGCCCGAGGATTATTTGTAGATCGGTTCGTTGCGATTTATTAGTTTTTTGAGGGTGGTTTGCTCGATGGTGATCAGTTGGTGGAGTTAATTGTGTAGGTCGAAGGGTTTGAAGTCGCCGAGAGGGGCTCGAGTCGGTACTGATTAACCAAGAGGCTTCGTTAAGGCTGCAGTTGCAACGGTGACAAAGAGGAATGTCCCGGTTTTACTGCGCACTTCAAGGTGAGGCACGTTAACACGCAACCTCGCGGTACTGGGACTGAGAAACGGCCAGGTGAATGCGACAAGGCTACTTTGGGAGAACAGAAACGCGTTCTGCTTCTTCGTGCTTGGAACGTTCCGCTATTCTGGACGTCGTTCGTTTATATTTGCGCTGGAAATGTTTCGATGCTGGCGCTAATGAGGCGGAACTTTTGTGGGACCACTTTAATCGCCGTGCTCTTCCCTTTCGCACGTTTCCAGGAGTGATGAAAAGCGTTTAAAACGAAACTTTCGTATTTTCAAGCAGACTAACTGGATGTGTAAATAGAAAATGTAGGAGCTTGAATAGTAACTGGTGCACTAAGTCCAATTCACGTTGCTAACGCTAAATTTGTTTCTAAAAAGTATTCCTTAAACACAATATTATTATTATTATTATTAAACGTCTTTATTGCACAACACAAGCAGAAAACAACGAAAAGGATGTAAACAAAGAGAAAAGCAAAGGCGAAGTTCAGTGAGGGACTGTTTTTCAAGTTTATCTAAACCGATAACTTATGCTTAAATTAATACAGGAAAATTAATAAAAGAAACGAGGACAGCAAAATGTGATACAATAGTCGAAAGAAAGTTTGAATTGTCACCGGTAACGTAATTAAAATATTTCCATTAGGAAGAATTAAATCTTTTCATATCCCAGAATAGACCAGCGTTAATTCGTAAATATTTAAACATTCGTTTTAAAGTTTCTTCGAACCATCCCCATACTTCCTTTTCGAGTCCCTCCATTTTTTATCTCAATGTAAATTCACCACACGTCCCCCAAAATATGTCACAGTTCCCAATATTTAAAAAGAAGAATTCTCGCGTTCTTCCCAACAGTTTGGAAAAAAAAATAGCCCGCAACGGGTCGCGCAATCGGCCCTGTGCGTTCCACTTCCCTCGCTTATCACAGACAGACAAGATCCCCGGCGTGAATAAACACGAGACCCATGAATGAACCGGCTGAATAGAAACGAAAAAAGGGAGAATCACGAAAAAAAATGGATGAATGAAGGCGTGTTCGTCCGAGCCGGAAGATTTTATCTCGAGGAGCGTGCGTGACCGTGATGCGAGTCGAAAGCTGCATTAAGCTCGCAGCCAGGTCAATGGAAAACCGCGTACCCTTAGCCTATCGGGTCCCCGGAATCTCCCCGGACCAGAAACGGAGCCAAGAAATGTCTAATTAAAGCAGAATTCGAAAACCACCCTCTCTCATTATCTCGAGACGATCACGATTCCCTTCTCGCGCCGGAGAAGCCATTCGATCGAAACGAAGCATTAATTCCGATCCCTTAACCAGGCAAACTAATCACGTTTAACGGAAGTATGAGCAGACACCGGCGGAGTTGATAATTCTGTGTGCATCAAGTCAGTTCTCGCTGGGAATAGAAGTTTTGGAAGTTCCCGCGGGGGTTTTCCAGCCCGGGACGCCGCCTTGGAAGTTTCTGATTAAGAAATTCGCCGCGCGCTGTGCTCCGAGACGCGAGATATATTTCAGCGACAAGTTATCCCCCGATTAAGGGAAACAAGAACGACGACAAGGTGGCGCGAAAGGGAACGTGCCAGTTTCCTATCGAGTCGCTTTATAGCCGCTTCCAGAGGCCTTCGCGTGTGAACACGCACCCGCCGATTCGATGCAGCCGAGTATTTCGTTTGGTCTGCAATTAACAAGAAATTGCGAATGGAAATTTACCGGGTCAGAGTAATTTCATCGGGGAAATGAGGATTGATAGAGCCACTATAGAGAAAATTTTCCGGATCTTCTCGCGAGTCTGCCGAGATTACCTGCATCCCGTGGATTTAATTTCGTGCAGTGAATATAAATTAGAATTAATTAAGAGCCGAGGCAACGGGCGGAGTACCATTCAACTATTCGCGCGTCGGAACGAGTTTCTTCTTAAAACAAAGAATAATCGCCAATCAAGGGAATCACGATTAAACGGCATGCATACAAGTGCCATTCTTTTTTTTTCGCTGCTAGCGTGCGAATGTAAGGTGGACAGGGCGTGACGCGAGAAACGCGGGGCAGAAAGTTGTGATTCATTAGCCGTGTTCCTAACAAAACGGCGCTGGCTGATTAAGCCTATGAATATTTAACGCTGACCAGCTGCGATCCGCGGGATACGATTAAAGTCGCGCGAGAAATATCGCGAACGTTTAACCTTCGATGAAATCAATTCTCGAAGCGCTCCTCCAACGCGCGCGTTTATTTACCACGAGCCCCTTCAATTCTCAAATCAACTCTGGCCTAAGTCCGCTGCATTTCTCTTCAAACTCGCCCTTTCCGCGGGCAAAAACATCGAGATTTCTGGTCTCTTCTCCGAGAATCCGTCGAACGCGTCGCGGCCGCGAATTCGTCGAAACGTCGTTGAATCAACGCGGCACTGGCCGGAGTGGTGGACGCGCGAGGCTCGCGACAATGAATCATATTAAACCGGCGGCCATGCAAATGCACGACAGCAATTTCCCACTTTTTAGACATGTAAATTCCTTGAACCCGGCCGACAATAGCGTGCAACGCCGCAAGGTAAAGTTACCCCGGCTGAAAGGAGAGCAGCGAACAGAGGGGGCTGGCGGGAGGGGGCGGGGCGAGAAGAAAAAAGCGGTAGTCCATTATGTGGATCTATTTGTATTACGAAATCATTCTGTCAACACGCTGGCCGAGGAATCGATGTCAGGGTTGCCCGGCCACCGTGTACGTCGATAAATACGCCGCGTTTTCGACGCGATCTCGGCGAATTCGCGCCCCTTTGCAGTGGTTGACGTATTGCGAGCCCCGGGGGCAAGGGAACTGAATGGAGGCAGCTATACGCCCGAGCACACTGGCCAGTGCCAGTGGATTGGTGAACCCTAAACTACGTACGCGGAGTGATTCATGAATGCACGTCAACGCTCCGGGGGTTGTAGGCGGGAAATAAGGGTGGTGGATGATTAAAAGATTTTTGGGGGACTTAATCGTACGTAGAGGCGTGGCTGGATTCGAAAGGGGTGAGGAGATTGAATTTCCACGGGGGGGTGGTGGCCGTTTAATTTCATCTGGAATGGTAAAGGAAGCTTGAGAAAAGGGATTTAAGAGTTCGATAAAGAGAAGTGGCAACGAGCAGCGAAAGACAGAGGGGTAGCCTATCAATCCGAGAGTTCCCTGCAACTTTTATTCTCGCAGCGAAGACTCGCGACTCGATCTAACGAAATTACGAGCAGCCCCAGCTTCCAGCTCCTCGATGCATACGAATGGCCGCTCAGAGACAGACTGGCGCTGCTCCGCGGGGCAGGGAATGGTGGAAAAGGGGGTTGATTCGTTTTTCCGTGATATATGTGGGTCGATGGACGTATTCGTTACGAGGGTACCGGGCGGCGCGAGGGAAATTCTCATTACGCGTTCGAAATGCTTGGAAATGTTCCAAATGAAACTACCCTGAACTTGCGTCCACCGTAACAACCCCGATACACGCCTCCTTGCACCCCTTCGAATTTTTCTAGACCCAGCGCCAGCTTGGACGATATGCAAGCCCGGAATTTCCGGGAAATTAAGCAGCAGCCGTTCACGATTCCCGGGTTAACGCGATCGCACATTCTCCCGGCGCTGGAGAGGGGTGGCTTTTATGCCCAATTACCGAGGGACCTCCCGTGGCCAATGCTGCGGGTAAATGTCCTCGCCATACCTCTCCTTTCTAGTGAAAAATTCACCCTCATTTTCACCCCCGCGATTATTGACGGGGGTTGTTGAGACTTCACAAAGTGGGGAACTTAAAGTCCACTGTGTTTGGGAATTTGCAAGATCTCAGAAGCTTCTCAAAAGATGGTAAACAGTCTCCTGAATTTCTCTCAAAATTGGCATCCTCGGGTGCCCGGAAAGTCTGAGAAGCAACCAACCCTTGGCGTCCTGCTTCGCAACTCTACTACTAGCACTCTCAGTCTCCACGATTCGACGTAGAAGCCCGACTGCGAAACGGTTCGATCGCTCCTCTGTGTTCGGAGCAGAGGCGGACGAAAGGGGTTGGTTGCAGGGGGTGGACAAGCGTTGTCTGCTGAGAATAGGAGGGAAAGAAAGTCGGGAGTTGACGCGAGCGGTCCGTTTCTCCGTATCGCGTCGCGGCTCGTCAGCTTCTGTATCGATTGGCAAGTCTGACCTAACACTGACACACTTCACTCGCCAAGTCTGACCTCTGTTTCCCATCGACCATCGGCGCCCATAATCTTAGGATCGCTGGCGATCCAGCGAGGGGGAAACACTTTTCCCCAGGACAATTTCGGGATTAGAGAGGGTCGCGTGTTCCTCTGCGGCCGTCGACGTCGATTATCGTTCGATACGTTGCAACCGTCTGGCCGCGCTCCCTCGGCGGAGCGCGGCGGAGGCGTCGCCGGCGACGGCTGGCGCGTTACGGTCAATGTTAGTGAATAAACGAACGCGCAGGCCGCGGGATTTCGATGCTGCAGCGAGGAGAGTCGTTGAATATTTTATCGGAACAGAGAGAGATATTAATATTGATCCCCCTGGGTCCGGGGGGTGGGAAGAAACGAACCCTGGCAAGTACGTGCCAGGAATTGGCGCGACGTTATATCGATCACGTTTATTGACTTTCCTTTCTTTCTCCTTCGGTGCAAGTTGAGCCGCGAGAGCAGCGCGCGCTCCGAATAAATTATAATAAGGAATGTTTCGAAATTCCAGCGCTGCACTTGAATTATTATATCTCCTCTTAACGAGACCCGTGGAAAGGAATAATGGCTGGATTACTCCGTTCTGTTTTCTCGAGCCAGTGATTCGGAAGGGAATGACAATTTTATTTGTTACGTTTGTAGCGGCCGTGAGCGTATCGGAAGGAGCGCCCCCGGCGTTCCGTGAATCTCTACCAACCGAGTGGTCAGCGCCGTTCGTTCTCGTCTAATGGAAGCGATTTCTATGTTTCGCAGCCCACTAACATGTGGTTCACCCACAATGATGGAATCTTGGGGTCCTGGGAGGACTGGCACGCCCCCGCCTGCACTTCCACCCCCGCCAACCGGGAGCAACAATGGTGGTGCAACGTCTGCAGCAACCGCAAACGTTGCACACCCCGGCACCGCCGCACCGATCGCCAGTCCCGAGGGAGTGAGCGACGTAAGTACTAAAAAGGAGACTTCAAATAAAATGCCAGTTGAGGAATGACGGATTTAACGATAGGAACCCTTGACTCTTTATTATTCCCCGAAATTTGTCTGATTAAGATTCCGTATATTTCTTCGAATTTTCTCGAAACTGGCTTTGGTCTATGGTTCGGAGCAAAGGTCGAGTTAATAGCGCAGACCCAAGTTACACAATTGCAGCGTGTGTAGAGCCGTTCGGGTTATCGAGGATGAAACTACCCCCCGAGCCTACTCCTTCCGCCCCGTTTCAATTTCACAACCATCACCGGATGGTTGGCTCGTAATGGACGTCGGTCGTGCTATCGAGCCGTGCTAATAGAATCAGTGGAACATGTCCGAAATTGTCCCCCCGCTGGAGTACCCTCTGAATTTTAAAGACTTCCAGATGTTCGTGCGAACCCGCAAGATTCATTTTCCATTCGGCCCTTATATTTCCATACTAACTTACCAACTATCTAACTTCCATGATTTTTCACTTAGACCACCAGATACTATTCTAAAATCTCCATTCACCCGCCCCAAATCACCCCCATCTACCGATCCAGAAAGTAACAAAGCTTTTCCAGATAACAGCGCTCGATATCCCACCCCATGGCGCAACAAAAACTAGCTCCATAATTCAAGGAAGTGCGGGGGGACAGTTTCACACCCCCTGTGCACCACCCTACAACATCTTCCCCCTTGGAGGAAGCCTTAGCCTTAAACCATGCCCTCAACCCCGAAAGAGGTTCGTCCCCCACCCCACCCCCTCCCCCCGAGCCCTCGGCAAATTCAGCCTGATCGCGTGCACCCGCTTCAAAACACGTCCGGTATCGATCGAGTGTCGCGGGAGTGTGCGGCGATGCTGCTAACGATATTCCAGCCGGCTGTCACGTGAAACGGAAGTCCGAGTCAAGGGTAGCTTGGACGACGAGGGTACAACAGGAGGGGGTTGCTTTCTCGTTGCAGGTCTCCCAGAAGTCTGGGATCTGGGAGGGGGGGAACTTCTCGTCGTCGGGCGGCGCGGAGGGACCATCCCGTAGCGTTTCGCACGCGGCCAGTCTGGACGCGATCTCCAGAAGGGCGGTGAAACCGGAAACGGCGAGGGCGCCGTGTCGCAGCCTCACCTGCAGCGTCTGTAAGTAGACCTTCGCCCCGCTCCCTCTGCTGCTCGTTTTCGTTTTGTTTCGTTTCTTTTTTTCTTGTCTCTTTCGTTACTCCTCTCTTCGGAAATTCTGTGCCTCGTGTTATCGGTGTTTCCGTGGATTGCCTCTTTCACGTATGTACTTAGCTCGAGCTTTTATTTCTCTGTGTAACGTGGCCGGCTTCCTTACTCGACGGCCGATTCACGTTCGTAGGTGTTTGCATTTTGCTACGCGCAGCGGCCACTCGAAGCGCAGAGGATCGTGCTCGTTCCTCGGGGCGGGTACGACGAAAAGAGGGCCCGCGGAGCGAGCCCGATCGAACGTGCAAACCGATCGATGCACCGAATAGATCGTTAGGTAGCAGAGATTCGACTTTCGGCCGTCCCGGACACCTCCGCAATCCCCTCGGCGAGCTGACTAGTGTAACAAGTCGTGTACGAGTGCACGTGTGCTGCGGCGAAATTGCAATTCACGACGCAGAGGGATAATGCTGCCGCATGCGATGTTTCGTGTCGCGAATGTTGACAGATAGTGACCGCGCGTGTCCCTCGATTGCGAGCAGAAAGTTCCGTGTGACGGGGGTTATCGACGATGATATCGGACCCCGTTCGAACTGCTTTCTGATATTTTCGGATCGATAAACTGTGACAGAACGGCGTTACCTTCGAGCGAGGCTAGTCGAATGCTTGCGTCCAGAAATTTTTATCTTTCACAGCGGCGAGCCAGTTTCACCTTTTGTAAAACGCTACCCGAAAGGATATATTGCATAGTCAGTGGAATATAATAGCACTCGGCGGGGTCTGGATATTGATTAACAGGAATTAAACGAGAAGTTTACACCGGTGCAGTGGTGTGACGCTTCCAGCAAGTGAAATTAGACGTTCATGGTCAGACACTACGAGTTACTACTAAGTTCTTTATTAACTTGGGAATATTCATAGCTTACGGTAACAATCACGAATCCATCTATATCTCCACATTTCCAACCTTCTGTTTTTCAATCACTGTGTAAAGGGTTAATTGGCTCACTGGATATCCGCACCCCCTTAAAATCTCCCAGCAAATTCGAAACGTCCCCCAAAATCTAGCCCCGTCTATTCCCACCGCCTCACCTTCTTGCAACCACTCCCCTGTAAAAAAAAAACACACTGTTAGCCAAAGGAAAGGGGTTGGTCCGACCGTGGAAACGTCGCCTCGCTGTCTGTCAACGGGGAGGGCTCGTAAATCGAAAGAGACCGCGCGCGAGCCTTCGCAAAGCGACGCGAGTTGGCGCCTGTTTACCGAGAACCACCCTTCGATCCGACCCGGCATAACCCCGCGTCGTCCCGTCCCGAATCGACGCCCCCCTTTTTAAATCAGGCTTAACCGTACCCCCCGTTCGGGTACAGGGATGTGTAAATCCAAAAGTCAAACCAGAGAAACGTATTTTAGTAGCGGGCCGAGGGAGCGAACACGTCACCCTCGAGCGACGGCCAGCGACAGTCGATAATCTCACCGAAGGTAAAACAGGATGGGGGCGGCAAAGGCCGCTCCCCCATTTGGTTTTTCTTTTAACCGACCGAGCGCCGGCGAGTTTGCACCCCTTTTACAACTTACCAAGCGCTTGCAGGCTTACTTTTTTTGGTCATGAGCTTACCAGAGATAACGTACCGTTGTCCGATTGAGCTTTCATAGGCCTATTTTTATACTGCCACCACCCCCCTCAATCACCCTAAATAATACTGTTTCTTCATACCACATTCTGTCCCTCCACCCTTGCGTCTCATCTCTGCGATTACTCTCGAACACACACTCTGTATTCCACCCCCTGTCCTCCATCCCTTTGCCACCTTCCCGCCGTGCTGTTCACCAAAACGAGCACCGTAGCATCCCTCGGTCAGCCATCTTGTACTACCGCGCTCGAGGAAATTAGTTTCCAACCCCCTGGCTCCCAACTCACCCCCCGGAAGAAGATCCTCGATTCTGGAAGAGTTCTTCCGCGGCTCCGTGGAGGCTCGTAAGCCGTAGTGGGGCAGGGTGTCGGAGGGGGTTGAAAGGGTCATGGGGTCGAGGAACCGTGAGGATCCTCGATTAACGTTAAGGCCTTACCGAGTACGCAAGGCTGACCGAGGCGTGGGAGAGAAATATGTTAGTTTCGCTTACTTTCACGACAAAATAGGGGAAAAATTGGCTGACTTCTACACAGCTTCTTCTCTACCTCTCTCTCTCTGTCTCTCTCACTCTCTCTCTCCCTGTAATCGGTCTAGGAAGACTGAATCGACAAACACTCACGACATCATTGTACAAATCATGAACGAAACGACCCCCACCCTCATATACTTTCCAGCCTTTATATTATCTATAAATACATATATAAATGTTATAAATAAATATGCATACTACTACCTCCAGCGTAGGAGTTGCCTGCATCTGCCATCTTTACGAATTAATCTACACGGTCTTTACAAACATTTAAACGATCTTTCTCTTCACAGGTATGCGAAGCTTCCTAGTGCGAATTTGACTAACTCGTTAACCAACACACTGTTTAATCGCTTCTAGATCGAGATATAGGCTCGGTTGTTACACGTTGGTTGAGTTTTTAACACCACGTCCGTAGGCTCTACGTTGGCCATCCTCCTAGCTTCACACACGTAATACACTACGATCCAGAGTTGGGCAGTAATTAAATAAAGAATTATTTAAATAACAGATCAAATGAAAGTTACTTCAACTTTAGATTACTTGCCGAATACGGTTGATCTTGAATAATTTCTCGTCGATAATAATTTTTTTTTACTTTTATTCGTTATTCGAAATAAAAATTAAATAAAAATTTTGCCCATCTCTGACACGAACACAGTAACGAGCCTTTTCTTTTGTAAAACGCCATCTTGGTAATTTTCATTTAGAATTAGTGCGCGTGGTTGTAATTGGTCCTCGCATTTACTGGCAAAGGTATGGAGAAACGGAACATCGTACGTTCGAACACCACGCTCGTCAGTTTAATAACTGCGCTCGATTCTAATCGAATTTTTCTTCCACTTTTTTGGCGCCTCGATTTTTTGACGATCCAAGTGTAACGCACCGATGTTCGATTGTTCAATAGAATTCCACACGCGAGTTACGTTAGTGCGCCAGGTTATCGTTGGCGAACTTTTCACAGACACGTTGGATAGCTTTGATACTAATCGAGCCTGTATTTCACACGTATAGTCTTGTAACGATCTAAATTAGGTTTACAAATATCGCTGACCGCGAGCGAAGGAACTGGCGACGTTTAACCCGAGCCTTTGTGTTTCCAGCGACTAAACATTCGAAAATCTTTCCTGGCGTCGCGTCCGAAAGTGACTTGCAGAAATGGCGGACGTCCAAGGACCGGAAGTCGCCGTCCCTCAGCCAGATGGGGCCCGACTCCATGAAACACAAAGTAAGTTATCGATCGTCCATCGAAAATGTTACATAAAACGCAGCATGACCTCCGATTTCGGTGTAATCTAACTTTCCTCGACGCTCTCTGTTTCAGTTCTCCTTGCAGGACAATGGGTCCGCGAAATACTTCCAAGGAGCCATGCACGCGTCGAACATGGGGGAGAAGGTGGCCCAGGTAAGCCGTGCCCTTCCAGAAATCCCTAAATGATAATGCTTCTTGCTGGTCGAACTCGTCGCCTGCCTAGAAACTCCGAGAACTACGAGGTCGCGTAAGATGTATCGGGTTATAAGTCGCTTGGACAAGAATCACAAGACGGATACGAATTTATATGTAAATCGTGGACTCGCGATCCGCTGTGTCGCCTTGGAACTTTCATGGAAGGACGAAACGTGACGCTCTGGCGGAGGAATCGCAAGTTTTAAGAGAGTCACGTTGTCGAGATTCTTTTTCTGAATAGTTCCAGGGTCGTATTTCCTTCTTCCATGGTTTTCGTGGCCTCGAGATTTAGATTTCTCCACTCTTTGACGCGGAACAGGGGCATCAGTTGCGTTAATTGGTTGTTTGAAAAGTTTCGACTTGAAGGAAGGATTCTGTGCCTTCACTCACGATAAAGCTCATCCTTGGATCTTCGAACAACATATACAAATTTATTTTAAATTGCTTTAGTACAGTGAATAAAGAGGAGGTTGAAGGTCTTTTTATTTTTCCAGGACCATTCTACTCGCTTTGAAATTATCCTGGGCTTGAAAGCTTCTTTGAAAGTACAAGAATAGTTTAAGATTACACGCAACATCTCCTCGTCCACATCTCCTTCCGTGGTTTATAGACGTAGTCTGCAATATACTGTCATATTCTACTTGCGACTCGTTTGATCGTCACACGCCACGTTCTCCCCAGGCGGTGACATAGTTGTCTGGCATACGTCATCTTATTCCACTGAACAGGGTAACATACTGTGCTGTCGTTTTATCCTTCGTCTCACGATATCAGCTACCCAACTTCTCCCAGGAGGAAATTCCCTAGTTACGATGGCAGGCGCATTTTAATACGAGTTCTGTTTCTCGCCTGATATTCACCCTGTCGTATATCTGACATTATAGAATCTCCGTCATGCAGATTCCATCGTTGCATAGTAACAGAAGAATAGTGGTTTTGCTTGGACAGGAATTTTTTTATTCGCAGAAGACGTATTACGACCCTTGGCTGACTCTTCTTGAGATATTCTACTGATTTCGTGCAGAACTGTGCCAAATTTTATCGATCCTCCAAAATCTCATACAAATATGATGTAAAGAGTCGTATTTGAGGAGAAAAAATAGGTGATTCCTAGAGATTAGGTATGCTTGGGTCAAGATTTTTAGACATGGCTGACATATACTGTGTTATTCCACTGATTTCACAGGACAGTGCTGGCTGACACTTAAACCGTTAATTATATTCTATTAAATTTTAAGTCACTTCATATGCAAATCAGCTTATGTTAAAAGAGAATTATACTCCGACACATTCTGCATTGTTCCACTGATATTCAAACCAGAGAACATTTAGTGGACAGGGAATTTTATATTTTTACTTGCTTCGTAATTGCCCACACTTCGTCCAGCTTCTACGTACCAATTCCAGCGAAGTTAATAGTCGCGTATTAAACTCAGGACGCTCATTGCAACCCCCTACCGTAACACGGCCCTGGCTGACGCCAATCAGTCTGCGCCGCAGTCTTGTGGGCGGGAATCCCCCGCAGCGTGGGACTTGCACAAATTGAAGCCGATTCCACGCCACTCTTGCAACATCGCCTACGAGGCTCTTAAAAACAAATTTTCACGACTTTCCAATAACACAATATCTCGCCATTCATCTGCCAAAAGTTAACAAAAATAGCTCCGCGAAACCAACCTTCATAGCCACGAACCATTACCAAGGAAACACCTTCGAAACACATAAACGATCTTCTGCCACAGCAAATAGAGCGGTAAGAGCGTAGAAAAGGGGTCTCGATGATTCCCCAATCACTTTTGGCACACGTGCACCCAATTAAAAGTCTCTATCGAATAATTACAGGCGCGATGACTGCGCAAATATACATACGAGATCGATAGGGTGTGTTTCATGGCAGCCACCCAAAGCTGCTCGACGTGCTCGGATAATTTATAACTCTCGGCTGATGAGGATGGCAGACAGAGAGCCGTTGACTCTGCCGCGTCCGCGGGACAAAGATTTCCACAGAGTTCTCGTCGGCGATCAAGTGTTGACATGTACTTTGCACGCTCTCGTCATTGCTTTCCTCCTTGGTGGAGGATGGAGAAGGCACTTGACCGATCTCGCTTTAGGGACGCCAGTCTCTAAACAATTTCCTTGTTTGAAATAGCTCCGATGCCTGGAGAGTAGAATGTCGCGAGCTTTTCAGGCTGGAGTGATGAAAAATTTTCCTCAAACACGTGTCGCATGTAAATTGATTAATTTTTGGGGCAGAAGTGAAGTCGATTTTTTTGTGACATCGAAGTATATTTTTTACAGAAAAATTTTCTTCGAAGTGGGAATCTTACTAGTAGATGAATTATTATTATTATTATTATTATTATTAGACGTCTTTATTACTCAAGAGAATGAATGTACAGGAAAATTAGAAGATTGGTTTCAGGGTCGTTTTACCCGAGGAACTTTTAATCGAGAAACTAGTAGGTATAAATTCAAACGCGAAGTATGAAGTGTTCACTGTGGTTACACAAAGAATTATTCAAACGACTGCCGTTACACTTCCCTACTTTCCGTCTGACCGAGTCTTCGAAAGCCAGCCCATAGAGAACAAGCAGACAGTTCTTTATAATCGATACGTATGGCCGCAGTTACGGAACTTGTGCCGGTTTATGAGAAACGACGAAGCGAAGCGAAGAGGCGCTGGTGGAAAAATTTATTGCTGATTAAGCAGCGGTGTCGTGGAAGATTCTTGGTAATTTCCAAGTTCGTTACAATATCGCCGTTAAATTCTTATCGCGACTACGTTCCTCGAAGGTCTTCTTTAAACTCTCTCTTCACATTATTAACCCTTCGTGGTCACACCTTCTTATAATCACAAGTTGGTCACACGGGGTTCACTGTACCCCAGCGTCATTTTTTCAGTTACCATTTTCGTATTTTTGAACCTTTTAACTTTTCAGTGAGAATTTTACATTCGTAATACTTATACAGTCATAGTCTAATAGTCTTTTTCTAGAAATATAAATTTTGATATGCTAAAATTTGTAGTTGAAAATGAGCGATTTTCCATCGTTGTGGTAAAATCCAGATTTTTTAAAATATTTTTTATTTTTTTTTTTGCGTTAAATCCCCTTTGGAAGATGTAAAGATGCGGCATTTCAAATAAAAAATTACTCCTGGGGTACAATGCACCCCGTGTGACCACGAAGGGTTAAGTATTCATACCGTAACTACAAAATCTTATTTCCATAAACCACCCCTTGGCCCATCTAATTTAAATAAACTTCCTTCCGCACCCCTTAAAGTACACCCTTCACGCACCTTCCAATCAAACTCAGAACCAAGAAATATTCAACTCTAAATAATTACGTACACTATCCACTTCTCCAGAACGAAAATTCTCTCTGCTCTCCGTTTAACATGAAATTATCCGAACGACACGCCAGACGTATTGTTCCCTCGCGATTGTTAAGCCTCGAAGTGAGATATTCTCGGAACAATGTGCCATTGGAATTGCTGATGCGTCGTCTAGAGGGTGGCTTTATTTTGGGCGGAGGCCGTTCATCCTGTCGTTTCCTTCGCCCACAGAGACGAACTACTAACTGCGAATTGCATTTAGCTTGACAAGGGTCTGTTCGTCGCCCCGGCTCGCAATCGGCGAGGCTGATCGCCGCCGTTGAAGCTATTTACGTCGGTGGGGGGGGGGGGGCACGATGCCGTCGATATCGATAACCGATACTGCGCCTGTTTTTCCAGCCGTGGCACACACAATGCTGCGGCGACATCGCGGAAACTATTACGGTGAATTAAAGGCGCGCCTATTGTTGCTGCCAACAACAGGGATCTGATCATGGGAATCCCTTAATAACCACGGGAATATTCCATATTCCGCGGAAATAATCGGTTTCCCTTCGGGGAACCAGCGCGACTATGCCAAGATTTTAAAAGAAAGGAACGTAGAATGCGTTACGTAAGCAAAGGAGTAACAGCCATGCTGCTCTCGATTTTTTGTTTATATCTTTCACGAGCAGGAAGCGTGTCCGCTTAATTTCGCGTTGTTCCACTTCGCGCGGCAATGTGTTGGAACGATTACGTCTGAATAGATTCGAGGGATAATCTTCTTCCGAGCTTGCAGGCGCGTGTAAGCCTCTTTGCTCGGTCCACGGCTCGTTTTCACGTGCAGAAGGATCAATATAAACTGGCGAAGTTTGCGGAAGGCTTCATCTTTCACGGTGTTCCGCGAAACTTCCGACACTAATCTGTAGAAAATACCGCAGCAGGAGCCGCCAGCGCATTCTTTCAGATTTCCTGAAGATTCCCCCGACTCCCGATCCCGCGAATTCGCAATTTCGCGCAAGCTTGGACGGCGAGCCGGGCGCGTTAAAAACTAGCTCGGGGATCGCGTTATCTCCAGTGATGCGCCGAAATGTGCACGGAGGGGTGAGAGAAGAAAACTCGAGGAAGGGAGAAAATCGAAGCGGGAAATATTGGGTGCCCCGGAACGAGCAGGCCGCTGTAAACTCTATCATAAAACGAAAAACAGCGCGGAATACTCCCCACCCACCCCGCGCCACGAATAGCGTCTGAGAACCGCCAACAAAGGAAGCCGAAAGAAGCAAACAAAGCACAGAATCCAGAAGCATCCGCCGAAATCCAGCCTAAGAAAAGCAGGGACTTTAAAAACGACGGGGCAATCTCGCAGCAAAGAGGAAAACTAGCAATCTACGTACAAAGGGAGAGCACCACCCCCGCGCGGGGCACGCGGAGATAAAAGTCCCTATCGCGGGGGATGGGAAAAAAGGGAGGATCAAACCGTTCGGTTTCAAAGAGGAGCGTCATGGCGCGTGTAACAAAAGTGTCGGGGCGAGAGGAGAGATAATTCCGTCACCCTAAATAGAGGGAAAACAGGCGAGCACCCCCGAGTGCGGGGGGGCGGGAGGGGGCACGCGAGCCGGAGTAGAAAGAGTCGGAGAGAAGGCAGCGTGGAGAGAGAGGAAGGGAAACGAGACCAATCGTCCACAAAGAGTGGGTGGCGGACGGTGGGAGTCGGCGGTTGCAGAGGGGGTGGCAAAGGCACGCCGACAGAAGGCGCTGCCGTCAGTGTCGCAGTATCCCCCGTCCTGCCCGGCAGGTTGCACCGTCGCCACTCCGTCCACGTCGTGCCCAAAGGAGCACGCAGAGCACATGTAAACGGTGAATAAGGGGGTGAAAAAGGCCGGGTCGCTGGAGGGAGCGCGACGGGATCGCGGAGTTTATCCCGGTGCGGCGTAGGGGTGGCGCGGGCGAGCTCGATCCGTCGGACGAACCCTCTGCCGTCCCTGGCTCGCATCGGGGCAGGGTCGAGGGAAACAGGAAGCGCGTGCACGCACGGGGAAGCGCGAAGGATCGTCGAGTGTGAGCAACCCCTCCGATCGTCGATCGATAAGAATCGTTGCTGGTGCCCGTGATCGTTGTTTCTGGAGGTAACGGGGGACGTAGGATCGCCGGTACCGTTTCGACGGGTCGCTGGGGTTGAGATAGGTCGCGGGTGCGAGATCCTCGATCGATTCATCCCCCGAGGGGGATGACGGGCCTCGACGAGGGGAAGGAAACGAGCCAGTAAACACGAAGGCGGTGAACGTGGTGATCGTGTCGTGGCTGTGCACTCGCGTGGACTTGCCTGGAAAGTCGCCCCGTGAATAGGGGTAGCTCTAGGGCACCCTCTTCGAACGCCACGTGCTCCTAGAAGATTCTGAACCAAGAGTGGGATCGCTCGAAGAAGCGCGCAGGATCCGGGGGATTGGTGAATCAACGTTTATTCTTGTTGCTTTTGGGAGCTGGCTCGAGTGACTCGCGGGGGGTTAAGTGCGAGAAATTTGAAGGGGTCGGGGGTTGCGTGCCGTCACGGTCACACCCCACGTGCTCCTGGCGTAAGCGTCGCGCGTTACGAACGCGTGGCCACGCGGAATCCAACCCGATATCGGATACAGTGGCAGTAACTTCCTTCTCACCCCCTTCTGCTTCCCCCTTCGGTCGAGCAGCGGGAAGAATATTGGGCGAGGGTAAACTACGAGGCAGATTACGCTCTATGGCTGACATTAGCAATCAATAAACGCGTAAAATCGTCGGGAACCAATACCTGTCTTTGATATATTTCAATAGCTCCCCTCCAAAAGATTTCTCATCCCTCCGTGTTATTTCTCCATGGATACACTCCTCTCTTACAGAAATTCTCCACTGGTCCCTTAAATTTCAGTACAAGTACAACGCAAGCTTCTATCATCACGATTTCAAGCTTTCCCAAGCTTCCACTCCAATGAAATTAGAAAATTCGTCACGCCCAAGTAGTACAGCACCGAAATAAGTCAGCCCTCGCTCGTTCCTCCTATCCCCCTTCGCTAATCAATCAATTCGAGATTGAATCTCGCGACCACCTAATCCCCGCGATAGAATCTCCCCCCTCGACCCCATTGTTCGATGATTCCCAGCTCCGGACGGGTGGCCCGTGTCGAAGCAGCGATTTACATCCGGCCTGACCGGATTTAAAATGGCCGCGCTCACGGCGGCCGGAACACGGGAATCTGGGACACCGATGGGCGCTCTGAATGCCAAGTTACCTCGCGTTTCGCTCTAATGAAGCCACCTTAAGTAGGCTGCCGGCTCTTGGACGTTCCGCGCGGAACCGAGGGCATAATGCAGCCCCCCCGATGCATCGTGCCAAATGCCGGAGAGAGGTCCACTTTTCCTTCCGCTGGCAAAATCAATGGCCTCCATCCGAAAGCGCGGGCCACCTGCCAAAATATCCCCTAACCCGGAGGACACCTTGGTAACCAAAGTCAGACGCGACGGGAGGTGAACGGCGGAGCAACGAGAAGGCTCGCGGATCCTCTGTCGCTGGCTTGCCTCCGCAATCGGCGCATTCCCACGGCGACGAACCAGCGGCACGGTGTCGCTTACATAACGGACCGCACCTGAATCGGTTGGGACACAGTCGAATTTGATAGTGGCGAGTCGATAGTCGAGCGTGGACCAGCGAGGGAGTCAGTGGCGAGGCGGGTCTAAATCTGGCAAGTCGATCATGGAGATGGATTCATTGTTTGCTTAAAGCGGAGGCTTTAACGTCTCTGATTAATCGATTCTGTTGGATCTGCTCTCCGAGCGACGCGTTAAAAATATTTTTTTATCTTCTTATTTTACCTCCCTTATGTGATTCGGGACGATTTATTCCAGTTGAGAGACGCGTGTTGGTATCTTCCTATTTTCTGTTCATTTGTGGATGTTTCATGTTTTAGTGGATCTTCGGTTTCTGTTGAAGTTGATCTTTATTTGTTTTTCTTTTTGGATCGGGCTTCTGAGAGCGTGGGATTTTCTGCTGGTTTGTGTTATTCTTGTAATAGTGATACCGTTGCGTCGTGATCCTTGTGGCTTTTGAAGATGAAGGTATGCAGTAATGGATGGTGAAGGAGCTATGGTAGTTTATTTGAGTGAGGATTAAACGCGCGTCGTTGTAAATTCCCCTTGATAGAGGCGTACGCGCCAGCGGGCTGGCTGAATTATTACCAGTGGTACGAATTTACATAAGCCTGGCGCGAATTTCCAAAAAATCGATGGTAGCCTACGTGGTGGGATTCCGTGTAAAATAGACCCGGTCGATGTCGATTTTAGCTACTTGAAACATTTATTTCTCGTGTTTGTGTTCGCGGAGATTAACCCTCTATCGATTCCAGGGTCGATTCTTTTACTAAATTCAACAAACTTGTTCCGATCACTTGCTTGAGGCTCATTCAATTTCTCCAGTTATTTAATCCTCTATCTTTCTTAAATTTACTATGAGTGCGATCCAGGATTAGATGATTGATGCCCTATCTAAATATCTAATCTCTGAGCATCCAATTATCTAGTCGATTTATCAAACATAGACTAACTCGATCGATTTCCTATTACTAGTTCTTCGTCAATTCACGATAGACACGTGTTCGCATCCTGAATAATTTACGAGCTACCCCCTTCTCCAATAATTAAACTCCCCTAACCACAACCCAGCATTCAATTCTCTTCGGTTATTTCGAATTTCAACAAACTGATCGAACATGAGTAAGACACAATTCAATCGCTTCTTCGCAACGAGAATAGTAAATGAATCAAATCAAATCAAATGTTTCTTTAGCCCCGTGATTCAACGATGATTCCGCAGAAATAAGTCGGACAAGCGTTACAGTGGTCCTCAAAGGAAGACTCTCAAGATAGCTCAGTCAATCGACTCGCCACAATAGACTCGCCTCGAAAGCAGGGACCTCGCGTTACCGCGCGCGTCTCCAACCCCTTCGAACGACCCAGTCGATACCTCGTGAGTAATTCACGAGTGGTCGCGTTCCCGCGTTCTCGTCTTCGCTGGGAATTAGTTCCCAGTATCCACGAGGCGAGCAACGAAGGTCGTAGCCACGTTGTGATCAATGACTGGCGTCCTTGCGTCGCACTCGTGACCACCTGGTTACACGCCTCGGTCGGTGCTTACACCCGCCACCACGTAAGTGCGCGTTACGTTGCACTCCCTCGAGAACTGAACCCGAGCTCGAGCGCTCGAACAAAGGGGCTGACGCAGAGCTGGCCCTAGTCGTGGGCGAAACGCGTGCGTCTACGCGAAGTTCCGTCGTAGTGGAAAAGCTTGGTCGGAATTCTAGCTTCGCGGGGATATTTGAACTCAAAACTCTACCTTCTGGAGAAATTCGACTCGGAACTCCTCCTTCGTAAAGAAATTCGAATCGAAACTTTTTTTTAGCCGTGAATTCTACTCGAGAATTTTCTTTAGCGGTGAATTCTACTCGAGAATTTTCTTTCGCGGAAAATTCGACTCGAAACTCTTCCCGCGCAGAGAAATTCGACTTGAAACATTTTCCACGCGGAGAATTTCGACTCGAGAATTTTCTTTCGCCGGAAATTCGACTCGAGAATTTTCTTTCGCGGGAAATTCGACTCGAGAATTTTCTTTCGCGGGAAATTCGACTCGAAACTCTTCCCACGCAGAGAAATTCGACTCGAAACTCTTCCCACGCAGAGAAATTCGACTCGAAACATTTCCCACGCAGAGAAATTCGGCTTGGAACATTTTTCACGCGGAGAAATTCGACTTGAAACATTTTCCACGCGGAGAATTTCGACTTGAGAATTTTCTTTCGCGGTAAATTCGACTCGAGAATTTTCTTTCGCGGTGAATTCGACTCGAGAATTTTCTTTCGCGGTAAATTCGACTCGAGAATTTTCTTTCGCGGTAAATTCGACTCGAGAATTTTCTTTCGCGGGAAATTCGACTCGAAACTCTTCCCACGCAGAGAAATTCGACTCGAAACATTTCCCACGCAGAGAAATTCGACTCGAAACATTTTCCACGCCGAGAAATTCGACTCGAAACTTTTCTTTCGCGATAAATTCCACTCGAGAATGTTTTTTTCGCCGGAAACTCGACTCGAAACTCTTCCCACGCAGAGAAATTCCACTCGAAGCTCTTCCTTCGCGGGAAATTCGATTCCAAATTCCGTCGCTATAAGAAATTTGAACTCATACCTCGTCCTTCACTGGAAATTCGATCCGAAACCCCTTCGCGGGAAATTCAACTCCAAATTCCGTCACCATAGGAAATTTGAACTCAACCCTCCTCCTCCTTCGCGAGAGATTCGACTGGAACGTGGCTCTAAGGGTGGTTCGATCGCTCGACGGTCCGTTTCTCAGTGCGTGCGTGCAGCACAAGGTCGAACCACGTTGGAATTCCCTCGACGGGAGCGGGACGAGCGAACGCCGCGATCCCCGACGCGCGAACCGACGCTGGGTGTTGGGGGCATTCTCTCGAGGAAGTTTCTAGTGTAACGTTCGGTGACAGAGGCTGTTCAGTGACATATGGAAGGCAGTCTAGTGCTCGCAACTTACCGAAGAACAGTCTGGCAGATCGCTAGCCTGACGACGTGGCTTTCTATCGATCGCATTTCGCCTTGAAGCTTTCCAACTGGCCGGCTGCTTCGCGAATTCAGTCCTCTACGATCACTGCTCAACTTGACAATAATTCAAGCCCGCAAACTTCGCAGCACACGATTCCTACGAGACCTATTAAGCTCCTCGAGACTCGTTTTCATTCTGATCACTCAAAATCCTGCCGTCTGCACGAGGAAAATCTCGTGGATACTGTCTTCATATGAATGAGTAGCATTTAAAAGCAAGGCACAGTCAATTAACGGCAGAATATTTTTCACTCAAGAGATAAATATTCTGAGAGAATTTTGATGGATTCACCAAACCAAGATAGATAATAAACTTAACATTCAAAAGATCGTGCTGAAGAAATAGTGTCCACTTAACTTTGGTGAATGAAAAACAGAAGAGCAACTTTTCAGTGTCAACAGAAATGAATAATCTCACCGCCCCTCGATTCGAACTACCTAGGTGCTTCTAAAAATACATTGAAGTGGTGGAATGTTCAAAGTTTCCCGAGAAAATGGCACCTAAACGGCCCAGTTAATTAGCCGAAGGGTGTGGATTCTGGAGATTCCCGAAGCTGTTATCCAGCGCTCGTCTCAAGCGACGAAGAAGATCTGATTTACATGTAAACAGCCTAAATGCCCTAAATGAGCGATGACGACGAAAGGCTGACCGACAGTGACAAGGAGTGGTCCCACAAAGATCGCTGGGAGGACGAGAGCGACAGGCTTAGCGAGGCCGAGGCTGCCGATTCTTGTGAACTGGCGCCCCATAGTGCGATGAGCGTGGGGGCTGGCAGGGTTGACTCCCCCAGCCCCCAGGACATCAGGCTCCTCCACGACCTCGTCGAGGACCTCTCCAAGGAGCAGGATGAAAAGATCAAACCGCGTGCTGAGCAGGTGAGCCACTCGAAACACCATTCAAAGACTAATTTTTAATCGTCGCTGATTCCTTCGGTTAGCAAAGCTGAGCCACTCGGATTGGTTGCAACCTTGTATTTATTATGTTACATTATAATCTTCAAAATTGCCATTAATCTTTGGGAGTATTATTATTATTATTATTATTAACGGGAAAAACCCTTTAGTTACAAAAGATACAAAGCTTAAAGCAAAATATAAATGTAGGCAATACAAATAATAAAGTTCAAAACATGGTAGAGTATTCGAACGTAGAATACGTTATTAAATTATTTATTTCTGAATGAAAGGGGTGGGTATATTACGTTTTATATTACGCACGCAATATAAATGAAAGCAGACTAGAATTTAATTGCGTAAATTAATTATATGATTAATTCATTCGGCTTTAGAAATTGCAACGAAGCCGCGACTTTTTCCGCAGTCGTTTTCATAACAAGTTCTCGCGCGTCTCGAGAAATCCTCGTTAATACCGCGTCAAATTCACCGCTGAACATTCACCAGGGGTGTGACGCGAAAGCACTGCAACGAGGAGTTTCTATTTCTTGCGCTTCCCGAGTGGATCCGCCGCGTTGGGCGACGGGAGCTCGAGATCTTTCGTCGGTGCACCGAGTCGTGAAACCGCTTCAACTTGTCCCGCGCAGAAGGAAAACACTGCCGTGCGCTAACACGTTACTGACAGTCTCCATCGCCAAGACTGTGGCGACGAAAGCTTTTCTCTCGCTCTCAGAAAAAAAGAACACTGAGGCATCCTAGAAACCTTACAGTACCACCTGACCTCTGAAAATCCACTAACAACCATAGCTCAGAGAGTCGTTAAAATCTGCAGACTTCCAAGACTAAATTTTTTAAACCTTCGTTCACTTTATTTATTAAACAATTTTCGGGGACACCGATATCGTCAAGATTAAAGATATCACGCCATTCTATATTATCACAACTTTATTACCCTTTAAACGTACAGAAATAAAAATGATGTGATACATATTAAGGGTAAAGACGAGTAAAGGCGAGGCCGCAGTTCTTTTTAAACTGTTAGTAAGCCTAACCATAATATAAACTAAATCCCTAGAATATTCGAAAAAGTCGAATCATCTTTTAGCCGAGCCGACTGAAAACCTTCGGAGATGCTTGAAATAGTTTGAAAATTCTCAAGGGAGACGGAATTGAATGCCCATCGTTATCCTCCATCGGATCCCAATGGTCCTTATGGATGTGGATGGACCAAGCAATTTAGCCGCGTTCCCAGCACCCCTCGAAAGATTCTCGTCACCGAAAGGAGGAAAAATAACCTCCGCCTCGAGACCTCGAATTGGGTTAGCATCTGTTAGCATCTCTCTGGCAAGGTCAAGCATGATCGGCTGACCCAGATCCCGTGATTTATGCGTTTCAGTGGCGTCGACGCGGGCATCGGTAAAGGAAGTAGCGTGGCCGCGACTTAATTTAATTGAGGCCTCCGTGATTTGCAATGGAGATGCAGCGGGAGGCTGTTATTCGACTCGGATTGGTGTTTTCGCGAGAGAGATCGCCGGCAGAGCTATGCTTACCTAGGCACTCGTGGCAACGGGGAAAATCTGTCGACAGTCTAGCTCGCGTTTCCTGTGTTTGTCTTCGCAGAAGAGGGTGGCGCCGGTATTTTCACCGAGGGCCGAGCCCCGGGAACTTCTGTGCTGAAGACACAAGTGCTCGAGGTCGATGCGAACATAAACACCAGTATGCTGATTCCTGAATTAATAACTGGTGTTTATCGTAGTCGAGGTGCTTTAAGCCTGGGTAGGATTGCAGATGTCGAGGGAAGGGATGCATGTATTCTTGAAAAGCCTTCGGGTGGGTGACTGAACAGTGAAGAACTCCTTTTGTCTTTTATTAGAACTCGGTATTTTATTCAAACTCGACGGGAATTACAGAGAGAAAGACTGGTAATTAAATTTCAGGTTCTATTAAACCTGATTACCCCCCTGAGTGATTCTCCAGAAACGTCGACCAGTCGCTCGAATCCTCGGCGCAGCAATTGGAGAATCTTCTAACCACGGACACTGTAATTATTACGTAATGCGACTCATTATCCAAGGGACAGTCGAAGCGAAGAAGAAACGGAGAATCTGTGCTGGAATAATTGCTCGAAAAATAATCCTGCAATCTGCTCGAGCTCCCCATCCAAATGGAGCTTGAAATATCCCCGAGGCGCGAGGACGCGTTAGGTCTCCTCGCGATATTTCAACGACAAGCGTCAATTTTCCAAGCGTCGTTGCACAGGAATCGAATCGGAGCCGGCTAACCAACCGAAACGGGGGATCAAATAGAATCTGGTCAGCGGAGTTTCTGCGGGGGATGATTGCGTTACCACCGTCGCCGTGGACTTTCATCGGGTTAACGGACCGAAGATCGTGGGAATTGGGTCGCCGTTCGCGATTATATTATCACGGCGAGGAATGAAAGCTGCGATCGCGGTGAAAGACGGGGAATAAAGGGAGGCTGGACGCCCGTGTTTAATTGATCGCGAAGCTCGCGCACTTCAGATTTGACCGGGGAACGAACACGACGGGACGGAACGCGAGGGAAAACGGAGATTTAAAGGCGATGATGCCTGTGACACGGGATCTCGGAGCAATTTCCTTGTGCGTTGGGAGGAATTAACGGGGGAACGAAGTGTCTCCGAGGGACGTCGATAACACGAGATTCTGGAGGGGGAAAAAGGTACGAGGTATAATAAGATCACCGCGCATAGAAAAAATTCTAACGCAAGAAAGGTGGAGCATCCGTTTGATGAAAACTGCAAACGTTGCAGTTTTAGTAGAAAATTTGAGCGACGAACGAATTTGCATTCGTCAGCTTTTTCACGGACTAATATTTACAGAATTCCGCGTTTTCTCGAATCATTTACAAGCTTCTTGCGCCGGAGGAGGAACTTTGTAAGGCTTATTAGAGTGGAAGATATCTTCCTGAAATTCCAGTCAAATACGATGTTTCCGAATAGAAATGATCGGAGTGGAAATGAAACGTGAAGCCTCTAATTTGAAATGGAGGATCAGGTGTTCCACATTTGCATTCCGTTCGAGCTATCTATGAAAACACGCTACGTGGATGGAAACGGAGCCAGAAATGGGAGCAAACATCCCCAGCAGCCGACAAATGGCGAGAGGAACGAAGAGCGACTCGAAGTAGCCGGCTAAACACATTTATTCCCGTCCCGTGAAAAGGTTCCCGGCGATAAGCAGGACAAAGAGCCAGAGGAAATAAGTTGACGCGATGTAAAGCTGGCTCAAGTGTCCAGAGCGGGTCGTTTGTCAAACGGCGGAACGAGAGAAACGCGGGAGAGGAAGTGAAAGGGGGAAGAAAGAAAGGGAAATGGACGCAGCTATTGCGCGGCGCACGGAGACGATTAAAAGGATCGATCGGCGTACAATGGATGCTTCAGTCTCCTTCACTTTAATGAAAAATTGTGATCGAACAAGTGGCAACAAAGGGAAATCAGAAATGAGCCTGTCAGCTCGAGCCTCCGTAATCAATTCTCTATTAAAATACTTTCGGCCAAGCCAACGATCCCAGGACTCGATATCCAAAACCGATACACACACGAAAAACCAATAAAAGCCACGATACAGAGGCAAACAATGCCGCGAGATTTTAAAACGCTCGTCACACAACGCTCTCAAGGCCCCACAAAAGATCTAGGCCAGAAACTACCCCGGAGACAGTTTCCAAGCGACAGAAAATCATCCCCGAAACGAGTTTCAAGGGAAGAGGAGGCCCTCGAACATACGAATCCAGTAAATGTTGACGACCGTAGAATCCTGAATCGAGTGCCAAGCGCTGTCGCGATGCAAAGTCTCTGATAAGATGAGAAATAGTACGGAGAAGAGAGGAATCATCGCGCAGCAAGATCGAACGATCTACCCCTAGTTCCAGCCTCCTCCACCCGGGAGAGTCGTCTCCATCCGGAGTCCGCGGAACGGTGGAAAGGCGACCGACGCCGTTTGCCCTCTCGGCCATGATCTGAGATTTCAGGCAGCCACCCTCCTAAACGCGAAATCTAGGCCAGACCGTTGCCGAAAGTCGCGGCGAAGTGGCGTAACCCCCCGGCGTAAGGGGGCGCGCGAAAGGAAGGGGGGTAGATCGCGAGAACGCGCGCGACCGCACGTAGTGCGCGTCGCGGGGGCGAGCGGGAGCCGGGCCCGGCGCGCAGAATCTCCGTCGGGGCGCACAGGCGCGTTACGCGTCGGTGTGCTCGCGGCACCGGCGCGAATCAATAAGCGTGAGCACAGGTGGGTGGTCGTCGGTGGCACGGCGTCGGTGGCGGCACGGCGCGCATCAGAAAACGACGCTGACACGGCGTCGGCACAGCTATCTGGCTCTGGGACGACGCTGAAGGGGCGCGCGAGAGAGAGAGAGAGAGAGAGAGGGGCGAGCGGTGTCGGCTGGCGAGAGACCGCTTGGCAGAAGACAGGGGGAACGCACTGTGGTGTGTGCTCGTGGGTGCTTGGATCGAACCCATCCGGACTACGCGTGGACAGGAAGCGAGGAAGGAATGTCGGCCGCGGGGCAAGTCCAGACGACCTGGAGCCGCGGACGCCTCCGCTGTACCGCGTCCTCCCTTAACCCGGTTCCCTCTGGCCGCCTACTCCACCGCCTGTGAATGGAGGCATCGGCATGAGACACAGCTGCGCCCGACACCATCGTTCGTTCAGCCCATCGAGGCACGGTGCGCCGAACGGGCTTCACCCGCTGTGTTCGTCGCTGTGAAACGCGTACACCTGCAACAGTCCACTGTAGCGGGGACCGATCCACCTGTACGTTCCCCGGGATCGTTGTTTATCGGCGCGATATGGACTCGCTCGACGTTCCCGCGCCCTCCGTCCAGTCAGATAGCGGACAGAGTGGAGATTAAGCAACGGTGGAGCTTTGGCTGTGTGATCTTTGTGATCTTCGAGGGGGGTGGAGGATTCGGGAGAGTTGGAAGCATTGGAAGGTGGAAGATGCGAGTGGCACGAGTTCGTGGCGGGCACGTTGAACGCGACGACATCGGTACAGTGGTTCTACTGGAGTGTTGTGATCAGGCGAGTAAGCAGTCTCCGGGGCACGGATGAAAGGGCAGAAGGAGTCGAGGGACTCTGTGGGGAGTCGAATGGTAGAAGAGAGTAACTGGTGAGTTTTGTTCTGCGAGGGGTAGACCGATCGCGTTGGTTCCGTGGATGTTAGCGTGCTGGGATCGCGAGGAACCAAGGGTCGCAAATCGGAACGCGGGTCTCTGACGCTGGCAGATCGCGCCTCGTGACGATGGGGCCGCGCGTAGCAGTGGAGGACTCGTCAGTATTAGCCTGTGCCAAATCCATCGGTGGCTTCGCCCGCTGCGGGCCCGCGTGTCGCGCGCCGCGTCTACGAACAGAACACACGAGGACAGTGTGAAGCGTCCAGTAGCTGGTGACTCGTCGGGGATCGTTGGATCGGTCGATCGAGCGGCCCTCGTCTCGGCGTCTCGCGCGCTCTCGTACCGGCTGATAGACAGGGGAGGAGGACGCCAGGACGGTGGAAGAGGAAGAAGGGAACGAGGGAAGGAACGAAGTCAGCGGACCCCTCGTCGTTTGTTTTCCCCGTCGTTTTTTCTTTTCGCGATACCGTGCCTGCGCATTGCGCAGTACTTCCGTGAGAGCAAGCTGAATATTCGGAGGAGTGGGGCGGTGAGGAGAGGCACGGAGGAAGGGTGAACGGCGGAAGGGCGAGAGGAGCAGAGAAACGGAGAAGCAGAGAGAAACGGACGGAAGTATAATGAAGATCGCGATCGAGACTGACACTTGAGAAAGTCACATTTATTCCCAACTGAGACTGTCGTCGTGTTCCATCCATTACGTATTACTAATTGCTAATTATTAATTATTCGCCGACCGCCCGCCGATTCCCCCGAGTCGGAGACATATCAGAGGGCGATTGTGCGAGTTAAGTTTAAGTCAACGACCCTTTTACATTTTATACCGATGTTTTAACAGAAGAAACGAACGAGACGCGTCCAACCTGTCCAGCGATCGGCGAAACGAGGGCACTGAGCGGACGCGATTTTGCACGCGGCTTCGCCCATTAAGCTAACGATCGTCGTGAGTAACCGAGCCCGTTAACAGGGAGAGGGTGGTGTTTGCTGGGAGCAAAGAACGCGTACATTTCTAATCGAAACGCACGAACCAAGCACAAACCGACGCGACGGCTCGTCCACGTGTCTGAACGCGCTGGTCCCGTCTGAACGCACCACGTAACAGCGTAAATCGACTAGACACGAGAAGAATACGTAATATACCGAGCAGCGAGCGAGTTAACGCCGCCGAGCGCTAGATTCGCAGCGGCAGAACCGCGCTACCCAAACTGTCTTTCAAAGCGATTCGAAGTATTTAGCCTAGGTTACGGGATTTTTATAATTCGCTGCGCGAGCCAAGGAACGATCTCGCGATAAGGAAACTACCGCGCGAGTTCGAAGCCGAGGAAAAGGCCAGCGATCCAGCGATCGTCGAGGCTACGAAGAGGAGGGCGTCGTTGAGTGTGAAATAGGTCAGCGAAGCACTCCGCCAAAATTCAGCTGTTCAAGGAAAAACTGTCCAAGTCCCAGCCTCCGGGATTCTCCTCGAGGGAAGAGCAGATAGCACTGAGATCGGTGAAAGGTCAATTGGAGGCGGTTGGCCGGCCGACCAATCGTCTGCCGCCCCCGGTGGTGATAAGGAGGAAGCAGATCCCGCCGAGGCCTGTGTCAGCAAAACAGCAGCAGGACTCGAGTGTCGCGGAGTCTAGCGTCTCGGACGAGGGTGCTCGATCCGTGAGAGGGGGATCGAGCGTCGTCGGCGAGGGTAGAAATTCGTCCGAGTGCTCTCCGCTGGCCGCCAGGCACCGGGACCGATCGCCTTGGGCAGCGCCCGGCCGCGAAAGGAGCCGGAAGTGGGGCCTGCTGCCCAAGTCAGCGTCCACCAACGGGACGGCGAGGGTGTTCGCGGGGGCTGGAACGACGTCGACCAGCTCGTCCTCGTACGATCGCGACCTTAGAGCTCTATCTCCTCCGTTCGTCAGGACCGTTCCTCTGGACCTCTCCGCGAAGGAGGCTGGAACCTCTGGCAGTCGGTTCGCCAGCCGTATCTTCGAGAGCACCTCGTCGGACTTCCAGGAGGAGAGCGAACTATCGTCGGAGGAGAGGGACGCGCTGCTGGAAGGTGTCAGGGCGCCGTTCACCGCGTGCAGGAGCAGATTGACGAGGTTCGGCGCGAGGAAGAGGATCATAGGGGCTGCCACGTCGTCCAGGGAGCAGTTCGTGGCCGGGGATCGTTTGCTGGGCCTCAGGGAGAGCACCTCGTCCAGCTCGTCGACGGTCAGATCGCCGATCGAGGATATAGCGGCGATCGACGAGGTTCCGGCGGAGCACGGGAACCTTGTGGACCATCCGTCGTCAGCGCCAGCCGCTTTGTCGCTGGGCAGGAAGATCACGTCCTGGACGAAGGAGAGCAAGGATCTACTGGTGAAGTCTGTCTCCTCGGCAAACACGCTCGCCCCGACGACGATGACCTGCATAAAGTCCCCTCGAGCGATGTCGGAGCATCTCCTGGGGCAGCTGGACGTACCGGTGACGCCGGCGGTCCTCGGCGCGCTACGTGTTAAGGGCGGATCGCTGAAGGAGGGGGAGAGGAGCGAAAGGGTGACCGATGTGCCGCGACAGAGGTGGAGCAGCGTCAGGGTCAAGGGTGGTAGCACGAAGAGCCTCTTACTGGAGAACGGAGGTCCGCAAACCAAGCCGCTGAAGGGCGCTCTCACGGCAGAGGTATTCTTAGTAGTTGATTAAGATGTTTACCGCATTAATTAAGGCCCACTTCTCTTTCCCTTCTCTTAAGTGGCATGCACGGTAGACGGCGCGCCTTCTCGCGGGCCTCTTTATATGTAATACTTCCTTTGCTGGAAACAATGCCTACTCGTCTTCCCTTTGTAATCCCGACCCCTGCACAACGAGAAGGACACCCTCGCTACAAAACGCACGTTTCTAAGCAAAATCGGGCCTTCCGTGTTTTATACGAACACTGCGGCACGTGGCAGCTGATGGTCCTTGGGTTTTTACTGGGAGGGAGACTTTTGTTGAAAATTCTGCATGTTGCGAGGATGAATTATTCGTCGCTCGGTTCTTGATATTTTTTATAGGAATTTTCTGGTGTTTTCTACTGATCCTAGAATGAGAAACTCTTCTGTTTACAGTGGGGTCTGAAATTTGAATCTTCACGAATCTGTGATAGGAGAATGCGCTTAGCTTTTGCTATCAATTTTTCAGTCAGACAGGGATTTTTGAACGGGGATCGCGTAGCAAGAGTTATCTTTAAGATTTCTTAAGGCATTTGTAACAGCTTTCACTTGGTCTCGTGCACCCATTCGCCGAGAAGGAAACTTTTCAGAGGCCACTGCGGAGAATCATATCTTATGAACGACTTTTTCATTATGAGGCCACCTTTGCTATTCAATGAGAACGTTTTATGAGAATCTTCCACAACACGTGGCCCCCGAATCTGTTGCAAAATATTACTCTCTGTAGATTACGCCGAGGCATTTGCATTTCCCAATGAACTCTACCAATTCATACATTCTCTATACGATTCCAGTCTATTCATCATTCGATAGAGAACTCTTTAAAGATCCCTTCCTTTCAGGAATCTCATCTTCCTGTGATACAATTTATTAACAAACTTCCTAAACATTTCATCCCCAACGCATCACGTCCTCGGCCATCGCCTTTCGGTCCCCCAATCTTCCCCAAACTTCCGCCACGAATTACTTACCCCTTCGATCCTCCCGACACACGTAACCCTCGGAAAACACTTCCCCTAAGCCAAACCCCCGTTAAAAACGTTGCTGAAATCAATCAAGTGTTTGCCGTGCCGCGACAAACTTGCTCGATGATTCTTCAGCACACGCTCCATCCCCCTAATCCTCTCCTACCGCGTTCAATCCCCTCGAAGTTTCCACCCCCGGCTCCATTCACTTGCTACGATCTTGCAAAAGTCGCTGGCTTCACTTTCGCGCGATCGATCCCTCGCCGTCGAGCAGCGTACACCCTCTCGCGTTCCGTGCAATGGTAACAGGAGTCGGTTATCGACACGGCCTAGTTGGACGAGCCGCCGTTCCGTCGCGGAACGATTCATCGGGGCTCCTTCCGATCGAAATCCGCGGCGCCGCTGGCCACGTTCGCGTGATCACTTGCCCTGGAATAATACCTACAAGGGATATAGCGAGGACCTAAATCCTAAACGCCACGAGAGTCTAAAACTTTACAGCTTTGAGATTTTAGAACGAGAGCTCCGGAAAAATCTTACCTCCCCAAAAAATTTCGAACCTTCTCTTCCGAAAGCTCAAAGCTCTAAACTTCGAGACTCCCGCAGCTTTTAGGACCTCGCTATACATCTTCTAGCTGCTATACCCACCGAATCGTGCTCGGCCACTGTTCTACCGCGACGATCGGTTCCATCTCGCTGCTTTCTCAGGAAACACCATCGACGACTTCGCTCGACGCCTCGGTTATGGCGAAGAGGATAAACGCCGCGTCTCCGCGGAGCTCGCGCGGCGGTGGTCGCGTCGACGGCTATTTTCGGACCGAGTACTACGTGCATCTTCCGGTGCACGGTACTAACCCGCTCGAAAACGTGAGACGTTAGCCCGTGGTCGATCCGGGGATTCCTCTGGTGCTTTTTATTTTTGGCAACGCGGCCGCGGACGCCTCGCGCACCTCAGGGTGGCTCGGGATGGGGGTGTTGCTTTCGGAGCGTTCTCCTCCCAGCTGCATAAATCAAACTGCCTTTCTCACCGGCGTTCGGTATTTTCCGGCCGTCTCTGCATTGCGACTAAATAGGAGGTCGATTCAACTTCGAAGTCTGGGAATATTATTATTATTATTATTGAATTAACGGGAGAACCCTTTAGAATACAAAAATATGAACAAAGTGATACAGTTGGCATAGCTTATAGTAAAAAGATATAAAGAAAAATGAAATAAATATTATACATTTCTCGGAAATTATACTGTAATGGACGCAAGGAAGTTTATTACAACGTTCGGAACTTTACACCGAGTAAGCGACAAGGCTGACTTCCTGACAGATTCTAAGCTTTCGGGAAAAACAGCTTGGAACTTTAAAGTCTAGTTGACACATTATTTTCGGTACGACAAACTCAATTACTTTACTTCAAATTAACATTATTTATTAAATGCGTGCGAAGTGATAAATACACTTCCTGTTTTAATTACCTTCCTTGCCTAGCAATTATTATTTTTAGAAAAAGAGTAATTTCACGCAAAAGCTACACAGCTCTAGGTGGCATAGTCTTCGCAAGCAAGAGTAATATAGTGTTTGTAGAGGGAAAAAAGGAACTATATTTGTAAGCATGAGTAATTTCAAAGGCAATTAAATTACAACAGAATTATAATTCCACTTGCTTTATTCGCAATCTATCGATCTAATCGTCCACAAGCAGGAATTCTCGCGGCCAGAGTAACCACTGAAACGTTGCCAATTCATCCCCATTATTCTCCATTCACTCAGTCATATCCTCCACATGACCAAACATTACCCGAAACACTATACCCCCATCGAGGGACCGAAATACCCACCAGAGGAACAAAACCTCAACGGAGCATCCGTTCGACCGTGGAGCGTGGAACAAAAGCCAGGGGAAGCCATTGGTGGGTTCGCATTGAAAGCGCCGTCGCGTCTTGCCGTTAATTTCGCGAGGAATAGCCGAGAGATTCGCGCGGAGGACGACAATAATCGCGTCGCGGGGACGTGATTTAATTGAACGTCAGAGACAGGCGCGCCGGGTGAACGCCGCGGCAAGGGGAATTAATTTAACCGATGCGCTCTTTTCTAACGTGTCGTGTCATCCGCGGGCAGAGACGAATGTAGACGGGCCTCGTTTCCCGCGAGTTGAAAATCAACGCCGCGAAATCACATCCGCAGTCGCGGATACAATTAAACAACTCCGCCTCGCTCGCAGGGCTCGAGGGTGTTCCGCTTTCTTCTTCTATTTTTCTTCCTCTCCGTTTTTAATTAATTCGGTCCCACGCTTACCTGCTTATCTAGAAATAACGAGGCCGTTTCCTTGAGCCTCGAGTGCGACTTCTACCCTCGATCGGTCGTTTTTTCGCCCCGCGATTGCCGCGACGGTATTAAATATTTAAAGGCATCGAGGGATTTCTGCGATTTTATTTTTAACGTGTGTTCGTGGTCTTTGGATGGGATTGAGTGCTGTGTTTGGAAGAACTTGAATTGTGGGGGTAGATTTATATTTGGTTGTTCTTTGTGGATGTTTGACGCGTTTACAATGATCGATCTTCGTTCTGCAAAGTTTCTCCTGCGTTCTGTGACGAGACTCAGCGTTTCAGAGAACGCACGAGTGCGAATCCTGTGATATTCGCGTGGCGTTTTTAGGTTAACGATCGCGGGGGATGGCGATGGCGCGTTGGACGTGTTTCCAGAGAACTACCGGCAGAATCTCATTTGTGTATACGACGGTGGTTTCTGTCTTTCGTCTGAAAATGGGCTGTGCACGCGGTTGGGTCATATTTACGGTTTAGATGCCTGAAAACACACGCGGGAGACCGTTTCATCCGGTTAGCTCGCCAGTAATTGTGCTTTATAACGTTCTCGTTGGCTTCGCCACGGAATATTGCGATCTTGTGTCGCGTCTCAGCAACGCTCCAACAAATCTGTGCGATATAAACGAGATTCGCAAAGGTTTATCGAGAACTCTAACCGCTACTCGAATTGGTGATAGCTTCGCAGATAAAATAATATAAAATCGAGACTAACAGAGGGTGGAATAACAATTTTAACGGGAAATTGATTTAAGCGAATCACGTCGACCTTCCAGCTTAAGTCGTATCATGAAAGACGCGACGCACGCGCGACGGGAGAGATTTTTTAGGCCAGGTCGCAGCTTATTTAGCCGTGACGACGAGCCTCGAGGAACGAACACGCGCGGGCTTTAAGAAAGTCGCTGAAAGATCATTAAATCGACATCGAATACCCTCCGAAGCCATTCGCTAGCTGAAAATAAAATACGTGCCACTCAGAATTATTAATTATTCAATAGGAACCGAACAGCACAAAGGGTCGCGCGTGATTAAAAATTCTCGACGACCAATTTCGACAACGAATTCTCGTTATAAAAAATTCTTAATTAAACTATATTTCTCATACACCATCCATGCTCGTTTCCTCTTGCCATTTGTCCAGTTTTTTTTTTAGCAAAATGGCACACCCTTAATTACCTAGTCGAAATTCATAAGCGACGATTAAACTTTATTTCGTAGAAAAGACTCGTAGCTGGCGTTCATTACGCTAATTGTTTGGTGACCGACGCGTTGTGCGTGCACCTCTGGAAATAAGAAGGACGTTCTCGTTTATAAAATTGTTGGAGTGCAAGGTCGATGGATTAATGAGCAGATACGACAATGAAAGCACTTCACCTTCTTCTTTGTCCAAGAGACATATCTTTCTTTCAATTCTTCGGGGACGCGGCACATATGTTTCGTTCGGCCGGTGGTTCAAGGAATGAGAAAATAGAGGATCGAGTATCCTCGTAAAACGCGAGCGATGTGCGTTTCACGTGACCTTTCGGTGCCCACCGATCAATACGCTGCCAGATTACCCTGATATAACGAAGGATCGGCCAATGATCCGCAAATAATCTGTTTGCACGATGGAAATTTATATTACATCCCTCCGTCTGTCGTCCAATTTCCATCGCGCCGTACGAAATTAAATTTACATTTTCACAAGGAATATTTAAACTGGAACACTAGATTAATAATCTAGCAGAATAATGGATTACAAAAATGTTTCTGACACGCTTCGATCGCTCCATTTTAATCCCATTTCGCTGAACAAGCTTACTTCATTAAATTGTTAATTCGTTGACCCATTTTCCTTTCGTTCTGACAAAAATATAACACGTATTATACACACATCATGGAAATAATAACTGGCATACACGGAGGCATTGGTATATTTCTCGAATATAAAACGCTGGCGTGAAGTTTTGAAATAATTATCATCGAAGGAAGATGATATTTTCTCTTATCATGGGTGTCAGAACGATTCAGGCTCGCTGCCAGATGATTGAATCGGTATTTTCGCACAGGTTTGTTCTATTTTCGATTTTTACGATGCTGTTGATTACTCGCGCGACTGGATGTCAGCGTGTTACATTAATGCTCGCTCTGCTCCCTCTTTTTCGATATTCTGCTCCGCAGAAATTGATTTCTTAAGCGCCACTCGAGCACGGAGGTCCTTGTCGGATCTTCGATTCCTTGTTACGCTTGGCTCCTGGACAAGTGCTTTACCCCAGCGTATTTTATTTTAACAGTGGAGGTTCTTCCATCATCCGCCAAAAAATATTGCTCGTTATTCGGCTCGATATCACCCCTTACTATCATCCGAAGTACCTCCATATTCCCAGGATTGTGGGCTGCAATTGAAGTGGCTTTTTATTACAAAATACTCTCGACCGCGACGTTAAAATCTACGTCGAAACGGAGTAAGTTTTACAGCTTCGAGCGGGGGACTAAAAAATTAATTGCTCCCTGCTTAATTGCGTATGATTGATAGGACGCAGTAATTAAGGCGCGATTTACATGCATGTAAGTCGTCTTTGTCACGCAATCGCGATGCAAAAAGCCAACACTGTTTCTGCTCGGAACTGGGTTAACGCGTGGTACCGAGTATTAAAAAAGAAGGGGTGAAATATTCGCGGCAAGGCGTGACATTAAATGTGCTGCATCGAGCTGGAAGAATGTGACTCGCATGAGTTGCATTTAGCTGACGTTTCGCGACCGCCTTCAATTCCCCGCGACAAGCATTTTCTGCGGAGCGTATTGCAACGAAATGTTCTGCCCCAAATTCAGTTGTACAAATCTGTTTATCCCGCCAAGTGTCTGTCATGGAACCAAGGAACCAATTGTATAGAACTTTTTCTTAAAAATTTTATACATATTCTTTCAATTTGATTACTCTTTTATTCCCAGATGATTCGTATAAGTTTATTATTTCCACCTTCGAAATTTCAATCCCCCTGTTGCATCTTCAGCTACCATAGTCTGCTCCAAAGCTTCCCTCCTCAATTTTATTCCCAATTCCTAACATCCAACTTCTCTGCGACCCGCGGCGGTGGCCGTGATGGAAACACCGGTTCTCGTTAGATCACCGAAGTCAAGCGTCGCGGGGCGGGTACTGGGGAAAGATGGGTGACCACCACCTTTTTTCTCCCGGTACTTCGCTCGCTGCTGGGAGCCGAAGGTAGAGAGAGGAGGGAAAATAGAGACTATATATTATAGTTCGTTGGGCAATAGAAGCAAATATGCTTGAAACGCCATCTCTGTGAATATAAACACAGGGAAAAAATTCAAACAGAAACAGAACTTCTCTGCGTCATAATATTGCGCGCGCAAAAATCACTCCGTTGGAAACGTTCAAACAAAAGCCAGCTCGGTGCACCCTTAATCCCTGTCGCGGGGCTAAGGTCGGTTACGTTATGGGATTAACGTGGTACAGTAAAGGATTGACTGACTCGCCAATAAGCTCTGTGCTTAACATACATCCGCGCCAAGTACGCTAAATAATCCGTCGTTCCTTAATCTGACTCCAAGCACCCTCGATACAACACTCTTAATCAAATCTTCGAAACATAGTCGCTGCAAACACTTCCTGCGGAAAGAAACTACGATCCATTCCTAATCTCGATTTCACGCGTCACAACGCGACACCCACTTGTCGTTCCACGGGCAAAGCACAATTGTCTCTGAAAAGCGAGCCCAGCTAAATTCCCCCGCACACTGGAGCCCGATCAGACAACAACTCCATCGGAAGTACGACTCGGGGTTCGGCCGTTCAGATAGGTTGGGAACGCTGTTGCCATCGACGATTCAGGAGAATTTCCCCGATAACGAGCCCCCGTCGCCGCGGCGTCGGACAATAAAATCGTGCTCGGGCGATCCCACCCCCGCGTGACATCTAGTTTCGTCCCGGTGATCTGTCGGGGCAGATGTTTTCCGAAAGCGTCTCGCCGCGTTCAGCCGTCGCTCGCACAGGCTTTCCTCTCCTCTTCAGTTTTGGCGCGAGTACGCGAGCGTGCGGCCGCGGCTTCCACGGGCCGAACCTCCGCCGAAATTAGATCGTCGCGCTGGAATTCTCCGCGTCGCCCCCTCGCCGAGTGTCTCAATTTTTTCCTACGCAGCGAGATTCTCCATCCGTGACTTCTTCCCCCGAAATTAGTCATCCATACATCGCACGGGACGGAACTTGCAATCGTGATCGAGTGTCTCTTCTACCGAGCAGTGATTGACTACGTGTACTAAGCACTGTTAGAATCCCCGGTCTAAAGCAGTCGAACGAATTCCCAGAAATTCCAAAGATCCAGCTGGCTAAGTGTCTTTCCACACACGAAATTCTGTGGTTGCTTCTGCGGATCCACTGTCACTTGATCCACGAGGAACAAATTGACCGAGCTTCCAGGCACTCGCAGACACCAAAGAGCTGCAACCTCCGATATCCCGAAGCTTCTTCCACCTAGCCGCTTCACCGGAGCCTTTTGTCGCGAAGATTCGCTGACCTCCGATCGACCAACCCATCCCAGCGTCGTCTGTGTCTAAAGGAATCGTTCTCCTGTCCTTCTGAACAATAACTTCGCCGCGGCACCGAAGCAGCCAAGGGTTTCGCCGAGGTCTAGCTGCTGGATACTTCGTGGCTCCTTTTGTCCGGGGGATTTCCCTTTGCTCGATCGTCCGATGCAAAAGCCACGTCGACGCGGCGCGTCGACGGGACCGAGCGCTCGCCCCCCGTGGCCATTTTAACGATGAATGACGATGGCTTGTCAACTTCAGCCGGACAAGAAGATCACACGGCCTGCATAGGGTTTCGGCCTAATTGGATTCGGCTTTGAAAGTGCCACGGAGATAAGCCGGCAGATCTTGCGGTATCGATGAAACGATCTGGTCGTGAACGGAAGGGAAACCGGCAGGGAAGGTCAGCTGGGGAGCCAGCACGCCTCTGGCCAGATACTAGCCAGACACCGGAAGTGGATGGGAGCAAGCAGGGATAATCGAAGGAACGCACGCTCCACTTGCGCTGCACGGGAACGATGCGGGCGAGGATCGTGGCACTCGTCCCGTCCAAAGGATCGTGAGCCTGCAAAGGAAGTCGCTGGTAGAAAGGAAGTCGGTCGTGTGCAGTCGCGGGCGGGGAGCGCGAGAGTGGAACAGGTGGTTCCTTGAACGTTTGCTTGTTTTCACATTCGAGGTTCGAAACGCGCCGGGCACTGCCGGCGCCACGGGGAGACAGCTCGCCGCCTCCGTTCGTCTGAGAATGACCGTGGAATTTTTTATGAAAGTCTCAGCAACCATGATGCGCTCCTACTTCGTCAATGGCAAGAAGCAGAAGTTTGGCTCCACCCTGTCGACGATGATCGGCGTTCGTATCCATTTCTCATTTCTACCATTCTCGCGGATAACCTGATTATCACAAGCTTCCACTTTGGGAATATTCCACCCCCTCTTTGGGATCTCTGCGATCAGTCAAACGTGCCCCGAGTCTCGTCCTCAAGTATCTCATTGTCAGTGAAAGCGTTCGATGAATATCTGCGAATATCGCGTTCGGCCAACCCTTTCGCAGGATCCTCGTCACCACCCTCGCTATCTTCGCCGCGGTAAATGCATGGATCGCGCAATTGCTGTGTTCAGCTCCCGTAACATGGCTCGTTACATTACCCGCGGCCGTAAATCATGGCGTCGTGTCCGCGGGTATTCATGGGCCCATTAATACGGGAACGGGCTTCGAGGCGGGCTACGCGAGCGTGCCCAGCCCGAAATACATATCCGAGGCACTAAATCGACCGCGGGTGTCGGCCTGAGTGAATCCTGGGACGAGGGGCTTTCATTAAACCCCGGCCTGTTATTTACAACGACGGGGCAAACGTGGCGCCGACGACCACGAGGGAATTCGACTTTCACACTTTGACAGCGGTTTCCTTTTCACGGGGGGCTGGATTACGCGCCCCGGCGCTAGCCCTCGCGTCAACTGTGACCTGATTTCGCGCGGCCGGGCGTCGATGGCACGCTGATGAGTCCTGGATTCCTTCCTCCGGTGCCTTTCGAGCATGAATATCCATCGGTATCTTTCAATTTCTCGTTGCAAACACAGGAATCACTATTTCCGACAGATATTTCGCTCTCTCAGCTTTCCATGCCAGTCACACAACCACGCGCACTTTATTCTAAAAATATAAAAATACTCGAAGAAGATTCTATTATTTACAATCAGTGCGCAGCGAATTGTAAAGGAAACAGCGACAAGTTTCTAAATTCATTAAAATCCTTTAAAATGCTTCGCTATGTAAGATCCACTGCTGGCTCTCTGCTATTTGCGCGGTCCACGTCTGATGTTTCGTCTAAATTCTCGGCGCAGCACGTGCAGTTTACAATTTCGGCGAGCGAGCCCGAAGAGGATCGCCTGCGCATATATCAGCGGGAAAGAGGTCACTTCCGCGTGACTTCTGGGAATGAAGTTGTAAAGGGATCTGCCTGAGCGTTCTTCGCGCTTTCACTTCGCATACACACTTCCATCCACTTTGTTTACGAATCAAAGCGTACGAACAAAATACTCCAAAATGAAAATAAGAAATTATCAGGGTGGCTCGAAATAATTATATACTATTTACTGTTGCACGATTGAAAAACCGAAGGGGATGAGATTTAGCTCTCAGGAAATCAACGATAGATTCTAAAGCTTCGGGGGAAACGATTATCCGGCCTTCAGCATTCCCCGGCAAGGATAGAACGTTTTAATTAACTCGACGACCTTAGTCCTAAACACGAAACTGTTGCACCTTTTCCTTCCTGCAGTTCGTTAAGCACCGCCGGGCAGCCATTATATCTGGCAGTTAACTATTCGATGATTCCAGGTCACGGCGTGAATTAACTAGCACCAGCTAACTCTGCCCACTTCGTCTCAGTGCTCGTGTTCGATTACTTTGACCAGCCTGTTAGTCAGGCCATGCAGGCTCTAATTGATTAGGAATCTCTCCCTGTATTCCTCCTACAGACTGCCCCATTCTGGCCTCTAATTAGCAGTCGAGCCCCTGTGCCAACTAGAGTGCTTCAGATTCAAGTCAGTCGATATCATTCAAAGTTTGACGATCTCTTCGAGGCCGGATTGAATTTTACCGGAACCTTGAATTCAACTGGATCTATCATTTGAATAGTAAACTTGTCTCGATAGGATTCTGATTGGTTCCACGTCGACATTAATTACTAATTAAATCTGTGTGGAACGTGGAGTGATTCGCAGTGCTGATTCTTGTGCTTCTTTCAAACAGACGAGTGCTGGTAATTTTAGCAGAGCTCTCTGAGACACATTGAATCTGACATTTCTGAAAGACTATCTTCGTACACAATAGAACCAGATAAGAAGTTAATATTTTATGAATTTCGAGTGGATCATCTCGCGATTCAATCTTCGTTTTCAATCCCCCGCGTAGAGAACTAGGGCAAATAGGATTAATCGATCTGCCGTCGGAATTAATTTCAACGAACTACTGGAACTTTCTAAATTCTTCCGGGCGATAATCAAATATCCGTGACCTGATTGCTCTTCCAAGGCTCCCTTCTTCCAAGAGAATCTTCCTCCTATCCAGAAGCCTGTCGAGCCCTCCCTTTTAAGATAACGACTAGATACATCCAATCTCATCCGCCAAAAGCCATAAAACAAAAGCCTCCCTCGACAGCTCCTCAGAATCGGCCCGTTCCACTCCGGGAAATCCACGTAACAGCGGGCACGCTCCCAATTCGCCCGGCAGGACGAGCCCTCGCATCGCCCAGCCCTCGATTCCATTTCATTCGACAGCCAATCGATGCCAATACCTTAGAAAGCCACTGTCCCTCGACGAACCCCGGTTCCCCGCGGCCCCCGCTCTCCACAAACGACCCTCGCTTTTCTACCCCGGCCAAGACTCCGCATTAATTCGTGCCTCGTTAGGGGTAACATTCGCCTCAATGACGGAGGGTCATTGAAACCAGGCTGCCGGGTCGCGACCTCACACGTACACGCCAAGCGGCACGCGTGCTCTCACCTGGCCGTAGCAGGTGCATGAATAAAAGATAATCCATTAGGATTTACATTTTCCCCAGGTCGTCCGTGACGAAGCTATAAACTCTCCATTTTTCCGCCCTCCAACCCCTCCGGCGGTGGTTGCCGGAGGGCAGGCGATAGGAAATCGATGGAATGTCTTATCCGCCGAGCGGAGACATTCGGGTCTTCCGCTAAATCCCCGCGACTTCCGAGTAGTCCGTGCCGAGGCGTCGGGCGGAGAGGTGTCGACCGGTCGAGTTTCCCGCGAGCGATCGTTTCTTCGTTCCCACTGATTGCCAATCGTCGTCGATCGAAGCACCGAGGCTGGTTGCTAAACGGGCTCTAAAATTCCAATCTTCAATCTCGATTCGCCACGCCGAAGGGAAAGTGCCCCCACTTTCGGCTACCCCGCGTATCCGCGAACCCTCGTCGACATCGTAACATAGAAACTAGGGCAGTGAACCAAGATGCCAAGGTGAATAGAAATCCTGAACATCCACCGAGCAACAGCTTCTCCGCCACCTTCGCCCAATCACCCCCAAATTCCCACACGGCTCCGTTCACAACCACGTGGCGAAAACCACCCCCGGGATCCTCCCACTCGATTCTCTACGAATCCCACAGTAGACTTCTCCCGAACGTAAAAGTGAAGTACCGAGCAGCCAGCATCCAAGCCGCGGCAGCCATCCGCGCAACAGAGTGGCGGGTAAACAGGCTGGTGCGCCGATCCGTCGGCGGAGGCGCGCGGAATAAAGCCGTGTCGGGCGGAGGAAAAATAAATGGAGCAGCGCCATCGGCGCCATTAGACGGGCGGGAATGAAGCCGCGGCGGAAGCGGGCCGCGATCATTGTCCGCGGGTGATTAGTCCTGATTAGGAGGCTTGCACGGAACCGTCGCGCCGGACGGCTCGTTACTGGCGCGGACGAAGCCAGAGCGGAGGCAGCCGCAATTAAGAATAATAATGCTGGCCCTGCTGACGCTGGGATACTTGGAAACGTAGCCGGCTCGTAGGGTGTGACGACGGGGGTTGCCCTAACCCGCACGTACACACACACACACACACACACACACACTGTACCCGCTCCCTGGCTGTCTCTCTCGCGCTAACCCTCGGTCCTCCCCTTCGCCAATCGAACGCCGCCACCCTTCGCGGCCCGCATTGCATCAGTGTGAGGCTAGCACTCGGCCAGGACTCTTCCGGTTCTTCCTCGCCGCGTTGTAAACAACCGCTGTCGGCCTGCTATTTGGGACAGCGTTCCCGACGTTCCCAGCGTTCCGCCGATCGATATCCCCGGCAGCGCGGGGCTGAGAGCACGGCACGTCGAGGCTTGCTCCAGGGGGGCCGCTTTTGCCGCGGCTTTTCGCGCTCGATAAAGTGCCGGAGTGAACGTCGCCCGCGGGGTGCTTTCGGGTGTTGTGATACACGAGGGGGGTGGGAGGGAGAGGGTGGTACAGGATCGAAAAGAGAGGGCCCCGATTCGTGCCCTCCGTGGGACTCGAGCTGGTGGATTCCGTGACACGATGCCGCGAATGGTCGCCGGCTGATCCGCGGCGTCTGCTGGCTCTGGCTCGGACCGTTTCGCCGGCTCGCCAAGTGCACGTGTGCCAGCGGTGCGTCAGTGGGAAAAGCACAGTGTGTGACGCGAGTGTTTACTTATGGTCGATCGGCGGCCGTGCTTTCGTCGCAGAGCTTACACAAAGGCAGGCTTAAATGGCAGAGAGTCCGATTAGCGACTCGAAACGCTGCTGTGCCGGGCAGGTTAGCAATCTATCCTCCGGCTCCCTCCACCGGGGGACCACTCTCTTCTCAGTCCCCGCGCGTTTGCCTTTGGGTCTGATCCGCCTCCGACGGCGCGCCTTCCTCGGCGAAGCTTCCGTCGCCCTGTTACGGACAATTTAAGCACGTTTCGCCGGTTGAAACGGTGAAACGTCTCGGGAGGATTAGACGCGCGCTTAGTTGGCCGATGCCAGGTTTCGTAGATGAAGGGCTTAGCGCACGTTGATTGGAAGTAGCGGCGTCGCTGTTGGACGGGTTAATCGGTATGGGTTTCTACGGAGAAAGTACGGTTCAGTCGGCGCAGTGAATATTAATGATCGAGGGGACGTTGGAATGGCACAGGCGGTGGGATTCAAACGTGTTTTCCCGGGGTATTTGACGGAGGAGAGTGGCACAGTGTGAAACCGCCACAAAGAACTCGCGTGGGAGTTGTGCTCCCCCTCATTTCTCCTCGCGTCGGCGTTCGAAGTGAAAAGGAATCCGTGAACGCGTCGAGAAACCGGGGAGCTTCTGATATTTTTCACTCGGCCGTTCCGCGCGGAGGGAACTTAAAAAACGACTGTATCGCGGTGAACGCAGCGTTTAATATTCCCCTCTCACCCCCTCTCTTTCCCTTCTCTTTCATTTCAACGTCGAAAAGAGAGAAAAAGGGACACAAAGGCAGCGTTCTGTTACTTTGGACCCGATTTTTATCCAACAATGAGGTCAGCCCGTAAACAAGGGGTAAAGACTGCTTTTATTCTCACGATTCTAACGTCCAGTGGAAATGTAGCCCAACTGTAAACTGCGATTCCACTCGCAGCTTCGTGAACCTGTAAATCAAGGAGAAACGAAATCGAGAAGATACTGTAACGTGATTCCTCGCGACTCTGCTTGCCCAGAATTCGATGCAAGTCGCTCGCAACGTTCCACGTTACGTATCTTCGCATACGAAACTCTTCCTGCAAAGGAGAAATCTCGCACTGAAAAAAGGAGAATTTGTCCCCGGTTTTATTCTAATATTCCATGGAAGAAATCAACTCGATATGAGTCGAAATTCAATCTAATTCCACCATCTCTTCTCCCCAGTGAAAAGAATTAAAAAGAATACGAAGCAAAGATGATTGTTGAATGTGTCCACTCCCAAGGCGTTGATTACGTGTGTTGCAGGTGCTGTCCCTTGGAAACGATATCCTCCCAGAGTACAAATTACAGTCACCTAGAATCGGCAAGTGGACCATACTGCACTACTCACCTTTCAAGGCGGTCTGGGATTGGGTGATACTGCTGCTCGTCATGTATACAGCGATATTCACCCCGTACGTCGCCGCCTTCGTCCTGTCGGATCCGGATTACAACAGCAGGAAGAACAAAAAGTACAGTGACGATCCCATCGTCATCATAGACTTCATAGGTGAGACATACGGGGACTAAAAGATCGATATTGGCCTCGTTCCGTGCAAATCGCCGCTGTCTGACCAGGGACGCGTCTTATTCCACTGTGGCCGTGCATAGAACCGCGTGCATGCCGATGTCTCGCGGAAGATTGCCTGTTCAGACAATTTTGCGGATAAAGAAGCTAAGGAAAGGTTAAAGCATAGGTGCTTAATTTTAAAGGAAGACTTAAGGTAGTTCCTAACCAACTATGTTAATCAAAGCAGAGTTGGGCAATAAACGATAAATATAAAGTAGTATGATACTATGGAAATAATAATAATTTTTAACATCATGTATATATATTTTAAAAAGTTCAATGTTAACATAAATAATTGTACTACAAAAATAGAATATTAAATTGGTTAGCGTAGTGAATTGGAGCAGCAGATCTGGCAACGTCAAATTCATTCGGAGCGTTTTTTATAACCAAAATGTCAGAAAAAACGTTCAATGAATCTGAATCTTCGTTCGATATTTAAATATCTAAACATATCGATTGTGCGACGTTGCCACGTTGACTGCTTACGTAGTTTCTAAAAAATTTGCACGTGATCCTATTTTTTTTACGGGCATTTACGAGGAAACTATGCGGTCAGTTTTGCAGAAATTAATAAATTCATTTCCTGACATTTCGATGTACTTTTGTGCCAATTTTGGTACATTTCTTAAATATGGTTTTCCTGTTTCAGAAGAAAAACTGAAACTATAACCCTCTTTTTTTCACTTTGCCATATGCCACCGTGTTAAAATGCATCAACTTTAATTAACAATTTCTCGATAACTATGCGGTAAATCGATTTGAAACTTTGTACAAGGGTTTCTTGTATTCCAAATTAGTTTTATACGAAATTTGAAAGAATTCTGTAATATAGTAGATTATTCAGGAACTACCTTAAGCTCTCTGTCTTCCACGAAACTTATAATAGTAATTATACTTTTATTATTTTATTTCCTTTTTATTTTATTTCGCCACATAGTGCGTACGTGATTTTATAATATTCGCTTCTCCGTTTGTTTACTCCGCGGGGGGGAGTTATTTATGAAACGAGGGCAAAGTAAAAGCGCTTCTATGTGATAAGTTGGTTGACGGTGAATTCACGTTGAATTCTCACGAGACAATTTGGTTTTTCAGTCGACGTCACATTCATAGTGGACATCATCATAAATTTTCGCACGACTTTCGTGAATAGCAACGACGAAGTGGTGTCCCATCCCGCAAAGATAGCCGTCCATTACCTGAAGGGTTGGTTCATCATCGACCTGGTGGCTGCCATACCTTTCGACCTTCTCCTCGTTGGCTCCGACACTGACGAGGTAAGTTATGTCGCACGCTAAACATTTCCCGAGAATCTTCTTTCCAGGCTGGATACGATCGTCGTGAAATCATTTCCACCTGATCGCCCCTCTCCTGAAACGTCCCCAGGGTCCATCAAAAATACGTCGAAACGGTATCGATAACGTAATCACGTTAGAGTTTCATGAAACCACCATCGGTAAACAGAGTGCATCGAGATAAGAAGGAAACAGTCTCTGATTCGAATTCTCGTAAATCGTTCTTTATTAAATCGACGGGAAGTGGTTTGACGAACGATCAGATTTCCAGCCCATGTTTCTAGACTGTCGATGTTAGCTCGTAAATATGATTAGGATGACATGCCGAGCCCAAGTTAAGTGCCCATATAGGTGTGTCTTTTACCGGACTGGTGCTTAGTTCGTTTTTCCCCTTTTTTCGACGTTTCTCGGTGTTGAATGAGTTCTATTTTTCGTTGTCGGAAAGCTAGTCGGTTCGACGTACGAACACATCTATAAATGTGCACACGTACCGGCGAACGAGATGGAACTTTAACGGATTCTCGTTGTCTGGAACGATTCCACACAAGTTTCACGTGTGGTACAGGTACACGCGTCGTACGATGTACATATTTCAGTAGCAAGCAGGGGAGAAACGTAATATCCCACCCGACCAGACGAAACTTATCGCAGAGTAGGGGAAAGGTGGGATAGTTGATCACAGTTTTTCTTTTTTATTAAAATAATAATAATGGTTTGCTTTGTTCGTATTTAATTATTTGAGTTGTGATATAAACTGAGGTGATCATGTATCCCCTCTGATCAACTATCCCACCTTTCCCATACAGTTAATTTGGCACTTTCCTTCCAACAACTCGACAGAAACTCGAATGAAAATCCACAAAGAAAATAAAGAAAAATAAATTCACACGCGACGGAATGTTTTCGATGGACCTTGTACCTGTACGTACACGTGCGCATACACACCTGACCTGTACATGTGTAAGTAAGTCTAGTCTCTCTCGCTGTGAAAGATTTCTGCTCTCTGGTTGTCAAATTGTTAGACCTTTATTGTCAAGATTCTCTTCTATATTCTTCCCCCCGTGTCTCGTTTCTTTCGCATTCTGTTACTTTCCTTTCTTTCTTGTCAATTTGATTATCGTTTTCCGTTCACCGTTCCGTTCTATTCCGTCTCATAACGATCGTCGTGTTTCTTTGCCTCCGCCCCGTTCTTTTCGGCGGGGCAACGAGTCCCGTCCCGATTCTCTCTCGACCGTCCGCTAAATAGAAAAACCGGGAGACGAACGGTAGGGATCGCGGTGGGAAAGAAGGAAACTCGATGGCGCAGAAGCCGCGATAAGAAATACATCTGCGGGTTATCTAGTGCGATACCCCTCCCTTCTAACCTGCGCTCCTCGGCGGAGCGGCAGAAATAGGAGCGGCAGTAATTTTAATTGCTCGTGCAGGAAAGTTTATTTCACGAGCGCCAGCCGTGAATGAATTATTCTGCGGGAAACCGGCGAGCGTCTCGTTTCCTAAGGCGTAAGTGTTAAGCCCCCACGTTCTCGCGGCGAATCTTGCCCCGATAAGAAACGAGAGAAGAGCGAATGCCCACCCTCTTTTCTATTCTTCGTTTTGAACAAGAATTAAATGAACTCAGGAAACCATGTGACGAACGTATTTTAACCTCAGTTTAACGTTTTCGTAGCTCGGCTTGGACAAGGACGAGGTTAGTTGACACACATACACACAGAAAAAAATTACTCACAGGCTGACGTTTTTTTTCTCTTATCTATCTTTCTATCTATTCTATCTGTCTGTCTATCTATCTCTCCTTAATAAAACGCAGATCTCGATTCACACGTTTTTGTACACAGTAATGATTAAAAGTCACCAACGCAGCCATGAAAACTTTTCTTTTCTATCTGTTTCTCTTCCTTTCTATTGTACTTTACTTTCTTTCTTTCTCTGTCTCTATTTCTCTCTATCTTTCTCTCTCTCTCTATGTCTCTCTATTTTCATCCATGTACAATTAACTGCTTAAGAACACGTCACACATTGCGATATCTCTGATTTTCTTCTGCACAAATCTTTTCTTTTGGCCCTTAACGGAACTCGTTCTTCCACTATGTTTCACGTTGACTCCCACGATTTCCACGCGTACACGCGTGTACACGTTAAACCACATAACACACGCACACACCTTACACAAGAAGATGTTAACTCCACCAACTGCAACCCCACGATTTGTCGAGGAAGTTTGAGCCAAGTCGATCGACACTTTCAATCCATTATTTTGATTAAAAAAAAAAACACCACCGACGTTGCAATTTAATTCTTTCCGCATTATATTCTATTTCTGATTGATACGCCAAAAGAATTTAGCTTCCAGTGATTCACTTGCATAGTAACTTTGCGTTCGAGAATTTAAAATAGTTTAAGAATAGCAAACATTTGGGTGTAGTAGTTGCTCCCGAAAGGGATAAGTGGCGATCGACTAGCTCCCATCCTGAGGCATTGCAAAATTTCGCAACGGTGAACCTTGAAGAAGTCTGCATGTCCACAGTAAAGTATCTCCAAGAAATGATTCCATGTAAATAATTGGTCTGTGTACGATCGCTCGGTAGAAGAGTCGACTTGCATCAGAGTATATGAGACCGTAGAGTTACAGATATGTAATTTAATTTGTTTTCTCTATTTCTCTCTGAGCCTTGTATCCCTCAGCATACAAGTGATTTCTGTAAAATATATTATATATACGTTGTATAACCAACTGCTACTTAGTATGAATGGAGCTAAGAAATGGAAGATAATTCGTAATCAGTATTTGATAAAAATCTTGTACTATATATACAAATATATATATTATATATATACATACAGAATAGATAGTTGATAGATCTAGATGATTTTCCCTGAGAGATATTGAGGCGCTGTTAAATATTTACCAAGCGAACGACACCCACCAATCTTTTTCTTTGAATTTCTCATCTTCTTGTCGTTACTGTTTGCCTTCGTTCCCCCTTTTTGAGTAGTGCCGTAGAGTTTCGCTGGATACCGACACTTGTTCAGGCTAACGCCAGATAGTTAGATCGTTTTCCTTTCGTAGTTAGTTGAACGACGATATTTTTACCAAATATTGATACTCAGTGACGAATAACTTGTCATTTATTCTCCATACTGCGGCGCGAAATTTTGAAGTAGAGGGGCAGCTGACTGGCGAGCTGAAATTTCAAAGCGTGTTAAGATTAATCTCCGGGGTACATACAGCTGCGCGTCGTCTTCGGACTCCAATTTCCCCGTTCTCTTTGCGAGGAATACGGTACAGTTGTAAAAATGATTTGAAAAAGAAAGCCTCTTATACGTGGCGATCGTTAAATATACAAGACACCCAGACTATTAAATATACATTATCCTCCGAGTCGTGGGACCTAGTTTCAGGTACTATTCAAGGCACCTCGTGTCCACGGTGAATATTAATAAACCGAGTGTACCCCCGATACTAACTTACGCCGAAGTACTCGAAATTTCCATCACCTTCACCCAGTATTCGGACGATACTCGCTACGTAGCCATAAGTGCAATAACCCAATATCACTTTGCAACTGTGCCTCGGATACCTCTACTCGAGCTCTGGGCTTGCAGATTTGTTCGCACTGATTCACAAGTGGGGGCATTGCGAAAAAGAACGTGTCTCTTATCAAGAAAGATCGATCTCTCGCGGTCGAAGTGAACTTTTCAAAGAGTCACCGGCACGCACACGACACACGCTTCGATCGTTCCTAACGATACCGCTACTCGCACGTTCCGATTAACGATCCGGTCGCTGAATTTTGCAAGGTGCCGTCACGAGCACCTGTCTCCGATCGCAGCCTACACGATCTTGGATCGTCGACCCTCGATCGTAGTACAGTATAAATGATATAGAGAAACAATAATCCAACGGAGGGTGCGCCATTAATATTTCATAACTGATCCGTGGCTCCCATTTCACACAATCTCACACGGTACACGTACAGCGAACACACGCATAGAAACAGAACGACACGCGAGAGACGCAGAGGATCACGTAGCGACACAACGAAAGCACCCCCGAAAGCGAACGATTTCTCGGCGGGATTTTTGTAAAACGATCGTACGTAAGCTTTTTGCCGTTTTCTCTCTCTCTCTCTCTCTATCTCTGTATCTATGGGAGCTCGTTAGAACGACTCTGTTGGCCCTGTCTGTTGGTTCTTTATTTTCTATTTTTGTTCTTACGTTGTCGAGCTTCTTTTTCGTACATTTTTAATTGTTACGCTTCTGTTGCAAAGCTGTTCTAAAAAGAAACGATCGTACAAGCCTCGGCCTCTAACGTTGATAAACTGTTCTGTGTGCGCGTTGACACATGTTTACCGCCGAGCGGATCCTCCAGCCGGCGCTGTAACGATTGCGTTTGTAATTTTTGGCGCTTTTCATACAAGACTGATGACTAAATCCTGTTGCGTGTCCTGTTTTCTGTTTTCCGTTATACATACATGTGTCTGTTTTATACATACGTATGTCTGGATATATTTGTTTTCTTTGTACACAGTCAGTGACCGTGCGTGTTTCTTTCTGTCGCTTGAACGCTTCTCGTCTTCTTTCCACCTACATACACGCGGCGTAATGCGCCTCGCGTACGAGCGCGGGTTGTTAGACGATATTTACACGCAACGCGAGTCGCCTTCGGCCTTTGCTTTCGGTTGATCGGTGTGCGTTGAAGATTATCGTGTGTCTGCGCCGCTCGACGGCGCGCTGTATATTGACCAAACTACTGGGCGGTATTAATAGAAACGTACGGGGATCCGTGGAAGCCTGAGATACTCTATAGATTGTATTATATCACAGAATGTCAATAGAATCGAATATCTGTGTGGCGAACGTTAAAGTATCGAATACTCTGGCTACTGAATAGAGCATTGTAAATTCTAAATGGTTAATGTAGTCGGAGGCACCCGATGCTTCGTGTAATGAGTTGGATACCTATGCTGTGGGATGTTTAACGTGTCGCGTATAAGATTCTTGAGCATCTAAGTAAGTTATTGAATAGTCAGACTCACAAGGAGAGTATTTTAGGTGTCCGCCTCCGATGATTTTGATTTTTAGATATGTTATAGAGGACCGAACAATAATAAATACGTGTGTTTTTATTTTTCCCCGTTTTCATATTTGGGGGGTGAAAAGTGGGTTCAAAGTTAGGGTTGAAAAATTATTTTTGTGGAATATCTCGAGAACTATTAGAGATAGGGGAATAGCGTGAATGGACGAATTTTGTGTCTTTGAATGCGAAATATCACTGACTCACCAGATTTTCAAAAAGTCCACAAAAATGATTTTCAACCCAAACTTTGAACGCAGTTTTCACCCCCCAAATATGAAAACGGGGAAAAATAAAAAACACGTATGTATTTCTTATTTTTCGGTCCCCTATAACATATCCAAAAATCAAAATCATTGGAGGCGGACACCTAAAATACTCTCCTTGTCAGTAGCGCACTGGGGATTTAATCTTTGCGGGAGGCGAGTTGAAGGGAGAAAGATATTTTAAATACAAATTCAATAAAATTCATTACTTGATTATAGAAATTTATTTAAAGAATAAATTCGAGTCTTCGTTATTTTTCATTTTCTTTGGGGGGTGCCAGGGCCCTTCAACCCACCCCTCTCTCCCTCTGGGTGCGCAACTGGATTCTCGATAGGATATCAATTATATTAAATACTTAAATCCCCAGAGTACTAATTACCTGGAACAGCAATTCCCTAAATTACCGAATACCCACGAAACCACACCGGCTATCTAAACAATCACTCATCACGCAACAATCTGCTACCCCGATGCATCTAATTAACATTCAAAATTACTGAACGTATCCCGAATAACCAAGCCACGAATTATTCCGCACAGCTTATCCCCGAGGCGCGGTGCATCCGCGACATTCAGATCGTTTCGCCAACAGATAAGATCGGTTCAGGCAATAGGACAGAGTATAAAGTATTCCAAGCTTCCGCGATCTCCGCTGATGCACTGGCTCGCGTGTACGCCGCGACAGCATTTCTCGCGCTATCAGACGCGGCTATCATACGTCCTCGGATATTCTTGGCGAACCGAGGCCGAATAAAAGACGACCGAGTCGAGCTCATCTCTCGGGCCAGGTCGATTATTGCTGGCCGATTTAACGCGTCGTTCCGGGCGCGAAACGGAATCTTCAAAGCACTGCAACCGCTCGGGCAGAAGGAAAATAATGGAGCTCCGAAATGTCGCGCTGTCTCTGGTACTTCTGCTTCTCTGTTCGACAAAGTGCTCGACCTAAAACGTTCCTAACGCCAGCTAGTGGAAACGTAGAAGCTTTCGGGTAAATGGAGAAATAATTTAAAGGACATCGTTTGATTAGAAATTCGAAAGAAATCATCGAGCAACCCGCGCGACAAGTACCAAGTACGAGACTATCGTTAGCAAACAATTAGACGAATGGTTCAGTTTTTGGTTGGAGCGTAGTCGACTTTGCATGATAGTCGGTACGAGGTTGTCGCTCGATCGAGCGGCACCCGGTTCCACGGTATTTTCGGATTGTCGAGTCGACACACACTATCGATACTCGAGCCCACGACAGGTAAGACGTTGGAGAGACGCATGAGTAACACCTCCGTTCGAAAGGAATGCTCGCGAACTATCACTCGCAACACGATTCTCAGCCGACTGCTCGTGAGTTGAAAGAGAGAATTCACCGATTCAGAAGAGGAAGTAACCTCGAGCTTTCGTGGATAACAATGATCCTCGTAGAGTGCTCTTGCTCTATTTAATCGAAGCAAGTACTGCGGAAGAATCGAAGGGTGGTTTTGAAAGTTGATCTGCTTAGAGTCTCGTTGGGGATGCATTTAACGAAGCGGAATGTCTGCTCACGAGTCAGCTGAAGTTTATGCAACTGTCGTTCCCGGGGTCGAGCTTCAAGCACGCTTAATCCGATCAAAGTTTCATTCAACGAATGATCGTTAATTATTCCAGGCACTGACTTGCCTGACATATCTCGACGTCGCAAAAAATTCTATGCATAGAATATTACACGAAGGCTTCCAGCTGACCTAAAAATGACCAGCGACGTCTCGATCGATCGAACTCGAGAACGACAGTCGCGTATTAGAGGTTCCTTCGTAACTCCTACAATTACAACAACTGGATCTGCGAAACTGGCTTTGGCGTTGCCGCGAGGGAAAAGTTTTCAGCAATCTGGATATTTTGTTATCGGACCGAATGAAGTGTTTATGCATTGCGTTAACTGTTCGGTTCGATGAATTTTTAGTCTTAGACTGTGATATTGATGAATTTGAAAAATGTCGAGATTTCGAAGAATGGTGATAAAGCTTTCTCGTCGATGGCAGACGTGCAGCCAAAGTCAGTTCCATTTACCTCCGATGGAGAACTCGTGCAAAGAACGAGAGACTCGTATCACCGAGCGTGAGATCGACAAAATGTAACGTGTTCTTTGCAGACGACCACCTTGATAGGACTCTTGAAGACGGCTCGTCTTCTGCGACTCGTCAGAGTAGCTAGGAAGATCGACAGGTACAGCGAATATGGAGCTGCGGTTTTGCTCCTTCTGATGGCCACCTTTGCTCTTATCGCTCACTGGATGGCGTGCATATGGTAAATTATCCTTCATTATCGTGTCACTTCTACCGCGATATCGATAATCCACTTGAAAGGCAAAAGAATTTGAGAATTCGAGACCATATCTGGGCAGTGTAAAAATTAATCGTCCGAGGAATCGAGAAAATTAGAAGAAACTGTTTATAAAATTACTGCTTTGACTTAACATTAAGTAATAGTTACCGAGGTGATAAGTTTTCATTTCTACTTTTGGGGAAAAAATATTCTATAATATTTTTATTTATTTGCAATAAATCGCTTATTTATTATCAGATTTGCACCAAACGGTGTGGATTTTTTTTTACGTATATTACACGATGTTCCTCAATTTTCAATGCCTGATTTTAAAGTTCTTCAAACATTTTCCCTCTATAATATTTAAGGAATGCCCTCGACGACCGAAATTATAAACGATGCAATTTGTTTGTCGAAGGTACGCCATAGGAAACGCGGAGAGACCAACGTTGAAGAGCAAAGTCGGCTGGCTGGACATCCTGGCCAACGACACGCATCAGTTTTATTTTCACAACAACACCGGAGGGCCGAGTATAAAGGTGAAGAGACCCCATAAACTCTGCTTTAAATGCCAGCCAGATTTCTTGGCGCGTACCGTTAAGGAACTAGTTTCTGATCAGTTTAGAGGGTTTCCCGCTTTAATATTTATTTTTAACCTAATAAAACATTAAACCATAGACTTTTTTTATACTAAAAGTTGAATTAATGTTTAAACTTCAAGGAAAAATTTAAAAAAGTTGAAAATAAGTATATAATTTAATTATTTATAAGGTATGAAATAATAAGGTGACTGGGAACTAGTTTTTGATCATCTAAAATTAACAACACTAACTGCTTTCACAGACAACACCTATATTTTTGAATTATCAGTTTTTATGTTAGTAATTATTTCAAGCAATTATTTATTGACATAAACTCAAAAGAACGATTTATTTCATGAACTGATGAAAAATTAGTGCCTGATCAAGAACTAGTTCCTTAACGGTAACGCTTCTTAACTCCCGATCGAATCGAAAGCACTTTGCCGCGAGCTGCCGGACTGAGACCCTTCGTTTGTTCGATTCTAGAGCCGCTATATCACAGCACTGTACTTCACCTTTAGTAGTTTAACGTCGGTGGGCTTTGGCAACGTGGCTCCAAACACGGACACAGAGAAGATATTTACTATAATCGTTATGTTAATTGGATGTAAGTAACCACTCAACAAATCGATCGTCCCTAAACGATTCACGGAACTGTTGTCGACTGATCTTCATTCTACACGTTGCTTTCCAGCTCTAATGTACGCCAGTATATTCGGTAACGTCTCAGCGATCATTCAAAGGCTTTACAGCGGCACGGCGAGATATCACACGCAGATGCTTCGGGTGAGGGAGTTCATAAGGTTCCATCAGATCCCGAATCCGCTTCGCCAGAGGCTGGAGGAGTACTTCCAGCACGCTTGGACCTACACGAACGGAATCGACATGAACAGCGTTTTGAAAGGGTTCCCCGAGTGCCTTCAGGCGGACATCTGTCTTCATCTGAACAGAAATCTTTTAAACAACTGTAGAGCCTTCGAGGGTGCCAGTCCCGGTTGTTTAAGGTAATGGATCTTCGTCCTGTACATCTTAGACCCATGTTAGTAAGTAAGAATCTTTCTATACTCTAAAGCAAAAAGGTCCCCAAACTTGGCGTTCTTAAAAACGCAGAGTAATTTCCAAAGCTCGTCGAGCAATCTACTAGAACGTAATAACAGTCACGAACCAGATGGCAGCTTCATTAAACACGAGTCTTTGGATCGAGTTTGATAAGCACAGAGTAAAGTTGCTTTATTCGTGGAAGCCAATTAAACACGAACCGCCTTTAATGCCACTTAATGGCTCGAGCCACTCGATTATTCAGTACTCTTACGTGCTGCGTGTCAAAAGAGCGCTAGTAATTATCTGGAACCCGATCAGTGCTTCTTGTAACTTGCCTGTGTTTCCGTTCGCCAGGGCATTATCGTTAAAATTTAAAACCACACACGCACCGCCCGGCGACACGTTGGTTCACCGTGGGGACGTGCTGACGTCCCTGTACTTCATATCGCGCGGAAGCATAGAGATATTGAAGGGCGACGTGGTGATGGCCATCCTGGGCAAGGACGACATATTCGGGGAGAATCCTTGCATATACACCACCGTCGGCAAGTCGTCCTGCAACGTTCGCGCGCTCACGTACTGCGACCTCCACAAGATACACAGGGACGACCTGCTCGACGTTCTGGCCCTTTATCCAGAGTTCTCCAATCACTTCAGCCAGAACCTCGAGATCACTTTTAATCTACGAGACGTACGTATACCTCACCGACCCCCTATTTCCTGAATAACATTGCGAGTGAAAAGCCACCGAGGCTTCCTTTCAACGGGAAGAAAGCGAGGAGAGGTCTTGGAACGAAGTATTTGAACTTTTAACAAGCTTCGAAACGAAATTCAATTTGAGCCGAAGGCTTCCCTGCTCCCAATCACGCATAATTTATTAAAGAATTGTTTGTCGTTTCGAAATTACAGAGGAGCAAAGTCTTAGTGACTTTAACATTCTTTAGCACTGCATTTTTAAACATTTTACCAACTTAAAATACTGATAATATCCTTAACAAAGTCTTAGTGACTTTAACATACTTTAGCACTGCATTTTTAAACATTTTACCAACTTAAAATACTGATAATATCCGTAAAAACAAATTCCAAGAGGTTTTATACGGTTTTGTAACAATGTTATCCTAAATGTATAAATATTCATGACGGCACTTTTCAAAACGTGCTATAGAGCGTGTTAAACTTACTAAAACTTTGCTGCCCTGTTATTCCGAAATTGTTTATAATTTATTAATATCCTTACGTCGCTGGAAGCAGTGAAGCCGCCCCTGTAAAACGGTTTCTGGTTCACGTCGACATCTCTTCTCGTTGCGGAGATATCACTGCGCAAAGAGAAGCGTCATGTTTCACATGTTACCACGTGCGTCTCGCTCGCACCAACCTTGCTGACCTACCCTACTGTCTAGGCGCGTGAGGGAGGTCAGTGGCAAACACAGCGTATTTTTTCCTGTTTACTTGTCTGGCGTACGCACTTCCTGGAAGGAGAGTAGGTCACTTCGCGAGCAAGAATGCCACGCCTACTCGCTCCCCTGCTAATTCTTATGGGGACTTTCGAGTCCTGTATCTGGTCAATTAAGGGAGGATTCTCGTGTAACAACCCCCGAAATTTATGATTTTTTTTTAGAAAGCCATTGTTAATATGGCATTAAACTTTTTGGGGATATAAGGAGGCATCTTTAAACTTATAGAAAATATTTTTCTTATGTCGATCCTTCTTATTATTTACTATGTGGAGATTATAGTGGAGTTTTAAATTATAGTTGTTATTTTGGTTTTAAGCTTGGATAGATTTTGTGAAAATTTATGAAGGGTGTTGGGTTATTTTTTAATTGTATGTTAGGGAGTACGTGTTTTGTTGGTGGTCAGGGTCAGTTTTAATATAGGTATTTAAAACTCGAGCTATTTCATGTTTAGAGGGTTTCGAGGTGGGGGTGTGGAGAATGGAAAGCGATTGTAGGTAATTGGTCTGGCGACGGAGTGGTGAAGGCGAGCACGGCTTCTGGTAATAGTGTTATTATAGAGAACCGTGTGCCATTTCCCCTCGGACCGCAGTGTTAGACGCGTACCTTCCCCATTTCTAAAATCTGTCTCGCGAATAATCGAGTCCATCCTGCAATAAAATACTATTGATGAAAGTGAATGAAAATCATGGGTGAATCGTTTGATGACTTGAAGGAGGAACAGGCTGGTGTCGATCCAATGTCAGCGAGGTTTCCTGTCAGCACTCCAACGGACGTCGACGTCGACGCTAGGAGATTCGCTTTCCGTCCACCAAGATACCGTCGAGGACCGGGAGGAGGTCCTGGCACCAATCTTATCCCCACTGGTCGACAAGACTCCTTGCAGGGTGATCAGGAAGAATAGTGAGTACCCTTGCTCTGATTTCAAACCGTTTGGATTTATATCAAAATATCAAAATATCAAAATATCAAAATACCAAAATACCTAAATACCAAAATACCAAAATATCGAAATATTAAAATACCAAAATACGAAAATATCGAAATATTTAAATACCAAAATATCGAAATATTAAAATACCAAAATATCGAAATATCAAAATATCAAAATATCAAAATATCAAAATATCAAAATATCAAAATATCAAAATGCCAAAATATCAAAATATCAAAATATCAAAATATCAAAATATCAAAATATCAAAATATCAAAATATCAAAATATCAAAATATCAAACTATCAAACTATCAAACTGTCAAAATATCAAAATATTCTTCAAATTTCTATAAGAAATCAAAGGAATTTGTTTCGTTCCAAAGAGAATGAAACCTTTCTTGTATCCAAGCCACTTCCTTCACGAAACACGAATGACGTATTGTCTTTAAAATAACAGCGACAAAGCAAGCGGTCACGGGATTTTGGAGTTCAGCACGGACAAAGCTGGCCAGGACGTGACACCGTTGAACCTGGAGTTCGACGAGCCGAAACAGAGAAGCTCCACCCTGAACTCCATAACCGGTGAGAACAGCCCCATTCTCCGTTCGATGGATTTCTGTTACTCGACATTTTTTTTTACTCTACCTTCGGAGTAATGCCTTCTCTAGTGTACCAAAAGTTCTCTCTTGTTTGCCTCTACTTTCTGTCTGAGGAATGTTGTTCTCTGCACGACACATAGAATCCTTTACGATGCTCGATAAGGGCAGTTGTACTTTGTCTCACGACCGTTCGGTTCCGTAACGAGTCGAGTGTTTGCTATAAACACGCGGATACGGAAGATCCTTGTGACACAGGAAGGTACTTTTCGATCATGCTTTGCAACACCCGCAACACATTCAACGCTTACCATCACAGAATATCCGTATTATACGAGAGAGACATAGAAGCATCTTGAAACGTTATGTACATACATATATGTATATATGAAAAGCTCGGCTTTCCCCCATTTCCCGTTTCTATTCTTTTTTTTACTCGACTTGTTGGTCACGTGAGTTTTGGGCTTAGTGTCGCTCGACAGAACCGTTTTTCCCGGCCCAATTAGCAAACTCTCTTGCGGAGAAGGTAATTCCGAATCCCAGATCGCAGATTGTAGTGATTACAGTTTTACTCTGGTTGCGAAAGTCGTCGTGGAGTGAAAATGGAAATGGAAACCATACTTCCGTTGTTCTAACATTCGACTCGACATTCAATCACTTCCGTAACACGCTTTGCGTTCTCGTTGCTGATTAAAAGGACTACTTTTACTCATAAATCTGTGAGTCTTAACTGTATTGGCTATGGAAATTTTCTTTCACAAGTCCGTACAGAAGACGGGAGTACTTTAACTTACCGAAGAAACACTTGCAAAGGGGAGGAGGAAGTTCCTTAAAGTTCATAATCCAAAGCGAAGCCCATTTCCACTCCACGATCGCCGGACTACGATTAGATTGATCTTGATTCAATTGCCACTTGCTCGTGTTTCATAGAGATCTTCATTCCTCCGTAGACTTTCTCTGAAATCTCGTCTCCGTAGCGTATGTAGTTCATTTTTCACGAGCTTCATTCGATCGACCTGTCCCTCCTCCCTGACTCTCTCCCCCCTTATTCTGCCCGCTAAAACATCCCCTTAACCCAATCGCCTCGATCGAGCTCGGAATCTATCGAGAAACTCAGCCTCGAATATCTAACCACCACATAAAAACTTCGACGAATCTACAGAGACTGACGTCGACTAGATTTAAATTTTTACCACGAACAGCTGTATCAAAAATTTCCCTTGAAACTTGAATCTTTTAAAATCATACTCTGCTCCCTCGCGATTAGTATAAAGACTTCGTTACAGACCACATCACGAATTTAGAGATCGAAAATTTCAGCCCGCTTTTAAACTCCACCTCGAGCCAAGTAAACGGCCAAAGTATTCCCGAGGCGATTGGGTTAGGCGAGCAGCGTTTAAGCTTTGCGTTTGCGTTTGTCTCCCGAGTTCGTTAACACCTTGAAACCTGGTTGTTCAGGCATGCTAACCCATCTCAAGCGCAGCATACCGGACCTACGTCAGCACAAGATCCACCTGCAGCCACTGACGAGTCACGATTACCTCGCCAAACAGAGTAAGTATCCGTATCTCCGGCGCGCAAGCGGCGGCCGTCCGGTCGTTTCGCAAATCCCCGCACCGACGAGCGTGTCTTAGAGACGCGTCTCACTGTAATCACCTCCTGGTTTCACGGTTGCCAACGGGACGGTTGTTAGGTCCCCCTGGAAGTTTTAACAAGAAAATCCACCGTCTCTCTCACTCTCTCACTCTCGCACTCTCTCTCACTCTCTCTCTCTCTCTGTCTCACTGTCTCTCTGTCGTTCTCTTCTCTTCCCCCTGGTCCCCGTTTTTCCGGAAGATGAGAGGCATTTTAGAGGGATAGGAAGGCTCGCGCTGCCTGCCACGGTGGTACTGATTCTGTGCCCTGGGTTTATCCAGTGACCACGCCGCTGACGAAGCCAGCACGGAGGAGCTCGGCGGCCGGCGAGAGCTGCCTCAGCCAGAACGCGGTCCATCCGACCGCGACCGCGGCGTCTACAACCTCCAGCCATTACACCACGCCGTCGCCACCTCAGCATCCGCACTCCCATGGTGGGTCCCAGTCATCCTCACGTCGTTGCGTTCGCTGCTCCCCTAGGCGGAGCCCTCTAACACGCCCTGTACACGTTGCTCCCCCGTTCTATCCCACCCCACGTTTACCCCCTTTGGATGATTGGGTCGAGTCGGGGGTTGAGTGGTCTCGAGGAAGTCGGTGCCCGCGAGACGCAGATCTCGTTAGATCCCCCCAAAATAGGTGAATCCGCGGATGATTCGAGGACGAAGGGACGACGAACGCCACCGGTATTGCCAACTCGTCCGCGCGAGACGGCAGTGACGGAAAGAAGGTTCGAGTATCATCTCACAACACCGACGATTCCATCAACCAACACCAGAACCTCTTTAACTACAGCGGAGGATAAGCTGTGCTCACCTCGCTCTTGCAACTTCGTTCCAGGTGACTTTCAGAGCGGTCCAGGACGGCCTATAGAGGAGATCAACGCGAGGATAGACCTGCTGTCGCGGCAGGTGTCGTCTCTGGAGCACTCGATGGCCGGGGACATTCGATTGATCCTCACGCTGCTTCAGCAGACGCTCAACTCCTCCAGGGAGAGCTCCAGCATCGAGATGATGCCTGGAATCGCTACGGCCGTGGTCGGCAAGCAAGCAAGCAGGGCTCCGGCGCTGGTGCAGCGCTCGGCCAGTGAACCGCAACCGCCAACCGCGCCGCCGTCGAGCAACGGGAACGGCAAGATACAGCCGAGCACGTCGCACGGCTTGTTCAGGTGAGTCGGCTCACCTGAGTCTCTAATTCGATAGAAATTAGAAATCTCGTGGATCCTCGCGGTGGCGCGCGAGAAACATTCACGTCTTCGAACTAAATCGACTAACTAACAGTGAAAAGTCAACTCTCTTGGCACGTGGAAACGTTTTCCAAACAGTTTCACCTTACTTTATAACACTTTAATGCTTCGCAAATAAAAAGGACTACTAATCATTTGTGTCTGTAAGAATTACTGAAGGTAGCTTACAAGGGAAGATCCCGAACCCGGAAATTCAAAAAATTCTGAAACTGTATATGTAGGGAATTTCCTCTTGATTACAAGGCAATTTTTTTTGCTGCCCAAAATCACTCTAAGGGGTGAAATTAACCCCTGAAAATTCGGCTATTTTCTGATTTTGTGTTATAACTCACGAACTGTACGAGATAGAAAAAAAGTTTCAAGACAGAAGTTACTTCTTTTAATTAGATCTATCATTTGGTAAAAAAATTATTTTACATTTCGCGAGTTATAACACAAAATCGGAAAATAACCAGATTTTCAGGGGTTAATTTCACCCCCTTAGAGTGATTTTACCTACATATCCACAAAGTTTCAGAATTTTTGGAATTTCCGGGTTCGAGATCTTCCCTTGTTAGAAGAATTGAAAGTTTGTAGAGTGAATTCAATTACACGAATGCTCTACGCTCTTAGCAATCTCTTCTGATATCGAAATGTTTTTCTGAAACTATCGGTAACGACTGTTGCTCCTTACAGTCTTTTGTCATAATAATTTTGATTTTATATGAAAGCAATGAGAGGATTTAAATTATTTATAGTCTTGGGGAGTCTGTGATATTGCAAAATTATTTATTAAATTCTATTAGAAGAGTCATCTTTTTCGCGCGTCACTGCTTTATTAGTCTGTTCGTCATAGCAAGAATAACATGTGTCTTTTCTTTCTATCTCTCTCTCTCTCTCTCTCTCTCTCTTTCTCTCTGTCTCTATCTTTAACTTTATCTCTATTTCTATCTACCTATCTATTTATCTACCTGTCTCTCTCACTCTGTCTTTACTCTGCTCTCTTTGTCTGTCTCTCTCCTCGCTCCTCTCTCTCCGAAATCGACTGGACGGAGGCTCGACCTCGATTTCAGGGCGAGCAGAGAGCAGGGGCGGCTCTTTCTAATCATGTTTTTTTCTTCAAGTAGAAATTGATTCTGTTTTTTCCTAGGAAGTAATCGATGTTTTTATTCTTGGAAAGCTTTCTTTCGAAATCCCTGGATCAGTTGCATTTGATTTCGGCGTCTTTTATTTTGGAAAGGTTGGACAAGTTCCGAAGGTGACCATAATCATACTCTTCTTTGAAACCCTTTTCTTGCGAGCAGTGTCGCGCAAGTAGAAACGAAACAGCGGAATCTATCTAAATGCGAGAGGAATTGCAGAAAGGAATGCGAAAAAAAAGAGAAAAAAGTAAACGCCGCTTAATACGCCAATTGTTTCCCATTTTTTTTTCTTTTTTGTCCAAGCCGTAAGTACAAACTTTGAAAGATACCAATGTATCTGTCGCTCTATCTCTCACACACACACTTTGATCTGTCTTCAATTTTTTTCTGAATTTTTTTTCCCCGTCTAACGATCGACCTACCATCGATAATCGACATCGACATTTACTCGAGTTAAATCGTATCGATACACCCACTTAGAATGATTCTACTTTGGAATACTAGCGCTAGATTTGGTTACCTCTGTATTGCGATCGATCCTCCTTGAGTAAATCTTTCTTTCCCTTTCTTAGACCGTCGACCGAGCATCGTTCACACGACGCGTTCGTAGATTATCCGACTTGGCTTGCGACGTAGCACGTATCGATAGCTTGACCGGTTCGAAGACGACAAGGCGATTCTGCTTTTTCACTTTTTCTTCGGACGATTGGTTCACCTACGACGCCACTTTGATCACGATACCAGTGTCGAGCAATCCGAAGGAAATTTTCCAAGAACACCGCGTTAGAACGTTCCATTATTTTTGTCCTACACTAGAGCAGACACTTTTAGAATTATGCTTACCATTAGTACAACCGCATACACGCTTGCAGAATCAACGAGCAACAACGTCAATCACTTTAGAAGCTAACGTAGCTCGTGACTATTTTCTAGGACACGTTTAGAGAAAAAAAAGAAGAAAAAGATTAATCCTGGAATTATAATTCAATTAACACACCTACACAATATCACAGTCTAACGATAGCGCACACCGCTTAACAGAACTTGCCTTCGTAGCCACTTAAATTACCCCATGGCGATGGAAAGAGGTAAGAGACTAAACTAGTAGCTGATTCCCCGCGAGTATGAACCGCCACAGTGTAGGACATAAGTTTCCACTAGTGCACAAGCATACGTATGTTCCGCTAGACCCGTTTAGAACTCCGTGATACAGTCTCGATAGCTTCCTTAGCTGCAGTGATCGATGAGGGATCTTAGAGCGAGTGGGCGAAAGCTTCTACCGATCCCCGCGTCTGTCTATCACACATGAAACTGCTCCTTATTCGTGAAAGCAGAGCTATATAGAATAACAAAGCCACGATTCCGCGAATATCTGGCGCTCCCTGTAATCCTGATCTTTACTTTCAGTCTCGGCTTACAACCTCCAAACAATCGATTATATACCATTTCTCCGCCCCGCGAGAAAGCGAAGGCAGGCACGAATGCCTGTAACTTAGACTAAACGCGAGAGAGCGATCGCTCTCCCTCATTGCCGAACCTCCAAGGTAGTGGTGGAGAACTATCGATGGTACTTACGATAGTTATCGATGGTTCTCACTATCGAAAACTATAGATGGCTTATTTTCACTATCGATAATTATCGGGATTGAAAATCGTAGGTTAGTCAATTGAAAAATAATAACAGCTGAAATTCAGAATCCCAAATTTAATTTGTAATATTATTAAAAATTTCGATAGTGAGAACCATCGAAATCTATAGATGGCTTATTTTCTCTATCGATAATTATCGGGATTGAAAATCGTAGGTTAGTCAATTGAAAAATAATAACAGCTGATATTCAGAATCCCAAATTTAATTTGTAATATTATTACAAATTTCGATAGTGAGAACCATCGATAACTATCGTAAGTACCATCGATAGTTCTCCACCACTACTCCAAGGTTCATCGAGCGCCGAAGCCAACTCGCTCCGGAGCCTCCTCGTCGCCCCAGGATTGACAAAAAATTTCCAACGGACCTATCGAGACTCTACCCACGTTCCTCTTAGCGCACGATCGAAGGCTCGTGCTCCCCTTTTCGAACGTTAGCGTAACGAGCAACGGACGGATACTTAAGAAGAGACCCGAGTCGTAGAGCAAGCCGATAATGTCGATGTCCGATTACCACGGTTACCGGTTAGGAGCCCCAGATCAGCCGAGACATGCGACACTGTTCGGGACACTTAGAGGAATTAGAGGCCTACCGAATCCCCTTGTACATAATCACGTGCTTCAAGTAAATTTCGCTGCTGCTCGTTAGCGGTCGCGTCGTGCCGCTGCTCGTGCCCGCCGGATCGGACTAACGCCGCCCGATTTCCGTCTCCAGCAGACCCCCGACCAGGGAGCCGACCTCCACGTCCTCGGGCACGTCGCGGCTGACGGTCACGTCCGACACGTCGGCCCTGGCCACCGCCCTGCAGACGGCGCTGAACGGGAGAACGGCGCCGACCAGGTCGCAGAGCCAGCCCGTCGACCTGGCGGTACCACCGACCTCGCAGCAGGCTCCCCTGCCGCACGCCTGGCACAGCCATCCTGCTGCTTTCAGGAGAGGAGAGTTCAGGAGCGGGTACGTTGGAAATTTTCAACCCCCTACTCGCTCGTTGGCGAATGCCTCTTGATTTCTTGGAGCGGTTTGGCAGTGAGGGACGTTTATCACTAATCTTCTTCTATTATTAGTATTATTCTTATACTTATATAATCGTTGTGCCACTGATTCATCACCGTCCGGCCAAAACCGCTCATCCTAGAAAAATGAAATTCGGATAGTACCTATATTCCTTCTACGACGTAGGCGCTACGTGGATGAGAGGAGATTTTTAAAATTCCATCCCCATGGGAGTGAAAAGGGGTAAAGTGTGTTTTCACGGGGTCTTTAATATCTCTTAGGCCTGATTAGATGTCAACTTGGCTTTTACTTACAAAGGTTACTCCGCATGATAGCTTAAAACTCAATTTATTATTATTATTATTATTTCAACGGGAGAACCCTTTAGAGTACAGAGTATAAAACAGATGAATACAAAAATATATAATATAAAAAATAAATAAAATAAAATAACACAAAATTTCAGGATTTTGCCATAATCAATCCGTAAAGGTCGAGTTTCCTAGCCGCGGCCGGCGGCGGTCCCACAAGTGCAACAGAGACACAGATGCATACTTCTCCATTACATTAGTCACTAGTGGGACCGCCGCTGGCCGCAGTCACCGACCACGGCTAGGGAACTCGACCTTAAGGGGGTGAAATACATTTTCACGGATTCTTCAAGATCTCTTCGAAGCCTCTAATAAATACAAAACTCCACCTCCACCAGCCACTGACACTTCCATTCATCCTCCACAGGTACAGCTCGTTCAACAAGCGGTCGGAGCCAGAGGGAGACGATCCGTGGAGCTGCGTGGTGTCTGTGTCGGACAGAGGAGGCGCCCAGCGTCCCCGGAGCAGCGAGTCCCGAAAGGAGTCGACGAACGCCAGCAGCCAGCGTTCGGACGGCAGACAGCAGGCTGCCCAAGAAGGCGCGCAGGCACAGGCGTCCGGCCAGCGACAAGAGTCCTCGAGGCAGACCAGCGAGGACATGTCCTGGGAGTTCACGATAAACGAGGCGCCGATCGCCAGATTGGAGTCGTTGGACGAGCTCGATCAGGACCACGGCAGTTAAGGGCGTGGGGCTCCCCTTCGCGTTTCGAAGTACCTTTCGAAATCTGCCACTGAATAGCGTCGCGTCGCCGGCGCTGGCGGATCGGCGACCGATCATCACTTCGGATGGCTGTGGACTCCTTCCGTTTCCCCTTCAAGGATCTAAACGCGGCGCCAGGACAGGCGACACGCTCGCCGAGGGATCTCCTTCCGGGGCTCCTCTCCGATCACGGTGCCGTCGCCAGGCTTCACGCACCAGCTCCTCTCTTCGCCGATGATCGCTAAATCGGGAGCCTCGAGGGAAATTCGTGGAGACTGGTCTCGACTTCACCCTACGCTCGTTTCTTTCTACTTGTATTAGACCTGAGAGTTTAATACTCCAAGTAGAGCCGTCTCGGTTTCGTGGAATCGTTGCTTCTCGGACACTGTGTTACTAATGCCTGTGATTAAATTAGTAACTTCAGTAATTGATCGTTGCTTTGCGTTCTCGCGCCATTTGATCGTTCGCGAGCCAGTCCTACGGTTTCCTTTGAAGCTTTCAATCTCAGCTTCAACACTTTCAATCTCTCTCCGCTGTGATCGTTGAGGAGGATCGCCAGAAGAAAGTCCGTCGGCGCGTGTCGAGCGGTATCAACGCGCGCGGTGCGAGGCGTAAGCTTAAGGAGCGAAAAGACGAGAGAAAAGAGTGAGAACAGAAAGAACGGGGCGGCATTTCAGAAACGAAAGTTACACAGAACACACGCGCGCAGACAAACCCGTGCGAAACGGGCGGCGTCTTCAAATCCGACCGCAGGAGCAAAGAACTTGCCTTCGAGGTTTCTACTCGCATCGATCTTCATTTCCTTCGGGCAATTCATTTATTTTCTTTTTCAAATTAATCGAACCAATAACCGATATACACGCATATATATATATAATCCCTTCGAAGCATCGCGAGATTTTTCGTTACCATCGAGAGGGAAGCTTTAGCTGCTCGAAAGAATCGGCGGGGGGGCAGAGAGTTTTTAGCGAAATAATGAAAGTACAAGGCGATGGCAGAGGATCGACTTTCGTAGAGTTAAAGGAACTAAGGGCTGGTGTTCTCGGATTTCGCAGACCTTCGCGAGACGCGTGTATAGTTGATAATGAAATTAACAGTATATATATATATCGACTGAGGGCACCTAGGTTTTTTTAAAATTGCTTATAGGCGACGTTCGAAGAAATTAAAGTAACGGGAGAGGGCGGGCAGGCTTATCGGAGCAGGTCGATCACGCGAAGATTGTCAGAAGCTACGGGAGATATCATACGAGTAAGTTTTAATAAAACGAGAACGAGGGGGCATTGTCTGGTGAAACGAGAGGTTGAACAACCGCAACCGAGAGAGTAATAACAAAATTGATACGCGAGAGAACAATTCTGAGTGCCACCTACGAACTGCAATGTCCTTTATACAGACAAAAAAAAAGTATATATACATATATATATTTAAAAAAGAAGAGGATTATCGAGGGAAGGAGATAGAGGGCAAGGGAGAATTGGAAAATTATTGCGGAGGGAATTTAGATAATTACTAATATTCTTACTGTTATTATTATTGCTATTATTATCATTATATTATATTACATTATTATTATTATTGCCATAAAGTAGGGAAGAAACGCAAGCGCGGCGGGGAGGAGGCGAAGAAACAATAATAGCGGCTGGGAAAGGAAACGAAGCAAAAGTAACAATTGCCCGCGCAATAAAGGTACACGAATAATTATACATATTATATATATATACACACACACGTACACGGCGAGTGTGTAGGTGTACGCCACTGGCGCGCGTGCAGCGAGGGAAAATTTTTTACAAAGGTATCTCGAATTTAAATTAATTGCTCCTACAGCGTAACGTTGGTTTCTCTTCCTCTCTTTTCGTTCTCGACCTCCCCGAGTTTACTTTTTCTTTCTTCACCCATCCATCCGCGATCTATCACACAGTGATAAGGGTGAGAAACCGGCGATCGATGGTCCTCGGCGATCTCTCGGTGTAGGGAGGCGGTTTATTTCTCTTCTCTTTTTTACGTGCAGAGCTGCTGGAGCGTCTTGTCGCTGGTGCATTAACGTGCACGGAGGGGAGGCTGGAGTATTGGTAGGTGGAATCAGGGTCGGGGAAATTATTGATATCGCTACTGGAATCGTTTGTTGGCTCTGGGGCGACTCGTGGGTGGGTGGAAGCTGATCTCTTGTCGTTAGAGGCTCCAGATAAAATTGTATTCGCGTTTCAGTGGCTAGTGATCGAGATCGAGTGTCAGTTTGAAGTAGCGACGATCTTGTGCTTGAGAAAAACTGGTGATTACGCTGGGATCGGTAATGATCGGGGTCGAGCTTTGTTGGAAATCGGAACGTTGTGGATATTGCATTCATAAGCGATCAGAATAAGAGTCAAATGGTGTTCACATCTTTGTCAATTTAAAGTAATAATGATACTTGTTATCAGATTGCCTTGGATATAAATGAATATAAGGAGAAGTAAAATAATAATGATAATTCTTTATTGCACTGTAGGTACACTTTACAAAAGAAAACGTATAAGAGAACGAGAAAGAGGAGAAAGAAAAGAATAGTTAAAGCTTTGAGAATAGTTCACACTTTGGATATTCAGTTTAAACTTGAATGAAACTCAGTTGCAGCAATATTTTAAATATCGAATGATCCAGATCGAGTATCGGTACCAAGGAGAGGAGGTACATATAGAGAATTGTAGTCAAGCACAGAATTAAGAAAAAAAGGTATCGCTTGAAAAGAAAAGGAAGAATGAAAGGGGCGAGGATTAATTAACAACAGGATTAGCGAGCGAGGGGAGTCCGATCGAGGACCATCGATCACCGATCTATTCGTTCTTTGCTCAGTATTTTAGGCTGTAAATGATACCGATACATTCGATGTAACGATTAAACGACTCGTAGTTACTTTGTAACGAGAGGAGCAGCGGCGCAGCGCTAATGAGAAGCAGCTTTTTAATTACAGATAGCGATTATCTTTGATTATTACTAACAGTAGTACACGCAGCACACGTGGATTTTCGCACTTAGGTACACGGCGAAACGATACGGATTTAATTGCTCTTTAAAAAAGAAAACGGACGTTCGACATGGCCCAGATAGAGGACAGCAGCGGTTAACTAGAGCTCAGCTTCTTAATTCAAATTTACACTGTCGCTACAAAGTGCAATAAAATTCCCCACTCGTTCCTTTGAATACCTCCCTCCTCGCTTTCCTATCTATTTAAAATTACCTTAATGCCTTCACCAATGGATGCACAAGGGCAATAAAAATCCCCATCAACGATTCTGTCCTTATCTGTCCTTATCAACGTCCATTTCACAAGTCTACCAGTGCTACCCGTTTACGATTGCCGCTGCTGTCCTCGAGTTCCGCTCCACAGACGTATCGACGAAGACGTGGCGAGGGTGGAGCAGCGTTTTCGTTCCGAGGAAAGTTCAATTAAACGATAGGAAGAGAGTCGGATACCAGAGACACGTCCATCCCATCATTCGAGGAGAAACATCCGCGGGGTTACGTTCGAGATGGACGGATCCCAGCACCGTACCCTCTATCGACATCGAATTTTTGCAGACTTTTTAGAAATTACGCGCGCGTACCACGGCAATTGGGGCTAATTTCTCGAGCGAGATGTACCGTTTGTGTCCGACTAGTCTGATCCTGGAGGGGGATCAGTGGATAGATCCCCTTCCAGGTCAGACTAGATCCTTCCCCTGGATGTCTGCCGTCGAACTGTGCCTGGATTCAGCGAGTCGCTTTCCATCGAGCTACTCTGATGCAGGACGATACTGAATCCAGCGGACAGTTCGCCCGCGTGCTCTTCGTCCTTCGTCGTTTCCAACGAGCGAGAGCGAACACGTTTCTTGGACCTTAGTCCTCGCACGAATGGCTTCGGGTATCTCGACTAACATTCCCGGGACGAACGATGAACGGGAAGCGTGGTCCGCGTTAAGTGTCGCATACGACGATACGCGTGGACGCGGTTGCTTGTGAGATTCCATGTACACTTTGCGCGATTTAGGGTAGCGTAGGGAAACGGGGAACTTTGAGGAGCCTGTGAGCATTGAATCTAGGGGTTGTTATGTCCGTAGCTGATGTTATTGCGATTCTAAATGGCAGAGGCGGATTTGGGTGTAGGGTAAGTAGGCTGCTGAATAGGGTGGCAAATTTTGGGGATCCGAAAATTTTTGAGAGCATCAAATTTTGAGGAGCAATAAATTTTGGGGAGTGGCAAATTTTTGGGAAGTGATAAATTTTGGGGAGCAATACATTTTGGGGACTGACAAATTTTGGAGAGCGAGAAATTTTTGGGAGCAATAAATTTGTGGAGTAGCAAATTTTGGAAAGCTACAAATTTGGGGGAGCGGCAAATTTTGGGGAGCAATCAATTTTGAGGAGTGGCAAATCTAGGGGAGCGACAAATTTTAAGAAGCAATAATTTTTGGGGTGCTACAAATTTGCGGGAGCGATAAATAATGGAGAGCTACAAATTTTGAGAAAACAAATTGGAGAAGGTTTAAACACAGAGGCGTTTAAAACCAATTCCCTTTTTTTCATGTACCAAATTAGCAATAACTCACACGTGAGTTTCCATATCGAATTAATGTTGAAATTGTCTCGACTCATTTAAATTATGATAATTCGAGGAAACGACGGCAGAGGATTAGCCTAAGAGCGCCAAATCTTCAAGTCCGCCCCTGCTACCTGTTGCTCGTTTATGTGGGATTTATTTAGTAAACTTCGAGTTGATAGTTCCTGAGAAAACTTAAATTCATTTCGTGCAACAATTTTAGCAATTTCATTGGGGGGTGGAAATCTTTAAGTGATAGTGTCAAGATTTGCACAAGTATAGAAGTAATTTAACATGTGACATGTACTTGATACTTTAATGCCGAATCTTCCCTTTCCACCCAGCAACACCAATTAAAAATTTGGAAAGGGAAGGAATGAGCCTTGTTCAAGTATCGAGCTTCTACTTTATATTTTCTTTGCAACTTATATTCTGTAGCCTCTTTGAATATTGATGAAATGGAGCTTGTGTGTAATATATCTCACCTTAAGTGGGTGTGCATGGATTCTTGCGATCGGCTGCTCATATATGTACATATATGTATCCGTTTTTTTTTAAATCGAAGCTGCCTCTCGCTTTTCAATTCTACCGCGGCTAATCAAGAAAAAGAGAGAGGGAGAAGGGGTAAAGGATGTTCGAAGGGTGTTGTTCGAGGTAGATTCGTGCCAGGACCGAGACTAAAGTCGTCTAGACCAGGCTGTGTGACGGAATTCCGTCAGGGGTGCTCCTCGACGAACAGCCGCATGATTGTTCGTTTAATAAATAAGGAATGTGTCTCTCTATTACACGCCGAGCGACTGTGATCGCTCGATGGTGGTCAAGATCGTTCGAAACAATTAAATTAAACTTGTTTATTCGCGTACAGAACGCCAAACTCTGTACACTCTGATATTGCAACGCAACAACGAACATCAATTTTGAAGGTTTAAGTAAAGAAATATGACACATAATTTATTAGATCGCTGTTATTAATTCTGCAGTCGCGTTCGCCAGCGATTCTAGTGATCCAGTTTGTAACTACCCTGTAATTTATCTTCCTGTTCAGTTTGAGTAAATGATTGATTACTGAAATAGTTTCAAGCGGCTTGTCTTATTCATCAGACACTTTTGCAATCTACCTGTGTCATCTTCGTGATTATCTGGTCACAAAAGAAAAAAATCAGAAGGCGCAGAAAGAGTGTTTAATTCTAGAAATTTATTTGTAACGTTTAGAATAGCATTGGAAATACATACACACAGGGAATTGCTTGAAATAACCAGACCACCGCGAGCGATCAATCGCCCCGAGCGATGAAGGATACAGAGAGCTCGAGGATCACTCGTCACGGATGCGTCTTTCGTTTGTAAAAAAAGAAAATGGGTTAAGGCCATTGACCGAGGGATACGGTTAAGAGGAGCGGCGTATTAAAAAAGATAAATGGAGAAAAAAAAATGAAGACGAAATCCTACCCGCGGTAGATGAATTTACTCGCGTTTTTTCCCAGATTACGCAACTTAAGATTGTTCTGTATATATATGACATAATCTTGGATCGTATCGATTATAAACGGTGAGCGCACTGATTTGTAACACGTAACAAGAAAATTTGTTCGAGAGTGAGCGTGAGGAATGCGTGGCCGAGAGAAAGGGGTGGGGGGAGGGAGGGGGTGAAAGGGGACGGAGAGACGGTGTACGTATAAGCGTGTGTGCGCCATGCGAGGATGAAAGAGCGCGGTTGAATTAAAAGGGAGGAGAAGGGGAGAGGGATTTAGAATGTAAGGGAGCGAGAGAATGGGGAATGTACGTGTGTAAGTGGGGCAGAGAGATGGAACGAACGCGTGCGAGAAGAAGCGACTTTTGTACCACCCCCTAAATCAATTCCTGCTCTTCACCGAACACCCTCCGATTAAATAAAATTACACGAGTGTCTTTATTCTTACTCCCCCGTCGAGAGAGATATTGTTAAACGAACAGAATTCACCGAGTGGACGAGAGATTGTCGTGCTTGCGGCAGAGAGAGAAAGAGAGAGAGAGAATGGGAGAAAGAGGGAAAGAGAGAACGAGAGAGAGAAAGAGAGAGAGAGAGAGTGGGAGTGAGTGAGAGAGAGTGATAGGAAGAGAGAAAGATAAAAAGAGAAAACAAAATCGCCTCGAATTTTTTTACAGCGTAGCTCAATAAAAATGTTCGCATTCAACGCTCGCACTTGCTTCATTTTCTTCACTTTTTAAACCTTACCCATCGCGGATCTCTGTGCAAGAAGATTATCTGAGAATCTACACCTCTTCTAGGGGCTCCACAATACATCCTGTCGCAGACTAATAGGTAAATTAATTTAAGTTACTGAAAACTCGATAGCTTACGAGATATTTGAATTTGTATGGCAAGATATTGGTGAGTAATTTTTCCAAAAAGGGAGTTTCTGATAGATGGCGCGCAGTATCAAATCCTTATGGGGGGTTATTGACAGAGCGGTAGAAAGCACAGACGAGGTATAGGATAGACTTATCAACCAATGCATTGTTCCGTCACCGGTTTGAGGGATCCCAGGACCCCCTTGCCATTTTAGTGTCGCATGCAACGTTACCGGTGAAGTCGCGAAACAGATTGTAACGCTACGCGTGGTAGGAATTAGAATTCAGCCAATATCCTACCTGAATACTTACCACATACTGCAGGGTCGCAAGGTAAGTAACTAGTTTTGAATCATGAAGGGTGATGTGTAAAAGAAAAGGCAACCAGTAAAAAACCTTCTCTTGCAGGTGCAGCGTGAAAAACTGCTTCTCTTGCAGGTGCAGCAACTCAGAAACCTCTTGTTCCGAATTCCATTGCACGATTCTTGCAACTGCAAGAGAAGCAGATTTTCGCGCTGCACCTGCAACAAAGTTGCAAACCGAAATTTTCCTTCTTTTGAAAACGAAACAAAGTTGCAAACTGGAATTTGGCTTCTCGCGAAAAAGCACAAAGTTGCAAACCGGGATTTTATTTCTCGAACACCCCAATTTCATTTGCAACAATGTTGAAAAATTTTGTCTTTTGCAACTTTGTTGCGTTTTCGCGGGGCCTTCAATAGCTTACCTGAATACTTACCACATAGTGCACGATCGCAAGGTAAGTAACTAGTTTTAAATCATGAAGAGTGAATTGTCCTTCTTGGCGAACGAAACAAAGTTGCAAACCGAAATTTTATTTCTCGAACAGCCCAATTTCATTTGCAACATTGTTGAAAAAATCTTATGTTTTCGCGGGAAGCTGAATGAATAACTTACCTGACTACTTACCACATTGTGCCCATATCATAAGACGACTACTTAGTTCCTAAGTTAAGAGCAGTTTATGACTATTGTGAAGCGTGAAGTGCAATGTGTGGAGAGTGTCATGTATGAATTGTAATTGTGTGGTGTGTGAAGTGTGATGTACGAAATGTGGCGTGTGATGTATGACGTACGAACTGTGAAGTGTAACGTCTACGTTCATGTTACACATTTTATTCTTACATTCTACCACATTATCTTAAGTTAGCTAAGTTCTTATATCCAACTAGAATATTTGTCAATCGAAGCTATCGGCTCGGTTCTCATCGATTACCAGGTCTCACCACAAGGAGCTTCTCACAAGGGAAGATCCCGACCAGGAAATTAAAAAAATCCTGAAACTTTGTAAATATGTAGGGATTTCCTCCTGATTACAACGGAATTTTTGTTTGCTGCCCAAATCAACCCTTGAAAATTCGGCTATTATCCGATTTTGTGTTATAACTCGCGAGTTCCGGAAGAGACAGAAAAAAAGTTTCAAGACAAAAGTTACTTCTTTTAATTAGATCTATCATTTGGTATAAAATTATTTTACAGTTCACGAGTTATAACACAAAATCAAATCGAGCACAACACAATTATTTTCTATCAAGACTTTATTCGATAACCATGTGGAGCAATATACAATTATCATACATATTTCATACGACATACGTACGCTTAATTTTATAAAATGATTTACAGCGACGGGTTCAAAAAGTTGAGATTAAAAACCTACTCTTTACTTTGACTTACAATCTCCTGATATCAATCCATCGATAATCAGTTTGCCAAAGGTACAGAAATTAAACGACGACCCGAATGCGCGATGATCGGTTCATTAATCTAATTGGCCAAAATCGTAAATTCCAAAATGAAGTTGCTACGTCTAATCCGCAGCCTATTAGCTACCTATTATTTACACGTTAAATAACATTTTTGGTAGCACTGTATACACACACGAAAGAGAGAATGTGCTAATGGAATATTAGACAAGGAAAACAAACCCGAAAACCGAGAACAAGGGAAGCAAATACATATGTACATCGTTCGACTAACTATCTACGGTATTAACTTAAACTATACAACGAGACAGCCGCTTTACCATCGCTAGAGAAAGGCAAGCACGCGCGATCCTGCTTCCCCGACAGTCGCCCGCAAACTGCCGCGAGGCGATCGCCAGCATCGCGAGTGGTATCTAAATATCTCAGCTAAATCGACGATAACGATCACTGGGATTCGCCCGTCCCAAAGCTAAGGAAGCTCAACTTGTCCTAACTTTCATACAACGACGAATTTCTAATACGAACTTAGCGTTTAATACTTAAATATTTACTGGCATACCGTTCGCTCGAGCTCAGCGAGCTAATAACGAGAAGCAACGCGACTACGTCCTCCCGCTGCCAAACCCGTTGGCACTTGTACTGCAGACTTTCTCCTCTATGGAACCATCGAACCCACCGCTCGGTCGCAAGCCTATCCACCTCCGAAGACGCGCCACCCTCAGTACCAACTGTAAAACGGTTGATGGGGAGCAGGCCTGGGTGGTTGCTGGAAGCCTTGAGCACTGTAATGACTGGCGAACGCTTGGTGGTGGTGGGCGGCGTGTGTGTGCGGTTGCTGCAGGCTCGTGGGTGGACTAGGAAGGCCAACCCTTCCACCGCTTGAGATTGGAAGGTTCCAGGAGGGCGAGGTGTTCCCCTGGCTACCCTGCTGATGCTGCGACTGCTGCTGATGGACAGGCGACACCGAGCTGATCGGCAGGTCCGATGAGGTCAGCTGATCGGATGCCGGGTTCGAGTTGCCGGAATTGGGGCCCATCATGGTGACCAACGAGTTGGGCGTTGGGGGTAGCTGATGGCTGCTGGATTGCTGGTAAGTGGAGGTCGGGACGGGGGCGACTGGAGAGACTTGGTGGGCCATGTGGCTGGTGCTGGCGGAGGACGTGGCTGGTAACAGTGAGCTGGGGTAGCTTACAGAGGGTGAAAGTCCGTAGCTCGACGTGGATCCCACCGACGGGGGTAGACGAGCTGAATCTGGCGTCAGTTGGTGAGACATGCTGGCGTGGTGGGACGAGTACAACTCTGGAACTGAGAAAAAAGAACGTTGATTAATGAATGCGTCCCTTCGAAAGGGTTTGAGTGGATAGGCGAGGTAGCTAAGTGGCCTATTAGCTGATGCCCAAGAATCTAATGGCTAAAGAACTGAATTCTAATCCCTCGTCTGATGAATTTTAAATAAATCCCTCTTTGATCGATCTCCAATTTGCATTATCAATTGCAAAGGCGACCACTATCAGCAATTGACCTTCTAAGAGAACAAGTTAGCCAATGGAGACATTCAACTTGCTACAAAAAAAACAACGACTCGACTCACCTTGACTGGACGAGAACGTGGTGTCTGGCAGAGCCTGTCCGTGAGGATGAGAATGGGGATGCGGATGGGGATGAGGATGAGGATGACTCGGTGGAACCGCGGCGGCAGCGTGAGGATGGGGCGCAGCCGGTGGATGAAGCACGTAAGAAGCTGCCGGATAGGCCACCGAGCTCACGTAACTGCCGGATGTGGTCGAAGACAACTGTTTCCTGAGTCTAGCCCGCCTGTTGCTGAACCACACTTGGATCCTGGCCTCCGTCAGCTTCGTCCTCTGCGCCAGCTCCTCCCTGGTGTAGATGTCTGGGTACTGGGTCCTCTCGAAAGCCCTCTCCAGCTCGTCTAACTGATGAGCGGTGAAGGTCGTCCTGCTTCTGCGTTGCTTCCTCTTCAGAGGAATCCCTGGCTCGCTCTCGCAGTCGGACCCGGAGCTTGTCTTGCCTGGAAACGAGGATCAACGTGATTTAGTGTGTTTAAATTAAATGGTAGATGCGAGAGTCGATATTCTTCTCTGCGCATGGGAGCAATAAAGTTTTCTGGAAAATTGTCCCCTCCTTCCCTTAATTTTCTCGTTACTCCTGTTGTAACGGGAATGGAAACCTTGAAGCGATCGGAGATTCACGGTCTAACCGACGCGACGGTCTAATGGACCAGGAAAGGGTGCTTCGCAACGCTAAATTTCCTGCCTGTTTTACGTTAACAACCGACTAGTTACTGTAGCCGCGGAACGTGCAAAAAATACGGCAGAAACGCAACAAAATAATGGGGTGCCTGTGGAGGTACAAGGCAGACTGAATTATGGGGTCGTGTCTAATAGCTATTAATTCCCCCTGCTGGTGTCACCTGGCCAACCCTCTCTCTCTTCCTCTCGCTTCCTCTCCAGGTGAACGCACCTCCCGGTTTATGGTTTGTTTTGCCGAGCCGGAGTTCAAAAGGAACCGCTGGTTATTTCACACTCGATTCGCGATCGACTCGTTAGCCACCGCGTTCCTTCCTTCCTCTCCTTCTTGTTTTCCAAACTCGCGCTCCCCTGCAATTCTTCTCGACGAGTATTACGACCGATTTAAGTCCTCCCTCGAATAATTCGAGTACCGAAAGGGATCGTTCCCGTTGTTCCCTCGCGAGAAAACAATTCCGCTGACCACGTTCGCATCTATTTACCACTAATCTCTACGCTTCAGTGGAGTAACTCTACCATTTAACCGACCACTCGGGGGAACCTCGCATTTCCCCCGTCCGCTTTCCCCCTCGCGACAGGGTTCCCCGTCCACGCGCCGGGAATTCGAAAGAGGGGTAAAAGAAGCAATGCCGCCTCTCAGGCATGGACCGCTCGGCGCATTTTTAGATTATCGCGGAGGAGTCATCATCATCGTCGACGCGAAAGGGGAGACGGATGACAACGCGCTCGTAAAAAGAACGAGAGGAGGCGAGTTTCTTCCGCGGAAGGCCTCGCCGCGTCGCTTGGAATCGTCGAGCGGCTTTACGCGGTGGCCGCGACTAATCGGCCGACGACGCCTGACGCCGGGACGCCCCGCGTTGATGCCCATTCGACACGGGCTCTATTCCCGGACGAAATCGCCTCTTCCTTTTCCTTTCTCGCATCGGCTCGTCCCGAGAGCTTCCGCGCCACTCCGCGACCCTTCTCTCATACTTTTTACTTTTGTCCCGCCTCAAGTATTATTGTGGGAATTATTACGGGAGGAATGTAAAATTTCCTTTGATGCGCAGGGAGTCTCCGAAGCGGTCGATTAATGGGCAGTTTGCGTGGACGTTTTAGCGTCCAACACGCGTTGCCATTTGTTTAGGAATTATCCTAGCTGGGCCGAGTGTAATTTTCCAACGAGTCCGCGAGGGACATGCGCATATTTGTATATCGTTTCGTTCGGGGAGATGATAGAAGAGAGAACGCGGCTGATTCGCGAAATCACGACAAAGATTGCATCCTCCGCGGGACTAAGCGGTCGCTACCGGCTAGTAATTACCAAACTTTCGAACCCAAAATTACCGAGCGGAGGGGGCTGAGAGATTGCTAGGTTGCTTGGACGCGATTCCGTAAGCTGGGCCAGAAGACACCGATGAAGACACGACACGCATGATTTTTCTCACTTGAACAGGAGTAAACGACGCGAGATCTTAAGGTTCCTTAATATCGAGCAAATTCCGGGTAATATCGCTAAATAGCTCTGAATAATTTCCACCGAATTGTGAGAGAGAAGAGCGAGGTACCTAAATGCGAAGTATTTTCGGTATCTTGTGAGTCTCGAATCCCGTCGATACTCCGATCGTCCCGGGATCGAATTCCTCGCGGTGAATCAAGAGGAAAATTCAGAATCGCGTGTTCCCCGCAGTTTGACAGGCACGAGGCGCACAGTGGTCGGCGCCCTTTCAGCTTTCTCACCCCCGCCGGTGGTAACACGTTGTTTTTGCCCTCCTCTTTTTGTTTTGAAAGGCCGCCACCGACCATAGGGCCCGATCGACTTACAAATCTACGAGCAGTTTCTCCTCGTTTTGCTCTTTCATCTTCGCCGACGCGAGCCTTCCAACGATCCCACGACGGACCACCGTCGTCGGCTGCGCGTTCCATTTCTCGTCGACGGGGGTGGAAACAACCCCGCGAACCGTGAGAAATCTTCGACGTTCATCACTGTGTTCCCCGTCCACCGTGTCGATCGAGCTTTTCACGCGAAATCACCTGCGCGATAACGCGAATTACAAAGCTAACAAACAGGTACTCGTCGGATCGGTTTGTAAAATAAATGTGGAAATGCTGAGCGTTTCCACTTGCGATCTTCGCAAGCCGCGACTTGGGAGTTATCAAACTTTTCGCAGACTTTTCCCGAGGAGAGCGGAGATATCTCGCCCAGAGGATTTCTCGTTCCCTCCGTGCATCCCTCGATCGCGCCGGCGCACACGGCTTCTGCAATCGATGCCCGACGATACCACCTATCGAACTTTCGGCCGTGCACGTGGGCATGTACCGGGCGGCGAGAAGATTACAGAGCCGAGGGGCCAGCTACCGAGCCGTTCTCGCGGCGGCGTACCGGAGAACCGGTAATTTCCAAGATCGAGAAACGCCAGGCTGATTAATGCGCGAGCATTTAATTTATTCATTCACCGTTTCGAGATCCTGCTCGTGTACCTTGGTGGTCTATCGCCAGCTGATGGGGCGTGTCATCGGCGGACTCGTTCGACGCTAACTGCTCCTAAGCTAAGATTCGCAATTTTCCCATTTCGATCGGCTCGCGGTTGCTACACTGTAGCCTGCTCTGTAGTTTCGCCGTCTCGTCTCGATGGTATCGCGAGGAAAGAGGTGAAGTAGCGTTCGTGATGCAATAATTTAAAATGGAACGAGTTTGTGATCCAGATTAGCGAGAGAATCGAGTTCCAGTTAAGCTGCATTTTGGAATTTGATCTTGAAACTAGACGAGTTCGATGTGTAAGAGAAAATAATCCTATTTTAATGTTTGCAATCTCGTTCATTTCTCTCTCGACAAAAAGCGTTGCGAGGCTTAATTGCTGACATTTTTTCGCGGAACCGCTGGTAAGAACTTTGTTGCGCAAAGTCGGGAGAGTGCACGCGAGCGCAGGAAAGGGTAAAATAGGGGGAAACCGATGCTCCGCGGCAACTAAGAAACACTTTTTCTCGAATCCTCCGCGATGATTAAAGAGTCTGGTAGGTAAGTTCCAGCTTGGAGCGCGAATTAACTGCGAACTACTTGCTAAGCTCCACTTTCGATCGCCCTCGTAATTTGCTGCGTTGTAATTTTCCCTTCGGACGAAGCGTCACGCTGCACAGGAAGCTGTTACACCTTAATGGACGCTTTTATCGCGGACATATTTTTCGCAGCGGTCGATCGCCGGCGAAATTTTTCTGGCCATCACTTTGCAACGCAACGAAAACGTGCTCCACTTTGGGAACGAGCGACTCAAGAAAAGAGACAAGTAAAGAAAAGAAAAAAGCTGTGGAGTATTTTAAAATTCAAAATTACAGCGAATCGCGGGATTTACGCGAACGCGAGTGTAGCGCTGCCGGTTATTCGGAGGAAATTAGACGGCGGGAAAAAGTTGGCCGATTGAATTTTGAGGGAGCTGGCGTAACGAGATCCCCGAGGACGAAATTACGAGCCGATGTTGTTATAATCTAATTTTGCACGGTGGCGCTGTTACGGGGGCATATATATGCGAGAGGCTGATTCACTGGCTCAGGTGGATGATCATCAATCTTGGTCAGGCCGGCTGAGAAAGGAGACACGAGTCCGCCGTGATCTCGATCGAGCGAAGTTTTTGTCAAAGCATATGGAAAGCATCGCGGAATTTTAATGCGCAATTTTATTCCAAGGTCGAGCTTCGAGTCTCCGCGGAGAAACTTGGGACGCGAGACTGCAGGTGTTTCCAACTTCCACAAAGAAGTCGCCACCACTTGACTCCGTGATATTTAAATTAATATCGAGACGCTGTAAAAACCTTTTTCCGATTCTCTTCCTATCGTCTCAGGAACCGACGAGAGAAACCAAGCCTCCCGAAAGTAGAATTGATTGAAAAGTGACGAGGTAAATCATGGATAGAGACTCACCGTCTCCAAGCTTCGCCTCGTCCTCTGGATCGCGGCCTCTAAGGAGCCTGGAGATCGCAGAAACGCTGGGGGCACCGGTCCTGTCGCAGATCCCCTCCTTGATCAATCGATCCCGAATCTCCCACGAGAAGATTCCCGGATTGTCGCGTTTGTACTCCTCGATCCTTGCCTCGACTTCCGGCGTGGCCACTCTGGGCTTGCTTCCACCGATCACCCCTGGCCTGATGCTTCCAGTCTCCTGATAGCGATTCAGGATCTTCGAGACGCAGCCGTGCGACACCCTCAGTTGCCTGTGAAAAGGGAACAAGGAAATTGAAATTGGATTCGTTGACCTCTGCTGGTGGCAAGTGGACGATATCGATCCATGGATCTTGCCTCCAAGGGGATTGCAAAAACTACTGCGCGTGTAAAGCTCTGATATCAAAGTGTGCTCGTTTACCTTGATATAACGCAAGGCCTGACCCCAGCGGCAGCCATCTCCACGATTTTCAGGCGAATGTGATTCGGCAAAGGGCGCCCATTTATGAACACACCACCCAGCTGATTGACGCGCCCCTGGCCTGGAATCGATCCTAAATCTGCGGCAGAAAAAAGTGTTCAAGATTAGCAGTGTACTCACGTCAGTCTTTTGAGTATCTTTATATTCAGCTCTATCAATAAACTTAATAGCGACTCCCACTCTCTGGACCTTTTCTCTGGATCCCTGACATCCTTCGGAACATCAGTGTTTAGGTGTCTTGAAGGCTGTCAGGGGTGACACTAGTCTGTACATTTTGTATATACAGTGGGCCGAAAAAATATTCGGACACTCTTTAAAATCGCATAACTTTTTTAAAATTAATCCAAACAACTTGAGTTTTTTTGAGAAGCTAGAAGGATTAGTTTGCTAAGTGACGTGATTCGTAGTTTTGAGAAAAAAATGCAATTTGTCGGAATAGCAAACAAAATAGTAAAGGCTGTTTTCTCAACTTTTTTTTGTGAGCCTGTAATGAAAATTCAAAAAACCTGTTTGTAGATTTCAGTAAGTTATATACGTGCCTAAAATTTCATCAAAATCGGTTAACGTTGCTCTGAGTTATGAACGTTTAAAGATCGCAGAATAAGGTCGAAAATCGCGGAAATTCTCGAAATCAGCGATTCTGTATGTATATATTTGTAAGCACAATCAACGCTAACTGCAACGTCTTGTAACCTAGTAGTAAGTTATTCTCAAGTTTTTCTTATTTTTTCCTATGTTTTCAACAATGTATTTACAGGGTTATACCCGTTAATAATAATAATAATAATAATAATAAAAAAATTCCCTCTGTGCCTGTTAGCCACTCCACTTTGCAGAGAACGACAGCAGAGATTCTCATTCCTATCGAGCTCCTTCAGGCCATACCATTGCCGAAAGGATATCCCTGATCGAAGGCCGATTGCGGAACCGCGGATCCTTTTGTTTGCGCGCGCTCGCGAACCAGTCAAGAGAACAGTTACTCCGTTGGCGAATAAAGAGAAACCTGGATTTATCGTTCCACCTTCACCTCGACGTGGTTTCCTGCGTGTCGAGGTGGAGGCAGGACGAAGGGGGAAAGGAGGAAGAAAGAGAGGCGGCCGAGAAAGAAAGAGTTATTGGCTGGCGCACAGTCCCATAAATAACGATAAGACCAATGAATCTGAGGGTTTACGACGCACAACACTGATAGCGTATAATTTGCCTGGCTAACTGCAATCTACGGCGCGCGATTCCGATCGAACGGACTATTTCCCTTGCAATCCTCCGTCGAGAGCCCTTCGAGCAGAAAGAATTCTAACTCACCGCCGGGGGAAGCTTTCCACCTTCCACCCCGTTTCAGAATTCTTTGCTTCGTCGTTCGCGCCACTATGCACCTCGAATTTCTTTCCCTACTCTTTTACACCCGACTCGGTATCGATTAGAAAACGATTCAGAAGTATTTTCCCAGCGTTGCGTAATTGTGTAATTTCGCTGACGAACCTAGATCCACTTTCAAGCAACAGCAACGCCCCGGAGAGCCTTGAATCGCGACCAAAAACAGGGCTGATTAATTCGAACGTAACAGCGCCTTTTCTTTCCTCGGCCGGCGCGAAGTGGACAGGCTTCCAGCTAAATTGTAGCCGATATCGCACGGTAACTGGACCGATCGCGATCGGGCGCGGGCAAGAAGCCTTCGTCTGCGAGGTGTGATTCATTTTTCTGACACAGTAACGAGAGGAAAAACGGGGCGCACCAATGACGATGGAACGGCGACGTCTTGGTCGTCGATGCGAGACGTTATGGAGTGTTGGAAAAAAGGGCGCGGATTATTATCATTGTTCGATGCCTACTATGGGATACACGCGACCCACTCACTTCGTAATTACGCGCCGCTAATGCCAGAGGCCTGGATTAAAACACACACTCGCACGGTCCACTTGAGTTCGAGGAGTAATTAAATTTTTTCGCCCACGCCAACGTCACTTCTGCCGGATAGTTTTTGCGGTCGCTGCGAGACGGAAAATGAAGCGGGGAAAAACGGAGTTTCAAGGTTCCCGGGGTTGTTTGAAGCAGTCGTGACTCGCAGGCTCAAACACTTCTGTTAAGAAGAACAAGTACCTGCGATGATCCAGCTGATGGAAACTTAAAGCAACTATCGTCGACGCCTCGACCACTGAAAAACCTCGAACGAAACTCTCGAGCACCGCGGTCGCTAGAAACTCGGTTGGAAGACAACGATCGTCCTTCGACGTGCCTCGAAATCGAATCGATCGATTGAAATGAAAAAATATCCGGGGAGACTGGGTTGCGAGCAGTCGTAGCCGTTGGCGAGGAACGTAACGCCTCGATTTTCCTCGCTTTCGATTTTTTCCGCCGCCGCGCTAGAAATTCGCGGGGTTTTTCGGGGCGGGTGGGTCGCGGTGCTTCGAAGCGGAAAAGCCGCGGAGTCTCGGGGAATCCACGCGGCTCGTTCGATGATCGATCGCTTTCCCACGCCGTGGATCTCGCGAGATCGCCGTCACCTTGGCGCGCGGGAGGAACAAACGGACCGGCGAATCGACGATCACGTAACGAAGCGGGGACGAAAAAAGGCCGGCGAGCGGGACGCGTGAAAAAAAAAGCGAAACGCCGGTTCCACGATTGCGCAGAATCGGTGTGGCTTGGCGTTGCGTAAGCGGGAGTTATGCACCGAGTCGAGTGCAGCCGACGGCCGAAAAACGGCGAGGCGAGCGCGGCCACGCCAGCGGATCGCTCCTTTTTTTTACAAAATCCCCGTCCACTCGAGGGCGGCTGAAAAAGCGGCCGATATTGCTAATTGTTTCGCTAATTGGCGCGATCTTTCCAACGCCGCGAGTTTCTCGTGCAGGTATCCGTGACCCGATTCTGTATTTTCTTAGGGGAGATTGAACGACGATGGAGTTTCACAAGCTAGGAAGCTTGGATTATTAGATACACCGAATGGGATGAGTGGTTCTTAAATGAGACAGCCTCCTTTGCCAAATATAGATTCAGAAATTAAAGGTTTCCTAACTACTTGCTAGCTTCTGGTGTTTCGGTGATCGATGTGTCTGCGGCATGGAGGTTATTAGATTAATGGCAGATAATCCTGAACTGACAAATGGAATGGAGATTTTTTTTTTTATTAACCGTGAATCGCAGAGCCACGTAATCGCGACATCTGCGAGGAAGGATTAAACCGAAGCCTCGGATGCGTGCGCGGTTGCAATTAATGTGCAACAAAGGAAGCGACCACTGGAGAAATTAATCTTTTGCCCCCGCTTCTCACGCCGCCGCGTCGTGTCAGACCGCTGTAAAATAATTAAACATCGATGGACTGCGCATCCCGGCGCGTAATCACTGAAAACGCGTCCGCCAACATTATTAATCTTGCGGGAATATTTAATTACAGGTGCTCCGGCGATCGTTAAACGCTTACATTTTGCATACAACTTGGAGAAACCATTCGCGCCGACTAATTGTCGGGTGCAATTAAATTCTCGCGCGGCTCGGTGCGTAATGTTGGACAGTGACAAATGATGATCCGCAGCGCGCGTAAACAACGAATGGAAATTCAGAGTTCGGGGACGAGCTACAAGCTTGCGTTGCAATTCCATTTAATTCCATTCCCAGATCCGTTCAATTCTTACCGCCTACCGCGAGAGCTGCATCCCATAATTTAACGTCATTTTTAACGTCAACGCGAATTCTTAGTAATTGTTGCTTCATTTATTAGCAGGTAGATACAATTCGTGGAAGTCTTTAGAAGCACGCTGGAATCTTCACTGATTCTCTAACTTACAGTGCGTGACTTCAAGCGATACCTGTTAACGATTCGAAACAGCCTATCGAAAGGAAACTTCCTGTTAAATAATTATTAAACAAAGGGATTCAAGGAAAATACAAAAGATCAATTGCAGGAATATTGCTCCGAAAATTGTCCCATTCAAATCGAAACCTAATCAGAGCTTCTCCCAAATAATTCTCAATGATCCTTTTAATTCCCCCTGGAGATTCATCTGGGAAGTTTAACAGAGACGTTGAAAAGTCCTCTGCACCAAGGAAGACTGAAATTTACGAGGCAATAAACGAGGGTCATCAGGGAGTCCAGTGGACTTTTCGAGGAGAGCCGCTCGTGAAGTCCTCGGTGACGAAAATTTCCCGGCCTCGGGCGCCAACAATACCGAACAAGCTTGACGATTACACGGTCGATCTTCGATTTCTCGAGGGGCCACCGAGAAAAAGAGATCCCGAACAATCCAGCGATCATCTCGTTGCCATTGTTTCTAACGCGAAAATTTATAACCGACGCGGGAAGCAGAAGAAGGAGATGGAAAGATTGCCTCCCGTCGAATTGCAATTTGCTTCGATTTTAATCTAGCTGAAAGAGAGAATTGAAATGAAAGGCACCGATGTAGCGAGTAATCGGAGCGCTGCTTTTATTGACTATCGCTACTGATACCATCAGCTCCCTCGATGCTGACTAATGATTCCAGCAATTTCTTCTACCGTCGAGGAGCAAAGTGAAGGATCGAACGCAGGAATATTGCGCAGAGGATCGTAGGCAATCCCTGTAATTTTTTTGGCAAAGGAAAGAAAAGGAAAAGAGTGGTTCGGGGCGTGCAAAGTCGAACGGCAAAGAGCACGAGGATTTGTGGAGAACTGCAGAGCGACGGCACAGTCCCTCGAAAAATGTATTTCGTTATTTATGGCGGTCATTAATGGTAATGTTCCGGTCTTCTCGGGCCAGGTAAGGTTATATATCAACGCCCCGTTTAAAAGCTCGCAGGATATCCTGTCGGTGGAAATCTGCAAGATTTCCCTGCCACCGGGCCTAGTTGTAAAATCGGAATCCTCCGAACGGTTCTCGACGGAGGATTACACAATACCACTGCGATCTACCATGCTTGCAATTTTTTAACCACCAAAGGAACCCTCCTTTTGAAGTACATAGGGGAAAGGTGGGATAGTTGATGACAGTTTTTCTTTTTTATTAAAATAATAGTAATGGTTTGCTTTGTTTGTATTTAATTATTTGAGTTGTGATATAAACTGACGTGATCATGTATCCCTGCTGATCAACAATCCCTCTTTTCCCCTACACTTCTCTTCGATGCTCAGAAATATTTCCTACGCTCAATCAGTTGAAACTGCCTTTCGTTATGATTTAATAAATATACAAAATTCTAACAATAAGTATAGCGCTGTTTCTCCCTCTCCCGCCCTTAAGAAATCCACCCCCACCTCGTATTTACCCAGAACACTCAGATAGATCTCTATAAGAAGCTATAAAATATTAAATGAACCTGCCAGATGAAGCACGCGACGGTTCCCCAGCCAGTTGAAATGACCCAGAGCCTCTTACCTTGGAAAGGGTATCCAGTGAAGCAGGGTCGCATCATCGAGAAGTTCGTGGTCACCGTCATCTCAGCGCGCCCGCGCCACCGGTGTTGCTCTCACAAAACCCGGCCACAAAAGCTGTCACAGCACTGTTCCTCCGGAGAAGCTTCACCGAACGAGCATCACCAGCCCCAAACGACACTAATCGCAGCGTGGCCCGCGGCTCGAACGACAGTCGAGCAGAGGGTAAGAAACACGCGCAGGGTATCCCACTAATCCCCGTCTATCGGGACCACGCGGCCGAGGAACTGTCAACACTTTCAACCCCCCTGGTGCCGTCTCGCTGTCCAGGATCACTCTGCTAGCGTCGGCTGTTCCTCCGGTTGGATCGCGGCCAGAACACCTGTATCCCCTGCAACCGTGGTAGTCCTTGGACGACTGTGCTGGACCTGGACAGATCGGCTCGCTGATCCTGACTAGCCTCTTCGACCATTCGCCGCCGGGGTAACTAACGTTTGGCCACTCCCATCGCGTGCCTGCTGCGAGACGACGATGGTGGGGAAAGTTGGCTTTGGTGGCAGGCAAGCCAGGTCTTCGGTTAGGTAGCGAGGACAACGTGGTCGGGCCGCTTTCGTACCTGTTTCCCTCGGAGACGTCGACCAATCCATGATGAGAAAGGCTCCCCTTGTCGCGCCCCTACAGGCACGCCCAGCCGCGCATGAGTGGAAGCCTGCGGGGGAGGACTGTGCGGAGACCATGCTGTCTTTCGGCGAGTGCTCCTTTTTCACCGACGCCCGAGGTGGGGGCAGCCTCGACACCCAAGTGGACGCGACACTTTCAGGGCCTTTGGCTGGGTTAAGTGATTGGGGGTGGTTTTCGGGATAATTGGATTGGATTTATTGGTAGCTGTTTGGGATTATTTGGGGGTGGAGAGCTGATGACTGGGGGTGATTTGTTGTGGGATTTGGATACCTGGTTATTGGAGATTCTTTGGGATTTGTGATAGGCTTTGAGGGTGTGATTTGAGGGTGAATAATTGACAGGGTTGTGGAGTTCTTTGGTATTAGTCCTTTTGATGTAAATAGATACTCATTTTGGAGCTGCAGTGTTTTTTAGGAGTATTTTTGGGCTGAGATTTCTTGAAACACCCTTTATGGGGAGCTGGATATCTAAGAAGATGAGTTTTGACTATTCTCTGACGCGACAGGTGTCCAGATACGAATCCTTTGGGTGTCCTTTTTGGGGGAGAAGTAGAGGGGTGGGTTTTGGAGCGTCTACTTTCGGTTGGAGTGTATATTAAAATGCTTTTACGAAGCTAATGTTGTCTCTCCGTTTTTTTGGTACCATTTTCTGTGATTGTTGCAAGAATAAGGGACTTTTTAATACACTGGAAGCGCGGTTGATGGATGAACTGGAATTTTTGATCAGCAGGTTTGGATTCCCATAAGCCAGCAAAGAAATCTCTGTCAATTCTTATTAATTACGAATTCACGGATGACGGGTTCAGAAGAACATTTTCAAACCCGTCGCGAGAGTTGCACAACGCAGTGGAGCGAGAACGAGTTAAGCAAGAGACGAGCACAAATAACACGACTCGCTTCAAATCGATTCCGCTAACTGTGGGTGCCGGTTACAAACGCATGATCACAGACCACTGACTCCCAACTTTCGCTTTTTAGGCCCACCATGCTCCTTTTTTCTACCCTCGCCAAGGAAATGACGATGCTCCGTTGCAAACAGGACGTGACACCCGACATCCACATAAAAAGGCTAATTGAATCAGAAAACCCGACCGGCTCTCATTTTCTTCCTTCCATTTCTTATCCGTGGAAAGGTGCGATGAATTGGGAAAAACTTCCTAAATATAATTAATCCCCAAGCGACCCGATGCAGTGGCGACCCGAAGAAAATACTTTGCTGGTTAAGAATCCGTGAAGAATCCAAGAACTCCGAAGCCGCGCATCTAACGCAACCCACCCCATATTAACTAAAAATACAAATCACACAGAAACTAACCTCTGACACCCCCAAACAAAATATATCTTCCCCCCAGCAAACGAGCCTAATTAAAAAAAATCCAACCAATCAAAGAAAAAATCAATCCACCAAAGATCTCCAGAAAACCCAGCAACGAGCCAATCCAACTGAATTCAATTCCCGTTTAGCCTTCTCAGAAACCCATTCCCCGAACGTTCCTCTCTAATCGTGGTTCCGGGGGTGCGTTGAATTTGCAGGAGCGTAGCTCGCCGATTCGTTCCGTGAAAGATCGCCGTCCGAGGGGAAAGCCCGGTAGGAAAAAAAAAGCCGAAGGCGCAGGGACATTGTTGGACGGGTGTAGGAGCTGCGTGGGTCGCTGATGCCCCATCAATGTTTATTATCGGCCTGTTTGTGCGCTCCGTGCGTTCCGCAGCGCGAGAATGGCCAAACAGAAGGCAAGCCGTGGACGACGACACGCATTGAGCCGCGGAGGGGGTGCGGAAAAGCGGAAGGAAACTGGCGAAGGACCACCCGCGGGTTTGGTCCTGACGGAGCAATACGGCGTTACTTTTAACGGAGTTGCCCGTTCGACGGTGCCCCGCGGCGCGGACAAAACAAACTTCCTAATGTCTTCATGCTACTCATCCGTGGACCATCTTCGGCGGAGGTAGAGGGAGCGTTCACAGCAGCCCCTGCCACTCTCGCAAGCCAGTTGGTAGCTCCTCGGAGGATTACCGCACCGAGGCTCATCTTCCCCAAGGTCGCGACGAGATCGTCACGGTATCGTCACAATATCTCGCTGATTGTCGAGCGTGGAGGACGGATGAAGACGTAATTGATTTACGAGCACGCCTTTCTGCGGATCCGGAAAAGGGACCACCGTTTCTGTGTTTGTTTTCGGCGTGTCGCTGGTGGACGAGGGTGGTAGCTTCGTTGATGGCCCTCCTTCGGGGGTGAGCTTCGAGGGGAACGGGACCTGGGATGCTCTCCGAGGGTGTGAAAGAGACCTTTCACCGGGAATCACCTTTTCGTACTCTGTATTTAATGTGTATTATTATTATGACCGTCGAGTTTGCTCTGACTTATTGTTTCTTTATAAAGTTCTCCACGGTCAGATAAACTGCCATGAGCTTGTTGGTTTGATTTGCTTTCATGCGCCGCAACGCTCTCTGCGTTCCAGACCTCTATTCGCAACGTGTGTCCCTCAATACCACTACTATGCCGCCGACCCCATAAACCGTGCGATGGATGTGATAAATAAATTCCCTGTGGATATCGACATTTTCACTGGCTCCTTAGCTGCCTTCAGGGACCGTGTGCTTATGGGACTGTCGCCTCCTTAAGTCTGAAGTCTAAAGTGTTACGTGTCGTATCCATTTGTGATTTTTCGCGCGTTTTGTAGACTGCTATGTTTTTCTTGTGGTTTTCTTCTGTACATTCCCTGTTTTTACATTCTTTCATTGCATTTTTCTTTATATCATTTTACTATAAGTTATGCCAATTGTATTACTTTGTTCATATCTGTGTACTCTAAAGGGTTCTCCCGTTGATTCAATAATAATAAAAAAATAATAATTATCTACCCTGGCTGAACCTCGCCTACTCGCCATTGTAATTTAATTTAATTTAATTGTAATGGTGCAATAAAGACATTTAATAATAATAATAATAATAAATAATCCCTCCTAGAAATACCTACCTTTGATTTAGAATAGGTGGAATCCGGGGGAGTTGGCAGAGTCAGTATATTTCAGACCAAGATACGTTTATTCTGATAAAATAAATAATATACGTGTTACTTTCAATTTAGTAATTTTATATTAACTCCATCGATATCCCCGGATTTACCCTAATTACTTCGCTCTTGATTGCTTCACTGAAATTTCTCACTGAGATCTCTCGAACCTCTCCGTTCTCCACTGCTATTGACCGCGAACAGCCTCGCATTCGGCGAGACCAGCGCTCGATTGTCCAGCGAAGAATCGGCAGCAGAGAGACGGTGGAACAATGAGCGGCTCCACCGCAAGCACTGAGCGTCCAGAAACCGCAATTTCCCCGATAGTCGCCGGTAGCCGATTCCTGAAAAGCACGGGTACCCGGTGATTTACGGTGCCTGGCATCGAGTCTTCATGTGGATTCATTATGCGACCGCCGCCGGGATATTTACGGTACCTTATTTACACATCGAGGAGGCCGCGATGAATGGAAAAACGAGGAGGCACACGGGCGCGCGAGAGGCGAGGAAGAAGGTGGCTGGATGCTCGAAGGGGGTGGATTATTTACGGCGTAACGGTGTTCCGTGGCTGTTGTCTTCGTTGTCAGGTAGGCGGATCGGGAGGGGACCGAGGCAATTTGCATTTATTTGCGGCTTCCCGACGACGCCCCCTTTTCATGGCTCCTCGTGAGGCGAGATACGTATCGCCTCCGACGTTTCACACTTTACGTCGGGCCGAGGGCTGTTGTTTTTTGCGCTCGATATTATATCGGGATCGGTTACCGCGCGTCAGAGTCGGTCATCCCTTTTATCCGGTCGGAATGGCAGTGGTAAGCGATGGGGATCGATTCAATTCGAGCGACTGATAGCTTTGTGACGGGAGACAAACTGTTCAAGAGAGTATTTTTTTGTTAAACATTACATAGATACTATTATTTGAGCAAGCTTCGCTGAGAGGTAATTAAAGGAAGGACAGAGTTGGAGGTGGCTGCGTGAAGTGATTCGAAGGATGAAGATAGAAGTCTGAGAAATGCTGCCTCGGCCCTTTGGCTCTGCGCTATCGAGATTTTTCACGGGGGCACAATGAGATCGATCTCGACACGGAGGGCCTTCCAAAGAGTTGATTTTTTGCCAGCAAACAACCCGGCTGCAGGGGATTCTTTGTCGGTCCACAAGGAGGGATTTCAATGCGACTTTGACGAGGATGTTGACAGATTCGCAGCAGCAAGACCGTAGGGGTTCTTGGCTGTAGCGTCACGATGTTGTCGGTAGTCGATCTGTGTTAGCTTCCGAGAGAAAAAGGGAACCTCGACGTCGGCCTTCCCTTTTGCGAGCAAATTATTTCCTTAAAAGGAGGAAGTAACGAGGAAAAACGACGCTGGGCAAAGCTGTGAACGCGATCGGGCTCCTTTGATAGCTAAATTGCGAATTTTTTGACAGTAGAGGGCTGATGAGACTGTTACTGGAAACTCGAGATGTTTCGCGAGAAATTTCTTCATTCTGGGAAGTAATATGTTGTCCGTTTTGTGATTCACGGTGGCCCGTTTAAGCGGTTATTAGGGAATTTTTGTGGGTAAAGCTTGAAGGCCTTTTTAAACAAAAAGTTATGTAGTGGAAAGTGTAAATGTTAAACTACTTCTAGCAATTTTTGCGACGGGAAATATAAATAAATAAAAAAAATATTAGCGATTTTTTTTCAGTAGTTTGCGGTGACCACTCTAATTTTGACCTGTTTCATCTGATTAAAAAATTCGCGGGAATTTAGTTAGTATATTAAATTATCTAGTCCTTAATCGTTCATTATCTCGAAAAATTAATTAGCTACAAAATAGCTGCTTCTCACAACAAAAGTATCGACTTTCGCCACAGAATCAATTTCATTTTTCACCACTTTTCATCTGTAAAATAAAAACTACACAAAGGAAATGAAAAAGCAACGGTTAAGGAGTAGATAATCTGATATACTAACTAAATTTCATCGATTTTTTTATTTCTCACCGTAGTGCTTAAATAAAAAAACGCTGCCAGGAGATCGTCTATAATTCCATTATCTATTTAAATATCGCATTGCAAAAAAAGCTACACGAACTTTAAAATATATACTTTCGAATATGCAACCATTTATTTAAGAAATCTTCAAGTTTTTAATAAAAAATCCCGATAATATTTGCGTTTCCAGACCTTACAAGTAGTCATAACTCCTTAATAAAGCTACTACACATTTCTATATCATTTCTACCACTGCTGCTTAGGAGGAACACTAATTTCCAGATGATGAGTGGTTGCCCATTTACCGTAATAACGATATCAAGTCCAACAAAGCAGCATTACCCATGTCCAGAAGGGACGAGATCAAGAAGCCGTCTCTTTGCTCGCGACAGCGTCAGACAAGAGTCGTGCCAACATCACAGCAGCAGCCCTTCACTTTTTCCACCTTCCAGCCCTCGGCAGAGGATGCTGAAAGCAACCCCGTCAAGGATGTTGACGGCCGATCAGCGGGATGCCCTGTAAAACCAGAAAACGTCCACCGTCCGAGCTGAAGACGCTCCTGGAAGTTGTGCATCCGAGCCAGAAGGTAGTCCCGACCGCGTTAAAGCCTAACTTTTGGCCACTTCTCGTCACGGACCGTCGTAGTTATCGCTAAGAAAATTATTCGAGCCTCCTTTCATCCGGCAGTGGCGTAACAGAATCGCTTTGAAAGCTTTGCAAAACGGGAGGAAATAAATCTTGTAGGAGAATAAAAGGTGCTGGAGCTTGTAGCTCCTTCCTCGCGTTTCACTGACGCGCTGTCAGAGTTATAAAGAACCTCTGGTAACCGAATCTCATTGACACTTGCCGTATCCTATTAAACTTAAACCGGTTGGCTGTTTTGTCTGTCGTAATTATTGTATTGATATACTTTGTCTTAATGGGCTGGTCCCGTAAATAAATATTATTATTATTATTATTATCATTCCCCGTGCAGTCCTTAAACACAGAGGACCAAAAATAAATGGCAATTCTACAAAACGAAGAGGAGTTTCCCACCCCTCGCACTTATTTCCTGTTCCATCTCACCCTGCAGCTTTCGAATTCACCCGCAACCTCGCAAACCCAGCGAGATCTCTACGCCAGTGGACCCACAGAGGTTGCCCGACCCGTGATCGTGGATGCAGCGAGGAAAATAGGAAGGAAGGAAGTGCTTGGCACTTCATAAACGACCCGTAGGTCGGCTCCAGGTCCGATCGTAAATCTGACGCAGCTCGAATCGGCCATTGTGCGACAATATTCCGCGCGAGGAAGGACGAAGGAAGGCATGATGGCTATACGAGGATGGCCGTAAACTCATCATTCCTGATATACGACTACAGGATCGACCGATCATGCCAGCTAGAGATCCACGCCAGCTTTTAACGCGTTATTACCGCGCTATTACGAGCAGCTCGCCCTCGCTCACAATCCAGAACGCCCGACGATTTATGAAATTTCTCGTACCCCGGCCCGGGAGGCTTTGCGAAACGTCACTGAGCAGTGGCGAGCTGGAAGAGTTACAACCAACCTGGGAATTTTCCACCAAATCACTCGAAGTGACAATTTTCTATGGAATAAAAGAACAATTGCAGAGATATCTTGAATTTTTCTCTATTAGCTTTGATTTGTGAGACATTGTGAAAGGGCGGTTGCTTTGTGAAAAATATTGTTACCCCTTCAACTCGAGGCTCCCTCAAAATTAAATCCTGAGTGCGCCGCTCGGTGATTGTAACTTCGCAAAATTTGAATAAATACTGATATTGAAAATGAGTGTGGAGAATTTCGATGAACAAGACTCGTGCATTACTTTCCTCTAATACATATAATTTTGCGGATTCGAGGAGCTGGTAGGACCCGAAGCAAAAACGAGTGTCTAAGCAGGTGCAGAACTTTCGAAATGCATCGATTTAGCGGATTCGATTCGCGCCGGCGATTCGGTGAAATCTTCTCACCGTGCTTGCTACTTGGCCCGAAAAATTGGCATGTTCTTCCGGTTTCTGCAAAGCCGCGGTATCACGGAGCTCGTTAATTGCGATTTCCACGACGAGTTTCTTGCCCGTTAGCCGCGCGTTTCCTTTAAATCGCGGGTGCTCGACAACCAGGCTTGCAAATCAAACAATAGTAGAGCTCGTCAATTGTTCGTCAATCAAGCGTTTTCGTCGCCGGGAAAAACGACTGGAAGAATAGAGGAGGAAAGAAGGGACGCTGCGAGCGATTTCGGAGGGAAAAGCTTTCGGCCGGAGAGAAGGACATGCTCCGGATGCGACCACGTGACGGGCGTCCCGCCAGGACTCTGTTCCCTTAAAATGGGATAACGTCCTTCGCGTGTAGGCGGTAAAATTCCGAGTCGTAAAGTCATCAGATCGTAAACTCATAAATATTCGTCATCATCGCTCATAATCCGTATTGTTAGCGTGAACTGGGCCCAGTTCAGGGGACCGGCAAAAAAAGGTCCAGCCCTTTTCGGGCAGGGCTGAAAAATCTTGGAGTCGGTCCCAAGTGCGACTCGAGGGCAAGGAAAAAATCCACGTTACCTGATCCCTGTCTCTCTCTCTCTCTCTCTCTCTTCTCCTCCCTTCTTTTCCTTCCATACCCCTTTCCAAAATTTACGATTCTGATTTTTTGCTCGTGTGCTTGACTCCTGCCCAGAGCGACGTCGAAGCTGCCTCCAGTTCCCGCGATTATCCTCGAATGCCTTTGTATTTCTCACTTAGCAAACCCTTTTAGGACCCACGCGGAGTGGAAGAACGTCCGCGTTGAAATGGTTGAAAAAAATTGACTGCCGAATTAGGCGTCCTTGCCGTGGCATATTATTACTTCGAAATTTCCTCGGCACCTCGTTCGACCCCAGCTGCCTTTTCAAATCGCTATCGTCGTTCGTTAATCACCAATCACCCCGTCGTACGCCGCGAGGATAATCGAGCGCGATCGAGAATAGGACGATCGCCGTGAAAGGAAGAAGCAATTTTCGCGGAAGGGCCGCTGGATTATCTCGCGGAGCTGTGGGAGATAAAGTTCCGGCTCTTAGCAAGGAAATCTGTTCACGATCGAGGGCTTTTTGTCTTCGTTAATATCGCCTGCCGATCGTTAAGTGGAATATCAAGGCTGGATGAATCGGCTGCTTCGCCGGGATAGATTGTAGGCGTTTCCTCGACAGCGATCTATCGATCTCTGCTTTCCGTGAAATCCACCGTCAAGGATTATCCTCGCGCCGTTGTCGCTCGCTGGTTAATCGGACCGGCAAAACACCGTGAGAACGACCGCTCTGATAACGAACCTGGCCAACTGGCCGCTTTCAATCACGACTTTTTGCGAACAGGTGTGATAAACAAATAATCGCCGCGGGAGCTCTAATGAGCTATCTATTTTCATTTTATTAATTGGCGATTAATAGAGATTCAGGTGTCTACAAGAGCCTGGATGCAATAAATTTTCCCGTAGCCACAGTTTAACGCGGATTTTCCATCTCTGCTGTCTTGTCTATAAAATACTCGCAACAGGTACGCCGAAGTACCTGCATGAACTGCTTCGCTCCAACTTGTCAATGCACTCTAGCGGCTCTATGACAACGAGACACTGTTTTGATTTGTCTGTACCTCGTCATCGCTCGCGTAAATTCACTGCGTCCTTCTCCTACTTATCTTCCTATTATTATAACTCCATTCCTCCTAATATACGTTCCCTATCATCGTTTTCTTCATTTAAACTTAGTGCTCGTTCTTTCATCCTCTCGCGGTTTCCTATGTAGTTTCCTATGTAATCTCCTATTGTATTTTATTTTGTTTTCTTTCCTATCTTGTGCTTTTCCTTTCTTTCTTTCTTTCATTTTGCTAACCTCCCAACGGCTTTTTAAGTTAGGTTGTAGAGCAGCAGTTAATGCTGAACCTCGCCTACTCGCCATTGTAATTTAATTTAATTTAATTTAATTGTAATGGTGCAATAAAGACATTTAATAATAATAATAATAGCCTACTTTGTGATCGTAAGAGGAGGACTCAGGTTTAATCCGTTGCTTACCTATTACTTTGTTCGGCAAAACTCAGAACAGACTCTCCATTGAATTATTAACTCCCGTAATCCGTGGCGAGGAAAATCCTTTCCGCGACGCGCCGAGTGATCTCCGCGGGCCATTAATATCCCGACGCCTCCAATTCCTCGGCACTTACATCATCAAACAATCAAGATCAAGGAATCACGCGTCTCCCCCGAGCAGCCATCAGAGAGAAGGCTAATCGAAAATTAATATCACCGAGGCGAGTCGAGGCTCGCGCGACAAAACTAACGTCCACCACGGCCATCCTTCCGACGATTAAACATTATTAAACCGAATAACGTAGCAATTATCGTTTTTGCACCGCTCCCGGACGCTTTGTGACTTATCGCCCGGTCGCGTATCCACGTTTCACGCAATCAGAGAGTTTCTTGCGGCTGTGAAAACAACGACCGCGTCAAAACCCGCTCGTTTAATCGGGAACCGCTCGACCCGAGCGATGCACGCTAATTGATTAGCCATCGCGCTCCTCGCGGCTCCAAGTCCCCCTCGATTTCGTTAATTAACTGCAACGAGACTTACGTAAATCGGCTAGAATTTCGGAGCACGGTTGCGCAAACGTTCGTTGTTTGCGATTCTCGATTGCTCCGCGGGTTTTCTGTGGCTTCCTTCCCTGGGAACTCCGGCCGCGGGAAATCGATTGTGGGAATCTTCGTCACTGAGGAATCGCGGAGTGTCCTAATTAATTTCGAAACGTGTGAAATATGAGGCTCCAATTTCGTGCAAGTCAAAGTGGGAGAATCGAAGAGTTTGGGAAGGTAATTATTTATTTATTCCCTTTTAACACCTGACGCAGAACTCTAAACAGTTCGGATCTAAACACAGTGATGTCCAAAAATATCTAATCTGTTATTATAATTATTCACCAAAGTACGAACTCTGCGAATGATCACTGAAAGTGAAGGAATAACGCTTGGGCGCCTGAGCATTTTCAGGGGAGTATGGAAGAAACAGACGGGCTGATGAATAAACTCCTTCGAGTTTTCTCACGGAGGAGGCTATATGTCTTTTGCTTTCGTTCTAATCTTGACCTGGTTTAGTCACGCGTCTCTTCTTTTCCCCCTCAAGATCGTCGCGTTTCCATCCGGCACTCTGTCGACGCTGTCAACGCAGCCTCTCGATTTTCTTTTTCTCGCAGCGAATTCCTCGGTGCTCGCACGTGAAAGCAGGAGTGGAGGAAGTTCATGGGCCCTCTGCTAGCGCGGATGACTTTGATCCACATTCTCTGGCTGGAAAACTCGTGGTTGAGCAATTCCCGTTGCGTCACTGCTGCGAAATTACGGACGCGATCGATCTTGCTAATCCCCGATGGCACCTCGATCGTCGCCTGGCTGTATAAGAAGTCATTAGTCATTACTCGAGTACGCGTGATGAAACACCGTGTCCTTTCGGCGTGACGTAAGAATCGAAGGAAACGTCCGACATGGAGGAAACGATTGACGCAGTCAACTTCTAGGAGAAGCTCCTTTTAGCGGAGGAAGACTGCGATTCTTCAGAATTCTTCAAATCTTAGAATCCAGGACCAGAGTGGGGCATTAAATAAATAAAAAATGATAACGGGTTAAATAAAAGTTACTTTAATTCAAAAAATAAAAAAAATTAACTTTATTCGTCAAATAATCTTGAGTTAAAGTAACTTTTATTTAACCCGTTATCATTTTTTATTTATTTAATGCCCCACTCGAGTTAAAAAATAAAAAAATTAACTTTATTCGTCAAATAATCTTAACTCGAGTCAATTTTATTCGATACGGGACGAATAATTTATTGAACTTTGATTGAAAAATTTTGCCCGTTTCTGTCTTCGACTTGCAGACCTGCCACTGTGAATCAAGAAGACTAAACCACCTCCAAGACTCAAGTACTACAGACGACGAGGCACAAAGAAGACTGCAACTCGAATACAAGCGCTCGGGCGCAAAGAAGAAAGAGGAATAAAGTAGATTTCGACCTCAGATATAAGTTGTTAGCTCGGGGTGCCACTTGTGCCGTCCCCAATCACTCGAATTACAGGAGCACCACGCTCCCGCAGAAACACCTGCCATTTAGGGAGGCCTTCCGATTTCATTCCTCTTTCCCAGTCACTCGCCAGCGTCGCGACTCCCTCGTTTTCCCTATCCGCGTGGAAAAAACGCAGCCGCGGAGTGGAGTGTGTTCGCCTTTTGAGGAGGCCGAGTAGTCGATGACACGATTCATCGGCTATTTCTGAATACCAGCGACGGAGCCGGGGAAAAAAGTGTTTTGCATATTTTTTCACTTAGGCGACTTCATCAACGACGGTCATTAAGCGATGCAATTTTACCGGCTGCACGAAGACGCGTGCAAGATTGTGTCTGAATTAATCGACAGCTCGCGCGATAATGTACCGCCCCGTTTTCCCGATCAGGCAAATTATTAAATCGATGCACTCTCCGAGAATAATTAGCGAGGAAATCTAGCGAGCGGTGAACAAAAATAAAAAGGTGCATAGGCGAGCTGAGCGCTTCGCGAGAAACAGTTTCTCAGCCGGTTCTACCTTCCATCTTCCACAGTGATGTTGTGTTAAAAGGGACACCAAGTTCCCTTTTCGTAGTTTTAGGTTTTAGCCCCGAAGGAGGATACTTTTGTTTCGCGAGTTGAGGATTCTGACGTCGAGGAAGGGCTTCTGACTGCAAGGAGCTGGAATCCTTGGACGTCCAAGCATTACCGGGACGGTAACATATGACATCCGGATCACAATGACGCCTCCCATCGCGGAATGTCGTTCATCATGTCGGCTCTCACCGCGGGTTATCGCAGCAGCCACGACTTCATTCAAGAACGAGATCGAGGAATTCTTCTTAGAATTCGTCGTCGGCCTTAATCAGACCGAGGAACCCTAGAGAACAGAACAGACTCGAGATGTAATTTTGTACGCGTATTGTCGAGGCTGCCGAAGGCCTTCGTTCCCCTTTCGTCCACCCCGTCGACTAAACGAGCTGCCTTCTGTTTTCCGGAATCAATCCTGCCGACACCATCGAAACCCTGAATACAAAGCTCCCCTATTTCTTCCGCACCGAAAAGTTACCGAATACCTGATCAGAAAATTTCAATCACCTCCGGAGAATCGAACAGGTACCTCCCAACCTCTGTTTTCTTTCCTTTCTTGTCATTTTCCTTTCTTTCTTTCATTTTTCTTACCTCCCAACGGCTTTTTACGTTAGGTTGTAGAGCAGCAGTTAATCCTGAACCTCGCCTACTCGCCATTGTAATTTAATTTAATTTAATTGTAATGGTGCAATAAAGACATTTAATAATAATAATAATTAACCGATCCTCGGCCAGGAACAATTATTATTCCTCTTGAATCCCAATCCGGTCCCTCAGGATTCACTGAAGACTCTCCACTCGCGAGGAAGTTGAAGGAGAAATCCGTGGATCGATCCGCGGGGGCCAGAATTGTCGCGGTGAGGCGGAAAGCGGTGTCGAGGGAGGCGTAAGAGTCGTAAGACGGTAGCAGCGGCGCGTTTCACCGTGACGGACGCCATTGTCCAGGCGAGTTCCACACGTGAAACCGGCTCGTGTTTTCCTGCGGCGTGTTCCGTGGCCTCCGCGCCGTCCCGTCGGCCAGGTGAACACGAGCGGCGTTTCTCGCCCCCGGGATGGAAGAGGAGGAACACGGTGTGTGCATCGAGGCAGGCGGCCGCATGATAAATGCATCCGAGGCGGCCGACGTGCAGCAAATGAGGGGCATATTCGTCGCGTCCGTGCCGCGCGTGCAACGTTCGTGAGCGCGTTAAAGGATCCGCCGACGGCCACGGGGAATTATAACGCTGCCTGCCTCTCGGCCAGGGATCGATCTTTCTTCCATCGACTGTCATCGGCTCCTCCATCGACCGGTGCGCGGCTCCGAGCCCGTCGCGCCGACGGAATTACTGGGTGTTGCGCGTTAAACGGCTTGTTCTCCGTCCACTGGGCAATTGGGGACTGCTCTGATTGTGAGTTAAAGTTCCTCGAAGGGAAGGTTCTTTGACTTCAAAAGAAGCCTTTTGATATCACTTCACTTGTGCTTTTAATGCTTCCTACTTACAAGGAGAGTATTTTAGGTGTCCGCCTCCGATCATTTTGATTTTTGGATATGTTATAGAGGACCGAAAAATAAGAAATACGTGTTTTTTTATTTTCCCCCGTTTTCATATTTGGGGGGTGAAAACTGGGTTCAAAGTTAGGGTTGAAAAATCATTTTTGTGGAATATCTCGAGAACTATTGGAGGTAGGGGAATAGTGTGAATGGACGAATTTTGTGTCTTTGAATGCGAAATATCACTGACTCACCAGATTTTCAAAAAGTCCACAAAACTTTGAATGCAGTTTTCACTCTCCAAATATGAAAACGGGGAAAAATAAAAAAACACGTATTTCTTATTTTTCGGTCCTCTATAACATATCCAAAAATCAAAATCATCGGAGGCGGACACCTAAAATACTCTCCTTGTTAGTAGAGTGGATGATTCTTGGGCGATTATATTTGCGAGTCAGTGTACACCGAGGTTTATAATTTCGGAGAATTCAGTAAAAAAAAGATACATATTACGCAATCTGTCATTTGCAAAGTTGTATGGCTACCTAAAAGCTACCTCCGAAGGGTTTGGACAGAGGATCTTCGAATTCTCGGAGACGATCGCAAGAAACACCGCGATAGGGAAGATTGAAGCGCGAGATCGGCGCGAGGGAGAGGTGGAGGGAGCGGAGTGCACAGAGAGGGGTTGATTTTTCTCATTGGCCGGGGGCGTGGGACGCAGCAGAGTGAGCTGAGCCGTGTACGAGCCAAGAACGAGCCGGCTTCTTCAAGTTTTTACCGACGACCAGAGTGACTCAGCGGCTATTTCTCATTACCAGACCGATATTTTTGTAAAATTGGATTTTCGTGTGAGAAAGCCCGCGACCCTGGCTGCCCCCACTCCCCTTCGTCGACCATCTTTGAACGTCGAGCTTCCAACCAATATTCGTTCAACTTCCACTCGGCAAACCTTCGATTATCCTATTCGTCTCATTGCTTCGCGTAGCTTTCAATAGGGTGGATGTACCAGTAAATGAACGCGTACCAGTGAATGAACATTTTTTATTAAAATAAGTAAAATAAGTTATTAAAGTAAGCGACTAATTAATTAGAGACTTCTTCTCATTTCTTGCTGCATATCCAAACAATTCTTGCAGCACGTGGAATCATTCGCGCTGCAAACATAATTTTATAATAGTGTTCATTCATTACCCTTAACTGTTCATTTACTGGTGCGTTTACCCTATCGTAGTATAACAGTGCAACAATTTCTGTGCAGCTGTTGCAGCCCACGAAACAGTGGAGGCTGGGTACAAATTTGCCTTCAATCATCCCCATGTTTTTATTGAAATCTCATGCCTATCGCCACTATTGTCTTAGAGACTGAATTTAGAAACTCCGTGACCTGCCTTAACGAACAAACTCCCAGGCCCAACTTCTTCGCGCGAAATTTCGTCACTATAAACTTGGGCGTTTTTACCGAAAGAGAAAACGCGTCGTTCGGTGGTAAAAAACGATTCACTCCACCGCAACTAAAGAATTGAAACTGCCTGTCCTGCAAATGCAACGGAACTAAGTCAAAAGAACGCTCGCCGAGAAACCTGCGGAACTTTCCAACAACGACTAACAATCGTATCGTAATCTTATAGGGTAAGTCGGGGAGAGATGGCCCAGTTTTTAAAAAAATCAGCACACCGTAAATTTAGTGGTTTTATAAAGGACAAAAATATATTTGCAAAAGGAGCGTGATCGAGCCATCTCACCCGCAGTGCCGTCTCACCGGGAATTACCCTAAGCGAATTTTCATTCTACCTTGAAAATCCGTCACTTGCGAATCGATTTATCGCAGACACTCCAATTTCTGTGGTTTTTAATATAATTAAATTTTGGAAGCTTCTGAATCCACTTTTGGAGCTCGGTGTCCAGTTACGACGCGACGAAGTGTCCTAATTGAAGTTTAAAGAGAAGGATTCTCTCCCCTCGTCCCTTACTATCGGCCATAGCTCAGTGAATCGCGAGCGTGCCGCGAAATATCGCGATGCAAATGGCTTGTAACTGACCCACCGCAGTGTCGGACCAATTTAAGGGATCATTTCCCAGCTGGGCCATACTTCACATCAGAGCGTTGCGACGAGGAGCGAGCCTCGTGATGAATTGGGGGACCACACACGCTACGCGCGCTGCACGCGCATCCTCCGGCTGCAATTTCGTATCCATCGCTTGATTCACTTTCGCGCAGAGCTTCGATCCGCCGCGATGCTTTCTGATCCCCCCGTCCGCCGTCACGTGATCCCCAAATTAATGAAGCTCTCGGCACCGAAAAACAACGATCTCGACATTTCGCTACCTCCGCTCTCGGAACCGCGAGCATTTCTATCCAGCTAGGCAGCCGGATTTTCTAATGAAAATATATGCTAGGAACCAGCGAAAATCAAGCCTGCCTCCCGGCAGCTTAATCATGCGCGCCAATTAACGCTGGGCATGATTAATTTTTATAGCGCGCTGGCTCGTTCGACACCCCGACGGGGCTGGCCCTTGCACGCTCGATTTATGGGATTAGCCGCGGTTCGTACAACCGGGCGTATCCTGCAATTGAAAATTCCACTTTGTCACGAATATGACGAAGCCACGTGGGCGCCTGCCTCCTTAAGACTGATCAGCGTTAATTCGGGAAACATGTCCCTCGGATGCTGACTGCAGGCAACCGCTCCTTGTCCATCGTCTGCCAGTAAATTAGCGGCTGCTCCGTTCAGATGGAGAGGAAATATAGAAGGAATAGTGAGGCGAGAGGTAAACGATTACCTAAGTTCCTTTAATTCCTAAATAGTCCCACAAATCGATTTTCAATGACACTTAACATGTACGCTAAAAGAAAATAAAAACCCTAAACTCTAAACCCTATTTTTTTTTCAACGAAGTAAAGAGAATCAAAATCCCCTTCCTGCAGCATTCAAACGACGAAAGAAACTGTTCACCCGCGCCACGACAAAAGCGGGTGCAGCGAGCAGCTGCTCGTTACCAGTTTCTCATCAGAGAGCCCACGAAGCGGGCTCACTGTGAGTTAAACAGAGGATCGCGGCCCACGGTTGGTCTACGTTGACCGTGACGAAAAAGCAACGAGAAATTCCGACGATCCAGCATGGTAACCATCCTCCGGTTGATTGTCCGCGCCAGACGATCGTTCCACCAAGTAGAAACTGTAAATCCACGGCCGCGTACCCCCCCAGTTTCGTAAGAATCGAGCCAGGGGAATTGTCCTCGGGAGGACTTCTTTTTACCAAGCTGCAGAACTCGTGGGAATCGTGTCGATATCCGTTACTAGTTCCACTTTGTCCACTTTCCGCGAGCGACTGCCACTGACGCCAGTCGAGCCTCTGTCTTCTTTCATCGGCAAACAAATTATTTAATCCTGCGGGGCGTTCGATTGCATGAATTCTAATTGCTAAATTACAGGTTTCAACAGTCGGAGACCTTCGGAAGGAAACAGGGAAATTTGTTTATTGGCGAATAAATCGAATGTAAGAACTTTACATTCCTTTAAGGAGGCCGTTTAATGCTGCCGGTGTCCGTTCAAGTTCGCCGCGTAATTGCTCGTCACGTTTCCCTCGTTGCTGCGTGCGATTTCGCTGCGTGAGCAGGCCGAGTGCTTTCGACAAAGAGCGGAGAAGGCACGCGCAAGCATTCCAACGCACCGCAAACAGCGTCTTCGCTTCTTGATGCAAACCGACACGGGCCATTGAGCTCGCAGCGAGCGCACGCATGCGATGCACTCTCGCAGGTGCGCGCACACTGCGCCCAGAAATCGTTAGATTTCTCGCAGGGGGAAAAAAAATGGGAGGAACGCAATATTGTGCGCGTCACGGGTTGCGTTCGGCGATCCATCAAGGTGGCGGTGCTTCCGTCTTCTCGAAAGTAACCTTGCGTAATCCCGAGACATTAGAATTAATCTTATTATCATGCCGTCGGCCCTCCTCCCCCTCGATATCGTTGCCGGGGGATCGATTTACTCGGGAGACCCGCGAGGATACGTCTCCCGCGCGAGCTATTCAGAATTTTTGCACGGTCCTCTGATGAAAACGCGCAAAAACGCCTGGGAGTGACTCCAGCTGGGTCGGAACGAGTCCCGCTGATTAACTTCGCCGAGGACTATTATCCGAGAACGGTGTTGGCGCGCAGCGTGACTGGAAATCACCGAGATCATGATCTGAAACCTTCGGATACAAGCTCGAGGATTTCCACGTCGTCATTTTCACCTGTTCCGCGCGCGCGCGATGCGAGCTCGACAACCGCTCGCAACTATCCTACAATTTCTTTCCACGGCTTATGTCTCATTCAACCGACGGCTCACACGCCCCTGGAGATGCGAGGAGGAATTAGAGATTCTCTTTCGCACTGCCCTCTTTAGTTAAAATGTCCTATCTAGCATTTTGAAAGAACTGAGAAAACTGAAGTTTTATCATTTACCTTGCACCATATTTATTTTCCTTCTTTCAAATTAAAACATGTTGTCATTATTTTGTAATAGCCTAATATCATTTTTTGTAATAGTTGTACCGGCAGGGAATGTATTATCAACGTACCAATTAATTAATTCTTTCAGATAAGATATTTTAAGCATTTTGAAAGAAGTTAGGTTAAATACATTAGACTGTTTATAAATCTTTATGAAGCACGTAGACTTAAAAGGTAAAAGACGTGTTGAACTTCAAATATTTCAACATATCTCAAAAAATGAAAAAATGCTAGATAGGACAGTTTAACTAAGGAGGGCAGCGCAGAAGTCGGAGCTTCGAATGTGTAAATAACTTCGGTAAGAGAAGTGGGGGACTAAATACGCAAATTGAGTATAAAGAGACACCAGAGTCTATTACAACGAGCAATTCCGAGGCAAAGTGATACCTCCACAAATTAAGGGAGGAGGCCTATCTATGCTTCTTTGAGAATTTTTTCTAAAAAAACCGATAAACTTTTGTTATTAAACATTAGGCTATTGGAAAGAGTACATCTTACGGATATTTTAGTATTTTTTGTGGTAAAAAATATTGAAAGGTTTCCCCGAGGCGTCCTTTCCTTTTAGGCGCTTTGCGGTAACAACCGTAGCTCGGTGCACGATCATCGAAAATTGAAAATTCGAATTTTCTTACGTAATATATGAAGTTATCTAGGCGTTGTCGAGCTCGATTTGGGAAAAATTATTTTGATACAAAATGGCGACTGTGCAAAGTTGAAGCATCGATATTTGGCAAAATATCGCTAATTTTTCGAGTGTAAAAAGAAAATCTATGTAACAAAAAGGAAAAGCTCCCGACAGCGTTCACATTTTGAATCCTAAAATAAGCTTGCAAAGCCTCGAGTAAATCGGTTCATTAATTTTTTGGTTATGCGTGTTACCGACTTTGGAAACATGATTTTGAGGAAAACTTTGATTTTGGGTCTGAGCACTACACCGAGGAACACCTACCTACTTACGCGTGTATAAGTTTGTCAATTTTGGTCAGATGAACTTGACACATTCAGAGAATATTTTCAAGGTGTCATACTTCAAGAAAATATAAAAAACGAATTTTCGAAAGTTTCTAAGTAAGCCCCCCATTAAGACACCCCAATCCACCCCCGCCTAACTCCCTCGGCCACCCCGAAGTCCTGCTCGCAACAAGATCCCCTCGTTCGAGGCTTGTGTAAACACGAAATCCCATTACACTGCGATCTCGATTTCATATTGGGCGCGGGACTTCTCGAGTCGCCCCCGACTGCGAGGGTGGAGACTGTAGGGCCGAGAGGGAGGGAAGGTGGCTGTCGCAGTTCTCGCGTTACAAACGACGCCGACACCCACCTGTGCCCACCACACTCCCCCCAGTTCCCCTCTAATTTTTTCATACCTGTCCCACGTCTCCTAAAGCTCCTTTTTTGCACATTCCGTTCCCCCGTGTCGCGTCGTCCAGCTCGCCGCAATGGAACGAACTCCTCGATTTTATAATTGAAGTGAAACACCCGAGGTTTCACAGCTCCGCTGTTCGAATTCCCAGAAATCGGGAAAACGTAGACTCGAAGCAAAGAAGACTCGGTGCAGGCTGCGGCGCGGTTGCATCGGGAGCATTAAGGCGAGCACACCGAACGCGAGATTACTGATTATGTACGCCCCGGGGCATTCATTCCCCTCTAATGTCTCGCTTCCTCGTCTGTTTACACTGGGCTTCTGTTGCACCATCGCGGATGAAAGTGGAATAACGGAAGGAAAAAAGGAAGCGCGGTATTACACAGGCGTTTGCCCGGCCGGCAGAAGAAAACCATCCCATTTCCTCGTCCCTCATTCACCAGGGAATGCATGACGATTCCTCTGCGTTCTCCGCGCCCGCCGTACGGTGGCCAAGAAATTCGAGACCGGGATTCGAACGCCCGCGTGGAATAGCAGGCGCGGGATCCGCTTCGCGGTGAAAATGTGGTATCGAGGACAGGGCGGCGAAATTAATCGTTATTTATTCCTCGCGTGCTCCTCGCCCGCCGTATTGCACGCGTCAATCAAGCTCGCCCCTCGCCCCGCGGCATTATGCACGAAAATGAGAGCGGCTTTCGGCGCGCCGCAGGCGCGAAGCCTCGTTGTACGGTAAAACTAATCAAGCTCCTGGAATTAGCCGGTGGACGGAGGCACTGGGGCGGGGAAAAAAAAATCGGAAGAATATGAAATTTTCCCCGAGGGCGCAGCGGGTCGCCGGAAAAAAAAACCAGAGGCCCACAATGCGCCCCAATTTTTATTCGGAACTCTCGAGTTGCTCGTCTCGTCGGGCCCCCGACTCTCTTCGTTTTTGGCCGGGCGCTCGGAATTCTTCGGGGCATGAATGAACCAGGACTCCAACATCATTAATTAAAGTTTCAGGCTACCGGGCTAGCGGTACTCAACTCGTTTTTTCTGCCCGACTCGCACCACCTACTCGCGCCGGCGACTTCGCGTCTCCTCGAGGAACTAAGGAGCTTCTAAAGCCTGCGTGTATGGACACTCGCTAGGAACGTGGCGAGTCTCGGAGGATCGCGATGGATTGCGCGAGGGACGAGCCGGAATGAATGAGTTGGTCACCCTCGATGCAGATTTCGGCACCTGAAGCTCGACAGGCAGATGCGTTTCGCGCACTTTCCTGAGCACCTCCGGCGAGTTTGTACGAATGAAAGTGAGGGAACGGAGGATCGTCGACACTTCAAAGTAGAGGCCCGCCGCGGAGATTACCTCGTTCCCTATCGAGACCTGTTGCACCGTTGCGCTGAAAAACCAGCCCATTCCCGCCTCTGGATAGAGATCGTTACCGTTAGAAAGGACACCGTCGAACGTCCAGGAAAAAGGAGCGGCAGGAGGGAGGCCGGCGGAGAAAACGACGAGCAAGTGGCTGACGAAAGAAGAAGAAGAGGAGGAAGAAGAGGAGCAGTGAAGAGGAGGAGAGGTATCCGCGTCGGCTCGATCAAGCGTCGATGACTGGACAAGTTTCCGCGGATGGGTATCCTGGCAGGGCCGAGAAATGGCGGCTGAGGCGACAGCCTCTCCCGCCCACCCTCTTCGCCACACCGCTGCAAACCATCGGGCAAATTAGGTAAAAACAAAAACACCTCACCCTCCTCGAAACCGCGCGGCGGCCTGGCAGTCGGCGGATCGAACGAGGCGAGAAGAGAGGTGTTGCGGGGCCGCCGGGCCGCATTGTGCCCGATAATGGGGACCCCCAAGTAATTAACCGCGCTCTCCTCTCTAAGCAATTCGACGTTCCTCGGGCCCGATCTAGGCGCGAAAAATCCCCGCCGGTACGCCCCGCGTACCTGCGCGCTGGCCGTTTCCGCTCGCGCAGAATCATCCAAGGGCGTGAGCCTTCATTTCACGCGCCTCTGCGCGGACGATCTTCCTCTTCCTCCCCTGATCCCTGCTTTCCCTTCCCTTTTTGCCCTTTCGACGGCTTCTTGCTTCCCTCCGCTCGCGAGCTGCCCCAGCGTTTACGGAGTCTGATGGCTTTCTCGCGGAGCTTTTCGCTTTTTCCGCGGGGAAGTTGCTGCCGTTGCTCCTCGGCACTCCGAGCACTGACGACTCTATTTGGGAATATTATTTCTAGGATGATCAGTGGCGGATTTAAGAAAAAAGGCCCAGGTGGCAAACGTTCTGAGGGCCCATTTCTTCGGCGAAATGAAAAGGTAGTTTACTAAAAACGGGCTTAGTGTAATAATACAGAAAAAATATATAATTTGGATAAAATCATGTTTTTTAAGGAGGGGGCTCTAGGGGGGCCTTCTGAGTAGGGGCCCTTTTTCGGGAAAATGAATAGATAGTTTACTAAAAACAGGTACAGTGTAATAATACAGAAAAAAAAATAATTTGGATAAAATCATGTTTTTTAAGGAGGGGTCTCTAGGGGGGCCTTCTGAGTAGGGGCCCTTTTTCGGGAAAATGAATAGATAGTTTACTAAAAACAGGCACAGTGTAATAATACAGAAAAAAAATATAATTTGGATAAAATTAGGTTTTTTAAGGAGGGGGCTCTAGGGGGGCCTTCTGAGTAGGGGCCCTTTTTCGGGAAAATGAATAGATAGTTTACTAAAAACAGGCACAGTGTAATAATACAGAAAAAAAATATAATTTGGATAAAATTAGGTTTTTTAAGGAGGGGGCTCTAGGGGGGCCTTCTGAGTAGGGGCCCTTTTTCGGGAAAATGAATAGATAGTTTACTAAAAACAGGCACAGTGTAATAATACAGAAAAAAAATATAATTTGGATAAAATCATGTTTTTTTAGGAGGGGGCCCTGCGGGGCCTTCTGAGTAGGGGCCCTTTTTCGGGAAAATGAATAGATAGTTTACTAAAAACAGGCACAGTGTAATAATACAGAAAAAAAAATAATTTGGATAAAATCATGTTTTTTAAGGAGGGGTCTCTAGGGGGGCCTTCTGAGTAGGGGCCCTTTTTCGGGAAAATGAATAGATAGTTTACTAAAAACAGGCACAGTGTAATAATACAGAAAAAAAATATAATTTGGATAAAATTAGGTTTTTTAAGGAGGGGGCTCTAGGGGGGCCTTCTGAGTAGGGGCCCTTTTTCGGGAAAATGAATAGATAGTTTACTAAAAACAGGCACAGTGTAATAATACAGAAAAAAAATATAATTTGGATAAAATTAGGTTTTTTAAGGAGGGGGCTCTAGGGGGGCCTTCTGAGTAGGGGCCCTTTTTCGGGAAAATGAATAGATAGTTTACTAAAAACAGGCACAGTGTAATAATACAGAAAAAAAATATAATTTGGATAAAATCATGTTTTTTTAGGAGGGGGCCCTGCGGGGCCTTCTGAGTAGGGGCCCTTTTTCGGGAAAATGAATAGATAGTTTACTAAAAACAGGCACAGTGTAATAATACAGAAAAAAATATAATTTGGATAAAATCATGTTTTTTAAGGAGGGGGCCCTTCTGGGCAAGGGCCCAGGCGGCAACTGCTCATCGGCCACCCTGTTAAATCCGCCACTGAAGATGATGTTCGATGAACCTCGAGGATGCCTTTAAACTTGCTTCTGCGAGAGGTGTGGATTTAGAAGCTACTTGCTTCCGTGTTCGACTCGATTCAATTCCAGTTCGATGCTCTCTCGATCCTCGTTAAACGATCGTGTAGATCGTTCACGAATTCGCCTTCCCTCTCTTCCCCCCGGCCGCTCGGAGATTTGTTCGTATGTTAAATCCGGTAGCTGATTGCGATCCGACACGGCACGATCGTAACGGCCAGATAACTCTCCGTGCACGATCGCTAAACAAATGATCCCGATCTCTCCGAGCGATCGTTTTAATTAACCACAGGCACGATGACGTGGGCCCATTACCGGTCAGCTCGGGGACGTCATCGCGTTTGCTGTTAAATCGCCCTTCCTTTTCCCTTCTTTTTTTCCTCCGGAACAGATTCATCCACTGGAGTACAGACTCCCCACTTCTTCCACTGCCCGCTGCTTCGCATACTCGCTATTAATAACAGAGAGGGAGAAGCGCTGATCACCGATAGTGGCGTAAAAATCCAACCTGAACACGCAAACACTAAGGTCGGGGCCAGATATATTGGCCGGTGAGTTTCGTGAGGAGTATTCTTCTATTCTCAACGTTTTCTGACTCGCTCTCGCCATGCCAGAAAAGGAGTGAACAAGAAGTGGTGGGGATAGCGCCGAGCTCTTGACGTGTAGGCCAAACCGAGCTCTTAGCGTAGAGATACATACACTAAGGGCCCAAATCGGCTTCCCTTCGGAAATTTGGCAACGTTGCATGTCACCAGGCATAACTCAGTAATTCTAGTGACATGCAACGCTGCCAAATTTCCGAAGGGAAGCCGATTTTGGCCCTTAGTGTACGTCAGAATAGGTGTGCGTTAGCTGCGAAAACGAATTCACCGGCCAATATATCTGGCCCCGACCTTAGAAGATAGAAAAGTGCAGGCTACATTGCCGGTACGAGGCATCGCGAGTCGGGGCAAAGAAAGCACGAGGGATGAAAATGAAACTGCCCGTCGCGTCGGAAGAGGAACGACGGGGCAAGTAGAATACATCAAGGACCGAGTCAGACAACGCTGAACAAACAGCAAACAATGAACGGCGATAGTTGGAATTAAGACGAGGCAGCGATCGCTATCTACATAGTTAGATTGTCACGCGCGGGGCAACTCCCCCTCCCGGTGTTGCCCGGGCGCTGATGGACCGTCGAGAAAACAATGAACGGCCGGAGCAGCTCGTTCCCGAGTGTCTTGATTAGTCATTATCTGGATAGAGGTGGTGCATCATCATCTGATCCCCGGCTGCCCGTGTTACAAGCGACGCGGCGGGATCGCGCCGGGACGGCCATTGTTGTGCCAGGAAAAACTCGAATCTACCGGGCAGGAATGAAAGAAAAAAAAAAGAAGGAAGAGGGAACGGGAGCAGAGGAGGAGGCAGACGGGGAGAGAAAAAGAGGTGGGAAGGAGGGAAGAGAAAAAGGAGAGGCCGAAGAGCTGCTCGTTTGAGGTAGCCGCCGGCTCATTCACGTTTCGAAATGAGATCGTCGTCCTTCCTTCTCTTCTCGTCCCTCTTCTCACTCCTCCTCTCTCTAGCCCTCTCCTTTTTTTTTCTCTCGCCTTCCATCGTGGGCCCGTGCTCCTCCCGTATCACTATTTCGCCCGTCTCTTTCCGTGATAGAATGTACTCGCCTGTGCTCCGAAAGTGTAAACTCAATTATTGGAAAATGGCAAAACACCGAGAGCAATCGAAAGTTAATTGGATACCATTCTGGGTTCGAAGAATTTCCACCCTTCATCGAAAATGAATCGGCAATGTGGTAGGGTAAACTAACTCTAAGTGGAAATCCCAATTGGAATGTCTATATTTTTTTTTTAGGAGTTTTTATGCATACCTGTGGTTTTAATTTTCAGTTATTATCAATGGTCGTGGATTTCTCATTAAAATAAAACGTCTTGAGTACCTACATATTAAGACTGTTATTTTAAAACAATTCAATGAAAAACAAAATGGGCATAAAAGTACAATAGCACCCTAAAATTTGAGGTTGTATAGAAAAACATATATGTACTTAATTAAAAACGAAGTTTAAAGTGTTTAATCAGACTATTCCATTCACTATTAAATACCCACAGCACTTGGTAAATCTGTATTTAAATCTAGTACTTACTTACAAAGTACTTACCTACTTAGTTATTACTTACTTACTTATTATTTTTTCCTTATTTTATCTGAAAGCTGATTAATTTTAAATGATTGTTAGGATAAAAAATATTTCTCATCCCAATTTTAACTGTGTTATTTTTCTCACTAAACCTTAACATATCCGCTTTGCCCGGGCTTCCCCTACCCCTTATCAAAATTTAAAAAAAACTCAGTCATTTGTCCCACTTTACATTCTTGCCAGCTCTAAAATGTGTAGTTCTTCTACTGGGCTTTGCAGTGTTGTAGCGAAAGAAAAATAGGAAATTGTAAAAAAGTACTTTCTATGTAATCTTATACTTCTTAAGATTTGGCTTTTTAATCAGTCTTGTCAATGATTAGTGCAGTGTACCCTATATCGATATATATCGAACTCGAGCCACTGTCATCGATATATATCGAACTCGAGCCACTGTCATCGATAGCCATCAGTTGCTAGAGTTGCCAAAAAATGTTGCAGCTCGAGACTGGCCCCTGTGAAAGGAACAAAAGCGACGGCTAATGCCAGGGGCACAAAGGACGAGGAACCCCGTTGGCTCGCCCGGTAGCATGTAATGGCGTCATTTCCTTGTCAGCCGTTTCCGGTGCAAATTAATTTATCAACGGCGAACCACTCCCGGCCGGTACCATTTCGTGTTCGCTGCCACGTCGCCGTTAGTCGCTGCCCGTCGCTGCTCCCTGGACCAGCCACGAAATTACAACGCTTTTTTGTTCAACCGCCATCCTTAAATTAGGAGCCAATTGGTCCGCGCGATCGGTGCCCCCGCTGATCTCGCTGCACCACCGCCCAAGAAAATTGGATTTCGTGGCTGGACGTCCGACTCGGGGACGAAATCGCGGCAAGATTGATGACCGTCGCCGTACGAAACACCCCGAGGAAATCTTCTTCTTTCGAGTAGTTTCACACGGGGTTAACGCGACGCTCCTCCACGGTTTCTTGTCGAGGCTCGCGAGCTTTGTTCTGCTTGCCGATGAATGATGAAAACGGCAGCTCCGCTCTTTGTGCTGCGCTCCCTCGAGTGGCTAATTTTTTGAAGCACGTGGGAATTTGAAGAGGGACGAGACAAATTCTCCAAATTGATTCTTGAACAGCTATTCGTTTCCTTCTGAACGTAAAATCTCGTGGATCTCCGAGAAGCAATCCTGGAGCGCACTCGCGGGCATCCGGAAGAAGAAAGCGCGCAAAGAGTAGAGTTCGGGCGGAACGAAGCGTATGCATCAGTCAAGGCTAGATCCAGCAGAAATGTCTCAATTGGCGGTGTTTTCGGGGGCCGGGCGGATGTTCCGCCGTTTTCACGGATGCCATCAGGTGTGAAGAGCGATCCCGCGACTAGGAATAAACAGAGGCACGTGTCGGCGACGCGACGCCGCGGTAGGCAGCTATTATTAGCGGCAATTAATGAGACACGGTTTCCGCGAGCAGTGTGCCCGTGGTAACGCGCGTTCGCCTCGCCTATCCCGCCGTGGAAACTTCCTAGCAGCCTAATTGCGACCGCTTATGCTCGTCAAAGTATTCTCGACTTCGGCGCGGACGTTTCTCGCCTCGGCGGCCCAACGGCGTCGGCTTCCCACCCTTTCCCAACTTTCCCTGAAACGCTAGGTGTCCGAGTACATTTGTTTCCTTCCCAGATCCGCCTCGGGCCGCCGGCTTTCCTAGAAACGTCACACGCGGATGGAAATATTAACCGAGCATCCTCTAAACTGAGTAGTCTAGACGCCGAAGCGCGAGTCCAACATCCACCGACGATCCATGTCACCGAGGATCCAGCGAGGAAGACACACACACCCTCAGCCTTGCCGAAAGAGAGACGCGACGCGTCGCCATCCTAATCCTGTTGTTACCAAAACATTTGCGCTGGCCGTCGACGAGATCTTTGTGGGCAACGACAGCATTAACCAGATTATCTGGAAAGTTTAGCCAATTCGCAGCGCGAACCGAGTGCCAACAGTCCGCCTAATCCTCCGTTAATATGGCCCACGGCTTTTGCACCCAGAGGGTGGCCCGTCCTCGCGGTTAATCCCATAATCCCCCTTGTCTGTCATGTGACCGCTTGTGGTGGCTGTCCATTAACTGGTCCCACGGGGCCAATACAGGGGAAGAATGCCACTACTGTGGGGCGAGTGGGCGGCGGTTAGGAGGCAAAACCCTTTTGTTTAGCCTCTAACTGTTCGACGAGTATCGAGGAGCTGCGATGGTCATCGGCGATACACGCAACGAGCCGTTAATTTACAAGGAGCGAGCGAGTTCGAGACACGCTTAGCTGTAAATTCGTCAAGATGTCCCCTTCGCCGAAACGGCCACCACGCCCATCGGACGTTGCTAATCCTTTTTGCCGATTTCCTGGCCCCTGCGAACGGTACGCGGATAATTCTGCGCTGTTTTGTGGTCGTCTCTCTGTTGCTCGATGATTCCCGTGGCTTTCGCCTGGGCGCTTTATTCTGCGGGGACTGGCCCCTCCTCTTTTCCAGATAACTGATAGGTGCGCGGAGAATTTGCAGCTTCTTCGGGCCCCTTCGTTGCTCCGTGCATAGTGCGGGCCTCTTTGCTGCGTTGTTTTTAGAAAATATAATTTGTACACTGACAATTAGACTCTTAATCTTTAAGCGGCCTGTAGACGTTCAATATTATTGTGCAATATATTGTATAATATTTTTGCTGTGTGCCCCACACGGTCAATAATATTGTGCAATACTGAATGTTGCAGAATATATTGAGCGTCTGGGGGCTGCTTAACGAGACAATACTGTAGAGGATATCACACAGTTTTCGGCCTATAACTGTAATAAACCTAAAGATTTTCATTCACGCAATATATTGTTCAACCTTTCAATATTATTGCGCAACCTTTCAATTTTATTGTACAACCTTCCAATATGATCCACAGACGGTCACTAATATTGTACAATATTGAATATTAATATTTGAGTATTTGAATATTAATATATTGAATATTAATATTTGAGTATTTGAATATTAATATATTGAATATTAATATTTGAGTATTTGAGTATTAATATATTGAATATTAATATTTGAGTATTTGAATATTAATATATTGAATACTAATATTTGAGTATTTGGATATTAATATATTGAATATTAATATTTGAGTATTTGAATATTAATATATTGAATATTTGAATATTAATATATTGAATATTAATATTTGAGTATTTGAATATTAATATATTGAAAATTAATATTTGAGTATTTGAGTATTAATATATTGAATATTAATATTTGAGTATTTGAATATTAATATATTGAATATTAATATTTGAGTATTTGGATATTAATATATTGAATATTAATATTTGAGTATTTGAATATTAATATACTGAAAATTAATATTTGAGTATTTGAGTATTAATATATTGAATATTAATATATTGAATATTAATAATTGAATAATAATATTGAACGTCTACAGACCGCTTTATTTAATACTCCCACTAAACTCCCAGCAATGCTACTTGAAACCTTCCACTAGCATCTCAATTTCGATCCTCGTATTTCTCCTCCGAGCCCAACCTCGATTGCTCCGATAACTTCCCAAAGGGTCCTCCAGATCCACCGGTTCCCCGTTACAAGGAAGAGCCGCCGTTCGAAAGGATTGCGAAGACAGCGCGAGGCTTTAAACGAGGAACCGATACGCACTGTCTCCGACAATTAGTCGTAATTCACGGTGAAATCTCGTGCCTGGACGCTAATAATTAGCTCCAGTTTCTGGTCCCCTTCGAGCTGGACGGTCGTATAACCATTAAACGGTTTTACGGTGCCCGTCTTTCACTTTTCCAGCGCGAGAGCCGCGCACCCTCTCCTCTCAAGGCCTGAGGCGCAGCACGCGGGCAGAGCTATCGTAAATTTCCGGCCACTTGATTTCCGCTCACCCTTCGAACGGCCGACGCTCACTCATTTACGACGCCAGTTTATGCATTTATTGGGATATCCCCGAACAGTTGTCCCCGCTTTCACGAATTTACGGTAATCCCGTTAGCGTGCGCGCCGTTTCCACGTTTTTACGACGGCACGCGTGCTGGGCCCGTCGTAAAACACGGAAGTGGAGGGGCGAAGCACGCGGTGGCGCCTGGTCTCAACATTGGTAACTTTTCCGCGGAAAATAACTTTCCTCCATTAACACCTGCCGCGGCTCTGCCCACGGAAAACTACCCCTCCCAATAAAATACCTCGAGAAGATCGGTTTGAACCGGCACGCCTGGCTTGAAACTTGAAAGTAACCAGAAGCAGCAGGAAGAAAGGAGGCAGCGGGCTCGAAAGCCGAGCAAACAGCGGGCAGATGGAACCGATCGCGAACAATTGCAAGAACGACGGACAAATCGGCGATGCGTTCGTGGCGGGGCTCCGCTCAAGCGGATCGCGGGAAGTTCGCGCTCGACGCGGACACCTCGGGCATTTCGTGATTAAGGAGATCACCAACGAACCGTGGCCGAGTTAATTAATTTCAAAACTCATCGCGGCCGGGGCCGTGATCGGTTTTATCGCGGCGCGTCACACTCGGCGGCCGCCGGTCCGTTTCGAAACGTCGATAAAACCGCCGAAGGGGGTGGAAACGCGGAGGCGAAGCGGCGCGGTGGTTTTTGCATCGACGGGGGAGATCGATCCCCGCGGTTTCTTGCGATCGGAGTAAACCACGGCTCGGACTCCGGATTAACCCCGCGGCTACTCGAGTCGCTGACATTTATCCCCCACTTTCTTCTGGTATAAAACGAGAGCCCCACTACACAGAGGCCGCCGCTCGATCGCAACGAGGCGTGGGCGTTACGGAGGCCGGCCGTACGATCCCACCAACCGACCAGCCCTCGACGTGGGTGTTTCAGTTCCTTGGAAATTCGCCTTTTGTCCGGAGCTGCAGGTTCTCTCGGAGGTAGCGGTGGGGCCCTTTGAAAATTTGCCGCGAAAATTCCACCGAGTTGCCGGCGCGGCGGTTCGATTATTAAAGCACGGTGATTAAGGGAATTCGATAATTGATTGGGTAACATTCTCCTCGGAGGATCTTGGTAATTAATGCTTCTGGCACTCGGTGGTTAAATTTCGCTGATTTTCCCTTCGGAGGGAAAGAGTCGAACCTCGAAACGATGGACCGAAACGGGGGGCTTGTTTTAGGTGTCGTTTGATTGATCGATTCGATAAACCTGTCGCGCGTAACGCGCGGGAAATCTCGAGGTTTATTGCCTTCACTGTGCACGCGCGATTAGGGACTTTACCGTAGAAGGTTCGCCGCGTCGCTCTTTTTCGTCTCGCCCGGTTCGCCGGTTCGTGAAACCGAGGCAAATAAGACGAAGAAACGAGGAAGTCGTATTTCGTCCCTTTGAGGGTGCCGCGCGATCGCGCCTCGCCGTTTGATCTCTGCTACAGTCAGGTCCGCGTCACGCATACTCCCACGTCTCACCCTGCCGCCCTCGCGGTGAAAAGCGGGTGTATCGGAAAACTGTGACCATTTTTTCGAATTTTCACCCTGAAAAGCGAGTGTATCGGAAAACTGTGACCATTTTTCGAATTTTCACCCTGAAAAGCGAGTGTATCGGAAAACTGTGACCATTTTTGCGAATTTTCACGCTGAAAAGCGTGTGTATCGGAAAACTGTGACCATTTTTTCGAATTTTCACGCTGAAAAGCGAGTGTATCGGAAAACTGTGACCATTTTTTCGAATTTTCACGCTGAAAAGCGAGTGAATCGGAAAACTGTGACCATTTTTTTGAATTTTCACGCTGAAAAGCGAGTGTATCGGAAAACTGTGACCATTTTTTCGAATTTTCACGCCGAAAAGCGAGTATATCGGAAAACTGTGACCATTTTTTCGAATTTTCACACCGAAAAGCGAGTATATCGGAAAACTGTGACCATTTTTTCGAATTTTCACGCTGAAAAGCGAGTGTATCGGAAAACTGTGACCATTTTTTCGAATTTTCACGCTGAAAAGCGAGTATATCGGAAAACTGTGACCATTTTTTCGAATTTTCACGCTGAAAAGCGAGTGTATCGGAAAACTGTGACCATTTTTTTTAATTTTCACGCTGAAAAGCGAGTGTATCGGAAAACTGTGACCATTTTTCGAATTTTCACGCTGAAAAGCGAGTGTATCGGAAAACTGTGACCATTTTTGCGAATTTTCACGCTGAAAAGCGTGTGTATCGGAAAACTGTGACCATTTTTCGAATTTTCACCCTGAAAAGCGAGTGTATCGGAAAACTGTGACCAGTTTTTCGAATTTTCACGCTGAAAAGCGAGTGTATCGGAAAACTGTGACCATTTTTTCGAATTTTCACGCTGAAAAGCGAGTGTATCGGAAAACTGTGACCATTTTTCGAATTTTCACGCTGAAAAGCGAGTGTATCGGAAAACTGTGACCATTTTTTCGAATTTTCACGGTGGAAAGCGAGTGTATCGGAAAACTGTGACCATTTTTTCGAATTTTCACGCTGAAAAGCTCGGAGGGATCCACGAGGCGTTAACGAGGCGTGATGAAAACAGACTGCATAGTTAATTTAGGACTCCATGGAAGCATTTGCTTCCAAGTAGAATGGCGTTAAATCACGAAAGGGGAGCTGCTTAGGAGTAAAAAGGGACGTCGATTCCATTGCAAAAATAATTGTCCATCGGGATGAATATCGGCAGATGGCTAGGGAAGAGGAAGAAAGGACACCGCCCGTTAAAAGTCCCCAGGTTAAGGAGGAGAAAAAACGAGGAAAATCTTGAAGGAAAATTCCGTTGGAAGAGGGGCGAGGGCGTGAGGCCAGGCTAAGGAAAGTCGTGGCCCTCGTGCCCTCGACCCTCCGTCTCTCCGCGTGTATATTATTATGTATTATAATTTACGAGGTCGCCGGCACGGGAATACGAGCGAAAATCAACTTTTACGAGTTGATGAGTTTATGGGGGTGCCCACTGGCCAATGGTGGCCGGCGTGTGGCCGTCGTCCGGCCAGAGGAAATCGTCGTGGATTCCACGATTTCGCTGCTCCGCGTCAAAGGGCTTCAACCTCCGCTTCCCTCTCGAGGCCACGACCTTAAATTTTCTGATTTATTGTCGAGGCTCGAGCCTCGAACTTCCCTGAGGGACAAAAAAAATTCTCGATGGACCTCCATGCTTCCCTCCAACGCTGCGTAGATTTTTTTTTAGCCACGATGCAGCTTGCTCGAATTAAATAAATAATTTCGAAAGGTTCGAGGGAGAAATACTTTAGAAGAGCGTCTGCAATTTCACTGCTCAACTTATTTTTTATTCATTTGAAAGAATTAAGGAGCACTGTGTATTCGATCTGGAATCGATTCGTGTATGAGAGTCCAAAGTCTTTTTGCGAGGAAAAGGAGCAGAGCGACTGGAAGAGACGGAAAGCACAAAAGTGCAATAGAGAAGTTAAGAGGGCCGAGAACAAGGGTCAGAGGCCCGAGCCGTGTCCCGAAGGACGTGCGATGGGGACTTTACGATCGTATTTATGGCCAATTTTATAGCTAAGTCCCGTGAAATGTCCTTTGTCCATTCTCGTCTTTTCGCCTTCGAGGACAACGGTCCCGAACGTGAGCTTTCGAAAATTCTCTGGCAAATGGTCTAGCTGTGACGTTGCCGGGCAATTTTTCACGCAGCTCCCACTCGAAGCACGCGAGCCGCTCCACATGCTCGACTAATTTGAATTCCACCTGGAGGTTATAAACGTGTGAAGATGAATCCCGGAATGAAAAACGAACGTTACGCAAACCCGTGTTCTGCAGGGGATTAAAAAGTTAATGGTACAGATTTAAGGCTATTCGTTCCTCGTCTGGTCAGTTTTAAATTGGTAGTGGCTACTGAACGAGGAATATGGATACAGGCTACGCGAAAATAGCTCGGTTCTGTTGAAATTAAGAAATAAATCGCCTTAACGTTCGTTTCAATCTGGAAGCCTGTTATATGCCATGGGGCACCGTAATCAGAGCATCCGTAAATACCGATCACGTCTCGAACGAAGAAATGGACCGCGATATTACGGCCGTCTCGATGATACTAATTACAGAAAAAAAGCCTAATAGTCGCTACCGGTGTTTCGGCATCCTTTAAACTCCCATCGGTCGTTTTCTAAACCGTGATGCAGCAGGTTTCTCAACACCCATTTCTAACTAGATAGGCGAATAGATCGGTGTCGAACGGACCCGACCACTCAGCATCCACACAGTTGCTCCGAGTTTAATATTCGGACGTCGTACTATTTCCAAATTGGGCGCCACGCGATTCACTATTTTATTTTTTATTTTTATTGTTTGTAAACAGGAAGGGGTTCCCTTTAGTGTACAGGAGTAAGAAGGTGCATATTAAAACAAAAATAAATATTAAGGCAGATGACGCAGGGTATATAGAATAATTTGTCTGACAAGCTCCGGTAATCGGAGTAGATAACTTTACGTTAGTAAAGTGCGGAGCTAAAATATGTAGAGAACAGCTGATGCCTATCACAGTAGGGGAAAGGTTGGGATAGTTGATCAGCGGGGATACATGATCACATCAGTTTATATCACAACTCAAATAATTAAATACAAACGAAGCAAACCATTATTATTATTTTAATAAAAAAGAAAAACTGTCATCAACTATCCCACCTTTCCCCTACATTATTTAGAATATTCGGATGACGTTTGAGTGCGGAATGAGATATGGCGAAAAGATCAAAAGATCAAAAACTATTGCAAATTATCTCCCTCAGTTCCAAATAAGGGAGACCGGGGAAGATTGTAACAAAAAAGTTTTCAGAGTTGTTTCTCGAAAGTGTTTTCCTCAATCAGGAGATAATTTGCGTGATTTATTACTTACATATGTGGTGAACTGATTGCGTGAAAGTACGTGACAAAATCTTGGACACTTGGACATCTAGCTTCATCTTAAACAAATCTGAACCTTTGTTACAATGTGCCCCAGTCCGGAGTAATTGTAACTAATAATTCTAATACTGCCTGAATACTAAAGTGAAGAAGCGTAGGTAATTTGAAAATATTTATAGATACCCTGTGTCTACTTGTTAGCCACAAAAGTTACCGTTTCAAGCAAGCAAACTTTCCTCCGGCCCCACAGAAAATGGTAGAACGATTCCCCCGGAAGGAAGTACACACCTCGCGGAGGACACTCGACGCTTGATTTATGCGGGGGCAATCGAGCTGGTGGAATCTCGATTCTCCGTCCACCTCAGGCGGCAATAAAACGTGAGAATCCGTGTTCTAGGCTGGCCACGAGATGCGGCCAGCTACCGTGAGGCCGTTTTCACGAAAAACAGACGGCTACCGTGCGCTAATAAAATTTACGAGACCGTTGCGGTGCCCCTGTTCGCCTTTGGCCCTTTGGCCCTTTAGCGTCAAGACGAGCGAGCCTCTGCTGACCTACTGCCGCCCTCATTGTCCCGTCCACTCGCAAGGGCTACTCTTACCCCGGCAAACTGGCCTTTGGAAATTTCTCCGGGGCAATGTGGGTTACCGGGACATCATAATCTCGACGGCCAAGGTCGTCCTTCCTTTGAATGGTTTCTTTTAAAAAAAATCCTCCGGGCTACCGGATCTCGTGCTCGTCTGAGTCGATGGACTGCAGCGGAAGTCGCAGAAAGACACTTTGTTCTATTTTAAAAATGAGGATTTGAAGCGAGAGTTCGAAGCTCGAACTGAGATTCTGGAGAAGTTAGACTAGCTTCAAGAACCTGAAGCACTTGCATTTAATTTTTTTCTGAGTTTGAAAAGGGGGAAGAGGGCGGACTCGTGGCCTATTTATCAATTATTCGCGAGATATCGATCTAACGAGCGAGCAGGGCTCGCGAGGGAGGCGAGACGCCTCGGTTTCACCGAAAAGTAAACAGCCGTGAAGAATATCTTGGGATGAAAAAGAGGAGGCGGGAGGGCCGCTCCGATTTCGTACGCGGTTTTCTCGGGGGCTCGTATTGAAATTTGTCGCGGCGTTCACGGCTATCTTTCTCCCGTACAGCTGTTTAACCAGCTGTAACGCATCACACCTCCCCTCGTGCCAGCGCGGCACGCCGCTGTCCACCGTCTACACGGCGGAATTTTTTCACAAAAGGCACGTGTGCATCGATAATACGCTGGGTGTTGCGTGACCGCCGCTTCCGTCCGCTAACAGACTGGATATTTGCTCGAAACCCCGGAGAAAGTTACACGCGGGGTTGCAAGCTCCGATCGATCTGTGCGTTTAAAAAATTCTCAAATTCACACCACGTGCCATTCAACTCGCTCGAACATAGCAGCACGACAATCCTTTCCATCGTTCGTATTTCGATTCCAATTTCCGAAAGAACTCTGGTAGCCCCGACGAAAAAGCGAAGGCACCCCCAAAAAGGAACGAAGAGCCCGCCTCCCTTTCAACCCGCGTCCTTGAAACATTCGGGTCACGAGTTCGACTGTCATCGCTCGTGCACGTTGGCCGAGCATTCGGGTAGAATTTATGCTTTTATAACCCGTACGAACACCGGTAGCGATCTCAGCTACGTGAATTATTCCAGCCGACTCCCGTGGCGGAGGCCTGCATTGTATCCACGGTAGCCAAGCCGTAAAAGTGGAAAGTCTGGGAAGAAAGGCTCTCGTGGCTGGCACAGTTTTCGAGAATTTAGGGCCACTGGGTCTTTGGGCCAGATCGAGGGGACCCCCGCGTCTGTGAAGGGGCGACTGGCGTCGGGCCAGCCAGCGAAGTCAAGGGAATCGTTTCGGGAGACGTGCCGGTAGCAGGATTTTCACCGAGATCCACGCTTTTCCTCGAGACGCAAGTGGGGGAGGTGAACGCGTTCACCCCCATTGTGGGGCTGATTTACGAGCCAAGCCATCGGAGAAAACAGGCGACCGACTTCTGTTTGGCCACGCGACCCTCTGTCCAAGATCGAGAGGGATAGAGAGAGTATCTCTGCTCTACCCACCCCCTTAAGATGCTTGACAAATGGCCCTCGGGGAGAGAGCGACTCGCCCACCCGTGGTCCACTCGCGACAAGATTGAGATGTTTTCAAAATGTTTGGAGCTGTTTGACAGGGGGCGCGTGCCGTGTCGCGCGCCACCCTCCTTTCGAAAGTCCTGCGACACCTCCGTGGGGCATCTCTACCAGGTGAAATCTCTCCGGCGAGTATTTTAATGGCACTCGGGCGTCGCCTAAGAGTGAAACAATGCCACAGCTTCTGCCACTCCCACGAATTCCGGGGTCTACATTACCGGAGGTATACACTCGGACAATGTTTCATTGAATTTGGAGGGCAAGCTGGCTGCTCGGAGCCTGACGGGGCACCGACAGCGAGGTGTCGAGAGCGAAGCGCCCGCTGCTCGTAAATTAGAAAGTTATTAGCAGCCAATTGGGCCTCGATTAATTCACCCCGGCGAGCAACGTGGCCTCCGCCTACGGGGATATCTATACGGGTGTCAGTTGCTCCGTGAAATTCTCCATCAATCTACAAAATTATCCGACATATGGCTGCTGGAGAAAGTTCGTTTTTTGTCCATCTCGCTTAGGATGCGTTGCTTCCTGCCTGCCATTTGAATATTCATAGGAAACAGTCGTTAAATACTTATTCTTTAATAGTATTACGAAGCTTCCGAGTCTGGAGTACCGCCAGCAGCTCGGTTTCAAATAATAAATGGTAACGCTTTACTCCAAAACAACTGGCGACGAATTTAAAATTGCTCGTACGCAGATTCCACTTGCATCCCTTCGGTAATGGTTGCCTTTCTTGGCGGCAATTGCCAGCGGCGCTCCGAGACGCAGAATAGGGACGGAAATACCACACGACAGGCTTATGTGACGTGTGTGGCGGGTGCGCGGGATGAAAGGGGCACGCCACGGCGCAGGGAGCATTTAAAAAGCACGCGATTACGAATCCTCCAACTCGATGGGACCAGGCGAGAGCCCAGGTTCAAAGTTCGCGGGCGCACGTATGAATTATGAATTCGGTGCAGCCGGTGTAATCGCCCCGGTGCATCATTATCTCGAGCGGTTCTGTTACGATTCCATCTGGCGCGAGATATCTCGCGGCTTTCGCCGCGTTCACGGAACCGTCCACCGCGGGGGAAAAAGGATAATGAGTCTGCTGGCGGCGCGAGCTAACTCGCAGGATGAATCATTATGATCCTGGGGGTCCTGGATCGCCTTGATCGCCGGTTGCGCGGCGATTTTTAAGCGGGCATCGTTCCGATGGAATCATCTCTGTTTGTCGAGGAATTACTTGGAGGTGGGCGATTCGAAACAGGAAGCAAGGCGAGAAGTTTGATAGTTAGGATCTGTTAAAGGGTTTCCCAGGGGTGGTAAAATTTCGGCGTATTTCTGAAATGGAGAACTTCGATTTCTCTCTGCTCTTTTTTTTTCTCCGTTCTGACAGTTTCGACGAGAAGCTGTGAAACTTCAAACACGCAGGAGAAGGTGACTCGAGGTTCCTCTTAAATAACGCATTTCTGTTAAATTCTTTCTATTTGCGGACGCTCGGAAATATGTTTGACCAAAAAACTACGGAGAGACTCGAAAGAGAAAGGCAGCAGACTGTAAGAGGTAAAGTTTCTATTCGCTAAGGACAGCAGAAGGAAGTACTGATTCTCGGTGTTATATCAGGACTACAGGCTTTGAGAGTTTGTGGAAAAGTTCAGGATGAATGTTTAGAGTGTCAGCGGGGAAAGCAGTGCGAAGATGGAAAGGTTAGGTTGCTAGATGTTGCATTAATAAATAGAATCTCGAACTAATGCACTGGCTTATGCATAGTAGGAAGTTCGCGAAGGGGGTGAAGTTTCGGCGGAGAAAGCGAAGGACGTTGACGTTGCGAAGGAAACTGATAAACGCGAATGTAAAGCCCCGTGTATTATTTAATTCCTGCTGAGTGATTAGTAAATTATAGCGAGGTCTCGTTGGAAAAGCAGGTTACAGATTAACGAAACTGTCGAAGTTGAAATTTCTTCGCTTAAAGAAGGAGGACGAAAGGAGGGATGCATTCTTGAACAGATACAAAAGATGGAAGTTCTTCACTGCTGTGTATAAACTGAAGGTAAAACTGTTGGATAGAATACAGAATCTAGGCAATTAATTCGAAGGTGTTTTAGACCAGTTTGTCGAACCAAGAATGGGATCGAACCTGCCACTTAAAAGAGAGGGCACTTGTGAAGGAGAACGTTCACTTGGAAAATATTATGAGGTTTCTAGTATAGACACTCAGCAATCACAAATAAATACGAAATAAAACTGCTCCCTCTTCTTGCAGAATCAGATGGGAATACAAGATTGACGAAACTCTACCTTCTGATTCCATCGTTTTCGATAAAGTTAGTTTCCCATCGCGTGCTAACTTTCGAATACAAAGTTCGAATACAACGTCTCCTCTAAATATTCAAATGAAATCTAGCTCCTAAAGTACAAACGGGATAAGAGAAAGCAGGCACAGCTTCGGAAGGAAAGAATGGTGAAAATCATCCGAAAGATTACTCGAGAGATGACGAACGGTATTCGTTTGCTGAGGAAGCCAGAAAGCGTCGATACGAAAAAAGAAAAGGGGAGACGCGTAATGAAAAGTATACTTGAAGAAATTGATGAAGAAAGTTCCATGAAAACGTCCACAGAGGAAACACGAAGCGAACGACAGGAGTTGCAGACTCAATCGAAGATTGTCGAGGAAAATCTTGCGATCATTGTAAAAAAGTTTCCACGAAATATAGTGTACTATATTATAGTTACAAGTAAATGTAGATAATTTCTAGGAGACTAAAGAAGCGATAAGGATTGAGGAGCGTGTCGTACAATCTAGCAAAATGAAAGATAAAATCAAAGACTCTAAACGTAAATCGAAAGAAGCTGTGAAGATTGAAAGCAACGATGAACCGAAGGAAGAAGTTCCCTTAGACGATCAAAACCATTTCGATGAATCACTAATGATTAGAGAATCCATGTCATCGACAGCAGAAACCTTTCCAAAAGATACTTGTTTCTACGCCAACCCAAGCATCGTGGTCTTCGATGTAAGGAATTTCATTTCAACTTTCCTTTAGGGTTGATGAACCTTGCCATTTTATAATAAAAGCATAAAAAAAAATGGTCTAATAATCTTCTAACTTCTGTTAGGACTTTAAACTGGATAAAAAGTATGCGCGAAAAGTGGGAATCACGAACAAGACTGCAAAATGGGCGTACTTGCGATTCAACAAAGTGCACACTGAGACTTGGGAGCCAGGAGTTGTCGAGGTACTTTCAATTACTCCCTGCCACAGTCGCTTGCCGAAGGAAAATTCTTGATCGATGGTTATTTTAAAATCAGATCGACATTATGGACGCCGTGAGAGTCAAACCTGGGTTGCAAACGACAGTCAACGTGAAATTTTCACCCGTCAACGACGAGAAAGTTGCAGCAGAGATTTCTTTTCTCACGTTGAATCCCGATGACCCAAAAACTTTCCACGAATTTCGTGTTCCTGTGCTCTGCACGCCCGAGTGTCCCTTACCTGTCCTGGAGCCTAAAGAAATCAGGTGGAAATCAAATTGCATATTCGGCATTCAGAGCTGCAAATTAAACGCTCCATAACTCTGTCCATATTAGATTTGGGAAAAAATGATTTGAAATAAAAGTTTCGTACACAAAAGGTTGCTTAAAAATAACAAAAAAATGACAGAGAATTTCCATCAGGTTTCCCACAGCCCCCATTTGGAAATTCGAGGAAGAAAAGTTCAGTGAAAGAACCCTTACCATCTCGAACCAAGGTGGAAAGCCATTTTCCGTTCTCATCGGTGAAAGAGATCACCGGAAGGACTTCTTTGTCTGGCATTTCGACGAGGCGGAAGCGCAGAGTGCACAATCAATCACTTCGTGCATCAGTCAGTTCAACTGTCTTGCATAATTCGGAGAAATTGCTACAAAATCTTATGAACCTTCTGAGCGATTATTATTATTATTATTATTATTACGTCTTTATTGCATTCGATTTACATTTCAGATGAAGGTGGAGGTGGTGAATATAAGATAGAGAATACTGCAGAGAACAGCTTGGACGCAGCAAGGAAAATGTTTCAGATCGAAGTTCCTCCGAGATTCAAATGTCCCCTCAGGATCACTTTTCGCCCACGATATGTGGGCTTGCACCACGAAGTCCTGAAAATCTGCTTTTCCAGTGACGAGAGGATGTTTGGCAAACAGGTTTCCAGTGACTCACATTTTATATAAATGAATTATGAGAGTGCACAGTGCAAAAGTGTTTGATCGATTGCTAAATAGGATTTGCCAATTTGGGCGCAAGTGACGGGCTTCCAGATCCACTTGGACCCAGCCTGCGTTGATCTTGGCGTAGCGATGATCGACTCCGACGTCTGCCAGCAAACTTTTAATATTATTAACACTGGTACGATTAAAAATGTATGGTGATTAGAAGTGCCATAATTGTATCCGACGTCTACTTTAGGTCGTACCAGTGTAAAAGTTCTGATGAAGACACTGAGACGCCTTGGGGATCGAGTAACAGTTCATCCGAGATCGACGACTGTGCAACCGGAATCATTTTGTGCGGTTAGCGTGAGGCTGACACCTGAATCCGATTTTATGAAATTGTCCAAACGGTAGCGATTCGCACGATTCTTCATAAAATTATTTAGTAACATATACGATCTACACTTTATCACTTCATAGAGTTTTTTCCTACCTAAACTAATCATTTTGTGCGGTTAGCGTGAGGCTGGCACCTGAATCCGATTTTCTGAAATTGTCCAAACGATAGCGATTCACACGATTCTTCATAAAATTATTTAGTAACATATACGATCTACACTTTATCACTTCATAGAGTTTTTTCCTACCTAAACTAATTTCCTCGTAATTACAAAAGTGTGAGAACACTCCTTCCACGCGAGAAACGCGAAATACTTTGTCACTGAAGTCCACAAGCCCCTTTCAAGTTCTTTCACCCTTTTTCACTCTACGTTTCACATAATTATCCCCGGGATGGTACAAAATACCAAAGTAAAATCTGCGGCTGGAGAATAATTCTTCGATACACTTCCTGCTTCTTCCATTTCCTCTCGCGGCTATTCTGTCAGTTTTTCGTAGCCACAGAGTCAGGAGCATTGTTCGTGGTTAATAGAACGCCCGGTTAGTAAAAAGCATAAAAATTAGCGTAAGAAAGCTATGTGCTTTCAGCTTCTACGACAAAACGTCGAGCATGCTGGAGTTCCCAGTGCAGGTGCATGTGGAGTCGAAGGATGCGGAGAATCCACCGCCGTTGATTTTGAAAGTCCTTGCGAATTTGACCACGTGCCACGGTTTGATTCTAGGTAGGGAAAACCGGGGCTAAAAGTTCCGGGGGTAAGTTGTTCCGATCGTTCTATCTTCAAAATCAAAAAGAGCGTTGTACTTTAAATTATTTTTTCCACGGAGTGGCGTGAGTGACGTGACTTTTGTAAGTGTGATAAATAAAGACCAATTATTATTATTATTATTATTATCAACTTACACGGAAAAAATAATTTAAAGTACAACGCTCTTTTTCATTTTGAAGCTAGAACTGTCGGAACAACTTACCCCTCGGAACTTGTAGCCCCGGTCTCCCCCACATCTCTGCCATAAACAAATTATATCTACACTAAAATTGTCCCTCAAGCGATCACTATTCCTCTCGATCCTTTCACAGAACCAGCACACGTGGATCTTGGCCTGGCTCACACACACGAATCCGTGTACGCCGAATTAACGCTCGCGAACCACTCCCTGTCGACCCAGGAGTACGGTTTTCTGAATCTGCCGCTATTCATGGAGATACAACCGAATCACGGTTTCGGCACGATTCTGGCTGGAGAAGCTATAAGGCTCCAGCTGATTTACTCCGCGTGCATAACTGATATCCCTGGAAACGAGATTGGAGCCAGCGGTCTGGCAGGTGAACGAAGGTTATTAAATTTCAATTAACAGCCTCGGCGCACTCGTAGCTTCTCCCCCTTCGAATATTCTTACTTCACATGGACAAGCAGGATCGAGAAGAAATTAGCGCCCGAACTTTCCCGTGCTTGACGGACATGTGAATGCGTTTTCCTTTGTGCAAGCAGCACGGTTGTTTCGCATTTAATTTCCATGCCAAGCTTTCGCAACGGTTCACAGGAAAATCTTGCCAGGTTTCAGATAGAAGTAACGACTTTGGCCGAGCTCGCTGGGAACAAGAAGCAAAGGAGAGTCGACGAATTGAGGAGTTTGTATGATAGGAGATCGATGGTCGTAGGAAATCGTGGTCTGCCTCCAGGCGTCTCTTTGGAATCCAAGGTAACTGAAAGGACACCTGAGGAGATTCACCAAAGCGAGGCAGATTCCAATAATGCCAGCGATTCCACGAATATTGATGCCTTCATAGAGGAGACAGATGACCCAAGTACGTAATCAGATCTTCTCGATGGACTCGCATAGCTAAGTTTTCTACGATCCGCGTTAGATGCTGTGGAAATTGCAGACGATTCAGTGAAAGGGCCTCAGCAGCCTGATAGAAGGAAGCAGAAAAACGCGATCGATGTTTTCGTGCACATCGTGGACACGCTTTGCGAAATGAGCGAGCAAATTATCGAGTTCCCTGCAACGCCTTGCGGCTCCTTCTCCACGGTAAAGGAACTAGATTTTAAACGTTTCTTCGTTCGACGAGATAAGATGAATAGGAATTCAATGCTTGATGAAATGAATCGATGCAGGCATCCGTGCATCTGAGAGGCTTCAACATGGCGTCCTATCTTCACTGCACTTGTGGAGTCGTGAAGAATCAAGAGAAAGACTTCGCGGCTCGTTACGAACTCAAGTGCTCGTCGGATGCAGTCAAGGTTGTCCCGCAGTGTGGCGATCTACACAGCAAAGAGTTCGTTAAGATTAGCTTCGTTTTTGAGCCGGAGTTGCCGAAACCCGTGACTAGCGAAGAACCTCAGGAACCAGTGTTGGATACTAAGAAACGAGAGAGGAAGAAGCGGGGCAAATCTGAGAAGGATGAAAAGTCGCCGAGAAAAGGTGGGGGAGATAGATTTTTGGTTGTGTTTGATTTCGGAAAACTGAAGAAAAGAGCAAATAAAGAAGGAAAAATGAGAAATAAATTTTTTTACTTAATTAAAACTGAGAAAAAGAGAAACTAGAATATAATTTCTAATATGATAATATAATAATCTAATATTATTAATGATATAGCAATAAAAAAGCCATATATTTAAATATCTTCATGTATATTTATTTACTTCTTTTATTTTTTATCTGATTTTCTTTATTATTGATATTATTATCCTCCTTTCGTGATTTCGTTCTGTGAAAAGATGATATGCTTTCTACCGTTGGGAAATTATTTAGGTCCCCAAAATACATCTTGCACCCAGGCCCCTTTATTCAACTTCCTACTTAATTCCAAGGGCGACTTAGATTTCTAGCAATTCAAATTTAAAAAAGAGGAACTAACTTCATCCGTGAAAATGATTACACTTTCGCAAACAGGAAAAGCGCGAAAACCGAAAACGGCGAGAAAGGAGAAGCCAGCTGAGGACGACGAAGCTACGAAACTTAACAAATTATTGGAAGAAGTCAGTGTGCTGGAGACTTTCGAGCCATATATTTCCACGATCTTCGTCACGTGCACGATCGATCTGGAGACGAAGAGTGACTCGAAGCGAAAGGAGCTTCTATTCCTGAAGTTAGTGTGTCCCGTGACGAAGCCAGAAATTTTAATCCTGAACCAGAACTGCGAAATAGCTTTCGGACCAACTGCGATTGGAACCTCTTCGAGGAAGCTGCTGTACGTCAAGAATATTTCCAACAAGTAATTCGAGTTTATATAAAAATATCTGAAGCAACAATGTGACTACTGAACAGCGAAGTAATTCGAAGTTTTTTAATTAGAACCGTGAAGGTGGACGCGGCGATATTGGATCCTTTCGGTCCATTTTTCGTGCCTCCTGGGAAGACCGTAGAAACAGGCTCCCTTTTAAAGCTCCCAGTTACTTATCAGCCGAGCCAAGACCGCGACGAAGAAGTGAGTCCACACTTTGCCATTTTCAAAATTCAATTACAATTATTACTAATATTTCCCACAAAAAGAGGAGAAACTAAAAAGCATTGTACGTAGGTATAAAGATAAAATCTGTCCTCGGTGTTTTGCTATTGAAAACGAAGGTCCATCCATTCCCCTTTATACGACCCCACTCCCGAATCTTGTATCTCCCTGGTCCAGGACGAATCTCTGACGAAGGATAAGGTCTCACGTGCTCGACGTTGCTGTCGAATGGATAATTCTTCGCGTTCCTCGGCTTTCCGGGCTCTCTCGGTGTATAATGTCCAGGCCCCGGATGGCTGGGATCTTTGTAACTCAGCGCGAGATCTTGCAGCATCATCCTATCGCCCGATATCTTTGGGAATCTACCGGAACGCGATAATTCACGATAACTACTAGCTTTTCCTCGGAACAGTGGTATAATTGTCTCGAAACGCGAGGCTAAAGTCGTCAGATTGATGCTCTAATTCGAATCCAAGGGGGACATTCTGGTTACAATTGTCGAGTAAACTTTTGCAACATCTCTTGATAACTCCTACAGCCATAAATTTAATGAGAATACCTCGGACAGGTGGTCCAACGTCCTTTAAAATAGTGCGACTTGTGCAACAGCCTGTCGAGCTCGCTTGGCAGCGATTTCGGCCAGTCCCCTCTATCCTCCAATTTCGCAGATGCCTGGTAGCCCGTGAGAGTGCTATCGTCCCTCGGTCCTGAAAAGAGAATCGATGGAACAGCGAGCAGAAATAATCGCGTCGGATCTTAATTATGTTTTGATGCAGTGACACCTGTGAACACATCGTAGGGACCCCTTTTCCCTGTGACTTTCCTCAGGGAAGCTTCTAGAGAGTCGGGATGCTTCGCGTCGTACCTGAAACGCGTGTTCTTCAACAGCATCATTGTATTCTTAACGGCGAGTCAATTAAAAGTACGTACAAATTACAAGGCAGGGACCAGCTCCTGAAGAAGGTTCGGAACCTGGGCTGCAGGCCATCGTACTCGAAAGTGGGCAGGCAAGAGGAGCCCTCGCGTCTCCTCTTGTCCATGTAGTGATAAGGGCTCTTCCGCGTGTGCCCTGAAACAGATTTCAGGTGTCAGTGGCAGTGGCGGATTTAGGAAAAAAGGCCCAGGTGGCAAACGTTCTGAGGGCCCATTTCTTCGGCGAAATGAAAAGGTAGTTTACTAAAAACGGGCTAAGTGTAATAATACAGAAAAAAAAATATAATTTGGATAAAATCATGTTTTTTAAGGAGGGGGCCCTAGGGGGCCTTCTGAGTAGGGGCCCTTTTTCGGGAAAATGAATAGATAGTTTACTAAAAACAGGCACAGTGTAATAATACAGAAAAAAAATATAATTTGGATAAAATCATGTTTTTTAAGGAGGGGCCCTAGGGGGCCTTCTGAGCAGGGGCCCTTTTTCGGGAAAATGAATAGATAGTTTACTAAAAACAGGCACAGTGTAATAATACAGAAAAAAAAATATAATTTGGATAAAATCATGTTTTTTAAGGAGGGGGCCCTAGGGGGCCTTCTGAGTAGGGGCCCTTTTTCGGGAAAATGAATAGATAGTTTACTAAAAACAGGCACAGTGTAATAATACAGAAAAAAAATATAATTTGGATAAAATCATGTTTTTTAAGGAGGGGGCCCTAGGGGGCCTTCTGACTAGGGGCCCTTTTTTGGGAAAATGAATAGATAGTTTACTAAAAACAGGCACAGTGTAATAATACAGAAAAAAAATATAATTTGGATAAAATCATGTTTTTTAAGGAGGGGGCCCTAGGGGGCCTTCTGAGTAGGGGCCCTTTTTCGGGAAAATGAATTGATAGTTTACTAAAAACAGGCACAGTGTAATAATACAGAAAAAAAATATAATTTGGATAAAATCATGTTTTTTAAGGAGGGGGCCCTAGGGGGCCTTCTGAGTAGGGGCCCTTTTTCGGGAAAATGAATTGATAGTTTACTAAAAACAGGCACAGTGTAATAATACAGAAAAAAAATATAATTTGGATAAAATCATGTTTTTTAAGGAGAGGGTCCTGGGGGGCCTTCTGGGCAAGGGCCCAGGCGGCAACTGCTCATCGGCCACGCTGTTAAATCCGCCACTGGTCAGTGGAACGTATCGAAGCCTCTGCAATAAATACAGTGTATTGAGATCTACTCGCCTGGTCCAGGAGTGGTGGACTCGAAGGCAGGCTTGAAAAGAGGGCAGGTTCCGAAGCCGATGCCTCTTCGAATACTTTTGCAAGGTTTGCCTAGGACGTTCTCGGGCCACTGAAGGATCTCGTGCGTCCCCGGTCCTCCTCCAGTTTTTAACAGGTTCCTCTCGTACCCGAAAGTCCCCGCGAGTCTTCCACCCATCGTTGCTGAGAACTCCGCGGTCTCTACTTCCCTGTCCCAGCTGATCTTTCAATAGCAACTATCAATTAGAGGTCACATTGATTCGTGAAACGGTTTGCTGGGAATGTACTTCGTGGCAGGGGGCTTGCATTTAGCGGGCACAGGATTGTACGTCCCCAGAGCTGGTGAATCTGGGCTGCCGAGACCGGAGTAAAATTTTGGGTGCATTCCAATGATTGTGTCACGCTCTCTTCCGATATTGAAGGGTGGCGGAGGCTTCTTCTCGCGTGGGATCAGACACCGGCATCGCCACTTGTACGCGCATTTACAGAGCTTGAAAGATTGCGCTTTGGACTCGCAGGGCATCGTGACTTCTGGGATCGATGCTTCTCGAGGATCGGGAATTTTAATAGTTGGGACACTCGACTTTGATGATGTTGATACAGTTGTTTCTCTATCGTCTACTTACTCTTCTGAAGGTGAATGAAAAGTGGGTTTACAGGACGGCTTCAATTTGAGGAGTTGATGAGAGAAAGGTTAGCGAAGGAGTACGGATTTCTGAAATTTCGATGCAACTGTGGCTAGGTTCGTTCGATACGAATCGATCGGCGCAGTGCGTACAAGTTTCTTTTTGTATCAGTGCGCTGAAGTTTTTATTATTTATTCCACGGGTAAACACCCTTTAAAATGAATAATTCATAAAGTTAACAAAGAAACAATGCGAAGGAAAAGAAAAGGGAAGAAAAGGCAGTACATAAATAAACAAACAATAATACAAGAAAATAATAGAACTAATAAACCAATAAAATTAAAATTGATGGACGTGTACAAAAGTGTTACTGCGAGTCAAATGCCGCAAACAATATTTTCCTAAAGGTGGCCAATGTACAAAAGAAAAGAAATGTTATAATTCGTTTGAATGACAATTAGAAGATTCTTTAAAAGTTTCACTCTGTTAATCCAAAGGAATTAATGGGATTTATTTATTCTTCTATGGATACAGGAGATTTTCGAGGTGTCTGAATTCAAAACGAGGACAAGGTGGCGCGTGAAAGTCTCGGGGCGCGGAGTGGCGCCATCTTATATCTTGAAGCCTCGAGTCGGAGTCGCTCGCTTCGAAGTTATCGACGACAAGCCTGTGGAACTGAGAATGTCTGTAAGTGTAACGTTTATTTATACAAAGATTTCACGACATTATAGACAGATTATCAGCTTTCGAACGCGAAATATTCTCATCGATATACTTGCCAAGCTTCGTGGCAAAATATCGACAGCCGGCATCGCTCTGCTGCAGAGAACTGCACCAGAAAATGTACCAAGTACTTTCAGAAGATAGAACGATCCCTTGCTAACCATCCATCAATCTCTTTTATTTTAAAATTTTAAAAAGTCGGATATAAAGTTACCAAATTTCCCATTCATCTTAATGCAAAGTAAACGCAAAGAAATCATGAGAGTATTAGTTGAGAATTTTGCGAACTAATAAATCAATTCTCAATTTAGTATCGCCTCCCCTAATCGAAGGGAAATATACAAAATTAATAACCCAGATTACCTACAAACTTGTGCTAATCAAGCCCTCGACACATGCACCGCGCTGCACGTTGGAATCTCGCAAATGAGAAGTGATTAATTACCAGGAAAATTATATCTGTTACACGTTGCAACCAGGCCGAATACAGCATCGAACTACGCGCAGGTAATTTAATCCCAGAAGTGCAATCGTGATATAATCCACTGTAATTAGATCATGAAAGCCCAGAGAACCGTTGTAGGAAGATCAATTTCAGAAGCGACGCTAATTCATCGCAGTAATGTCAGATCACTCTCAATTAATTACGCCCCACTACCCTCGCTCTTATTAATTCTCACCCACAAACGTCCAACTTACTGCGCTCTGCCATTCCTAATGTGGGATCAGGAACCCCCAAACATAAGAGAGGGCACGGAACAGCGACGATCGGGGAAGTCGGCGGTAGCCGAGGTGGTTAAGGCGGCTGGCCAGCGCGCAAATCTAGAGTTCGCGGGTTCGAGTCCCGTTGAGGCGACTTTCGTTTTTCCGTGATCCTACACTAACTTCACTATCAACGAACTCGCAAAATTCCATTCGGAATCCTTAAAATATTTTCGAATAAGGAAAATATCCATCCCCAAGGCAGACAGTAATGTACCACCTAAAACGGTCCCTTCTGGTGTTCCTGAACGCCTCAATGTCTCTTGTATGAAAATGGACCCTGGCCCGGAAAAAGTGTATGAAGAATGTGAGGCAACAGCCGAGGGGCCAAGCACGGTATCAAGACCGCAGGAAGCGCCGCGAAAAACGGCAGACGTTCCATCAATAACAGCCTCCGTCTAGCTAGAAAAACATTATTCAAGATCGAGGACTTGGCCGCTCCGGGATCCATGGATCGAGCGAGAATGGGGCGCTAAAGGACGACAAATGCCGATAAGTTTATCTGCGTCCCCCGCGGCAGGGCGCGGAGTCGTTCCGCAACGGCAACGTGTCCCGGCTGAAGGATGCCGAAGGATCATCGTGTATTCCACCGCGCGGGGGTCGAACCGCCACGCGATACGGGCTTTCATCTTCGTCAACGATATCGGGAGATTACCGCTCGCCGAGCCATCAAAGGGGTCCGCCAAGACGCCGCTGGAATCTCGAAAACAGGAGCATCGTTTTCTTTGTCGTTCCAGCAAACTACCTCAACGCCCCCGTTCCGTCGCAGAATCCTCCCCCCTCGTTCGAGCGTTCACACCCCCTGCATTTTCGATACACCCTTTTTCTACCACTTTTTTTCCCCCTCGATTGGCAGCTGATTCTTCGGGAAGACAGAGAGGAGTGAGGGGAATCTCTTGGCGGTCGATATCGGGAGCCTTTCTGGTTTCATTTCTCATTAAGGTCCGCGCTCTCGCGTGACCTACTCGGAGGGAAGTAAATGATTTTAATGAAAGTTAAACATCAAAGCATTCCGCGAGGCCCATCGATCTCCTGCGGCTCTTCAATTTCCGGAGGCAACCGGGCTCGTCCTGTCTCATTCCAGCCTGCTTGATAAGTAGCACGGCAAGTCTGTCCCCGGAGATACAACTTCGCCGGATTGGAACTGATAACTTCTCCGATGTCCTGAATAAAATAAGGAGAGATGCTCCCAGCCGGACGTTAATTAGAAATAACTCTGCTCGGCTGGCGAGGTGATTCGAAGGAGCTCGCATTTTTTCAGTGTCGGTTCTTGGGCTTTTATTCCGTTGCGCGCTGAGTATACTGCGCAAAGAAATTGCAATGAAATTGAGGCTCGATGAACGCATATACTATAGTGGACTTGCATTGCTAGCTATAGATTATCATTAAGGGGAGGTTCCGGGCTAGAGCCCCTAAAAATAGGTGATTTTTAGGAATTAATTAAAGGAAAAGTACTACGTATAATTTAATGGGACTTGTTGTATTGCATTGAGGATGTCAAAAACTGTAGAAATAAATTTTTTGTTTTATAATTAATCATTGCAAGCGGCACTGGGGAGTCGTTAAAGTCGAGGCGTCGAAGAATTCATCCAAAACGGTGGAACCCGTAGCACTTAAACCATTGGTTTGAAATAAAAGACAATGACAAATTATTAAAACTCGCTCGTGGACTTAGCAGTAAAAATAAGAAAAATTACTTTTTTTTTATAGAAAATAAAGACAAATGAAGTTTGAAATCACTTTTTTCCCTACATTTTTCGTCCTTTCCACGCCTTTAAAAATTACAGATATTCTTTTTTTTAAATTTTGCTGGTTTCTCATGAGCCAGAAGCATATTCGTAAAAATAAAAAAGTTTCAGTCGAATCGGATAATAACTTTTCGAGATATAGGTTCCACCGATTTTAACAACACTGTTTCGACTTTCGAGAGAAACGCGTTTAAAGCTTTACGTGAGCGCCGAGTGGCCGGCTGTTACCCATGCATTTTCCGATACTCAAAAACCTGTAACTTTCGGAATTTTACGAATTTCAAAATAATCCTTTTAAACAAGTATTCTGAAAAGGTTGAATATTCGAAAAATGAAATAAATAAAAAATGATTTTTGCACCGGAACCTCCGCTTAAGTTCTAGCACGAAATCTTTAGAGAAGCTCTAATAGAACTTACAGAGAAATTTGTTAGAGCACTCTAACGTTCGTGCTAAATTCAATAGGGGAACCATAAAAGGCGAAGGACAATTCCCGCGTCTGCGGAGGCAGTTACAGTAAACTTCCCAATTAGAATCTAAAATTTATACGAAATCTCCTCAAGAAATCTCTATCGGCGTCTCCAAACTCCTACACCAACGAAGTTGAAGTAAATCTTGCTCGAGGGGCCCCATAAATCTTCCCCGAGCGTGATCGAGCGCCAAAAATCTCGAGCCCCTAACCAGCACCGATTAATAAGTCACCCCCGCGTCGCGTCGTCTCATTACACCCTGTTTACCCTCCCGATTCGCGGTGGTAGCTAATCGAGCAAGGCCGAGCTTAATCGTCCCCGAGCGTTCATCCCTAAACTCCTCGGCAAGTACATTTCCTGGCGGCGTGAATCCTCGGGAAATCCCTATTCGATTTGCCTCAGCGACGTCGACTTCCCGCCACTTTGCAACCTCAAAGCTGGAGATTTAGAAGGCCAAACGTCCCCCAGGTAGCGGCAATTTAATCAATCCACGCTTCGATCCCCCATGAACGATTGTCGTTAGGGTAATTGCGAATTGAACTCGGACGCTCTGTTTCAGCAAGTAACAGAATTTTCCTCGCATTATGAAAGAAATTCCAGCGAGGCCAGGGAAAATCTCGAGCATTGCCGCGACGGATAAAAGGGTATTGCCTTTCAAGGACTACGACGCTCGACTAAACTCTGATACGTTGAAAAATTAATCGGCAGGCGAAGATGCCTCGAGTATTCTCCCTTTGTCCCTTATCGCTTTTCCTCTGCTTTTTTGCCCCGCCGGGCAATTTCCCTGTCCCCCGTAAGCCGACACGACTCCTGCATCAGTCTTCCGGGACTCCGCCGTAGCTGCTCGGTAATTTAATACTATGCAGCGGGATCCGCCGTAACGAGACTCCTGAGAATTCGAGGAATGCTCGTGGACATGCCACCCTGACGAATTTCGCGAAAAATATTCGCTCCTCGGGTGCAACGGGAAATTCTTGCCGCGTCCAAAGGAGCAAACATCCTGCCTCGAGTCTCCTGTTGTTCGAATAAATCACTCCTCGCCAATAGGGTCCGAATTTTCCGTCATCCGTCCATCTAGCAAATTACCAACCACGGCTGTTCAACCCCCGCGGGGGAAACTGTTTCAGGCGCAGAACACTGGAAGCTGCCCGCTGACGTTCAAGCTTCGCGTGATCCACGTGCTCGAGGGTAATATTCCGCGGGCTGAGGAGCAATCTCTTGAGAAGCCCGGGAAAAGGGGGAAGAAAGGGAAAATTGATGGCGAGAGCGAAGGGAGGGGAGCGAGGAAGCCGGAATTCAGCGACGGTCTTCGACGCCACGAGGAATTAGCGATATTCAGCGGGGAGATGAAACAGGCAGTGGATCCCGGCTGCTTCTCGTTCCCGGGGTTCGATGGAAATATGCAGCTATCGGTCCGCGAGAGGGAAAAGGTATTTCCATCGTGGAAAAATCTCGCAGACTCGCGAAAACGGGGGTGGCGTCTGTAAGAAATGAAATTCCTTTAAAACTCCCCGCGCAATGTTTCAACGGCCTGATGTCCTCTGAATGACAAACGAGCCGCGCGGGTAAATGCATTCTTCGGATGTATGCTTGCGTTTCATATCTGCTCGACGCAATTCTTTCCAGCGGCAGAGGCGGGAGATTGCAGGGAGCGCGAGTGTCTGATTTTCTGACTCGCAGGCTGGTGTTGGATTGCTTTCCTTCTTCTGTACTTCGAGGATAGATTCCTTACTTGTCGAAATTCCATAGATTTTTCATCGCTCTGCAGGCGGAGTTCGGTGTACGTTTTCAACTACCGGGAAAGGAAGGAACATCCCCGCGGAAGGAAATGGGGGAGAAATCTCCGAAAGGAAGAAGGAAGAAGAGAAAGGAGCCGTCGAAAAGGGGCGAGGTCGATAAATCGAGTTACGTGGCGGTATTGAAATTATTGTTGGGAAGCTCGATGCTCGTTCAGGACATCGTCGTGATATGCTCGATAGAGTAGAGAGTTTGATGGAATTCTCCTTCGATTCGATTCCAGCGGACTTAATTGAACTCGCCGCGTAATTTGAAATTCCCCCCGGCGAGTGATACTCGCGAATTTATTCCACGAGCTTAATATCGCAGCTTTTCGCGACTTCCTTCTCCCCGCCTTGTTGATTTATCCGCAATAAGAATCGAGAAAAAGTCGCTTCGAATATTATTAAGCTCCTGAAACTGATTTTTTTGTTTCCTTCTTCGAAGCTTCCTTTTCCCTATCGAGCATAAATGCGAGCGCGAATTTTGGCGAAGCGCGACGAAGAAATTAATATTAATTAATTAATTATCTTCGCGCCTCGGTCATCAATTTTTTATAAACTTCTCTATTCGCATCTCTTCGCCGCGTTAGAAAATCATCGAGCTGCAATTCACAGCCGCAAAAGGTTTCCAAGTTTCACGCAATTTATTCAGATATTTACACGTGTGGATGTCGACGTAAAAAATTGATACGCTCCGTTGAATGGTTTGTGTCTGGTGTAAAAAATAAATACAAATAAACGCAGTGGACAATGAATCGTTGTGGTCGCGTCTATCGCGATGCTGGACAAACAAATGCAGAAACGTAGGACAGGTGAAACAATTCGCGATGTCCGTGAAATCGTCGCGAATTCGACGGGAACACGCAACAGTTGTATCCAGCACGCACAATACACAGTGCTTACAAAGCAATGTCTCTCGTCGCCACACTCCTTCGCACGCACATATTCGCAATCGCGCGCAAAATTGTAATTAATGCGAACGGGAGCTCGTCGATCGACCAGCGCATCATTAAGCTTCGCCAACGTTCGCCTCCTTAATCAGATAATTGTGTCGCCGCGTTGGGAGCAGCTCTATACAAAAATCTTACTCTACGAATGCTTTGCGATAATAATATAAACTATTAGTTGAAAAGTTTCTCGGGTCTCGAGACTATCAGGCGTATCTTTCGATCTCCGAAAATTCTGGAGCCCTGAAAATAGATCTCGACGTACAAGTGGTGTACACGCTCGCGCAGGCATTCTCGCGATAAAAGCTATGGTACAATTTTTAAGTAGCCTAGCTTAAATCAAACAACACGATTAGCGATGTACTTAAAGAGTCTACTTAGGTATATTTCTCCTGTCAGTCGATTAGCGATTCGTTTCCCCATGGTTTTTTCCCGGAAAGTCAAAGAAGACTTATCTTCCACAACTATTACACTTAATTACGCTTAACTCGCTTACCAATTACAGACCTAATTAGACGGCTGCGCGTGCCTCGAGCACCAGCGACCGCTTCGAGTGATATGAAAGAAACTCGACTCGTTTCTTCGTTTTTACAAGAACTCTTAATCCGCCGCGTACTTGAATGTTCGCAAAAACGTTTAAAGAAACCTAGCCTAAACGGTGACTGGGAATTTCAAGCGCGATCTTCGCGAGATTCTCGGTGAATGCGTCCCTAAATGCTTACGCGTGCAAGTAAACGAATATCGAATATTAAGGGGTTAGGCCACCTTGGACGGAGCAAAATTGCAGTCATTTTTGGAATTTTTTTTAGGAAGATAATGAAATAAACAGGAAGATTAATATGAAACCTCTTATTATACAACTCTCGCCAGAGAAAATCATATTTTTTGTTCTTACAAAATGGCGGCGGTAGAGCCGTGATACGCAAGTTTTTGAGGAGCGACGTTTTCCACGGTGTTCGATCTCACGGCTATACCGTTTGACTTACAACAAAAAAGCAAAGAGATTTATTTTCTGCATGCCTAAAACTATTGAAATACGTAGGGAAATCCATAAATATTAATTTGTCAGGAAATGGTGAACATGGGGAGAAAAAGTGCATTTTTTTTATAAAAGTGTCAATTGCAAAGAATATGTTCAAGATATCGCAAAACCGCTACGTACTTCCATAGTTTTAGGCATGCAAAAAATAAATCTTTTTGGTTTTTTGTTCTATTGTAAGTCAAACGGTATAGCCGTGAGAATGAACACCGTGGAAAACGTCGCTCCTCAAAAACTTGCTATTTTTTCTGGCGAGAGTTGTATAATAACAGACTTCATATTAAACTTCTTGTTTATTTCATTATCTTCCTAAAAAAAATGCCGAAAATGACTGCAATTTTGCTCCGTCCAAGGTGGCCTAACCCCTTTAAGATCGAATTACAGCGAGAGGGATGCCCAGTGGTACTTAACGCACCCACCCATCCAATCTCTTTCTTTGGAAGGAAATAAGCATCCATCAGCACGCTCGGTTTAAATTGCAATGAAATCTGGGCTCAGGTGTGACGCTTAATTAAACCTTCGACTAGATGAATTACGCCGCGCTGTAGTTTTAATATCCCCTCGACGCGAATTTTCCAGCATCGGTGCGCGTTTCGGAGACGTCCTGGAGGCGATCGACCCGGGGTGCCGTCATCTTCCACGCGGGAACAGTTTCCCCCGCGTTCCGTTCGCTCGCGCCACGCTCCTCCCGCTTCCCTTCGTTTCTCCGTGTTTGTTTACCTGTGAAAAAGCTGCCTCGACGTAGGCCGGGCACGACGGAAGAATCAAGTCCACCTGAAAGCAGACGCGGCGGAAAGGGGCGAATATAGAACGAATACGCTTCAGTCGCGGAATTTGAAACTTCCACCGACCGACGGACATAAAGCCAGCTCGCAGACTCACCGTTCATCGAGCCGAAACTCCCCCGCGATCCACCGCGAAACTACAGGAATATTGGTACCGCGATTGTCGATCGAAAATCGCCCGACCCCCCGTTATCATGCAAATGCAACTTTTTTTCACCGAATATCGAGGACGTCAGTTATAAAGCGAGCCGACGAATATCCTGCTTGGAAAGCACGCCGCGAAAGCTGCCGAATCGAACTGGATTACATCCGATAGCGTGGCGGGGAGAGGTTAATTTCGCAACGAAAAAAAAAAATAGAAGGGGGTGAAAGTATCCAACCTCCGTGGCGGTGGCCTGAAAGCAAACGCGAGCTGCAACAGAAATCTGAACGGAATATTAAAAGGGGAAAAAGGGGGAAAGAAAGGGGCAGCAAAAAGCATCGCCACTCATAAACTATGCGATTAATTCAACGAGAACGTGGATGTGAATTCACTGGCCCGTTAAAAAGTCACGAACTCTATGTACATATTGCGAGAGCTTTTACCCTCCTCGACCCTCGGCGGGCTCGTTTGCCCGGAATTCCCGATATTTCTTTTTCAAACTTGGCTGGTTCGCACGTATCGGGCGATTTCTACTTTCGACTACCCCTCTGCCACTCCGGCAACCGTTCCCTCCGCTGGTACCTGGAGAATCATAAGAAATATAAAAAGAATTGGCCCATCGAAAGGGTAGTTTCACCCAGGAGGATCTAAAGAGGGTCGAAAGTTGGCCGAATTCTGCCCAACCATCTAAGTTTCAAAAAGCATCAAGGGTCGCCTGGCGAACGAAGTGCCCCTCGCCGACATTCGCACTCTCCGCACCCTTCTCGAAGCCCCTTCGCGCCTCGATCCTCCTCTCGGAGCCTGAGCAACCGTGAATTCATGGGAACGTTGTCGATTGAACTGTTGCTCGGTGTGTTTTTTCTGTTTTTTTTTTTTTTACCTAAAGGAGATCGTGCTCCGTTCCCTAGGCCAAAGTTTCGTGGTATTTATACGGGGTTTCGGGGTGTCCGTGGACAACGTGGTTTGCCAAGGTGTGTTTCACGGACCGCCGACAACCTGCACGAACGCGTCACGGCTAGGCTACGGGGTGGACGTCGCTCGAGGGTCGAGCTTCGACTCCCGGATGGAGTTTCGTATCCACCTGAATCACGGATTCAACAGATTGGTACTTAGCCTTCCACGTGGATCAGAAGCGACGGGACTCTGGCGATGATTCGCGGAAGGAAGGAATGAGAGCGATAGTTTCAATGAGTCTCCTTCGATAAACTATCAGGCCATCGATAATAATTGATACTCCGCGAGATTTTAATCACGATCGCATCTGGAATTTATTTTCACTGAGCCTCCTGGAATGGATGGTAAAGAAATTCATATATTCGCTAGAGCGCGTGAAAATGAGTAGGGAATGGGAATTTCCGAGGTCTCGCGAGGGACCTTCGCCTGTCCAGCACGCGCAATCAATTTCCTTGGAACCGAGCTGCTTAAGACTCCGTCCTCATTTCCCGAATTCGTAAAACACGCCCGTAAAAGTCAGCAGCTCGCGAGACGAGCGTAAAATCGTTTTACGGTTCGCGCACACCTCGCCGCTGCCGCGGCCTGGAATTTACGGCCCGGCTTGACTTATCTCCTTCTGGGGAGGATTTTCGAAACCCGTAACTCGAACTGTATATCGCGCAACCGTCGAAGACTCGGCGCCCGCTCGACAATCCTAGGAATCGCATTTCCCATCGAATCGAATCCCGTTCGATTCCGACGATCGTTGAAAAGTCCACGCGACAGGTGGACTGAAAGAATTTTCCCAAATTTGAAAAGGGAATTAGAGGCTGTGCACGTAAATCGACAGCTCGTCGAGCCGCGCGTCGAACGAGCGTCTCTTTTTTTATTACAAAGTAAAATAATTCGAAGGAGCAGATGTGTATTACTTGGAAGGGTGGAGGATTATCGCGCGTCGAGTCTACCACACGGCTAATTCGCGCATATTTATCCAAACGGATCTGAAATTCAAAAGAGTGACGTGTTGACTGCGCCTGCCGCGCCTGGTTTACGTGAAAGGAGGCAGAAGAAAGGAAAGAAGAAGCGTAAAGGAATCCGTGCGAGGCGAGACATTATCCGCCTACCTGACGCTAGTAGTCCTGGTCTGGCTGAGGCTGGGGTGCCTCTTCACCGGTGTCCTGTAGCCTCTTCTCGGGCAACAGATCCACCAGCCACCGCAGGCTGCGGACAGGAAGCTCTCCCTGAAGTGCTTCGACATGAATCCGTAAACGATCGGATTTATGCAGCTGAAATGCAACGTGTTCGACGGGATTGTCATCACTGTGGCCGTGTTCGATAAGGTATCGAGGAACGCGGCTGTTTGCCCGAGGGTCTTCGAGCAAAAGGCACCATTTGCAGACAGTATATTCCGCGGTTCGACACTCGCCGCACATCGCATGCGGGAGATTCGGGAATAAGTGAAACGAGGGATCGATAGCGAGTGTCTCGAGGAACCGTTTGAAGATGGGTGAATTCGAAGGAAATTAATTAAACGCCGCGGCATCTGTGGCACTGTTTGCCTGGCAACGATCTCGATTCGGTGGAAAAATATCCTGCCAAGGGTTATCTGCTTTAGCATTGCGAATTAGAAATAATAGGGTAAGCGCACCAGTAAATGAACAGTTAAGGCTAATGAATGAACACTATTATAAAATTATGTTTGCAGCGCGAATGATTCCACGCGCTGCAAAAATTGTTTGGATATGAAGGAAGAAATGAAAAGAAGTCTCTAATTAATTAGTTGCTTACTTTAATAACTTATTTCACTCATTTTAATAAAAAAATGTTCATTCACTGGTACATCCACCCTATGCTCGTTTTTCAACCGTAATTCTGTGAGACTACAAGCTGTGTTTTGTTAGACGGAACGTAAATGAAATCGCGAGTCGAATAATACTGCAGAATTTCGTTGACCACCGTCCAGAGAATCGGCTTAAAGGGGCGCTTTGTTCGACCTACCTGTTAAAATAAGCCATCAGCTGAAAAGCGGTGTTGAGGTGCTTGTACGTTCCCGTTTTGATTCGTGGCAAGAACCCGTACGCGGTGAGCATGTTGTCGACGAGAATTGGACCCCAGCAAATGGCGAACAGCACCACCACAGCCACCAGCATCTTCACCACCTGCCACAAAACACAATTCCCCGTGAAACTGCAGCCTCCAATCGACCTGCTACAGGACTTCTTTTAACGCGACCACCTTGCAATTACTCCCTTACCACTTGCTATTGAAATTGTATCTTCTCGACAAATAAACCTGATTAATTTCACGCCAAGGACTACTTGAATCGGAGAACGATCACCGTTACCTTGTAAATTGTAGAGGAAGAATAACGTTTTAAGGGGGGGTTCTACCTTGTGGGGCCGGAAAAGTAGGTGACATTTGCGAATTTTTTATAGAAATAACTGTTGAACGGATTCATTTGAAATTTGCCAAGTTGTTTTATTGTACTTTTAAGTATTATTACTAATTTTTGTGAGGTTATAAAAAAAAAATGCGTGTGCGTGTAGAGTGTCGATTGCAGAACGTTGAAAAAAAAACGGCTCGTGCTGGCGTTGAAGGAAAGTGTCCTATGGTTTATTTGAAACACAAGAAGGAAAATGGATTCTTGATCTGCATGAACATGGCTATCTCTGGAACTAGGATTATGACTGTATCTGTTACCGTTCTTTTTTTATTTAAATAATTCTTTGCGATTTTTGGACAAAGTTTGAACTATTTTTTTCAAAAGACTGCCATTTTAAGAATTTTTCACTTTTCTTAATTGTTCTAGTTCCATAGATAGCCATGTCCATGCAGATTAAGAATCCCTATTCCTTTTTGTGTTTCAGATAAGCCATAGGACACTTTTCTTCAACGCCAGCACGAGCCGTTTTTTTTTTCAACATTCTGCAATCGACGCTCTACACACGCCATTTTTTTTTTGTATGGCCTCATAAAAATTTGATAGAATACTACAAAGTACAAGTAAAACAACTTGTCAAATTTTAAATAAATCCATTCAACGGTTTTTTTATAAAAAATTCCCAAATATCACCTACCTTTTCGGTCCCACAAAGTAGAACCCCCCCTTAAGAGTAATTTTTTCGTTGGTTTCCTTTCTTCCCCGAGTGTATTAGCTTGGGAACAAAGTCTTATGCAGCCGACAGGGGGCTGCTTGAAATGCACAATAATTATCATCCGAATGAGAAGCTCGGCGGTTTGTTTAGGGAAATTTGGAAACGGTGCCAGCCGCTCGGGAATTTCGACGATACCTCGAAACTTTGCGAATTAAATCAAATGGTATTAATTCGACGACGCCCGAAGAATTCCAATTAAGCCTGGAGAAACTTTTCGCCATTCTTGTACCCCCTTCACTCGAAGACGGACGAGCATTGCAACCTACTCTCCACTAATCGAACCTTCCTTTTACCTACTGTCACGTGAAACTGGGTCTTCAGATCGCTCGACTAATAATGCAACGATATAGGCGTCTGATGCGAAGGGAGATCAGCTTAAAAGATCATCAAACTCCGCGAAATTCAACGTCCAACGAACCTGTTTCATAGTTCGAGATTCTTCCTCCGTTTGTCTGTCTTCTCGATAAGTTCGACGTCCATTTCGCTCGCCTGATCTTTCTGCCATGGGTATCGATTCTGTATCGATGTTATTCGGAGACAACCTGCAACAAACAGAAGCTAACGATTGGTAAAAAGAAATCCATGAAAGCACCTCAACTGTATAATGTAGAATTTAGGAATTCTTTGTCATGAAAGACAGAGAACTTTTTCAACGATTATAAATGACACTCTTAAAAGCAGGGGACGAATGAAATTTGAAACTTTTATAAATGAAAGTTACTTTATCGGATTTTTGACTTTTAAATCAGTTCCTTTCAGTTTTAAGTTAACTTTGTACATTAACTCTGTTGTAAGAGTTCAGTTTTTACAGTTACTTTATGATATAGGTACTTTTAAGGGTAAACTATAAAAGTGAGGAATATTTTTTAATTTGTATTATTTAAGGAAATAGAAGCAGTGATTTTGTGATTTTTATATAACTATTTTCACCGAGTGGTTTAAAGTTTCAATTTCAGATTTGTCTACCCCACAACATTTTTAGAAAATCTGCTTCACACAACTTTAATTTTTTCACAGCAAAATAAATCTTCCTGTTTAACCAGAACTTTCTTCTATTTTCAAGAAAATTTCTTATTTACACGAAAATGTATGAAATAAAACTTTCAGTTAATACACTGCTTATTATAACAATTGTCTTTGAACAGAAAAGATAGTAGTCATAAAATTACAGTTATTTTAATAAATTTTAATAGTTTCATTCGACCCCTGCTTAAAAGTGACTCGACAAGATCCCATCAAAGTTAACATCATACATCTCCTACGCCCCCTTCCCATCTCAATCCTAACTACCCACAGAAACGGAAGTGCCGTGTACCTCTGATCGTTTAGGATCTGAAAATTACTAGAGCATTCGCAGGGTGCGCGAGCAGCTTTAAACCGTGAATTACGCGGCCAATAAAGCGACGGAAATAAACGTCAATTCACCGTCGACGAAACGGTACCCGCGGGTTGCGTGCAGCTGCACTTTCCCGGGGAAAGTTCAGCTGAAAATCGAATGACGGTGAAGGGATTTCGCTGTTGAAGTCAACTGGAGATCTCGTGGCCGTACAAGTTTTTAACTAGCATGATGAACGACGATGGATCTCCAAGATGCGGCGTTACTGTGGCCGAGGCTCGAGAACGAGGCATCGTGCATCCAAGTAGGGATCGAGAAGTTTTCACCTCGACGGAGAAACTTTTCGGTACACCGATAAGTTTGGCGAGCTTGCGGCTCCGAAGAATGCTGAAACAATTACGCCGCTTCGTGGGGAGACTGTGTGACACGTGGAGAGGAACAGGTCCTCGATAATCGCAGCGATATCGACATCGGTAGCTCCGATAAACGGGGCTCAGCTGTGTCAAGTTTGCTTAGAGTTTAACGATACTTCTATGAACTTTTGCGCGCCACGCAATTTCTTTAAATTCTACGGAAAATGAAGTTAAAACTGTGGTCGCGAAATTGTCACAGGACTGGAAAAAATGGGGAACATAGGAGAAGTTTTAGCATATTTGAAGCTCGCGCGAAACGCTCTGAAACGAGTAAACAAAATTAATAGCGTTAGGGGAGGAATTCTTTTCACTTATGTAGCGGGACGGGGCGCTTGACGGTGGCGGTAATTAAAATGCAAATGGACTGAGGAAGTCACTGTGAACCTTGTACTCTTGTAATAACTTTCATTAATTACCGCGCAGCCCTGTTACATGCCGAATGCATAATGCATGGGTCAGTGAAAAAATTGTTTCGGGGACGTAGACCGTCATGGGAAGGAAGAACTTAAACGTTTCTGTGGACCGAATATCCCTACGGTGTAAAAAACTGCTGGAAAGGAGGAATGTTAAATACGAGAGGGTCACTTCATGGCCAAGGGACGACAAAGTAGACGGGTTCCCTTCGGTGGCACGTTTAAACTTATCCTAACGAGAGAGCTGCTCTCAGTTATTAAACTGACAGCTGCCAAATACATTCGAACTTCCAAACTTCCGTAACTGCCTGACTAATATTTCCCGGGTTCGATTCCTGCAACTGGAGACCCTCGACATTTATGTACGCAGAGCGACACTGCAGACGACGTCGCGTCTCCCATCGTGCTTCCTCGCGCATCTCTGTTGCGGAAAGCCAAACTTTCACAACTGTGAATGAAGCGCGGGTTTACAGCCGCGTTCACTCGATGCGGGAACCCCCCGAGATACAACCTCCGGCAGTGGTAGGTGAATCGATAAGTGAAACGCTGGGTAAAAATTGCGAGAGAAGCGCAGAGTGTAAGCTCAGGGTTGAATAACGATGCAGGCGCACGGTCGATTGATTCCTGCGTATTTTCGACGGCCCTCTCGTGTCAGTGGGCGCCCCTGTTCCTCGTCCAGCTCGATGAGTTCCCATCGACCCTAGGAATGCCAATTTCGCAGAAAGATACGAGATTATAGTCCACGGTGCGTGCGACACGAGAGTGTTTGCGCCTCGAACGTTAAATTAATTTACGAAGTTGAGCTTCGGTTACCAAAGGGCGACGTAGTTTCTATCCTGATTATCGGATCAAGCTCGTCGGGGCGCGTTGGGTGTCAAAGTTTGCCGTCCAAGGGCTAGGGACACTAACGTCGATCTAGATTATCGATAGCGTCACTCGCCAAATATAATTAATCCTCGCTTAAATCACCGGCAAAGTGTACAGCTCCTCGGATTAAAAATTCAGACTTACGCGTGCCGCGACGTCATGTGGTAGCGGCGCTTCATGACTCGCCAGATCTCCCAGCAAATGGCCGTGTAACAGAACGTCATGACGGCAAGAGGCACCACCAGGACCAGCATCAGCATGTAAACCTCGTGCGCACGCCACAGGAGTCCAGTTTCCGAATCACGCACGCACCAGTAAGCGATCACCTTCAGCCCGACCACTTTGTGTGTCTGAAACAAACATGATCGTTGGTGCCTGTGGATCTCCCCTCAAATAATTCCGACCCCCACACTTTGCAGCGAACTCTCGGCCACTCCCAAGTTCCCAATCACGCAGCTTCGCTTCAAGCTACATTAGAAGAGGAACCACGTGTATTTGATTTAAGTCCACAGAGGAAAAAATCCCTCGTAAATTTTCCCCCGACGCACGTGCCATGGATTTAAGTCGAAGCCTGGCTGGATACCGTTGCAGCCGTTGCGAGTAATTGAAAATGAAACTAAATCCAGTTTCGCGGGCCCGTCTGCTTACAAGGGAAGATCACGAACCCGGAAATTCAAAAAATTCTAAAACTTTGTGGATATTATTATTATTATTAAGCGTCTTTATTGCAAACAAGAAAAAACAAGCAACGAAAGTAAACAAAGACACATGCACAGGCGAAGTTCAGTCACGATTGTTTTTCAACTTAACCTACTATATATGTAGGGAATTTCCTCCCGATTACAACGCATTTTTTTTTGCTGCCCAAAATCACTCTAAGGGGGTGTAATTGACCCCTGAAAATCCGGTTATTTTCCGATTTTGTGTTGTAATTCGTGGAATGCAAAATAATTTTTTTATCAAATGATAGATCTAATTAAAAGAAGTAACTTTTGTCTTGAAACTTTTTTTCTATCTCGTACAGTTCGCGAGTTACAACACAAAAACGGAAAATTGCCGAATTTTCAGGGGTTAATTTCACCCCCTTAGAGTGATTTTGGGCAGCAAAAAAAAATTGCGTTGTAATCAGGAGGAAATTCCCTACATATTCACAAAGTTTCAGAATTTTTTGAATTTCCGGCTTCGGGATCTTCCCTTGTTAGTTGCAATCGTGTGTAATGAAAATATTCGAGCTACTCGGATTTATCGAGCTACTCGGTTTTTACGGGTACTCGGCTCGGCTCGGTTAAGCTACTCGAATATTCGAGTACTCGAACAGCCCTAGTGTAATCCCAATGTTCGTACGGCGTTCTCCCCGCTTCATTTCGCGAAATCGCTTCAACGCGAAGCGACGCACGGCACAGTTGTATCATTTCCGCTGACGCGGGATCAGGCGTCCGCAGGGCAGAATGTTAACGCGATATTCTGGAGCTGAGCTGCGAATACAACAGCCTGGCGTTCTAGTAAAGCAGGTTTTACGGTTCCATAGAAGAGACGTTTATTAAAATGTTCGAAACACATGCACGTACAGAGATTCCTCCCCACTCCCCCGGTCATATGAGGGCGTTTTATCGTCTCATTCGCGCCATTTACTTTACGAGACTCATGAAAGAGCCAGGTCCACGCATTAATTCTTTCGTCCCACTGCCTCCTGCGAACGCTTGCTTTCCTATCTATGGGAGAAATAAGACTGCCATGCTTCCCGTTACACTTATCGGATCGCCCACTTTAATTATTTATTTATTTAAATAATTATACGGGAAATACCCATGGTTTACAAGAGACGAAGCAGAGAGATTAACTAAAGAGTCATATCTGTAGTAGGCATACTGGCATTTAGGCAACGGCATAGTGTGTGGGGTAAGCACATATAGGTGGCGTCCATTTAGGAGGAGTTCGGAACTAAGGGACCACGGGAAGTCGCCGTGGGTGAATCGGTTAGGCGGCTGGCCAGCACGCGGAAGGCCCGGGTTCGAGTCCCGGCAGAGTGGCTTTCCCTTTTTTCCGGCTCCTACATATCCAAATAAGTAAATAAGCCAAGGATACACGGCTAACGAAGCCAACAACTGAAGTAAAAGATTATAGAAGTAATTATAACCCACGTACGCGCGGGGTAATTAAAATAGAGGAACTAGAGGAGCGTAGGTGGCGGAGCCGTTCGACGTGGCCGGGGACAGCAAACAATGAGTTCTCGTTGAGCAGGGACATTGAATCGTTCAGAAAGCTCGATGGGATCCTACTTCGCTACGACAAACTACTATCTGGACGCAGAAGTGGTTGAAAACGCCCCAGAAAGTACGCGGAGCGGGACGGGACCCATTTGGATAGGAAACTGATCCGCGATTTCGTTCGATTTTCCGCCTCCTGGCTGCCCCATCTTGCCCGCTGGCAAAGTATCTTCGTAACGCTCCGATAAATAGACGTTCTTTGCCGTGAAACCAACGGCAAACATGCACGTCGATTCTCCGCGCATTACGTATTACTTTGTGTACGCTGGCACAGGCCAGCGATCCGCCTAAAAGGAGTATCGGAAATCGAAATCGCAAGAAGGAGAAGTGTGCACCTGATGTCTTCTTCTGCGAGATACGCGGGAGAGAAACGAGCGATATTCAGTCGCAGCGAAAGCTTCGACGGGTAATTAGATCGGGCTTCAGCTTCGGAATGTTGAAAAGGGGTGGCTAGTTTCACGGTTACAGACACTTCGGATACCTCGCGAGGTAATATTACAGGGCTGACCCTGATTAATGGTAAATGATAGCAGGATTAGCTGGTAAAACGTGGGTGTTGTCGCGTAATTGCAATCTCTATTGAAGTATAGATAGATAGGGTTGCCACTGTTCCTGTGAAATATTTTACGGAGGAAAATAAACCATTACCTACCCACTTTCTTCACGTTTTATTTATTTAGCAATTAAATGTTGCGTATCGAAGCTTGGCAATTATGGTAATCCTAAAACTAAACCATTACCTACCCACTTTTTTCATGTTTCATTTATTTAGCAATTAAACATTCTATATCAAAGCTTGGAAATTATGATAATCCTAAAAATAAACCATTACCTACCCACTTTTTTCATGTTTCATTTATTTAGCAATTAAACATTCCGTATCAAAGCTTGGCAATTATGATAATACTAAAAATAAACCATTACCTACCCACTTTTCTCATGTTTCATTTATTTAGCAATTAAACATTCCGTATCAAAGCTTGGCAATTATGGCAATCCTAAAACTAAACCCTTATCTACCCACTTTTCTCATTTTTCATTTATTTAACAATTAAACATTCCGTATCAAACCTTGGCAATTATGGTAATCCTAAAACTAAACCATTACCTACCCACTTTTTTCATGTTCCATTTATTTAACAATTAAACATTCCGTATCAAACCTTGGCAATTATGATAATCCTAAAACTAAACCATTACCTACCCACTTTTTTCATGTTTCATTTATTTAGCAATTAAACATTCCGTATCAAAGCTTGGCAATTATGATAATCCTAAAACTAAACCATTACCTACCCACTTTTTTCATGGTTCATTTATTTAGCAATTAAACATTCCGTATCAAAGCTTGGCAATTATGGCAATCCTAAAACTAAACCCTTATCTACCCACTTTTTTCATGTTTCATTTATTTAGCAATTAAACATTCTATATCAAAGCTTGGAAATTATGGTAATCCTAAAACTAAACCCTTATCTACCCACTTTTCTCATTTTTCATTTATTTAACAATCAAACATTCCGTATCAAACCTTGGCAATTATGGAAATCCTAAAACTAAACCATTACCTACCCACTTTTTTCATGTTCCATTTATTTAGCAATTAAACATTCCGTATCAAAGCTTGGCAATTATGGCAACCCTAAGTACCTATAGATCTTTGTAGACTATCAAGTATGACGTCTGACTATCGATCCCAGTAAATGAAAGGGTTTACATTTTGTTGAGACTTGGATCTCATCTCCTGTAATATCGCAAGGTCCTGCAGATCGCTGAAGCAGCAAAAGCCAACGCGGTATTTTATGAAACGCTCCTCTTCCGAGGAAACTTTTGAGGGACTCCTGGGTTAAAAGAACGTAATCCGTAAATGGCGTTTCCTAGTCCGGAATTAAAGTGCACCGCGGCGCGGCCCCGCGCGCTCAGCCCTACAAGGGCTTGTAAATTGATTTATATGGTTCCTTCTCCGACGTCGTTTTACCTGCGTGAAGATCATCGGAATACCAAGCAGGAACGACGTCACCCAAGTCGCGATCACGATCTTTCGAGCCTGGCTGATCGTGCACGTGTACTGCGCCCTCATAGGATGAACTATCGCGTAATACCTGCAACAGAAGTGGAATTTTCAATTAGTCCAAAGTAGATACCGGCTTCGGATTCCAGTCTTGTTAAATCCATCGACACTCCGCAGTGTCTCTTAAACGAATCGATTGCCGCATTCCTTTGCCGATTCTCCTCCGCGAGCTCAGCGCGACGTTCGACGGGGATTGAACGTAGTCGCGGGAAAACTTAAGGGGAGGTTCCGGTCTAGAGCCCCAAAAAATATGTGATATTTAGGAATTAATTCAAGGAAAACTACTATATATAATTCAATGGGAGTTTTTGCATTGTATTAAGGATGTTTTAAATTATAGAAATGTATTTTTTGTTTTATAATTAATCATTGCAGACGGCCCTGGGCAGCTGTTAAAGTCAAGGCGTCAAAAAATTGATCTAATTCGGTGGGCGCTGTATCTCCAAAAGTTATTATCCGATTCAACTGAAACCTTTTTTATTTTGAAGATTATTCTTCTGTCTAGGGGGGAACTAGGAAAAATTACAAAAAATCCATTTTTTTAGAAAATAACGACACTTCAAGTTTGAAATCACTTTTCCCTGTGTTTTTCGTCCTTTCAACGCCTTTGAAAATTATAAATTTTTAATTTTTTGTAATTTTTTCTAGCCCCCCCCCCCCCCCTAGTCAGAAGTATATTCTTCAAAATAAAAAAGTTTCAGTCGAATCGGATAATAATTTTTGGAGATACAGCGCCCACCGTTTTGAGAACACTGTTTCGAGAAAAACGCGAGAAAAAAGTTTTACGCGAGCGCCGATGCATTTGCCGCTACTCAAATGCCTATAACTTCGGGAATTTTACGAATTTCAACAAATCTTTTTAAACACGTTTTCCTAAAAGATTGAACATTCGAAAAATAAAATAAAAAAAAATCGAAATTCAGACCGGAACCTCCCATTAACCAGATAACGGGGGCGTCCATGTGCCAAACTGAAAGAGGCGAGGAGAGGGGAAAAGTATATTAAAACGAGACGATGAAACAGGGTAATGGCGCGAAAAATCTCCGCGAAGCTTCGCTTTACGGCCACGGTTATTTCCACTGCTTTTCAGGCCCCTTCCTTTCTTTTTTCCCCCCTACGCTCCACGCCTTCGCAATTAAGCGAAAAACGACCGACCATGATTATCCGCTTCCCTTTCGCTTGAACGCGTCCGTGAATACAAACTGTCACGGGGATTTCCATACTGTCCGTCAATTAGACCGCGATACTCGCGAAACGCGAATCAATTAAACGGTCTGGCTTGTAAAATTACGCCTCGGTTAACGTCGCGCGAAGACCACCACCCCCCATCGTCCCAGAAACTCTACAGAATCGATCCCGCTCCGTAATCGAGCTATCACATCGCTGGCCGTAAAATTCGGGGGTGCACGATTCTCGCAGCCACACGAAGTGATTCGGCTGACTCGGTGGCTGCGAGTTACGATTCCGGGGACAGATTGAGGAGAGAGTTTTATTAGGCTGTTTCGTGTGCAACATTCACTTAATTTCGCGGTATCAGCGGTGGTATATTGCGGTGATAAATTTCGCAACTCGGGAAGGGAAACGGGAACTGCGAGAGATAGATTATTATCGTGGGAGCTGGAGCCACCAAATAGTTTGGCGAATAATCTGCATTCGTGTTTGCATTGCTACTGATGGTGGCTCGGTAGATTACAATCGTCCTTAGAGCACGAATATTTTCGATTCTCTGCGAACGTAAAGCATAAAGTCGACGACTTTTACCGTTGTTTAATAATTCCTCCATTTTCCGCGTTCCTGTCAGTGCTGCCAACAAGGTTGATTATTTAAAAGTCGGGCGCCAAGCTTATCCTCGCTGCAGGGTTCTACCGTGAAAGGAACATCCATAGAAAAAAAGAAGGCTCTCTGCCGTAAATCCGCTTTAACAGGTGCCAGGAGGTGATTAATAAAAAACAACAAAATTGCGTTGCCTGAAATCCGCGCTCGAAAAGTTCAGTTCGCATGTACCGTTAAGGAACTAGTTTCTGATCAGTCTAGAGGGTTTCTCGCTTTAATATTTATTTTTAACCTAATAAAACATTAAACCATAGACTTTTTTTATACTAAAAGTTGAATTAATGTTTAAACTTCAAGGAAAAATTTTAAAAAGTTGAAAATAAGTATATAATTTAATTATTTATAAGGTATGAAATAATAAGGTGACTAGGAACTAGTTTTTGATCATCTAAAATTAACAATACTAACTGCTTTCACAGACAACACCTATATTTTTGAATTATCAGTTTTTACGTTAGTAATTATTTCAAGCAATTATTTATTGACATAAACTCAAAAGAACGGTTTATTTCATGAACTGATAAAAAATTAGTGCCTGATCAAGAACTAGTTCCTTAACGGTAGGTCGTTATACTTACAGAAGAATTTCCGAGACCCCGCTCGTCGTCATCTATCAAATAAAGCTAGCATACCTCGGGATACCTATTTTTCCTCTGCGATGATATATTTAGCACGCGGCGGTTAATTTGTCACAGTTATTTATAAAGCCGAACAATAGCCTTGATCCACGAACATTATGCATCGCGTGTGTCACAGAAATAAGCCTGACGGAGCGGCAAGCAGTTTCTCTTCCCGATTTTACTGCTCCTTCACGTCCCGCTGTCTCCCTTAATATTCTCACCGCATCTGATACGCGGGAGCGACGAGAAAACACGGGCAGTTTTGTGAGGATTTATCCGTTTCGTTCGGTTGCGTGCATTGGGCAGCAACAGGGTCAGCGATAAACAATAAAAAAAAGCTGAGCCGAGGGGGCGATAGATTCGACGAGCTGGAAGAGTGGCCTGGTGATAAGGCGGTTCAATTTCCCCTTGGAATCAAATAAATTTTAAGCATGGCCGCACACAGGGCTGGGCAAGGTCGTCGGATCACGCGTCCGAGGCGTCTTGGGGGCCTATTTTATCGGTTCTCTATTAAAGCGAAACGTGAGCGGCAAGCACGAGCAACAGCCTCGCGGGAGGAATCATAAATTGGTCGATATTGGCACGCAACATAATTCACTTCGAAGGAAATATTTTTTAATTACCCGACGAGGGGCGGCTTCGTCGAAGGAGGGTTAATGAGACGCGGGGTTGATTTGATCGTAGAAAAGGGGAAAAAGGGGGATCGCGGTAAAAGAGAGAAGACTGGGCCAATCTCGAATCCGTTGGAAATTCAAGCCGAAAGACAATTCGCAGTCGTGCTCGCGCTAACGGTCTCAGAAAAGCGACGGAAGAAAGAGGCAAACGAAATTCGTTGGGACCGCGCCAAAAAACGCAACCTTTATCTAGGGACGCGATTGTCCTTCCGGGGAAATTGCGTGGGCGTGCTTGAACGTTGAACGGATTTTAAAACGATTTCTTTCCTGCCTGCTATTCGCTGACACTCGTGAACTGACTTTGCTGAAATCTGCACAGACCAGGAAACAGGTCTAGAGATTAGACGTGGATTCAAATGGGAATGGAATGGTGAAAACTAACAAGTTTTCTGGCGAGAAGAAGGTCGTGGAGTTATGTACGACTTTCTTCCATTACTGTTTTTAATTCCCCATTCCATCGCCTATTCACCCTTTGCTTTAACCCTCTAGTGCATAGATTTTTAATTCAGTTGGAAAAATTAGTTTACTCTCATTTGAGGATGAAAATACCGAATCCGATGCCATTTTTCAATTTGGAGGAAATAATAATAATAATAATAATAATATTTTTGGCAGCGTGTGTAGCTCAAAAATTCACTTCAAACTAGATTTTTATCAAATTAAAGACTCAGATTGACATATTTCTTAGACCAATATGTGCGCAGTGGCACTATTTTTGGGCTGGCAAATGAGAATTCCCAACCCCTGGACTAAACAGGTGCCCGCCTTAAGGCAGGCTTATGCACTAGAGGGTTAAGGAGTCCCCCTTTTAAGTCACAAAAGTCTAATTTTACAAAAACCGACTTAAGTAGTTTACTGACGATGTGATTACTAAATCGGGTGATTGGTTTTTGAGACATCATGCTAACCAATTCGACAAACATTCTTTTCAGAAAAACGCTTTAGGTAGTGTTTTTTAATTTAATTTTTTTAATATGTTGTCTAAATATATACAAATATCGGCATAAAGATTTTAATAAATATAATTTGATGGTTTCTCTTAAATAAAAATCCCAAGTATCGCATTATCTTCGGGTCGTCAAGGTAGGGAGACCCCTTTATTAAATCCCGACAGACTTTTCTATCAAACGATCCTTTGATATCGGAGACTCGCGAGGTAAAGTGCATACAGGCACTGCACTAAACAACAGAGGGGCAATAAATTAATTTATCCTGTGCCAATTAATTGCGCCTGTTATTTCGAGCTCCTCTTCCCGAACCCGCGATACCGAGATTTATTCGCGAGCAGAAAAGCCCAGAGACATGACGTTTAGTTGGCCATGTAATACTGAATGTTTCGCTACACGCGAATCGATATGCCTCGTTCATCAAACCTTGTCATATTGTTGTTGAATGTTTTCGAACCGCAGAAGTTTGGAGCACCGTCTGCGCGGAGCATCGCGCTCGCCGCGAGTTATTGGAAAAGTCACGTAGCGCAGCCGCGAAATTTATAATCCCGCGGGTCCATTAATCACAAACGAAACGGAGAACGACGAGAATATTACGCCAAGGACTTCAAGGAATTTGATAAAACTGCGCCGGGAACTACGAATTAATGGGCGAGATGTCTTGATAAAGCGAGCCCTTTCAAGCCGGCCTGTCGAGGAAGCTCTATCGACTACCGGTGCGGTTATAAATAAGCTGGTTTTCAGGCAACTCGCTTGAGTGCATCAATTAAATGGAATTACACGCTCCGAATGCACGTCGACCAGTGAATTCTCAATTTTCTACGAGAGTGCGATGCTGGCCGAAGGTTTCAATAAAATCATCAACAGAAAGGAATAACCGATACTAATATATTCCAGAGATCCAGGGCTTCCGTTACGTTGTTTCTCGCCAATGAAATAGGAAATCGATGAATGGGAATCGAGAGGAGTACTCTTTTTAGCAATGTGCTCTGTGTAAATGATGGAGTAACACCTGTGGCATCGATAGAATTTAAAAAATAACCACGATAAAATAGGGTGGATGTACCAGTAAATGAACACGTACCAGTGAATGAAGATTTTTTATTAAAATGAGTAAAATAAGTTATTAAAGTAAGCAACTAAATAATTAAAGACTTCTTTTCATTTCTTGCTTCATATCCAAAGAATTTTTGCAGCACGTGGAATCAATCGCGCTGGAAACATAATTTTATAATAGTGTTCATTCATTAGCCTTAACTGTTCATTTACTAGTGCGTTTACATATCATTTCATACACATATAATTAAATATAAAGGTATAAAACAAATTAATTATTGTGTAATAAGCTCATTATTGAATCCCTATCTATCTATATATAAATAATTTATTTCCTAGCTAACGACGTCGGGTTTACCTTTCAATCGACATCGCAGTGAGCGTGACGACCGAGCAGATGGCAGATACACTCTGCATGTAATGCACCGACTTGCACAGGAACAGGCCCATCGTCCACGTGTAAGAGAACAGCTTGGCCACCTGCAAAAACACACGATTGACATCTCGTTAGACGGACAGATTTCGTTCGACGAACAAAGAGCACCGCCGTTCCGTTAGCGGGGTTTAATTCCCATCGTTGGGCGGTCCAGTTTCTCGCGATATCTCCCTTTGACCGCCAGGAATCTCGCCAGGAATAATAATCCTTGGAAAGCGGGATTAAATAGCCAAGACAATAAAATTGTTGAACCAAGTCCATTTGACCCCAGCGACTCGGAGAGAAGACTGGAGACAATGCCGAGGGAGAAGAAAAATCGGACGGCACAATGCGTTTTGAAATGGAAGAAAGGGGGGTCGAGATAAAGGAAGCGCGGGAAAACGTTCCTCGAGCATCCCACGCGTTTCATCAAGCCCGTTTGGCTGAGGAAAAATAAGGACACGTTATTCCAGCATGCTCTTTGAAGCTGTTAATGAGCGGAGAACGAGAGTCGGCGAAAAGATTCCTCGCGTCTCAGGCTGCGATACGTGTTTGTAGAGTGACCACTGGGATCGTTGCACGAACAAAGGCCAACATTTAAATTCAAACACTCGAATAATTGGACGTCTCGTCCCTTTTGACAATTTACAAACGCTATTTGACACTGTTAGAACCTCTTTTCTTTAAGGGGGTATAGCCGTTTGAACCCTCGGAAAGTGAGTAAAATTTGTGGATTTTTTTATAAGTCAACGGCTGGATGCAGATTTCCCGTTTTTTTACTATCTTTACATAGTTTTATAAACTACTTAAAAGAAAAGTTTCAGTTAAAAAAATATTGTTTTTTGGAAGTTATGAATACATGGCCGAAAGTCTCCCGATTTTAGATGGCTAAACGGTGGCACTAAAAACTCGCGCTGCGTTCAACCAATTCACTTCCAATTTTGCATGTAGAATCATAATAAGATTTCACATCGTCCAACGAAGGCTTTTTTTATTCCAATTCCCCGTTTATTATTTATAAAGAAAAAAGGTGGATTTTTCTCTTAGGAGAATCTAACTTTATCTTTGATCTTTCACCATTTCTTTATTTTTCAAAATTATCAAAATCGGCTTCGTTGGACGATAGCTATTGACACACTTTATAAGAAAATTTTATTGTTTTTGATTTCAAACACGACACACAGCTGTTTTCAGGGCCACCGTTTAACCGTCTAAAATCGAAAGACTTTCGGATATGTATTCATAACTTCCCAAAAACAATGGTTTTTTAACTGAAACTTTTTTTTTAGTAGTTCATAATACTATGTAAAGATAGTAAAATACCAGAAAATCTGCATCAAACCGTTGACTTGTAAAAAAATCCACAAAACGTACACATTTTCCGAGGGTTCAATCGCCCTAACTTGCGACGATGCACTTTGGTGGAGTAATAAAATGTTCCTAAAATGTTCCATTCTCTTTATACTGATCAGGAGAATAGATCGGGGGTAATAGCAGGATGAATACAAAGCAGTGCAAAGGATTTTCCTGTTTAAAGGGGAGAGCTCCCTCTGTTTACACTGGTCGAAGATAAGCGCGCAAGCAAAACAGAAGGGACAGGCAAGAATGTACAGGACTGCAAGGTCTATTTTGCACCGGATGGAGGATCAAGCAGCAAAGCTGGGGAATTAAGCGCGTGATCCTCGTTTCCAATTCAGTTCAGGGAAAGTTCACGGGGTGCTGCAGGCGTGTTAAAGAAAACTAGACGCAACGACAGGCTGATCTGAATTGCTACTACCAAGGTCGTTCTTAAATAGACACAGTGTAACGCGATGCCCAGCGATCAGCTTAATTAACGAATGCAAAACCATGAACTTCTTCGGACGCATGGAAGAGACCCGAGTGTGCTCTGAAGCGAGAAAAAAACTGGCGTGTTCAGGGGAGATGGAAGAGTAAACGTCGCATCGTTCCGACGTCGGGATCATCCGTCGATGAAGAGTTATCGGAAAAGTCGTTCTATCGCGATGGAATCCCGGCGGGGAAGGGAATACTTTAAGTCTCTGGTGAAAAGAGTCGATGGAGGAGAGAGGATTCAATGAAAGCAATCAACTCGAGCAAATACTAAAGTATTTTCGGTATCAAGTACTCTCCGATGGAGCCTGAATTCGTCGCGCCAGCTAAATTGCCGTGCTATAATATTTAAAATCACTTTACTATCGATCAGACACGAAGTGCTGCAGTTGAATACTTTACTGCGACGAATGAAAATCCTGAAAAATATTAATAAAAGTCGCTGAGTTACCTGATGATAATCACTCTAATGATTTCTAACTGTGAATACTAAAATACCGTTTAGATCTTTCGCATAATACTTCTCCGAAGCTGTGAGCAATCGAGATCAGTGGTACGAGTCGACGATAAGTCAGCCACCTGCTTCAAGAAACTCGAAGTACCTACCGTGAAGGACCCAGTTCCTGATCAGAACCCAATTCCTGATCAGTTTAGTATATAAACACCAAATAATAAGTTTATCACGATACAAATTTGTATAAAAAAATTATTAAATAATTATGAAGTATTTTTAAATTTATATGCAAACATTTGATAACTCATAGTAAAATGTTTTAGGTTGATCAGAAACTGCTCCCTTTGTATCTTAAGTGATCAATGTTAAACGATAATTTCAGGGTATTATATACTCTATAATGTTGTAAACAATTGTATGGAAAATTGAGTGCATACGCCTTATGGCACCGCGAGGATTTCCTCATCTCTAATTTCACAGGCGTACTCAAACATATTTGCCACTTCCATCGCGTCACACGGCTTGCCAAGGTCTCCAGTGTCGATTTATCGAATCGACGTGCTCGCATTTCAGCGGGCGCTGCCGCGGGGTTTAATCATATTCGAGGGGTCTCGAACGTTTTAATCAGACGCGAGTCTACAGGTGCATTCAAGTGGAACGCTGCTATTTAAGTGCCATGTAAATGCTGTCGAACTTGTCCGAATAGCTTCGTTGCTGGATGGAGAAGGCAGTTCGCGACGTGTTATGCGCTCCCGTTGCGAGCAAGCTTCTCGCGAAAACTCAATGGGATTTCATTGGGCACGCGGTTGCTAGAGAGAGAATAAAATCATCGAGCCTCTGTTATCCGCGCCGGGGTTTCGAGCCACTCGCGAGACCAGCGGCTGCGAGATCGAGAGACGAAAGACGCCGGCCGAGCGGTTGTTAAATTGATAACATCAGAAGCGTTGGCTACCTCGCGCAAGAGAACTAATTGATACTAACGCGATTAGCGTAAAGTTCAGTTTAAGGGAATTGAATACAGGCGAGCTGCGATGTAATGCGATTAGCCAGCGGCAAGAAAATTACAGCTTAATGATCGCGAGTTGCAGAGATTGGACTCGAGCTCTCATAATAAAAGATAGTCATTAATGGGCGTGCTTTAATCAGATACTCCTATCTGGTAGGGAACTTTGTGGACAATAATGGATGTGAGGAGTCGGGGGTGCTTCAAGTTAAAGTTATCGCGGTTACACCTTGGTTCCTTTTTTACGAAGAAGTTGATGGATACCGCAATATTTTTCAAAGATTAGAAGTACAGAAGCAGAGGTGAAAATTGATACGGGAAGACGGTAAAAGAATTGTATATTTAGTATGAGAGAAGGGAGCTGGGTTCAGTGCGACGGAATAATTTCAGGTTCCGTGAAACAGTACACCATTTCTTTCCAACGTTCGAGCATTGCTTCGTTTACCTGTGAATTCCACGTAAAGCTCGATCTGACAGCTCGACTTGACGGGAAAATTCCTTGTCCAACAATGACAGCGGAACGAAACGGCGATGCCGAGGATCGTTGGGAAGACTTGACGTTCAATTTAAGTCGTTCCTTAATAATCCAGCGATTATCAAGAAATAGTAACTACAACTATACAGGGAATGGAATTCGAAAAAGAATACACAAAGAGTCACCTCTGCCCTCGGCTAATTACAGCTAGCGTAATTACTTAATTAGCGAGGTCCATGCTGGAGATACTGAAATCTGCAATTCTCGATAGTATTCTGATCGACTTTCCTAATACAAAATTCTGTATTTGAGGTAAAATATTTGGCTCCCCTTTTACAAGTCTGCCTGGAAATTTGATAAAAAGTATGAAAGGAGGGTAGCATCCGATGAAGCGAACAAGTGGAAAGGGAGCAAAAGAAATATCAAGGCTAACAAGGTAAAACGAAAAGTCGGGAAGGGAGCACCAATCACTATCGACAGATAGGAAAAAGGGTCCGAGAAGGCAGAGAGAAAAGAAGCGGAGGAGGGTGAAGAACGTAAGGTAATCACTTTAGGTCAGCGTTTATTATAATTAAATTAATCGGCCCATTTGCCAACGCGCGTTGTCGCCACCCCTAGTTATCCCAGTGGCATCTTATTAAAAGACAACAGCTCTCCTCGATACGTCGAGAGATCGATATATTCTCGCGAGCACAGCGGCGATCATTGGTATGCAATTCCCTACCCTGCTTGTGTAATCGAGTTCCAGTGTCGAATCGACGGACAATGCGGGTGCGCGAGAAATAAACGTGGCACGGTAATTTCAAGAATACAGATTCTAGTCACGGAACGGAGATTCCTTTCCATTACTATTGCCTAGTCAATTGTGAAAAAATTGTTGATTTGAAATCCCTTGGATTCGCAGACAACCTGGACAGTTTTTTAATGAAAATGCTAAAAGTTCTTGGTAATGCCTCGTTTATACGAACACTGAAACTTGGCAGTAGCGGATCCAGAGAGGGGGCGATGGGGGCGATCGCCCCCTCTAAGAATAATAAAATATAAAAATAGTATGACGTTGTGTATTATTCTGTATAAATAATTAATGAAAATTTAATTATTCAGGCTATAGTATCAGATAGATATATTAAAATATAAATTACAAGCAAATTTTAAATCTCGTAAAAGAAAATTAAAAAATGTAGGTATGTACTTTTACACGTTTCGCCCCCCAAGAAAGGCTCCTGGATCCGCCACTGAAACTTGGTCGCCTCAAGTGGAAGCAAACAAATGTAAACGAACGTGACATATGCAAATTCCTTACTAATTCAACCCTCTGCAAAGTCTCATCGATACACCCCACTTCCGTTCTAACGAACCGTATTCGATTATGCGCCACCTGCATTGCAATTCCAATTGTGTCTACCACCTGCACACATTCGCGACTAATGTTTCTCTAGCCTGTTGCATTGGTCAACAGAGTGCACCCACTACGCATCAATTAAATGGATGGAAATAATTCCCACCAGTCAATGCTGTTTTGTCAAGACTCCACAATCGATTTTCTATTCCAGCCGTGCATTAAGTACCTTTTCAAGGGAACACGCGCTCCCAACCAATGCCGAGGGATTATCTCCGAAGTGGCTGGTGAAATAGATGGAAATTTCCATAGCGATTCGCAGAATCTACGATCTACGTCATTGCGATGTTGCAGCACAGGAATTAGCATAGGACTTCGATCCATTCGGTAGACTCAGCGCCACATTACGGATTAGTAGCGTTTAATTAAGCCCTGCTTTATCGAATTTTAAGGATTAACGAGTTATTCAAACTTTCGTTACTTTGTTATTGCCGATGATTCTTCGGATAATCGAGGTCTGACCAGCATTGAAATAAAATATCGAGAGCTCTCCTGGTTAATCCAGTGAAGTTTGCAAACTACTCCGCCTGATTGAAAAATAAAGTTACAATGGGGGCAAACTGATAAAATTCACTGACTAATCGTGGGAACCCGCAGCAATCTGTTTACGAAACTCGCAGACGTGCTAATTAGAAATCAATCGGCGTCTGCTGAAACTATGAGGGCAGTAAAAACGCACAATCCAGAGGGTTAATGCTGCATGAATATTAACGAAGTAATCGAAGGCTCGTGAAAAATCGTTATTAATACTCTGAAATGCAGTAACATTGTTCGTTGGTCGAACACTTGAAACGCTAACCACTGTCCTATTAGTCCATCAATTACCGATAAATCCAAACCTTTGCTGCACTTTGGCTAATTAATTGGCTGGCTAACTATATGATCAAAATTGATTTAATGGGAAATAATTGTTTGGACACTCTAGCTTACTAAACAGGGATGGACTTTCCTCTCGAAAAACGAAGCAAATAAATCACGAGAAATTCAGCATCGTCGCCAGCTTCAAACGCCACGAGTCGACGACCAAGCCTGCACGCCTAAGCTTTCCCAAAAGTAGGACGATCGAGCTATTTAGGCGGCAATGCAAGTGCACTTAGTGCACAAATATAGAGCAAGAGGAAGTAGCTAAAAGTAGATGACCCTTTCGCGGACAGCTCTCAACTAATAACAGTTTCTCTTCCAAGACAGCCAATTTTTCTCTCGCAGCGACATGAACCATCGACTGCTTCGAGACGGTTGCCAAAGCGTGGCGAGAGCTGCGCCGGTGCCGTGGAAACGCTAAACGACTGCCGCAGTTTTTCTCTCGCCATTCGTTTTAACGAAGCGACGAATCTCTTACGGGCCATCCCCCAAACCCCTCGTTTCGCTATCCGTTGAAGCATTCCGGGGATTGCGAATCGTCCTAGCTCGTTGCGTGCGAAACTTCTTTGGGAATGGCCCTCTATTTGGGGACTGGCGAGAGCTTCTTTCCAGAGATTAAACTGCGGCTGAAATTTTTCGTCCACCTTCGTTACTGGCTTGTTTGCATGAAAATCTCCCTGTTATCTGCTATCCGCGATGTTCCACGCCCGAGAATCGCGACTGGGATTGCGTTTTCCACTCTACTCCGAACATCGAAATCGTTCGAAATCTCTGAAGTCATCTACGAAAACGTTTTCCAATAAGGGAAAGCATCGTCTGCTTGATTTTTTTCTCTGTTAAAAAATTCCGCGTGAATTCTGGCGAAGCCATTATTTCGACGGAATGAAAATGCCAATTTTTCAGGGAAACCACAAATTCGTGGAAACTTTATCGACTGGATTTCGAAATCCACAGCAGGAAATGCGGGTTCTATGGTTTGGGGATTGTTTAGTAACTACGTTCTCCCGAATCCTCGAAACCCCCGCGGCGTAGATAAAATTCGTCCAAATGTTCTCGAGAGAGATGTGATTCAGGAGAGAGATAAATTGGAAGACGTTTGCTACAGCGACAACTCTATTTGTAGCGGTTTCGGCGATTGCATAACTGTGCCAATGCACCATAAACCCTGCGGGTCCATCAAAACCCCGTAAATGCCTTTAAAACGCGTTCGACTTCTCTGCTCTGTATTCCCCGAGCTCGATGCACGCGAGCTCGAGTTTGGAAAACATTCTGCAGTGATTGAAGGGAATTAATCTACCTTTTCCTCGGGGATTTTCCTGGGCCACTTCCGAACGAAGGCACTTGTAAACCGATTATATTTTGTTTACAAACCAATAGAGGGAAAAATTGAAGCGAGTTCCAGGTGGAGAAATATAATAGGGTAAGTCCGGGAGAGTTCGACCACCGGGAGAGTCCGGCCAGTGTTGATATTTTAAGACTGACGCAAGATAGGGAATTGTGTGTCATGTCTTTTGACACAAAAGAAATGAAGACGCTTGTTGTTTATCTCACATTGACCATTGTCACAAATCCATATTTGAATTATAAGATACAGTTAAGACTTTATGCGAGGCTGAAAGTTTTTAGACCAAGTTACAGTGGTGGTGATATTTGAAAAACAGGTAAGTTTATTTACACTCTTCCGTGATTGAGGATATAATAATGCATATAACTACAGTGTAACACCAACAATACGTATGTATTCGTTTTTAATTTTTTTTGATAAGGTGGTCGATCGCTCCCTTGATTACCCGTAGTAGGTGGACGGTCTAACCCCGATAGTTGCAGTGCTAATGTTTTTCGTTGAAAATGAAAATAAGTATTTGAAATTATCGCACACTATAATTTATATATAGGGGAAAGGTGGGATACTTGATCACAATTTTTCTTTTTTATTAAAATAATAATAATGGTTTGCTTTGTTTGTATTTAATTATTTGAGTTGTGATATAAACTGATGTGATCATGTATCCCCGCTGATCAACTATCCCACCTTTCCCCTACTCTAAATTGCTCGGGCTTTGCTTTAATGTGCATGAAACGACAAAAATGTGAAAAACAATGATGGTACAATTTCTTTTCTTCCAAAAAGTGCTCGAACTCTCCCGGACTTACAATATACATTCCTCTGTGTAACATAACTGAAATAATTGACAAACTTCAGTGACAGATTTTTCTATTGAAATCATGTGCAAGGAAATCGATCGTACGGATCCGAGTATCCTTTCACCTGATAAATCACGAGTGATAAGGGATCAGCTAGCTGCGACAAAGCCGTGCCACTGTCGATACGGAACATAAATCGCGTCCTCGGCTGCTGACGTTTCTACCGAACAAGATAACGCCGCACGCGATCATCACACGTCTATCAGAAAAGTGAAAGATTCTTTTGAAAATTGATGCTCTTACGCTCGAGGTGTTTCACGCCATTCGCAGGAAACTCGCGTACGAGAAATGTCTGGAAATTCTAGAGACCCGATAGACAACAAAAATGAAACGCACAATGTTAAACTAATTTTTTAGTTAAAAGGAATGAAAGCCCGCTTTAGTTCTTCGAGTAGAAAGATGTATAATAATTCCTCTGTATGTGAGTTGAATATAATCCCGCCTGAACAATACAATTATACCATTGTTTCCCAGATAATTACCACGCTAATTATTTAATCACCTTGCAGTATCCGAGAATGGGAAAATCCCGGAAGCTGAAGCTGCAATGCAAGAAAGCACATCGGAGGAAGCAGACGAATAACAATAATCCTTACCGCGATTCTCTCTTGTGCCCACAGATTTCGGAACTACCTGCAGCTTCCAGTCAATATCCTCCGAGCCGGCTTTAAACCAGGTTTCCGTGCAACAGAACCGACCTTCCGCGTAACTCTTCAAGTTACTTAGCAACTTAAAACTAACGAACCACCTCCGAGCTAAATATTTCGGCGGAATACTTCATTTAACTCGGTGGATGAAAGTATCTCCCAAGCTGGCGGGAAGTTTTAATTATTTTAAAACGCGGGCCGAGGGAGAATTATTCGGTAGGCAACGCCTTCGATCGCCTGGAAACTTATTAAACTCTAAGAATTTCGAAATAATTATCAGATAAGCTGCTCCGGTTACGTTCACACCAAATTTATTCGCCAAGACACTTTACCACCTCGCGAAACGAGACTTTTACAAACAAGAAAGAGCGAAGAAGGCTCGCGTCTCGAGTGTAACCTCCTATTCTCTGCAACAGCATTCACACCGCGGGTGCACTTATGCACGAGCTACCCTTAGTCGAACGCTGTTTACACAGTGACTGAAAAGTTCCCTGCCAGCGACTGCGAACACAATCAGTCAAAGGTGAACGAGAAATTCGAAAGCTCCTCGAGAAACTACTCAAAAGGTAACACTCTGACACGGCAGCAATTAGATTTCCCGTGGCGCCTCGAAAATTTACTATCCACGGCGGAGCGTTCTGAACAAATAAAATGGTTCAGAATTTCGACCGAAGTAATTGTTAATTTTAAGAATAAATGTTATCGACGCGTAGGTTCGGTCAGTTGAATGAAAGTTATTTTGCAAATTTTATGATTGAATTTCCAACGTTTCGGTCAATACTGAGACCATTATCAAGGAAATAATTATATCGAAAGAAAAACTGCGTTCACTTTTATAAATTCCGCAACGTATTAGTAATTAGATCGTCTCAATATTGACTGAAACGTTGGAAATTCAATCATAAACTTTGCAAAATCACTTTTACTCAATTGACCGAACCTACGCGCCGATAACATTTATTCTTAAAGTTCTGAAGAAATGCTTCGACCCGTCGCGATCCATGCGTTCCCTCGCGCCGGTGGCCTCGCAACGAGTAACGAAACGCGGGTAATTGTTCGGTAAAATTGCGAAAATTTATAACAGCGCGGAAGCTGGGTAGAAAAATAATTACAGGGGAAAATTAGCTGGATGGAAAGACTTCCGAGTTTCCCAGGCTGGCATTGTGCAGGCTGCGAGGAAGTGCGCTGTGTACACAAAGCTGGCATAATTGCTGTGCATTTGTGAGCGGGCGAGGGGGATTTTCTGAATGAATTCATTCGGGATGGGAAACACGTGCCGCCGGCTGTCGAGGGAAGAGCGAAATGATGGCGAATCGGATTTACGAGCGAACGAGACGACAAGTTATAAGATATCCAGGAATATTGCTTCGTACGAGGACAATGGAATGCGGATGGTGTGAGGACCACTCTGAATAATGGAACGCCGGGCAGAGATATGGAATTTTTGATCGCCTACCGGGATCCTAAATACGGGGTGGCTTCTCAACGGAACGTCAACTTCGGCAACGTACTCTGTTAATATTAACTTCCAGGGATATGAAATTCCATCCGGCATATAACGCACCCGATCCTTTCCCAATATTATCCCGCGTTTCCCACTTGGAGGTTAGCGAGTAAAAAAAATTTCATCCGCCACACTCGTTCGAGTAGAATTCTCAGGCGAAACATTGTTCCTCGACGGAGGAAGGTGGCTTCATAATGGAAGAAAGGGGACCGAGTGCCCTGTTATATTAAATTCAGAAGCAGACTGTATCCCCGTCGCGGCTGACCGCTTTGCAGGCTTTTGTGCGGCCGCTCGTCACGCCCGCAACAAATCTTCCGCGGCGAGATCAGGCCGCGAGTTTTTATCACGACCGGAGCTCGCGTACAAATGATTATCATTGCGGGCGAGTAATTGCGCCGTACGTGCCCTGAAAAGGCAGTCGTTCCCCGCGGAGATAACGTTACCGCGGGAGCAAATTTGAGGTAACGTTACGGAGATAAATTCCCCGTGTAACAGCCATCCGCCGTTGTTTCCCGGCAAAATTGCGATTCGTCGAAAGAATTCCAGCCGCGTAAGGAAACTGGCACGCGGCAACCGAGCGTTTCGGCTCCTTTGATTTTAAGGTTTCCCTTATGAAACGCTCGTTACCGGTTTGCGCGAGATTTAATAAAACTTCCGCAGGCGAATGCAGCTGCCGCTCGTTGCGTTCTCATTTCCTCGAGGCTGCGCGCAAGGGGCCGTCACGCAAATTGTTTTTCTTCCGCTAGGAACATATTTTCCCACGGCTCAATGCCATTATCAGCAACAATCTAATAGGAAGACGCGAAATTGCGCGGCTAGGCAGGAACCGAGGAATAACAAACCCGCGACAGTTCTCTGGGCAATCTATAAACATTGTCCTAACAAAATACTTCGCCAGTATTGGTCTAATTTCGCGAATCGATTGGCTGCAGTTCGAGCGTGGAAGCCTCGAGCTACCCGAAGCATGCGACGATCTTCTTCTTATATAATAACCTCCTCCCATCGACTTTGAGAGATTACTTTTATAACAGATCCTCTGCCCGCAGAGGAATTTCCATCGAGTCGCCAAGAGGAAAGAAGGCTTCTCGAGAGATCGCGAAAGGAACTGATTTCTGCTGCGAATTTACGAAAAATCAAGCCCAACGGCCTCTGGTTGTGCAATTCCGCCGGCCATTCGGTCTCCCAACGGCCTATTTTTGCTGGGAATTGCCACGTAGAAGGTCGGTCCTCCGAGAGCCACGAGTTAACGTCCTCTATTTTCCTTCTGACGGAATACGAATGGACGGTCCCGCTCGTCAAAGCATCTGCGGCCTTTTTGCGGCAGCTCCCGTGGGTTCGACCCTCCGCGGGATCTCGGTCAATATCACGCGTCCGAGGTTCGGCGAGTTTGGACGGTGCGGGAAGAAAGGGAAGGAAAGAGGAGGAACGAGTGAAACGCATGTGTTGCAGCCACGGCGCTTTCCATACGCTTGGAAATTGAATTCAGGGACAAACTCCGACGGACGGCACCCAATGATTCTTTCGAAATGGGAGCGCTTGCAAAATATTGGACTCTAAAAGGAGCGGGACCAGCAGGAAATTGGAGTCCGTCGAATATTGACGATGAAGTGTGACGTTTTTTTTGTTTTTGGAAACAGCAAGTTAAGGTAAATATCCCCATTAGTGACCAATTATTCATTTATATTGTTTATTGCAACACAGAAAGCAAAATATCAATCAGAAAGTTCAGAAATTATTATTAGAGGTATTTCGTTTATAGTTGCTTACGTTATTTATGTAGCCGTACATTCATTTTTAAGTAAATTCACATGTAAATTTTACAGACTCTAATAACGTCAGGTTATACTACAGATATCATTAAACTGGCAAATTTTACAATAAAAATACATGGATCCATGGAGTGAGTTACTCAAATTAACTGGAAATATATACAGAATTATAAAATAATGAGAAAATATTCATTTTCTTTCATTATTGTAGCAGAGAATCGATAAATTGTAAGTTGGTCAATAAAGGGGACATCAGGTCCAACATAATTTTCACCATAATTATTGTACAAATAGTCAAATACCACTCTAAAATCAATTTGATTAAGAAACTAGAGACTTGAAAAAATACAATGATCCATACTTTATTCAAACATTGTCCTATATTATTAAAAAAATTACTATTTCGAACCAGTCGCCCTCTTAAACGGTCGCTAATGGGGACATTTACCTACAAGGGAATTGGTATCTATTTGAAGGGTCCAAAATAGTCGAGCTAAAGTGGTGCAGAGTTACTTCCGGAGACTCTTTATCTCCCTTTAATCTAACAAAAAATTGAATCCCATGTGATAGTTGCCATTATTATAATTTTTACACGCGAATGTCTGTCAGAGATTCGTAGAACTCGAAGGAGCATCGCCAAGGCCTGTCGTTTCCTTTGCTATCAAACTTCACGGTGTGATTGCGGAATCGAAAATTGCGGGCAAACTGGGAAGGCGGTCTTAAAGTAAGACGACTCGACGAACTCGAGAATTGCCTGGCATAAAACACGACTACCGAATCCTCTTCTGAATGCATGAATCCCAAATCTGGTTGCCCATGCGGCGCCCCGGTCAACGCGAGGAAACGAGATCTAGGGACAGCATTCCTTTCGATCCACTGAACGGTGGTCAGACACTTGTCACGTCGACGACAGGGATTCATAATTCAGACACGTTTTCAATTCAAGGGACTCGGGGCTTGCTTCAAGCACCGGGCGATTTTGCAGCTGCACCAAAGATCCACTTCGATATAAAGATCGCAATATATATGAGATTGCGAGCTTCCCTCATATCCAAGTCCTTCCCTTTTGTTACACCCATGTAATATCTTCCCGGACTTGGCTCCTGGAAAATTGCGACTGCCGCTGTTCGCGGCAACAAAGAAGTGTGTCTGGGAGAAAAAAAAAGGCGTGCATCGCGCTGGTGGCTTTTCGCCGTTCCGTTGGAAAATTTTAAACACACGGGCGTAAGGCATAGTTTTCGAGGCGACAGTTTTCTGGGTCACGAAATATTGACTGTGCGGAGCGCTGCCACGGTGAAAGCAGTCGTGTTTAATGGGAGAGGCCGCGTGCTAGATCGAATTAACGGGGGAATTTGCGAACTTTACTAACGACCAATCGTCGATAGCGCAATAACCGTTGGGAGAACTAACGGTTGCTTTTGCGAACTTTTTCCGGGCATCCTGGCGTGATTGGTACTTGTGTAACTGAACAAGAGGTTTAATGGAAGCTATAACGTTTTGAGGATCACCCAATAAAATTACAACGATCGAAACCGAGGGGTAAACAAAACATTCCCCGGCGAATGACTGCGAGCGAAGCAGAAATGTTCGATGCGATAGTAGGTGTAGACACTAATTAGTAACAATTGTATTAATCAGCTTCGGGCAGCTTGTAGCTCACAGACACCTGGGCAAATTCCGACGACAACGTTCGTAGCCAAGTGGCCGTTCAATAAATTCTACTGCAAATAGGATGCATCTAATGGCCAGGTAGAATTTATGCCACGCGCAGGACGATAAGGGCTGGCGACCATTGGTCTCCAATTAACTTATCGGTATTCTGATACAGCGGCCTGTTAACGCGGTTTTTGGCTGTGAAATACGACATTGGCGGGACTCTAAGCAGCGGGGTTACACACGGCTATCACAATTTCACTGAAACGGACGAACGTCGCCTTTAGGAGTTTCGTCTTTGAATTCAATTCGAAAGCTTTAGACAATTCCTACCTCAGACAATTTATAAGACCGTATTTTGTATGAAAGATTAAAAGGAAGATGTTAGGAATTGCATAAAGTCACAGTATTGAACGAACGACAGAGGATATCTATGTAAAGAGAGTATACTCTCTATAAGTTTAGCGCGCTTAGCATACTCCGCGCGCGCTTCTATGACACCTGCTAGATGTCTCGCCGACGATTAAAGGAATCGACATCAAGAAGAGCACGTGTTAGCTCAAAGGCTACAAAACGAATTAACAATTATAAACAATATCGGCGATTAAGCAGAGTTAGGAAGGAGAGACGAATAAGTAACCTTAATTGTCGTTTCTCTTATTTTACAGGTACTTGTAAATATTGTATATACTGTAAATAGAAATACCGATCATAATATAAAAAAACTCTTATTTTACAGAGAAACTAATTTGGTTTATTTATTCCATCAACCTCTGGCATAGAAAGATATTATATCTATAATTCAAGAGACGGCATTAAGCGTCAAGTCTAGCGCCAAACATTCGCCATTAATATGCATTTATGTTTACCGAAATGCCTCGAGAATCAAGCTACACAGTCGAGGCACCCACGCGCAGAAGCTTTCGCTTAATAAATCGCCGGAGCAAGTTTGAGGAAACAATTTCCCTGCTAACGACGTGGCGCTCGAAAATTCTTGCCAAATATGCGAGCCACGCGAGTAGTATAGACTGTTATAGCTCGGCCACAAGTATTCGAGGAACGCAGCGATGGTTTTATGACAATGCAGCGCTTTATACGCTGTTGAGCCAATTAACCCGCGGGTGAAACTCTAATGGCATTCCCCTATTCTCCATTTCTTTTTAAGCGATAAGATCGGAACAAAGCCTCTCGGTTCGAAGCTCATAGAAATTTAATGATTTCCGAATGATAAATGAAATCTCATAAGACAGCCAAAGGTGGAAGGTGGGAAAGCTGCTTCAACGACGTTCTTGGTGAAATTTGCATTCTATTTCAACAGATAGTGGGGAGATGCTAATACCGTTTCATTTAAGAGTACTGCCCGCCTTTTCTATTCGAACTTATTCAAACGGGGCAGACGGCGTGCTTTAAACCCGAGGCGCCATAATGGTTGGGCAGAAAGTGGAGCGAACATCCGCGCAAGTTCTTTCAGGGCTTGGCGGAGAAGTTCGAGCATCGGTTACCAACGAAACGATCCATCGACCGACTTGTATTTGCAAAGGGTGAAGGGAAAGTGACAAACGAAAATGGACAGGTAAAAAGGAGGCTCGTATGGCGTGAAATCGACTACTATTCGTAAGGAGAGCTTATCTGCCTATCGATTCAGAAACGAATGGGAAACGGAATTTGCTTTGCTGGAACTTTTCAACGCGATTTCCGAGGTTATTCGATAAATAATCATTATGTGAACTTCTACTCGGAATGTCAGTGAATATTGACAAATTTCAACAACTGTAGAATCGAGATATTATTATTACATCCACCTTCGTGGGCGTAATTAATAATATTTTAATTTCTGCAATTCATTGAAACTTCAACAAGCAAAACTGTGAACATGAAACGCCTCTTTCTCATTAGTCAGTTACTAATTAGTGAGAAACCTGTATATGCAGTGTTTTATTTACCGCGTGTAATTTTACAGTGTTAACTGTGAATTGAGCGGTTGGAAAATAATTTAACCCAGCAAATTTTCACGGACAAAGTGAAAGGGTTGAAGAAAAAATGATCAAAGGCACTATATTCGAAAATACTCGCTCACCCAATAGATAGCGGAAGGAAAATTGAATTACGACGGTGTAGGGTTGAAAACCTACTTAAACCAGTTGCAAAAATACGGGAAACCCCATGATACTGTCTGGTACGTGGAAGCTTGAAACGAAATATCTTCAATACGAAAGCATGGAAGCGAAATGCTAGTGAAATGTGTATTTCTATAGAAATATCTGTTGCAACCATCTGCTCTGACTTCAAGTGCTTACGTGGTAGCGTTTGAGTATCCTCGACGATAACTCACCAGTATTCGTAACGAGCAGGAAAGTACACGAACACGAGTAAATCGCATTAGCCGTTACCGTTTTCTATGCGACTGTCACGAACGACTGTACTTCACTCTGGCTCACGTAAATTGGTATACTATATTAATATCACATTTAAAAGTCCGCCAAAGTGGCCCTGGAACCTCAAACGCCATCGAGGGATCTCGAAACACCTGAGCTTTGTGCCTTTAACGTAGCTTTTAAATCACTGAGGGGTACTCACTGCTCTTTTCATCGCGCAAAAGTGGATGGAAATTACAGAACGATGTATTCAGAGACATATTGCTGCAATACATTTCTCTTCAAATTACTACTTAGGATTCTGTATTCTACCTGCTAGAAAATAATTCAGATTTCAAGCTAAATGATCCACATTAAATCGCACAACAGACTTGGAGATGTAAGAAAGTCCATGAACTTCGGTCGTAGCTCTTCGAATAATCCTACGAGTAAATCGTGAAAGTTGCATGAATAATTGTATCTGCACAGTGAGTCCCACAGTAAGTTCCAGGAAGGATACTGCAGCAACTTTAACGATAAATTATGCAACGACCTGCATACTGAGGGAAGCAGGAAAAGCAACGTGACGGGTATATCCCTGACGTTTCATTCCAGAATTACGACGTATGTTCGGCCCCGTCGAGGATGTCAAAGTAAACGAATGACAGAATTTCCGGCTATATTCGTAGCTTCCGGTGGCATCGATCGACCCAAGTTTACTGCCTTTTTACGGCCGCCCAATATTGCGAGTGGCCTCGAGCCCGCCGTCACCTTCTAACGGCAAACTTTGCTCTTTCGGCCCAACATTCTCGTCGATACCTTTCACTGACCAGATACCTCAGGTTCTGACACAGGTATTCCAGGAGCTGCCCAATGGGAACGGCGCACAAATTTACGCGCGTCATCCAAAGCTACTGGCTCAAATATAAAACATAAAATCTTAATGGGCTTGCCCCGTAAATAAAATAAAATTATTATTATTATTAAAATTGGAATTAAATTTTCTACAAACGAGAGATTGTTTCAAAGTCACCTCGAACGAGAAATATCCAAGGAGAGTTTCGTCAACTCCCCGCGCCACGAAGGCGTCGATTCTCGAAAATAACGATTTCGTCGTCGATCACAGGGGGAGACAAAGATTTCCGCGAGAGGATAGATTTACGGATGTTTGTCACGGTGCCAAGGCTTCCTGCCAAGGGGGCGCCGAAAGCTCTGTCGCGCGAGCAACATTTAGCTTTTTAATCCAACAAGGGCTCGTTTCGACAAACAGCCGCCTACGTCTTTCCGAAAGCTACCGCTCGGATTACCAAGGGTCGTCCGAAAAGAGACCTAAAGCCGGAGCGCAGGCGAACTTTCCACGCCAATGGCGAGGCTGCCCCCGTGACTTACGACGTTAAGATCCAGCTTGCTATCTGGGACGAGGTTTGAAAGATTCGATTCAAGAATCCCGAGAATCCACAGCTACGAACTTTCGCTCCGCCGGCGTTCCTTACGCCGCGTTTGCTCCTCAAAGGACACCACTACGCTGGCGTAATAATTTTCCTGAATAAGTCTGCCGGAGTAGGCAGATTCCTCGGGCGAGATGCTTGAACTATATCGCGAGATTCATTCTTCTTCTGCTTTTATTCCCACGTGCACTTAACATCTTCCGTATCCGTTTCACAGCTCAATTTCGAGATCCCCGCCTCCGAAATCCAGCAGTTCGTTCCCCAACTTCAACATCCACGAACTTTTAATACCCCGCAGAAATAAGAAAGCACTCGGAGCTTTTGCGGCGAGCGGTGCGTCAGAGAAGCAGCAGTCCAGTCCCGGAATTTCTTAAAACTTGACGGAAAAAGAGGAAAGAAGGAAATCTACATGCGATCTAGGATCGTGGGAGCTTGAATTGCACCCGGAAACGACGGAGATAAAAGTGGAAACGGATTACGCGAGCGGGACGTGACGCCAGCAAGTAGTAGAGACACGTGTGTAATCAGACGCTCATTCAGTAGAACGCGGGTGCGCCGCCATTCACGGCTGTTTGAATAGCTCGATGGTAATTCAAGTTTATCCCCTGTCGAGCTACTGTTATAGCTACCTGATAACTTCTTAATTCGAATTAAGCTCGTCGAGAACTGTCGATGAAAGTAGCCTCTCGCGAATACAGTTCTCCCAAAAGTATTTTAACGTTGTGATTAACTAACAACTAAATATTCAACGACGGGTTCGAGAGCAGCGAGATTATCCCGTTGATTGCATTAGAATATCGCGATGAATCGCGACGTCGAATCGAAATTGGAAGCACGAGTACGAATCGCGAATTACAGTTCCACCTCCAACGCTATATTAATTGCATAATATGTATTTAAAAATGCATATTATATATTGCGACGGGGGAGTGGTGATCGTACATTTCCCTAATGAATAAGCAGGCCGGTGCGATGTATTCGGTAAATTGGTCCGCGAGAGCGCCGCGCGTACCTGTTGCTCGCCGCGAATTCAGGGCATCGTTAAACTAGATAAAGAACCGATAAAACTATGAGGGAAGTCGTGAACAGCTGCTGAAAGCAGGCAGCTTTATCGAACGGAATTTCAAGATCATTTATCACTGTCGCGGTTATTCAACGCATCGAGTGGCCTGCGCTCAACGACACTCGCGTTGATAACCGCGGAAAGAGCATTGCGTTATAACTTTACGATAATGCTTCCCTTCTGCGGAGAATATTAATATATTCATGTGAATTTGAATTAATTCATGTGAATTTGTGATGAATAAAGACAAATTATTATTATTATTATTATTATTTCTTCGAGTAAGTTAATATGATTATACTTGAAAAAGTCCGCGCTTTCTTTTAGAATCTTACTAACCAGCACCTCCCTCCATCTAGTCGACGTAAGAACACTTTGGGAAGAAACTTCTTATGCATACAAAATTCTACGGCCTCTCTGCGACGTCGTTGCAGTCGAATGTCACTGCTGTTAACACGAATGCAACCCAATTCCATTCATTGAAATTACAGTCAATTTCCTAATTCAAGCAGGACAGCTGCATATAGTAATTTCCATGAAAAGCGTTCGGTCGGAATCGGGTTAAGGGTGGCTGCATGCACCGGCTGAAATTACCTTTCAGACGGGGCTACATGCGAGTAGCTTACAGCTGACGCCAGAGAATCTATGACAAATTCGGAAGCGAGGAGATTCTGTGGGGGGATAAATTCGGGGATGGTTCGATTCCCTAATGATCCCACGTCGCGGAAAATTCTACGACGACTTCTGACGTCGACGGTATTTAATCCCTGCTTGTGTAAACTACCCTGTGTTTTAAATAAATTTCCCTGATTCGAATGCCAGTGTACGTGAAAATGATTCTCAGGAATTTCGAGCAAGACACCTTCGGCCAACTTGTTTTTCGATGCCATGGAAATTTATGCGTCGTATTTCTGTACTACCGAGTACGCCGACAACCGCAGCAAACATGTCTGCAGTGGACGTGTGTGGCCAGGAGAAGCTAAACCGATAAAGATGGCTAGAAATTTGTTTTCTCTAAAAGTATCACGGTACGTCAAAGAACGACGTGGTAGCAAACAGCACGATTCCCAGGAAGCGGTGTAATAAATTAATAAATTCCTACCAGCTCCGATAGAAGCGCCTTTGCAACCCTTATCGAACTACCCTGTAACCATGAAAACTCTGCTTCGCGCAGTATAACATCAAAGCTATCGGAGATCGACATAAAATCCTTCCCCCTCGCTCGGAGGATGCAAAAATGATCGTCGATTTGTCGTTTTATTCGCAGGAACGTTTATCTGAAAATTTTGCAATTTTCCCGAAGCCATCGCGTCTAACGGTAAGCAGTACGTATGCGGGCGTTTCTCGTTCGCCCCCTTGACTTCTCGCGCGGCGAATATCCAGGATGTTATATCCCTTCCGCGCTGGAAACACGAGCGCTGAGAAAGAGGGTAAGATTTTCTTCCCGCGGCATAACAAATAAATCTACCCGCTGGCGCGGTGCTTTTATTCTTCGCGGCGAGTTCGCCTTCTACGGCGAGTAACGCGATATAGTCGGTTACGTATTCGACCAGAGGAATATCGTTATGATAGATAATAATGGGTACGCGTAACCAATTTCCTGTCTTCGGGGAATGAATTAACAATTTTAGTACGGGAAACCGGGGCTAAAAGTTCCGGGGGTAAGTTGTTCCGACAGTTCTATCTTTAAAATGAAAAAATCGTTGTACTTTAAATGATTTTTTCCGTGTAAGTTGATCACGCCACTCTGTGGAAAAAATAATTTAAAGTACAACGCTCTTTTCATTTTGAAGATAGAACGGTCGGAACGATATAAAAACTTACCCCCGGAACTTTTAGCCCCGGGCTCCCCCTACATAACTTCTCACCTTCTTCGAACACTAATTGTCAATTGAGTAGCTGTATGAGAAGATTGTTTGCATACCGAAGTAGAATTAATTTACCGACCACTCTAGCGTTTCTCACGGAGAAGGCCGAGTACTTACAAGGCAAAGGTAGTTATTGGAAGGGAACGACGCTCGAGAATTTCACTTGAAATATTAAATACAGTTCCCATAGATTGCTTCGTTAGAAAGCGGAAAACCGAGACCCGACTCCTCGGAAAATAAATAACGATTAAAGGGATCCTCTCTAAAATCGAGAACACACCCCGAGGGATTTAAGTCACATCCGCCGAATGTTTCGCGAGAATCTTCAGAAGCAAGAACATATGTAAATAAGTAAGTACTTCTTTCGTATCCGAGCTCATGAATCAGCTGCCACGACGTAGTTTACCAGAACGGATTGGACGTTGGTGCTCGAGAATAAATCAGCTCGCCTTTATTTTTCGCCTATATAAACAACACCAGTTAGTAGAACTACCCCGCCATTTAAACATATCAGACACAGAATGAATCAGCCTGGCAATCTTAAATAATCCTGCTTTTATCGAATCACGGAGATCGGCAAGTGTCAAGACGAAATAACTTCGTCCTAAACGCGTCACGATCGACACTTATGAATATGACAAGCGATTGAAGCGAGCCGGCAGTGAATTAAATTCACGTCCCCTTGAATTGAATACTGAGCAATGAAGGATCAAACAAGACGGCTCCACGAAGCTGTCGGCGGAAGTGAGTCGACCGAGTCGCTGTCGGATTAAACTGTTGCCGCGTATAAAAGCAATAACGTCTTACAAGGACTCCTCGGCTTCCGTGGCCACCCTTCGTGCCTGATCCTCCCCTAACCCTGCTCCCTCCGAGCAACGAGACACGCCACCAGGGATGCCTTTATCTCGCGGAAGGAGGCGCACTCCGAAATTAGTGGGCCGCTTGAAAAACGGCTAATGGCCCCAGCAGGAGGTCGTCGAAAAATTTTTCCCCCGCGCGAAACAGCCATCGAAGGGACGAGTTTCAAGCACGTCGCGAAGCCCCGAGATTGTCGGGGGCTAAGTTGCTCGGCCAGACATCGGGAAAGTTCTCGAGACGATGTCCCCGGCGGAGTCTGCTCTTGGGAACTGCTCTCGGCGAAAGAAAACGATTTCGTCGAGGAGAGCTTTTAATTCGAAGTAAAACGCCAAGAATTCTCTGTCCGTCGGGGGACGTTTCGAATCCTCGAGAGGAAAAGACGTTTATAGGAGCGATTGGTTCCTCGTTCAAATACGACAGAGTAGAATTTAATTAAGCTGCTTGATGGGATGTTGATTCTGGCGCGCGAGATTTTCTTAGTCTTCTTCGAGAAGCGTAATAGCGAGATGCGCGAAATGAAACGAAGCGTGGAAAGGCTGACAGCCCGCCAATGTTCGATCTAAGCAATTTTACTGGCAAAGGAATAATGTCACGTGAAACGAGATGTAATTGACCCGCGATGACGGTAAAATAGAGTCGAAAACTGGCGCGTGGGCAGCCAGTCGATTCTCGGATACGTAATTTTAGAACTTGGCACAATTCGATTTTATTTTCATTCAGGCCAGAATGTCGCGGCGCACGCTTCACAGCCTGATCGCGTGCTGTCGCGACGCCGGCAACTGCCTCGACTTCTTTCCATCGATTCCCAACAATGCGCAATTTCGAATCCATCTGTTGCTCTTTACAGCCCCGGCGAACTGTTATCGAAGGATCCTCCGATCTCCCAGCTTTAAAAATACTAAGGAAACTATTGGGAAACCAAGAATTTCGATACGCCAACTAGTGACAGAAAATTAAACTACTGTGAGTAGGCCGAAATCCGTGGAACTCCATACGATTATCAGTGTTTATATAGACGTTTTGTGAAAAACGAGTGTTTTTCAATTTTTTTGAACACTAAATTTGTACTTCTTCGATTAATAAATACTTATTCGGAATGTTTGGTGGGATCCGGGCCTACTTGCAATTAGGGCTGGGACTATTCGAATAATTTAATATTCGAATATTTTACAAGTATTCGAATAATACGAATAAACTTCGAATATTTCAGTATTCGAATGTTATTATTGTGAAGTGGGTCAAAATTAGCGTACAAGATTTCACCCTGACAAATGAACCTAAAGAACTTGATTTATAATTCCCACCATACTATTCGAATATATCAGTATTCGAATACTTTAATATTCGAATATTATTCGAATACTTGGATAATCGAATTATATTCGCCAAATAATTGAGAAACTGAAGTATTCGAATATTCGAATACCGAAAAATTCGACAAATAGTCCCAGCCCTACTTGCAATAGTTTGCCAACTTACCACCACAGCGCTGAAATCTAAGCCACGCCTCCACTTGGTTTCCCAATATAAAACGTCTAAGATTCTCAGACAGAAATAGAGAAATCAGATTAAATCTTCAAAGTTTCGAGGCAATTATAGAACTCTATGCTTGCGATACTTTGGAAGTGGAAGTCGTTTCTCGTTATAAAAAATGGTTTTTCTTGAAGCTTCGATCGCTTGAAGCGTAGGCTCAAAGATACAAACACGTTTCTTTCTAATTTAAAATAAAAACACTGTCGCGTGTTGCTAACATTCTCGCTTCCTAATACTTTCTTTCGGAGACTGAGAACCCAGCGAAAAAGGGAATCACACGTCGTTAAAAGGGAATCGATCGCAAGCAAGGTACATAATCAGCTGGAGAAAGTTTCTTGTAAGAAGAACGAGCAACCGAATGGTCTGGGAATCAAGATGCCCACGCGAAGCAGAGACGGTCCTAGTACTCCGTGATAAATTAGGAACGGCGAAAACAGCCTCCCCGATGAATTATCGCGTGACCAGCGTCGAGGGAACAAAACCGTCGATTATTATTCGACCTGACAATCTACGTCTCCAATATTTCACCGGGGATTCTACTATTCCGCGTCGTTAGACGAGCCAATTAAATCACGAGCACCGCACAAACGTGATACGTATCAATTAGTGTTGATCAGAGTCAGAAATAAATTCTAGTTTGCCTAGAGCTTTCTAGTTTACGCTTGTAAAACAGCAGAAGTGAAGATAGTGTCCTCGAATTTATTCTTTATTTTCGAATAAATTATTATTCGAAATTTTTGTTCCAGATCACTCGAATAAATTATTATTCGAAATTTTTGTTCCAGATCACTCGAATAAATTATTATTCGAAATTTTTGTTCCAGATCACTCGAATAAATTATTATTCGAAATTTTTGTTCCAGATCACTCGAATAAAAATTTAGTCGAATAATAATTTATTCATTATTCTCGAATGGCTACACTTTAATCGAAATTTTTATTCGAGATCGTTCGAATAAAAATTTAGTCGACTAAAAACTTATTCGTTATTTACGAATAACTTCACTTTATTCAAAATTTGTATTCGAGTTCATCGAATAAAAACTTAGTCGACTAAAAATTTATTCGTTAGTCACGAATAGCTCCATTGTATTCGAAATTTTTATTCCAAGGTTAGTCGAATAATGCCCAACTGTGTCCTCGATACTCAAACAATATCTCTGCTATCGCACGTCCCAAGTAACTTTCGCGACATGAGCTCGACACCTATTAAGATAGCTTACCTTCACGGGAATGCAGAAGATGATGAGAAGTAGATCGGCCGATGCCAATCCTCCCAGGAAAACGTTGGTCGGTGTCGCTGGTAAGGGTCGCAATCTCGGGCACAGCGTCGAGGCGATGATGACGACGTTCCCTGAAACGAAACCGCGAACCACCGGTTTACCCACGATCGCCTCGTCCATTTCTCGTTAAAAGTTGGTAATTAACAGCTGCCGTATTGGCCGTGCGACTTTCGCACGGACACGACTCCAAAGAAGTTCGCAGTTCGACCGCTCGCGTACAATTGAACGTTAATGAAACTCCGTCGAAATACGGCGGGTCAGGGTAGAATACCAGCGTTCTCTAACGATATCGTGGGGGAACTTTACTCTTCCAGGGCACTTCAACTTAGATTGCACCGCGTTGCTAGCGTGTTGCTGGGGAATCACGATCCCGAGAGATAATTTGCATCGCGCAAACGCGCACGTGACTGATAAGGTTTAATTTAATTCGAAGGGAGTTTGAAAGCTCGGGGGTATAGAATTCGATTCGCCTGGATGCCACGGGGTATGAAAGTGCGATAAATAATTAAAGGCTCGCATCGATACCATTGGAACACTCGGCCCGGCGAGTATTGCGCCAGCGGCAATGACAGAATAGAGGAAGTCGATGATAAACCTAATCATCGCTCTGCTGCTTTAAATAACAATTATTTTTCCAGCAGGCCGAGGATACCTCGTGTGCGCAGTTGATGGCGATAAGAGGGAATCCCATCGCAATAACAGCTGATTTCTTTAAACGTGTATCTCCATCGAACCGGCGAAAACTTCTTTGTGGAACGTAAATTAAATAAATCCACCGGGGAAATTTTCCGCCTCGGCAATTTTTCGGGCCAATTATTGAAAATCCGCTTAATTATCTGCGCGAGCTCCAGCGAAACGACCGCGTCGAAAATTGTAGCGGAAATATAATAAACGCGGGCTCCTTTGTCCCGGTGTTTCGTAAATTGCTTTCCATCGATTTCGAACGAGATTGCATTTCCAGTCGTGTATGAAATTTTATTCGCGGGTATAATTCCCTTGTTCCAGTAAACTGCGGAACGGGGAATTTTCGCGGGGCGCGTTAAAATCGCTGAATCGCTGGGAGAGTGATGGAGAAAGAAGTTGGCCAACGGCGTAGCGCTCACCGATTAATCCGAGGCAAAACGTGAGGGAGTAGACGACGATGACGGGACCCAGTTCTGTCCAGTCGAAGTGGCTGAACGACTCGGTGATGTCGTAGTCGAGAAAATCGTTCGTCGCATTAGTCTTGTTCGACATGGCTGTGTGATTAGCTTCTTAACAACGACACTTCACGAGCTGGGGCCACTTGTCGACCGTTCACGAGCCCGTTTTCCATCCTGCACTTTTACTCACTCTCCGCCTTAACTGCGCCGCAATTTGCAAGCTTACTCTCCGACCACGTCGTCCCTTGAGAATCCGTCCAGTCTGCTGCGTCGAGGAACGTTTCTCTCTCCCTCGATCAAGGATCTTCTTCCTCTCATGCTTCCCTGCGACAGCGCTCTCTGAAACCTTGAAAGAAAAGTAGAATCATTTGCAAAATATCAGCGAATTAAACGTCGCCGAGTTTTAAAAGTTCGATTCGACGGTGAAGTTAAGGGGGGAGCCTGGTATAGTGGATCGAGGGAATCGATTTTTTTCTGTTGCATAAATCAATAGTTAAACATCATGATAATATGCTCCCAAAGCAACAAAACGAAATTCGAAAAATTAAAGCGGATATAGCCGGTTTTGCTACGGAGCACCAGGTTCCGAGAAAATTTGAAATGTGTTTTTCTCGAAACGACAGTTTTACACTTTGCGGGCAATGTAACTCAAAAACTATTCAACCAATCGACTTGACCTTGTACACGGATATTTGTGAACATTTTCTTCATAACACTAAGTTATTAGTATAATGATATTGTTGAAATAAATAACTTTTTTTTACACATTTAAGGCAAAATTTCGATGGAAAAAGTGAACTTTTTATTCAAGAGGCCGCCATTTGGTCAATTTTGCATCTTTTAAGTTATAAATTTGTTCAATCTGTGCGTACACTCATAAACTAAATGAAAATTGTTCGATTTTTGGTTTCACATGAAACCAAAAGACGCTACGTTGCCCGCAGTGCAACAATTGCGTCGCCAACGGACTGGGCATAAGCCCTTATAACTTTGTTATTTGCCGCTCTTTTTTAATGAAATTTTTTTTTATCTACCTTAACCTGTTAATACAATATCCTGAAAGTTTCACAAAGATCGATTAAATACTTTCTTTAAAAGAAAATCCCGAAAAATGCCTCGATTTCGAGCTAGTTACACCAGGCTCCCCCCTTAAATGAATCCTTTGGAAATAACAGTTCACGGGGTTCCCATTAATGTTCCACGGCTTAACGAAGAGGCACGTGTGAATCTTGGTTTGGCGCCGCGCTGCATTACGCAAAGTTTAACTTATGTCCCGCGCACCGCATGAAAGCCACGCGTTCTCCGCGGAATATGTAATTCGCCTAGCCCCGGTTCAGCCAGTAAATTCATTAAGAGCCGTGGATTATCGCGACCCCGCAATTCCCTGAAATAATGGAGGCTAGGGAAACGAAAATTTGAACAGCAATTGAACGAGGGATTCTCTGTTTTTGTGCGATAACAGACAGGCAGAATGTGGAGGAGATAGAAGGCTGTGTTTCGCGGGATGAATAACTCGCCACAATTTTTCCTCGTTAAATATTTAGTCGGAAACATTGTTATTCTTGTCACGTGTCGAATTCATGAGTTGCGTTTTATCGCTATCGCTGCAAACTTCCCAGCAATTTGGCGAGACACATTTTCCCGCGCTCTGCTCGTCGTTCTATCGTTGCTCTACTTTACATTCCACCATTCACCGCAATTGGGAAGTTTCGACGAAACCGCGAAACATAAACACCGGGGAATTTCGCAGGACCCATTTTCGCGAAATTTATATTAATACGGGCATAATGAAGTTTGCCGATCAATCATTCTGCGCTGCGGTAAATATTTCCCAAGCGAAATTTGAGACGCTAAGCAACGGTGACGGGATTCATTCGACTGTCATTTCACAGTATTCCCATGTTTGCAGTCAAGTCTAGCTGTTAATAAATAAACGTTCGATAAACCATGCGATGCAGAGTGCGGCGCGCCATTAACCGTCGACGATTCGTCAAAAATCAATACCTCGGAAATAGGAATATTTATCGGACGAGCGAACCTTTTCAAAAACGTCAAGCTGAATATCCGAAACCACCAGCATTCCACTCGACCCGTACGAATACCACAAACAGTGTCGCATTAAATGCACCAATCACGCTGCAAATTCTAACGGACAATTCTGTTCGCCCAAGCTGTATAATTCACTCGCGACAAATTGCATTCAGCAAATTCTCGAAACGCGGGAACACCCACTTCGCAGCGGCACCGATTCCAAAACACGAGGTACATTGAATCGAGGTCCTTTGTCGACACGAAAAGCCGAGGGAAGCTACCAAGCCTTGAGCTCCCCTCGCGGAGCGAAATATATATTGAAAGTCGCTCGCCAAGTTCAATAATGTATGGCGACGTGGCTCGACCCCCTTTGATACGAAATTATCCAGAACTATTTCACGTTCCACGGCGACGTCTGCGTGGTCGATGATTGCCTTTTACGGGAATCGATTTTCGGGGTGTGCGCGTGAAAGTTGTGGCAGAATTTTATTATCCGCGAGTCGCGGCCAAGCTGAAACTCTCCAACTTGTGATTATAATCCCGCGAGTATGTGGACGTGCGGTAAATAACGGTGAAGAAGTTATTTGTCGGTATCCGCGAGCGGTGCAACGCGCGGGAAAGGGACGGGGAGCTTTTCAGGACACGCGAAAAACATCGCTCGAAAAACAAGCTCTCGCAAGCTGGAGAGGAGAGATGCCCTTGAGTTTATGTTCCCGAGGATCTCGCGCGCCACTGAAACGCGTCGAGCTTTTTCCAAGTCGGACCTAATAAAATCATCAGGCCGCGAAACGCACAGTGTTACAACCGTGACCTCGTTCGCGAGCTTCGTTAAACCTAACAGCCAATCGAGATTCGTTTTATCTGCGTCCGCGGAATTGAATTTCGGGATGCTCCAGACAGGAGCTCGTTACATCGCCGCGAAGACGGACGCTGGCCATTTCAGAACCAGCTAAACATATTCGGTTTTCTCGCTGCGGAGGAATTAAAACAAACGGAGCGCACCTTTCTCGGTATTATTCGCTTGGAAATTCGTTGCGGAATATTCGCGAGACCAACTTTCGCGCTAACGAACGCAGGCTTGATTAATTTATCGTTGATCAAAAAATGGCCAAAGCTGAAAGAGTGACCCAAGAAATAGAATCTTTTTGGTCCCACGATCTTGGAACTGAATTTTGTGCCAAATGATAGATTATGATGAGGCATCAATCGCGACAAATTTTCAAGTTCAGGTGACAATTAGTTTCTGAGATATGGCAGGTGAAAGAAGGGAAAATTCATTAAGAGGTCATGCTCAGTCAGGAGGCCGAAAAAGGGTGATCTTTGGAAATTTTTTACTCGAAAGCTATAACACATTTCTCAAAAAATCTTTTTTCCTGTTAAGGATTGTATCTAGTACCGTGCATCGTAATTTTTTTATTTAAAAATATTTATCAATAACTAAGTTATTGTCCATCACTCGAAGGTTCTCTCAAAACAAGGCTTACCCCTTAACATGTCAGCCCATACGCTCGAATGTATAGACTTTTAAGTAATTCCGATAATTTAAACAATTATTTTCAGGGTTCTTCCTGACTGCTAATAACAAATTTGAACTTAGATTTTCACAATTCACGAAAAAAATTTAAATGGCCCATTCGACATTGTGGACGATATATTAAAAACGCACCTACTACACAGACATTTATATTTCTTGATTTTTATTTTCTTTTTCCGTGAATTTTGAAAATCGAAGTTCAAATTCGTTATTAGCAGTCGGGAAAAGCCCAGAAAATAATTGTTTAAATTATCGGAATACATCGAAGCGTATGGGCTGACATGTTATTGAATTTTCACTTCTCTCACCTGCCATATCTCAGAAACTACATAATTGTCACCTCAACTTGAAAATTTGTCGTGATTGATGTCTCATCATAAGCTATCATTTGGCACAAGATTCAGTTCCAAAATCGTGGGACCAAAAAGGGGCTAAAAAAGGCCTCATTTTTGGGTCACTCTTTCCCTGAACCACGATCCCATATCACCGTGGGTTTGATTCTTATCGCCATTAACGGCCACCGTCGCGTGGCGGGGAAACTTTCTTCATTTGGGAAACTCGTAACAAGTTTCACGATGGTCACGAGCACCGCGATGGGGTGGCTGCTATCGTTTTCTGTTTAATAATAGGGGTCGCAGAAACCCATCTCCACCGGTCGAACGACCATTAAACCGCGTGCCGTTGTTTACGACAAGCTCGATTTGTCAGTTACGCCGAGCTCGCCCCGGAGTGCATGCGTGCGTTATATTACATCGAACCGCAGGACACGCATAATTAATATGCGCAGGGATGAGCATGATTTCGCGACAGTTACGAGGGTGCTTTCAGGATTCGGTTGACACGTCTATCGATTATTGATCCAGGGGTGAATATCGTTGCTCTGCGGGGGAAACGTGACGCATTCGAGATAAACCTGTCACGACTATGGGACGCTGCGTTCTAAAGCAGACGTTTCATTAAAGAAAATCGCCCGATAGACGATTTCTCGGTTCTGCAGTAGAGCTCGATTGAGTCTGTGACCACGCGACTGGAAGGAAACGCTCCACGTACCTCAGACATCATTTCCATTCCTCCTGTCAGCGAACTGGGTACAGAACGATGGATGAAACTTCAAATGGAGGATTCAGAATCGAGGAAGACAAGTCTAATACGTATAGTTAAAAATTGGCGGTAGCTTTCTAAGTTCGAACTATAGTTTCTAGGTTCGAAGAAATTTCTTTCGATCAAAGAGTTATTATTATTATTATCATTATCATTATTATTATTATTATTAACGGGTATAACCCTGTAAATACATTGTTGGAAACATAGGAAAAAATAAGAAAAACTTGAGAAAACTTACTACTAGGTTACAAGACGTTGCAGTTAGCGTTAATTGCGCTTACAAATGATCGTTTGTTACTTGTTTGTTACTTGTTACTAGTTTGTTACTATCTAGGGTAGATGTACCGTTTGTGGTAATTGTACCGTTTTTGGCCACGTGCATAATTATCGCGTTTTTGTAATTCGAAATTGCTTGCAGACACTTAATTATGTGTAGAATTTCAAACCGTGAATATTTTGTTTAGTATACCAGCAGAAATATAAGGTTACATTTATTGCTTACGCGAAAAGTGGCAAGTGGCCACAAACGGTGAAAAATGGATTTCTTATATTTTTTAACTTTATTAATTCTTTAACGATTTCTCTAGTTAATGGTAACTTAGACATTAATAGTAGAGATAGTGTAAAATTTAGTGAAGCTTTTAGTTTCCTGATTTGAAGTACAATTTTAATGATAATTACGATGAAAGTCAGTGAAATCCTTAAAGTGGCCACAAATGGCAAAGTCAAAAAAAGAGGGTTATAGTTTCAGTTTTTCTTCTGAAACAGGAAAACCATATTTAAGAAATGTACCAAAATTGGCACAAAAGTATATCGAAGTGTCAGGAAATGAATTTATTAATTTTTGCAAAAAAATGGATTTCTTATATTTTTTAACTATATTAATTCTTCAACGATTTCTCTAGTTAATGGTAACTCAGACATTAATAGTAAAGATAGTGTAAAATTTAGTGAAGCTTTTAATTTCCTGATTTGAAGTACAATTTTAACCCTCAACTGGTATCCTGGGGTCAGTCATGACCCCAAGCACGCAAGGTTCGCTGCAAAATATTTGGTTGTCTAACTTTGTAAACTGAATTTCTAATTAATTTGATAATAATAGTTTAACTTTCTACGTTTCTATTATTTTATACATTACCTAAGAAGAAAATAGGTATTCATAGAGGTTGATCTAATGTCGACTTTACAAATTTCTGTGTCCTTTTTTATTTGGGGTCTGAAAAAACAGTATACCAGGGTTAAAGATAATTACGATGAAAGTCACTGAAATCCTTAAAGTGGCCACAAATAGTGCATCTACCTTAGATGGTACCACTTTCAATTATATGTAAACGATAAAATGTCCTCCTTGTCTAAAATTCGTTTTATTCTAGCCTCAATGTTCAAAAGCATCAAGTCAGCGTCAGTCACTTTACGCGTGACTCGTGCTCCTTTCATTCACCGCGAGAAAACTGGCGAACGATTCTCGATCTCTCGAGAAAACCCTGTAACGTGCACTTGAGTTGCCGAGGGAACGAAGGACGCAAATCCTATCGGATTATAGTTCTCCCGAGGAATCGAGTGGACGTCGACGGAATACATATTATAAATAAAGAAAAACACCCAAGTGGTGCAGCAGTTCCCATCGCACAAGCTTCGGTTTCCTACCCCTCTCTGCCAGACGATTCTCGAACGTGGAAGTTTCGCCGCACGAAGGAACGACGCGCCGTAAATTGCGCGCGGTGAAAAACGCAAGGAAAGCCAGGAACGCCGGAGAAATTCTTCAGCCACCGCGGGGAAAATAAATATCCGTCCGTCAGCCGAAGAACTCGGTAACACTCCGGCGTCGTTGTTCATTCGTCAAATTGCAAGCTTCATTAATTCTTGATTTGCCGTCGGGTCGCAGGGCTCGCGAGCTTTAAATTAACATCCGTCGAGCAAAAAGCATCGCGCGGTATCGAGAATTCCAGTCTATGCAATTACGGGCGAGTAGCGATCGAACGCGAGAGAGCGCTCTTACAATTAGCCAATCACGGTCCAAACGATCTCCGACACACGCACGGGCGACGTAATCGTCGGCCGTGTAATTGCATGCAAAAAGGAGAGCCGAGATAACGAGATGCCAGTGGGTTGCCGGCAGAGAACTTGTTACTCATGCGAAAGTCATCATCCAGATCTGGCGCGAAGCATTCGTTATTCACCGTGTAACGAATGCTCTCGTCCTAGAACTACACTCCATCCCATTAATAACGCGGGCGCTATAGATCAGGAATGTTTTCAAGTGTTTTACGAGACCAGGCCGCGGTTTCATGCCGACTTATTTCCCATTGACCACCGCGCGATTGAGAATCAGAATCCCCGGGCCGTAAATTCCGCGATTAGAAACGCTAGCCGTAAATCACGCGGGCTCGCACAGTAACGTCGGAGATTTGCGCGCGACCCGATAAAGAAACAGAATCGTGTCAAGCGCAATTTTCAAATCCAAATCCTAACGCGCGCAATTACCAAAACGACACGTGACGAGGCGCGACAGCAATGCCCCCCAACGCTTGCGTCAAGCTTCCTGCCTTTCATTCGGCCTCATCTTCGTGCCTCGAGCCCGGAACATAACGCGGGCAGAGCATTGGCGAACGACGAGTCTTGTTAGCCGCGTTCGCGGCTAATTCTACGTTGCGTCATCGCTAAGTGCTGGCTAAGAAAAAGCGCTAAACCTCCGCGACTACTAATACTTGCGTTAATCGACTACGTTTCAACTTTCCACGAGATAAGAATCAGGATGATGTTTAAAGATCAAAGTTTCTCGTCTTCGCGGCTAACCCTTAAGAAACGGGCGTCTAAAGCGAGACTTCGTTGAAGTCCTCCGGATCCACGAAAATCTAATAAAACTTTTCCCATTTCTTCGGACAATTTACTTCTGCGCGATGTAATCTTTTTAAATAAAATGATCTATATCCTCGTTAAGAGTTTTTCATTGTAACGGAGGCTCTATTAGATCGGCAGTTTCTTGGCGGAGCCGCTGGTCGCTCCATAGATCTTTGCCGCGGCGAGAGTCTAATTTCATAAAAGCACAAAAAGTTGAAAGCACCATTAATCCCCGCGTCACTCTCGCGCGGGCGGCCACGGTCGCCTGTCACATTCAATTCGCCCGAACAATTGCCGGGCAAAAAGCGACCGGCGGAGCACAGAGCGAGCAGAAAACACTGATTACGCTTGAGAAGAACTTACGGAACCTTCGACGGCGCGTTATTTTCTAGCGGATGGGTCCTTTCAACGGGGATTCTGCTGGCCGATAGTTTTGTCGATCGTTAATCGGAGCGATTAGAAACGGTGGAGGTCGAAATTAAGCGTGGGACCCGATAATTGAAGATTACGGCTGATTGGAGAAAGTTCGAGGCGCAATTAAGGCCAGGTATTAACACGAAAATCCCGCGAGAACTTTTACGCAAGCTCGTCGAGTTTCCCAGCTGGATCGGGCGACGATTTCTCTGCTCGGCAAATAAGCTCCTAAATTGCCGGTCGAAGGAATTTAAACGAAATTCAACGTCGCCTCTACGCGAGATGCGTTGTCGATCTTAAATTCTCGCGCACCGTTTAGCGGCGATATCGCAAAGTGGCTTGACTCTCCGATACAATGCGTGAAATACACAGCGACACTCTGCGAGGCATTATATAAGTCTAAATATATTTGAGGATTAAGTGCCGCGTCGTGAACGAGTCTCTTATTTTGTTGGAAACTCGAGCGAACTCCATTCTTCTAAGTCAACGAGTCCTTGGTCACCTATCTTCGCCGTGCCTCGTTCCAAAGACTACGTACTACCTACTTAGGTTTCCTCGGAAATAGACTCGCCACTCAAGAAAAGAAAACAGAAGAAACTATCAGCTACGCGGGGAAATACAGTGAAGGACCCAGTTTCTGATCAGAACCCAATTCCTGATTTAGTTTAGTATATAAATGCCGAATAATAAGTCTATCACGGTACAAATTTATTTCAAAAAATTATTAAATAATTATCAAGTATTTTTAAATTTATACGCAAACATTTGATAAGGTAAATGTCCCCATTAGCAATCGAGTGCGACTGGTTCGAAATAGTAATTTTTTTAATAATATAGGACAATGTTTGAATAAAGTATGGATCATTGCATTTTTTTAAGTCTTTAGTTTCGATTCTCTGCTACAATAATGAAAGAAAATGAATATTTTCTCATTATTTTATTATTCTGTATATATTTCCAGTTAATTTGAGTAACTTACTGCATGGATCCATGTATTTTTATTGTAAAATTTGCCAGTTTAATGATATCTGTAGTATAACCTCACGTTATTAGAGTCTGTAAAATTTACATGTGAATTTACTTAAAAATGAATGTACGGCTGCATAAATAACGTAAGCAACTATAAACGAAATATCTCTAATAATAATTTCTGAACTTTCTGGTTGATATTTTGCTTTCTGTGTTGCAATAAACAATATAAATGAATAATTGCTCACTAATGGGGACATCTACGCTCATAGTAAAATGTTTTAGGTTGATCAGAAACTGCTCCCTTTGCATCTCAAGTGATCAGGAACTGGGTCCTCGACGGTACCAAAGGTTTTACACGAGATTGTTTAATACCACGGGAAAAGGAACCCGAGGAAGAAGCACCGCGTGGTGTTTCAGCCCCGAAATTACACCGCTGTCGATCGCAAAAAGCGAGCGCGGGCCGTTTGCCAAACGTCCGAACCTCGGGCCGAGAAATGAATTTCCGATGAGACGAGTGGCCCGGGCGTAATGACGCCTTTTCGGTCAACGATAACGCGACTGACAAGCCGGTGACAAATCGCAGCCGCGCTCTCGCCACTTGCTTGAAATCCGACACGTTTCGAAACAATTCCGCGTTATCTTTCTTCCCCGATCGCGCAATTATGATGGAAATTCCGCTCCGGAGTAACATTTGTTCGTGTCACTGATAAGTAAATCATGCGTTACATAACGCGCCATATCGAGGCTCTGCCATTTATCTCCATTCCTGCCGCGCCTCTGTGCCCCGTGATAAATGCACGTGTCAAGCTCTTCGCGAGGCGGAAGGAAGCATTAAGATATTGTTGAAAAGCTTCCTTCCGATTGCATTCGTGCCGTTGCGCGTCGAATCGTGAGTTTTAATGGCGAGGGGGGACTGAGAAGCAAGTGTGCGCTGAACTTCAAAGGAATACATATCGATGGAAGCTGGAAGCCAACTACACGGCTGGGTAGACTTAATTTGCCAGGCCGTTTGATGGCTGGCCCGCGAGACGCGAGCCAGTTTCGATAAAGTAGCAGAATTCATGCACCTAAACAAGTGCCACGTGTTAGTAATAAACTAGTATTTATAGTGGTCGGCTGAATAGGGCACCTCGCTGCTCCACTGTGGCCGAATTCTCCGCTATGGGGCCGTCCTTAAATTACGTAAGGGTAATTTTGGCGATTTCTTACCCCCTCCCTCCCCCAGTATAAGAATTCGTAAGATTTGATAATGCAACCCCCTTCTTACGTAATATTTTTTACATTGAATTTTTTCAGTTATTAAAATTCTTTTGAAGGTTTATATAATTCATTTAACTCGGTTTGGGAAATTTAAACTAAAACAATTTCTCTGGAACATTAATGATAGAATTTGTATTTATTGAAAATTAGGTTAAAAATATTACGTAAGGCGCTACCTGACTCCCCCCTTCCCCTTCTAAGAAAACGTAAGAAATTCGCGACCCCCTCCCCCACCCCCAAAAAGCCTTACGTAATTTAAGAACGATCCCTATGCCTTCTCTGCAACTACCGTCAGTCACAGTTTCGCGATGGCTTGTCGATCTAAAATCCAGAGGTTAAGAGGTGCAGGATCGTGCAAGCTCTCCCGAATTGTCAGCGATTTTAAGCCAGCTAAACGTTCGATATCATTGAAATTCAACGCGAGCCACAGAGAATAAAATACTCGGAGACCTAACGGGGAATTGTAACTGCTCGTTTTTTTCAACACCATCTTCGGGAATTTATTTAACAAAAACTACAAGTTTATACTATCCGGCGTTTTGCCTGCATATTACGGTATGTTTGAAGTAATACTCAGAATTTTTTTGAACCTTTTTATCGCACATATAGTCGCTGTCGCAAGCTTCTTCAGAAAAGATTCTTTTCCGACGGGCGTTAGTGTGGGAATTGTTCTACTCATCCAAAATCGAAAAACTAAGGTTCATTTTCTTCGCTGATTTTCGTGAATTTCGCAATTTTCGACCTTATTCTGCGATCTTGAAACGCGTGTAGCTCAGAGCAACGTTAACAGATTTTGATGAAATTTTAGACACGTATATAACTCACTTAAATCTACAAACGGGTTTTTTAAATTTTCATTAAGAGTTCACAAGAAGAAGTTTAAAAAACGACCTTTATTATTTTTTTTTTACTACTCCAACCAAATTGCATTTTTTTTCAAAACGACGAATCATATCATTCAGCAAACTGATCCCTCTAGCTTCTCAAAAAAACTCAAGTCCATTGGATTAATTTTGAAAAAGTTGTGCGATTTTAAAGAGTGTCCGAATATTTTTGCGGGCCACTGTATGTTTGTCGCCGAGCGACTAAACTAAATGCTAAACAAATTCCCGAAGGTGGCGTTGAAGAACGATCAGTTTCACCAGAGTACCCCGTTAAATATCGCAGTAACTCGAGAATATTCCACCAGCTGAGAATTAACGCGCGAAACTTGTCCAGCGCTCGGCGTTATTTAGAACATTCGAGCGGGAGGAAAAAATTACTCGGCGCACCGAAGATCCCAGCGAAAAGAGCTGCCAAAAAGGAACGCAACTCGCGCGAGATTCCATTTCTACCGGCCACATGATGAAACGGCGGGGGAGTATTCCCCAGTTTGGCCTAGTTCCCATGTTTTCCTAAAAGACGATCGCACAATGCCGCCCTATACAGGCCACGTTGATTTACGTTCACCGGATTAGATATCACGAATATCAGGGCTCCCGATGCAAACCCACACGGCCCTCTGTTTATGAGCCTCTGGCACGTGCGATCGCCCTAGTCCAAGACACCGTCTACCCCGACACTTGTGAAAGGAACGAGATGTCCCGGAGATCGACCGCCAACTAAAGGTGATATGCATTTTACATGAAGCCGATTCATGGTGTTCGAGAATGTTTACGTGTTTCTTTTATGCCAAAGACGTGACTTCTCGCGGCCCTCGGCTTACAAAGGAGACGTTTTTCCGTGTCACGTAGGACCACCAATATTTGTCGATCGGTGGGTCCAAAGGCCTCTCTTTTGTGCCTCTTAAACACTTTCGCAGAGTGATCCATTCGTTAGCGTTCGGGAATAATTAACCCTTCGTTGACACACCCCCTTTTTCGATCAAGTTTGACACACCTGGGTGGCTCACACCCAGCACAATTTTTTAACGTCTGCCATTCTCATATAAAGAATCCAATTGTTATGAAAAAAATCGTGGGTCAATTTTAGGGTCTCTAGAATGTATTCCAATAGTTTTTTGATTGACATTTTATCACAGGTTTTGCAAAAAAAAAATGTAGATTACCATATGTCCGGAAAACACGAAGAAACTGTTCAGAAGCTTGTAACTTCTACAAATTTCAAAATTAGAAGTTAAAAATCTACCGAGTTGTGGTTCGGAGGTAATATTTTGAGGAAAAAATAGTTTGTGAGTCAGCTTTGGAAAGAGGTGCTTATTTTGCATATGGAAGGTACAGAGTGTCAAAATCAGTTCATGGGTGGCTCGCACCCAGAGTGTCAACGAAGGGTTAAGGGAATTTTCTAGCGATGAAAGAATACTATCCCCTGCGCCCTTTAACCGGTTAACTGGCACGGTCCTTTTCATTATTCGGGCCCAAACTGGTACCATCGAAAAATGAAGCGAATCACACAAAATTTGGTATACAGGGGTTTTTCGAGTCGCTCAACCGATTCCGGGGGTAATTTTTTTCATCTGACACCCCCAACCGCTAAAAAAATAGAATTTAGGGGTGAGTTTGTCAATTGGCGGTCACTTTAGTTCGCCATTTTGAGTCTGCTATATTGAAATTCAAAATTCCAATGCCAAATTCACATCCAACGACCCCAAAAACCCCTATATACAATTTTTCTACATCCCGATAGTATTTTAATGTTTGTCAGCCAATTTGCTTCGGCCATTTCGAGTCTGCCATATTGAATTTTACAATTCCGATGCCAAATTCAGATTCAGCGACCCCAAACACCATTACATACCAAGTCTCATTCAAATCGTTTGAAAACCAAAAAAGTTATTCCATTTGATCATATATGATACATTGACAGTTAACCGGTTAACGATAAGTATGGGTGTCTCGATTCGAGTGGCAGTACTCTAGCGCTCTCAGGAGACACGCTTCCAAATGAGATTGCAGGAGCTTGTTCAACGGAAAGAGTGCCAGGAAAACAAGAGTTTTCAGAAAGTACTTATCAGATAAGGTTCTATTGTGCCTCGGCAGATAAAGGCCGCTGTTCGTTCCCCGCGAGATCCGAATGATAAGCTTGCATGCTGGGGCGTGTGTAGTAAAAGAGAATACTCCAACAATGGTATCTGCTACCAGGTTATATGATTGCTATCATGAACTAGACAGCGGCCAGACACAATAAAATATTGACTGCGCTCCATCGGGGAGCGCGGAGATCAGGTCGTTTATGGAGTGACCGAGGGAAACACACGAAATTTATTATGCCATTCGCCAACAGAATTCCGGCCAGCGATGAAAACGGTCTCGCGGGTGATTTACACCCCTGCAGAGAGGCTATTCCTCGACGTCCTCGCGCGATATGTATATTATTTTCCAATTTATCGTCCATCCACGTGGCCATTCGCTCTACGATGCGGTCTATCGACGTTTGAATCCTCGGAGGACAGGATCTGATCGAATAGAAAAATTCTGATGGATGGTTCGATAAATTGGTTCATGCGAAGTCTGAACTAAGTAGTTAGCCAATCATCGGCGAAGTTAAAGAACACAAACAATCGAAACTACTGTCCAACAATCTGGAACAGCGCGGACAAATATTCCCCGGTCGGGAGACGGCCGAGTTGACAAAGCCACGAAATTCGTACGGGAAAGCGAAGCTTCGAAACAATTTCAACCAAAGCTGTGCGGGGTCGTGAAACAAATACAACCGCATCCGAGTTTTGGGGGCAGGAAGAATTCGTAAATACAATCGGTATGAAAATACCGCGATGCTCTCGACTTCGAATAAATGAACTCGTAAGTTCGATTAAGTGTGACTGGAACACTTGGGGTTGTTTCGTATGCACGGTAAAGATGTGGTAGATTTGAAACGGTGGTGAAATTGACGAAGGGACGAATTGGAGAAAGAGATTATTGAAACGAAGAAACGAATGGAAGAGATGAAGGAGCTGAGACGCGGTGCAGTGCCGAGGAAACTTGCGCGTTGTGTTTCTAAATTGCACTCGAGTGCCTACTCGGATTTGGAATACGTGATTCATACGCTTCACATGCTCGCGAAACAAACACGGAGCAGGCCTGCTGTTCGACAAGGAAGTTGAAAACTAACATCTACTGCGACCTGAAAGTCTACGTTACGCTGATGTTCCATTACAGAGATTTCAATGGGAAATACGCGATAAGTGTTCCATTGAAATATGTACAGTTGACTAGAGCTGTGACTACCCGACCTGCCGGGTACCCGGGTACCCGGTGAGACACCCGGGTATTACAAAATTACCCGGTTACCTGGATACCCGTGAGATACCCGGGCAAAAATTACTCGGCTATCCGACGGACATTGTTGCTACATCAAGAGGCGATCCTACAACAGTGTCGGTCGGGTGGATCGCGACTACTTCTTTGATCCATCGGAGGATGGAAAAGTGACATGAACTATACATGATATATATGTTATCTTTTAAGCATTAATTGCCGAACCGGGATGTTGCTGTCCTTATCGTAAAAGTATCCTAAAACGATTCCACCTTATGTCTACAGTAAACCCTCCTATAATGCGGTTTCCATATGTAAAACGCGGAGCAGAAATTGCGACAATCCTCCTACATATAACGTGGTACAAATTAATATGATTTGTACTATATAATTCTGAGTTTCTTATAACGCATTCTCCATATAATGCGGTACGAATTAATCACGTTATAGGAGATAGAGGTTGACTGTAATGCGTAATGAAGTAGAATAGAAAAATAACTTTCTATGGTGTTTGATATGGCCATTCTTAATAATGGATGGTCCTCGAAATCATAAGATCCATTAATTTCTACAACTCTATACTTTATAAATAAAAAGTGGATCCTATAAAGTTATATTCTTTGCACATGGAAAATCGTCATTCGAGGAAGAATTTAGCCATCATGTTTAATCTCATTAATGAAAATTGGAATATCAGCAGTAAAGCGAACGTCCGTGATAATGCATACAATATAAATATGGCTACAAATCCATCAATTTATATTTTTCATCTGCTTAGGTGTTTTTCGGAATACTTGGGTACTCGGGTACTCGGGTACCCGGCGGGTCGGGTAGGACTCGGGTAATATTCTTTATCTTGAGATAGAACCGGGTACCCGGAATACCCGGGTTGCCAGTAGTAGCCCTACAGTTGACCCTCGAACAACGCGGATTCGGTTATACGCGGATTCTTTTCTCGATATATTTCAGAATCACAAGTAATATCTATTATAAGTCCTCTCCCCATAAATTACGTTGTAAGTTCTAACACACGTCTGCGTTAAATCCATTTAAATGTTAAACAGGTTGAATTTGAAACGACTGCATGCCCAAACATCAAACGCTAGTTTACAATCTTCACTATTGTAGCTTTTGGTGCTAGGATAAGCTCTTTCAGTGATTCGCCAACATCAATCGAAATGTTCTTCTCATTAGCGAAAAAATTTTACGCGGACAGTCGAGGACCCGAACCTCCGCGTTGTTCGAGGGTCAACTGTATTCTTATTTACGTTCTGCGTTTTGTTTCCCCTTGGAAACACTATTCGTGACCTCGAACCTCTGAGTGCCCGAGCAGATCGCTTGATTTATAACGCTTGCGTCGCGGGGCAAAATACATAGAAGCAATGTTGAGCCGTAGTGTAAATGTTAACGAAGTTAACTAGTGAATTTAATCTGTAGCTACCGTGGACATTTTATTAACAGCATTCCAACGTCCTTATTAAAATACTAAACTTTTTCGCTTCTAACAACATTGTTCAAGAAAAAAAGGCTCAAACTAAAATAATAAAAGAGTGTTGTTTACGAGTCGTACGATAAAAAGTGAATCGCGAGGGTTGCAGCAGAGGTGCTTATAAGCTTCTTTAGCTGATTCTACAATTAAACAATACAACACGGCATTTAAGACGTGGTGGAAGAGAAGGGCTGCGATCCCCTCGATGCAAAAGTAGCCGAAATTTTAGATTACTTAACTACAAGTTTGTAACTCTTAATACTACTAGGTTAGCTATATCTTTAATCTTCAAGGACAATAGTAAAGATATTCTGCTTTTAAACTGATTTTTTAAAGGCGTTTTTCGTATAAGACTCTTTAAACCAAAATATGATAGTACTTTGGAATGTTAATGATGTGTTGGTGAGCATGGAGAAATGGTTTCCTCTGGGGATTTAGATTTGCGAAAATTAGCAGAAGAATTGTTGATTTTCGGAATATAGAGTTCAATCATTATCACTAATTGCATTTCAATTTTGAGAGAGTCAGTGGAGATTAGACTAGAGGATCTAATAAAGACTTCTATCCCTGGATCTTTTCACCCTCGCGTCTTTGTAATTGGCCTACACCTCTAACCCCGTTGAAAGAAAGAAGTATAAGACAATAGTTCCTAAAGTGGAAATTTTAAAGACCTTTTTCCGTCCTGAAGACGACGGGGTAAAGAGCTCTATTCTTCTCTTAATTAGGGAAACTATCGTAAACTATTAAAGTATGATATTACCGATAACGTGTCCCCTGAAATACCGCGTTAAAGTACAATTATTGCACGCCACGTTCGTTCATCGTGACACAAGGCAATATCACGCCCCCAATTTCACACATTAACATCTGCTGTGCCCATCAACTCCCATGTGACAGCGTAACAGCAGTGGCTTTGCCGACAAGCTTTTTACCGGTAAACGTTCCACTAACTGACAATCAATTATATACCAATGGTAAGCTTTGTGAAAGGTCAGCCTAGCTTTAACAGACGGATAAAGGTTGTCGACAAACCCTGAACGATGTAGCAAAGCAGTGAAATCTCACGAATGGATTGAAATAAAAAAACTATGATAATGTCACCCTTAATATCTACGTGATTTTTTAAAACTAGAGATTCTATAAACTCAGTATGTATTTAAAGATTAAAGTTACTTGACTCACCACGAGGAAGTTGTCGAAGGGACCAGAAAGAAGAAGGGCCAGGAGGATTCACCATACCATCCAGTGTGTCCAGTTGGAAGTGCAGTGTGTGGTTCACTCACTTGTCACCGATTTTTAACTAACAGACGCGACAAACTTGCAGAGATCCGATAAACGTCGCGCCGCGACGTTTCACCACGGAGCGGCCTCTATAGACTGAAGATCCGCCGAAGCCACGCGCCGTGGAACTACCCGCCAAGCCGAGCCGCCCCGAGTCACCCCGACCGCGCACGAAATCCCTCGAGCGACGAGCGAAGACGCTCGACACCGGGTCCCGCGTGCTAGAGCTGCATCGTACCTAAATACGAAAGTGCAAATAGAGAAAAAGTAAAATTGACAACTCGTGTCTGTGATTAACGACCTATTCCCCAATCTTTATCTGTCGATTTAGCTGTAAATTGAATAATTAAAGGGCTTATGCCCGTTTGTTTTCGACTGCCTGCGATCAAAATCGTCAGAGATTATTGTGGTTAGAATATTCTAGACTTGCGTGTTACATTATCAGTATACGTTTGAATTAAGATTAAATAGAAATATGCCTGAGAAAACATTTGATTTGGAGAATGAACTCTATCGGAGGACGCTGGAACGCGTCTAACGGTCATAACCCTATGACACGCTTCTAGTTTCTGTGTAAATAATTGGAAAACTTCTTACCTCATTTCCCAACGTTAGGGTGAATAATATTCCACGTGAATTTGACGCGTCTCCGGCAAGTGTGATTATATTATTCGATAAATGAAACCGGAGCACGTCCGTCGAACAATTCCCAATCGGAAACGGCGCAAATGGCGCAAATGGTGCGAATTTCGAGGGACATTTGAAATGAGAACAGATGGCGGCAGGGAGCCCGCGGTACTTCGTTCGTAGTGAAAAATGGCCGGCGCCAACGATTGTTTCAGCATTGGGAGTACGGTGGCCTGTAAAACCTGTTACAAGGAGGAGATCGAAGGCGAGGTGCTGGCATTCGATCCACAAACTAAAATGCTGATCCTAAGTATCCTTTTCTTGTAAATTCCCACGTGATATCGTCGGTCCCAACGTATACATGTAACCAGCGATCATCCGTCGCTGGTTTAACATTGCCACAGTGTAAATAGCTTTAGAGGTATCCGCGACAAGTTTCGGGACTTTAAATATACGACAATTATGCCACGTTCCGCGATTTTTCACGGGGAACTCGCGATACCGCTTGTCAATTATTTGCCGATTTCCTAACCAGCTACGCGAAGTCAGGTTAAGTTTCGTCATTCAATCAACCATGCTGGATTTCTCGTTGCTCTTATTTCTTCTCCGATCCATCCTCGAGCGTGCTCTCGCTGTTTACGGGGATACTTTCGCCTCGCTTCGCCCCGCGGAAATCCTATACAGAAACCTCCTCCGTCCGATGCGAAACGTTAGAACGCGTCGCTTCTAACCTTAGCGGTTGCTCTAAAGTGTAATGCCCAGTGTGACAGGAATATTTATAAAAACGAAAGCACGTCCCAACTTTCGCGCACGCCACGGTAACGATGATTTCCTTAACTGGCGTCAATCAGAATGTCCGTCATCGAGCGGCTCGCCCACTTTAAATGACGTACATATAGTAAATTTATCCTTGGTATCCGAGGTACAAGTGAAGCGGGAAGTTAGCCCGACCACCACCGAACCACCACAAAGCCTTAATCTGCAAAAGCTGAACAGAAGAGTACGCAACCAAATCGAAGAGAAAAAGAAACTGGTAATGGCTCTGCAGGCCGGAGTATCTCCAGAGGGACAGAAGCTCTTCAGCACTATATCAAAGACTATCCCGGAAATCACGTGGAACGGTGTGAATATTGTTGTGTTCGATAATGTCACGATTAGACCGCCGTACAAAGTCGATAATGTCCATGGGAACACAGAGTCCGGGGCGTACAAGCATGTAAAGAAAGTGGTACGTTGTTTCAAGGAGCAGAGTATCGTGAATATTTAGGTCGCTGTAACTCGTACAATGTTTATAGGTTGAGAAACATATTAAAGACACAGAGGCGTCCGCACAAGCGCAACAACAGAGGGAACAACAGCAACAAAAGCAAAAAGGAGGCGCGATGCAATAAAAGTTCAAACGGGCACTATTACCACGAATGAAGCTACCATGCTTTCACAGAAGTTCCAATGTTTGAAGGAGAGTAGGAAACGATGATAACAGGATATTAAAACAAACAAAAAAAAAAAACCATTGCAGAACTACTAGACGTAAAGAAAATTCGACGCAAAGATCGCTATATGGAAACCGGACGCAAACCCAGTAACGGAATTTCTAAACACGTTTCGAATACATTGATCGCATCGTATGAGCAGCATTTTGTATAGCAATGGAGCGCGCACGTACTCGATTTTTAACAAAGAGCATATTCTTCGTCGAAGAGTGCTGTTTATTTTATCTGAGAAGCTGCCATACGCTTTACGTTCTGCTGGGAACTATTGTTCATACATGTGCTCCGATGCAGGTGTGTTTTAGTTTAGTTTTACATTGTTACAAATACGTTTAATAGTTGTTTACAGATCACTGATATACACGATGAATAGCATGATTCGCCTCGCCGTGCAAGTACCAATTTTTTAAAAACACAAATCCATCATCGCGGTATGACTTAAGCCCGTATGAAACGGTTCGAACTTTTTCTTAAACTAGCGCCGTAATCGAAAGGCAAACGGTCAACGAACAATCTTTCCTATGTATATCATCCGAAATCGGTAACCCGACTGAAATCTCAGATCCCATTCGCGAGTCACGACGCAACCCGTTCTCAAATCGCCCACTGTATAATGTCGATCTCTCGAAAATTTGTAAACGACAAAGAAACGCGAACGTTACATTTCATCACGCCTGCGTCGGCACGAGACGATTTTCAGTCGCAACGCGGCATTGTTTGGTGAAAGAACATTCCCTTGCATGGCGCGAGCTACGATATTGTTAATTAAAGGAACAACAGCTCGGTTCGTGCAAGGGTGTCCGCCTTCTGACTTACACCTAGGAGTAACTTCGTTTGCGGTGATAACGGAATTCGTCTCGTGCCCATTACATTTCGAACGCGGAGAAAATGTAAGACAGAAATGAAAGAAAGATTATAAGATTAATTACATGAAAAGACACAAATAAATGTAATATAAATTCTACGACTATTGGTTTCTTTTTATTTCTCGTATATCGATAAATTGAATTTTACATTACTATCTTACGTTACGTTCTTTGACGACAAGGAGAGGAGCAAATCTTTATTCTACATTTTCATCTAACTCCTCGATTATATCCGAAACGTTTGTGTTTCGCACAGTTGTATTTAACTCGTGCGTTACTCTGGCGATTCGAGCAGCTGCTTTGAACTTGATGACTGCACGCTGCTTTTCAGTTTTCTTTTTCCACTGAAACAGCGTTGAATCGAGCATTAAAACTTTACGGAACGGTATAATATATCCTATTTTATCTATTAAATAAAAAACATCGCTTGCTTTACTATCCTAGAATAAATAAAAAATACAAAAGCTTTAATACAACCCTTTGATAGCGTGAATAAATTAATTTTACCCTAAATTTAGTACCAACCGTAACGCTATAATTCCCTATTCAGCCCGTAATACTTTTTATTCCGCAGCGTGTTTGAATTTAATATTAATATATGCAACTATCGAACGTAAGTGCAAACAACGAGTCTCACAAATTTCCTCGTTTATCCAAATCGAAACAGCATGATCGAAAAGTAATTATCTGTCTGAAAAGTTTCATTATCATCGCCCTATCAAATGAATGCATTAATAGTGAAAGCGCGGGGATTAAAATTGATCAGTATTTTTTTCAAACACAGTTGGCAGAACAATCAACCAGGTTTAGTGTTCTCTCACCGTCCGTGTGAGATAGTAGGAGAAAAGGGATATCGTGTGTGAGTGTTTTGAGAGAACGTTTTGAGTTTGTTACGCCGTGTCCGCGTTGTATGTATAGTTTTATATTTTTTGGTAGTCAAATGAAACAAGGTAATTCTCGTTAATTTTGCCGGGAATCCTATAAGCCTCGAATTCTGTTAAACGAGATAGTAATCGGCGTAGAGAGAGATTGGGATTAAATTTTATTTTTTGAGCGGGCTGGATTGTGATGAGCAGAATTTCGACAAAACCGATCGCGGGCAAGTGTTGTACAGTGTTTTCAGTTCTGTTAAACGAATTACACGTAACCGGCTCACTCTCTATGGTTTCCTAACCGTTTGAAAATGTTATTATTCGGCAATGCGTCAAGTGTTTATCCTAACCTATTTCGGTAGTTGACAAATGTGTGCTTGGGTTGGAAGCGAAAGAAATGTAATTTGAATCGTAATATTACATAGAAATACTGATAACAATAGTAACACGAAAGAAAAATCAATGAGGGACGCAGAGAAAAATATTTGCCCACATGTGCGCTTTCTGCAACAGCATTGGTAATACATATTGTTTGTTTAGCAACGTGATAAATCGATAATGTCAAACATTATTTACTCACATCTTCGTCGCGCGAGGGTAAGTTTCCGATATATTCTTTCATTTCCGCCTTTTTGGGATCCGCTATAGCTAAAACAGACACGCACCCGTCGACCGTACCTAAGACAATACTTTTGCCATCGTAAGTGCTGTCGATTGCGCTTAACTCTGCTTGAACTCTGTAGTTCGCTATCAGTTCGCATTCCGCTGATCTATAATTTGAAGAAACAGTAGAGTTTTATACCCTTTGCGATCTTACCTTCGGTACACGTTTACCTAAACACGCGTATAGTTTTCCGTCCGCTGTGGTAATAAAGAACGTATTCGTCTGTGCGGTTGAACATTGATATCACCGTGAACACTCCTTCCGCAACCTTCGGGATGTAAGTCTTTATGCTTGTGCCTTTCTTCAGTTCTAAGAGTTCTAAACCCCCCCTGTAATAACAAAAGCGTTTAAATTAAACGTTAAGAATCGTTGCATTCCATGAAAGCTACCTGCTGGGTGCGTATAACGTGTATTTCCCATCTTTACTAATGCTTCCACTCCATTTGGGGATCGTGCGCACGATCTTCTTCTTGTTTATGTCCAAGATAGCACCTTTATCGGATCCTATAATCCCCACCCATTGCGGTTTGTTTGGCATAGGAGTGATGCTTACGATATCCTACCAAATACGTACAAAAGTATTCATATGTAATACGCAAGAAACAAAATTATACAATATTCAAGTGATATCCTTACTTTGAAGCCTGGTAATTTTACAGGAATTTTACTAATCAGTGCACCCGATTTTGCGTTGTAAATTATAACGCAATCTCTGTTACCCTTATCAGCTGCTGGCGCAACCAGAAATGAGTTGTCGGATGTTATTACAACATTTCTAAAGGGTGTGCCTGTGTGGCTCCTGACTAGGTATTCCAGCGAGAATATTATCTGTCCGTCTATTAATTAGTACCAGTAATTACGATCTTATAATCAATTTCCATGGATCCTATTAGCTTTTAACGTACCAGGAATTGACCTCATATAAAGAGTTGCAATTGTTTTCATATTCTCTACACCAGTGGGATTCTTTGGCCTGGAAATGGCTATGAACTTGGACGAGTTTTCTATCAGTGTTAACTGCCTCACGTGCTGTTGTTCCTCTTTAAACAACACCTGCTCCGTAATTCTGTTCCATATTAATATATTACCCGATTCCGACGAGACAACATATCTGAAACATATTCCCCCCCATTGAGCAGACTTCTCGCGCAAATGTTTGCGATTAATTACTGGGAAATTACTAACTTTCCATCGTGCGTCATACAAGCGTGCGTAACAATTGCACCCAAAGGAGTATCGGCTAACTTCGAGATCAACTTTCCCGTTTGCAAATCCCAAATCCCCACGCAATCTCTGGTCACGGTCGCTGCTAAGTTACAATCTTCGGCTAGACTGTTAAAACGGGTAAAGAGAATCAGCGATAAAAATGAATTACTATCGTTGTTTACCACCGAGACACAACGGAATACCTTATCATGTCTATCTGCAATTCGTGCCTATCGATTACGTGCACCTGCTCGAAGATATTGTTTATGTTCCATACTTTAACGCTTCTGTCTATGCTGGACGTTACCACGCTGTTCCAGTTTCCGACAGTCAGTGCTTCCAATTGAATGATTCTAGCGAAGTGAGCGTCCAATATCTTCACTAATTCACTAGTCTCGAGGCTCCAGACGTACAGATTCTTTCTGCGAAAGGAGCAGATCTCACTTTATTCAGTACTGGCAAAATACCTCCGCGCTTCGCTTCGGTCCTAGGAGATATTTAGGACTCGGAGGAAGCACATTTCACCCCTTTTCGGCACCCCTTTATGGGGTTGATTAGGGCAAAATTTTGAAATTGTTTTTGAAGGATTTCTGTGGATAATCTTTCAAAGTAAAAATCAAGTTGCCATCTAATCGACCTCAAGAGATATTTAAAAGTCCTTGAAAACACATTTCACCCCTTTTCACCCCCTTATGGGGTTGATTAGGGCAAAATTTTGAAATTGTTTTTGAAGGATTTCTGTGGATAATCTTTCAAAGTAAAAATCAAGTTGCCATCTAATCGAGCTCAAGAGATATTTAAAAGTCCTTGAAAACACATTTCACCCCTTTCCACCCCCTTAGGAATTAATTAGCGTAGAATCCTCAATTTGATTTTAGAAGGATTTCTGTGGGTAACCTTTCAAAATAAAAATCAAATTGACATCTAATCGAGCCCAAGAAATATTGAGAAATCCGAGAAAATACATTTTACCCCTTTTCATCCCCTTGGAGATAGAATTTCCAAAAACCCTTCCTTACTGGATGCCTACTTGTTGAAAACACTGTACCTTCCAAATTTTACGTTCCTAGATTAAACACTTTAAGCTGGGCGTTGATGAGTCAGTCAGGACTTCTTCTTTTACATATATAAAAGATAACTCACGCGGTTAAAAACCATACCTCACACCAGCAACAGCGTAGTTCTTCGTACCACTGATCATAATCGAGTTCGAGCACAGCATTTTCGTGCTGATATTCCGAACTCCGTTTGGCAGCATCAGAACGTGGGCATCGCTTTTGCTCTCCAAGAACCAAACGACAAAGCCGTTGGCGCTGGTAGCCAGCAGCATTTCCTCCTCTCTGTCCAGTTTCAATTGCAACAAGTACTCAACGTCGTCGTTGAAAGCTCTGGGCATATCGAAAACCTTCTCCCATTCCGAGGACGTCTGGTCGCACGAATATTTCGTCACTCTATGATCATTCTTGGTCGTACAAGTGTACAGAACCTTTTTGTCGTTGGTCATCACTAGGACGCTGAAAGATACGTATTCTTAAAAGCCTCTAACACCGATTTTGGACAAAAATCGCTAGACAGCGCAAAACTTGATCGATTTCAATGATTTTTTTTTTTTAAATACTCGTGAAGGGCTCAGCAATAACGGAGGGCTGCAGTAAATCCTGTATTTTTTGGTCTAATCTATAAAAAACATTACTTAGCATAACATCACATAAAAACGTAAACTTTGGGAATTAATGAAAACTTAATTTTTTGTAAATTAAATATTAGATAGCTAAAAATAAAAAATTTACTTCAAATTTACCAAATTTATGTTTTAAATAAACTGCTAAGTATAGCTGATTTAAATTTATTATTTTTTTATCTTATTTCTAATATAAAATACAAAATAATAAAATTGAAATATAATTTAAAAATATTAGATTTAAATCAGCTATACTTAGCAGTTTATTTAAAACATAAATTTGGAGTAAATTTTTTATTTTTCGCTATCTAATATTTAATTTACAAAAAATTAAGTTTTAATATCTTTAATTCCCAAAGTTTACGATTTTCTGTGATGTTATGCTAAATAATGTTTTTTATAGATTAGACCAAAAAATACAGGATTTACTGCAGCCCTCCGTTATTGCTGAGCCCTTCACGAGTAAAAAAAAAAAATCATTGAAATCGGCCAAGATTTGCGCTGTCTAGCGATTTTTGTCCAAAATCGCATACTATGCGACGCAGCAACTTTAGCCGCGTCTAGTTTGATATTCGACCTGTGGAAATGCAGGGGATCCAGAGACGCTTTCTTCCTGTAGGTATGCAGAAGCATACGAGTGTCCTCCATGTTCCCCGACCAAAAGATTATTCTGTAATCGTCTAGATTCAAATGCTCCACGTCTACGAACAAGGCCCACGTTTAATCGAATACACGCGCGTCCCTTGGAATTCAAACGCTACCGGCAACGGGCCTTCTTACTCACACAAAATTGGCCACTTGTTCGAGTCTTCTGGATTCGTCCGAGTCTCCAGCAAGTTGCCTCGCAAGTCGAACCTGCACCAGGCCAGCCTCCCGTAAACGAAGAAGAACTGATTCATCATGTGTACACCGTACACAGGGTCTTCGTTAGGAAGTGGATTATCGAGGATGACGAACTCGCTCGTCAAAGTATTCAGCACGACGCTCTATTGGAAAAGACGAAGGATCGTGTCCAACTACTCTAATGCCGGGTTTACACCAAGGCGAACACGAACAAAAACAGTGTTCGCGAACATTTTCGTCTGTTCTAGTCGTGTTCACTTCGCCGCAAACATGAACAGAACTCAGCGTATGAATAGTACGTGAATGTTTCATTCCGTTTGCGGCGGTGTGAACACGACAAGAACAGAGGAAAACGTTCGCGAACAATGTTTTTGTTCGTGTTCGCCTTGGTGTAAACCCGGCATAAACGAACAATTGCCAAGTGTCTTTCGACTTAGAAGGGAAGATCTCGAGCCCGGAAGTTCAAAGCATTCTGAAACTTTCCGAATATGTAAGGGATTTCCTCCTGGTTACAAAGCAATTTTTGTTTGCTACTCAAAATCACTCGAAGGGGGTGAAATTAATCCCTGAAAATTCGACTATTTTCCGATTTTGTGTTATAACTCGCGAACTGTAAGAGATAGAAAAAAAGTTTCAAGACAAAAGTTACTTCTTTTAATTAGATCCATCATTTGGTGAAAAAATTATTTTACAGTTCACGAGTTATAACGCAAAATTGAAAAATAGTCGAATTTTCAGGGGTTAATTTCACCCCCTTTCAGTGATTTTGGGTGGCAAACAAAAATTGTGTTGTAATAAGGAGGAAATTCCCTAGATATTCAACAAGTATCAGAATTTTTTGAATTTCCGGGTTCGGGGTGTTAGGTACCTGATAGTTGGTCGTAAACGCGGCGGCGTATCTGTTATCGGGGCTGAGAACTAGGTTCTGCATGATACCCTCCACGCCAGGATTAACGTCCCTCGCCATGTCGCTGGTGCTGAGGTCCCAGGTGATGAAGCGATTGGATATCGACACCACGTACCTGTAGTCGGACGTCAGACAGAAGCCGAACACGGCGAACTGGTGACCCTCCAGCGAATACTGAAAGATTCAGGGATCAGGGACGTCGCCTTCATCCCTTCGACAGTTTATCCCGTGTTAGGGGCACATCACGAAGTACTTAACAGTTTACCCCGTGCGAGGCACGGGCAGAAGAGACGGAAATAATTTTATAAAATAAAAAAAAAAATACACTTCTCAATTAGAAATTTGATTAGACCGTCGAAGGGTTAATCGGGCCAGCCTGTCGTTCGATTACTTTCAAAGGCCCCCCAGGGGTGTGCAGACAGTGGTAAACGGGGAGGAGGGAGCAATCCTTGGCACCGTCGTTATCGCACGCTCGTAGCAGCATTTTCACGTTCACGTTTCCGCCTATCTCTGGTAGCAAGCGACCTATCAATTGCGGGGCGAGCATGTCTGGATGCGACCCTAGAATGGCACCTCCTAATCTCAGCGCGTCCGCGACCAGCATCAGTTCTCTGGAAACGAAACTGCCCGTTGCTACCACGTTCCAAACTTCCCTCTCCACGAGCATCTATCGTTACCTAACGACGTTCTGATTGTCGACGAAGGTGCAGGCGTCTTCGAAATCGGAGAGCACGGCTTGCAGGGGACAGGAGCTGAGCTTGGCGTGCAGCCACTCGTAGTTGAACAGCACGTTCTCGAAGAGATCGTTGAAGCGACGAGATCGCACCAAGTGGAAGGGCAGCTCCCCGAACTGGGCATTGAGAAAATGAATGAAGGATTGATAGATAGGGAGGGAGTCTAGTTTACCTTTCTTAAATTGTATCTGGTAATCGTCCCCTCTTTGGAGTAGAAGGCTAGGGGTTGCTCGGGCACCTTCCTGTCCGCCACGCCTTCCTTGTCTGCCAAGTTAAATCTGCGAATGCAATCGGTTCTATCGCGAGCAACTCTTTTAAACGCGCTAACTGAGGATCAGGCATGTACCGGTGTCTCTGTATCTCGGTGAACTTGAAGGGTTTCGGGTGTCCACCCCCCCAGATGCCGAGGTAGTAATCAGCGATCATCGAGTGAAAGTACATGGCCATGTTCATGTTCTTGAAATACCTCTCCCTGGCCGCGTCCCTGAACTGTCTGTGGTACCAGTTCAGGACGCTCACTCCGTCGGCCTCCCTCTCGCTCAAGTAATTCGGCAGGTCGCTTCGTATCCTGGTCCAGAGCAGGGGCGGGATTCTTCTGACCGGCGGCAAGTGATACTGGTACACGTCGTCTAGCACCTTGTCGTCCAGAGAGATCAGATCCTCCAGCTCCGACTCGGACAGGCCCGATTTAGCGGCGGTGATGTAGGCCAGCGCGTGGAACACCAGGATCTTCCCGTGCTGCTTCTCGATCCTCTCGAACAGCATCATTATGCTGTCCATCACGGTGCAGGTTAAATGGGTGTCCGCTGGCTTCGTGTAGCTCCTCCACCTGCAGATCTCCGCGAACACCAGCTTCACGAAGATCGGTAGAGAGCACTTGGATATCGCGTTCGCCACCAGTCGCCATTGGTAGTTGTTCAGATCCCTGTGGGCTGTCTTCATCCACATTCTGCGAACATTCCTCGTTCTAGAATCCCGCCAGCACTCTGGGAACGCTGTGTGCTCGTTTACCTGATCACCTCCATGGCTAGGTCTTCACCGAGGGCCACCACTTCGATGAAGTTCTCCTCCGTGTCTATCATTCTACGTAGCAGGTGATAGTCGCGCGAAATCACGGGGTTCGATTCCTCCGCGGCGCAGGATAGGATCATCTGAAACACCCCGCATAGATAAGAATTTCAGGCTACTCGGGAGGCAAGTGTATCGTAGGTACCTTGCAGTTGGATGGAAGCCTAGTAGGTAGCCACGACAATTTGTTTCCCTGCACCCCCGTCAATTGATCCACGCTGTCGAGAAACAAGAGAATCGGCTGCTCGATTGTAGCCAGGGTCAGCAGATATTTGAAGTAAGCCGTCAGCGGCACGAGATCGTCGGGGATCTCTTCGAAGGGCAGCATGAAGTTGTAAGAGATCTACGAATCGGAGAATCACTTTATAGGCTGCTTCAGACACGTGCAGTAGTTTAGTCGAGTGGCAAATAATTTAGTAATTTTTCGTGTGTGGACAGTAAAATTTAGTCGAGTAGCTTACAAGGGAAGATACCGAACCCGGAAATTCAAAAAATTCTGAAACTTTGTGGATATGTAGGGAATTTCCTCCTGATTACAAGGGAATTTTTTTTGCTGCCCAAAATCACTCTAAGGGGGTGTAATTGATCCCTGAAAATCCGGTGATTTTCCGATTTTGTGTTGTAATTCGTGAAATGGAAAATAATTTTTTTATCAAATGATAGATCTAATTAAAAGAAGTAACTTTTGTCTTGAAACTTTATTTCTATCTCGTACAGTTCGCGAGTTATAACGCAAAATCGGAATATAGCCGAATTTTCAGGGGTTAATTTTCACCCCCTTAGAGTGATTTTGGGCAGCAAAAAAATGCGTTGTAATCAGGAGGAAATTCCCTACATATCCGCAAAGTCTCCAAATTTTTTGTATTTCCGGGTTCTAGATCTTCCCTTGTTAGTAAAACAATGGTAAATTACAAAATCACTCGCTACTCGACTAAATTACTGGATGTGTCTGTTCCAGCCTTATCGCAATTCGCTCGCTCACTTGTTGACAAATGGAGATCAACGTGGGTGTTAGAGCGCTGCTGTCCGGCGTTGTGCCAAGGAATCGGATTATGTTGATCGGCTTTTTACCAGTGAGCCACTCGGTGCTCGCAAGTCCCGCGCTTTTCGCCAGCAAAGATGTCTTTCCGCATCCGCCTTCTCCGTACAGAACCAATGGTTTATCGCTGTCCCCCAGCATGTACTCCTTGATGCTCTCCAAAGTGTCCTCTCGACCATAAAACACCTGAATCAGCAGGATTAGATTCGAGGGGACGTGTGCGAAATAATTGGATATGCTGGAAGGATTCCGAGGGAATCTTGTACCTTTACGGAATTATTGCAAGCGTGCAGATGCTGCAACATTTCTGTTATAATCTGCCCCTGCGCGGAGCTGTCTTCTTTTCTCATAGCACGATCCACCAGTTTTATTATGTTCCGATAAAAGTGCGTGATGAAATGCTGGAGATACTCGCCGTGGGTTTCTGGATCCAGGCCATCTCGACCAATCCATTCCACCGTGTATCTGAGTAAAGTGTAATTTAAATTCATACGTTCCAAAGAATTCTGTCTACTTTGTAATAGGGCTGGGATATTCGAATAATTTAATATTCGAATATTTTACAAGTATTCGAATAATACGAATAAACTTCGAATATTTCAGTATTCGAATGTTATTATTCGAATACTATTCGAATACTGCTATATTCGAATACTATTCGAATACTGCTATATTCGAATACATCAGTATTCGAATAGTATGGTGTGAAGTGGGTCAAAATTAGCGTATAAGATTTCACCCTGACAAATGAACCTAAAGAACTTGATTTATAATTCACACCATACTATTCGAATATATCAGTATTCGAATACTTTAATATTCGAATAGTATTCGAATACTTGGATATTCGAATATTATTCGAATACTTGGATATTCGAATATTATTCGAATACTTGGATATTCGAATTATATTCGCCAAATAATTGAGCAACTGAAGTATTCGAATATTCGAATACCGAAAAATTCGACAAATAGTCCCAGCCCTACTTTGTAACAAACAACTACCTCTCTAGATTTGTACTTTCGATCTTATTAGGAAGCCTATCGTCCCTCAAATTCGCCAACAACTTGCAGGCTTCGTTGTCCAGGCTTCTGTTGAGTATGTCGATGAATAAGCTGGCCTTCCTCAGATTTTGCAGATTAATGTTATTTATATATCGCACGTAAGCCAGACAATGGTTCTTCGTGTTTTTAACGTTCAACACGCCGTTGATCACCTCTCGCTCGGTGACTGTGTAAAGAGAACGATTAACAACAGCAATTCTATGTTTAATTCAGTCGAGCTTTATTACCGGACATAAAGTAATTGTGCATGGTGTCTTTGTCGAACTTCCCCGTGTTGTACAAAGACTGCGCCCCTTTTCTGAACAGCTTCTGCATTTTCACCATGGTGTCCCACCAAATGGCCTGATCCTCCTGCTGCAGCTTTGGTATTCTCTAAATAGCAAACGAAGTTTGAGTAGTCAGTACGCATTTCTCTTTACGCGGAGAGGAGAAACTTGGTCACCTTGTTGTTAAAGTTCTTCAGTATCGAGGATATTGGCTGCAGAATACTCATCGGTGGCACTGCATTACTATCCTTCTTGTACCATCTATCGAGGAGACTGACATCCATCCCCTGGCTGTCTAATTCATTCCGCAACATTTCCAACTCGGCACTGAGCACGTACGTTGGAATAGGGCGATAGCCGTACTTCTGGCCGAGGAAAACCTAAGCAAGGAAAGGAAGTTTGGTCCTGTGTTCCTGAGAGGAAGGCTTCACGAATTGAGTTGATCATTCTGTACCACAAAGTTGGGACCCATCGAGAGCCTCTGGCAATTCTCTATTTCCCTCATGCACAGCTCTGTGGTCATGTGATCGTCCGTGGCCTCGTCCCTCACACCCCATCTCATATCAACTACCTGCAATCACGTTCATCAGGGTGTAAAGGAAATACAGAAGATCGACGAGTGGGCGGGCTCGAAACTCGAGTGTGGAAAGTTTGGGAAACTTCTCGTGTGGCGGAAGTTGGTACCTGGCACGATGGGAATCAATTTCTTCTTCAAGGCCACTTACGCGATACAGATTTTGGCAATCTTAAAACGTGTGCACGCGATACGTTTCAAATATATGTATCATGGATCAATATCTTTGGTATATGCAGACGTAACACGCGGTTCCTTTTACACATCGAATATTTTACGGATAATGGTGCTGGGATTTACCTGAAACTCCAATCCGTGCTTCTCCCTGCAGTAGTCTTTGATCTTCGGGTAGCATTGAGCCATCAGCGTGTTCCGCTCCATCGCGGTGTCTGAATGCAAAGCGTTTCTCATTTCGGGGAAATTATAGCTGAGAATTCTATCCACGTTAGAGACTCACCGGTGAAAGTCGAGCTCGTAAATATCCTCACGATTTTGGAGCTGACAGGTGGCAGGGATTTCAAAGATCCCGCGAAGATCGAATCGATAATCGCTTCGTCCATCTTTTATCTCCTTATCTTCTTATCTCTACCTTGTCCAAATCCTCTACTAACCGTTTACCAATAAAATCCAATAGCTTCGATCTGCCCGCAACATCGCGGGTCTACTGAGATCGTCTCCAGAATTTCGTGGGCATTTATAGGGTGCGAATATATATCCATGTACCCCCAACATCTCCACACACACACCCCCAATCTAACAACACAGACGAATCAGAAAATCTCACTGTGGCTTTTCGAGTAAATTCAAGTGCCGCGATTTGCGTGAACACTTGGGAGGAATGGTACTTATCGAGGAAACGTATCGAGAAGTTTAATTAAAGCGAATGATAGACGGGGACCAGGACTGGTTGCCAAGGGTTGTTTATAGTAGCCCAAAGTGTGCCTCATTGATTTTAAAGGAGCTATGTATTCTCCCTTTTGCGACTCCGAATTAAACAATGCTCTGTGTAGAATCAACTGTAGAAATCGCAAGCGACCGGTGTCCGCGGATTTCCACGGGATAAACAATCGTCTCCGACGGGGTCTGTGCAGGTCTTTTGATGGACCAGATGTAGCGAAGACCAAAAGCGCTTGATTAAACGACGAAAATGGCACCGCCGGATCCAGTGACGCAGATGAACACGTACAGGTCGTACATGACCCTGCTGGCCGATCCATTCTCGAAAGATGAATCGAAACTGAAGGCCGCCCAGGAATTGTCGGAGAACTTTGAGGTACTCGATCGTCGCCGACAGATTCCCCCCTGTCGCGAGGATAAATCTGACGCGCGGGCTTTCCACAGGTCATCATGTGCTCCTCGCAGTACCCGGCATTTCTCGATCACATGATGAAGATCATTTTAAAGATACTCCAAGAGGGCGAGCCCCACTTCATCTCGGAGTACAACATCCAGCAAGTGAGGAAGCTGATTCTCGAGATGATACACAGATTGCCGAGTAACGATTACCTACGACCGTACGTCAAACAGATTCTGAGTCTAATGTCGAAGCTGCTGGAGACCGACAACGAGGAGAACGTGCTGGTCTGTCTGAGGATCATCATCGAGCTGCACAAACAGTACAAACCGACGTTCAATCCAGAAGTGAGTGGCAAGTTTATTGGAAGGTTGCCGGGGAAGAAAAAGTGGTCGTGACTCGGGGTTGATTCTATATTTCTTGTTCCCTCTGATCGCAGATACAGTATTTCCTGCAATTCGTTAAATCCGTGTACAGTGAGTTACCAAAGAATCTGCCAAAAATATTCGAGCCTCGACCGCCGTTGAAGGTGAAAGATTTGTCGGAGATAAATATCGAGGCACGTCTGAAGGAAACGTTCACGATCACGACTATCCAAATCGAGAAGAAAGCAGCTGACGACACTGTCGTCACGGTAAGCATCGAGCTCAGCTGTTCGCTACTCGTTAAAGGGCTGTTCCGGTCTGAAGCCCATAAAAATCAGGTAGATTATAAAGAATATAATAACCGGTAATCTTACTTTTCAGTACAATCTCATTCCCAAGGCGGTTCTGTCTCTCAAAGTACTCCAGGAGTTACCCATCATCGTCGTCCTGATGAATCAATTATACAAGCAGAACGTCCACCAGGACGTGTCAGACTTTATTCCCCTCGTGATAACGACGATAACGCTGCAACCGAGCCCCCAGCACCGAGCGTCTCCTGAATTCAATAAAGAGGTGTTCGTTGACTTCATGGGCGCCCAGATCAAGACCCTGTCCTTCCTGGCGTACGTGATCAGGGTGTACCAGGACGTGGTGTCTCAGCACAGCTCGATCCTGGTGAAAGGTATCCTAGGTTTGTTCACCTTGTGCCCCATGGAAGTGGCGCATCTGCGGAAGGAGCTGGTGATCGCGTCCAGGCACATCCTGGCCACGGACCTGCGTAACAAGTTCATACCCCACATGGAATGCTTCTTCGACGAGGACATATTCATTGGCCGAGGCTGGACGACCCACGAGTCGCTGAGGCCTCTCGCCTACTCGACCCTCGCGGACCTGGTGCACCACGTGAGGCTGCTGCTACCTTTGAGCGACGTTTCCAGGGCGGTCCACCTGTACAGTAAAAATCTGCTCGACCAAAGTCTTCCAACGGCCGTGCAAATGGTCTCCTGTAAATTGCTGATGAACCTGGTCGACACCGTCAGGCAGAGATCCGACGCGGAGAACAGCACCCAGGGCAGAGAGCTGCTGATGAGGATCCTCCTGGTGTTCGTCTTGAAGTTCAAGACCATCGCGAAGATCTACATACCGATTCTGCGGAACAAAGCGAAACAGATGACGCCGCCGGGCCTGGACATCAAGACCGAGGACGTGAAGCCTGCGATCCCGGATCTGAACGACGACAAGGAGGCCGGCAAGTCCAAGTTCGGCTTCCCCTCCTCCCAGGCGATGAGCTACAACGTGGCCGACTACAGGAACCTGGTGAAGAGCCTGGTGCACGGGGCCAAGGCCATCACTTCCAACTGCATAAACAGCAAGACCGGCGAAGCCACGCAGTCCAATCAGTTCCAATCGAAGGAGATACTGGTGTACATCAAGCTGGTCAAGTGGGCGCTGCCGGCGTTGGACATCTACACGATAGGCCCACCCACGATCGGCGCGATCGCTCAACCCGGCAGACCGCCCCAGTCGCAAACGATACGGACGCGCGAAGAGAAGGAAGTGCTGGAGCTCTTCGGGAACGTGTTCACGCAAATGAACCCGCAAACATTCCAAGAGATATTCTCGACCTCCATCGACTACATGGTCGAGAGAATATTCAAGAATTGCGCGCTGCAGATCATAGGCAGCGCCTTTTTGTCCAGCCCCACGATATCGTCCACCTTCGCCACGATATTGGTGGAGTATCTGCTAGAAAGGATGGGCGACATGGGCTCCAACGTTGAGAGGAGCAATTTATACTTGAGGCTGTTCAAGCTGGTGTTCGGCAGCGTGTCCCTATTCCCCGCTGAGAACGAGCACATGCTGAGGCCACATTTGAACCAAATCGTCAATCGGGCGATAGAGCTTGCCATGTCGGCGAAGGAGCCATACAATTATTTTCTGCTGCTTCGCGCTCTCTTCAGGTCCATAGGAGGCGGCTCGCACGATCTCCTCTATCAGGAATTTTTACCCCTACTCCCGAACATGCTGGAGGGACTGAACAGGCTGCAATCTGGCTTGCACAGGCAACACATGAAGGACCTTTTCGTAGAGTTGTGCTTGACGGTCCCCGTTAGGCTCAGCTCCCTTCTGCCTTACCTGCCCATGCTGATGGACCCTCTTGTCTCCGCATTGAATGGAAGCTACTGCTTAGTCAGCCAGGGGCTGCGAACCCTCGAGCTGTGCGTGGACAATCTTCAACCGGACTTCCTCTACGAGCACATACAGCCTGTTCGAGCCGACCTGATGCAGGCGCTGTGGAGGACCCTGCACAATCCCACGGACCAAGCTCACGTGGCGTTTCGAGTTCTCGGGAAATTCGGCGGTGGCAATCGGAAGATGATGATCGAGCCCCAGAAATTGGAATACAACGATCGCGAGACGAATTCCCCCGCCGTGGTCGTGTACTTCCAGGAACCCACGAAACCGATCGATTTCGCGGTGGAGAGGGTAATCGAAACTGGGTTCAACGCTCTGAAGTCGAACAACACCGACTCGTTTTATCGGAAACAGTGCTGGGAAGTGATCAGTTGCTACCTGGCAGCTTCCCTCAGGCTGGACGACAACAACGCCGTCCTCTACAAGCTCTTCATGCACCCGAGCTTCAAGGAAGGCAAGATTCCTCATCAGCAGGGCCCGCATTACAAGTGTCCAGACGCTGTGGCGAGGAACGTCCAGCAGACAGCGTTGACTGGGCTGTTCGTCGCTGCTGAGATCAAAGAGCTGCGGCACTCGGTGCTTGGAACTGTCGTGTCGATCGTGAGGCACTACACGATGGTCGCGATTGCTCAGCAAGCTGGTCCGTTCTGTCTGACTGGGAGGCAAGTTCGAATGCAGGGTCAGGATCCTCTGGTTTTAATCGACGCTCTGGCAGTCATTATGGGCCACGAGGAGAAAGAATTGTACAAATCCGGTAACTTGGCGCTGGTCTTAATCCTGGAGACTGCAACCAACATTCTGGGTTCGAAGGAACGAGCCTGCCAACTACCACTGATGGAGTACCTAGCTGAGAAGATGTGCTCGCTCTGCTACGAGCGCGCTTGGTACGCGAAATTGGGTGGCTGCATAGCCATCAAGTTCCTTTTCGAGAGAATGGCGACGAAATGGGTGCTGAATCACCTGTTCGTGTTTCTCAAGGCACTGATGTTCGTGATGATGGATCTGACGGAGGAAGTATCCAACGGCGCGATAGACATGGCCAAGGCGAATCTGGAGAAGATGCTGAGGGTCTGCGTGAACCCTGGCATACAGGATGGAAACACAGAGCTGATCGAGGCGCAGAACAAGAGCTTGTACGAGGTTACCCACGAGCTGGTGAGGCAAGTCACGTCGCCACACACTTTGGTGCGCGAGCAGGCGATGGCGTCGTTGCGACTGCTCGCTGAGATACAGAACAAGACAGTCACGGAAGTGATGGAGCCTCACAAGGAAGTCCTGGCGGACATGATCCCGCCTAAGAAGCATTTACTCAGGCATCAACCCGCAAACGCTCAGATCGGTCTGATGGACGGGAACACCTTTTGCACCACGTTGAATCCGCGCCTCTTTACAATCGACTTGACGGTTACGGAACACAAAGTGTTCTTCCAGGAGCTGCTAGCCCTCAGCGAGGCGGAGGACGCGAATCTGAATAAGCTGCCCTGCTACAAATCCGTCTCGAACCTGATCCCTCTGAGAAAGTCAGCATTAAAAGCCCTCGCTGCTTGCCACTACATCGTCGCCTGTCGAGAGAAGATCTTCGGTGTGCTGTACAAGGCTCTGGAGAAACCGAACGCGGAGCTGCAAGAGGCAGCTTTCGAGTGCATGCAGAAGTTCATAGCTGGATTTCAAATTGACATGGAGTCCGTCCATGCCATAATGCGACCGATGCTGCTGACATTGGGCGACCACAGAAACCTCAGCCTCAACTGCGTGAAACGACTGTCTTATTTGACGCAGCTCTTCCCGAGCACGTTCAGTATCACTCTGTGCGAGCAGTTGCTGCAACACCTGAAGAAGCTGCTGGAGAACTTGATACAGGCGCACAAGGGGATATCCAAGTCGGGGGAAAACGAGCAGAAGATAGCCACCATCATAGGGATCTTCCACGAAATCCCTGCAGCTACTCCAAAGTTCATTGATGTCCTCTGCAGGCTCGTCCTGCAGACGGAGAAGTCACTAATGGTCGAGGTGTCCAGCCCGTTTCGCATTCCATTGATGAAATTTTTATTAAGGTACCCGACGGAGACCCTCAACCTGTTCTTGCAGGACAATAACATCAAGGACCAGCAGTGGAGTAGATACCTGGAGTTCCTTGTCAAGCAGAAAGATGGGAAACCTTTTCGCGACGTGTTGCACAACAGCACGGCTAGGCTGAAAACGATGCTGCTGGCGCACTCCCAAACCAACTCGAACCTGACACACAACGAGAAGAGCGAGCTGCAGCATCAGGCGATTAAAATCATCGCGATTCTGATCAAGTTCGACGACCAATGGCTCTCGACGCAGGGGCAACTGATTGGCGCGCTCAAACAAATCTGGTGCAACGATGAATACCAAGCCCTGCACAAGAAGGTCGAGAACGTGGACTACTGCCACTGGAAGGAGCCCAAGCTGATCGTGAAGATCTTGCTGCACTATTTCCGCCATCATCCAAACGACATCGATCTGCTGTTCCAGCTGTTGAGGGCCACCTGCGACAGATTCATCCCCGATTTCCAATTCCTCAGGGATTTCTTGGAGCACACTGTCGCGCAAGAGTACACGGTCGAGTGGAAACGAAGCGCCTTTTTCAGGTTCGTCGATCACTTCCCCACGACCAACTTGTCCCAGGAGTTGAAAGCGAACGTGCTGCAGCTGATCGTCATCCCCTGCTTCGCTGTGAGCTTCGAGAGAGGAGAGGGCACGAAACTAATGGGAAGTGCACCGATGCCTTACCAAGATAATCCGGAGAACGTTGTCTCCGTGTTCATCAGCAAGAGCATCGTCCCGGACAATCCATTCGGTTCCGCCGACTGTGTTCGCATATCCCTGCTGCAGTTCTCCTGCCTGCTCGTGGAGCAAGCTTCTCAGCACATCCACGACGTCTCGAACAAAAAGCAGGGCGACAAGCTACGCAGACTGATGACATTCGCGTGGCCCTGCCTTCTGGGCAAAAACTGTGTCGATCCCACGACGAGGTACCACGGCCATCTGCTTCTCAGCCACATAATCGCCAAGTTCGCCATACATAAAAGGATAGTCCTGCAAGTGTTCCACAGTCTATTGAAGGCTCACGCGCTGGACGCGCGAAACGTCGTCAGACAGGCGTTGGAAATCCTGACGCCGGCGATGCCAGTCAGAATGGAAGACGGCAACACGATGCTAACACACTGGACCAAGAAGATCATCGTAGAAGAGGGGCATTCCATGCAACAGCTGTTCCACATCCTCCAGCTTGTCGTCAGACATTACAAAGTGTACTACCCCGTCAGGCACCACTTAGTCCAGCACATAGTGAACTCTATCCAGAGACTAGGATTCAGTCCGACGGCCACGATAGAGCACAGGCGACTGGCGGTCGAATTGGCGGAAGTGATCATTAAGTGGGAACTGCACAGAATCAAAGACGAAGCTGAGAGTGCCGACTCTGGTGGCACCAAGACGATGATGGGATCAATGAAACGACCGATAAACGATGATCCTACTGGGACCAAGCGTATGGCCACTCAAGCAGCCACAGGCAGTGGAATGGTCCCTGTGATCCTCCCCAGGATCGAGCGTGGGTCCACGAAGCCCATCGAGAGGGCCCACGCTGACGCAATTCTTAACTTCCTGCTTCGTCTGGCCTGCCAGGTGAACGATGTCACGACTATCCACGGGAATCCAGGCGAACAACTGTCCAGACGTTGCGTGGCTTTGCTGAAGATGGCTCTGAAGCCTGACGTCTGGCCGCAGTCGTGCGACCTGAAGCTCGCTTGGCTGGATAAAGTGCTGGCCAGCGTGGACAGTGCTCAGCCTAATTACGGTAACATCTGCACAGCCCTGGAAGTGCTCACGTTCCTGTTGGGCGTCATGAAGAGAGAGCAGATACTGGCAAGCTTCAAGCCTCTGCAGCGCGGCATAGGCGCTTGCATCGCTAGTAGCAATACCAAAGTCATTCGACTGGTACACGGCCTGCTGTCCCGACTAATGACCATTTTTCCAGCGGAGCCGACCTCGTCCACGGTTGCGTCGAAATACGAGGAACTGGACACTCTGTACACCACTATTGGTAAATTTGTGGTGGACGGTCTGGCGACCTACGAGAAGAACACCACAGCTACTCCCAGCACATTATTCGGCACGCTAATGATGCTGAAGGCTGCTTGCACCAACAATCAAAGCTACATCGACCGACTGATAACGCCCTTCATGAGGGTTCTACACAGAATGGCCAAAGACCATCTGCACTCTACTCAGACGGAGACCAATCCAGTCGGCAGCGAACTACTGATCCTAAGTCTGGACCTGGTGAAGAATCGCGTAGTGGTGATGGGCGTGGAGATGCGAAAGTCGTTCATAGGTTCGATCCTTGTCGGCCTGATCGAGAAGACGCAGGATATAAAGGTGATGAAGGCGATCACGAAGATGCTCGAGGAGTGGATGAAGAACAAGAACCCTATCGCTGTGAATCAAGCGCCCAGCTTGAGGGAGAAGTCGATCCTCTTGGTGAAGATGATGCAGTACGTGGAGAAACGTTTCCCGGACGACTTAGAACTGAACAGGCAGTTCCTAGAGCTGGTCAATTTCATCTACAGGGACGAAACTCTGAAATCCTCTGAATTAACGTCGAAATTGGAGCCAGCGTTCTTGTCAGGCTTGCGGTGCGTGCAGCCTCAAATACGGACGAAATTCTTCGAGGTGTTCGATGGATCTATGAGGCGACGACTCCACGACAGGCTTTTGTACATCATCTGCAGTCAGAGCTGGGACGCGATAGGCCCTCATTATTGGATCAAGCAGTGTATCGAGCTGCTCCTTGTCACGGCGAATTCCACCACTCAGATCCAGATGTCCAATCAGGATACTTTGTTGCCCAGCGTGACGTCTGTGATCAACATGGCAGACAGCGAGGAGCACAAGAACTTCATGATCTACAGCTCCATCAAGGAGGAGCCTCAAGACACCTCCGAGGCGGCTGACATGAAGGACGACATCCTAGACATGGACTTATCTAGCACGGACTCGCCGACCGTCGCCGAGGAAATCGCGGCCACTGGGAAGGCGACGTTGACGCAGTTGATAGCCAAGCAAGGCGAGTTCATAGAGTACGCGAAAAAGATAAGGACCGAGCAGCTGCTGCTTGCCACAGCGCAGCTCTGTCACATGGACACGACCTTGGCCGAGCGCGTCTGGCTGGACACCTTCCCAAGGATTTGGGGCATCTTGGACGAGCATCAGCACAACACTTTAATCGCCGAGGTGGTCCCGTTCATTTGCAGCGGCACCCACGTCGTTCAGAAGGACTGCCACCCAAGCGCAATCGCCACGTTCGTCGAGGCGATCTCGCACTGCAATCCCCCAGTACCCATGCGTCCAGCCTTGATGAAGTATCTGGGCAGGTCGCACAATCTGTGGCACAGGATGACGCTGAGCCTCGAGCAGATGGCGTTCGACAATGGGAACAATCAGTTCAAGATCAAGAGGGAGTCCGACTGCTACGACTTCGAGCCTGATAACAGCCCCCATGCTGAGATCCTCGACTCACTGTCAGACATGTACTCGCTGCTGTGCGAGGAGGATATGTGGTCAGGTCTTTGGCAGAAGCACGCTCATTACAAGGAAACCGTCCAGGCGACCGCTCTCGAACAGCAAGGGTTCTTCGAGCAGGCTCAGGGGGCGTACGACGTGGCGATGACGAAATTCAAGCAGGACTATGTGTCCACCCCGGCGCCGTTCAAGATACAACGCGAGGCGATGCTCTGGGAGCAGCACTGGATCAGATGCGCGAAGGAGTTGAATCAGTGGGACCTGTTGCTGGATTACGGCAGCAAAAAGGCAGAGAAGAATCCGTTCTTGATCTTGGAGAGCTCTTGGCGCATTCCGAACTGGACGATGATGAAGGAGGCTCTTGCTCAGGTGGAGCACAACTGCCCGAAGGAGATGGCGTGGAAGGTAAGGCGCGCAGGTTGATGGATCGTATGTTCCCTTTGCTCCATTCGTTGACGATGCGCGTATGTATGTGGAAACTATAATTGATTACAGGTAAACTTGTACCGTGGCTTTCTGGCAATATGCAACAGCGAGGACCAGCACTTGAATGCAGTAGAACGATACGTGGAACTTGCGTCAGGCCTGTGCATGCGTGAATGGCGTCGATTGCCACGTATCGTCAGCCACGTTCATTTGCCGTTGCTCCAGGCGGCCCAGCAGATAATGGAGCTGCAGGAGGCGATGCAGATCCACCAGGGTCTGTTGCACGGGAGGAGCACGTCGTTGCACGACATGAAGGCAATCGTCAAGACCTGGAGGAACAGACTGCCCGTGATCGCTGACGATTTGAGCCACTGGTCGGACATCTTCACCTGGCGGCAGCATCACTACACGTTCATCTCGAATCACTACGATTCCCAGCAGGACCAAACGACCAACCACTCGATGCTAGGTGTACACGCGTCCGTACAAGCCATCATTCACTTCGGCAAGATCGCCAGGAAGCACAATCTCTGCGGCGTGTGCTTGGACTCGTTGTCGAGGATCTACACCATACCTAGTGTCCCCATCGTGGACTGCTTCCAGAAGATCAGGCAGCAGGTGAAGTGTTACCTGCAGATGGCTTCCGTCAGCGGCAAGAACGAGCTGCAAGAGGGCCTGGAAGTGATCGAATCGACGAACCTTCGGTACTTCACGAAGGAGATGACTGCCGAGTTCTACGCGCTGAAGGGTATGTTGCTGTCGCAAATCGGTCGCTCGGACGACGCGAACAAAGCCTTCTCCGCGGCTGTTCAGCTACACGATACGTTAGTGAAGGCCTGGGCCTTGTGGGGCGACTACTTGGAGCACATCTTCACGCGCGATGCACGACAGATATCCATCGGTATCTCGGCCATCACGTGTTTCCTTCACGCCTGTAGACACCAAAACGAATCCAAGTCGAGGAAGTACCTGGCCAAGGTTTTGTGGCTGCTCACGTACGACGACGACAAGTCCTCTCTGATGGAGGCTGTGGACAAGTACGCGGTAGGGGTCCCTCCTATTCAGTGGCTGCCTTGGATACCTCAGCTGCTGATGTGTCTGGTGCGACACGAGGGTAACGTTATCCTCAACCTGCTGAGCCAAGTTGGAAGGATGTTCCCGCAGGCCGTCTACTTCTCTATTCGGACGCTGTACCTGACGCTGAAGATCGAGCAACGCGAGAGGTACAAGAGCGCGGAGTTGGCTGCTGGAAAGAATCAGGATGGCGCTGAAGGGCGCGGTGCCGCTGGAAATGTGCAGCAGCAGGGTGTACCTGAGACGGGACCAATTCGAGCAACGCCACCCATGTGGAGGTGCTCGAAGATCATGCACATGCAGAGGGATATTCATCCTACTATTTTGTCCAGCTTGGAAGGCATCGTGGACCAGGTTCGCGGAGGCATGGCTTGCTTACGAACGGTAGAATGAACGGGTAGAGTAAGTATTCGATGTTCCAGATGGTGTGGTTCCGAGAAACATGGTACGAGGAAGTCCTGAGGCAGCTGAGGCAGGGCCTGGCTAAATGTTACGCGATAGCCTTTGAAAACCGGGGCGCAGTGAGCGAGGCGACCATAACTCCGCACACGTTGAACTTCGTGAAGAAGCTGGTATCTACTTTCGGCATCGGAATCGGTAAGCCGGAACCTCCGAGTTCCTTTCACTCTATCAGCCAACTAAATCGTTAAAGACGATTCTCGTAAATCGTAGAAAACATATCCTCATCTCAAAACGTGAACAACACGTTTGGCTCGGCGGCTTCAGAATCCTTGGCCCGCAGAGCACAAGCGACCGTCCAGGACCCTGTTTTCCAGAAGATGAAAGGTCAGTTCACCAGCGACTTCGACTTCACCGTTCCTGGCGCCAGGCTGCTCCACAATCTCATCAGCAAGCTGAAGAAGTGGATCAAGATCCTCGAAGGGAAGACGAAGCAGCTGCCGAAGTGAGTATCATTCGACAGCGACCGATCACTTTCGATCTTCGCTTCGCAGAGGCATTAATCAATGGGACCGTTCTCGACAGATCGTTCCTGATCGAGGAGAAGTGCCGATTCCTCAGCAACTTCAGCCTGAAGACCGCCGAGGTCGAGCTCCCTGGGGAATTCCTATTACCCAAGCACTCCCACTACTACGTCAGGATAGCCAGGTTCATGCCAAGGGTCGAGGTCGTGCAACGACACAACACCGCAGCCAGACGATTACGAATTCGTGGTCACAACGGCCGTTTGTATCCCTACTTGGTGGTGAATGATGCTGGCCTAGGGGATGCAAGACGCGAGGAACGGGTCCTTCAGTTGTTACGGATGTTGAATCACTACCTCGGCAAGCAGAAGGAGACTTCCAGGAGGTTCCTACACTTCACTGTGCCGCGAGTCGTCGCTGTGTCACCGCAGATGCGACTGGTCGAGGACAATCCTGCGTCGGTCTCGTTGCTGGACATTTACAAACAAGGCTGTGCGAAGTTGGGGATAGAACACGACGCGCCTATAGCGAGGTACTACGACAGATTAGCGACGGTGCAAGCTAGAGGCACGCAGGCGAGTCATCAAGTTCTCAGGGACATATTGAAAGAAGTGCAGACGACCATGGTTGCCAGGACTATGTTGAAAGACTGGGCCCTGAAAACCTTCCCTGGAGCGACTGACTACTGGACCTTCAGAAAAATGGTAAGCACCGCACGCGACGGTAAACTGTACCATCACATTCCCATTAGATCTCTATACGTTCTAATTTTATACTTGATTCGCAGTTTACATTACAACTATCCTTGGCCTGTTTCGCGGAGTACGTGCTTCACCTGACGAGACTCAACCCAGACATGATGTACGTGCATCAGGACTCGGGCCTGATCAACATCGCTTACTTCAAGTTCGACGTAGACGACACGTCAGGTGAATTGGATGCCAACAGGCCAGTTCCGTTCCGCCTGACGCCGAATATTCTTGAATTCCTCACGAGTACAGGTTCGTACGGTATCTATTAATTCCAATAGCGTAGCTCGCAGCTATTTTCTAATATTCAGCTTTGAAGAGAAACAAATTCTGAGTATCGCTGTGCGCAGGTGTCTCTGGGCCGTTGACAGCGAGTGCAATCGCCACAGCGCGCTGCTTGGTGCAGCCGTCATTCAAAGTGCACACGATCCTGCGTGCAATCTTACGCGACGAGGTGATCGCCGATCACAATAAGAAGCAGGAGGACGCGGAGAATGCGTCTCAAGCACCGACGGACATGAAAGGCGAGCTCCTGATAACGATGGTGACGCGCGCGGTCACGGCGATCGTCGCGAGGCTGAACTCCTTGGCAAACTTCGACGGGACGGACAGCAAAGTGAGCACGCTGGTCGCTGCGGCGAACAGCCACGACAATTTGTGCAGAATGGACCCGTCTTGGCATCCGTGGCTGTAAAAGTACTCTCCGATGGGCCTAATTGTGCTTCCACTATGAACGATTTTACGGGGAACGTCAATGGGCGTGGACGATCCTCTCGCTTTCTGTGCAGAATATGTATTATTATTTTTATTAATTTGGAGTTCACGCGGGAAACACCCACGGCCATTGATGCTCCCCGCCCTCTGGATCTCTTTCGATCCGCATGGTTTCCTTAAATTCTCCACTGCTTCGTTTCTGTGTAACTTCAGCCCCGAAGAATCCTATATTTCGTGTACATATTACGTAGGAACGCAAGGAATTATTCGCAGAAGGTGATTTTATTTTTTCTTTTTTAAACTGAAACGAACGGCGTCACTTGACCGCACGTTCCTCCGATCGACTTATTTCATTTATTGGCGTAAGACATGTTTATATCATGTAAAAATTCTCGTCGCGAGAATACTCCGTGTATCATTTACTGTACATAATTTAAAGTGTAAGAGTTATTTATAGCGATTTGTGAAAAAGTGTTTATAAATTCGACGAAAAAAAAAAGAATAAACTATCTAAAACGATTACCTTTTTCCAATCCACCTGCGAGTTTTTCTGCTACCCTGGGGAGAGGGAGGAAGCAGGTGGGGCATTCAAAACGATCGAAATAAATTGTATTAAACTCGTGTATTTTAAAATAATTATGTAACCGACGTCTCACTATTATTCATACTTATCGTTAGTTTCTATAAATTATCATACTCGTCCAAAAGAGCGTCCGATGTGCTATCAGTGTTTACTTCGTGGGTTTCAAAGTGATATTCCGCAGCATGCACAAATCTCGCGCCGTTGCTTTTCGACCAGCAGTTGTCTGAATATCGTAAAACCTTAGGAGAATATCAGTCGTGAAAAATTCGGGCAGTGCTTTCAGAAGACAAGGAACCTAAAAGCATAGAAGCAACAATGCACTCTCGGTTCTTCGATCCCCGGTGTTGCGGCACTGTACAGAACGATCGCGACTCACCAATGTCTGTGGCATTCCTTGCAACACAACGCGAGTTCTGTCTTTTCCGCATTGCACCATTAGACGCAGAAACTGAAGTATAAAATGAGTCTGCTGGGATACCTCGCCGTCTCTGCCAGCCAGAAACGTGAACATCATGAACAGTCCATTTACCGACGACAGCAGAGGATCCCTCAAGACGATGGTCTTCTGCCCGTTGTTCGGTCCTTGGGCTTGTGGACTTTGCGAGCCAAAAATCGCATTGGAATCGCCTGCCTCGTTTAATCGGAGAATCTTATTCGCTGGTACGCCCAGAGCGTCCAGTTCGTCGGCGTCTAAATCTCGTCGCACGCGTTTCCTGCTGTTCCCGCGATACGGATTTGAATTGTTATATTCTAACGTAGAAAATATACAATACACGCATAATTTCGCTAGGATCGAGGACTGCGGCTCTACGAGGTCTTCGCTCCTGTAAAAAGTACAAGAAGTATGTCAGGCAATGAAGATTCGAAGTAACGGAGACTAATTATCAGCCAAGAATAAACGAAGCTTACTGTACTGGGTTATATAAATATTGTGGAATGACGTGATTTATGAGATCTAAGGTACAGTTCTCGATGTCCAGGTGAAAAATGGCAAACGCTAAGTCCACAGCCTGATCCAGCTCCTCCTGGTAACGATACTTCAACACCTCCTTCACTATGTTCGAAACGAACCACAGTGATCCGCCAGTGTTCAGCAAAGATTCCAAGGACTGCGTCGCTTGGATATTTATCCACCCCCGATAATTGATATTCCTCCACACGGATTCCAACTGCTCCAATACCGGTTGCTTCGATATAATACTAACGGAAACAGGCGCCGTCAGTCGCGACAATGCGGATTCGATGTCTAAAATCTAAAATCCGGCTACATACCTGTGCGACATCGAGAGTACCTTGGTCTTCGACTGAGTAGGAGGGTGGACGTCGTACTGCATCTTACGAATAATTTGGGACATCAAGCTGGACCTAAAGCGGGATCGCTCTGCTTTAATTAAACAGCTCTGGCAGCGTTTCCCGGCGTACTGACCTTTCTTTAAGATTGTCCTGCATCTCGTCCCCGGGAAGGGGCGTTAGAAAATGCTGAACCATGTTCATGGGTTTCAGCAGCGCGTCCTGGTGAGTGATACTCATGTACGCGCAGAGCCAGGCTGCCGCGCAAACCGGCAAACAGCAAGCAGTCGCGCGTAAGCCGTCCAAAGCTCTCTTCACGTCGCCAGCACCGAGAACATCGCTCTCCCACGCGCAGAGGAGCTCCTTCACGGCACCCATGGCCGACTGGCACGCTATGTGCCACTTTATGTTGCTAGACTTGAAGTCAGGGTCGGGAGAATTGATTTGCGCCAGCAACGCGTCCACTCTCGCCGGATCGATGTTCAGCAACATCTTCTGCGGTGACTTTGGTTGGTTCCGTTCGGGCATGCACTCGCGTACCCACTGCTCGAAAAAGGAATCTCCTCCTCCCTCCTCTAGAACGGCCTGGAAGACACAATATTGTAAGTTACCTTGGACAAGGTAATGCATTCGTCGAGTCACGATTCTTACAACTTACGTCAGATCCATACGTTTGCACTATCGAGCACAGCATCAGAAACGACACGTCGAACAACATCGCTCTGGTAGCTGCGGTCTTTGGTGGTACAGGCTCGTTAATCTGCTTGCTGCACTCGTTGAATTTGATCAGTTTGGTGACGAAAGTTTTCAGTTTCCCCTCCACGGTAGCCACAGCCAGCATCAACTCGAAACTCTTTCCAGTTAGAACCTGGTACAACATGCTCAGCAACGCCTCGTGTATTTTCGTGTAGTCGGCGTTCAGCGTCTTCAAGATCCCAGACAACGTGGGCTCTGCTCGCACGATTACCTTTGGAATCGAAGGTGTGGAGGTGGAAGACTCCAGCTTTTGCAAAGTCGCGGTGACACCCTCTCTGTTAAATTAATTAAAGGGGTTGTTAACTGGATGATTGTCAACGGTAACGTTTCACAAAAGCGTCGATGGTCACCTTCTACTACTCAGCTGTTTCGCCTGCTTCTCCGTGACCAAATTTACTTTCTGCAATGCGTTCAGTAAGCACTCGATACTGTTGCAGGAGCACGCAGTGTCCATTATATCGAGGAGGGGTGTAAATTGCAGTACAATTTCGAACGCGTCGAGGATATCTTGGGAATACTCCGATTTATCGTCACCTAAAAATACGTGTATTATAGAAATTTAATGTATGCCGTACGTACAACAGCGGAAGGCATGCAATTCATTACCAACCATTCGCATGAGCCACATGGAGCTCCTTCAAGATCAGGGGAACTTTTAGAAACGTGAAAGCACCCCACTGCGATTCCTTGAACGTCCCAGTTACGTTGTGCAGGCACATCAGACACGCGCGTATTATTTCGCAGTACAACCTCGCGTTCGAGTAACTCTTCAGCCTCTGGACCATCAACAACTGATTAACGAACACAGCAGTCTCCGTGCTAGGGTTCAACAACACTTGAACCGCGAATAATGGCTGCAAGCAGTGCGTTATGGACTCCATTTGGGTCATCTCGGGGGACAGAGCGAGACATTCCACCTCCAAATTGCACAGTTTTTTAAGAGAATCTTCTATCGGCACAGATGACTTCAAACTGCTGGTTTTCAGCAGCCCCTCGATTTCTTGACATTTCTTCACAACGTCTATGTACAAATCTAAACCCGCAACACCAGCGTTAAACACATCTTAGAAAAGAACGTTAATAAAACGCCGCGCTCGCGATTACCTTTGTCGTCATATTTGGCTAGGTACATCATCGCGCAAAGAAAATCCGAGCTGAGCATCTGTTTCAATATACTGGCTGGCTTATCCATCAGCTCAGTCGGCTGCGGAGTCAGCGGGCTGCTCTGAGGCATTTTTGTTAGCGTGTGCAAGTAACACTGTAGCAGCCAATGTACGATAGACAGAACTGCGGCTGCTAAGAGATCCTCCTCGGGCTTACCACGACAAGTTATACCTACTTGGATAGATTCTAAGAATTCTAGTAAACTTAAGATACAGTGAGGCTTGTGAAAGGCATCGTACTTGCTTATTCGTTGCAGCACAGCAGCGTAGGAGACCAACTGAAAATGCGGTCAACCTTGCAAAACGTCGCTTTTAATAGTATAACAACACAAGCGTGCATCACACGCGTTACACATACCTGAGAGCTTAAAGAATGTTTCAAGTAAGATAGCACTAACTGATTCGGGCCTAGTCCTACTAATGCTTGCTGCAATATACAATCAGCTAAATTATATACATCTCCGCTGACACCTCTTGGTAAAATCTGCAAGGTAAAGCGCAGGCGTACGAACAACTGTCTCCGAACGCAAACACTAATTGATACTCTATCGCCAGGACTAGTACTTACTGTTTTAATATTAATACCCCATTGCAGATCACTCCAACGTTCTCTCCATGCGCGCAGCAACAGAGCCTTTAAACTACTGGTCTTACTAGTTACCTTAGTCTCCATAGCTGATGTTAGAAGGTTACACATAATTTCTCCTACGTAAGTAACGTCTGCAACAACATTAACCACCGACATAAACAACTGTAATAATTAATTCTGTAGAAGTGATACGGTGAGGGAATTAAATGCGTTGATCTACATTTCACGCGATATCGCGGCGGAAAATGAGTTTCTAGGATTTCGAATTACAGTAATGTTCTGCCTACCTCATTTCATAAAATTTAATTAGTTAATAAATTACTATAACTGGCATATTTTCAATCGGTTCTCGGAGCGTAACCTTTCCACAGCCGCCATGATCAGCGCCATGGCATATCTGTCGGGCAACTAGGCGAGTTAGGCGAGATGCGATTCCGGGAACATCAAACGAATAATCGATACGAGGATGCGATATGAGTTTCACTGGTTTTTCAAATGTCAGTGATCAGTGTTTCAGGCTAGACACTACGCCAAACTTCTGGCCCCTCGAAGGAGCAGATACGTTAGAAAAATGCGTCTTTCTCAGTATGCGCCGTAATGCACGCATTTTTCCGCTTTGAATAATTCAAAATTTAGAAGATCGTAGCAGCACCGACTCGTCATGATTTACCACGCTGTGTAAATCAATTTCCATCGCTAGGAGGTTAGGTATGAAATGTATGCCGGCAATTTTTATCGTATTGTATTTATTGCAATTAATTAAATTTGGTTTGTCGTGTCGGTTTATAGTTGTTTCTATGAAAAAATGGGCGTTTGTACGAGAAGGGCACACGCGCTTGGCTCCGCCTTTTACGCGTGGCATGGATGGAACTTCTTAGTCCTCGTTGGGATCCTCGTTGCAATCGGGCTATTTTATTACAACTATGTACATGTACGTGTAGAATTTATTAGAATACTCGTAAAATATTTTTCTATCGAGTATTAAATACGGTAAGGGGTTGTTCCGGTCTAGAGTTCACAAAAATAGGCGATATTTAGGAATTAATTAAAGGAAAACTAATGCATGTAATTTAATGTGACTCGTTGCATTGAATTATGGATGTCTTAATCTATAGAAATAAATTTTTTGTTTTATAATTAATAATTGCAGACGGAAGTGGGGAATCGTTGAAGTCGAGGCGTCAAGAAATTCATTAAAAACGATGGAACCTGTAGCACCTAAACCGTTAGTCGGAAATAAAATAACAATACTAGATTATTAAAGGGCATGAAACTTCCTCGTGGACTTAACAGTAAAAATTACAAAAAATCTCATTTTTTGAGAAAGTAAGGACACTCGAAGTTTTCGTTTTTCTTTCCACGCCCTTAAAAATTACAAATTTTAATTTTTTTTAAATTGTACCGGTTTCTCACGAGTCCGAAGTATATTATTGGAAATAAAAAAAGTTTCAGTCGAATCGGATAATAACTTTTGGAGTTACAGATTTCAACGATTTTGAGAAACTCTGCCGCTACTCAAATGCCTATAACTTCGCGAATTTTACGAATTTCAAAAAAACTTTTTCAAAACGAATTCCTAAAAAGGTGAACATTCGAAACATGAAATAAAAAAAAAAACGATTTGTAGACCGGAACCTCCCCTTGAGTTTCATCAGATCAGTGGCGCGCTCAAGATTTAAGGACGAATTAAGCGCCGAGTTGGACGGATATAAATATTTTTAATGCAAAATTCAATGAAATTCAGTAGGTAATAAATAAAATCCAGTTTTCTTTTCTTTTCTTTTTTACACAGCTCTTAAATTACTTCATTACGGTTACATTAATCTCCTATTTCCTTTTTCTTTGGGGGTGCCAGGACCATCGCCCCCCCCCCCCTACTGGGTGTGCCACCGCATCAAAGAAAATTTAAATTCCTCAATTTGTCCAACATCTTACAGAAAACCTGAACCCAACAACAACTCGAGTCCCAGGCTACCTACCTGACCCTTTTCGAAGTCGAAATATACGAAGAAAGGTCTACGACCTAATGTCTTTCACGGTGGGGCGTGGAAGGGAGTGCATTCCATCCCAAATTCCACGTTTCATAATCGTCTCGCTCGATGCTATCCAGCAACACCAAGCGCAACATGGAAGCATCGTTTCTTCGGAAGCAAACAGGAACACATACCAATCCAACCCTTTTCTTACGCAATGCTGCAATTCCATAACATAAGAGCCTCATATCTACCGAATAAAAGCAACGCGGAACGCGTAAAAATATTCCCAGAATCATTCCTAACCTCCCAAAGCGACAACGAACGTGCAACTGCATTGTTCAACGAGCCTCAGGGATACCCATAGAAGACATCCCAGTGAGTCACTAATATGTAAGTACAGAATGCGTCGGGCGTTTCGACCGAAATCGATTGCACTCTTATGCAACGTTCGACCCTAAATCCGTGTTTACCGTGGCCAGTCATCAGCGCGTATCAATTATCAGCTGCCTGAAAGCCATTACAGTGAATCGTCATCGTGAATCGATAGGCCTGACCCCCGACGCCTCCAAATTAAATTTCCAAAAGGAGAATGAAGATTTCTCCGTTAACGGGCGGCCGGGATTTCGTCAGATTCAAAACCGCGGATTGATCCGCGACGACGCGAGGTTCCGAGACTCAGTCGACCTATCGTTGCACAGCGCTCCGTCGGCCAATCGTTCCCCGTCAAAGTGGTGCGCCTGTGTGACGCACTTAGTGCCACGCTGGCAGTTCAATTGACAATAAGCTTTCGTGCGTCTCGGGTTCCCCGCGGAAAGCATAGTACGGTTCCCCTACGCGTTGCTGTTGAACGAGGAGCGAGTCTGTTCGAAGGGCGAGTGCTGGAATCGCTGGACGATCGGGGTTCGAGAGGGCCGTGGTCCCAAGCGGAGGCCCGAGAGATGCCCTGGTGAGCAAAGCAGGCATCAAGAGCCCGAGAACCGGTCTCTGGCTTGGCTCTTCGTGTATTGCGCGAGAGGCTTCAGGGTGGGGCGAGGAGGAGAAACGGAACGTTCGCTCCGTCTGGCCGTGAAGGGGTTCTTTTCCTGCCGTTAGTCGACTGGCGTGCCGTATCGTGGCCGAGAGGTGCAACGCGTCTGTGCAGTGGAGTGTGTGTTTTTTCATGGGAGCGTAGAGTAGCGTGGTTTTCACGGTGCGTGCAAGAGAAGTGTCGCTCACACGGCTATCAGCGTCGGGATGACGTCGTCGGATATGAACCTGATGGACCTGCTCTTCCCGCGGGAGGACTCGTTCCTGAAAGGCGACGTTAAGGACGAGCCCTTCATAGATCAAAGCTACGGCGACGACGCCATCGCGGTGAGTAAGCCGCTCATTAGCTTCCCATTTCACCTGTCTCCTTATTTCGCTGCAAACGCCCTCGTCCCTTCCAAATTCCTTCCTTCCTCAGGCCAGAATACATAGGCACATACTCTTCTGTCGCGCCTAGCAGAGACACCAAGTTCATTCTCGCGAACTAGCTTTTTTCCTCGGCACGAGTATGTAATCGCCGATCGGGGAAAGCCGAGAACGCAGGAACGCGTTCCCGAATATAAGTATAGTACTATCTTCAAAGTTCCCGGAACTTGGAAGTGGTATGAAGGCTTCTGAGTGTATTGAAGATTATTACGCCGAGAAGCGTCGATGCCCGTATTCTTTCTTTCAATATTTCGTCAATGATACGAGATTTTCAGCGAGATACACGGGGCATCGGCGATCGACGATATAATACCAAAGAGACTCGACACCTATCGGGCTTGTTATCTGGAATGCTAATACAGGGGATAATTTCCAAGGCTATAGAAACCTTTTTAAACATCGACTCATGCTTTACGCAACGCTTTGGGTACGAAGGAGCATCGTAAATACGATAGAACTGGCGCTACGACATGGTTCGCCCCGGTATTAACGTCCAAGGCGAAACCACTGTAACCCAAAGAGTCGATTAAACAGGCGAACATTCGTCCAAATAAATGCCTGCAATACCGTTCAGCGACGGTAGAACGCTCGACTCTCGAAACGCGATAAGCGATGGTGCATTTCACCGTAGCCTGTGTGCCACTTTCCTCGCGTCTTCAACTCCCCTGTTTAACTATCCACTCGGAGCGTCTGTTGCTTTCGTTGCTAACGATTGTATTCAATTATTCCCACTGGCCACCGAGCGTTCCATATTAATCGCTCGGGGGAAACGCGTGACGCATTGCTTCCTATCCTAGATCTCGGGCAGACCGAGTGTTTACCGTAGCTGTTTCAATATCCACGATGATTAACGAAAACTCACCCTCGCACGTGCATTCTCTACTAATGAAACATATGGTGCTTGAGCGCAGTCCACGTGCGTAGCGCCACCACCGCATTCTCGCTCTCGCTAATCGGGCGTCAGGTTTCTGTCGATCATCGGAGTTTATCGCGGCAGTTTTTTCAGAAATAAATTATCGACTGTCAGCAATACGAGACACATTGCGTCGTTGTCAAGTGTCGAAGGAATTTATGTAGACGCATCATGCTTCAACAAGTATTTTACTGGCTCCTCTACTAAATGCGAAGGGCAGGATATTTCTACGCCTACGGAGCCGTAAAAAACGATCTACCCATGGTCTCTTTTGTTTTATCTACTGTTGATAGGGGGATTTACCAGAATCCCATAGTTACGTAATCCCGTCGGGCTTTTTGTAACATATGGAACGGCCTGGTGCACGTGCCGGTACCGCGAGCACCGCCATGTTGGATCGCCTGTTACCTGTTCGGCGAACGTCTAACTCCACATGCTGGCTTTGAGCCCGCCGCGATGTTGGAACTTCTTTGAACGAAAGGTGTTTAAAATCGATCGAGACAATGCGACGTTCCATGGCACAGTCGTTATTGCAGCTTTTTCCTTGGCTATTGATAGCTGGCCGTGAATAGTTTACAGCGTACCCTTGGTAAATTTATTATGTTACGTGTGGCGGAGGTAGATGCCTTTAGGTATGGAACCGGGACGAGAATGCGAACTTACTCATCATGGCCAGCGACCTTCGAAATACCGTTACCTTGCGGGACTTCTTGCGCACAATCTGAAAAATCGCGCCTCTCTTATGCCAGGAACAATCGGACACGAACACCAGCGTTTGGCTCTGAGGTCCAGTTAATAACTCGCACGGCAATTTTGAAAGCGAATTTTGGGGAAAGTATTTCGGCACTCGTGCGTTCCGCGTTAAAAATTCGAGGCGCAGAGACGCTTCTTTAGATTTCCGACGGGAGTAGAAGTAGACAGATTGCCTGGAACTTGTTCCGCGGACTTGGGTCGGTCACGTAAATACAGGGACATCTTGCGTTAGGTCAGATTTATTTTTAGTCCGTTTAAAGACTTATGGAGAAAAGGCGTTTTAGATCCGACGAAGATATCAGTAAGTTGCAAACGATTTCCATGAATCTACACATTTCTCAGTTCCAATACAATTCGCTGGTGAACCACGAGGAATTCCAACTCCCAACGTATAATGGTAATTAATTTCCGAGCGTTCGTTGGTTCAAGGAGCTGTCGCAGAATTCTCGAAACCGAGCGAGCCTATCTCGCGCACGCCACTTGACTATATTTACAATTCCTCGAAAACTGGGTTACCCGACGGTGGCCAAACGGTCGGTTCACGCGAGCGACCATTTCTCAAGCTTCGCTAAGTTGATTAGCCCAAGTTTCAGCCAGGGATACCGAACTGGAGCATGCGATCATTAACAGAAACTGTAACGTACGAGCGCGAACGGGAGCTTGAATTCCCTGCAGCCACATCGTGGTCCCGAGCCGAGGCGCGGATCGGCCGGGTCAACAATCTGATCTAAATGAGAAACCGTGCGCGAAACGCCAGCCAAAGAAATCAGTAAATCTCCGTTGCAACATCGCCGGATCCCAGCTATTGTAGTCCGGGGTAAAAGTCTCCTGTTGCTGGTCGAGGCGAACCCCGGCTATTCTCGACTATGAATCTGCTCGCCTCTGAACTAATCCTACAATCCATGGTTGCTTTTCAAGGCGGAGGAATGGCCGACGAACACGGACGATTTCCTCGACTCGATCTTCAAGCTGGAGGACAATCAGTTCAACCTGATGCAGGACGACCTGGAGACGATCCCGTCCTCGTCATCGGACAGCGGTCTCTCCAGCGCGCTCAGCCTCTCCTGCGAGCAACAGCTCAGCCCTCTTCTGCCCATCGAGGAGGATCAGGTGGAGATCAGCAACTCGGAGATCAACAGTCCACAGAACTTCATGGACTTTGATCCGCTGGGCAGCCCGAACCAGTCGATGGGCAGCGTGGACAGTCCGGTGAGGTCGGTGATTAGCTCGAGCATGGGCTCCCCTGCTACGGACGTTGCCGAGGAGATGGACGTTGAGCACACCTTCGTGGCTGTCGTCAACCCCAACAACACACTCGCGGATGTGAACGCGACCATCGTGGCCGAGCAACCGATGGTTGATTTAGGTAAACATTCTTCATGTCCTTTGGTCCCCTTTCAGGAATTTTAATAGGTAGCAGAGGGAAGTTTGCGGGAATAAAAATTGCAAGCTTTAATACTCGGCTTCGCCCGAAATTTACATTCTGATATTATATAATTTTTTTTAGTTATGTATTTTTTGTGAAAATAGTCACATTCGTCTGAATTAACTTGGGGTAATTAGCTGGGACACATTTCGTGACCCCAGAGTTTACCGTTCGATAGTTTTTAGGCGACAGACAAACGCGCAAACGCTTTCTGCTTTGTATATTAAGATTTCTGCAGATAAGGATCCTTTTTGTGTTTGAAGTAGAAGCTTCTGATATCGAAGAAGATATTTCTTCGTTGCTACTCGGTAACAGCAGATGTTCTCCGAGGAACGCGTGTCGTTATAAAATGCGTCGCAGTTACTATTCGAGCTAGTATGATGAAACGATCAATCTTTTGGACAATGTTCTGCAACTCGTCAGATGAATGCGGTTTGAACAGCTGCCGTGTGCTTGGACGGTTGTTGGAACTGAAGATACTTAAATTCAGCACTGCCAATGAGATAATAGATTCGAGAAAGAAATACTCCATAATCCACTGTCAGACATGGAAAAAGATGCGCTGAAATGGATAGAATCATTTTTTTTTAAGTCGATGCCAAAATAGAAACAAAATTACATCGGCTGGACGCGTGGTGGTCCACTAAATAATAATAATAATAAATCGTCTTTATTCATCACAAGTTACATGAATCAAGTGATAAATTAATGCGAGCTCTAACTCCCAGGCGCTATAATTGATAAAGGTTTACAAATTGATTTAATTCTGTTTCTATTTTGGCACCGGCTTAAAAAAATTATCCTTTTTGGCGCATCTTTGAAGTCGGTTTTCTACTTTTTAAAAAAGTTTATTTTTTAATTTTTAGTTACCTTTGTTTAAAGTCGGTTAAAAAACCTTTATCGCAGTAATAATTGGGGAACATATTCAATATAACAACGAAAGAATCATCCAAATCGACCCACGCGTTACAAAGTCATGCGCGAACATACATTAAAACTGGAATTCTAGATAAGTCTAGAGTAATTAGATAATAATAAAAAAAATTAACAAGGTACCAGTAGTTCACACTCTTTCAAATGAAAAAAGAATCCTCGAAATCGGTGCACCTACGCGGAAGTTATGCGTTATGATATATAAATTGACGAATCGAGTAACCTCCTCCCTTTGATGTCGGTTAAAAATGAATGCAGAATACAAGGGACGTTCCTCTCTTTCTAACATTCCAGAAAAAGCACCGAAGCAAATACAAGTCGCGCCACAAGAGACTAACACGATAAATGTCCGTAACATCGCCTACAATGGCAAACGCAATATCAGGCAATTGATACGAGTGACACCAATGGGTTCCGGGAACCCCAGATCAATTCTACTGCCAGTCAGCCTGAAAGACATGAAGGAGGTGCGAACGATCAAGATCATCAACGCGTCGCAGGCGAGGAATCTGAAAGGGTTCAAAATCAACCAGGCCAACATCATCAACAAACCCGTCCAGGTACACAACAAACATTCCCCGTTCGTTACTTCCACCCTGCAACCATTTCCAAACCCCCATCACCGCCCTCAGCTCTCGCAGGGGCGGATTAAGATTTTTGGGGCCCGGGGCTATCAAGCCTTCGCGGGGCCCCCGTGGTTGAAAATCGGGGGGAGCGAGGGGTGAGGGGACAAAATATATTGTATAATTAAGTTTCAGTTAAAATGTTGTTTTCTCATCTTTAATTTTGCAAATTCTTGTATTAAGTCTTCACAATCGACAGATCTTAAAATTCAGATTCAATTGTTAAAATCGCTTAGAACGGGGCCCCTCCGGAAAGTGGGGCCCGGGGCTGTATCCCCCCCTAGCCCCCTTAATCCGCCCCTGAGCTCTCGCCAAAGTAGAACAACTAATCTTACTATCTACCGTTCCTTTTCCCACGAAACAGATGACCATCAAGCAAGAGGACTCGAGCAGCGAGAAAGGCTGCAACTCGAGCGACGAGGTCTCCGAAACAGACTCCCCTTACCCAAGGCTGAAGCTGAACGCGGAGGAGAAGCGGCTCCTCCAGAAGGAAGGGATCACGTTGCCCACCCACTATCCGCTGACGAAGCACGAGGAGCGCGAGCTGAAGAGGATCCGGCGCAAGATCCGCAACAAAATATCCGCCCAGGACTCGCGCAAGAGGAAAAAGGAGTACGTGGACGGGCTGGAGGATCGCGTGAAGCAGTGCACCGAGGAGAACATGACGCTGCTGAAACGTATCAAGGCCCTCCAGTCGCAGAACCAGAGCCTGGCTGGCCAGCTAAAGAGGCTGCAGGCGCTCCTGCAAAAAGGCAACAAGAGCGCCCAGCCCGCCACTTGCCTGATGGTCCTGCTGCTCTCGCTGGCACTGGTCGCCGTGCCGAATTTCAGACCGCACTCCAGCTCGAACAACGAGCTGGCGCAGGAACAGGAGCAGCCGGAAAAAATGCCACCATTAGCAGGTGAGTGTTTGCGGCGAGCGCAATCTCTTCCGCCCCAAATACAGCATCCGATCCGAAGCGACGATACCTCTTCTCTCTCTTCGAGCGGAATGTAACAGTTCTCTCGTAGCATCTTACCGAGCCCGGCAAGGAGGCGTCGTGCGTCGAGAATGGACGGGTAAATTCAGTTAAATCGTCACGTCCGAAAGAAATGAAAACGTGCCCGAAGCGGACTCAACGAGCCTGCCTTTTTGAACCGTTATATTAGCGGTTACACGAGCTGGATGAGTTTGACAGCACCGCGGGCCGGGGCCCGGAACGTTGAACCCCCATGGGATTGTGAAAGGCAGATAGCCCTGCTGAAATATTTCTTTCTCCCCCCTCGCGCGCTTTCCTTTCGCGTGTCGTGGTTTGCTGCATCTCCCGGCCTCGCTCGTCGCACGCACGGCCGAGCGAGTTTTTACCGGCCCGAGAAATGAAACGGCCAGGCCACTTCTTCTCTTCCTTTTTGCGACCCGGCTACCTGTCCGTGACGTCGCTTCTGCCGGGTAAATATGAAAACAAGCGATGGGAAAATTGAAATAACAACGCCTGGGCAGAGAGTCGATGGAAATAACTCGACGATTAGGAACAGTTAGATGCCAGATTTCTTTTCTCCAAGGACGCGCGGTCTGATATTTCTGTTTTCTTGATCCGCTATCGCCACTTACACGGCTTGAGAAAAAAAAAAAGGCGTTCGATGATTGCCTGACGTTGGGATTGATAATCACATTTTTTATTAGCACAATGTAATTGCGCTGTTGGTTTTATCGAAGCGTTCCGAGCGTACCCTTCAAGCCTTCGAGCAAAGCTGCTTGGACAATATGCATGAAGACGTAACGAAGGAGGCGACAGAGTCGTAGAGGTGGTATTGACACGTATCCATTATCTTCAATCGCGATTAGGTAACGGCAGATAATTAAACAGAATGAATATTCCACGCGAAACACTGGCTTCTAATCCTGGCATTGTATTCCAAAATGCGGCACAGTGTTTACTGGTTTATACAATTTCTTCGACTATATGGAGCCAGCCGACAATTTGCTTTTCCTCGTATTTTCCGATCAAGTTCTGTATACATATACTGGTTCGAACGATTCGCCTTCCCGTTTGCGTTTCAACCGCGCATTCTTTTGTCGCGCAGAACGCTCGTAGGGCGAATTCTATAGCGAGCATTGCGCCATTAGAGAAATATCGAGATACGATACGGTATCAGCAGTATTTCAAATTGCGAAACTGAGTCGCTGCGTGCGAGCGATTCTGCGACGTAGCAGCCTGAAAATTCGAGTCAACAACTTTGTACATATTCTGTATTGCAAAAGTAGCGTCGAAGTAGACGCTTGTTTTATTTTTCTCCATTGAATTCGATCCAAATATATTTCTGTCCCCTTGAGAAAAATAGAAAATATCTACCAACTCGTTTTATCAGATACATTCGTGGCACGTTACGATAAAAGAGATAGAGGCGATATTTCTAAAGCAAAGCTATGGGATCGAATATGAAGTATGAACAACAGTATGGTGAAACCGGAGCAGGCTATGAGATCGAGCGAAGTTGCCCAGCTACTTTCTAAACGAGGACCAGAAACCTCGGTTCCTTTCTCTACGCCTCGACCGGGCGATCCTTTTCATCGGTTTTTTGTCCAACTGCTTTCTCAAAGAAGGCGAACAAACGTGCTGATCGGCGAGTCAAAGACCGCTTCAACGAGTTCGCTGTGAAAAAAAAATATCCAAGTCGTCTGCGGATTTTTCGTAGTTCCCTCTCGACCGGCCCTCGACTTTAGAACGCGCGATCCTTGAGGTGTCATTGAACTTGATTGAAATTCAAACGCCGGCACGTTAGGACCCGGCCGTTCTACGTGGAAAGCTTCGTAACCAGTTCCTCGCTTTGGTTACGAAACAAGCTGCCTGGCACCCACTTAACCAAATAGTCGATGCAGTCGACTAACGTAACGACCGACGACACCGTGCCTCTTATCTCAGATAATTGCTTTAAATAAACGATAGCAACTATGTAAACGCGATAGCTCGGCTCGTCAGACACTACTAGTGAAATCCCGGTCTTAGGATTATTTTATCTATTTAACTTCGACGATTATAGAACTTTCAATCAGCTCGTAAATCTTTGGATTATCAAGCTTCCGTAATTGCAAGCTCAATGTTTCAGCGTGACTAATAGGGACAGATTTGGAGATCTGCCGCTCCTAGGCTGGCAAGCGGCTGCCGCCCTTTTCGTGAAATATCGTCGAATTATTTAATTTAAAAGGGCTGAGAGAATTTTAAATTAATTTAGTATGATATCTCACATATGAGTTACTAGCAAAATAGTCCCGCGCTTCGCTTAGGACCTAAGAGATATTAAGGACTCAGAGAAAACACATTTCATCACTCCTTTAGGGGTTGATTAGGGCAAAATCCTGAAATTGGTTTTTAGGCATTTATGTGGGTAACCTTTCGAAGCAGAAACCAAGTTGATATCTAATCGAACCTAAGAGATTCTGAGGAATCCATGAACACAAATTTCACCCCTTTTCACCCCCTTAGGGGTTAGTTAGAGAAAAATCCTGAAATTGCTTTGTAGGCATTTGTGTGGGCAATCTTTGTGAGTAAGAAACAAGTTGATATCTAATCGGGTCTAAAAGATATTAAGGAGTTCTAGAAAATACAATTTACCCTGTTTCATCCCCCTGGGGACGGAATTTCCAAAAATCCTTTCTCCGTGGATGCTTACATCATGAAAACAATGTACCTTCCAAAATTCACGTTCATCCTTCTTTCATATATATAGATAGATTGCTAATTTGTTAAACGAAACACAGGGGAATTGTTTCTAAACTTGTCCTAAGTCTCCGTGTTTCAACTCTTTCCAATTTCTTTCTCCCAAAATCTCCCGCTCCCCGAATCCGCCCCTGACGATTAATCCCAAAGCGTGTTAATAGGGTAAACGCACCAGTAAATGAACAGTTAAGGCTAATGAATGAACACTATTATAAAATTATGTTTGCAGCGCGATTGATTCCACGTGCTGCAAACAAATTGTTTGGATATGAAGGAAGAAATGAAAAGAAGTCTCTAATTAATTAGTTGCTTACTTTAATAACATATTTTACTCATTTTAATAAAAAATGTTCATTCACTGGTACGTGTTCATTTATTGGTACGTGTTCATTTACTGGTACATCCACCCTATCAAGAACTATAGTATACGCTTTCGTTGCAGGCCGTTCTCGAACACTTCTGTACACGAAGCAGCTGATGGACGAAGAGCTGCAGCAATACAGCGAGGAATTGCTGCAGGAAGTGGAGGGCCTGCTGGACCACGATTACAGCCCAGCGATCCAGCCACCCCTCTACAAACGTCCTCGCATGGACATCGAGCCGCCGTCCAAGTCCGTCTCGTCTTCTGATCACGTTGGAGGGACGCTATGGGGCAGGCAGGAGATGGCCGTTTCAAAGCCGAGCAGGAAGTACATCGATCCACCGCTGGACGACGTCTGGCCACCGCCGAATCCCGGCGGGCAGAGCGGCGCCAAGGTGGTCGACAAGCTCCAGGCGTTGACGAACGAGCTGAAAATTAACATCTCTGACTCCGAGGGCACCAGAACGGTCCTCCTCAAGGTCCCCCAAGAGCAGTAGATCGCATCCGGCCGCGTCGTCGCGACAGAAGACGTCACTGACTCGATCGTACTTTTCTATCGCCCCATTCAACCCCTCGCGACGTGGTTCACGTTCGTCGTCCAAGGTTCACGGCTCGTCGCGTCCTCGTTTTCTTCAAAGAGACCTCGAAAACGAATCGCCGAACACGTCTCAATCGCAGTTCTCATCCGTTAGATAATTGTAGCAATTCCCATTGGACGGGGAGGTCGCGACGGGGTTGGGGCCTGGAAGTAAGGCGCGTTCGATCGGGAGCCGCGTAAAAGCTGCGTACTTTTTAATCGACTTCGTAGGAATCACTGAGAAGCTGCTCGACTAACACGTTTTTCCAATCACTCGATTGAATTTTCATAGAATTGGGGCGCGGAGGTCTCCGCGGCTGCCGTAGTTTTAAGGGTACACGTCCAGTTTTCGGTGGTTTCGAGGCACGCGAGATCCCCGTGGATAATGCGTCTCGCGTGCCTGTGTTAAGAGATCGATGGTATCGTACTCATCCGTCATTAATCACGCTCCTATTCATCGATCGCCACGCGGCAAATTAACGATACCGCCCGCGATCGTCTCGCGTAATTTGATTTTCACCGTCTCGCCTGTTAGTCAGGGGCGTCGCATACATAGGTCGATCGTTTTTAGGTGATTTTTCCAAGAGTTTTTATCGATTGAACGACGTTTAAGATTTATCTATTTATAAGGAGAATTTATTACGAGAGTTTTACATTATTGCTGTTGCCGATGGTAAGAGATATTTGTATATAGTTACTATATAGAAGCGTATAAGTGACACGGGGAGAAAGGAAGAGAGAAAGAGCTATTATATCTTATCGTAGCTTTAACTTCACGAGATACGTTTCATTATTTCATCTGTATTCTACTGTACGCCGGAGGATCGGTATAGTAGATCGCGAGCAAGATCATTCACGAGAATCGTATGCGCGTTTCCATCCTTTGAGACGCGATAGATTCGATCGCTCCGAGGATGAGTCTCGGCGCTGTACACTTTTTAGGAGGCTGGCGCGTATCGCAGAGTATATTTCATTGTTGCAACCACAGGATGGGTTTGCAACCGGGCGAACCTTGCGCCACGTTCTCGCCGTGGGGCGTACTTTTAAAACGAATACTGCGTGTTATCGACACCAGGCTTTTGAAGACTGTATCATATGTTAGTCGCACTCTCGACATTTTTCTTAAACCTCGAGACGTTCCCCCTCGCCTCATCTTCGATTCCCTTGCGTTTAGGTAAGTTAGAGAGATCGTCGAATTTATTTCTATTTTATATACGGCTAGCACGTGGTGTGCGTATAACACACATGCACACACGCAATTATATTCACCGAATTGTAAATAAACACACACACATACACACGCAACGTGGAGAATGTTCATTCGTTGTTTAAATAGCTCGTACTTATGTTAATTTCCCTTTCGACGAATGGTTCGAGGAAGAAGGCAAAATAAACTAGCATTGCCGACGCGAACGATTCGCGCCCCTCCCGTTTTCATTTTTCCTGCTAACGGCCGCGAGAATCCACGAGGTTCGGGATTTTTGTCGCTCTTCCAGAGAATCGTAATCGTGTACACGTATATGCGAAGCGCCGTCGATGTCGAGGAGCCGCGTGTCGACGCGCGCCTTTATTTAAATAAGTTCAACGATACATTCCTACCAGTAACGTTTATTCAAAAATAGAATCGTTCTATTTTTGCACTATGTAAAAGGGTTGAAGGTACTACACTCTAAATTTCATTCAGTATACGTGTAACGACATTAAGGAATAAAAGATGTTACTTGTCGAGAATCGTTTTCACGTTTATTTCCGGCAGTTGCGGAGGCAACGGGCGGCCGATGAGCAGTTCCCGCCCAAAAGGCCCCCATCTTCAAAAGAAAAAGAAAATTATAATTTCATTCAAACACTACCTTTTTTCTATACTACTACAATTAGCCCATTTTTAATTGACTTCAAAAAGGAGCAGGTTATAGATTTGATACGTATGTATTTTATTATTTTTTATTCTATGTTTGTTCCTGTATCTTTTTCTTATACAAAATACGGCGATGGTCCCATTCTACACTACATCAAAGTTGGCTCAATACTTTGCCAATTTTGGTTAATTCCAACTTCGCCTCATTACATAATTATAATTTGTATTTCATGTATTCCCGCATTTTAGAATATTTCCGCGCGTTGAGTAGTAGACCCCATATAACGAATTCGAGACATCTTTATTCTCACTTTTTCAAGTCGCTATTTTTGGAATCTTCCATTTTTAGCAAACGGTTATTTTTAGCAAACATATTTTTTTAAATAAATGTAGTTATGTAACTTAAATAACTAAAAAGTAAAAAAAAATTAAAATCGACTTTAAAAACATAAAATGCACTAAAAAGTAAGAAATAATATTTTCCCTTATTTAATCTACGACTATAAATTTTGTTTTTGTCGGCGCCTCGTCATTTGCACTGTGTAAATCTGGCGCCGACTTAACAAATTGGTAGTCGTAGATTAAATAAGGAAAAAATTAATGTTTACTTTTAAGTGCATTTTTATGTTCTTGAAGTCGATTTTAATATTTTTTAATAAACTACCTCTTCATTTTTCCGAAAAAATTGGCCCTTCAGAACGTTTGCCACCTGTGTCTTTTCCCTTAAATCCGCCACTGATTTCTTTCCCCAATTCTGCCTTTCGAAGAAATGGATTTCTCGTACAAATTACTCCAGAACAGATTTGAAATTCAAACTTGGCGCCATTTCACGCGGCATTCCTGCAGCTCCATCTACCGTCCAGCCCGGAAATCATTCTGATATCGACAAAGCATAATCTACGAACAGTTTACTTCGTGGTAACAACGTTTTCCCGCCATAACGTGCCAAGGTAAACTGTTTCAAACGCTGGCAGCGGAATTTACGTTTCAAAATTATTGACACGTAATATATTTTTAATAGAGAACCAACACCATGGGGGACCTAGAAAACTTGGCTGATTTGCTGCCGACCTATTACTCGAGATTATTCCCTTACCACGATTACTACCGTTGGCTGAGTTACGGAAATGGTACGTCAATCCTGCAACTACTTACACTCAGCAAATCGTCTGTTTTTACGATCGACAGCCTAAAACACTTCTTCTCTAACGTCTCCTTCCAATAAATACCGTTCCAGTGAGCATGTTCACTCGCAGAGAATTCTCCTTCACCCTCCAGGACGATATCTACATTCGTTTCCAATCCTTCAAGAGTGCGAAGGACTTGGAGACCGAGATCAAGAGACTTGTTCCCTTCAAGATAGATATCGGGGCAGTGTACAACTGCTGGTAAATATAATCTAGAATCACCAAAGCTTCTGCTTCCACCGAACAGATTTCTAACTCTCTCACGCTCAGCCCCAAGGATCAACGCAAGGGCACAAACTTCCAGCCCCTGGAGAGAGAACTGGTGTTCGACATAGACATGACCGATTACGACGAAGTCAGGACATGCTGCAGCGGCACAGATATCTGCTGCAAATGCTGGAAGTTCATGGCGGTAGCTTGTAAAGTCGTAGACGGCGCCCTCAGATGTAAGTGTGGACAATAGATTCCGAAGTATCCTCGAGAATTCTTCACCGGCGTTGAATTTTCACCAGTGGATTTTGGGTACAAGCACATTCTGTGGGTCTTCTCTGGCAGAAGAGGCTTACATTGCTGGGTATGCGACCCCGGCGCCCGCAGTCTAACTGGGCACGAGCGCGGCGCAGTGGCAGAGTATTTGCAGATCATAGAAGGCGGAGAATTCATGAAGAAGAAAGTAAATCTGGTCGGAGAAAAGATACACCACTCCATCCAGTGCGTTGAAATTTCATCCGTCCGATCCGATCTTCGTCTACTAATCTTTTACCAGCTACAATATTATCTGCTTGCAGGCGAGCGCTGCAGATAATCGAGCCTTTGTTCGTTCCATTTTGCGTGGAAGAGCAGAACATCTTGGGGACCGACGAGGGGATGGAAAAGTTTCTCTATGTTCTGTCCGACGAAGAAGACCGGCAAGAATTGAAGGCACTCTTCGGTCAATATAAATCCAGCAAGGACAGGTGGGGCGTGTTCGTGAAATACGTTAAGAGCAAGAAGACGGTACAGCATTGTATATTCTGTGGAAATTCTAATGGTTACGAGAAACAGCTTTTTATGTTTGACGATGATTTTCAGGGAGACAAAAAACGGTACCAATATCGTTTCTTGATAGAGGAAGTGATGCTACAGTACGCTTATCCACGGCTGGACATAAACGTGACCAAGGGAATGAACCATCTGCTCAAGTCCCCTTTTTGCATTCATCCGAAAACTGGCAAGGTTTGCATACCGCTCACCGCGAACACGGTGGATAAATTTCAACCAGACAAAGTACCGACAATTACAACGCTGGTCGAGGAAATAAACGAGTTCGACGCGAAGACTAAGGCCGAGCAAGAGACGTACGACCTGACCGCCAAGAGAATAAAGGACTACAAAAAGACTAGCCTGAATAAATCGTTCCACGTCTTTCAGGAATTTCTGTGGAACTTGGAAATCGAGCGAAAGGGGCAGAGGATTAAAGAAAGTGGTATGTATATTCTGTTGTTTCGTTGCGTTCGCATCGAGAGTGGAACTGTTTATGTATGTGCTTTCTTAATTTTTTACAGACGAGAAGATGGAGTTCTGATTGCTATTAGTTATTGTAATTTTATGATGCTTTAATATGTATTAAAGTTTTTATGTTTATTAAAGTCTGCACGCAATGGCGTTGCAGGTGTACAGTTTCCATAAGATTATAAATAAAATTGATGAGAAGCGAAGTAACGCGTTTCGTATTCCCTGCACAAAAATTCATTGGAATCAGCAATGCTTGCAATGGAATAAATTAAAAAGTTCCCCAAGATTCGAAGAATGAACGTTGGATGCCAGAAATTCAACTAATGTACCCAGTGATCGAAGTATTTAAGTAGCGAATATTTCAGCGAAGGTGTATCGAGACGAAGAGAAGTCCACGATTCGATAACGAATAGGAAGAATTCCCAGCGTAGTTGGAGACGGCTTGATAGATTTATTGATCAGGGCTGTATCAACTCACAGAATCTTCGACACGCAGCATCCACTTTAAATAACTCTCCGCGAAAGAAAACTACAAAAGTATCCCCCTGATTCCTCTACAGAGTCCCAAGATCCCCCCGATGTTACAATATTAAATAATTTTTAAGTATCCCTACCACAGAACATGTACTAAGATCACGCACACTCCGAATGCGCGTCCGTTCGGTTTGCGCAAGTTTTACTCGGAGCAAGCGCCTGCCGGCCAGAGAAAAATATTCCTCGAAGCAATATTTGGCTCCGTTAAACAATTTCCACGGGGAGGTTTCGAAACAGAGACTACATCACTGATTTCTGCCGAGGCCTCGGTGGAGGCGGCGAGTCTAAAGGGCATATAACCGCCGTCGAAGTAGCCGTAATGAAAGTACATCGCGATCCCCTTCTAACTGGCTTTATCCATATTTGACTGTTTACTTATTCAGCGGTTTCCCGCCGCAAGATAAACCGTCCTTCGCGGTCAGACAATCGGCTTGACATTTTGCCATCGGCGAGATCGATTGCCAAGATTTCTAAAAAAAAATCACTTTCTCCCCACGTACGATTCTACCTGGCCAGTGCCCCGTTACTTTTTCCTGTTTTCACGTGAAATACTGCGCTCACGTGAGACGACTCTTCCATCGGGCGCCGGTATTTTATCGTCCCCCCGATTAATTCAATCTCGATGGGGCTGCGAAGCGATCTGTAACGCGCGCTGCTTTGCATCAGCATTTCTCCTTTGGCACCGGTAGACTGGCTGGGAAACGTCGCCAGGGAAATTATGATTGCCCTCTGGAGACCCTCGGGTGGAACAAGTCGAATATCATTGCTCGTTTCGCGAGTCCTTGGCGCAGAGTGTACTAAAGCCGGGGTACGAGATCGTCTCTGCTTCGACGAGAGTAAATATCCTATGGAAATATCCACGAGTGGTCCCAACGCGCTGGTCAGAACAAACATCCAGCTACCGATGAAACTGAATAGCCTCTCGAGTAGAGGACATCAAACACCGCTCGGCGTAAAAAGCTGACGGTGTCGCTAAACGCGCGAACGATTCCTAAATAGATAACTAATTCGCGCCTACTCGGTACGTGATCCCGCGAGCGAGATAAGCTTTCTCGTTACGATTTCTGACCGACGGCGATACCAATTACGACACCTCGGCTGTTGTGGAACGATCTTGGCCATCCAGCGGAAGGAGATCGGACGAGAAATGGGTTAATTGTGTACAAAACGCTGGTTGCTTCACAGCGCGAGCAGTTATTACCGTTCCCCTCGATAACCAAATAAATTGGGCGTTGCCGCGATCCGAGATCTTTCCGCGTTTCCGAGGCAAACGTGGTAAACGTTCATTACGCCGTCTGATTACAGTTTCTCCGAATCGCGTGCGAATTCACAAACAGGAACGAATTCTTCGTGGCCCATTCTTTTCTCTTCTCATTAAGAACTAGGTCCATTGTCTTCAGACCGCGAGAGATCGTAAAGCACAGTTACACGGATCTGCATATTTTTGATTGCTTCGCAACCGTTGCTTATTTGGTGAATTATTCTTAAACGGCCACTAAATCTCGCGCAGTCACGCGAAAGCTTCGTTCTCTGCTAGCTCCGAGTTTTTTTTTATCATCGAAGAGGAAGATCTTCGAGCCAGCAAGCCGCGGTAATGCGAAAACTGTACGTGGATTGGTTTCGCTTCATCTCGAACAGTTACTCTCCACCCGAGCGCTAATTGGACTATTTCGCGCGTTGCTAAAGACGGCACGGTATTGTGGACAGGCTGCTGAAAGAAGCAAAAAGAATCGTTCCCCCCATCTACGGATCCTGTAGTCTGGAAAATTTAAACCATCCCTCACTTTCCACCGACAGGCGACTTTCAAAATTCCTCGGAATGAGGCACTGAGACGCCGAGCAGCGCAATATATGACTTCATCCCGCTGCACCCGTACAATTTCTACAGAGAGCCTGACGAAAGTATTCGAAAGTTCATAGAATCCCCAGGCAGAAAAGTTAACCTAAAAATCGTGAAAGTTTTCACGCGAGAGGACGGCGATTTGTCAGTTCTGGAAACGAGATCCACTTTACCGAAACGGTCCTTTCTGCGTCGGGGTTATCGGTGGCGATGGGATCTAGGGATCATAAATCACACGAAAGTTTTCACTCCTCGGGATTAATAGAGAGAGAAGCAGTTCAGTTACGACGAATTTCAAGAGGATGTGCTCGTGGAAGCCTTTCAAACATTTCAACACCTCTAGAGAAATGCTTTCGACGCTTTCAGGATTCATCAAAAGGTTCGAGACCTTCCGCTGTGAAAAAACCATTCGAGGCGATTAGGAGTCTTAATAGTAAAGAATTATTGGAAGATTTTCAATCCAGGGCCATCAATGAATGTGCCCATTTTTCTTTTTTACCGCGGTGCGAGCGACCCGACTGGTTCCAGTGGCTTTTTCATCGTTGACCACTCACCGAATGTCAGCTGTGATGACAATTGGGATGAAGGAACGTCCCGTGCACCCTGTCGCAAGAAAGTCGAAACTGTTCTTCGCCACGTCGTATCCATTACACCTATGACAATGTGGGTGGATCTCGATGGAAAGCGAGTCGAACGATCCGTGACTTTCTGTCCAACGATCCTCCGTGTATCCTCATATTAGCAAAGTCTGCTCGCCCGAGGCTTCGCGCGAAAAAAGTAATCCCATCGACGAGTTGGCCGTAATTACGGTCCTAATCGACTGTGACCAAGCGTCGGGATCGTTATGGAACTTGGCAACTAGATTGAACTGCCTTTTCGTTGTTAATTAATAGCCGTGTTTTCTACACACTTTCCTTCAATCACGCGACTTTTCAGAACCGCCGGTTCCGAGACGTCGCAAGCACTCGTTGCCGAGCTTGGCCATTCGCGCAATTTCGAGGCAAGATTCCTGGCCTCTCTTTGTCGAGCCTCCGTTTCAGGAAAGGCTCGTTTCTTGCTGCGCGGCTAGATGGCGATTCATCAGCCGCTGAGTCACTTCCCGATCGTTGGAATCGATCGCGGCTCGTTTCTTCGCGATCGTCCACCGAATGCCATAAACGCCATAAACGATATATCCTCGTAGATCTCACAGCGTTACTCATTTGATACATCGATCCACGGATGTGGGTCAGCCGTTGGCACGGAATCGTTATTTCTGACGTTGACGATATAATCGCTCCCCGTTTGGCAACAAACAGCGTCGCGTACTTTCTCTTAAATATTACTAATTTCATGCCCGTGATCTTGCCGTCGTGCGTGTAACAACGAGAAAGGACAGAAACTCGGGTGAATTCCGCGGATCGATATCGATCAGAGCACGGGGCTCGGGAGCAGTGAAAGTAGCGGAGGGAAATAATGAATCTCTTTAACGCCGAGCTGGTGAAACAAATGAACGATAGGTTAGAAAAGACTCGCTCACACTTATCTAGGAAGCAACTCAGACCCTCCACCTTGGACGCATCGTTATCTACAAGATTCCCTGGTTGAAAACGACGGGTAAGAGACCATTGTTTCGTGCGATCGCGTAAGAAAGACGTGTGCACCGACCGTTTACAGTTAGACGTGCAGGCAGACAAGCCAGTTGGCTCCTCTTCGCCAGCTTCTCGTGCGTCCCGTAGATTACAAACAGATTAAGGCCGTGGCGAACGTGACGCGTGTTCGGAATCCTCTCGATTTTATCTGATCGCCCAGCGTAGCAGAGCAGCCGAAGGAACGAGATGTAGATAAACGGTGAAAAATCGTGGCAAAGGGGCGGCGTGAAGCCTCGCGAAATCTGGGTCTGTTCGCGCGCGGAAATTCACCAGCGAAACACTTTCCACCGTGCTCGTACGTACGATCATCTTCGACTAGGTAATCGCTCGAGACAACGACTTGCTCGACGCCCTGTCTTTAATCAAATAATTGAAGAGAAACGCCACGCTTTCGAGAGGAAAGCCTACGGTGGTTTAAAACGGATCGTCTGTCACGAGCTGTTCGCTTCGCCGCGTAATTACTTGGAAGTTAGACGGGCAGCCGGTGCCATTACATCTGCGCCAGTCGTCCCAGCCAGCGCTATTACACGGACCAGTTAAAGTGTTGTTCTGATTAGCGGGAGCGCTGCCAGGAATCGTAGCGATACGCTCCATTATACATGCATATAGAAATTAATGGCCTACGATCCGTGCACGCCCCGCGCCCTGCCGTTTCGTTTCATTCTCATAGTCATAACACGCCCCGTAATCCGCGCGCGAATCCAACCGCCTAATTATTATCGTTTCTAACGAGAATAAACGGCCCCGCGCGTTTCCAATCTGTTCTCGCCAGGCTCAACTCTTACTTTTCTCCGCAACTAGTTTTCCAAAGCCATCAGGCTCGGCGTGCAACGAGTGTCGTTGTTCGGTTCCGATTTCGCGGCAGCGGAACGAGCCTCCATCCGAGTGACCAGCGCGTCCTGTGTGACCCGGCGGATAATTGCAGCCGGTTCCTCGACGAAACGAAAGAACAATCGCTCCTCGAGGTTAATTAGAGTTTCCGTGGTTAATCGCGGCGCGCCGGGCAAAAGTGCCACAGGCTTCTCAAAACGGGGTCCACGAATTCGGCCTTTTTTTTCCACGCTCGGTTCCTCGTTCCCGTTAAGTCAGATGCACGGGGCTCGCATTAACGACGGCCGCGTTAATTACGCGGAGAAGCCCAGTTCTCACGGGCTTCATCGTCCCGTTTATTGCTCTCGAAAAGGGGAAGCAATTCGGTGGGATCCAATGCCGCCCGCGGCGCACTTCGGTGGATTTCGAATGGTTCGTCGAGGAAATGAAAGTAAACAACGATTCACGCGATACGGAGAATTCCGTTTCGTGGAGGGACGAGAGAGCCACGCGCGTTCGTGTATTCTCACGAAAGCAAAATCCTAGGAGGGAGACACAGCCGACTAATTAACGAGTCGTTGGGATGAATCGGCTAGTTTTTCAGAGATCGATTCCAGCAGCGGGTTTCTCACAGGCGAGGCTTCGAAGCCGGCGCGTCGCGGAATTTGCAATTCAACCGAGCCCGGCTGCGAGGTGGAACTACCCGCGACTTCCCCACGTCAAACACTCTTCCTCAAATATAGTAGCTTGCCGCGGCTGCACAGGTGATTCCCGCGAGTCTAGGAAACAGATTCCTTGGACGCGGAATCTGTCGAGGTTATGGATCGAATAGAATATTCCGACTTATGCAACGAAAACACAAAACAGTACAAAGTGGGGGAAATATTGATGAAAAAAATAGGAGGCTCTTTTTTAAAAAAAAAATCTGATCGTCACGTAATAGAGACGGATTTTTCGTACAATAAACGCCCTTTCCCATGACAATTGGATGTATAGTTATCTCTGTCAATACAGTGAACGCGATTGAAAAGTGTCATTCTGAGAAAAACGCGTTCAAAGTTCCGCACGGTTCAGTCGCGCGATTGGCACCGCTTCACAGAAAATACTATATCTCCGTCAATTTTACGAATTTCTTCATCAAATTTCGAGACAGTATTCTTGAAATTTAGGATAAAATCAGGTAATATGGAACATCTGATTTCAAAAGCTTGTTAAAAGTAGGGAAATTTTTTTTTTTTAATAAAACTTACATAAAATTAACGCAAAATTCTAAATGTAAAAAATCTAATTGTTTTGCAATTACAATAATAAACCGAAAAGAGCGAAAATCGGCCGTTCGAAAAACGAGCCCTAATATGGAACACCCAGGAAATTTGTAAAGAAACCTGAAAAATCTTTACTTTTTTACTAAAAATGAAGCTTTATTAACTAGAAGATACAAATAAGTAAATATAAATCCCGTCTCGTTTTCTGTGACTGGCCAGTCAGTGGTGGCACGACGATGACGGACGTGGAAGAAACGGCAAGGAGAGAGGAGAAGGTGCAGCGGGACTCGCACAGGTGGCATAACACGGAGCACGGCCCGAGCGGTAAAGTACACGGGCCAGCAGCGGCTACCTGTCGGCGAGAAGGAACGTGATTAACAAACGTGATCGATCCCCGCGATGCCCGAGATAATTCGACGGGGCAGAGCTGCCACGCACGATCAATATTTATAACGCGTGCTGGCCGGTGCTCCTGTTTCTCCACGCGTGGAATCCGCCGCGCGGTTGCGCGTGCACGCGCGTTTCGCGTGCGAACTCAACGCTATCATTTCCTCGGCGCGGCAGTTCCAGTCGTCCCACTGGACACCCGCTCTCGCTCCACGGGGAAACCGGGGAAACTCATCTGAAACAAAAGAAAACTAAGAGTCAGTTAAACGCACCGTGACATTTCTGGAGCGACACACTTCGGACTTGCCAAGAGATGGTTGTAGGTCGAAGGTTGTAGATTGATTCACGTTTCGAGTAGGGCTGGGACTATTTGTCGAATTTTTCGGTATTCGAATATTCGAATACTTCAGTTGCTCAATTATTTGGCGAATATAATTCGAATATTCAAGTATTCGAATAATAAAATATTCGAACATTAAAGTATTCGAATAATAAAGTATTCGAATATTAAAGTATTCTAATATTAAAGTATTCGAATAATAAAGTATTCGAATATTAAAGTATTCGAATATTAAAGTATTCGAATAATAAAGTATTCAAATATTAAAGTATTCGAATATTCAAGTATTCGAATAATAAAGTATTCGAATATTAAAGTATTCGAATATTAAAGTATTCGAATAATAAAGTATTCGAATATTAAAGTATTCGAATAATAAAGTATTCGAATAATAAAGTATTCGAATATTAAAGTATTCTAATATTAAAGTATTCGAATAATAAAGTATTCGAATATTAAAGTATTCGAATATTAAAGTATTCGAATAATAAAGTATTCGAATATTCAAGTATTCGAATATTAAAGTATTCGAATAATAAAGTATTCGAATATTAAAGTATTCGAATATTCAAGTATTCGAATAATAAAGTATTCGAATATTAAAGTATTCGAATATTCAAGTATTCGAATAATAAAGTATTCGAATATTCAAGTATTCGAATAATAAAGTATTCGAATATTCAAGAATTCGAATATTCAAGTATTCGAATATTCAAGTATTCGAATAATAAAGTATTCGAATATTCAAGTATTCGAATATTAAAGTATTCGAATATTCAAGTATTCGAATATTCAAGTATTCGAATATTAAAGTATTCGAATATTCAAGTATTCGAATAATAAAGTATTCGAATATTCAAGTATTCGAATAATAAAGTATTCGAATATTAAAGTATTCGAATACTGACGTATTCGAATAGTATGGTGTGAATTATAAATCAAGTTCTGTAGGTTCATTTGTTAGGATGAAATCTTGTAAGCTAATTTTGACCCACTTCACACCATACTATTCGAATATAACAGTATTCGAATAGTATTCGAATAATAACATTCGAATACTGAAATATTCGAAGTTTATTCGTAGCATTCGAATACTTGTAAAATATTGGAATATTAAATTATTCGAATAGTCCCAACCCTAGTTTCGAGAGAGAGAGAGCGAACGAAGAGGTTTATGAAGCTCTACTTGAAAAATAAATAAATAAATACTGCGCAGTATTTTTCCTTCCAAGAAGAATTCCACGTCCTTCGGCTGGAGTATTTACAAAAATCTGCACGGCTCCTCCACAATGGAGAAGCGACTCGGAGGCACGGACACGCGGAGACTTGCTCGCGGTGTAATCACGGTACTTACACCGTACTAAATCAATGCAGATTCGCTGATGCTGATAGAGTTCCAGCGCACGTACGCTCGGCTACATTTTCCGTTTCAGGAAGGTAGCAATTTTCCAAATTATATTTCTACATTTATGTATAACACAAGGAAGAGGCTCGTTCGCGGGGAGGCACCGTGCAGCTTTTTTGACTATCCGCCAGCCACCGCGAGTCCTTCGCTTTCCATGCAACCGGGATTCTAGCTTCTCTAACGATATCCGCAGAAATTTCCATCCGCGGACGGAAGCGTTTTAATCCAGAAACAGTCTTATCACTTAGACGGCCGCGTTTTTCACTCGAAACGTTGACAAATTACGACTTCCAGTTCGCACGTTAATCCGACCGCCTAATTGTTCAGAACCGGAAGAGCGTGGTTTTTCGTTTGAACGGGAATTCCCACAAAAGCCTAAACCCGACGGAGGAGCCTGTTCGCCGAGCAGGAAGTAGACCGCCACCGGTCTAATTAACATTTTACTCTTAACCGCCATCCCTATCTTATTTGTCGTAAAGACTAATTCTAATGTTCCGCGTGCTCATCCTATCATTATCCCCGAGAATATGTCGCGGTGCTTTCATCCGTAAACAGTAATTTATCGATCCTATCTTAAACGTCCTCCCTTAGCCTCGTAGAATTTGAATAAAACCCCAGCCAGTGTCGCAATCTCACCCTAAAACTTGCAGCGCTTCCGCTCCACCTTCCAGGATAGCATAAATTTACGCAGAGCCACGGCGAACGGTCGTAAAAACGCGCAGGGCTTTCGATTTCTGTCTCGGGTTGTTTCAGGGTCCGAGATCCAACAGGAAATAGCACAGGTCGCTCTATAGAATTATAATTCTGCACAACGATCCTAGGACATTCGAAATGATCGTCATTAAATAATTCGTCAGTTGCCTCGTGTCTACAGAAGCCAAGGCCCGTCTGTCGCAATTAAAACACTCCTGGCGAAAAGCTCTAGCGCCCGTGCCGCTGTCACTTGCGCCTGAAATGTATAATTAAAGACTTTCGTTGTCAGTCCCTTGGCGCAGTCAATTTGCACGGTCGATGGAAAGATCGGCTCGAGGAAAGCGCGAGCAAAACGATGATACGCGTGCTCGAACCGTCAGTCGCGCGTTAAATGCATTCCATGCACACTTGCTGCACCCCTTCAGCGAAGAGGACGAGATCCGCTCGAGAAGAAAAGGCGTGGAAGCTCGAGAATGCAGTTAAATGAGAAGGAAAGCTTCGAACGAAAGTTTCCCGGGACTCCTTCCCTCGTTCCGGCTTCGATTATTACGCACTCTCGGTACGAATGGATTATTCGCGATTGGGAAATTCAGTACCAGGAAGATCGCGGATATGGAGCGGAATGTTGTCGCGGATTTACGATCGGCATCTGTCGCTCGACGTTCTGGAGGATCGCGGCACTGGCGCATTCCGTTCTAAGCGTCCGTGGCGAAAGAAATGAAGCTTCGATGAAGAAAATCGAAGTCGTAGGTTTTCCCTGAAGCGCGGATGAACCACGATCTTCTGCTCGTCGCTAAAGGACTCGCGGAATTAAGGAGTCATTCTACTTTGATCGGCCGAAAAATGAAGCTACTTTTAAAGATTTTATTTTCTTAATAAATACAACATATAATGGAATTAATCTTTTTGGAATTTATTAAGCTACTCTTATATTATACAAACAAATTTAAAAACACTTTGTTCCACGAGAAAATCGCGGTTATTTTTCGACGAAAATTGTTAACTGAGCTACGGGCCACAGTGTCACTCACACAGATTAAGAATCTTCTCGAATTTTTTGTTTCAGATAAGCCTGACCCGGGAAATTACCCGCGTCACGAATGCTACTCTTTTTTTTGTAGGTGTCAAACAAATTAAAAGAATGCTTTTTAATTTTTTTTTGTATAACTTAAGAGTAGCTTAATAAATTCTGAAAAGATTTATTTCATTATACTCTTTTTTTTGTAGGTATCAAACAAATTAAAAGAAATCTTTTTAATTTTTTTTTTGTATAACTTAAGAGTAGCTTAATAAATTCTGAAAAGATTTATTTCATTATACTCTTTTTTGTAGGTATCAAACAAATTAAAAGAAATCTTTTTAATTTTTTTTTTGTATAACTTAAGAGTAGCTTAATAAATTCTGAAAAGATTTATTTCATTATACTCTTTTTTGTAGGTATCAAACAAATTAAAAGAAATCTTTTTAATTTTTTTTTGTATAACTTAAGAGTAGCTTAATAAATTCTGAAAAGATTTATTTCATTATACTCTTTTTTGTAGGTGTCAAACAAATTAAAAGAAATCTTTTTAACTTTTTTTTGTTTAACTTAAGAGTAGCTTAATAAATTCTGAAAAGATTTATTTCATTATACGTTGTATTTATTGAGAAAAAAATCTTTAAAAATAGCTTAATTTTTCGGCCGATCAAAGTAGAATCACCCCTTAAATATTTTAGACAGCAGTCCTGCAACTGAAAAGGAAAGCCTCTGAATATGTACTTGCGATCTCTCGCGGCATGAAATACGAGGTCGTAAAAGTTTCTCGAACAATTCCCCTCTTCCCAGCTATGGAAACGAGCGCAGAAATCGTGTCCACGTACACGGCGGTGCCGATTTGCAACAGATTCATCATCATTATCATTAGGAGCGCGTTTTATAGATCAATCACGCGATATGCCCCTGCTAGCCACCCTCATGAAAGTTTAACGAACCGTGGTAATCCTCATTTCGCAGAAATCTTCGGTCTGAATTCAGGACGAACGGCGGTTATCGTCCGCGTACGTACTTTCCTCGATCAACCGCGATAATCGGCTTACACAGAAAACATTCGCGCCGAGATACACGCGCGGCTGAATACTTTAATCCTTAAAAAAAAAATCGCAGCGGCCGTTCGACTGGCGTCTCCAAAGAGCGGCAAGCGTCGCGCGAGGCCAGCAACAATCGAAAGCCGGAGTCACCCATCGATATTCTCGAAAGGAAGAACGGGCTGATTTAGAAAGCGTTACAGCCCCGATATTCTTCCGTTTCGCTGAAACTCGGCTGGTCGTTTAGCCGCGATGCAGCGGCCTCCGTCGGACAAATAGCCGCCTCGCGCAGGTGGGGTTGGTGCCGATCTGACGTGACACACATGTTTCTTGCCGGCTGGAAGATTGCACGGTGGCAGAGGCGTGCTGGGATAATGCACGGATCCGCGGAGAAAGTCCGCGGGCCGGGTCGAGGGCGCGGATAATTCGCCGATCGGTGGATTCGTGCGTAACGCGAGTCCCGCGGTTGCAGCCGTGACGGTAGGAGGCGAGGGTAAGACAAGAGCCGTTCGTTTATCGTCGCGCCTAATCCCCGGCGAATCGAAAGGGAACGCGGCTGACGCGCGTGGAACGAGGCGGGATGGGAGGCGGGTCGGGGCTAAGTAAAACAAAGATTAACTGGAACAACCGTGGCACAACGAAGCAATCAAAGGTAAAGTGGCTTTCTGATGGGGGATCGAGCGTGAAGAATACGAGACTGAAGGATGCCAGGCATGTCCCGCGCTGCGCGTCCCTCAGCGAAACACCGTGGGCCTCGGTATCTGCCCGCGAGCAGGATCGATCCATTTCGCCGCGGTTGTACCGCGGAAGTGATCTACGAGGAATCGCGGGGATCGTGGCATTGGCGAGTTTCACGCGGCGCGGATTCAACGATCTGATTGTCGGCCGTATTAACAGTTAACAGCCCGAGATGGACCGTGAATCTCCGCGCGGCGGTCGGACAGGAATTCTTTCGCACGGACGGGGGAAGAAGAAGGAAGCCCTGTTTTCGTCGCTACAACATTTCGTGACGCCCACCGTCGGACCCAAAGACCGGCTGATTGAATTCCATCGAGCACGTATCGGTCACTCGATTCGCTCCGACAAAAAGTAGCCGTCTGTTCGCGCGGGGGGAGGCATCGCGAATATACTCTTTAGCCACGCTCCAGCGGGGAACGTAGGGGTCCCGAGGCAGCTAGCCGCGACAGGAGCAGGAGCGAGACGCGCCTGCACCGTGCAGGAGCGCGAGTGTCCTCGCGAGGATGAGGCATCGCGGTTGAAACGGCCCAACACCGAAACACCGGCCGACACCGACGGAACAAGCGAACGAAAGTGTGTCGCCTGTCCTGGCACGTATTCCCTTTTCTATCCCCAGAGGGGGGCATAGTTGTTCGGGGCCCCAACGCTCGGGAACTTGAGGAGAGCTCGGTGCGCGCTGCCCCCGTAGTGGGGGCAGCGACATAAGTACGAGACGGCCTTAAGAAAAGCCTTCATTCTGATAGCAGATCGCGATTCACGGAGTCGGTGAACTCGTTAAACGCGGCCGCGTGTCCGAGCAGAAACGGAAAATCCACTTTCGGGGCCGAGCCTTCTGCACTGGCCAGCAAATTCGTCGGGCCCCCGTCGCTACAGGGGAGCAGGCATTAAAAAGTGAACAGGCTGCTGCCGCGTCGGTGATCGTGCCACGGGTGTCGTCCTGTTGAGATCCCGGGGGAAACCTTCACGGTCCTTTGCACGGAGACGTGGAAGCTGCGTGGAAGCTGCGCTTCGAAATCGACGCAGAGAGGTGGGTAGTGCGAACAAACTTTACGCGGCTATAATTACACCGTGCGGCACCGTAAATATGTGCGAGGACTCGCTGGAACCACGAGTGTCCGTTTACGTAAGTCGAAGGCCGAGATCCTCTTGGAAGCATTTCTTTCGATTCTTTATTGCGGCACCCAGCGAGTATCGAAATCGCGGACCTTGTCAGTTACAACGATGCGTTCAACGAATATCGAGAGTGACGTTTTGATTTGGTAGCAGGTTCTTGAATGAAAATTGTGCTAGTAATAATGGTAGTGCAGTGGAGTAGCTTCCATCGCAGGGGAATCGGCAGAAATTGAACAGACGGGGCTTGAGGAGGGATTCTCGTTTAACAGATCCAAAAGTACATAATTGATATTTAAGAATTTTTTTTTAAAAAACTGCGGATCATATTGGGCTAAACTCTTTTGGGATGTAAGGAGGCATCTTTAAAGTTGCGGAAGATATTTTCTTTATGTCGATCCTTTCTCTATTATTTATTAATTATTGTGGAATCTTGTCCATCTCTTTGATGATGTAACTCCTGTTGGCGGAATGTGTAGCACCTATCACAGATGTCTGATTAAAAAAAAATAGAAGTTTCTTGAAGTCAGATAACTTACGTTGGGATATGTAAACTTTAAAGAAAAAAAATGAAAAATTGAAAGAGTTTCTTTCTTAGAAAACCGACGAAAGAAGTATTATAAAGGAAAACTAAAATTAAGATTGTAGGTCCAGTTCCAGTACAAATTATTTAACTTTAAGAAAATTCTCTTCTTGACTGTGACAGGTGCCAGGCGAAGTTTAAAGATGCCTCCTTATATCCCAAAAGAGTTTAACGCAATATTAACAATAGTTTCTTCAAAATAAAATTTATAAATTTCGGGGGCTGTTACACGAGAATTTAATTTCCCCCTTAATCGCGATGGTTGTTGCAACAGACACAGAACTTATCGAACGCACCGCGCGGAATAATAGCAGGAAATAATTTAGAAACGTAGGAAGCAGCCTCAAGGAAGCCTCGCGAAACCTACAGGAATTATTTACATGCCCCCGCGATATTCGTTCACTAATTATTATCAAACAGAACTCGCGCGAGTTACAAAGCCCGCTTTGTATTACTTTGTGACATTCGGATCGTTTTGTTATCCGCTTCGTTAAGGTGTCCGCGTTTATCGGGAATTAATGCCCCGCTCGCAGAGCTGAACCTGCAATGCTCTTGGACGACGCGCGGCGTTGTTCCTCGTCGAGAGTACGTTATCCCGAAACGGTAGTTCCCAGGGACTTCAACGGCGACTTCCTTGTTACCACAATGTTACGCAGTTATGCGAGTAGCCGCGACACGTTTGAGAACAAGAAGAGGGAGAAGAAGAAGATGACACGGGGCTGAGGCTTTCGAGTGGTCCGCTCGAGCTTTGCTTCCTTACACGAGCCACCTCTTCAGGAAGCCCCCTCTTTTTTCCTTTTCTGCAAAACCCACCGACTAGATTGTCGCATTAAGCGCCCCAACTGGATTACCATAATCGCGCATTGATAATCTGAAACGGACATCGCGAGCATCGCGAGCAATTGTGCCCAGGGAATCGTCAGGTACAAAGAACGATCTCCTTGGTCGTTAAAACGAATCCTTAACATAGTGATTCCGCGAGCACAGAGATCAGAGTAATTTCCACGGGGAGCTTTGTCGCAGGAGTACCTCGATGGGCGTATTTCCACTAGGGCTGGGACTATTTGTCGAATATTCGAATACTTCGGTTGCTCAATTATTTGGCGAATATAATTCGAATATCCAAGTATCCAAATACTGCTCGAATACATCGGTATTCGAATTACTGGTTCATTTTTAGTACATTTTAATAAAAGCTTGTTTTTAAAAAAAAAATTTACTATTATATAAAGTATTCCATGCTTTAGGTATAGTGAAAATATTGTATTGTCATCGGAACTATGTATTTATGCAAAGTTTCAAGTCGATCGGATATTTTGAAGTGGCTCAAAATTAGCTTAGAAGATTTCACCCTGACAAACTAACGAACTCACAACTGAAACTAAATAAAAGCTTGTATAGAAATGAACCTAAAGAACTTGATTTATAATTCACACCATACTATTCGAATACTCAAATATTCGAATAGTATTCGAATAGGTACTTAAATATTCGAATAGTATTCGAATAGGTACTTAAATATTTGAATAGTATTCGAATAGGTACTTAAATATTCGAATAATAAGATTCGAATACTTAAATATTCGAATACTAAAATTCGAATACTTAAATATTCGAATACTAAAATTCGAATACTTAAATATTCGAATATAATAAGATTCGAATACTTAAATATTCGAATAATAAGATTCGAATACTTAAATATTCGAATAATAAGATTCGAATACTTAAATATTCGAATAATAAGATTCGAATACTTAAATATTCGAATATAATAAGATTCGAATACTTAAATATTCGAATAATAAGATTCGAATACTTAAATATTCGAATACTAAAATTCGAATACTTAAATATTCGAAGTTTATTTGCAGCAATAAAATACTTATAAAATATTCGAATATTAAATTATTCGAATAGTCCCAGCCCTAATTTCCACCAGACGCCGGTGGACATTTTTGTCCCGGAAACCCAGTGATCTCTACTCCCTTTGATTACATCTCGCACTCGTTTACGGGACGCCGCATTTCGTGGGCGATGTCAAGCCGCAGATAAGGCTCGAGTAACAGTTCTAAAATCGTGCGCGAGACCTGTCCACCTGTCCCGTACTTTCCCCGGGAAATCTGTAGTCGAATCGACTGGACGAACTGTAAAAATCGTGATCGCTATCGAAGCTACTCCAACTATCGAATATTGCACTGGAATGCGAGTGGGGAGCGAAGGTAGCGATGCATTTGGACGGCGACGCGTCGCGTCGACTGGATTAGAAGAGGTCATTGGCATATTCCTCGAGCGTTCCATCGAAGGAGCTTTCGCGGCAAGGACGTTCGTACGCGGCAAACGCGACCCTGTTGCTCGTTTTGCACTACTTGCGCGTCACGGAAAGTGCTTTCCACTCGGACATTAAATGACGTCGTTGTCCCAAGTTAGCGAAACCAGTTCGCCGCTTGGAAACCGACTGAATCGGACGAATCTATCGAGCAACGATAATGGGACAGGATCACCATTACGAGAATGAAGGAAGTCTTCCATAATTAACATCGCGAAATTGCTAAAAACCCCGCGCGAGCACTTTGTGCGCAGCCAGCCGATTCCTCGGAGCGTCGATTACACGAAAACAAAACTAGAAGCCGTCGAACCACGCCGCCGCGCCCGTTTTACACGTGTTACGCGAAACGAGCCGCCATAAACGAAACCATAATTTTCGCAACTATAGAATATCGGGAGCGGCCCGTCGAGCTGCCGATCCCCTGCGGAACAGGTCGCGCAAATATCGAGCCCCGGACTCCGTTTCTACGCAATTTTAATGAAGAATGTGGCAGCCCGTCCAGCCATCCGTATGTAAATGCGGTGCTCCGAGCGCGGAAACATTAAAACCAATATTTTTCCAACAACCCTCGCGCCACGGGGGAACAGTTCCTTATCGAATATTCATCCAGAGTATGTTCTCACCTTCCCCCGATGGTTTCTAAAGCGATCGACGAGTCGTCGCTCGATTTAAGGAAGCGCAATAACTCCGGCGATATTTCCTGATTCTGAAATTCACCCGACGCTACGTACTCGGTGCGATATAATTGCTGGAAACTTGATATACCGGTAGCTCGGTTGCACGCGGAGTCTCGGAGCGTGGTGCGGCGCACGTAGCGCGGTGGCCTGTTCATCGAGACGTGTCGATTATCTTACACGCCGGTGGCGCTTATAATAATCCATAAGCTAATTGAGACGTAAGGGACGACCGTCGGGGTTACCGCTCGCTTGGCCGGGGTCCAAGCCGCGGTTCGGGGCCCACCCTATTGAAACGCGCCGCTGAATCGGGGCGCATAAATCTCGCCGGGGCGAAATGATCGGAACGGGGGAAAGGCGAGAGCCGTTGGAAATTGTACGGGGCTTGTCGCGTACAAACGATTTATCTGTTCCACGGCAAGCCACTTGGACCGCATTCAAGGCGACAGTGTAACGGTCCCATTTGCATCGAACCGCGCCGGGGGATTAATGACTAATTGAAAAGCCGTGTAGGACGTCTATTAGTCGCCGCGGTTTTCCTGCGACGGTCGAAAACACTCGGTGTTTTTGGGGATTCGTCTGCCACTGTGGAATGCAGGAAACGAGAGGAATCCAGGCGGGAATCGAAAGCATGTTTATCGAGTCGAATCGAAAACACTGACCGTGACTAAAAGGAACATCGGCCCAGTTGCTGGGAGAATAAGAATTCTTTATTGCACAACACACTTTGTAAAAGAAAACAATATCTGAAAGCGAGAAAGGAGAAAAATAGAAGATGGGATTGAAAAGCACCTAGGGTAAAAGACCCAATTACTGACACCTGACCAATTACTGTCATCTTAAGCTATTTTACTTAAAATAACGAATAAATAAACTATAGAATATAATTTATAGCATAGATTATAGGTTGAATTACATAATTCTATTGGTGTATGACTTTACAACGTTTATTTATTTGTTATTTTAAGTAAAATAGCTTAAGGTGACAGTAATTGGTCAGGTGTCAGTAATTGGGTTCTTTACCCTACAGCAGTAGAAGAGTGCAAAAGGCGAGGTACAGCTGTCAGCTGTTATTAACCTTACCATTTAAAGCTACTGAAAACTAACACTAATAGTATAGGGTAAACGCACCAGTAAATGAACGCTTAAAGCTAGTAAATGAACACTATTGCAAAATTATATTTGCAGCGCGATTAAATTCCACGTGGTGCAAAAATTGTTTGGAACGAAGCAAGAAATTAAAAGTAGTCTCTAATTAATTAGTTGCTTACTTTAATTACTTATTTTACTTATTTTAATAAAAAATGACCATTCACTGGTACGTGTTCATTTATTGGGACGTCCACCCTAAACGGAAAGCAAATGTAGACAGCCAATTAACGTAAACTAGACCAACGTCATATGTGTGTGGTTGAACCAGAACAAAGTAAATGTTAAGAACTCGGTACTATCCTCTTTTGTTATGCCGAATTAAATTCGTGTTATTCCTGTACGGTATGTTTGTACAGTTCTCATAGTGTGTACACTGGTGCTTGTATCTTATTATGTTCTAATGGTCTTGTACCGTATAATAAAAAATAATAATAATAATAATAATAAATTGTTATTGCTGATTAGCAAAAAATAATGTCGCTGCCTGCTTGAAGGATGCGAAAGAGGTTGCAGAGCGAATTTCCGATGGTAGGGAGTTATAGTAAACGGCAGAACAATAGGAAAAGGAGCCGTAAAATTTAGTGATAAATTAACGAACAATACAGTCGGTGGACCGAATGCTCCTGAAAGGATCCTGCGATCGATGAATCGCGAGGTCTGCAGGAGCCTCGGTTCTTCATCGATCATAGAATTTTTATTTCCGCGGGCGCAGGAAAAAGTGACGATGAAGAAGTAGCAGAAACTGGTAAATGTCTCCAGACTCGCCGCCTGAATGAGATAATTGATCGAGATAATTACGCGCGGTGAGAAGCCGATGGTGCAGGAAATCGCAGAGAGCTCGGTGCCACGATTACGTAAGATTATTCTATGCGATTTGACCAGCTCCTGCGCGACGATCACGATCTTTATCACCGCTACTAGTAATTGGTATTCCGATGCCGGCCGCGAGCGAGAACGTTATTCGAGCAGCGAGTATGGCATGGGAAAATCGCGAAGAATTTGTCTGGTTGACTAGGCAATCGACACCTTCCGAGCATACCATATTTCTGGGCAGCTGGACTGTTATTTTTACTTTACGATACTGGTATACGGCGGTCAGTACGTTTCAGAAATTTCTAATGAGCCTCGCGCTTCAGACGCGCTATCGCTGCTCGCTCCCCAACGTGCTATGCAAATTCAGTTCGATCGCGCGGTTCATAAGCGTTCATAAGCTCGAGTGATTTAAGGGTCTCCTTACCTTAATGAACGAATAAACCAATCAGAAAAATTTAAAAAACAGCTTTACATGGAACAGACATAAAAATATTGTATTGTCATCGGAATTACGTATGTGTGCAAAATTTCAAGTCGTTCGGACATGTGGAAGTTGGTCGAAATTAGCTTACAAGATTTCATCCTCACAAACTAATGAACAAACTTACCAGAAAAGTAAAATAAAAGCTTGTAAAAATGATCCGATCTTTGGGAATTTTTTAAAACAAAACCATTGAATATTTTTACTTCCAGCTTTGTATCTTCATTTGTCAATCTTTAGAGAATTTGAAGAAAAAAATTAGGACATCTACTGAAGATATATGTCAAGTTTGAAGCAAATCGGTTGACTGGTTTTTGACATATTTATTTATTTATTTATTTATTTATTATACGGGAAGCCCCATGGTATCCAAAAAGAAAGATAGAGATAGTAAAATATACAGAGAGTCTGAACGCAAAATTTGCAATAATTAATACATACTAAACAAATAGTTATAATAATTAAGCCAACAAGGATAAAACTACGTTACACCAATCCAGTTATGAACTACACTATGAAGTAACGTTCTAAAGGAATTTAGGGTGCCCAGGAAGGGATCAATACCATATCATGCTAATCAATTCGAAAACACATCGTTTTGAGAAAAACGCGTTTAAATTTTTAGCTATCGTTTTCTTTAATTATTTTTTTTTAAAATGTTGTTTAAACATGTGGCAATATATAGGTAGGTATAAAGTTTTCAATTAATATAATTTGACGGTTTCTCTTAAAAAAATTCCAAATCTCGCGCTCCTTTTCCGGCCATCAAAGTAGGAAGACTCCTTATAAGAACATCTTATCCACTGAAAATTGCACGTCAGCTACCCAGGCATTGAGAACTGTGTCACGATTCGAGCGGGGCAAAGAGTTTCGCTCTCGCCGTGCACCACGGAAACTACCAAAAATTCGAAAGCGTCTCAGCTGAACGAAAAGCGCATTTCTATTTGCGAAGTCGATCGTCCGTGACGTGGTTGGCAATCGCCGGTCCTGCGGAACGATTTTCGCACGCCCGTGGCTTAACAACGCATCCGACCGGTTTAAGGAGATTTCACTTCCGCGGCGATTCGGAATACAAATCGCAGCACCCTCTCCAGGAAGCAAGGAGGAAAAGCTTGGCGATTAGAGAATTATCCCGCGCAACCTCTGGAAAAGGAGAACTGGCCGCGAACAAACCGAGATGCTTAGAGGGAAGAAAAACCTGCGCGAGGCATGTGTACCGATCGCTTAACGATCCGACACGTTCGATCGAAGTTGAAAAGGAAGCGGAGTATAGAAAAAAAAAAGGAAAGATTCTATGAAAAGCAACCGAACGGTTGATGGGACTCTTAAAATGATACTCGCGCGTAAACACACGAAACCGTAACTGGGTTAATCGTTCCCCGTGCATTGCGATTCGCAAATATACCGTTGCGCCGCGACAGTGGTGCAAGTTTTTAAAGAAATCCTTGGATTTTTACGCGAAGCGTAACGGTACGAGCTCCCGACAGTCCTGACGTCCGCTCGGCCTGGAAATCCAAAGAACCGAGGCCCGGCGGCTCTGACAAGAGCCACTGTAATCGATTCGAATTTGCGTATCTAATCGTGGCGCGCGTTAGAAGTGTTATAGCACCTCTCGCCGTTCCCGATCCAGCCGGGCGATTGTTTCTTACTGGAAACCACTTATTCCCATGAAATCGGCTTAGACGCTTCGTTAGACACGACAGTTTTTCACCACCGGTTTCCGACGACCGAGGGGAACTTCTTCTCAAACTTCGTAAACGCCATTAGAAATCGACCCTCTTCGCTAATCCACCGACGCGTCTCTCGAGTCTCATAGCGGCGACCGCTTTTTTTTTCACGGCGTCATTTCCACGCTAGTTTACCCGCGACTCCGAAATTTCACAGCGACGCGAACCGAGGGGGCCCCCTACTTTCACCGTGAATTCTAATTGCAACGGGTATTCGGGGCACGGTCGGTAGAAAAACACATTACACAGCTGAGATCGTTGATCGAGCACGTCTCGATCGGCGTTCCACGTGTCAAGGCCGCTAATGTGCCCCAGAAGATCATCCTGATTCTAGAAACGAGTCAGACCAGCGATTAAGGAAGGACTTTCTAACGTCGATCCCCCGGATTCCACTTAAAACTCGCTTACAGGTGATTTCCGGCGAGCTGAACTTTCGATCGACGAGCTTTCGATCACGGACACCTTCGGGATCACTGACCTTGGTGCTCGAGCGACGAATTCGATTACGTCATTCCTGGATCAATGATTTCGGAAAATCGAATTAACCAGCACAATGCTGGAGTGATCGGCCCAGACAGGCGGCTCTAATTATCTTTTCGTCTGCTCGTCTTTTCGCCAGCGATTCGCCTCACCATTCTGCCCCATTCGGAGTGCAATTTTCGCCATAAATGTCTATATAAAAACGAGGGGGGAGGGGGGGGGGTGTGATCGCGCCGGCGATCGAGCCACAGAAATCCGTGGACAAGAATCCGACAGCCGCTGGGGTCTCGAAAGAGGTCGATTCGATTTTCGTAACGCGTGATCGGGCCCGTGCTCTTATTGTGCTTTGAGATTGCTGTATTATTACAGCCTCGAAACGGAGGATCTTGTTACAGTCGGATTTTTCGAACGGGGATTCCTTACGGTACTCTCATCTACGGCGTAAAGGGGACAATAGTTTGAATTTCGCCTTAATAACACGCTGCTGAAAATCATCGGAGCGGTGTCTGGTTACACGCGAACAGCTCTATCATTCGGCTGTATGCTCCACGCGTCGCGGAAATTAGACGTTCAGCGAAGACACGACTGTATTAGCGGCACACGGTGTGCGATTTTGGACAAAAATCGCTGGACAGCGCAAATCTTGACCGATTTCAATGATTTTTCTTTTTAAATACTCGTGAAGGCGTCAGCAATAACGGAGGGCTGCAGTAAATCCTGTATTTTTTGGTCTAATCTATAGAAAACGTAAACTTTGGAAATGAAAGATATTAAAAATTAATTTTTTGTGAATTTAATATTAGCTATAAAATAAGAAATTTACTTCAAATTTAGAAAAAATTAATTTTTAATATCTTTCATTTCAAAAGCTTACGTTTTTATGTGATGCTTTTTTATAGATTAAACCAAAAAATACAGGATTTACTGCAGCCCTCCGTTATTGCTGAGCCCTTCACGAGTATTTGAAAAAAAAATCATTGAAATCGGTCAAGATTTGCGCTGTCTAGAGATTTTTGTCCAAAATCGCACACTGTGCGGCAGAGGGATCGCACGGTCGTCGGATGCGTTCTGTTCTTTCCCCGACGATGGACCAGAACGATGACCCAATTCTAGAGGCATGTCCCACGGATGGAGCCGCGGAGATTGTCTAACGCGGCGGCGTTAATAGGAGAATTAAATCCCCGTGGCGGCTGCTAACACTTTCTTTCGCGGAAAGAAGCTAAATCGATCTTCCTAACGGGCACAGTTTTTACGCGCGATTCGGCCACGAAAAGAACAATCGCGCACGGTTAGAAAATTAGAGCAGACCCCGGCGAGAAGGGGCCATTGTGCGACGCACAGTGGTGCATAATCACACTTTTTGTTCAAATCACCGTACAGGTCGTGATTTTTTAGTAAACTTGGCGATTTTTTTTTAAATTCTTCCCAATTAAATTCTCTATCGATCCCTCCGGCCGGAATTTTGAATTTCGTTGCTGTTTTTTTTTAATATTTAGCGAAATATACAGCACTTTCTGAAAATCGGTGTATGTGGGTTTTTTTGGCTAAATCAATAGTGACAGAGTCGAACACATTTATAATATTTTCAAATGCTCTCTGGGATAATTCCGAGTCTGAGTCTAGATTTTTAATTCTAGACGCAGCATCGGCCCGTACGTTTTCCTTTGAAGGAATGTAAGAAGCAACTAACCAGATCTTTCGGCTCTCACACCATTGCGAAATCTGTCTTGCTAATTCGCTCAGATATTTGAATTTAATACCTCCCGCTTTATTAATGTAGCCAATTGCGGTCGTATTATCTATACGAAGTAAAACTTGGCAGTTATATGCGTTTTCAGCAAAACATTTTAATGCAAAAAGGAGGCCAATAGCTCAAGATAATTGACGTGAGATTTTTGGTAATCATCTCCGAAAATCTATACGCACTAAGTTTCTTCCCAATAAGTTGATTTTCTGAAATTTGCCTTCGATATATTGAATTTGTCATCGTTAAAAAGGCAGCCAAAAAAAAAGCACACACCGATTTTCTAAAAGTGCTGTATATTTTGCTAAATATAAAAAAAAAAACAGCAACGAAATTCAAAATTCCGGCCGGAGGGATCGATAGAGAATTTAATTGGGAAGAATTTAAAAAAAAATCGCCAAGTTTACTAAAAAATCACGACCTGTACGGTGATTCGAAGAAAAAGTGTGATTATGTACCACTGTGCGTCGCCGGGATACACCTTGACTCACATGATTAGGATCTCGCGAGAACCACCTGCGGACAATCCCGACCTTCGTGACTGAGGCTGCAATTATGAGAAAGTCTAGCAAACGGGCTGGTTAGAACAGCCACGCGCGACCTTCGCTGGCGCTGAAATTGCCGATACTTAGATTAGCGCTTCCGCGCCTGGGACGCCGTTGAACCTGCTAACGCGCTACTTCTAATTCCTTCCGATCTTTTTTCTCTCCACCGAAGGCGCTCTGCACCTGAAACAAACGGAGACTAGATGCTGCGGCGCGAGGAGCAGAGTTCAGACCACCGTTGTTGCCATTTTTTCGAAGTATAAGTCGGTCGATTTGGTGCTCCCACGAAGGTGCAGGGTATGATGTGGCATTTTTGCAACAATTGAATTGGCTACTTACGATTAGTCATGCTGATCCCGGATAGATATGTATGAGGAGGGAATGAATCTATCCGGAATGATCTCTGCACAGTGATTGGACCGTCTAATTATACTAGAAGCGATGTTTCAGAAGAGTGGTTGCTATTTTGCAAAGTGTGTTCGTATTAGCGATGAATGAATCAGACTATGAAAATCCTAGCCCCGGGGTAAATCCGTCTACGCGCGCGCGCGAATATTTACGCTGTACCGTACAGAAGCCAGCAGCGTAAAATTGGCTAATTAGAGACACACGAGCGAGCAGAGACGAGAATGATGGACCGCGACCGCCTCTTTTTTTTACCATTCCTCTCGACTGGATCCCGGGACGATCAGGCAGCAGCTCGGCAGTCGAAACTCGAGAGGAGCGTGCGTTGTATTCTAAAAAAAAAAAAAAAGACGATAATCGAAACGAAGGAGGCCTGAATTCTGTAATCACTCGCACCGTTCGGGGTTTATTAAAAATATTATTTACCGCAATTGCGTACCGTTACGCGTCGAACTCTAATTAACAGACGAGCTCCGCGGAGCCCGCGAAAATCCATATTAGGTGGAAAATCGTGCAGTGTAATAGCGGGCATTTGGGCAGCGGGAAGGAAGAATATTGCGGCGGAGTGGCGTGCGATGGGATTTTATGGACTCCCTCGAAGGACCGTTGAGGCTCGAAGCGCACCGGCTTCCGCGTCCATTTCATTCGGTAATGATGTTCCAGTCACGTAGCGAGTGTCAGGAACGAGCGAGACCCCGCTACCGTGTGATTTTCACCGGACGCGTGTACCTTCCCTCCGGCAGGCGAAATCAAGTAAAAGAAATGGCCTGCTTTCCGCTCCGCGGAGCCATAGTTACGATTAACATGCAATTATTCGAATCAACAATGCGGTAGGATGCTCGCTGGCCCATTACTCTGCTATTACCCCGCCTTTCTTATTATTCTCGAGAATTGACGGTTACAGCTCCCTGGAGAGCAAGGGCGAAATGAAACGGCGACTTTGTAGAAAGCACAGTAGTTATCGGGAACACTCGATCGTCTATCAGACGATAAATTAATTGTTCGACTCCGCGATCGCTCCAGGTAGTGGAAGCATTCGTTCCGCGAGCTGATTGACCAGCAGCTTCCATATAATCTGTGCCCATTTCCCGGCGATCAAGTATCTTTTATCGTTAATCATTCGGCGATTCTAAGCAGGCTTTGAAACGGCTCCGAAAATAACTGTTTAAAATTGTGGTATAAAGATTCTGATCAAAACGGTTACGGAGAACCTTTATTCCAAATAACTGTTATGAAAAATCGAAATTTCCAACTATTATCTATTTCTATTAGGATTCCAAAAAACAGGAGAAACTTTCAGCATTATATTCTGAATAATATAGTGTGTGTGCGGATGTAGAAAATATGTGGCTGATTTATTTATCTATTTCAACGCTTTATTGGAAGTCAATGATACGCATAAATGTTTCTCCTTTTGCTATAAGGATTTTGTAAAAAATATGCACTTATACAGTAATCTGCAGCTACAATTATAATTAATGATATCACAATTAGGGGAGAGTCGATACAAGAATTGATTCTAGAAACTTTTCGGATTCGACATAGAACCGAAAGAATAATGGTTATGGAGCCGATGTGAGGAGGGAAATGGAAACCGTAACCGAAACAGATAATAGTGGGAAATTTCGGTTCCTCATAACAGTTATTCAGAGTAGGGGAAAGGTGGGGTAGTTGATCAGCGGGGATACATGATCACATCAGTTTATATCACAACTCAAATAATTAAATACAAACAAAGCAAACCATTATTATTATTTTAATAAAAAAGAAAAACTGTCATCAACTATCCCACCTTTCCCCTAAAGGTTCTTTATAACCGTTTGGAGAACCGAAATCGATATTACAACAGTTTTCAAACCCTTATTCTAAGTGCAACCTCGTCAATCCCGCGTTCAGCTTCTTCCTTTTCGGTGGCCGTTGCCTTCCCCTCGAAAGTCCACTCACCGAATCCGAACCCCGAGCACGTGCACGCCTGAAAATGTATAGGCGGAACGGTGGCATTTCAGGAAGACAGACGGCACGCTACTTTCCACCGCGCTCGACTTTCGGTGATGCAATTTTTATTGACTGCAATCTAATAGAGTATAGAAAAAAACCGTTCGGCTTGAGAATTTCAAGGAATTCACCGAATCGGGTATCAATCAGTAGCATGACGATCGAGGATTCAGGAAACTGTTGAACGAAATGCTACTTAATTGAGTGTAACCGCGCAGCATCAGCTAACGGACGTGGATCTTAACGACACGTGACGAAATTACGGTCCAAACGCCTCATTGAACAATCCCTCTGCCACAAGTGTTCTCTTCGTGCCACGACTCTCGATTCTCGTCACCGCAGAGCGACGCAGTCTACCCTTCCAACCTGTCCGCTGAAAAAGACGCGCGTATGGATACACCTCCGTTTCATTTCGGTAAAGTAACGGTGTCGCTTCTTGTTTCGCAGTGACGCGACAAAACTACCAAGGGAACGGCGACGGGCGCTGAAAAGAGGTAGTAAAAGGATGACGACGAGCAAAGCGTTAGAGTAGAGGCGAATTCGCCGACAGGTTACGTCTCTTCATCAATAAGAATTGTTTGCACGTTCGAGGCGCTTCAGAAATTTCTGCGTTCCTTTGTGGAAGACCCGAGGAAAGGGGAATACTTTGAAGCGTAGAGGAATGTAGCATATTTAGGCTACCAGTTCGGTTAAGACGAATAAAAAATTTCGGCGGAGGATGGGAACGAATAAAACTGGATAATATCGTAGGGAAACTAATCAACTTTTAAATTTTAAACTCTCAGTAATAATAAAAAAAGGAGCTGAAACTTTGGTGTAAATGAAAAATGACAGGAAGTATCGATTATAATAAAAAAAAGGAGCTGAAACTTTGGTGTAAATGAAAAATGACAGGAAGTATCGATTATAATAAAAAAAAGGAGCTGAAACTTTGGTGTAAATGAAAAATGACAGGAAGTATATCGATTTCGTTAAAAAAAACATGTAGTTAATAAAACTATTTTCTTTGATGATCTAATCAGGCTTAAAAATAACAATAGGTGGGAAATCCTTAGGTAAATTTAAATGAACAGCGCTGGCAACGAAACAAAAGCAGCGTTAAGCTTCGGAATATCCTAAATTACCTTCAACTTCGATATTCCGAATTAGACAATATGGCATTGAAACCTAAAATTTCGTGTCACACTTTGTACTCGCGAAATTGTCGCAAAACTGCCACGGAACCATAGAAGGAACGCGTAAATCAGTAGATTAAGTGTTTAACTCTAAAGTTTTGACATATATTTTAACCATGATTGAAACGATTGAATACTTGCTGAAAAAGTTTTGCAGATTGACGTTTTCTTACTCTGCAGATTATGTAAGTCAAAACTGTCAAAATAGCGGTTCACCCAAAAATGTCAATCGTCAACAGATCATTGACCCCTTCTGTCTACGGTACTAAGGTCGGGGCCAGATATATTGGCCGGTGAATTCGTTTTCGCAGCTAACGCACACCTATTCTGATGTATGTAACTCTACGCTAAGAGCTCGGTTTGGCCTACACGTCAAGAGCTCGGCGCTATCCCCACCACTTCTTGTTCACTCCTTTTCTGGCAAGGCGAGAGCGAGTCAGAAAACGTTGAGAATAGAATAATACTCCTCACGAAACTCACCGGCCAATATATCTGGCCCCGACCTTAGTTTATTAAATACTTCGGTATCTCAAATATGCTACACTTCCTCTCCTGGCTTAACGAGTCTTCTTTCAATGACAACGAACTAGAATTTAAAGAAGACACGAACGCCCCAACGCTAAGCGCTCGATAATTGCTGATATTAAATGTGACGGTTACACAGAAAAATGCAAACGATTAAGGGAAGTTTGTTGAATAAAAAAATGTCGCGCGTATAGTTTATGCAAGATCTACTTGCACAGCGTGGCGAGGGGAATTGAACGGCTCCTCGGAGAACGCAACTTGTCAACGTCTGCGAAGGAAAGACAGGGTAAAACGAAACCAGTGGCTGATAACACAGGTACCTGTACCTGGCCTGTCTCATCGTCAGGTGAGAAGGCAGTCGGTTTACCTTACTGACAGGCGCGCGGCTTTGAAAAAGGAACGGCAAGGCCGCTAATAACGCGGTATCGTATAACAATCATCGAGTGTTTAATCGTATTGTTGATGCACCACAATTATCCCTGAAATCGCGTGTACGCGCGACAATTAACTCGTATTAAAATGTAGATAGCGTGGAGGAGATCGTGCGGGATAGCCGGACGTTTTAATTCGCGTGGCGCAAATTGGCGCCTGGCTTAAACGACTCGAGGATCCGCGCGTTCGGGATCAACGTCAATCGCTGCGGATCAATTGCACCGCGAAGAAAAGGAAGCAACAGCTAAATTTCAATTAAACGATCATCCAGCTAACTACTCGCCACACATTGTACCGAGCTCGCTAACTATCAGCGGTCTCAGCCGGCAATAAAAGGTCCCAGCACATCGCCGTCAATGGGCGATCGTAATCTGACATTATCCCTCGATTATGAGATCGTTTATCGATCGAGAGGCCTGCAGGTTTTTGTCGCGTCGAGAAGCACCCGGCTGCGGTGCACGCGACGGAGTCTCATGCTGCGTCTCCGAGAATTTGCATAGAGAGAACGAAGGAGGGGAGCGTAGCTCGCGAGCTGCCAGCGCGATCAACAATTAATCGCGACTATCAACGGCCCCCGGTGATAAAACACCGAGCCACGTCTAGATTCTCGGGGCGGTGTTACGAAATCCTCCCTCCGTCCTCGTCCGGCCGGCGTCTATTGGGAAACCAAGAATTTCGATACGCCAACTAGTGACAGAAAATTAAACTACTGTGAGTAGGCTAAATTCTGTCGTAGTCCATACGATTATCAGTGTTTATATAGGGTAGATGCACCATTTGTGGCCACTTTAAGGATTTCACTGACTTTCATCGTAATTATCTTTAAAATTGTACTTCAAATCAGGAAACTAAAAGCTTTACTAAATTTTACACTATCTTTACTATTAATGTCTAAGTTACCATTAACTAGAGAATTCGTTAAAGAATTAATGAAGTTGAAAAATATAAGAAATCCATTTTTCACCGTTTCTGGCCACTTGCCACTTTTCGCGTAAGCAATAAATGTAACCTCATATTTCTGCTGGTATACTAAAGAAAATATTTACGGTTTGAAATTCTACACATAATTAAGTGTCTGCAAGCAATTACGAACTAAAAAAAATAACTAAAATAAATACTTATTCGAAATGTTTGGTGTGATCCGGGCCTACTTGCAATAGTTTGCCAACTTACCACCGCAGCGCTGAAATCTAAGCCACGCCTCCCCTTGGTTTCCCAATTCCCAGCGAGCTTCCTTTCCCGCCCGTGGCCGACCTTCTGCAAGGTCCCCGGACAGAAGTTCCCTCTCCGGGTAGGAATGCGTGACTCGACGATTTTATAACCCGCTTTCAATTACCATTCCTCGTGCTCTTGTTTCCCCCCTCGGCTTCGCGCCGCGCTCGCGCGAGCAGAAGAAAACTTGACGCGCGGAATGCACGCGCGCAACCGTCTAAATGCCGCCTGAGTTTGTCCCCTGTACCTTTCTTCCCGCCCCTCGGTTCCCCGCCATCCCCGGGACACGTCCGGCGTTTTCCTCCTTTTTCGCTTGCGCTGCCGCGAGGACGTGATTTATTCGACGTCGACCGCGGGGAGAATAGCCGGTGGACGCGGGACACGTAGATAGGTCCCCTCCGCCCGGATACTGGCGTCCCGAGGAAACGAGTTATCCGTGAGGACGTCCAGCGGACCCACGATCAGCCAACAATTTGTTTTGGCTCGTTTGCCGATGATACGCTCGCGTCGCGACTATCTCGCCGGTGCCAGCCTGACGTTTACACGCTCCGTCCAGCCGCGGGCTATTTATCCGGGCTTAATTAGGAAATAATGGCCCGCTGCAGGGCCCGTCAAGGATCCAACGACCGCTCCTCGACGTGGCGAAGGATCGCGATATTTCCGCGCCATTAGTTCCCTTCCAGCTAATAAGTTAATCTGCTCTCTGTACCGTGGAGAGGGATCGCGAGTCGTAAATACTCCCGGCTGGCCGCGAATAGTAAGCCAGCCGTTCCAATAATTCGAACAACTCGGCCGATAGAGCGTGCCCCGCCGGAGTAAATTACGGGGCCCAGTCGGGCCACGCATCGCGCGCATATTTCATCCGATAAAAGGCACCGGGGGGAGGTTTCCGCGAGCAATCGGCGAGCGACAGGGCTGGGTTCGCGGATGAAAGGATTTTCATGGAGGATTTTCTTTTATTTACAGTCGCCATGAGGACGTCGCTGGTTCTACTGGTGTTCACCCTGGCGTCCGCCGCGGCAGCGCCGCCGCAGCACACCCTCAGCCCTCGGTCGCCCCTGGGTGACGCGGCGCCGGCGAAAACCGAGACTGACGCCGCCAAGGCCGCGACGAATCAGCTGGCAAAAAAGGAATCGGAGGAGGCCGACGGCGAGGCGAAAGAGTTGGGAAGCCCGCTGCTAACCTCGATCCTGGACGGCGCGGAGAGGCAGTCGAGCGAGGGCAAGGATAAAGCGAAGAGGGGTCGGAAGCACAAGGCCCTGTTCGTTAACTACCCCGTGGTTCCTCAGCTGCCGTTCGCCAGCGTGCCCTACGATCTCGATTACAGCAATAACTTCGAGGAGAGAAGCAGAGAGCCCAGCAGCTACCAGGAGAGCAACATCTTCTACATTCGACTGCCGCCTACCCCGTACATGTTCGTCCCCGGTTTAGGCTACATCTCCCAGCCGCCCACCTACTCCACCTCGAAACTGCGGCCGCAGGTCCCCTACGCGAGGCCTGCCAGACCGAAGCCCGCGTACCAATCCTCCAACCCGTTCATCAAGCTGCCGATCGACTTCGTGAGCAACGGAAAGCCGACGTCCGTCTATCAGTGGCAGAAGAAGCCCGCCAAGAAACCGACCGACAGCCCTATCACGAACCTCGACAGCTTATCGCCGGACTTCGTGAGCAACGGCAAGCCGACGTCCATCTACCAGTGGCAGACCAATCTCAAACCCATCAAACCCGCCGACGATCTGCCCAACAACCTGGACAAAGGTCCGTACACGTTCAACGGCAAGCCGACCAGCTTCTTCCTCCTCAAGTCGGACGGCACGTCGTCCGCGCGCCAACAGCTCCGCTACTCCGGCTACCAGGAGGACAACGCCTATTACTGAAGCTACGCGGCCCGGTTGCTACCGAAACGGTGGAGAACGGCTTGCTCGAATCCTAGGAATCGGCGGGTCGATTCGAGGGGCCGGCGCCCTCCGGTGACGAGCGTGGGCTCCGACTCGACCGTGGACGCTGGATAGCGTGCTCCGAGTTTGTGGCTGTGTACCGACATGAGCGAGTGCACGAGGAGGACTCGACAAGTCGAGCATAGCCGGACGGAACGTGGAAGAGGTTGTATAATTCGCCCGCTGAAATGCGTCGTTATTTATGGCCTTGGCGTAAAGGCCGGGCAGTGATTTATATCGCGATTATTACCGGGCCGGGAGTACAGCTTATTATACTTCGATGATCGCTGCGGGACCGTCGAAAGGGCGGACTGTTAAGTTACGACGCACCGTTCGGTATCGTCGTTAGCATAAGTGACGCGATTTTATGCAGTACTGTTGAACGATCAGCCGATACACATTAGCGGCTGGGGATGCCTGACGTGCAATCACCGGGTTGCAAAAAATAGGTGCAACGGGAACGGCGACGCAACGGCCGTGGAGAAGTTCGTCGTTTTCGAATCCATGATCGCCGCTTCCATTTAGCTGGATCGACTCGTTGGCGTGGATCTGCTAAGCGTCTAATTGGAGCGCATCGCTCGTACCAACTCCCATTCGAGCTGAGTATCGGGACAGAGCTGTGTAATTATTTCAGAGTGTATAGCTATTGTCGATAAGGTATTGATATTTATACGGTAATTAATTAACGAGTAAGCGAACGTAGGTTTAATATAGTTAGCTGGTGGACTCCGTACAGAACGAATTATGGAAAGTAGGGTAAACGCACCAGTAAATGAACAGTTGAGGCTAATGAATGAACACTATTATAAAATTATGTTTGCAGGGCGATTGATTCGACGTGCTGGAAAAATTGTTTGGATATGAAGGAAGAAATGAAGAGAAGTCTCTAATTAATTAGTCGCTTACTTTAATAACTTATTTTACTCATTTTAATAAAAAATGTTCATTCACTGGTACGTGTTCATTTACTGGTACATACACCCTAATAGTGACGACTGTTTGCTCAATCGTTAGGGTAACGTATTGTTTAATTGCTAATCGTGTATTTATTTGCAAATCCAAGTCCTGTTTATAGTCGACGTAGCTCTCCGCCAGCGGCGACGGAGCAGCTTTCCAGTTGGTGCCTTGTAAATATCTGAGAAATACACGAAAACTTGGGTCGAGAGCCAAGGAAACGAGAGCCTCGTATTTTTCTGGATATCCCTGCCGCGTCTATCTGGCTGTGTCGACAAGGAAACGTGTTTCATATGTTCCCCCTCTCACGTACCACAAATATTGACTCGGGACGCCAGTCTGCTCGGGATTATATCCCGTCTGGTTACGGGAACACCCCCGCGATATCTATATTACTTGCTCAAAGAGATTGAACTCGGGGATCCCGATAATACCTCTTCCACGCGCGCCCCGCGGAGACCGACTTCGAGTAGAATCTCGTTTCGAGCTCGCGATAAGATCCTCTATCGCGCAGCTTGCGCCGCGTGCTGCAAAGGAACGGCAAACAAATTCTCCATCCCCTGCAGTGAAGGGTAGCGATAACGGTGTTACGTAACACGGAGCGTCTTGCCTCTTTGGATTCTGGTGAATTGTAAGATTCGTTTGAAGCCGTTGCGCTTAGGATCGTGTGCATATTCGGCCAACTTGAGAGTCGTTTCGAGTGAGCGGCAGATGAATACTAAGTGTTTATAGAAAGATTCGAGAGTCCGACGAGGGAAGATCCCGAACTCGAGAATTCTGAAACTTTGTGAATAGGTATTTGGATTTGTTAAAAAAATTTTGTTGGAGGAGCTTAATTTGAGTAAATTTAGTTGAACTTAACTTCGATTTTTTTTAAATTTTAAGTTTTAGGAGCTAAATTTTAGTAAATTAAGCTGAAATTAACTTCGATTTTTTTGGATTTAGTTGTAATTTCCTATGTAAGGGATCGACAACGCAATTCTGATTAAACGCAATTTTTCTTTGCTACCCAAATTCACTAGAAGGGGTGAAATTAACCCCTGAAAATTCGGCTATCTTCCGATTTTGTGTTATAACTCGCAGACGGTAAGAGCTAGAAAAAAAGTTTCAAGAAAAAAGCAATTTTTTTTAATTACGACTATTATTTGATAGAAAAATTATTTTACAGTAATTCACGAGTTACAACACAAAATCGGAAAATACCGGATTTCTAGGGGTCAATTACACGCCCTCAGAGTAAATTTGGGCATCACCCAAAAATTGCGTCGTAATCAGAAAGAAATCCCCTACACATTCGCAAAGTTCCACAATTTTTTTAATTTCTCTGCCATTACGGTTTCGCGAAAGAGGTCTGCTTGACAGGCGCCGAGTGACGCGCCGAGCAAAGCAGGCAGCGTTCCTTGTCATTTCGAGCTTCCACGGTGAATTACCAAAAAATGTGGCCCCCGAGGCAGGCCGCTGCTCGATATTATCGTGGAGGCGCAGTAACGGGTTACGAGCGGTTCTCATTCGAATCCAAGATGCCCAGCTGGAGCATAAACGTGACGTTCTACCAACTGCTTCCAGCCGAAGGAGACGCGAGTTCTCTGATCGATGCCGCGGGTCATACACACGCGTACAAACTACTATAAATACTTTTATTCGCTACACTGAATGCCATGGTTCGATACAATTGAGCTTCTTCCTATAACACATGTATATATGTATAAGAATATAAAAAATCGTTCGCTGCTCTGGCAGTCCGCAATTTAATAGTAAAAAAATCAATAGAAATCCTTGCGCGGCTGTACGTAGAGAAGGCATTGTACATCCTGTGGAGAAGTGATATTGTCCAGTCTTTGTTTAAAGGTTCGCTGGCCAACGACCGCGTTACATCGCCACTCGCGATCGCCGGGCAACGCGGTTTTGAAACGGCGCTTCGATGCGCGGTAGAGAAAGTGTCCGTTAAACTTATAAAAATATATTATACAGGGTTAAACGTCGCAGTTGGACGAGGTGGGATCGTCGACGCTTCGAGGATCGCCACTCTTCCTCGCTCTGGCTTAAGTTAGCTTTTCCTAGACGCGACTGGACGCAACGTCAAGAATTTCAAAGCCGATTTCTATGAAAACGAAGCACAATATCGAAAAACTTTATTCCTTTTTATCGACTTATTTACTTGTTATTAGTAGAAAAGAAAGAGTGACTTTTTTTTATATCGCGCTCCATTTTCGAGGAAATCGACTTTGAAGTTGTTGACATTGCGTCTAGAAGCGTGTAAGAAAGCCGATTCAAAGCCGATTTCTTTGAAAACTAAGCACAATATCGAAAAACTTTATTCCTTTTTATCGACTTATTTACTTGTTATTAGTAGAAAAGAAAGAGTGACTTTTTTTTATATCGCGCTCGATTTTCGAGAAAATCGACTTTGAAGTTTTTAACGTTGCGTCTAGTCGCGTGTAAGAAAAGCTACCTTTAGACCGCCTCGAACTCAGTCGCGGAGTGGCTTCTTAAGCTATCCTAAGTGTTAAGTTCACCTTTCCAAAGAAAGCTCCGACAACCTAGACTAATCTCCTAACAACTGTAACAGAAGTGGAACGGCTTGCAGGACACGCGTAACCTCGAGTAAGGACGACTCACCGAATGATCGTAGTCTCTGTCTTTCTCTCTCCCACGCTATCCGCTCTTTCTTTCTCTGACGCACACACGCACACACACACACTCTCTCTCTCTCTCTCTCGTTCTATCTCACCCCTTTCACCCAGGTTCCATCGCTCATCGAATTCTGAAATGGTTTTTTTGATCGTCGTCGTCGTTACGAAACGACGGCCCCTGTTCTTGTTGGCCCTGTCGCCGTCGACTGCATACGCTCCGGCTAACAAGCCCACGGGCCGTGAGCACGTCACGTGGCTGCCACACATGTTCCCGCGACGGCCACGTCGGGGATTAAGGTAACAAGGGATGATAGTAGACAGGCTTGCGGCTCTTCTCCATCACGTAGAACGCTTTCGGCTTGCCGTTCCCGGGGAAGTTCTTGTGGATGCTCGTGGAGCCGGACTTGCCGTTGATTGGCGCGTAGTAGGACATGGCCGCCTTCTTCCGGTGCTTCTTCACCTTCGCTGTGTTCCTCGAGCCGTGAAGCTCGTTCGCCAGCCGGATCCTGTGCACGCCCGAATCGTCCAGCCTGTAAGTCTTGTTGCTGGCGTTCCCGTTACCCTTCTTCGACGCCTCGCTCTTCTTCTCCAGCCGGTCGGGGTAGCTAAGCCTCTTGTCGTTGTTCCTCACGTGCTTCGCGGCTCCCGGCTTCTCGCGAACGACTATCTTATTGTTGTCCGAGCTGTAATACTTCTTCGTCTCGTGAGTTCCGCTTGGGCTCAACTTGGAGACACCCGGTGCCTGAGCGTTGACCGTGGGATCCTTGGATCCGTGGTGCCTCTTCGCGTCCTCCAGCTTCTTCTTCGCCTGCTCGATCTTCAGCTGCGTCTGCAGCCTCTTCTTCTCGGTGATCTTCTTCACCACGGGCAGGTTCCAGTGGTAGATCTTCGCGGGCTTGCCGTTCCCCTGGAACCCTACGGGGAAGTTCGGCCCAGTCTTCGTCACCTTCTCGTCTTTAACGGATTTGTGCGGCTTCGTGATCGTGTAGTAAGGCGGGCTGGCCGGCAGCTTCACGATGTACACGTGGCTGTCCCTGTGCCCGTGTCGACGGCTGTACGGCTGGTGGAGCCGCGTCTGAGAGCCCAGTCCAGGTGGCTCTGGACCGGCCAGTCGTTTCTTGTGGTGGCCGTCGGGGATCTGAAGTGGCGCCAGGCCAAGGCGGTTCAAAATCGCCGCGTTGCTCGTGTGAACGGTCTCGAAGCCGGGTGCGGCCTCCTCGGACGCGGTGCCAACGGCGCTGCCCGATAGCAGCAGCAGCGCGCAGCTGAGCAATCTGAAACAAGAGAGCAGCGTTAGGAGCAAACACCTGCCGCCTATCTCCTCTTCATCGTCGTTTACAATATCTGCATCGACCACCAAAGCACCTTCATCAACCGCGAATACTAATCCGCTAACGAACCGGGCACCGGTTTGCATTCAGGCTCCGCAGAGACGGATGCTGGCTTCCTGAGAGTCGCGCGAAAGAAAATCCATCAGGATTGCCTGGCACAGCTCAATTGCCAAGAAGAAGTGGCTTTAAGGGGACTAGGCAGTCGTTTTTTGTGAAAAAGAAACTCGGTCCTTTATTTATTTGTAAGAAAATGAAAGCACATCCAGATGTATCCTTTCACCCAATGTTTATTACTACCATACAGATTGAAAAATAAATGGTAAGAAATATATATATGTGCGTAAAAAATGGCACTGCAGACGGGTAAACATTTTAATGTCTTCCCGTCGTTTTGCCTTAATATCGGTGTTAAAATGTGACGTAATCCGATTTCAAAGGTATGATTCTTGTTTGTTGGATTCATAGTTTCCGAGCAAACCTATAAAAATAAAAATTAAATCAAAATTATGCGATTGGTGGCTGAAAGATGGCGATTTTTCCGAGAAAAATTCGTTCTTGTTTCTGCGTTACTAAAATCTGGGGACTTTTTAATATTTTTTATGAAAATCTCGAATTTTTATGGACCATATCAAAGGTTTTCCCGGAAATGGCATAAGTTTTAAACATCCTGTAATTTTCTCCAAGTCGATCTTAACCTCCATTCGTTCGCAATCAAGAAAAAACGAAGAGAAAAAAAATCCAGAAAAACGCGTTTAAAGTTTCTGGGCAAAAGCAAAGTTACAGGTTGCTGCTCGACGTTTTTACCTGCCAAATCTACAATTTTGCGAATTTTACTCTAAACCAAGCGGCATTTTATTCAGAAAAGATAGTACTTCCGAAAAATGCAATAAAAAACTCGATTTATCGACTGCCTAGTCCCCTCAATCACGACCTCGCGGAAGCTTCCTCGAGCGAACGGACTCGGAGGAAAGCATCCCCTGGAGTCACCTGGCAGATCGTAAACCAGGCTCGCTCGTCGAAGGAAAGGTGGCGAAAGAAACTTTCATTGGCCGTAAAAGTGACGAGTCCGCCGAAGAGCCTGGCTGGGAAGTTTGCGAGCGCAGGAAGACCGGCAAGAAACGTCCGAGCGCGCTCGTACCGGTCGAAAACCACGGCCGTTTATCGCGTCAGATTCGACGCGATAAATCAACCTTTTCCCTCTTAATTAGTCGCTACACACGCCGACCAACCCTCGCTAATTATTCCCCCGTCGTTTTCGCCTCTTTCCACGGTGACGCTCGCCGCATAATACCGAGAAACGTGCGTTCCATTCCATTAACATGGGCGTTTGGCCGGCTGCTTGTTAATTCGCCAGAGCCCGGCCGCAGCAGCCGAGCGGTTCTACTCGACGGCTTCTCGCGAGGAAGCCACGAATCTAGCCTAGCACCGTTACGTCGTTACGTCAGGGGATACGCGAGGCTCGATATTTATAGAGTTTCGCGAGTAACGGCCCGTAATTCGCCCTGTTATTATTTCCACGGCCGCGTCACGCGCCTCGGTAAGTGCCGGCTAATGAATCCGGGCGCGCTTAACAGCCTCGTTCGCCGCCGGACGATCGGCAGCGAGAGGAAGTAACAAGCCGCTCGGATCGATATGAAATCGCAATGCCTGCCCGGATGGAGGGATCAACCGGGGTATACGAATAATTGAATGCTCGTTTTTGCGCGGAGAGATAAGGAGAAAGGAGAGCCAGTGGATGACCAACGATCCTCGTCTGTCCGTCACGCAACGCGAATAAATTAATGCGCCAGCCAGGCGTCTCCCTCGCCGCGAAATTATTCCTCCGTCCATTCCAGTCGGTTCGTGCGGCCCGGCCGTCGCGCTCACCGACGTGCGTGCTGAACTCGAGGTAACAGGGAAAACCTCTGGGCGTCCAATGAAAACGACTGTCAAGAGTTAAGTAATATTCCTCGCCGCGGCGTTCATCGTGCACAAGCTTCAGCCGTTTAGCGCGAAACCGAAAGCTCCCGATAGAGCCGTGCTCGAGCGGTGATTTAAGAAAAGCGCCGCGATGCAGACGCGTCAAGTTAACAAACTCATTAACCGGGCTTAATTAAAGAGGAATTCTCTTTATCTCGGGACAGAGGGGACCGATCTCTTTCGCAACAATTATCCCATTCACATGGCTCCCTCGTGTTTCGAGCTACTCGCAGGGCTATTAGCCCTGTCCCGGAATAAAACCACGACAACTAGCGGTGAGGAGTACAATGCTGGCGGATAACTCGTTTCCTGAACGGACTCGTTGTTCTGGGAAGACTTTAATGGCTGTTTAGGCGACCTAGAAGTCCCGGCAACGGAGTCGCCGGGCTCCAATAAAACCGCGAGCAGTTCTATTTGAAATTGAAACGACTGTTGGCTCGTTCCACGCCATACGGAGAGGACGGTGCATCCTGCTGTCGGGCAGGTAACTAACAGTAAGTGGATATAAACGTCCCGGTGTAGAGGCGTGCTGGACGCGCTTGCGGGGAGAAAAAGAAAAGGCCACGATTACGATTCCGGTTGACCGAGGGAAGAATAAGATGGCCGTGTGCCGATCGGCTGTCCATTACCGCTGGACGTATTCGTCGAAAGCACACGATCGGCAGGTTAGAAGAACGCGGAAGAGGGCTCGGCCGGCGATGGAAGAGAGCGCGACCCGAAGGGGCGAGGCGCAGCGAGGATGAAGAAGAAGAAAAGGCGCGAGAAAGGAAGAAGAGGAGGTGGACGCGGGGGGTAGATGAAGGAGAGGGGAGGGTGGAATGGACAGAGTTGCTGCCCGGAGTACCGAGCACGTGCGTGTGCATACAGGAGGATGCGTGAGAAAGACTGACGCTTGAAAACGCATCGGCCGGGCGAGGAGACATGGCGCAACGATGGTCGCACATGATCCAATGAAACGTCAAAAGGAATACCAACGACGGCGTCTTGCGGCGAGCCAAGATTAATCTTCGCGATCATCTTTCGCGGCCTGTCCGCTTTCGGCTCGCGATTTAACCCCGTCTAATGGCTTGATGCGTCGGACAGCTGAGCGAGACCTGGCACCCTCGACGCGCCAGCGTGTCGGGCCTGGAACGGTGATACAGGAATATCGTAGATTTCAGACGAAGGGGTAGAAAGTTTGATAAAAGAATACAACCCTGATGACGTAGTGACGCGTATGAAGGGTGTGTGGAAAGCAGGGAATGTCACAAAACTCTGATCTTTAGACCTCACATTTATACAGCTTAGCTGAGCCTCGCCTTTTCGCCATTTTTGTGTATGAGTTGGTGAAATAAAGACGGAAAATAAAAATAAAATACCTCCAGGTTTGGTCTTACCGACCCTATAAGCCGAATTTGTAATTTGGCTAACACGTATTATTATTATTATTATTATTATTATTATTATTGAATTAAGGGGAGAACCCTTTAGAATACAAAAATTTGAACAAAGTAATACAGTTGGTATAGCTTATAGTAAAAAGATATAAGATAAATCAAATAAAACAGAGAATATATATAATAATTAATAATAATAGTAATTCATTTATTTAAACGGAAAGCTCTTTGATCAATACAAATACTATAGTATATACACTGAGAAAAGAAGCACAGATAAGAAACTAATAACATAATACGCAATATAATAATATTATAAAACGCATAGAAATAAAACGCAAAACAAAAATGTAAGAACGAAAATATATACGGAGATTGATTTTTTTCATGGCTCTCCTTACACTTTTAAGACTAGTGTCTATAGTGGAAGGAGAGTAGTGGCACATATGGTTATGTCTTGATAACTATCATAACTATGCGCAGTGTCCACGGGAAAGGGCCTGATAGCTATTAGCTACCCTCTATTGCGCATGCCCGCGACGAGCTGTGACGTCAAACCAATCAACGCCAAGCTGGTAAACGAACCGAATCGACGCCAGCGCCAAGGGAAACGAAACGGCTTCAACGCGAAATGTTCATTTTGAATTAACACACATTTTACGGTATAACTCAACAAAAAGTAATACTGTCGACCAACGATTTTGTAAAAGTGAAGCATAGTAGTTGTAGTCTACAGAAAATAACACCGTATATCTCTAGATTGTTATTATTAAATTTTACATAGGTTGTAAAGGAAAAACTGGGCTTTCAGCTCCACCCTAATCTACCTGCACCGATCACTCTGTTCTGATCGCTGTTCGTAGATCCCATTCCCCTTAACTTTTACTATTATGTTTGCTGCTATTAATATTACAAAGATTTTCTATATCTATTTTGTCACTATCATTAATGGTTCTTTTGCGTTTACTTCTCTGCTATTGTTTCTCTTACTTATTTTTCTTTTTTACTTTCTAATTCTTTGTTCTATGCTTGTGTGACTGCGATTTGTACAAAGGATTTATCCCGTTGATATACTTAAATAAATAATAATATTAATAACAAATCTTTAACGTTATCTTACTGCTGTTAATATTACTAAAATTTTCTATATCTATTTTGTCACTATCATTAATGGTTCTTTTGCGCTTACGTCTCTGCTATTGTTTCTCTTACTTATTTTTCTTTTTTACTTTCTAATTCTTTGTTCTATGCTTGTGTGATTGCGATTTGTACAAAGGATTTATCCCCTTGATATACTTAAATAAATAATAATAATAAATCTTTAACGTTATCTTACGTGGGTATTTCAACCTCATAATCCAGTTTCAACCAGCAAAATATGCCATAAATCACAAGACCAGGAAAAATGGACAAGTGTTGCAAGTTCCTAAGCTGTTGACGGAATGAAATTCGAAATTGATGAGCCCACGCGCTCTCGCCCCGCGGAACCGTAACGTTTCCATCAAGGAAAGACGAAGGCCGGAGTTATTAGCCGGCACTCGACCAAGCACCACTAACGCTCATCGTTTCGGTGTACTTGTTATGCGCTGTGGTAATTTACCAGGTAATTACAGGTCCATCGACATGCTCGGCAAACTGCCCCCATCAGCAGCCCCCATCCGACCAGCAAATTATTCGCCCGTTCCGCACCGAATACAAATTCCGCGTGATGATCTGGGAAACGGGGAATGACTCGATAACGCGTCGCACAGGTAAGCGGGCCGCGTGCTCGCCCCGCGGTCGCGTTCCTCGCTCGCTTCTCACAACAAATTGGTTACGATCACGTGACAGCTTAAACGAGAGAATAACACGCCGGTTCCGTGGCTGGTCTGCGCCGCGAGCGAAATGCCCGGGCGACGGGCGAAGAGACGGGATACCAGGCGGGTCAGTGCGAGACGTCGGTGGTTGCCGTGGGGTTGTAATGGGCCCGCCAAGCCTGTAATTTGCGTCTTGGTCGAGTTAACATTCGACCGGCGGAGAGGGCAACTCGCCACCCAGGGCTCGCGCACCTCTGACTCGCGAGCTGACTCATACGAGAGGATTTAACGGATCGACGCGATCGGTGCACCGATCCAGGCCCCAGTGATAACACAGAATTCCCCGGGATGCGTCACGCGATCCCGCTAATTGGGATGCAAATTCACGGCAACGTTCTCCTCCGTGGTCCCGCCTAATTGCGATCGGTAACGAGCATCCTTTGGCCACGCGAAAATTTCCGCGCAGCGTTCCAAGCGTTACAGTATTTCCTCGCTGTGGGCTCGCTGGTCGGGACCGGCGTTGAACCCACATCCTGAACAGAGCCCTAATTCCGAGTGTTCGTTTCTCGCTTCTTTCTGGCCGAAGGGTGGAGCGAGATGGAACGCTTTCCGTGCGCGGCGAGTGTGCGCGACGGGCGCGGACCCTCAGATGGAATCGTGCCTGCGTCAAAATTTTGCGAAACGGTTCCCGTGCTCACACGTGGGCTCGTGACCATTGCGCACGCCCGTCGCGCACGCAAAGGACGCAGTGTGACGGCGTCCGAAAGACGGAGCGAGACAAAACATCAACGCGTCGTTTGTTTCGTACCGCCCTAGCTCGCTTCCAGTGCCTCTCGCTCGCTCTCGTTCCATCTCGCTCTCGCCTTCGCCGGACAAGAGTGAGACAGAAGTGGTGGGGATAGCGAAAAACCCACATCGTGTACACCAAACCGAGTCCACAATGAGACAATACTGTACCTCTACCCGCCACCTATTAATCCACCGAGGCAGTCCAGCCTCGCGATTTCAATTTGGCACTGCAGCGAATTGTCCTCCAAGGACGATCCGGCGAAACGTTCCCGAAGAAGTTTTCCCAGCGATTTCATGGCGCCGAGGGGACGCGAAACGAGAACGAATCGGCCCCCGAAGAGATCGACTTTTTAGACGGCCAAGGTAGCTGAATACCTGAGATTCCGCGAGACTTCGGCGAGGAATTCCAGGGAGGCTGGCGTCCCATTCCAGGGATACCGAGCCCGTGAAAAGGACATTTTTCTCGATTGCATCGCGATTTTTCTTCCCAGCTAGAGAACGGGCTATAGATTCTTGAATATTTCAACGTGCTTGGCCAGCCTGTAAAATTAATGCGTTCGCAGTGGCCGTGAACCGAGTCGAAACGGAGTGGCAACGGCAAGCTTCCACGGAGACTACGTCGGATTCTAGCCGGAGCTAATCCCGCGAGGAGGATCACCGGATGGATACGAGGGAGGATTAAATCGCGGCGCGGAGCGAGGGAGTTTGTTCACCTTGATGATCACGGCAGCGCTGGCTATAGTCAATGCCAAGACTGTAGCTGGTGTCCGCGGCGGAGCCGAGTTGTGCACGGTGCACCCTTGTCGCTGGGTTCATGCGAACGCCACACGTGCTCGCGCGAGAGTCACGGCGCATACGATCGCCGGTATCGTGGGGACTCGGGCTTCGCGTGTGTATTATCGCAGCAGGAAACGCGGAGGGCCACTGCGATCGGCTAAAGCCGCGCTCCAAGATCCCAAGACTCGAGATTAGGGCGAGCATCTCGATGCCCCGCGAATTAACAGAGACTCGGGAGTAGCGGAAGAACCGATCGCTTCGACACCGCGCTCGAACGGGAGTCTGAATGATTTACGCGGCGGAATTAATCTCGCCGAGCTGCTCGCAATGAAGTCGTCGGGAATACGAGCGCGGGTATAAATTGCGAGCGCAACGCGTGCATCTTGTTTCACACTTAGCGGCGATCGATACAAATCGCTCCGAGGGCCGCGATCGGTTCTTATCGAAACCGCGGCATCTCCATCCCCCGCGGGAAACCAGTTGCGATTTCGTTCATCACGGTAGTAAGTGATTTTCTGCTATCTCATCTGGAAATAAATTTGCTCGGGCGGCCGGATCGATGGACACGCGAATAAAAACCAGCGCCGCGTAGGAAACGAGTGGGCGCGAGGTGCGCGCCACTTCGACGAGGATAAACGGAGCGGGCGAAACGAACGGGCGCACAGTGTTTCCCGTATATGGGCGTTCGGGACAAAACTCATAGCTTCTGAACAAATCAGTTTTCGACCTAAGTACCCTAATACTTTTTTGAAGAGAATATAAAGATGCATCGATAGATGTATAAAAAATATGCAGTTACGTTAAAAATTATGAGGTGATCTTGATTTTTTATCGAATATAATTTTTTTTATTAATTTTTTACTTTTGCAATTTGTTGTCAACTGAATACTGACTCACTTTCGTTGGAAAATTTTTTTCATCAGTTTCGCAGAAATACCTGAAAACCGTTGCTGTCGGTTTACATACATGGATTTGGGAGACAAATATCATAACTTCGTATACATTCAAAAATTTTCTTATATTTGGTTTGTAGTTTTCATTATGTAGTACGTAAAACATAAAAATTAACATAAAAATGAAAACATTAATAAAAAAATTAAATAAGAAGCGGTGAACGTCTTAAAGATTTTGGCTATTTTTTCAGTTTCGGGCAAATTCGAGCAGTTCAAATTGACGTTAATATAAAGTTTAATGTTCCCTCAACTTATACATATACAAAAAATCACGGAGGTACTTTTTGGTACTTTTTTTTAAACTCAAGTCAAAGATGATAAACATTTAACATAATAAATTGGGATAAATTGTTGATATTGCAAAAAAGTTTTATGGCAGTTTGGAAGGTCATAAAATACTAAACATATCTGCATAAACTTCAAATTAATCAGATAAACATTCGGCAAATAGCACGTGTTTAAAGAAACGCACCGAAAATTGGAATAAATTTCAAGCATTATTTTTTACAACAAATTGGTACATTCAGCAAAAATTATGGGTAACATTAAAATCTACGTTCCTTTATTAACATTTTAAGATACAAGAATTTATGGATCGATCACTTTAGATTTTTGACTTTTGAGCATTACGCGAAACACTGTGGGGCGGGAAGAAGCTCGATTCAGAGTTCTGTGTATCGAGGAACTGGCTGCATCCCGAAGGCGCGCGCTCGGAGCGAGGCTTTCCTGTGACTCACGCAACCGCGGGCACAACCTGCTATCACCGCGGCCCATAATCACCGATCAAGACGTAAAAAACTAATTGCAATCGAGGCTTGATAGATGTCGAGGAGTGGGCGCGAGGGGCGAGCTGGCGGTGATCAGGTATCGCGTACCGAGGAGTTCACCTGCTGGACGTGGCCGGAATAATTCATTGACTTCCGTCGGGGATGCTTTCGAAGCTGCGCGTCATAAGTAGACGTCGACGCGACGGCCGTGCTAGAGAAACCGGCGGACGTGCTGTCCATAAATCTCAATGCACCGAAATCGCTTGGCCCGCGCCAGACAAACATTTATTGCAATTAACTCCCCGCGTCCAGGAATATCTCCCGCGCAGCCTCCAGTCGAAACGCCTCCGGGCAGCGAGGCAAGACTTCCATGGGAACTCGAAGCGAGCTGTTCCCAAACTCTGCTGGAAATCGCGGCGAATCGGCGATCCTCCAACCCCGGCGGCAGACGTGAAAATCACTCCCGCGTACTCCGCTCCAACCACCAGTAATTTCCCGGCTTGGAAACCGCCCACGCAACCGTGCCGGGTCTAAACGCCGCTCATAAATCAGAGGGGAAGCGAATTATCATGCAAATTCTTCGCCGTCGTTTCATCACTTTTCAATTATAGCCTCGTGAAAACCGTGGAGGATCGGCGGGGCGAGGGGACTTAGCGCGAAACAATTCTCCCGATAATCTGCAGACCCACGCGATGCTGGCTGTACTTGCACGCCCGTCGCATTGACGCGGCTCGCATCGTCGATCAGCTCTCGGTGGCTCGAGCGAACTGCGCGCTTCCTGCGGACGCCGGCGCGTTTTCGTCTCGGCTCTGGGAATAATAAAGCCTGCCGAGGCAGCCTGCGTAACCGTAACCGTGACCGTGGCCGAAGTATGTCACGAGTTCACTGTACGTTCTTCGTCACCTGCCAAACCTGACCGTGAACGATCGCCTCCGCTCGTAGCGAGTGGTTTAAACCGGTCGGCGACCGGTTCGATCGTCTCTATCGAGAATCCGAGAGGATTTCCACGTATCTGGCCGCGACAACAGCGCCATCAAAGGTTCCCTCGCCCATCGATAGGGAAACAGCGGCCCTTTACTAGGAAGTACGTTAACGAGCAACTCGAGCTAGGGAAGCCGGTGGCTAATGCCGCGACAATTGACAGCCGGTCGAGGCACGAGGAACGCGCTCGGGAGCTAATTGGAATTGTTCGAGGAGAGACGACGATTCCTGATGGCGTTCGCCAAATAACAATCGGCCGGCTCGATCCGGGCACATAAATTTCGCCGGGAACGAGCGACGTCTGGCCTGCGTACCGCGAACTCGATAACCCTGCAAAACCGAGGGGAGCTCGGTTCTTGCGAGACAACGCGCGCCTTCCGTATATCACGAAAGGATGGGTTAAGCCGAGAAAGGCATCCGGTGATTATCGCGGTGAAAAGGCGTCCCCGCGGCCAGGAAACTCGTTAGGGTATCTTCTGCGACGCACTGGCCGTGTATCCCTAATCAGGTGACGATCTGCTGATCGATCGTACGTGCGCGTTACCATTGCCAAGGTCGTGATCAGAGGAGACGGGCAATTTTACGCCGGCGTTGATTAATGGGGCCGGGGTAAAAGAGAAAAGGAAAGTGGAGGACGGGGTAAAAAAGGATGAGCCACCGTGGGAGAGCATCATCGATTCCGCGTAGGCACGGACCTCGCCTTATACAGCGTCAACCCTCCCTTACGGGCCATTAAATCCACACGCGCTGCCAAGAAATCGCAGAAAGATCGGGGCAAAAAGAGGTGGAAAACTCGTCGGAATAGGATGGTACGCGACGGAGTACAGAGGGCCCCGGAGTATTTCCGCAGAAGTACGCTCTAACGACCGACTCGTTCCCTCGACGAAGAGGCCCGCGTGCCGTGATTCACGGATCAGGAAGTAGTTTACCGCCCTTCTAATGCACCGCCGCTCAAGTATTTAATATCCCGGGGATCCGACGTGAACGCTTCCATTTTCTGGCCCGTTAACCATCCCGCGGCTGTTCGGTGGTTCATTAGCTTCTTTCGCCCCGAGACACGGCGAAATTGATCATCGCGTAATTACCGTGAATGCGGCGAGTTTGCCAGCTACTATGTTGGATCAAACGCGACAGAGATTTACCGTGGAGCGCACGTAATTCACCCAACGGCCGGGACCCGCTCGATATGCAAAATTGTTCAGTACGCGGAAAACCGTCTGAAAGCTTCCGACGGTCACGGATTTGTGCTTCCAGGTACGTGCCACGAATACAGCGAGGCGGGCTCGTTTCCACGGAAAACTGTCCACCGAACTCGTTCGCCAAGACTTTGTAGTATTATGCGTCGCGTCGCGATGGTTGAATACGGCGAATCCGATCGACGATGAAATAAATCATCCGCTTTGAAATACGGATTGACGGGAAGTTACGATGACTACGCGAAAGGGTCTGCTTTATTGTGGTATTCCGTTTGTACTTTGAATTGAGGCATTTGATGAAAAAGGGCACACACGCCAAAATACCATTTCAGGAAAATCGATTTCTATGTTTTCATTATAGTCGATTTAAACGATTCAAGGAATAAAGAAATTTATGTTAAACGATTTTATTACAAACGCACTAAAAAGTAAAAAAGAATTATTTTCTCGTACTACAATTTCGATGGTGTTTTTTCACTTCAAATAAAATCGTGGAACAGGATATGTCGTTAGAGAATATGAATCAATTTAATACAGAATGAAGCGTCGTGTTGTGACATATCCTGCTTCACGATTTTATTTAATGTGAAAAACACTATCGAAATTGTAGTACAAAAAAATAATTATTTTTTAGTACATTTTTAATCAAATCGTTTAATATAATTTTTTATATATTTTTTATTTTCTAGTTTGTAGTGTTCTTGTTAATTTAATTGCAAATCGCGATGCGACCAGAACGAAGCGGCTTTTTGTCGTTTTCGTATATTTATTCATGACTGGGTAATTTTTTCACCCGCTCGGGGTAAATTTTTCTTCTAAAATATTGTATTATCATCCAAACTACGCCCGCCTGCAAAGTTTCAAGACAATTGGATAGTTGGAAGCAAGTTAAATTTGAGTTGCCAGATTTGAACCATACAAACAAACAAACAAACAAACAGAGGATTGAAGCTGAATAAAATCGTTTAAAAAGAGCACATTTCCACTGAAATGCCTGAATTTTGATCTCGCGGTTTGTTGGATTATATCTCGCGTGCGGTAATGTTTGTTTTCTTATTTTCTCACGTCGTAAATAACGGGGTCTGCCCGTGAAACGTAATAAATAAAATAAGTAGCGATAAACGAGAGGAAGCTGACGGAATATCTGTCGAGAAGGTTAGACGGTTTCGCAAGGAGTAGAGGCTTATCGAACAGATCAGACCGGTGCTCGATCAGATCGCAGTCCGATAGATCCTAATTTGATTAATACAGTCAGGAGATTCTACGCGCGATGTCTGGTACGATAGCATCAACGACGGGGTATCTAAGGTAGATCCGAGGCGATAAAGGAGCCTTCTCGGTCCCCTCCGCCGTGGAAGTGACGTGCGGCGAATTGCAAACAACGATCCAACGGAAGAAGGAACCCGAGAGGGACAGAGGGCCTCCCTTCGCATTTACATCGATCGTAAATTCACCAGCCATAAACGTATATCTCGCCATTAGATTCCGTGCCACCCGCGTCGCATGCTCCTCGAGAGCATCGCAGCCACGCACGTACAGGCTTCTACGTATGTACATACGTCGTCGTCCAGAAGGGCCTCCCTGACATCAATTACTGCTGCTTGACACCTGCGCACTCGCGGCCCCGACCGACACGCAGGATTTGCGATCGGCCAGCTAGATTTTATCGCCGGGAACGATCCGGCTGAGAAAACTCGCTCGTTCTCGACAGCCACCCCCATGGTGACTCCCATCGAAATACAAGCTTCCACGAAATAATTCAAGTCTAATTTAACCCTCGGTTGTCACACAGGGTCAAATTGACCCTGCGTTTTTTAAACAAAACACCTTTTTGTCGGAACTCTCATTCATTCAATTTTTTTTTTAAGTATGATGACACTTTAAATGTCAACTTTCAACGATGAACATATATTCTACAATGTTCAAACATTATCACAGAATTTTTTACACTTAATTTAACAAAGAGTTTTTAAATAACAACTGATTGAAAATTGACAGGGTCAAATTGACCCAGTGTGACAACGACGTTCGAAAAAGTAGGTGTGACAACCGAGGGTTAAGGGAGGTTTCTACCTTGTTGGGTAAAAAAATGTTCGATTTTTCATTTTATTGAATATAAAAATATTTTTTAAAGTTTGACAAAACATGGTAGTGGGAGTGGGAGGAGCCACGTATGTCGGTGCGCGGGCGATGACATTCCTCGCTTGCGGAAGTCCTAAGTCTCGGGCAGGTGATCTGATTCACAAGAATGAAACATATTTTTACTTTGTACAATATTGTGTATAAGTTGACCCAGAATTATCAAAAAATATTCAAACGTTTTCATTTAATGAACAAAAACCTGCAAAAATTTTTGGTAAAAAGTATCAACTTCCCTTCGATCGCTCACTATTGTTTTATTTTCCAATTTTTCTTCTTGATTCTAGGTCAACTTATACACAATATTGTACAGAGTAAAAATATGTTTCATTTTTCTGAATCCGATCACCTGTCCGAGACTTAGGACATCGCCCGCGCACCGACATACGTGGCTCCTCCCACCCTCACTACCATGTTCTGTCAAAGTTTCAAAAATATTTTTATGTCGAATAAAGACCGCTTAGTCAACATACCAAATATCAACATTTTATATTTAACACTTTTCGCATAAAAAATTGGTGAAGAATCGAACATTTTTTGGTCCAACAAGGCAGAAACCTCCCTTAAGTCTGGGTTAAGTTTTCGTTGTAGGTTAAGGTAGTTCCTGAATAATCTACTATATTACAGAATTCTTTCAAATTTCGTACAAAACTAATTTGGAATACAAGAAACCCTTGTACAAAGTTTAAAATCGATTTACCGCATAGTTATCGAGAAATTGTTAATTAAAGTTGATGCATTTTAATACGGTGGCATATGGCAAAGTGAAAAAAAGAGGGTTATAGTTTCAGTTTTTCTTCTGAAACAGGAAAACCATATTTAAGAAATGTAATAAAATTGGCACAAAAGTACATCGAAATGTCAGGAAATGAATTTATTAATTTCTGCAAAACTGACCGCATAGTTTCCTCGTAAATGCCCATATAAAACATAGGATCACGTGCAAATTTTTTAGAAACTACGTAAGCAGTCAACGTGGCAACGTCGCGCAATCGATATGTTTAGACATTTAAATATCGAACGAAGATTCAGATTCATTGAACGTTATTTCTGTCATTTTGGTTATAAAAAACGCTCCGAATGAATGTGACGTTGTCAGATCTGCTGCTCCAATTCACTGCGTTAACCAATTTAATATTCTATTTTTGTAGTACAATTATTTATGTTAACATTGAACTTTTGAAAATATGTATACATGATGTTAAAAATTATTATTATTATTTCCATAGTATCAGACTACTATATATTTATCGTTTATTGCCCAACTCTACTTTGATTAACATAGTTGGTTAGGAACTACCTTAGTACCTTAAGTTGAAAAACAGTCGTGACTGAACTTCGCCTGTGCATGTGTCTTTCTTTACTTTCGTTGCTTGTTTTTTCTTGTTTGCAATAAAGACGCTGAATAATAATAACAAATATGTGAAATATAATATAGAACGCGACCTACCCTCCGATTGCTCGCCCCCTCCGAGGGAGAACACCTCCGCACCCCAAACAAAACGGAATTAAGCTACCATTAAGAAACACGAGTTCCTCGAAGAGAAACCCCTCGAGGTAATTTACCCGAGGCACGCGCACCCCAAACGGGGCACAATAGAGCCGTTCAAGGGTCTCGAAACGTCGCATCGAGAATTCTGCCCGGGAATCTACGGCTTCCGAGACTTCAAACGGGGGGTGGAGGCCGAGGGCAAAACGGTCGTCTCGAGGAGAATCCTAGGCGCCGATATCCTTGCCGTCGCGAGGCTACGCCACCAAACACGGTGAATATCTGAGCGGGAGAGGCTGAGAGAGGAAAGCCGTCGTGGCGTGCCGGACTTCAAACAATGCTTTCGCTCCCCGCGAAAGGGCCAAGCCGCCGGGGCCATTGTTTTGGCCAGGCAGCCCTTCGCTCGGCCCTATAATAGGCTCGAGTATCTCCTGGCCGTATATCTGACGCGTTTCACGCGGCGTGTAACGTCTTGAACATTCTGAACGTTCCACGGGGAACCTGTTACTCGGCTAGATCCGAGATACCGGGGGGCCTTTTTTTTCATCCGGCGTGTTCGGCCTCTCTCACTGCACCGATGGGCACGCTAATTGCCGCGGTTAAGTATTTATAGGGCCGCGAGCCGCTAATTAGCTAATTGGATTAGTGCGTCTGGATGATAAACGAAAGTCTCCGACTCGCGGGCAATTAACGGGCGGGTAATGACAGTCGGCCGCCGCGTCGCCGGGGTTCAGGCTATTAATTTAACCGACTGACGTTTGTAAAACGCGGGCATGATCAATCGCTTCGCTCGTTGGACAAGATAATCCTGTCGCCGAGCGAATTTGTCGAAGCGTACCGCGCGTCCAATCGACGAACCGAGAACCAGGGCTCCTCGCGCAAACCTTGTAATTGCCTCCACCTTCGATCCTGCAACTGTCGAGGAAGTGTCTTCTTGCGCGAGTAACGGGTAAACAGTGGCTCTCAGAGTCCCTCCTCAGCGTCTGTGCCTACTCGCTTCGGTACATAGTGTCAACAAAGTGCCACGTCTCTGCTGAAATACTAGTTTGGGAAGCTGGAAGGATGATCGAGCGCAGATGTTGGGATCCGTGGGATGCTGGGCCTCGAACCGTGAGTCGAGGTCTGTTTTAACGGAACCTCACATGCGTCCGAGGCAGGTCGATAGAACGGGGAAGCGTAAACGATCCGAGGAATCTCGTTCTCGCGTCACTTCTATTTTTCGTTCTCGCGGGAGAAGCTTCCGTTTCCACGGCCGAGCCTCGCAGCCCCGGGGATCGAGTTCCTCGCAGCCCGAGGTGTCGGAGGCTGGACGCTGTTCAGAAACCGACGATTCCCTGTTGCCTCGGCTGACAGAGCCTGTATACTTCGGCAGGAATGCTGAAAGCGAACAACCTGCGCGGAGGGGAATGCACTTTCGTTCCACAAACCAGAGAATTTCAATAAGCCCGTCGAACAGGCCACCCGGTCACTTTCTCGACCGCCGAGTCAATGAAATGCTTGGGATTTTGAAGAGCCGCGCGTGTAATTAATACAAGCACGCCGGCGATAGCCGCGCATGCTTGCGGTGTTACGCGAGCGGAATCGAAATTACGGCTCTCCGGCAGCCAGACGGATTGCTTGGCTAGTTTCGAGCTGATTCCAGGTATCCCAACCGAGTCCGCCTCGTACCTCCAACTTCGGAGGTTCGATCGAAAGAAACCGGGGGAGCATCGGCGATCCTTCCCGAGAAGCCCTTGAAAAAAAAGGCAATCTAGGGAAAGGAAGAACAGGAAGCGGAGCGAGTTGTACTCGGGAGATCAGAGCGCGCGTAGACTCCGCAACAGCCGAGAGCGGAGCTGGGAGGAACCGAGGGATCGTTGGATAAAAAGTCTCGCGAAAGACAGAGTGGGGGTGAAGCTACCGTGTTATGTTCCATCAACAACCACCTTCCAGGCTAATGTGTAATACGGTTCTTACGAGCTGCCGCCAGACATTTCCTTTTCGCGAAGCATCGGGAGAAAACTTAACGAGATCGTTATGCTCCCATCCGTGTGATTTGCCCCCCGATGCTCCTCGCTCGATTAAATCGCGGCAGACACTCGGCAGGAAGAAACGTCCGCGCCGAACCATCAAGAGTCTTAAGGGTTTATGCTCAGTCAGGAGGCCGAAAATAGGGTGATCTTTGGAAATTTTTTACTCGAAAGCTATAACACATTTCTCAAAAAATCTTTTTTCCTGTTAAGGATTGTATCTAGTACCGTGTATCGTAATTTTTTTATTTGAAAATATTTATTAATAACTAAGTTATTGTCCATCACTCGAAGGTTCTCTAAAAAAAAGGCTCCTGCGGTGACCACTGCTGCTCGAAAGTCGATCATCGAAAATTAAAATTCCAAAAGAATTTACTTAATATATTATATTATCTAGTGTTTGAACGAAGGATTTTTCGAAATATTAATTTGGGACAAAATGGCTGATGTTTAAAGAAAAAGTTTCAATTTCTATCATAAATCGTGTCTGATTTTCGTCAATTAAAAGAAAACTAAACATCGGATAAAAAAATCCTTCGTTCAAACACTAGTTTATTGTTCCTACAGTAAGCTTGTAAAATTTGAAGTAAATCGGTTGAATGGTTTTCTAAATATTTCGGTCACCGCGGAAGCCTTTTATTTGAGAGAACCTTCGAGTGATGGGCAATAACTTAGTTATTGTTAAATATTTTTAAATAAAAAAATTACGTGGCACGGTACTAGATACAATCCTTACCAGGAAAAAAGATTTTTTGAGAAATGTGTTATAGCTTTGGAGTAAAAAATTTCCAAAGACCACCCTTTTTTCGGCCTCCTGACTGAGCTTGACCCCTTAAGGGGAGGTTCTGGTCTAAATGTCGATTTTTTTTTTATTTCATTTTTAGAATGTTCAACCTTTTAGGAAAACGTGTTTAAAAGGATTTGTTGAAATTCGTAAAATTCACGAAGTTATAGGCATTTGAGTAGCGGCAAATGCATGGGAAAAACCCGGCCACTCGGCGCTCAGGTAAAACTTCAAACGCGTTTTTCTCGAGACAGTGTTCTCAAAACGGTGGGACCTGTATCTTCAAAAGTTATTATCCGATACGACTGAAACTTTTTTTATTTTGAAGAATATACTTCTGGCTAGGGGGGGAACTAAAAAAAATTACAAAAAGATGAAAATTTATAATTTTTAAAGGCGTTGAAAGGACGAAAAATACAGGGAAAAGTGATTTCAAACGTGAAGTGTCGTTATTTTCTAAAAAAAATGTAATTTTTGTAATTTTTTTTTAGTTTCCCCCCTAGAAAAAAGAATAATCTTCAAAATAAAAAAGGTTTCAGTCGAATCGGATAATAACTTTTAGAGATACAGGTCCCACCGATTTGGATCAATTTTTTGACGCCTTAACTTTAACGACTCCCCAGGGCTGTTTGCACTGATTAATTATAAAACAAAAAATATATTTCTATAACATAAGACATCCTTAATACAATGCAACAAGTCCCATTAAATTATATATAGTAGTTTTCCTTTAATTAATTCCTAAATATCACCTATTTTTTGGGGCTCTAGACCAGAACCTCCCCTTAAGCATCCTCGCGAATATTTTACACTGCTTCAAAGCGTTCGGGGACCGTTTGCAAGAACTGAGGTAGCAAAGTTTTTTTAACGAACCGAGGTGTGAATCTTCAGGCTGACCGAAGTCTGCCACGGAATCTCGGAGATTACAGCCCCGGGGCGTATTATGGTTGCCGAATAGCACGCGCTGCTACCTGACCCTCTCCGAGCCAGGACCAGCTTCCGCTGGGAATCATTGTCCCGGCGGACGGTCTAGAAACGGGATCGTGGACGGCCGACAATAGTCGCACCTGTTAACCGAGCCGGAGATGCTGGTGGATTACACCGGAGAATCCAATTCTCCTCTCGATAATCCGGCCTATTCTGTTACGGTGATACTTCCTCGTTGAACATTAGACACGTGCGACGCATCCTTCACGGTACCTCGCCGCGATTAGAGAACCGTTCTCGCGGCACTCGAGGCACGAAACTCAACACCTCGCGCGCTAGGAGGTAAAATATCGCAGCGAGAAATTCTATCTACGCGCATCCGCCAGACGGCTGCAGCCTGTCGCCGCGGCGGTAACGATGAATCGATCGCTCTCCGAAACGTAGAAACAGTACAAAGAGGCGAGGAACAAGGGGGAGCGAATGGGCCGGGGCCAAGTAAAACGAAGGCGAAAAGAAGAACGGGAAAGGGGAAGGTGGTGCAGGCCAGACGCGTCCGAAACATCCGTTGGATGTTTTCCTTTTTTTTCTTTTTCTCTCCTCTTCTTCTTTTCTCTCCTTCACTTCCTTTCCCCGCCCCCTCCATTTGTCTCAAAGATCCCTTTTGCCTCCTCTCCGCGTCCCTGCCTTCCTGCCGCAGGACCTAACGCGAGCCCCATTCAAGCAGCACGCCGAGAAGGAAAAAAATAGAGGACGAAGGACTCGGGGAGTCTAACTCGCCCCGACCAGCTGAACCAGCTCCATTCGGCCCGATCGCGATTAACAAAAGCCATCATCCGGCGGGATATCGTCGGATGCACCGAATCGGCGGATGCTTGCCGCGCGATCCCTCCGATCGGATTATTGCCCGATTAAACGCAAATTGCCACTCGTTATCGCTCCGCGACGGGGTTAGCCGACGTCGCCGATTCCGCGGCACCAGACGACGTCGTCGGAGCGTTTAGAGTTAGAATTCCACCGGCTCGTGTGTTATCGTTCAATTGCCGGGGGGATATAAAGATCGCCGGAATGATGATCGATAGCGGCGATTACCGGCTAAAGGACGAAAAGTAAGAGCCGTGGAATTACGTGGCTCGGCGCGGGCTTCGCGGGCGGAAGGGCACGTGAAGCGTAATTGGAAGGGCGCGGGATTTGCGCGCTGCCCGGACCTCCATTCCCAGATCGTTAATTCCGCGCTAGCCGTAACCCTGTCATTACGCATCTTCGGCAGTAAAGTTTGATTACACGGTTCGTGCGAACGGCCGGTAAGAAATTCGGGGGTAAAAAGCCCGGCGAGAGGCGAGGCAGCCCCGAGACCGGCGTTATCCACGATAATTACGCGCGTAAATCGCCGTGTTTTCCAACCCCTGGCAAATTTTCGGAGCATTAAAGGCGCATTTACGTAACGCGCGTTACGTGCCCGCGCGCGAAACTGCCACCCAAACGGTGGATATTTAGAATCTACACAGCGGGAAGTGTACGGAGCATCTCCGTCAACGTAAACGGCCCACAGTGGGGCAAAGTGACAATGTTTGTTTCAAAATCAAAGAACTTTTGATAGAAATGAGATAGATCGATGATTTTTTTTTAAATTAAAGCTGACAGATTGCAGAATAAGGGAAAATTAATGAAATTATGGTACGAACGTTTTTTACGTTTGAAAATCTGTGTTAAACTTCAAATTTTAGAGCAAAATTATGTTTTATCCAATACCATGTCCGGTTAGAAGTTTTTCTTGACATGTTGTACATCATTTCCTATAGATTTTGTTGCGCTGATTTCAAATCCGTTCGCAAAATTTATCTACTACCTCAAGATTTTGAAAAAAAAATCGATTTCAAGGTTAACACAGATTTTCAAAGTTAAAAAACGTTCGTACCATAATTTCTTTAATTTTCCCTTATTTTGCAATCTTTCAGCTTTAATTTAAAAAAAAAATCATCGCTCTATCTCAATTCTATCAAAACTTCTTTGATTTTGACACAAATTTCGTCGCTTTGCTCCACTGTGCGGCCCCGCAGTGTCGCGTAAAGTGTCAGCCTATCAATTTTATCGAAGGAGAGCCATCGAGAACTCGTTGCTTTCAAGCGTATAACTTCGTGCAAGCGGACTTTACGTGGTCGCGTTAAATTTCTCATACTCTGGACGTCGTTGCAATGGATGTTAACGATCAGCCCGTAACTTCAGCATTCTGCTAATATTATCGTAGATGTGTGCGTGCACGCGCGATGCTTTCCATAATCGATAGGATCATCAGAGCAAGTCGGAGCGCACACGCGTCAACGTCGAAGGCGCGAACATCCGACGCGAAGGAAACGTACTCGTTGGTTTTTTGTTGGTATTCGGAGGACGCCGGCAGGAAGGGCGTAGAACGGGTCTGGTTAATTTTCGCGTTGGGTAATGCAATGCAGCCAGTTTCTTTTTGCGCCCATTTCCGCGTCAAACAGTTCCCGTTAAGCATCGCTCGTCAATCTCGCTTAATGGCTTCGGCATCATTAATCCAGTCGTGTACGCGCGAACAAGCACGCAGGTGACGCGCCGGCGAACCTCTTCTTTTCCAGGACAATCAGCGTCGTCTTTGGCTAATCGCTTTGCTCGATTAATTAACGGTGCCGCAGCTGGAGACCCAGGGCGACTCTAGAGTAACCGTTAGCTACCTTCGATTCTATGGATTCAACATCGCGATTGATACGTGATTGACGTTTTCGCTCGGGAGCCTGGATTCTCTTAGATTTCCTCTCGGTTCCACGCGATCCACACTTCCTATCTACAGATTATAACAGCTGACAGCTGTATTATTTTCCTTAGCCGCATATTTTCTTTATCTTCTTTCTCGTTTTCATACATGTTTTCTTTTGTAAAGTGTGTTGTGCAATAAAGAATTATTATTATTATTATTGCGAGGAATCTTGACTGTTGTAAAGGTGCAAATCCACGGTGAGACAAGTGTGTCGTGTCTCGCGTGAGACTTGAATTTTATGAGATAATTATTTCATTATTTTGTTATTATTTTGCCACTAGCTTCGTAGAAGTGGACCAGTGGCGCACTCAGAGGGAGGCGCCAAGGAACCCTGGCACCCCCCAAAGAAAGAGGGAAAAGGAGATTAATGTAACAAGACTGAAGTAATTCAAGAGGTTTGTAAATAGAAAGGAAATCTGGATGTTATTGTTTAAATAAATTTTTATTATTACCGAATGATCTTCATTGAATCTGCATTAAAAATATTTATATGCGTTCTACTCGACTCCCCCTCCCCGAGATTAAATCCTGAATGCGCCACTGAATTATCTACTTACAAGGGAAGATACCGAACCCGGAAATTCAAACAATTCTGAAACTTTATGAGTATGTAGGGAATTTACTCCCGATTATAACACAATTTTTGTTTGTTCCCCAAATTCACTCTGAGGGAGTGTAATTGACCCCTGAATTATTTTCTGGTTATTTTCCGATTTTGTGTTATAACTCGCGAACTGTAAAATAATTTTCTTTGCCAAATGATAGATCTAGTTAAAATAAGTAACTTATGTTGTGAAACATTTTTTCTATCTCTTACAGTTCGGGAATTATAACACAAAATTTGGAAGGGAGTTAATTTCATCCCCTTCGAGTGAATTTGGGCAGCAAAGACTTGCGTTGTCAATCCATTCACAAAGTTTCCGAATTCTTTGAATTTTCGAGTTCGAGATCTTCCCTCGTTAAATTCCACCGAGACAAGTTTCATGATACAATTTCCAAAATCTCATCTCTCGCGACTATTTCCATTATTTCAATTTACCTGTCGCCGAGATTTCTGTCTCACGTAGAATCTCATAGTGGATTCGCACCTCAATGGATATCGTTTCAATTTATTTCCCGTAAATGCCGCCACTAAAAGTACACCAGAGGCGGCCCATTGAATCCAGTAACCTCAAATGTTTGAAGAGACTGCCTCCAAGCGACAATCAATTATTTTGAGACCCCCGCGTGGCTCCCTTTCGTTCCTCCCATTGTTCTCCCGCAGAGGGTCTCTCTACCCTCTCGTACGAAACGTCCCAATTACAAGTGGCTCTCGCGGCGAACGTGAAAAGAGACGCGAGTGGAGGACGTGAAAAAAAAACTTGATCGCCCGGCGTCGATCACCTAAGCGCGGATTGATCCAATGGCATGCAACCCGCGCGAATAATCCTTCATCGAATTAATTCGACCAATCGAACAATACATTAGATTTTACGACGCAGGCAAAAGTGGCACGATTCTCCCGCGAGATGTTATTTCCCCGGGACTGGGCGTGTTAAGCTCGGCAACATCGTCGCGTTTATCCCTTTTTAGGTACTTACCGGGCACCGAAGAGAATAATGAAAAGGATGCCGGCCGGCTGATTATGCGCAAAAGTAACTGCATAGCTGTAAGTGAAAAGGAAGAAGCCGATTGGCGACTACCGACGCCAGTTGAATTTATAATTCCCATTTCCATAACGGACGTAGCGCGCCGCGGCGGAGCAAATCGACGCGGGTCCCGTAGGAATGTAATTTACACGGTTCGATCCGTGCAACTTAGTGTCCCGCCGTCTATCGTTACGCAGGAATCCTTAGAATGCAAATGCCGCGCACGCACCAGAGATATGATAAAGCGAAAGCTGCGTTTTATCGGTTAGTTAAACACGTGTCGGCGACAGAAATTTATCGACCGATATCAATTTAGAAGCGATACAGGAACGCCGGCGTACTGTTTCCATCTCCCGGGGATATGTTAAACGCCCCCTGAACGATCTAACGCCGAGCAGCGAGCGCGATTTAAATGCGTGGATACGCTGCGAACACCCCAATGGAGACGCGTGCTGCGTTCAATGGACATTCAGGAACAATCCATTTAACCCTTATTAGGTCAGTGTCAATGGCCACAACATTGAAACGCGGGCGATACGAGTCTCGCCATCGGCAAGCGGCATTAGAAATGCGCATTATTTAACGCCCGGCCGTAATTGCGCAACGCCAGCGTTGCGTAGTGAACGATCCCAGCCGGGAGGAATCAGCGTAGCGTTTTACAACCCGATAAATTACGGCGCGGGGAGCGGCGGCAACTTTCCTAATTGAATTCAGTGGTCAGCCGCGAAAGCGAAATTTAGAAAACACCGACCAGCTGGATTAAAAGTTGAGCGTTCTGCTGCTGCGATAATTAATTTTTTAGGACACTGGAAATAGTCGGAGACTGTGATAGGGATTTTCCAATAATTGAAGAAATTCGTGATACATGTTTCTCGGCCTCCGAAGAGGAGCCAGCTTTGAAAAGCGAATCTATGCTGGAGATTTGCGGCTAAGTCGTTGTCTCGCGGCGCGAAACTTCACCCGTCCGTATTTTTCGAGTCGCACAATCTGGCGATCTCTGGGCTCTTGAAATATTCATGAGCGAGGCGGACGAACGAGCATATCCGATGCACTCCGAACGCATGCATCCCAGACTCCGCTTCTTCCCTCCCAACCGAGCCCGGCTCTTTGACCTCAGCACCATTCTGCATAACGGTGCATCGGCCTGGACGTTTGCCTATTATGTCACTATATTCGCGAAAGGATGCTGTGTACCGTAACCGCAGCCTGGATGACGGCCCCGCGGCTTTTCCGAATCCGCGCACGATCGTCTGGTTTGCGGTACCACGGCGTCGCCGAGAAAAATTCGGATCGTGCCCGGTTTTGTAAACCCCGGCGATGATCGCATATGCAACAGCCAGCGGGATCGCGACTGAATGTGTCTTCGTGCGCGATGCAACTGTGAATCTGACTCCTGTTACCCCATCACCCGTTCCATCCTCCGGTCGGACACACGATTTTTTTTTTTTCGTTTTCGTGCCACTTGCAATCGCGATTAGACTCGCACGGATTTTTGGCCACAAGCGGCGTCTGCGTGGATAATAATAATAATCATGGCCGTCCGGAGGAGGATGCAAAGGGGGCAGTTGCCTCCCCCTGGCTTTTGAGAGAAGGTCGCTTGTTTTTCAAAATTGATCTTCATTAAGTGGATACTAAAAATGTGAATATTCCTAAATTTTGGATTTCAACTTTTGATTAAATTGACACTACAAAATGAGTTGAAAAAAGAAAGCGAGCCACTCGTGTTTTCATTACAATATTTTTCTTCACCGTCACCCCAAAATTGCCCCCTCCTGGAATTTTTTCTACGGACGCCCTTGATAATAATAATAAGTCGTCTTTATTCTTTTATAGGGTAAAGCAACCAATAATTGACCGCATACCAGTGAATGATCATTAGGCAAAGAAATGTCAATTATAAATTTAAAAATTACTATTTATTTATAAATAGAGTGTAGTTGCACTTTTAATATCCCATATTTTTAGTTTTGCATATTAAACAAACATTAATAAGTACAATTCTTAATAAAAGTATGCGGTCATTTACTGGGCTTCTCATTCAACAATTTGGTCATTTACTGGTTTCTTTACCCTAATAAGTGTTACAACGAGTTTAACTTTGAGACGCAAAGTACAGAATGGGCGAGGCTCAGCGCAGCTGTTATTATGCCTAACGCAAAATAGAATCGGAAAAGAAGAGAGAACAAGAATGATATATTAGGGGCGGAATATAAAAAAAATAAACAATTAGATGAATCAGCGGTAGGGACTATGCCATATGTGGATGGTTGAGAAGGAAAGCTTTGGTCGCATTTTTGAAGGAGTGAAGATTATAAAAATGAGATGCTGTAAAGGAAAAAGAGCCGGAAAATTTAGTGGAAAGGTTTATGATATGATATATCCTCGCACTTCCGACTCTCTCCTCTTTTAGATGCTCGTGTAAGTCTTTTCTGCTGCTTCACCCGTTCTGTTTCTGTGTCCTCTCCTGTAATTCACTATCCTGACTTCTTTCAAGCCGTGGTTAGGTTATTATTTTACTATTTTATATTAAGCCTAGGTTAGTTTGTTCCGTCTTCCTTTTTTTACATTAGGTAAGTTTCTTCTCTGTATTCTCATAAATAGGTTCAGTTACCGTCTTAGGTTAAGTTGCAAAACAGTCCCAGACTGAACTTCGCCTGTGCTTTTGTCGATGTTTATCTTCCGTATATTGTCCTCTGTTATATTGTGCAATAAAAGACGTTTAATAATAATAATACGATATATCATAAACTTCGGAGTTGCGGGATGTTAAAGATTCTTCGACTCCAAGTGGCATCGGCAGTGGCGTAATGTAACGGTGCGGATTCAAAGGAGAACGAAAAGGATCGGTTCGAGATTACAGTTAGCCTCGCGATTGATCCGGCGGAGATGTTGATTCAACGCGAATGCTAATTAATTATTTTGTGTGCGTGCACCGGGTGGTATGAGAGATTGATTACGGGTCTGCAATGATTCCGACGGCGTATGCGAGCCCGCTTTTTTCACCGATTGTTCCGAGGCAGCAGGAATCCCCGGCTCTGTTATTTGCGATTCGTTTCGTACCGAGGGGGATTTCTCTATTTGCATCGTCGCGCTGCCCCGGACGCTCGCGACTAATTGGCACTAATTACGACTCGACACGATTCCGCGGGAAAGGGCGGAGCATCTAAGAAATCCCGAGGAACGTAATTCCTCGAGGGGAGCCGCTTAGGTCTACTTATGTACGTTCCGCGAGGCCCCTCAGCTTTGCGCGGATCTTTAAAAGCATCCTCGATGTCGTGTTCCGAATGGACCAACAAACTTTGACCTGTGACTACCAGATAAACCTAAACGTTTTGGTATATGTACACTCCAACGCACATGGACCCAGTTCCTGATCATTTAATATGCAAAGGGAGCAGTTTCTGATCAACCTAAAATATTTTACTATGAGATATCAAATGTTTGCGTATAAATTTAAAAATACTTCATAATTATTTAATCATTTTTTGGAATAAATTTGTATCGTGATAAACTTATTATTTGGTATTTATATACTAAACTGATCAGGAATTGGGTTCTGATCAGGAACTGGGTCCTTGACGGTATATATTTCTAAAGAATACTCGAGCCTCGACGAAAAGGATTTCTACCGCATTTTCTCGTGAACGGGTAGGGCCCATCTTATGACAGAAGAAGGTGAGAAAGACCCCGAATAGAGAGACAGCGTCACCACAAAACAAAAGTTGCAGAATAAAATATGAAATAACAATAGTAATTATTTAAGGGGGAGGCCTATCAAGAACGGTCAAACCAACGTGTTTCTTTGAGAATTTTTTCTAGAAAAACCGATAAACTTTTATTATTGAACATTAGTCTATTGGAAAGAGTACATCTTACGGATATTTCAGTATTTTTTGTGGTAAAAAATATTGAAAGGTTTGTGAGATATATAGGCGATGCCCGAGACGTCGCTTTTTTAGGCGCTTTGCGGTGACAACCGTAGCTCGGTGTATGAAAATTCGATTTTTTTAGATAATATATGAAATTATTTAGGCGCTATCGGGCCCAAGTTTTGAAAAATTATTTTGAGACAAAATGAGGGTTGTACAAAGTTGAAGCATCGATATTTGCCAAACGATCGCTCTTTTTTCGAGTGTAAAAAAAATCTAGACGAAAAAAAAAGGAAAAGCTCCCAATACCGGTTAGATTGTTAACCCTAAAATAAGTCTGCAAAGCCTCGAGAAAATCGGTTCATTAATTCTCGAGTTATGTGTGTCACCGACTTTGAAAGCATAATTTTGAGGAAAACCCCTTTAAACTTTTGGGTCTGAGCGCCACACCGAGGAACACCTACCTACTTACATACGTATAACTTTGTCAATTTTAATCGGATTAACTCGGGGACACTTTCAGGGAATATTTTGAAGATGTTGTACTTCAAGAAAATATTATTATTATTATTATTATTAAAATCAACGGGAGAACCCTTTAAAATACATAAGTTTAGACAGAATAGTACAGTAATTAGAAAGTAAATACAATATAATAAAAATAAAATAAAATAAAATAGAATAGAATATAACTGAACAAAACAAAACAAAAACAGAAATATAAAAGTCGATCTTTTGAAAATTTTATAGATAGGCCTCCCCCCGCAACTTCTTCCCACGCTGGCTTTAAATAAGGAAAGAGATCCCTAAAGGAGCTAAATCTCGTCCCATCTGCAAATTTGCGAGGTCGCAGATCCTAAAAAAATAATACCCAACGAAGCAGCTACCGTATTTGCTAGTCGTTTACCCACCGATCGATCGTACGAAAGCAGTTGCCGCGGTTACATCACTTGTTGGAAGAGCAGACGAGTGTTTCCTCGTGCTAGCCGACCTCGGCGAACGAAGCTCGACAGTCAGCGACTACCGGGTAAAAGAATTGGCTAAGGGGAGAGAGGTTCCAGGAATGAAAGGGTAGAATCGCCGGCTGTTAAAGGCCGTTTATAGCCTCTCGAGAGGAACACTCATCGGTCTTTTGACTCCTCTGAACCAGGAAGACGTGGCAAGAAGAAACAGAGGAATCAGATGCGCGAAGAAATGGTTGAAACGTGCCTGCTCGCGTTACTCACGTGCCGATCTCGCTCTCTCCCTCCCCTCTCGCACCCTCGCTACGTACAACCATCGTTTACAAACGCATCCTCGCAGCTATTTATGCCAGCGTCTACTGATGTACGAAGCAGTCAGCACGTACGTGCCGAGCACGTAATGTATCGCGTGTCCCAATCGAACTGCCACCCCTCGTTCTCTCCTCGATTCTCCTTTCCTACGGGAGGGGTCTCTCAACAAATAGACCCGCCGCCTGGAAATGCTTGTAGCCAGCGCCGGCGAACACGTACCAGCGTTTCGAAGACCGAGCTACTCCAGCCCGGTTCTTTTCACGAGCCTCTGTCCAAATAAATCGGAGGACAGTGGTCCACCCGGGGTGGTCGAAGCTGAACGAATACCACTCGATATAAGGAATTACTAATGGAGCTCGGGGGGAGCTGGAGGTGCCTCTGACTCGTTAATTTAAAAGCAGGGACAAGGAAGTAATTAACGAACTCATCCACCTGAACCGTACGCATCTCTCTCTCCCTCTCTCCCTCTCTTTGAGCTGCAGTTCGCTGAAAGATTTACGACCGAACGAGACAAAACCATTACAATCCAATCATTTACAGCAGCGCGCACTCGATCAGCCGTAATCCGAAATAATTCCACGTTCGACTGGAGATCCGGCCGACCTAGCTCGAGGAAATGGAATGATTACCTCCGGACCGTGGACAAATAACGTTTCCACAGATTAAATCTGTGTAATAGAGTACGGCTCGCGGATCCCCGGGGTTTTAACCGCGGCCTCCTCCGTTTCTTTCGCCGATCGATTACCAAAGCACCGGCGATTCCTCTCGGAATGATATCCTTGAAATCGATTCAAGCCGGCTAAGGGGGCTGGTTAAGCGCAATTAAGAAAATCGTCGCGCGGGGGAGCGAGACGGGAAGGGAGGGAAAGAGAGGAAACGCACGCGAGAGTCGACCACTCTCTCTCTCTCTCTCTCTCTCTCTCTCTCTCTATTGCCGGTGTAATAATCCACGACAGGAATGGTTATGCTCTTAACACGCAGGCGGCGTGTATGCAAAAGTAAACACGTCGAGCCTGTTTAACACGAGTTACCTTCACTTCACCGACAATCATTTCATCGACAATCATTTCACCGACACGATTTCATCGACACCACATTTCGCCGACAGTATTTTCTCACCGACACGTTTAGATCACCGACAATCATTTCATCGACAATCATTTCACCGACAATCATTTCACCGACAGGGGCCGTCTTAACAAATTTGAGCGCCCTGGGCTAAGAAATTATAACTAATATGGTGTTTTCCTTGATTAATACATCATAATAAATAACATAAATTATTACATAAATTAACTTTTATATATCTTGAATGTTCCTTGATTAATACATCATAATAAATAACATAAATTTTTACATAAATTAACTTGTATATAACTTGAATGAAAACATAAACATTAATAATTATACCGTTACAGATATAAGTTATGTGCTAATGCACTCACAAAATCTATTTCTGTGTACGTTTCCCGATTCTCTATGATTCGTTGCACTCTTTCTTCTCTAAGATTATCTTTCTTTTTCTTTTTTGCTGGGGGTTCACCTCGTAATACACGCTCAAGTGTATTTTCTACAATGACTTGTTCTTTCTGTATTTCAATTATAATTTTAAATAACGAAATCTTATGGCGATCAACTACACATTGCCAACGTCGATGCCATGATTCAATACAGTTTTGTGTTCGTTGAAAACCATTGATTTCATTATCGTATACCGACCACATATCGGGTGGAAAAAGTGGGAGCTGCATTACCACTCTTCCATTAGGTCTTTCTTTCAAACTACTATTTACATAATATTTATTAAACCAATTAAGAATAATTTCTGCTTCGGGGGGGAATAAAGTTTTTAAATTATTAAATGTATTAGAAATTTCTGTATCTGGTAAGAACGCAAGACATGGAATGCATCGTATGAGTGTACTGAATGATTCATCTGTTCCGTACTTTGCTACTAACCCGTTCTTTTGTATTTTCCTATATTGTATACATTTTGACACAGATGAAAGAAACACCCTTTTATTTTAGTGGACGGAAAAATGGATTTGACTGCATTTATCATTGCAATTTCGAAATCTATGAGAATAAATTCAGGGCACAATGATATGTCTAATTTACAAGCTAAATTCGAAATTTCCTTCAATAATAACTTATAGATTTCCTGTTTTTTGATGATAGCAGTGCGTAAATTAAAGGAACAGTTGGGCCTTCCTTATTATTGATATTGCCATGTGGTGTGGAACTATTTTAAAAGTTCCATCCATGAACCATGTCTTCATTTGCCAAAGTTTTAATATTGTCGTCTGTAGTAAATAATATTATACATTCTGTTTCTTCTGTTATTATTTTAACAAATGGTTTTCCATTTAAAGTTTTAGACAGATCGTCGGGCAAATTAATTTCGTCTATACTTTGAGGCTCGGTAGGCTTAGTAATTCTTCGTTTACGTAGAATTTGTGGTTTCTAGCCATTGTTGGAAGGAAGATGTGGCTACATGAATCTTTCTGTACCTGCGATTACATTTCTAACTATTTTGCATGGCTTCTTCTCCGTAAGTCCAGCTGATTCTTTCACCTTATTACTAGATTTCATTATTTGAAATCGCGATGCCTCCGGAGCATGATTGTGCTTTGAAATGTTGTGGGAGCGAATTATGTGCTTTCTATCAACATACATTATAGTCGCTGTTCCATGTTAAAGGTTTTAAATTATTGAATGTATTCGGAATTTTTGTATGTGGTAAAAATGCTAGACAAGGTGCATCGTATCAGTGCATTAAATGATTAGTATCGGCCGAAGCCAGAATCTCGCTCGTAATGTTAGTTAACTGCACTATCGATGGAGAAATAAATAAATTCTAGAGTCCGTAGCAACCAGAGTTTCTAATCACATATCGTTTACGCTGGTGTTTCGGACGAAAAAGGTTATCATCTTTCATAGCTGATTTCTTATTTCTCAGGTAATTAAGTAATTTAGGTAATTTTTTGCAATTTGCTTTGTATATCCGCAATAAACCAAAACTTTGTCCACAGCCAAACTTACAGTACAAAAACTGAAAGTGGCCGCTCTGTCTGACCCTCTTCTACATATTGAACGGTATGAATTCATCTGGACCGAGTGAGAATACTGTGGACCAAATAGTCCAAATTATTTCCTCCATTCGCGGGAAACCAAAAATTTGTATTCAAGGCTTCGTATACACTAAATGCAGAAATAGGAATGATCTATTCTATTGGGTGTGCGAAAAAAAAGGCAGGGAAGGCACTAGCTGTAATGGAACAGCGAATACAATTTATGTTGATGGGAAGCACATAATTCGCTCCCATAACATTTCAAAGCACAATCATGCTCCGGAGGCATCGCGATTTCAAATAATGAAAACTAGTAATAGGGTGAAAGAACTAGCTGAACTTACGGAGGAGAAGCCGTGTAAAATAGTTAGAAATGTAATTGTAAATACAGAAAGATCCATTCAGCCATATCTTCCTTCCAACAATGCCCTGAAACAGCAAATTCTACGTAAACGAAGAATTAATAAGCCTACCGAGCCTCAAAGTATAGACGAAATTAATTTGCCCGACGATCTGTCTAAAACTTTAGATGGAAAACCATTTGTTAAAATAATAAAAGAAGAATCAGAATGTATAATATTATTTACTACAGACGACAATATTAAAACTTTGGCAAAAATGAAGACATGGTTCATGGATGGAACTTTTAAAATGGTTCCTACTCTCTTTAAACAATTGTATACAATACATGGCAATATCAATAATAAGGAAGGCCCAACTGTTCCTTTAGTTTACGCACTATTATCATCAAAGAAACAGGAAATCTACAAATTATTATTAAAGGAAATTTCAATTTTAGGTTCAAAATTAGGCATAGCATTGCGCCCTGAATTCATTCTTATAGATTTTGAAATTGCAATGATAAATGCTGTAAAATCCATTTTTCCAACGTCAAAAATAAAAGGGTGTTTCTTTCATCTATGTCAGAATGTGTATAGGAAGATACAGAAGAACGGGTTAGTTGCAAAATACGGCACAGATGAATCGTTCAGTACACTCATACGATGCCTTCCCTGTCTGGCATTCTTACCAGATACAGACATTCCTAATACATTCAATAGTTTAAAAACTTTACTCCCCCCCGAAGGAGAAGTTATCCTGAATTGGTTTAATAAATATTACGTGAATAGTAGTTTGAAAGAAAGACCTAATGGGAGGGTAGTAATGCAGCTCCCACTTTTCCCACCCGATATGTGGTCGGTCCACGACAACGAAATCAATGGTTTTCAAAGAACACAAAACTGTATTGAATCGTGGCATCGGCGTTGGCAGTGTGTAGTTGATCGCCATAAAATTTCACTATTTAAAATTATAATTGAAATAAAAAAAGAACAGGCCATAGTAGAGAATACACTGGAGCGGGCAGTACGTGGTGAACCCCCCGCAAAGAAGAAAAATAAAGATAAGCTTAGAGAAGAAAGAGTGCAGAGGATCGTAGAAAATCGCGAAACGTACACAAAAGTAGATTTTGTGAGCGCCTTAGCGCATAACTTGTATCTGTAATAAAGATCAGTATTAATTTATGTACTAATTTATTTAATCAGTTAAGGTAACAACTAAAGTAATGTTAATTTATATAATAATTTATGTTATGGATTCATTTGTGTTATTATAGTTTGTTATTAATAATATTAATTATGAAAAATTATGAATACGTAACAATAACTTATGGTTTGCAATAACAATCATTATACGCACTAGAAGTTAAACATCGATAAGTAACTAAACTTTGTCGGTGACAGGGCCTCCTTATTCAGTGGGCTAAATGGGCTATAACCCAGGGTCGCTGGTGATTCAAGGGCGGTTAAGACTGGAGTATGTTGAAATTCTTTTTTCACGGCAACCATTAAATCTATACGATGTACCGCCATGCACCGATTGGAAAGAAACTGCAGTTTACTTGAGGTGTTGAGGCACCAAATTTTATAGCCCAGGGCGCTCAAATTTGTTAAGACGGCCCCTGTCGGTGAAATGATTGTCGGTGAAATGATTGTCGATGAAATGATTGTCGGTGATCTAAACGTGTCGGTGAGAAAATACTGTCGGCGAAATGTGGTGTCGATGAAATCGTGTCGGTGAAATGATTGTCGATGAAATGATTGTCGGTGAAGTGAAGGTAACTCGTTTAACACAAGAGTAGGATCGTGGAACGTGTGCGTGCCACCTTTTCTTTCTCTCGTGTTTTTTTTTTTTTCTCTTCTCCCCGCTTCCACTCCCCAACGGAGTCCTGCCAGTCTCTTTCACCCCCTACGGTCGGTGACTAACACACAAAGCAGACGGTGCCCTTACCGTAAATCGCTGCCACGCACACGCCGGTAGAAACGAGGAGCGGGCTCGTGCACATGTGCGCGTTCCTGCGTGGGCGACCCCTCCCCGATGCCGTATCGAGTGCCGACGGACCGGCAGAAAAGTGCACAGTGCACTTACACTCGCAAAGTTCGCGTCGGATCGCGATACACTCGCGGAAACTTAGTTTGCGTCGGTGCCAAGCTTATCCGTTTCGATAAAGAAAGGCTCGCTGGGCGCGAACGGTTCGGGGCCAAGGATTTCGGACGGAGAGTCTTCTAGAGGCAGCGGAGAAATCTCGATCCGACGATAAACGGAGTTAACTACACCGTTAAGCTCGAAATTGTGCTCGAGACCAGTGGGATGATTATGTTTCGCGTGTGCCAGTGGAAAGAGTCGTGTCAGTCGTTTTTCTCGATTCGAAGCTGCTATCAATATCCCGGCGACTCGGCTGACAACGATAATCCCGGCACGAAGGTGATTTATGCGACGGGTAATTTCAGAGCCTTATGGCAAATAGTGTCGGCGCACGGGAGGATACGGTTAATGCAGATCACTGCAGGACTCTCCGCGCTCTCTCGTCTCGGTTCCATGAAGTCAATAATTTATTACGATGGGCTTTGGCTCCGGCCAGAGTCAATATTGACCGTGGCCGGATAGAGGCAGCGGCCTCGTTCGCCGCGGACTACAACAAATTCAATCGGCCGAGCCTCTGTCGCTCAAATATTTGCGGATGCTTTCTCCGAATCTCTGCCGTTGGATAGAATTTATGAAAAGCACTGGAAGAGAAACCGCCAGCGGGAGCGGTCGATAGCCGGCCGAATGGAGCAGGGATCCACCGTTATTGCGCTATTAAAATTTTTAGTGCCAGAGACGCGTGACTCGTGCGTTATAGATTTTCGATACTCCCCAATCCACGCCGCGTTTCATCGACCACGATGAATGGGACGAAAGTTTAAATGAAACGCTCGTCAACGTGTCGGAGTTCCGACGCTCGAACTCTGCGCGCTGGAGGATGTTTCTATCCACGGAGATAGTTGAAACGCCGGAGGAAAGTGGAACGTATCTTATCTCGACTGAACCGCTAATGGAAATGAATCTCCGAGACCCACGGGAAGCGCTCCGATTCACTGTTCCCTGGACAATCCTCCGCGAGGATAGCTGTTTATAGATTCTAGAGGCAGAAGAATGTTCCACGGTCTTCTGGAAGGCTTCAGCCGAGGAATTCAAAGCAAAGGCACAGCCCTCCGTGAGAATTCGATTGGAGGATCGAAGGAAACGTTTGCTTTTGGAAATTACCGTGCGAAGGAAATCTTTATTCGGTCCCGGTGTCTCAGATTGAAATTCTTTTTTTTCTTTTTGGTGAGAAAGAAGGCTTCCTTACCCCGCGATCGTGCACATGCTGCAGTGGTATTGTCCTGAGGAATATACGGATGAAGCACAGTTCCTTCAGAGTCGAACTGCGATGTTCCCTTGCGGATGTTGAAGCACCATTGATACCCCGATGCAAACGAAACGAGCGCGCGTCAACGACTGAGTGGAGGCAGTGCGAGCACGAGTTAAGAGTAGCACGAAGAGTGTCGGTAACCACCGAAGACGCCCGAAGTAGCATTCGAAAAGCCGATTCTTGTCACTCTCGACCCCTGCCGTTTTCATCCCTTTCGTTCTCTCCCTAATTAAGACCGATAAATACTGGCATCCAGCGATGTTTGCTGGCGCACCTCTACAAAGATCCCCGCCGCCTTGCACTCACACGCCAAAAATGCCACTTGGGCGCGACTCGTCGTAGAGTAGCTTCTCGAAAAGGATCAAAGTGTTGTTTCTCTAGGAACACGTCAGCATTCGGGAATTCTGGAAATTTATACAGCAAATGGATGGACACCGGATGTTGGCATAAATATCGAGGCTGGTTCTTAACCCAGTGTAAAGTTGAAGAAACTAGATGCTTCATCTGTTATGACCGGTGAGGTATTATACAGCTTGTTCGGTATAGAAAGACAACCGAGTGTTTCCCACAGTGCACACTCGGGCGCAGGTATATCCGCGAGCATCTGTAACCCAGAATGCAATTCGTAGAACGTGAATTATATGTTTCCGTAGTTCCTCGTGCAATCTGCAACAAACTGATCCGAGAATTGTTGCAATGGAAATTTAGTCGAGGATTTCAAAGGTAGGTACTCGCGTTTTAGTGTAGAACTCTAAAGTCTGATCGGAGAATTGTTGCAATGGAAATATAGTCGAGGATTTCAAAGGTAGGTACTCGCGTTTTAGTGTAGAACTCTAAAGTCTGATCGGAGAATTGTTGCAATGGAAATATAGTCGAGGATTTCAAAGGTAGGTACTCGCGTTTTAGTGTAGAACTCTAAGGTCTGATCCGAGAATTGTTGCAATGGAAATTTAGTCGAGGATTTCAAAGGTAGGTACTCGCGTTTTAGTGTAGAACTCTAAAGTCTGATCCGAGAATTGTTGCAATGGAAATTTAGTCGAGGATTTCAAAGGTAGGTACCTACTCGCGTTTTAGTGTGGAACTCTAAAGTCTGATCAGAGAATTGTTGCAATGGAAATTTAGTCGAGGATTTCAAAGTTAGGTACTCGCGTTTTAGTGTAGAACTCTAAAGTCTAATCGCACGATAACCGGACTTCCAACGAATCCCGTGTTTCTCGAAATGGCGTCTGCGGACAGGCGTCATTTTCACCGCAGTCGGAGATATCGGGCACCACCCACTCTGTCCCATTTATCTCGAAACTCTGAGAAAGTAGACACACTTCCCCGGAGCCCACAGCAGTGGAAGAAACCTCGGATGGGCGATTCCTGTGACATTTGCTTCGCAACGACGCGGGTACAAGCTGGACGATAGGTGGTGGGCTCCGCGGACGAAGTTTAATTAATATCGGGGAGAGGAGAGGTCCGTGGAAAAAAAGAGCGGCGAGTTTTTTTTCAGAAGAACTCGGGCGAAGCCGGCCAATCACGAATCCAATCAGCTCGCATTGGGCATCGCTGCTTTTTCAGGGCATTACCTACAAAAGTGCTCGGCCGAGGAATTCCAAGCCGGATCAAAGGACCTCCCTCGGCGCCTCTGAAACTCGCCCGGTTCTGCAAAAGCCCCCGAGAAAGCCTGCCGATTGCTTTAATCACCTTCCGAAGCCCCGCGGACTTTTATCGCCGAGCGGTTGCGGCCCAGCTGCGACGCGCGGGGTAATTAAAATCCATCGGCAGCAGGAAGCGGCGTCGTACGCGACGTCTTTCATGCAGACTCGCCGCCCTTTATGTGTAAATTCTGCGCGCTCGTTGCAGCGGGTCTTGCGTAACGGGGAATCAGATGGACGAGGAACGGGGCCAGGGCGACGCGGAGAGTCCGCGCCTCGGCGCTGAGATCCTTTATCACGGGGGAAACAGTTATCGCGGCTGGTTTCGCGGTGGAAGTAATTATTCATCGCGCTCCGCGGACCCGTAATTACCTATCGCAAGGATACCGCGACGCAGCGGGCTCGATTCCTCCCTCGGACTCGATCGTGCACGCCGCGCGAGGAAGGAATAATAAAAATTGCACGCCCGGCCGAGCCCGGTTTCGACCCTCTGAAATATTCACCGTCTCTCGATGCACGGGGCAATAAATAATTTTCTGCCCGGGCCAGGACCAACGGGGGTGGGTCGCCTCTTCTTTCCTGCTTCTCGTTTTTCTCGGGGCACGTGCATAAGATATGCATCGCGCCGCGGCCGCCGCGGTTTTGCTCCCTTTTCTCGCGCCGCTCACGAATTCGAGCCACAGCCTTCGCTCTTTCCGATCGTAAATAAGCGAGCTTCTATTCCCCTTTTTTATCCGCGATACACTCGCCTCCATTCCTGTCCACCGTATCCACCCCGGCTGCCCACGCTTTCTTCCTCCTCGCCTACCTGCCCGCGCGCTCCTGATATATCATAAAAACGAGGCAACATGTATCACGGTCCTGCTTCTCTTTGCCGCGGGTATACGGCCGACGCGCAGCACGTGCTCGCGAGCAGGTATACACAACGGTAAAGGAACGTTTATTAACATTCACCGCTTCATTCTTCGCGCGTTTCAGGGACCCGCGTGCCGGGATCAAAAGGAATCGGAAGAGGCTCGAGAAAAACGGGCGGAAAAACTCTGCGGTGGATTTCTCCGCGATAAAACCTCCACTATCCGAAACGCCCGTTACTCTGCTGCTCTGTTGTATCGCGGCAAGATTTTATTGAAACTTTAGAAACACAGGCGACGCAAGAAGCGCGGTGAAGTTGCCGAGGATTTATTACAAATTACACGCACGCGTAATCTGGGCGTGCGAGTTCGCCAGTCACTGTGTGCTGTTTCGTATGAAATAAACAATGATCGGCGCTGGAAAAACCATGGAAAAACGAGTGTTTCGTTATTCGAAAAATTCCCTATTAGCTCGGGTAATGGGGAATCTATTGTATCCGTTCGCAAAAGAATCTACGCTCCTTGGGAATCGCAATTCCTCCCGTTTTATGGCGCATTCCTTGCCGAGATTAAATTCCTTTAAGCTCCCCGTGCTCCTGTAATCCCGCGCGAGCCATCGAAACGCGGCTGTTGCGGTTAATTCTGGACAGCGGGGGCACGGCCATGCGACACGGGGGAAAAATCTATCCCCTATCGATGTAGCTCCATTAAAACGATTGCGAACCGTACCCACCTACCAATCTAATTCCGTTGAAACGCTCGCGGTGCGGCGTGCCTGGCTTTAATCCCGCAATCATCGACTCCTGCTTCCCCTGATTCGGCTACGATTTCCCAGAAAGAGGGAAGTGTCAGCGGTCAGAAATTCTCCGTCAACCAGGATATAATCGGAGAAATAAATTCGCCGGGAGTAAGAATCGATAGCCGAGGAAAATGCTTGGAAGGTCGAAGGTAAAATCGGCGACTAGGATCTCCCAGGGTCGTCGAAGAAAATCCGCCACGTCTGATAACCTATACGTATCGCCGTCTTTCATTGGGAAATTCCAAAAGTGAGTATTATTGAACGATTCCAAGGTGTGTTTAACCCGCTGCGAGGGGAATGTAGGAAACTAGGAATTGGAGGAAAAGTTAAAAGGAGAATCTTATTTTTAGGGCTAAAAACTTACCAAAAGTGGGGATTTTTTTTTAAAGAAATTAGCGTTCCGATTCATTTGAAATTTTTACCACGTTTTCGTGCATCTTCGAAGAAATTACAGTTTTTTTTTTACTAATTTTGAATCATAAATTTAGGAGTTATGCATGATCGACCACCACGCCGCGCAAAATTCGTCGTCCGCTGGTGTGCATGATATTTATCTTTCGTCAATCATGCATAACTCCTATATTTATTATTAAAAATTAATAAAAAAAAACTTGCAGCTTCTTCAAAGGTGCATGAAAACCTAATCCAAATTTCAGCTGAATCGAATCGCTAGTTTCTTCCAAAAAAAATCCCAAATTTTGCTACGTTTTTAACCCAAAAAAGAGGATTCCCCTTAAAAGCTTAAATCGCTCGATTTCAATCCCACGAATCTACGAGTGCTGACTTTTCACCATCCTTTCAAGCTCTCTGTTAACTGTTTACTAGATGACGTTGCTTCTACTGTTCCCAACTGGTCGTTCATGGACCTGCACACGCGTGTACAGGAAATTGTAAACTTTTGCATAATTCGTTGTGTCCCCGGCAGTCAACATCCGCGACCTGTAATTCATTTGGCTGAATAATTCATGAGATGTGATTGTCGTGGACAGCTGATACGGAACCGGTGACTTTTACGAAGTCCTGCGTGTATCCGATGCCCTGTGATTTCTCTCGAATTACCTGTCAGGATGAATTAGAGTGTGCAGGGTGACAGCGTGCGCGATTTTCCAGGAACGTAACGGAAACAAATGTTCCGTGACGACAAGCGTGTCAATCGTGGATGATGAAACGATATCGTTTCGTGTCGCAGCGTTCCAACCCGTTCATGACTGCTGTCCAGACTTTCATTCTGTAGATTACAGTGCAATCGGGGAACTTGGACTGGAAATAGCTTCTGAGGCATCCTCAGTAGACCTCCATGATGAAATGTCTAGTCAAGTGCTAATTATTGGTACGTTTTTGCGAGCAGGAAAGTACAGGTGCCGTTTCATCTCGGGATCCTTATGTTTCTTCGCTAAAGTAGTAAGATTTATAATAAAGTATCCGCGCCGAGTGGAGCTCCATTAAATCCCCAAGAAATATGGTTTAGAGACATCGCGTAAACAGCTCGGGGGAAGCAGCAGGCCCTGAATGAACGTAATGGAGAGCAAGCGAGTCTTCAGTGGGAATATCGACCAGCAAGCAGGCCTATAGCTGGTCTAACAACCGCCACGTATCGAGCCATCATTACTTTAATGTCCGATTATTATCGTCCCAAGGTTCGCTACAAGGAAGCAAAAATCTCACTTCTCGAAAAGCTCCTCCAGCGCCGAGGAGTCGACACCTGGCGAGGTAGCCAAAGAAGCCCAGAAGCTGGCCACGAGTTTGCCGAAGGACGCTGCGGTGCACTTCGGCAATTTCTACGGTGTCCACGGGTCCTCGAAGAAGCTGAAAGCCGGTAAAGTGACGAGCTCCACGGCCGCCGCTGCGTCGTTTTTCAGAGTGACGCCGAGATTAGAGTTCACCAGGCAGATGGTCCACAAGTAAACGAGCGGAGCTTCGGCGGAGAGGTTGAATCGGGAGGCTGGATAGTGATTCGCCAAGGTTCCAGGTTGGAGAGAACGGCGGGCACGGAGGAGTACGCGCGACAAGTGTCTGCTTTATTGGACGAGACGGTGGAGCCGCCGCATTTCAAGCTGCATTCACTGCCAGCGGAGAATTCGATCCCCGATGGGAGGCACAACCCCTCGGGATATCCGCTGTGGTACAAGGATCCTTGTAAGATGCCGTTAGTATTCTCCAGTTAGTTACGTCGTCACTCGATCTATCCCGCCAGGAATGGGGATCGATCGCGTTACCAGAAAATAGGATAGAGCCCCGCTAATGGCGTTCTTTCCCTCGGGTGACAAAGAATAACGCGGACACCCCCGTCGACGTGCCGATAACGGGATTAAAAAGGAGGTGCGATGGGATCGTTAACAGGGCTGATGAATTTCTGTTGCGTGCAGCTTCGCCTCGGACGAGGTTCGCAAGCTCTTCAAGGAGGAATGCGACGAGCAGTCGAAGATGGGCAGGGACGTTTTCGAGGAGGAATCGGAGGGAGAGTATTCCTACGAGGGTTTCAGCGAGGACGAGCAAGTCGGAGAGAACGAGTGCCTGTGGGATACTTGTGCGAAGGATGGGGCGAAGGGAGAGGTGTCGTTGCTGAACATCAGCAGGCGCAGCTCTGCCACCGAAGCGAAAGACACTGACTCGAAGGAGAGCGATGATGGCAGTGTTTCTGACGGTAAAAACGACGCGATCTCGCCTCCTGGCGCGCAGCAGAGGATCTAGTAACGGTGGTAGGATGCAAAGTGTCTTGCGGTGAATACGAAAAATCTGAGGTTGAATGTAGATGAAGCTAACGTGTGCTTCCTGTTTAGTAATGATCGTAATTATGGAATAAAAGAAATCCTCCCTGCGGCGATATTGCAACCCAATTCGCAACAATGTTGCTCGTTACCACTGTACGTTTTTAGAGAGGAATAGGGCAATTAGTATCTAGCTATTAATAGATGAAGCAGCAGGTCTGCGCGGTGCAGGATTCATCGCCAGACTGTATTTCCAGCGCTAATTAGGAGCGATGTTTAATAGTTGAGTACCCTGTAATTACGCGCTCACAGATTGCTGTGAATCTAACGTTACCTCTGAATTCATTAATTAATGGAGATGGGGCTTGCGAAAGGACGAGAGAATCAGGGACTAGGTGACGGGACGAGCGGAAATTCTGCGTGCTCAACTTCCGCCTCTGTTTCTGAATTCTTCTATCGCGGAATAAAGATACATATTCGGGGGCAGAGATGGGCAACATTTTTACTTAAATAAAATTTCTAATAACGAATAAAGGGTAAAGAAACTTTATTCCACGCGTGACGAATTATTTCTTTAACTTTTATTCGATACTAGAAATTTTATTTAAATAAAAATTTTGCTCGTTTCTGTTCCGGAGAGCAATTTTTACTTAAATAAAATTTCTAATAACAAAGAAAAGGTAAAGAAACTTTATTCCACACATGACGAATTATTTCTTTAACTTTTATTCGCTACTCGATATATTATTTAAATAAAAATTTTGCTCGTTTCTGTTCCGAGGGCAATTTTTACTTAAATAAAATTTCTAATAACGAATGAAGGGTAAAGAAACTTTATTCCACGCGTGACGAATTATTTCTTTAACTTTTATTCGCTACTCGATATATTATTTAAATAAAAATTTTGCTCGTTTCTGTTCCGGAGGGCAATTTTTACTTAAATAAAATTCCTAATAACAAAGAAAAGGTAAAGAAACTTTATTCCACGCGTGACGAATTATTTCTTTAACTGTTATTCGCTACTCGATATATTATTTAAATAAAAATTTTGCTCGTTTCTGTTCCGGAGGGCAATTTTTACTTAAATAAAATTCCTAATAACAAAGAAAAGGTAAAGAAACTTTATTCCACGCGTGACGAATTATTTCTTTAACTGTTATTCGCTACTCGAAATTTTATTTAAATAAAATTTTGCCCGTCTCTATTCCGGAGGGCAATATAAATTAACATAAAAAATCATAGTCATTCCGTCTGTATAACAAAAGGAAACACTAACTGCAACGTCAGCTGCACATCGATTTATCAAAATTCCAAGGAGAAAGTAAGGGAAGATTAAACAGATGTACGAGTTCACGAGCCCGAACCACGACAGCCTGCGTTGAAGATTTAATGCGGTTTCCCGTTTGCCACAAGAGGGTGGCATTAACCAAGGTGGAGTGTTCGCATTGTTTTCGGTTCAGTGGAAATGCAAGAGGGCGCGGGATAGGGTCGGCTCTTATCGATTATTCTGCCTGCTACGCCAAAGATGCTTCTCGCGTATCTTCGGGGCAATGGAAAATTAGATTTTCGTATCAAAGAGCACTCGGAGGAAACCCGGGGAGCGGAGCCAATGAATCGTCAAATGAATTAAAACGGAAATGGCAGGCGAACGACAGAGAGCCGACGATGGAGAGAGAGGCAGCTGGAATATCTGGACGAGAAGCGAGCCGAGTATATGTACATTGGTTTTATTTCATCGTGAAACTATACAGAATGGTCCACAGCGATTCGGGGCTTATTTAAATAAGTTAGTTAACGATCGAGGCCATCGGCTCGCCGGCATACGTGCGTATGATCGGGCGCACCGGTTCAAACTTATACCTGCGAAAAAGATAGAACAGTTTGATAAATACTACACGCGAGTCACAATACAGCGACGTGTCCTCCTCAATGATATACAATGACCCGCTCTTGTAATGCAACCTGGTGAATGGCAGTTTAACTTGCACGGGGGAACGTAAATCTGTGCTATTCGGGATTGCCGCGGGAAGCTTTAATTAAATATCTATCCGTTTCTATGGTCCCTCTAGAGAGGGAGCGCCAGTAACCAGACTCCCAGAAAGATAATAATTGCACCACTGTCGATAATTACGAAGGACTCGTCCCTCGTACTCTCCCCCTCCTTGAACATAATCAAGGCTATTGAAGTACAGTAAAATATATCGGCCGTTTGTTTCTTTTTGTATATAACAGTGCACTCTCTCCTCTGCAACTCCGCCGTAGTACGGATGCTCGTTTTGATTTTCGGAGCCTGTCGCGACTAGCTCCCGTCAGACTGATACTTGCGAGGCCTTCCCTAGGTCTTCTTCCACGAGTAATACATCTCCAGGGGTCGATTGACTCGCCAGAATTTGTCGTTCACCTGTCGCAACGTCTGGGAACCGCTCAGCACTACGAGCTGCCCGGGGGACGGCGCTATGTAGATGCAGAAGTTCAGTAGCCTGTCGGACTCCGATAACTCTGTGTCCAGGTCCAGCGTAAGTCGCATGGCCAGGTATTTGCTGAGATGATCCACTGCAGAAACAAGCACGAGTGTCGTTATTATTGATCTCCCGTTACCTGACCCCGCGCCGCCCTAGATAATTACCCGTCGCGTTTGCCGTGGTTTTGATGTAACGAATGCTATTCTCCTTCAGCGCTTTTATCAGCGAATTGTCGCCAGCCATTTCTGTCGGGTGCGGTTTAAATACCAGCTCGATTTCGTTAAGCATCAGCGGCTCGCTAGGTCCTTCACCCTCCGTGTCCACCATGGAGTCACCACCGCCTGTCTCAGCCTCTGCGCTCGAGGAGTCGTTCTCCGAGTTCTGCAAACTTTTCTGCCGTTTAGGCGGCTTGGGGATCTGATTCGCTGGGTTCGGCGACGGTGTGGTGGAGTTCCTGGACGTCGTGCCTGAAGCATACAAATTATTCGCATCACTTACGGTCCGATGTGTTTAGTACGCTAGCTCTCTTCCCTGACGATGTTACCAGAAACAGCGGGGCTGCTAGCTGGCTGGGAGACGCTGTTGGAATTCTGCGAATTACCACCGCTGCTGTTGTTCAACGGCCCTGTCGCGCTCTGCGACGAATCGCTCTGATTCGCAGAGTTCGCTGGGTTCGGCGTTGCCGGCGCACTGGCATTCTGCGAGTTATTGTAAGAAGTCGCGTTGCTGGCGTTCTCGGACTCGTTGGCATTCTTTCTAGACCGCTGCGGACGATTCTGACTCTGCAGCTTGATACCCTCCGTGATGGAGTTCACCAGCGCAGCCTGCGAGTGAGATTTGTTCAGCTTCGCCAGCACTCTCTCCTGATGAGCCTCGTACTCGTCACGACTCGGGTATATCTTGGATATCAGTAAGTCGAAATTCGGGTCCGGGCGGAGGGATCGCTTGGACACCAGCTTCTTTCTGCACGTTGGGCATTCCTGTAACGAATCAAACATGAGCTGTTGCATACCTTCGGAATCAAGTTAGCCTCCAATGATAATTAAAACCATGCGCTGCAGCTACAAACTGATAAAATTCACTGAATTGTCCATCCTAGCAGCTTTCGCAACATTAACAGAACGATAAATACAACTTCCAGTTGACAATACTAAGAAATTAACATTCCTATGATCCACACTAAGAGAACAAGCGATGGAAACACAAGAATGCAATATAGCACTGTATTTACAAGACATTTCAAAAAGCGCGGTAAAATCGTGACAGCCGAGAGAAAGATGCACGAACAACGGCTTTAACAACGCATTATTTCGACAGACGTTCTCGTGTTTTATCCAAACGACTGTTGTCCTCGTTTAAATATTTCGACAGCGGAGCGATATACGCAAACGTGACAAAAGCGAAACAGTGTCGAAGTATTCAGCACGCGGCGGTGTTTATATCGAGCGAAACAGGAGGTTTTATAAGAGAAGCACACGTCGAAGGCGAGCGCGGAGCTGTAAATTACGATGCTTTGGAAATCCTAAAGCGACCACGTACCTTGTTACCGCTGCGAAGTGCAGTAATGATACAATCGGAACAGAAACGATGAAGACACTCCTTCGTGGTCATGGTCTTTTTAAGCATATCCAAGCAAATCGGACACATGAGCTCGCTGTGCAAGCTGCGCGGGCTGACCGCGATCTCGGTGTTGTCAGTGATCGCATCCTGGGGCGTTCGATGGAGCTCGTAAAGCGACAATTCCCAGGTTTTGTTCAGGCCGACCTGCTCCGCGGAAGCCATCTTTCACCACACGCAAGCCGTCAGCTGAAAACCCTGTGCAACAAAACAGACCTCGGGACGAGACTGCAGTCATCTCGCGGCGCGAGTAAAAACCCCTGGCCCCGAGTACAGCCAGTAACACGGGTAACGCGCCGTTGAAGGAAACCACACGGCCATTGCACTGTTCAGACGAATCGGCAGGAGTATTCGGGAACAAAGGAACCACGCGAAGTTCGCGACTCACGGGAACGAAGAAGGAGCACGAATTTAGAAGATGAATATCACACGGCAACACCCGCACTTTGGCACTTCAGAAATTACTTGAATAACAGAAGTCACATGGTTTCCGGGATATTTTTTGAGGGATCTAAATCGTGCGTTCTGAAGGTACAACTTTCCCAGCTGCCTGAGTTATTGATCAAAGTAGGAGGAAGAGGTTGTGTGCGTGGCGTCGATAAAAGAGGACGCTGCAGTTGCACGGCGGGAACTTTGAAGCTTCCTAATGAACCGCCACTTAATGATCTTTATTCTTCAATTTTTGCTACAAAGAAGCCTAGCTCGATTTGCTGGACGTAGCTGCTACTTCTGTATAATCAGCGATCGGATAAGAAGCATTGAGTGGCTCTAATAGCTAGAAGAGGAAAAATAGCCAATCCATACGGAGGACATCAGCATAAGCGTGGGCAAAATGTTTCTCCGTACACGGGTATGTATATGTATGTACATATATAACGGTATATAATAGGATCTGAGATGGGCGTGGGCTCGGCCATTGCCGCGTATACCAGATACGTCTATCCAGCGAAGAAGTTGAGACGCATTCGTTCGTCGATCTAACATGGCGAACTAGACCGGCGGGAGACCCGAGCCTTTTTTAGTGACCCTAACTGTAGATAACCGTAATTGCAACGCGTCTGTCGGTACTTATCGGGAAAACGTGTTTTATCACCTCTCACCGAGGGATACCTCCAGTACTTTCAATCGCGCCACGAAACTCTGATCTCGTACCTACACCCCGTCAGCTTTGAACAGCTCACGCGAGCTGGCAGTATTAGCTTCCTTTATGGAACTAAGGCTCCCCGGGTCCCGATTGAAATTAATCTTTCGTACGCCTTTGCGTTCGTGTGGGTGGATGTTACTCGAGAAGGGGAGTGTGCGAAATGCTCGCTAATCGAATGCACGTTCCACCTTCGTATATAGCCAAGCACAGCTAGTCAATGGATTCCGTTTCATTGACTACAATGCACCCTTCGTTTGTAATAATTACGATGATTAAGGAACGCCCACGTTGAACGAGGTAACAAGCATTTCGTAAGCTACTTGTGTTATACCAAGTCTGTGTTTTAAAATTAATCAAATTAATGCAGTGGTGCTCTGAGGATTTTGGGGGGAGTTGAAGAGATAAAAATATTTTTAATGCAAATTCAATGAAATTCATTGGGGGATTATAAAAATTTATTTGAAGTATAAATTCGAGTCTTCTTTTCTTTTTACAAAGCTCTTGAATCACTTCAGTGGTGTTTACATTAATCTCCTTTTTCTTTGGGGGTTGTCAGGTCCCCCTCCCCTCGTCTGGATGCGTTACTGAATGAATTCATTGAGTGATTAGAAAAATTCATTTGAAGAATAAATTCGAGTCTTCTTTTCTTTTTACAAAGCTCTTTAATCACTTCAGTGGTGTTTATATTAATCTCCTTTTTCTTTGGGGGTTGTCAGGGCCCCTTGCCCTCCTTTGGGTGCGCTACCGAATTAATTCATGAATTATTTCCGAATCATCCGGATCGTTTACGCGAAGGTTGAGGGATGATCCACTTTTGTCAGAGCGATAGTTGAACGACCTCTCGTTCGCTATACCTATCCGAAGATTCGGGGCATTGGCATTTCGAGGATGGTTCTCGCAGGTGGCCAGCTATGTATTACCGTTGGCCAGCACGATTTTCGAAAAATTTGGATAAACGTATGCGGGATTTATGGGTCAGTGGGCGAACGAATACGGGGCGACAGTTTGTTCCACTTAACGGTGGATCCTGCTCCGTCAACTTTTTTTTTAACTCCGTTTAATTAGCCGCCTTCGGCGAGGGACGACGCATTAACCGTTTACTTTCTGCCTCTCGCGTTATTCCGCTGTAAAAATTTAGGTCGAGCGATAAAATAGAAACTGCACCAGGACGCCTGGGTGCTCCCCAAATAATTTCCACCGCCTAACGACTCCGGCGGAGAGAAAAAATTCCGATTCCACCGGACGCGCAGCGGGGCAAGTCGAGCGCAACCGGAAAAGAATTGCCAGTTACAAGGCGATATTAGAAAACTCCCCGGGTAAAAACACGCCGATTGCCACATTGACATGCTTTCTAGCAAGACAATCTTTCTCTCAGGGAACTTACGTAATTCCCAGCCCGCGATATCTCCCGTACACGGCTACGCGCACAGCCATCGCGATGCAAAACCACGGTCACACGAGTATTATAGGTATTATCCGTGCTTAACGCGGCTTTTTTCCGAGCATCTGCCTTTCTCACAGAATCGTTCGTTGGTCTCGGCGAAGGCTGCACGTACGGGGACAGCATACGCCGAGCACCGCCTATCAAGCCCAACTTCCAGCAGCTACGCTGTAATTTCAGAACAATATCTTTTTACGCGACTGACTACGCCGCGTTTCCGCCACGGAGCGCTGGTAATCGTCGAATTCTTCTGTCCCCTTAATATCCCGGTAGCGTAGCGATCCTGCCGGTAAAAGTCCCCGGATCGCCTTCGATACTGGCCGTAAGAGTCCGAGGCGGCGCGCGAGACGCTTAATGGATCGACTCGGGAGAGCGATCGACGTGAAAGGCTGATGGATGGCGGCTGCGCGGTGTCGTGGAAGAGTGTGGAAGAGGCAGCAACGATCCAAAGGGGGAATTAACAGAAGCGACGGGCTAACGGATTCGAAAGCAAAATCCGTCAATGTTAGATCAGAGCACGGTCCAGCGGTTTCCTCGCGCGGCCACCAACCGGCGTTCCTCTACACACTCCAATAATTATCATTTCTTTCGGCGCTTCCTTGTTCCCGGGCGTTGCGCAAGCATCCGGAAGAGGGAGCGGTGTTCTCGCCGGTTGATGCATGGTTACAAGTATCCGTTCGGCCCAGGTCAAGCGTGAATCTGACCCAGTGGAATTACCGCGGCCAGATCGATCCTAACCCCGCGGATTAACCGGCAGCCGGGCGGTTTTCCGCTCGGCTGTAAAACGATGCGCGCGATACCTTAGGAAAGGTCAGTGCCTCGCGCGAAAGGATTGCGCTTTCATTCACCGCGCTATTACGCCAAGGGTACTCGGCTCCTTTCTCGCCGGGCCGATCAGCTTGAGATTATTATCGATCATTAGCCGGCGATTTATGCATCCACGGTGGCCGCGGAACGGGTTAAGTCGGTCAGAGGCAGTCATTAGTCGATCAGTCGGTGAAAACTGTCCGGCTGGGAAACAGTATCGCCGGGTCGTTAACGTTTCCCTTTGGATATTCTTATCGCCTGTCCATCCGCGGAGGCATGGTTAATGGAGTCACTGTAGGATGCGATGGTTATTAGCTGGGTACACGTTGATTAGCTGGTCGAGCAAGTTCTTTGTCCCAGCAGCCAATATCAGCATAGGCACTGTAACGTTTCCTTGTTCCTAGCGTTGCGCAAGAAGCCGGAAGCGACCTTGGTTTCTTTTTACAGGATGATGCACGAGTGCAATCACTTATCTCGCCTGCCGCGCGCCTAATCCGTCTCGAGCGAGGAGATTCGCGAAGTTACACCGGCTAGATCTGGCTGGGAGATACAAGGTGTGCCGTGGAACGACACTTGAGGGGAGTTGCGCCTTGTTGGGCCGAAAAATAGGCAATTATTTATGAATTTTTTGTACTAAAACGGTGCGACAAATTAATTTGTGCTTTGGCAGGCTGTTCTAGTGTACCTTGAATTGTCGTTCTGAATTTTTGTGCGACAGTGAAGGAAAAAACGTGGCAGATACAGAGAGAACGTTAAAAAATAATCGACTAGCCCTGACGTTGACGAAAAGTACCTTAAGGGTTAGGGTAGATGTCCCAATTACCGTGCCCTGTACCTATTTCCGCGCCTTTATACTTAAAAAAGCCGTATAAAAAAACTCGCACACATAACTAAGGAAAGAAATTTTTTTAATTAAGTTATACTATTAATGTATGTGTTACAAACGGGTAGATTGCATTATTAAACAATTAAATCTTCTTTAAGTATAAAGGCACGGTAATAGGTAGAGGGCACGGTAATTGGGACATCCAGGCCCGGATTAAGATTTTTGGGGCCCGTGGCTATCGAACCTTCGAGCCCCCCCCCCCCTCCCCCGTGGTTCAACAGCGCGTGGGGGGGGGGGGGGGTAGTAATCTAATCGCTTTGAACGGGGCCCCCACCGGGAAGTGGGGCCCGGGGCTACAGCCCCCCCTAGCCCCCCTTTAATCCGGGTCTGGGGACATCTACCCTATCTGAGCACAGAAAAATGGAAAGAGATTCTTAATCTATATGAATGTTGCTATCTGTGGTAGTGGATGCATTAAGAACACTACCAGATAAATATCAGGTCCTTTTTAATTTGTCGGCGCTGCGATGGGATTTTGCCTGCGATGTTGAACGCCGAAACCTGTTGGTCCCGGCGCAGGATTTACATTGGCCATTAGTACTCGTTTATGTCCTAGGTCAGACGCGAGACGTGACCCAACCGTGGCCCGTTGTACGTACACTCTGAGCAGCACGCTTTCAGCGACCGCGATGACCTTATAATTTCCAATTACCCAGCACAATGGCAATGTTTCACGCGAGGAATTCCTCGTCCACGATTACCATGAGTTATTATCCAGCCGGAATGCCCAAGCGAAGAGAGACATCCCCGGAAACCAAAAGTGACCACCGAGAAACCGATTGGATCGGCAGATGTCTGGGAAGCGAGGTACTCGAAGACGTCGAAGGATAATTGATAATGCATATGCCTCGGGATTAAAGTGTACAGTAAAACGGAAGGCCCACTCCTCGGATTAAACGGTATATTGTCGTCGAATCGTGTTTCGAGGCGAGGAGCCGAGCGACGATGATCGATGGCTGCCCTCCCCGAGGCGAGCGATAAATCGTCAAGTGAAAAGAGCGTTTTTCTTCGAGTTTTCCCTGGTCCGCTGATTAAACGGGTCTTCTCGTGCGCCCGTTCTAGTACGGAGCCCCATTTTCAGGCATGAAAAGCACACTTCTCGCGAATCCTATCCGCGCACCGGTACTTGATTACCTTTCATTATGGAATCACAGTGAAACGAGCGAACTGACCTAACGGACTTCATCTGCAACGAAATGTTGCAATGAATCCAGTGAAAAAAAGTCCCTCCGCCACGGGCGCCGAGAGACGCTCTCGAGGATAATCGCACGGCGTATTAAAACGCTCCGAATATAGCGACTATCGCGCCGGATGGGGATCGCAGCCGTGGCAAGTGTCTATTTCGCGAGCCGTCTCATTTAATGCTCGTACAAGGTTCTACGGAGGAGGCTTGTCTGGAATTTCACCTTTTACCTCGATCACCGAGGCGATCCGAGCCGCGGTCTGTAAATCAACAGGCGAACAGAATGATCCAACCCTCGCCACGCTCGTAAACCGACAATGATTCCCCGTTTATATAAATACCCTACGACAAGCTCCACAATAAAAGCAAATCGCGAGAGAGAGAGAAAGATACAAGCATCGCCTTCTCGCCCAAACAAGATTACTAACTTTCCTGGCGATTTATCTTAGGCGGAGGAAGAAATTAAACAGCGATTTATCGTAACATTCATCTCGATTACGAGCTCCGTGGATGTTTGCAAAGGGTACACAGAGGTTAGATAAATCCTCTCGCGTTGGCCAGCGATCCGGACACTCGAGTCAGAGGAATAGCGCCCTCTACATCGACTCGATCGACCTGCTCGGGTATTTAGTGCGACCCACGGGGCACCGGTGCGACACGTAGGTCGCGGCTTGACCCACAGTCTGAGAATCCTTCTGTTGGACGTCGATGGCGGGACGTAGAAGAGGCGAGATGTAGAGGAGAAGAGCCAACGTCGGAGAGAGGCGATGCTCACACGTGCACCTCGAGGCATTCACGAGTTGGCAGTCGGCTCTTGAAACCCGCCCGGTGAATGCCTCTCGAGGCTCTCGCACACGCGCGTTTTTACCGACCCTCCGATGCACCCATAGGCATCCCGTGCGCACGGCAATTTCGCGTTCCGAGTCCGAGTCTTTTCGGGAACGCAATCGGCCGATCGAAAGTGATCCTTCGCTGAGAGATTAATCGAGGATCGTTGGACGTAGCACGCCTCGCCGAGCGTTCACGCGTGACAGTGACTTTGAAGAAAGTGAAACGCGATCTCCCACGAACGAGGAAATTGATGGGCTATAAAGTTTCACCACGCTTTATCGGCGGGGGGGAGGAGGGGCTCGTAGCAGAGCGGAGCTGATGCCGATTGAAAGAAAACATTCGACGGCTCGAGGAACGGTCACCCCTGGCTTTCACGACTCGCGGACGCTAATTTCCTGTTAGTAAATACAAGGAGCCGAGCGTGCCACGGGGTCAGTCGCGCTTACGACCTGTTCGAGCATTGTGGAATTCATGGTGCCGTGAATTCGTGTCGGCTACGCGATCCGAATTGCAGAATCACCGCGGTGCGCGGCTGTTGAAGTGAAAATCCGCCAACACGCGTTACGGTGTAACAGTTCCACGAAAGAAAGGCGCAAGAAACCGACTGCCTTAAACGGAGGAAAAATACTCTCCAAGTAGACGAGCCCGTAACGCAGCGTGCTAACGGTTTCAGGAATTTTTCACGTGTTAGTGGATCACTGGGTTTTCTAGCCGTTACCGTCTGCCTCAGTTTTTTTTTCGCCACTCCGCGCGCGCGAGTGTTCCAATATCAACACACCGTTGCTCGATTCGTTTCGTCGCATCTCTCACGCCAGCGTGGGTCCGTTTGTCGTCCCATCGACAAATTACAGAGTATCGACGGCGTGGAAGGGAGAAATTAATCGGTAGTTTGGGATTCGAGGCTTCAGCCGACTCGCGAGAAATTTTTTCCGGTGAAAGATGTAATTGAGACTTCTTGGGACGGTGGGCAAGCGCGACAGGATGCGTAGCGATTCGAAGGTGCCCATTTCTTTCCATTCGAGTGCGCAAAGAGTGGCGTTACGCGAGGAGCAAGTGTGGGAATTCTCAGGACACCGAGGACAGCGATGCTAACGACGTGAACGACAACGTACACAATGAAGAACGACGCCAACGAGTGGATAACATCGCTAGAAACAAAAAGCCACGGCGAATGCTGTTATCGGTGAAGCCCCGAGAGTTTAATTGTGCAAAGGCGTCGACCGGCTCGAGTTAATTAACGAAAGTGCAACCGAACGGGTATCGGGAATTCGTAAGCGCGATGGGAAACGTGTTTTCGATTCGACGCCAGTGTATCGGAGATATCGAGCGATAAAGTTGCCGTTCGCATCCCGGCCCGATGTTAGAAATAGACGAGCCTGTTGCGCGCCGTAGAGAGGCACGTAGGGCATAAAACGGCCCGGCGTAAAAGTCCGAAGGACAATTTATGAATCTGCATGCCGCGATATCTTAATAAAGCCGCGGCCGTAAAGGCGCGCTTTAATCCTTTCGCCGCTCGAGGAAGTGCCGGGCGAAGCCTGTGCTTTATAAACGTCCCTTCCGCAGAGACGTCGCCGTGGCGCCGTAATTACGCAAGCCTAAACACAATCGCGGCGATAAAGACAATGCTGGAGATAGGGCGATATCGGTGAGGCATCGCGCGAGAAAAATACCCTCATTGTCCGCGGAATGTGGGCGTATCGGCCGAGATATCTGGCCGATAATGAGACAGATCTTGCGTAGAGAAAGGAGAGGCATTCCACGCGCAATACGAACTATGACCGTCTTTTTTCAACGGTCCGAATGAACTAGACCGAAGGAGCGGCGTGAAATATATCCGAGCAACGATCGCGGCGAGCCACTTCTTCGGGCTACGGCGGCTCCCGCGCCTCGATTGACACGGAACGAAAAACGGCCAGCCACTGCCGGGCTTCCTGGTGTCTAAAGCGTTTCTTCGCGCGCATCATTTGCTACCGGTAACTGACTTTGATGAAGGGATAGCAGCACGCGAGGGGATCGTGCAGTTCAGAGTCCCACGGTCTTGTTGCGGTTCAGCGGGTCTGAAGATGGTGGGGCAGCCCTGGGCTCTCTAATTTCATCCCTTGGAAAAGTATCCATGGAGGGATTAGCGAGTTGATTGCTGAACTGATTAGAGAACAGTGCTCTTCTGGATAGAAGCGACACTCGGTGGGAGATCTGTGAAACTGGAGAGGCTAACAGCAGCGCAGAATGGGGAACGCAAGATCGCAACCTTGCCGACGAGGGAAATCACTCTACCTGTTCTACCTTATCCACAGAACGTGGAGTATCGTGGCGGAGCATCGGAAGGATCATGATCGCTCGTACGATACCGATCGCGAGACTGACTTATCATCGAGGTGCAGCGGGTGCAATGGGTGCGACTATCGGCAAGACAGCCTCATTTTCGACAGGTAAAGTGCTTTTTAGTATTATGTTTGTCCGCGATTTGATTCGTAGCTATTGGATCGATTTCCGTGAAACTTATTGCATTTAGTTTAGCTTCAATCAACTTAGGGTACTTTTATGTTGGGGCTGCGATAAACGGTCTGAGCGACGATAAGAGCAAAGCGTTGAAATACATTATATTGTTTTATAAATTGAAGTATTTATATTGGAGCAACGAGCAGATCTACGTTTTCTAAGAGGTGACCAACGATAAAAGCGTCCAATTTCATTCCTAGCTCCAACATAAACGTACCCTTGGGCTATAGAGATAGAATTATAAGTAGTTTTAAAGTTACACCAAAAATAAGAAATCTGCTTCATTAGCTGACTTCATTACATATTATTATTACGAGCAACTCTTTGTAGATCTACCTATTTTTTTTAAATAAATGTAGTTATATAACTTAAATAACTAAAAAGTAAAAAATACAAAATTTAAGAAAAATTGAAACCGACTTAAAAAAATAAAAACGCACCAAAAAGTAGATAATAATTTTTTTCCTTATTTAACCTACGATTCTCAATATTTTTAAATCGGCGCCAGACTTACACAGCGCAAATGATGAGGTGTCGACATAAAAATATTGAGAGTCGTAGATTAAATAACTAAAATAAATTTTTTCTACTTTTTGGTGAATTTGTATTTTTTTCGAATTCGGTTTCAATTTTTCTAAATTTTTTTATACTTTGAAATATATAGAGTCGAAGACTGGTGGAACCAATGCATGTTTCTGTCACCGGTTTGTGAGGTCCCAGAACCCCATTACCATTTTAGTGTCGCATGCAACGTTACCGGTGAAGTCTCGAAACAGATTGTAACGCTACAGATGTCGCAACAGGTGCCGTTGCATAAAGCGCCCCAGTGGCTATGTACGGTATTAAAAGTAGTTGATTGCATCGGACGTGGATCGAATAGAAAAAACTTTATTGAAAACTTATTCCTTCCTCCGCTATCCCATGGTTGAACCCGAATGATGGAATCTCGTAAGTAAAGCAGGCACACAAAACCTCGCTATAAATACAGGAACACCTTCATAAAAGTACTCATTCGCGCGAGTAGTCACGTGGCTGCATTAGTACACAGTTGAAATCCTTTCCTCGATGAAATTGCCGAATGATCGATCGATTTTCCCCGTGGCAATATTATCCAACCACGAATGGGGCACAATGGAACTGTTTCTATTGACTGAAACTGATCGTTCACGTTCGCGTTCCCGACGGCCTGTAGGTATCATCTAAAAGCGTGGTCGAATAACTGTTGCAGTCGTCTCGCGTCACTGGCGAGCATCGGATATTCCGAAAGCTAGTTCTACCACTCGATGCCCGTTCCGTGCTCATTCCGCATGCACACGGCAAGAAAACGGCTGATTAGCGGCTAGGAACTACTCGCGTTTGTCCTTTCCGCCCCTCTACGTGACGCATCGAAGGATCAACCGAGGCCTGGCTTACATTACGAGCAGGTAAAGGCGCCGGTGTCAGTAAACCTCCGGTCGTCCCGAGGAGCGGACCTCCTCGACCAATGTTCGCCATCCTTTCTCTCTCTCGCGCGGCCTCGGTCCTACAAAAAGTCGTGACAGTTCGGTACGATCGGGAAAATGAGCATCGTTCCCTACTCTCGTGCTAGTTCGTGAGGAATGAATCCAATTTCTTGTGAGCCCCCAAACATGCGCCGGGACAGTTGAGCGTGGACCACGCGTCACTTACACGAAATCCAGGTAACACTCTTCGTTGCTCTCTTTATCTTTTTTCTATCGCCATGTAAATTTGGGTAATTGAAATTCGAATCTGTGGTGGCTCTATTCTCTAGCTGTATATGGGATCCACGTAGAAGCCTCCATTAGCAGCGATTTCTATCTTTCTTTTATTCCCGAGAATTTTCTTGACAATAGAGTTACCATATTTGAAAATTACGATATGGAGGGAGGATAATAGATGGCAGTGAATGCTGGCGTGAAAAGTGCGTAGCTTTTATGTATAGAATAAGAAGAGAGTACAAGATACTTGTGCTACTTTTCAAATACTTTATTCATCTTAGGAAACATTACGAGCCATGTTTTTTATTAAAATTCGTATTGAACGATATCTGACAGTTCATTTCGCTAAACTTTTTACGCTTAACTAGATAAGATTCCACAGTGAATTAAGAGAAACCCGATCAATTCCACTTGAAATATCCACAATTCGTTGCTAAATCATTGAAAATCGAAGTGACTTTAAACGTCGGTTCCCAAACTTCTCTGGCCCCGGCGATTCCCATGAATCATTTTCGATTCACGCAAAAGAGGAGCCTCTCCCATTCATTCCATTTATACCATTCACCGTTGCTGGCGGAAAGGTTGACGGGGAATTGGCGATGAATCAGGGCGCGCAGGGATGCGCAGGCATTTGCACGCGTGGCGCACCGTTTTCCTCTAATAAGCCCGCGCGCGCCAGGCTAACAAAACCGGCCATCGTTACTTTCGTGCCAATTACATCCAATTACAGAATGGCATTGCTTTTTAATGCAAAGTCCCCGCGGCACGTTTTCTCGCGTACGATCGCTGGTATTATTATTCCCGCGTTCGTTGCGTACACGCGGCCGTGGAGCACGCCGACGGAGATCCATTGTTCCTCGAACGAAGTCCCCCCCGCCGTCCCCCCGCGGCACGCAGCTCGAAAAAACAAGCCGTGGAATCGGGACTATTATTCTTCCACGACCCGTCCGCGGCGAATAATAATTATGAAACGCTCCGTGAGACGAAGAAATCACGACGGTATGACGCGGAGCCTTTCCACCGGCGGGATTCATTAAGGGGTTAGGACACAGTAACGGGCCAAAAAAGCAGACGATCTTTAGACGACGATAATAAGAAAAGTAAACGATCGATTAATATAAGGTTTTGTGTTTTAGTTCACTATATTATGAACTATTAGAAAAGCTTATAATGTTTACAAAATAGCATTTGTATGCCGTGCAATGTCTCCATTTAAAATGTCCTTTTTTCCGGATGGCCAACTGGTGAGCTGGATTCCGGGAAATCGGATGAACTGAATCAAAAACCCCAAAAATGTCATAAAGTATAATATATTTCCTAGGCATTGACGACCCAACATTTCAATTTTTGCGAAAATTGACAAAATGGCCGATGTTTAAAAAATAATGATCACATCTTTCTATTTATATTTTGTACAGTAATTAAAAAATTTGAAATGTTGGATCGTCAATGCCTAGGAAATATATTATAGTTTATGACATTTTTGGGGTTTTTCATTCAGTTCATCCGATTTCCCGGAATCCGGCCCACCAGTTGGCCATCCGAAAAAAAAAAAAAAAGTTTAAATGGAGACATTGCACGGCATACAAATGCTATTTTGCAAACATTATAAGCTTTTCTTATAGTGAACTAAAACACAAAACCTTATATTAACCCTTCGTGGTCACACCTTCTTATAATCACAAGTTGGTCACACGGGGTTCACTGTACCCCAGCGTCATTTTTTGAGTTACATTTTCGTATTTTTGAATCTTTTAACTTTTCAGTGAGAATTGCTTATACAGTCATGGTCTAATAGTCTTTTTCTAGAAATGTAAATTTTGATATGCTAAAATTTGTAGTTGAAAACGAGGGATTTTCCATCGTCGTGGTAAAATACAGATTTTTTAAAAAGTTTTTTATTTTTTTTTTGCGATAAATCCCCTTTGTAAGATGTAAAGGTGTGGAATTTCAAATCAAAAATTGCTCTTGGGGTACAATACACCCCGTGTGACCACGAAGGGTTAATCGATCGTTTACTTTTCTTATTATCGTTGTCTAAAAATCGTCAGCTTTTTTGGCTCGTTACTGTGTCCTAACCCCTTAAGGGGGTATACCCGTTTGTACCCTCAGAAAATGTGTACATTTTGTGAATTTTTTTACAAGTCAACGGTTTGATGCAGATTTCCCTTTTTTTATTATCTTTCCATAGCATTATTAACTACAAAAAAAAAATTTTACTCATTTTCTGAGGGTTCAAACGGGTATACCCCCTTAAAACATCGGTCTTTTTCCGCCGCGGACGAACGGTTCAGAATTCACCCTGTCCCCCGCGACCCCTTTCCCGCAAATCGATATACATCCCTCCCCGTCGAAACGTGCCCGCAAACGATTTATAGACGAGACGAGGACTAGGTTGCGCAACCGGCAACCGTGGGCGCGCGCATATGCAAAAGTCGTGCTGGCAGGTAACGCGAGACCGCGCCGCAATTATTTAGGCCCGTTGAAATTAATGATACGCGATCGGCGGAGCGTAATAAATTAGGCGTCTCCCCGAAGCGATCACGTCTCCGTGACTTCGCATAGAGAGCGTTACGTTTTCGGCGGTGGACGATTAATCAGCCGGCGAAATTCACCGAACGGATTCCCATCGATCCGTGTCAGGGACATCTCGCGCACTCGACTATGCGTGTAATAGCGTCGCGCCGACACGCGTCTGCGTCCTGCTCCCTCGAGCACCGATGCATTCCCTTGGAAGATAAATTGTCGTATAGCCTCGGATGAGAAACGAGATCCGTTGCCTGGGATCGGCGGTAGAGTCGCTAGAATGAGGATTGAAAAAGAATCCCCGTGCTGTTGGTATAGAAGAGGACGGAAAGAGATTCGTTCCTCCGCGCTTCCCGCGGTTACGTCTCCCCAGTTAATTCTCCGCCGATTCCTGTACACCAAAACGGTACTAGTTTCTTCGATAATCGATCAAAGTCCGGCGGCCTCGACGTGGATAAATAAAACAGCCGGTGTTTAACCGGCGCGCGCTTAAACGCTCGTCTCACGGATCCGCGGGGATAAAACACAGAAGTAACGAGGCCACGATTTGCCGTGCACCGACGGGGTTAAGTAAATCGGTTCGATTGGCGTTCCCGGGTGTGTAACGGTGCCGGTGGTTCCGTGGCCATAGATTCCTCCGGTTCTGCGGCGGTAATGATTTTATTACCAGGCCTAGCTACGCGCCAATTTACGTAAATACGCGCGACCACTTTTTCCGCCGATCACGATCCGTTTCTCGGGACGCGACTCACGGGGACTCGGTTCGACGGAGGACTCGTTAAACGCGACTTGTAACTCGCTACCAATATACGTTGCGGCCGATGTTCCGAGCGATTTAATGCCTCCCCGATGCTAATAAACCGTTTCCGCGACCGCTACACCGTTCCGCGGTAATCGAGAGACGTATTTCGTTCTGCCGCTAGATCGATTAAAAGGGCGAAGCCCGCGGCACCGGTGCCAAGGGTGGATTAACCGGACAGGAAAAAGGGGCTTCCCCTGCGAAACGATCCCGCTAAAACCCGATGGGACTACTCTGATCGGGTCTATCCTTTATGAAAACCCCATTAAATACGCGACCGGGTTGGCTGCATTAGGTCGGGAATGCCAGCGGCCGCGGTCCGGCTAACGAAGGGATATTAATTGCTCCCCTTTACACCGCTTATAATTAAAGATAAGCAAACCGCAGATAGGGATCCCGTCGATTAACCGGCGATCCTAGAAAGCGGGCGACGCTCCTGTTTTATTAGAGAAAAGAAATGCAAGATCGAGATCGCATCTGAAAACTAGATCCCTCCCTCGGCCTGGAACGAATGGATTTTGAAAGGTATAAATCTCTTAGTCATCTCTGAACGCGCCGGTGCGTCTGGATTTTCGAGAAAAACTAGCCTCGCCGGATAAGCGGCAACCGCCGCCGGGAAACTAACATTCTTTTCTCATAGTATTCGAAGGTAACGAGTAATATTTCGAGAAGGTCGAATTGTTTTCCTGAGAACTTCCGCTATGCCTCGGTCTAGCTTATTAACGAAGATAAGTCCGAAGAAACGCGATTCCTTTCCTACATCACGGAGAACGATATTACAGCGTTGCTCGTTAATTCATGCCGGCGTTACATTTGCTCGTAAAACACTTGAATTTTCAAGCGATAGAGCGCGGCTCGTTTTCGATTTTAATTGGCCGCGAGCCGCGTTTCACTTTTGATCGCACGCAATCCCATTGATTAAGTTTCCGCGATCCGGGCGTCCGCGTTATCTATACCTGCCTAGTTCGGTCGGGAAAAGGAACAGGGAGAGGCGGTTTCGGACCGGGGGTTGAACGACAAACTTTAATCACGCCGGACTAAACGAGTCCCATTAAACGCGATTGCAAAAAACAACAGGCAGACCGTTCGCTCTATTAAAGGCGTCGCGTTGAGTCGCGTTGAGTCGCCTCGCGCTACGCAATCGTGATCTAGGAATGTAAATTAACGCTCGCCGGTTAATGAACACGCATCAATTACGTTTATAATAATCCGGATATGAAATAACGGGTGTAACCGTGATAAATTATCCGCGTAAGTTTCTCAGCCAGATCACAATCGGTTGGCCGGGTTAGCGAGTCTGTAGTATATAGAATCGCGCCCGTGCAATTTCTGTAATTAAAAGCGAAGAGTGATTGCTCGAAGACGGATGTCGACTTTCCTTTAATCCGAATTTCCAGCGGAATCTCGCTGCGCGTCTCTGCTTCACTGGCGAGCCATTGCTCTAATTGCATGCCACGTTAGAAAGTAGTTCAGGGACACATCGAAGTGCCGGTGCGTTCCCGCTCGCTGGGCTCCCGGAGTTTAACGATCCGGGACGATATCGTTGAACGGAGCTGTCCGCTTCACCGTCGCGTCGCTAATCGAATCATCGGGACGGCGTAATTTCGCGACGCGTCCATCAATCATCGGTTCGAACGAGCTCGCCTATCATTTAGCTGCTCGGTGTTTCTCAAACGAAAATAAAACTCGAGGTATACAGACCGTGACGATTGGAGAGGCAGCCGCGGCACGCGACAATTTCTTTCTCTATCGCTCGCCTCTGCGCGTAAAAGTTTCACCGAGCCGTTCTTCTTCGAGGAAAGTTAGCCGCACGAAAGTCCTTTCCTTTAATTGCCGTGCTTTTTAATAGGGATCCGTCGAGTTCCGTTTAAGCCTGGGCGTAACGGCGGATAAATTATCGCCGGGGCTACTCAGTGAAATCGTAAATCGATCCGTCGGGGATGACTGAAAGTGGTAATCGGAGGGTTTGAACGTCTGCCTGGTAAATTGACGCGATAAATGACGAGATATTCGTTACTGCGAAAGCGCGCGTGAGCGCTGCGCACCCATTGATTCCAGGCGGTACAGTTCTCTTCCTCTTATTCTTACCCATCTATTTCATCTTCTTCTTCTTCTTCTTCTTCTTCCTCCTCCTCTACTTCCCTTCCTGCCGTCCGCGCGATATTTGTTCCTGCAGACGGCGCTGCTGGGACAGGAACAGGTTCCCAGATGATCTAAACGTTGGAGAAATAAAAGATACGGTAACCATATATTAGTTGATTGACTGAAAGAAATGTGAGAAACGCGGCGATTTGCGCGTAAACTTTCCTGGGCGCAGGCATAATACGCGATACCATTATTATCGTCGTCATCGCCGTAATCATTACGGTCATTATCATTCTTTAATTACCGGCGTCCAATTACGGGCCGGGGCTTTACCATTTTTTCTCTCTCACCCGAGCACGCTTATTTTCGATTCCGTACACCGTTACCGTTCCAGCCAACAGGGATCGCGACCGTGCCGCGGTATCCATTATTAAAAAGCGCGCACGGAGCGGAGCATTTGTTTCCGCGTCTCCGACCTCGCCGCGAAAAATTGTCAAGAAACAGGGACAGTCGAATGGATTAATTAGAAGAAAGTCCCAGCCGCTCCGCGCCGCTAGCTTTCTACGGTGAAGCCTGTCCGTCAACCCGAGTCATTCAATTAAACCGGATTATTTCAACAACGTGTGATTACTCCGCATGCAAATCTCGTTGCACCGAGCACCGCAAGGCGACGAACGTTTAAGCCGAGGAAACTACTGGAAGTTAAAGTAAGCTATACTATGCTATGCTCAGTTTTAAGAAATGGGCTTCGCTAGATACTTGTGGAACCGTTTCTTTCAAAAGATTAGTTAAGCTGGGCTATGTTTTTTTTTTAAACTTAGTATAGTATAGGTTAGCTTAGCTCGCAGGAAACTACTGGAAGTTAAAGTAAGCTATACTATGCTATGCTCAGTTTTAAGAAATGGGCTTCGCTAGATACTTGTGGAACCGTTTCTTTTAAAAGATAAGCTAAGCTGGGCTATGTTTTTTTTTTAAACTTAGCATAGTATAGGTTAACTTAGCTCGCAGGTGGATTCCAGGCTTTACGATTGGTGCAATGTTGCGGTTGCGATGACCTGAGACTAAATTTCGTGAAATTTAACTCCTCCAAAACTAAATTTTAACGTAATCAATTAAAATCGCAGATAAGTTCAACTAAATTGACTGAAACTTGACTCCTCCAACACTAAAGTTTAAGGTATTCAATTAAAATCATAGATAAGTTCAAATAAATTTCGTGAAATTTGCCTCCTCCAAAACTAAATTTTAACGTAATCAATTAAAATCGCAGCTAACTTCAACTAAATTTACTGAAATTTAACTCCTCCAAAACTAAATTTTAACGCAATCCAATTTATTAAAATTCAACTCCTCCAAAACTAAATTTTAACGCAATCCAATTTACTAAAATTTAACTCCTCAAAAACTAAATTTTAACGCAATCCAATTTACTGAAATTTAACTCCCCCAAAACTAAATTTTAACGCAATCCAATTTACTGAAATTTAACTCCTCCAAAACTAAATTTTAACGCAATCAAATTTACTAAAATTTAACTCCTCAAAAACTGAATTTTAACGCAATCAAATTTACTAAAATTTAACTCCTCAAGAACTAAATTTTAACGCAATCAAATTTACTAAAATTTAACTCCTCAAAAACTAAATTTTAACGCAATCCAATTTACTAAAATTGAACTCCTCAAAAACTAAATTTTAACGCAATCAAATTGACTGAAATTCCAATCGCGAGGTCATGGAGGAAGGAAACTCTATACCAAAAGCAACCGAAGCAAAAGGCTGACACAAGATATTTGTTGGAACAGCAGCGCGAAGGGTATGATCGAGCGAGTAGCAGGATCAGTAGCGAACGATTTTTCGGAGTTCAGTTTCAATCTGTCACGCGAAACTGAGCACAAACGAGCGTGGAAATTGGCCGTGAAATTGCCGCGAATGCGAGAAAAAAGGCAGCACGACGAATATTGTTGCCACTCGTACAGATCGAGAACAGTGTATCGTTCCAGAGCGGACGTAAAACAAGAGGCCGTGGATGATGGCAGCGGTAGCGGCGTTTTTACGAGACGTTACTTCTCCGCCCGGCTTCCGGAAGCGACGGCGAGGATCGCCAGGTCGAAACGCAAGAACCGGCGGGTGATCGTTTTGCAGCGAGGGAGCAAACAGCCTGCGAACGGCCCATTAAATCGGACCGTGAACGATCGGGAAACGGCGATGAGCCAACGATTCGTTCACGCTAACCCGCCGCTACCGCATAAACCGATTCATTGTGTTCGATTCATTCTGTTGCGCAACAATGGGCCCGGAGTACCGTTCTCGTTTGTCATCGGGCCGCACGCCAAATTTGGCACTCTCTCCCTTTGCAAAATCACGATCGCGTTTCACGTCCCGACTTACCTCGGGCCACACCACTGCCGAGATAATTGGCTGACCCAATAACGCGTCTGACTACTTTCTGACGCTGCGTTATGTATTGGGAAACCAAGAATTTCGATACGCCAACTAGTGGCAGAAAATTAAACTACTGTGAGTAGGTCGAAATTTGTCGAAGTCCATACGATTATCAGTGTTTATATGGACATTTTGTGAAAAACGAGTGTTTTTAAATTTTTTTCAACACTAAATTTTTACTTCTTCGATTAATAAATACTTATTCGGAATGTTTGGTGGGATTCGGGCCTACTTGCAATAGTTTGCCAACTTGCCACCGCAGCGCTGAAATCTAAGCCACGCCTCCACTTGGTTTCCCAATATATAGAGATATATTTATGGGTGGTGATTATTGACTCCTTCCAGCCCTTATGTGGATAAAGAAAAGAAAACTGAATTTTATTCTCTAAATAGGGTAAAGAACCCAATTACTGTCACCTTAAGCTATTTTACTTAAAATAACAAATAAATAAACGTTGTAAAGTTATACACCAATAGAATTATGTAATTCAACCTATAATCTATGCTATAAATTATATTCTATAGTTTATTTATTCGTTATTTTAAGTAAAATTGCTTAAGGTGACAGTAATTGGGTCCTTTACCCTAATCACCTAACGAATTTCATTGAATTTGCATCAGAAATATTTTATCCCTTCAACTCTGCTCCCCCGAGATTAAATCCTGAGTGCGCCACTGTACTTGATGTATACTAAGTGAAGTCACCGTGGGAATAATTTAAGCAAGAACAGCTTGCACTTTCAGCAGTTCCTCAAGCTTCCTCCAAATTCACTAAACAAAACGTTGGTCATTCGTTTCCCTATCGTTCTCCGCGTTGCGCCAGCGATAAATCACTTGGGACCAGCTCCAGGGTGTATCGTCGTGGCGGCGTGTCGCCGCCCGGCGGTGTAAACGCGTCACGTGGGTGTGAGCACGTGTAGCAATGCCCCGCGGTGGCCGTGCCGCATGGGAAATGAGGCTGCGGCGGCAGAATTTCAGCCGATCGAACGTGAATTTCATCGAGCGTGCACGACTTCCTCCGGCGCATTCCGTGCCCGTTACACACGGCGACTCAGCATTCCAGCTGGCTGGAGTTCCTAAAGGCCCGTCCACAGCGCACGGCCGCCCCAGGTTGCGGCGCCGCGTATTCTCCTCGCTCCTTTGTCTCCCCGGCGGAGAACAATGATCAGGCCGCTGTCGGCGGAAGTGTCGATTTTGTACGCAAAATAGCGGCCCGTTGCCGCGAGGGAAACGTTCCCACGAATCCCTCGTAATTCCCTGCGCGACGACAGCCACGACTCCTCGCTCGGATCCGACGAACGTCTGTATTTTTTTCCTCGAGGGGGGAGAGAATTGCGCGGACGACCGGGGCAAAAAGACAACGGAGGATGACTTATGATTACGCGCGAGAGGAGCGACGCGACAGAACGATGCGCGGTTTCGACGGAGAAGCAGGACACGCTGGCGCAGGCCAGCGCCTAATAACTCTAGCAGCTGTCGCGCCACCCGTGGCCGTCGAACGAAGTCGAAGTCACTCGTCCAACTCCGGCGACGATTCTCCGGACTATTCAGGCGAGTCTAATCGCGCAAGAAGCGCGTCCTCTCTTAGTCTCTTCGCGGACAGGTCGCCGCGGAAGTTGCACGCTCGCCGGCCAGAACGTCCGCGGATCGAAGGAGCCGTAACGGTGCCTACAATCGTACGCGGCTGGGGGACGTTTTATAGGAAGCTGTAAATTAGATCTTGCCCGGGCTTCCATCGCGGCGAACGCCACTCCGGATTCTCCCTCTCCCTCGCGCTTTTTTGGACGGCCATCTTCCGCCGGTCTGCCTCGACCGACGACATCGCTCGGTGCACGTGTTCGTCCCGCGAGGAGGATACAGTTACGCGGAGAGAGACGGGACGGCCGGCAGACGGAGGATCCGTTTTATAACTAGAGATTCATAACGGCACACGATCTCACAATGGACACTGGCTGGCAGCTCGGGACAGAGGGAATAGGCTACGCGGCGTGGAATCGATGTCTTTCGCCAGTCGCTGGCACCGTTGCGCCAACCGAGGCGATAGCACGTGACGGAACAAGCGACTTCCTCCGCGCCGACCGATTCCCATCGTTTTCTGCGCGGCCCGACCGCGGAACATCTGCCGCTCTCGTTTTATCGCTGGCGGATTGTGGGACAGTTAAGGATAAGGGGAGCTACGGTCGCACACTTGCCACGGTGGGTAAATTACTCGCAGGACGCTCGGGACGGGGGCAACAGGTTTGTTAGTCATCTGGAAACTGTTCGGAATGGAACGTCAAACGAGCTCGGATTAATAACGCGTTCCGCGGGTAGAGGGGGGGAACGGACGCGATCCGCTGGCACTCACGGGGTCAGCATACCTCGGCGTAACGTGAAACGCGTGTTTTGCGGACCGGTTTTCTGGAAACCGACCACGAAACCCGGCGCGAGGATATTCAATAAATATTGGAAGGCAATCCGGGCAATCAGAAGAACCGATACGGGGAGGCGATCAATTGCGAAAGGCGGGGCGCGCGGTAAGTGGCGGGTATTAGCAACATTATTCGTTCGGTTGCGTAACGGGAACACGATAATCCGACAGATAATGGCAATTAATAGAGTTTCGGTATCGCCGGGCGAACACCTCGGGGAACTATAGATGTCGCTGGGTCTGGATGGGAAGATCGTGAAGCACACGGCTGCCCGGGAGCTCGTTCGCGATATCGACCGACAATAAAATTCGTGCTATTAATTACGGAAAAGGAACGCGACGGATGGGAAGCCGTGCAGTACTCCCTCGGCGATTTACGATATCAATAACAGGGATCGTGTCGCGGCAGATAGACGCTAATTAGTGTTAACGACTAACACGGCGAAAGAATCGGGAACGCAGCGGAGTCCGAGAGTTCCCCGAGTTTATTAGTTCCTTCGAAGACGAGGAACGCGCGACGGGTACCGTTGACCTCGTCACAAAACTAACAAGACCACTTCCCTTTCGAAGCCGCAGCTTGTCTCGCAAATCGTCCCCGCCGTCCTCTCGCTCCGGCCAGAAAAGATACTTATCCAGCGAGCGGTCTCTTTTTGTGGAAAACGAAGGGAGACGCCTTCCGTTAGAGGCTGCCATGAGACGCGATCGGAGACACACGACAGGGGCAGAAGGCAGTAGTTTCGCGCATCTTAATGGGTTAATAACGATAATCCTAGCGAGCGGGCCATCCTCCTTGATCGACGATACCGGCGGGGGAAAAATGGTAACGCCTTCCGCCAGCGATCCCGAGCGAAATGCATTTCGGCCCCTCGGGTAGAAAGTGGCGTGTGCGTGTGGAAAGAACCGGCGACCAATGGGCGTACCTCGTCTCTTGGTCGAGCATTAATGACTTCAATTTCCTGTGGATACAACGGCCGGGCATCCACGCACGAATCGCTCTGCCCTCGGGAAAGGATCGCCGCGTCACTTCAAGGAAATCTAAGGAAAAGCATTTTCGCTGACCGGCCACGGAGCTCCCGCGTCCCTCGCGACAACTCCGAAGTGCCTAGCACGGAATTTGGAAGGCTACGCGTGCAGCTCCCCTTTGACTGGGAGTTACGTAAAGCTCTGTCAAAGATCGTAGCCGGAGGTTGACTTAATTGGCGCGAAATAGCGGCCAGTCACGCCACGTACACGATTCATTCGCACGTTCCTCTGTACGTTTTTCAGCGTGACCGAGGCCGGAACGCTGACAGCCCATTTCACCCAGCATTCAATAATATTTAAACGGTCCGGGATCTTGCCTCGTGACTGGATCACAATTGTAAATCAAGCGCCGGACAGTCGTAGCTCTACGGCTTTCAATGAGAAACTTCTCGCTCCCCCCTTGCGGGACACTCTAATAAGTTTCATTCTAACAAGCCAGCATTCAGAAGAATTCCCTCGGCTCACACGCGAAGGGAACTGTTAACGGCCCGCCGATATTATTCATATCCACGGTGCTCCTGATTTATAGCGCGCTCTGCTTCTATATCGCAAATGAACCACGCCCTCGATCACCTAAGGTGGGGGCCAGATATATTGGCCGGTGAGTTTCGTGAGGAGTAAGTATTCTTCTATTCTCAACGTTTCCTGACTCGCTCTCGCCTTGCCAGAAAAGGAGTGAACAAGAAGTGGAGGGGGTAGCGCCGAGCTCTTAACGTGTAGGCCAAACCGAGTTCTTAGCGTAGATATACACACATCAGAATAGGTGTGCGTTAGCTGCGAAAACGAATTCACCGGCCAATATATCTGGCCCCGACCTTAGGGCCTTGTTTCGTGCTTTTCTGGGTCGTAGTAGTTTTGGAGATTCGTGGGGATAAGGTTATGCCGGGTTTACACCAAGGCGAACACGAACAAAAACAGTGTTCGCGAACGTTTTCGTCTGTCCTAAGGTCGGGGCCAGATATATTGGCCGGTGAGCTTCGTGAGGAGTATTATTCTATTCTCAACGTTTCCTGACTCGCTCTCGCCTTGCCAGAAAAAGAGTGCACAAGAAGTGGTGGGGATAGCGCCGAGCTCTTAACGTGTAGGCCACACCGAGCTCTTAGCGTAGAGATACATACATCAGAATAGGTGTGCGTTGTGAGGAGTATTCTTCTATTCTCAACGTTTTCTGACTCGCTCTCGCCTTGCCAGAAAAGGAGTGAACAAGAAGTGGTGGGGATAGCGCCAAGCTCTTAACGTGTAGGCCAAACCGAGTCCTTAGCGTAGATATACACAGATCGGAATAGGTGTTGCGTTAGCTGCGAAAACGAATTCACCGGCCAACATACCTTGCATCACGAATATACGGTGCATTGTTTCCACGCCGGGGATCGCGCGTGCGCGCGAGGTGCCTTGCCACTTGGCCCGCGCAAATGAGCGCGGTGACGGGTAAGGATTACGGTACAGGTTCTTATTAATCCTTTAACGCGTGTCCCGTCCAGCGGTGGTTTATCAGCTTGTATCAAGGATACGGGGGATCGTTGACTCCGCGGCCGGTTGATGTTTAGCGTTAATACCTACACGCCAACCGTGCATCAGCCCCGCGAATAAAATCGATCCCATTCGTACGTGCGCTGCACGTGGTCCGGGGTTAACGAACCAGGGATTATTCAGAAGGAGGAGCGACCGGGGCCGCTCTCCGATGCATAATTTATCGCGGATCAGGGCGGTGTTTACGCGGGTTCACCCGTTCACCAGGGTCGGCATTAACGCGGTAAAAAATCCAGTTAGAGTCTCTGCTCCTCTGTGTTTAGATGGGCCACGGTCCACTCGTAATTCTTCTCGCCTCTCTGTCCCGCGACCGCCAAGCAACGTATCATTTCGCCTTGCGCAATCCCCGGCCGCGTCGTGTTTAATGCGATAACAACTAACAATCAGCCGGGTCTACGCACGCGCTTATGAAAATCACCGGCGAGGAAAGTGTTGCCCTCGCCGCCTGGCTGCGATTCCGCCCCGAGTGTCGCAATCCCTTTCGAGGTAAACGGAGCTCCGCGCACGAAAAGTAGGTACACTTAGGTACTTAAACGTCGCAGTTTTCACGCGAGTGAAATTTTTGGAAAGCTGGTCGCCGGCCCGAGTTTCACGCGTCGCGATGATAAATCCTCCGATGGTGGGTTGCCGAGCTCGGGACTCTTTTTATTAGGAAACAGTAACGCTGCTAACGACTTGATAGTTGCACGTAGGAGGACTAAATTTTTAAATTAGACGGTGTAAAAATAATTGGAGATTAAAAGTTTAGATTGGAGGACTAAATTTTTAAATTCGATGGTGTAAAAATAATTGGAGATAAAAAGTTTAGATTGGAGGACTAAATTTTTAAGTTCGATGGTGTAAAAATAATTGGAGATTAAAAGTTTAGATTGGAGGACTAAATTTTTAAATTCGATGGTGTAAAAATAATTGGAGATAAAAAGTTTAGATTGGAGGACTAAGTTTTCAATTAGATGGTGTAAAAATAATTGGAGATTAAAAGTTTAGATTGGAGGACTAAATTTTTAAATTAATCGTTGGCAATCAGGTTCGCCTGAATACTGTGAATTCCTCGCGCACAAGATTGTCGGTCCATCGAAACTTTTCCTCGAAGAAAAGGTGTCCGGCAGGCGATTCGCGGATGCGCTACTTTCCTTCGCGGAGGAGCCCCCTCGCGTTATCGCCGCGGAGGCCTGCCCCGGTTGTTTATAATCGTCAACTGTGTGTTTACGACCGTCATTTTCAGTTGGCCGAGCGAGCATTTACGGGGCGATATTCAAATAATCTCGATCGTTGCTCGCTCGAGCGAGTCGGAGGCAACATGATGACCGGCGAGATCCAATCTCACATTTATTATCCCGGACCGCGGCGGCAGTAGCCTCCCCCTGTCCCCTTCTCCTCCTCCCCCCCTGTATTTTTTTCCCTCCATTTTTACCCGTGTCCCAACCACGGTAGCGATTCGCGGAATACTGTAATCAATACACGCATAACCGAACGCCCCGGAGCATCCTGGAGTGCGTGCTCATCCTAGATCGAGGTCATCCTTACTTTTTCACCTGGTACCGTCATGCGTGACGGCCTCGTGAAAACCAGCCGCGTCGAGATATCGCTGGCATTAAGCGTTTTATGAACGCGTTAAATCATCGCCTGGAATTTTCCAATACTTTCCAACGATCCCTCCCTCGAGCGTCTTTATCCTCCAGCGTTTCTCTCCACTTTTCTAGATCCACCGAAGTCGTAACAATAAGAGCTTGAAGATAGAGCTGTTGATACCCGGGCTCACGTTAATCCCGTACCCGTGAGATACCTACCCGGGAAAAAAAAATCCCGGGTAGGCGCTACCCGGGTAAACTACCCGAGATACTCGAGAGCCTCGAGATCTCATAGAGTACCGTTCCATAATTGAAGCCACACTTCTTAATGTTATTCCAAACCCTTCGAGGGTCGGAAGCCAGAAAATTCGGTGAGGTACCGCAGAGGGTTGACCTCGCCACAGGGTGCCAGACCTGCATCTCTCTGACAGGCATCGCTCCAGAATTACGTTCTGTACTCTGTAAGTTCTCGAGATTCTCGAGAGTCTCGGGTAGTTTTCCCGGGTAGCGCTTAGGGTAAAGGACCCAATTACTGACATCTGACCAATGGGAATGTATCGCAAATGAAACTCGGTCGAGGTGGCGCTCTGATCGTTGTGCTCTGAGCATGCGCGTGATGACGCCGTGACGTCAAACCAATCAACGCCAAGATGAGCTTGGCTTTGCGCTGGCGTTGATTGGTTCAACGTCACGGCGTCATCACGCGCATGCTCAGAGCACTACGATCAGTGCGCCACCTCGACCGAGTTTCATTTGCGATACATTCCCATTACTGTCACCTTAAGCTATTTTACTTAAAATAACAAATAAATAAACGTTGTAAAGTCATACACAAGAAGAATTATGTAATTCAACCTATAATCTATGCTATAAATTATATACTATAGTTTATTTATTCGTTTTTTTAAGTAAAATAGCTTAAGGTGACAGTAATTGGTCAGGTGTCGGTAATTGGGTCCTTTACCCTATCCGGGAATTTTCTACGTCCCGGGTATCTCGGGTTCCCGGTCCACAGCTACAGCCCTACTTGAAGATGCTATTGTAAAAAGTCCCAAAGAGGAGCTCGGCCCCCGGGAAGCTTTGCCGTCGACGCGACCGCTTCGTTGCTCCTTTCAGCCAGCGGAGGAGAGAGACACGCGGGGATTTTTAGAAAGTGGAATTTACGGTGGCAGGGATGCACAGTCGGCGAACGTGGCCGCGGAGATCTAAATTCGCAGATAATGGCTGGCAAAAATGGCAACAATTACCGCGGGCGGAAAGAATCGCTGGGTTAATCGTAGATTAGCCTTTTACGCCGAAGGGAGTTGTTGCTGGGCTAATTATCATCCAGGAAGGATCTGCTCGTTCTTTTCTTGCTGCGCGGCGAACGCTTCTGCGCGCCGTTTTCGTGTACGAGGAGAATGCTACTGCGAGGCACCCGTGCTTGTGTTTACAGTTTACTTAATCCCAGCAATTATCGCGTTTCGCGGAACCAACGTTTCGTCCATTCTTCGCGGTGAAGTCCCACGATCGTTGGTACACGCGTGCACGTCGATTCTTCAGCTTCCATTGTCGCGTCTCTCGAGAAGCCTGACCTGTATAACTGTTTCTGAATGGCGCCGCAGTTTTCACTGCGAAAGCAGAAGCGGCGCATTCAGAATCCACTCACGCGGAATGTTCGACGTTGCTTTCGAAACGATCCTCGGTAGGGTAAACGCACCAGTAAATGAACAGTGAAGGCTAATGAATGAACACTGTTATAAAATTTGCAGCGCGAATGATTCGACGTGCTGCAAAAATTGTTTGGATATGAAACAAGAAATGAAAAGAAGTCTCTAATTAATTAGTCGCTTACTTTAATAACTTATTTTACTCATTTTAATAAAAAATGTTCATTCACTGGTACGTGTTCATTTACTGGTACATCCACCCTAGTTTCGTTACGTTCTGCTCGCCGATTAGCGGCTGATATTAGCATCGAACGGACGGTGCAAGGGTGACAGAAGTGGCGCGAGACGTTCGGCGGGCAACGGATCCACGCGCCTCGGCAAATATTGGGAAACCAAGAATTTCGATACGCCAACTAGTGACAGAAAATTAAACTACTGTGAGTAGGCTAAAATCTGTCGTAGTCCATGCGATTATCAGTGTTTATATAGACATTTTGTGAAAAAAGAGTGTTTTTAAATTTTTTGAACACTAAAATTTTACTTGTTCGATTAATAAATAGGGTAGATGCACCATTTGTGGCCACTTTAAGGATTTCAGTGCGTTTCATCGCAATTATCTTTAAAATTGTACTTCAAATCAGGAAGCTAAAACCTTTACTAAATTTTACACTACCTTTACTATTAATGTCTAAATTACCATTAACTAGAGAAATCGTTAAAGAATTAATAAAGTTAAAAAATATAAGATATCCATTTTTCACCGTTTGTGGCCACTTGCCACTTTTCGCGTAAGCAATAAATGTAACCTTATATTTCTGCTGGTATACTAAACAAAATATTTACGGTTTGAAATTCTACACATAATTAAGTGTCTGCAAGCAATTTCGAGCTAAAAAAACGCGATAATTATCCACATGGCCAAAAACAGTACAATGGCCACAAACGGTACGTCTACCCTACTTATTCGAAATGTTTGGTGGGATCCGGGCCTATTTCCAATAGTTCGCCAGCTTACCACCGCAGCGCTGAAATCTAAGCCACGCCTCCCCTCGGTTTCCCAATATCCGAGGAGGTTTTTCCGCCTGGTGAACGGGGGAATGCGAATCGACTTCTTTCTCGGATCGCTGGGAGATCAGGTATGGAGGATCAACTGCACTTCCGGGCGTCGGTTAGCATTCCAGGAGAGCGGAGAGCCCCGCTGCCGCGGCGGAAAAATCTGCCTCGGAGTCTCTCGTGTAGTCCGCTAATGGTCGTCAAGATCGACGATCCCCGAGGTCTCGATCGACGGGATTTTTCCGGCGGATTCAAAGCGGGATTGGTAACCGCGGCGAGCGGTGGCGCCTGTTTGCAGCGCGGCCGCGCTCTCTCCTCGTCCCTTTCAGCACGAGATAACCGATACTACCGCGAGCAAACAGCCGACGGGAAGCATTACGAGTACCGTGATGCTTACAATGTGCTCGCCTCTATGGATCCAAGCCGTACGCTTCCCCGGTTCGTGCGACCTTCGCCGTAATAGCCCCCGAAGGGAAGCAAATGCGCCGTGCATGTCCAATCCGCTTCATTCCGCGGTGTAATTGCTCGGAAACCGCTTCTCGCCTCGGCCGAGCGACTTCGCTTCCCGACGAATAATCCTCGCGGAGATTCCAAAAAATCCGCCCCGTCGGTGGCGAAGGGCGAGAGAATTAGAGAGGCTGGGGCGCTCGCGAGTGGTTTTTCGGGTGGCAGCGTAATCGCGGCGGAATCACGCGATCGTATTCAGCCGCAAATTGCGTAATTATCTTTTCTACTGCCTCGTGAGTTTCACGGTTCGGAGCTGTTTCGCTGCAACGGGGAATGGCGATGTCTACGGCTGAGTGGTGGAAAGAAGGATCGATGGTAATGGCGTAATTGGCGAGATTTCGGGCGGAGGATCCCCCGAGGATCCTCCGAGGAGCGGAATCGATTGGAAGCGGAGCGTGCGCTATCGTAAAGACGCGGCCCGGCTATGTAGCCCACGGAACGGCAGAAATTCCATGCCCTCGCATATCCCACTAATGGCCTGCTCGAAGATCAACGGCGCAGCATCGGCGATCGCTGGATTTTTCGCGGTGCAAAGCTCGCGGCAAAGCAGGAGGACACCGGCCGCAACGAGTCATGGCGCCTCCTCGCGCATTGCATTACCTATTCACGGGCGGAACGTGCGTTCCCGCATCCTGCACGCGACTATCTTCCCCAGCGCACTCGGAGGCAGCCATGGGCGTCCCAGCGACCACTTGCCACAATAACGGAGCTACGGTTCCACGGCATTTTTCCCTTTCGCGGAAGTTTAAAGTTTAAAGTTTAAAGTTTAAAGTCCTCGAGGTTCGTTCCAAAGTTCCCGCGATTCAAGATTCAAGTGACCAAGCGCGAAATCCACGCGCGAAGGGAGCTGCTAAGCATCTCGACCCGATTTCCAGCAGCGCTGCACAGAAGCAGCGGGGCCCGCCTGGCGAGAAGGGCCCCAAGCGACATTGGCACACTGAGGGGCATCGCTCAATATCGCCAAGTTGAACCTGTTCAGGACGAATGTCGTTGAACCTGACGGCGGGACGAGTCGCGCTGAGCCACGTTGCCGCGCAACGAATTATCCGTCGGCGCTGGCCGATTTTCCCGCGGCAGGGGGAAAAGCTCTGGGATTCCGATTCCGTAAAGGACGCGATAGCCGGGCGAGCAATGTCGAGAGAGGCCTGCTACGCACGCGGGCGGTGGAAAAGTGCGTGTGTACGCGCGAGTAACCGCTCGCGCGCGGGTCAATGCCTCGGCTGTCCTCCTCGAGTAAGTATCTACCTACACCGCGGCTACCTTCGCTACTACGTTATGCCCGTGCTCGGCTCAAGATCGCCGATCTGACGGCCACGCGTTTCCACCGCTGACGTTTCCGCGATGCGGCCCTCCTTTGACACGCCAGAGGCTTCCCCGTGACCCGATCTGACAACCTTTTCCCGGGTTCCATGATCCTAAGGTCGGGGCCAGATATATTGGCCGGTGAGTTTCGTGAGGAGTATTCTTCTATTCTCAACGTTTTCTGACTCGCTCTCGCCTTGCCAGAAAAAGAGTGCACAAGAAGTGGTGGGGATAGCGCCGAGCTCTTGACGTGTAGGCCAAACCGAGTTCTTAGCGTAGAAATACATACCTACATCATTCTTCTATTCTCAACGTTTTTGACTCGCTCTCGCGTTGCCAGAAAAAGAGTGAACAAGAAGTGGTGGGGATAGCCAGCGGCGGATTTAACAGGGTGGCTGATGAGCAGTTGCCGCCTAGGCCACTGCGCACAAGGCCCCGGTAGGGCCCCATAACTAAATACAGTTAAGATTAGGAATAGGAGTCCAAACACTACATTTTTTCGTACTACTACACTTGAGCTGTTTTCATTAAACTACCTCTTCATTTTCCCGAAAAATGGGCCCCTGCGCACAAGGCCCCGGTAGGGCCCCATAACCAAATACAGTTAAGAACAGGAATAGGAGTCCAAACACTACATTTTTTCGTACTACTACACTTGAGCCGTTTTCATTAAACTACCTCTTCATTCTCCCGAAAAATGGGCCCCCGCCCAGAAGGCCCCCAACGGTCCCGACATAAAAAAATTGCGATTTTAACCAAACACTATACTTCTTTTCTGTGCTACTATACTTATCCCGTTTTTAGTAAATTGTCTCTTCATTTTTCTCCAAAAATGGGCCCCTCGGAACGTTTGCCACCTGGGCCTTTTTCCTTAAATCCGCCACTGGGGATAGCGCCAAGCTCTTGACGTGTAGGCCAAACCGAGTTCTTAGCGTAGAAGTACATACATCAGAATAGATGTGCGTTAGCTGCGAAAATGAATTCACCGGCCAATATATCTGGCCCCAAATTTAGCTACATAATTGAAAAACCTAAATTCTGACACGTGTCTAGGTATCTTCTACATCGTGTTCTAATGCGAGTAAATTGTAACAAATAACCGAGGTGTTTTTAAAGTCCCTGAGTAGCGGAGAGTATATTGCACTGGTCTAGGAAATTGGATTCGCGATTGCGTGAAAAATCGCAAATGATATACTGTAATTAAAGCCCGACGCTATTTCAAGTCCCACGTGCCTGCAGTACGAGCGGCCGGTATTGCGGGGCAGACCGATTATTTTGATCGAAACGCGCACCACCGTTTTGCGACGGGGAAACCATCCTCGCGCAATAAATGGCGAAATGGCGCGGCTTAATGACACCGTCGCTCCTCGGAGCTCTTAAAATACCTTAAACTCGCGGCTGCCTTCGTCGTTCCTTACGCTTATGGTGCTTCCATGTAGCAGGTCGGTCGGCTTCATAAACAGGCCTACGCTGTGATATTGTAACGCACGATAATAATTATTACCAAGCGGCAATTAAACGGCATTTAACTGCGTCTGGCACGCACGCTCCACATTTCCGCGAGACGATCGCTCCGGGACGCGTTAATCCGCCGATTGAAGTGGCTGTAACCTTGCTTCGATTAAATCACGTAACACCTATTCGTCGCAACGCGGCGGCAGAAGTTTCGAGATTCACTAAACGAAGAAATCGGTCCGGGGAACCGAAGCACGAGTGTTTGACTCCGCCGTCAATCGTTCACGGTCCGATGCCCTGTTCCTATTACGCGTTAAACGACCCGGAGTAATTGTTTTCGCAATTAATTGAAACGAAGGAAACTTCTCTTAAACTAACCATCGCGATCAGTATCCATTACCAAAGCTAATTGTAGATTCTGCGGTCGAGTACGATGAACCACAATTAGAAGCATTGCTATCTGTAATCTCGTTCTTGTCGCGAGTTCTCTTTGCGAGTGTTCCTCCGTTAAGGATGTATCAGACCTATCTTCAAAATGGTAACAAGTGGATGAAAATTTGTGAGATTCTTCTTGTTAAGTGTATTAATAAGTGGCCAATATTTTATTTGCGTTGGACATTTCGTTTACTAAAAAATAAAGCACGTTTTAACACGTGCTATTAATTTAAAAGCAGTGCAGTTTTCATTTTACTTATACTTTCCTTGAAAATGGTCGAAATTACGACCGAAACGTTGGAAGTTTTATTTGTATAACTTGCAAAATAGCTTTTATTTATTTAATATTGACCGAATCAGTGCGCCGATATTTCACGTTTTAATTTTTTTACTAAGAAATGACAATTCTTCAGGTCTTCGCAGTGGAATGACCCCTTAAAACTCGTCCAGCTCGACATCTTCCCTCCATCTCGCTAAAAATCGCCACCGATCAGCCTGTTGCCGTAAATCTCTCCTATTTACCCATTCCGCAAAGTGCAGGCTACGCGATCCCTCTGTTAGCGGTGTTTTAAGGCGATACCTCGGAGCCTCGCAAGAAAGTGAGAAAACGCGGGAATAATTTCTGATAACGCGACACGTCACGGCGCCGATTACCCCGACAGAGTAAGTCCCCCGCGGAAAACCGATTTCTACCTGCTGGATTATAATACTTTCCAGTCATTATCACTGATAGCTGTACTTAGGGGCGGGATTACCTGAATCGACCGCGATTCGAGGCACTCGGGCCCCGGTAAGGTCGGAGCCGAGACTGGCGGAGCATTACCGTCGTATTTTTCTGCGTTCTTTTCAAAGGGAGATCGGGAAGAAGGAGTAGCGGCCCTCTTTCGATCAGTCGGTACAGGATCCGTACCCACCGGTTCGTGACCGTGGCGATCGTGACTCCTATTATTATCGTGGCTTGCCCCGCGAAACGAAGCGCCCCGATCGGTGTGTCCTCTCGCGAGCCACGTCCTTCGCGAGACGGAATCGGCTGCATTAAGTCGCGTCCGAAGCTCCCCATGCGCGGCGGGAAACAGTTTCGTTAGGGGCGAGATTATCGAAATAACAGACCGGGCCTGTTAGATCCTATCTTCCACTCGGGCCAGCTTAAATGCTTCGATTTATTAAATTCCAACCACCTGTGATTAACCAACCCTCGACCAATCGTTGCTCGAGTTTCACTTTTGGAGGAGATTCCAGAGTACCCTCGGTCGCTTTGCCGCGCTCTAAAACACTCGAGGGGAGACGTTTACCTCGAAATTGAATTTACCTTGAAGCGGTTTTAATTTTTTTTCTTTACTTACTTTCCTTTTTAAGGAGCTGCGCGTAGAAAGAAAGAATCGTTTGCTAGAAACGAGAAATTCCAATAATAATGAAACAGCTGATGCCTTATTTTGTGGTGTAACTTCAAAACTACTTTCGCGATTTCTGAATTGTTCGTGTTTCGTGAATTAAAAATAGACTTTTCATCAAAAACAAAACTCCTTCGTTCACGAACTAGATAAACTCATACACTAACAGAATCTTCTTCACTTTTCGATTTCAGACGATTCGACTCTGAGAAATCGTGCTCACCGCAAAAAAAAGCATGCGGGAGAGTTGCTGTTATTCTTCCATTTTTTAATATTTTTCTATAACAAAATTACCGATATTTGTTAAATATATGTATTTTTAAAATAATCAAATAGTTGTAAAAAATATGCATTAGATTCTCCATAAAAACTTCCCAAAAATCAGACCTGCCAACTAGACATAACCCCTTAAATCTGTTAAAGACGAAGCACAGCTACACAATTCGACACTGGTGTCTCCACCTTGATTGACAATTAACTGTCAATCACCATTGGCAACTCAATCCAACTCAAACCATGAAATTCGCATGGTGCGAACTTTTACCACACTCGACTCTACCCGGGGGGATGAGAGAATTATCCCTTCTGCCTGGCCTCCTCTTTTTCCAACTTCAAAGAGTCCTGATGCGAGGACTGATAGGTTGCTTCGTAAGAGTTACTCAGCTCCTTTCGATGGTATTCAAACTACCGATCACAGCTGGCTGCCGCGGGCTTCCCCCGTTCCCTCCGCGGTGCCTCGTAGTTTTCCCGCCGGACAGCCGTTAATTACAAAGTTGCAGGCCGCATGCTCGTCGCAGGCCTGACCCAGGCGAATATTTTCCAGCCCGAGCGTCCGCGGCCCGCGTCAATTTGCATCCCGTCGACCGGCATGAATATTCGATCGCAACATATTGTACGAGTGAACGATACGGCGCCTAATCAACGGGCGCTTCCCTAATGAGGTGTGAAAGTCGTTAATTAATGAAATTGTTATTGTAAACTCGTTAGGCTAATTAGCCGGGGCCTCTAAGCGTGGCCGCGTGATCGGTGGTGGCTGCGGCAGAAGCTCGTTGCGCGCGTCAGGTAGGAACGGCGTTGCCCGCGGTTATCGCGCGACTCTTCTTCCCATAACGAATTGCATCACCGGCAGCCGTGAACCGTGCAATCCGCTCGGGATCTAGCGGAACCGAATTTTAGGCCACCGCGGCAGATGGAAACGCGATCGGGACTGAGGTGCCCGGAGGCTGCCGAGCTCCGTTCTGGCGGAACGGAGCGAGCGGGCGGGGTACCGTTTGAGAATTCCACCGTGGAAATTCTTCGCGGACGTTCGCAACGCTCGCAATTACCCGCGTCGCTGCGCGGATCGTTCCTCGGCGGACGCCCAGTGCGAAACACCAGTGATCCTCTAGAGAGTGATCGGAAGAACGTAGTATCGTCGCTGATTGGTTGCCGCCGTTTCGGTCAAAAGCGGAAGTAGAGAGAGAAAGAAACTGTAAAAAAGAAAGAGACAGAAATACTGGTAGAAAGAGACAGAAATACTGATAGAAAGAGACAGAAATACTGATAGAAAGAGACAGAAATACTGATAGAAAGAGACAGAAATACTGATAGAAAGAGACAGAAATACTGATAGAAAGAGACAGAAATACTGATAGAAAGAGACAGAAATACTTTTAGAAAGAGACAGAAATACTTTTCGAAAGAGACAGAAATACTGATAGAAAGAGACAGAAATACTGATAGAAAGAGATAAAGTGAACGGTTAGGTTATGTTTATTTCCGGTTTTGCTCTTAGAGCATATATAAATGGAGGTATCATTGCCTTAGAGTGAGTGCCTCGAAACTGTCGGCAACATCACGTGGCGAGAGAGAAAGACATGTGCCACTGGTGCGAGCGAGAAAAGTCTACATGTGCGAGCGAGAGAAGTATAGGTTCCCAATCGACCGTAATGCGCATGTGCCGATATCTATACTTTTTTCTCTCGCACCAGTTCACGCGTCTTTCTCTCTCGCACGTAATCGGCACATGCGCATTACGGTCGATTGGGAACCTATACTTCTCTCGCTCGCACATGTCTTTCTCTCTCGCACCATGTTGCCGACAGTTTCAAGCTTTCAATGAGACCTCCATAGTATATGCTCTAAGGTTTTGCTGGAAATCTTCACAAATGGCTGCGGTTATTGGGAAATTCTGTGAGAGCGCCATCTACGGTTGTAAGCTCTGCAATCGGATGAATCGCGTTACAGGACTGGTCTCACACAAGTATTGAAATAGTGCAATAATCTTTTTGTCATTAAATAGTCCGTTAAATATTACAAAATCGATTATCAAACAGTCGAAATTCACAATATTGCCAATTACATGTGACAGCCAACCCGATTTCAGTGCTTTAATTTTCGCCACCAGATTGCGTAGCGGAAATAAGAAAATCCCAATACCGATCACTCCCCATCTATCAAGCGCGGAGTAAAGACGATTGTTTCTCTATTTTTTGTTCCAGCGAGTCGGACATGGCGCCGAACGTGGAGGAGGAGCTGCTGGTGGTGAAGCCTTGGGGGCCCCAACCGGAAAAGGTGAGTGCTCCTCGGGGAAGCTGCGTGCATCTTTATCGGGAAGCATCGCGTCAATGACACGAGAGTCCTCCGGACGAGGAAAAAAAAGAAGGAATCTGCCAGCGGTGCGCGCTGGACGACGTTGAAGCCGACCGTCGCGCGTATCCAGGCGCAGCCAGGATGCTTTCGATTAGCATATCTTTGGACATTAAGTCAATATAGAAGGTAGAGGTAGGCGAGCGCTTGCCTGCTGCTCGTTTTCTCCGTGGAACGTCGTGAGAATCGCATCACGTCCCAGAGGCTCGATAAACGGCCCAGAAATGTGTTAAAGGAAGAAGATTACGGGCAGTTGAGCTGGTAGAATTGGCTTGTTTCCTATCATAATCGTGGCAGTTCTAATCTATTTGTCGTAATCGCCGCATTATGCATGCATCCAGCACGGCGCGGGTCGTTTTTCCATTGCAATTATCCGGCCGACGCTGGAAGGAATTCCGAAACGATAATTGATAGGAACGACGGTTTTTCATCCAATTATTGAATACGCCCTTGCGCCCGGGCGTTAGTTCCTCACTGAAATCAAGCAGCCTGTCTCCTTGAAGTACAGTAAATCCTCGTTAGGGGCCCGTTTCTACTACGCGTTAGGAGCCCGGCGACTATCCCCACCATTTCTTAGAATCCTTCGGACGAGAGTGGGGGAACCCGGGAACGAGCGAGAGGCTCTTCCGTTTCCTCTCGCTCGCTCATTCGGTTTTCTCACTCGCGCCAGTGGCGGCGCGGAATAGTGTCCTGTCGCGTTAAGAGCCCGTCGCCAGCCCCGTTCGTCGGGCTCTTAACGAGTATATACTGTATCGGACAATCCCGGATGCCGGGAATCTCCTCCAAAGAATTTGCTAATTTATGGCGCGAATAGAAGCCCCGTCCAGAACAGATGAAACGATCCGGCAGATTAACAGTTGGAAGAACACGCGCTCCGCTGTTTAATTAATGCACACTCGCGTACCGGCGGGTCCGGTTAATTTATAAACCGCGAGCTTCTACGGTGTAGGCACTGTCAACCGTCCGATTATTAGCCCTCCCGCGTGAATCATCGAAACAATCATTCATTTCGTACTTAACCGAGCGGCGGTTTTAATAACCCTTGGTGCATTAACGTGCGCCAAGTCGGATGCATCGAATTCTGCGGCTCGCGATCGCTCGGCCGGCATATTTGTACGCGTCGCGAGGCTGCGAGGGAGGTAATTTGTCGAGGATAATGTGATTAATATCGCGGAGAAGCCACGGTGGAACGTGAAGCCTCTAATCCCCTGCACTTACGTTCCACCTGAATTACAATTATTCAATAACGCGAGCAACTTCGTTTCAAAGCCACTGCCATCGAGGCAAGAGAAAACTGAGAAATCCCGGTGATTCCAAGGGGAGGGTTAATGAAACGAAACGATACACCGGCGTTCTCACTCGAATGCACGTGAAAGTTTGAAAAGCGACTTTTACCCGGGGCTCGAACTTAATCGGGGGAAAATTCTAGGCGACCGTCGTTGGAAATTAGATCAGACGAGCTCGTAGAATCCCGTCTCTATTTAGCCCGCGCTAAATCTTCCTATCGGCCAGAAGTGTTCGTTTTCTATCGCGGCATGTCGCTTGATTATTGTCAAATGAACGGCGCGAGCAATGACAAAATGCCGGGCAGTTATGTGAGGCAAGAAAGCGTGACGTTCCCGTATGTAGGTTGCCACGTGAGTTTGTTTTGTTTCGCATGGATCCTCGCGCGCGAACCGCACGCGGCCCTCGACTCGTCGCACAGTGGGACGGATCGACGTTTAGGTAGGCATTCAGTTCATTTCTTACATATTTCATCATTTAATGATTATAATCTAAGATTACAGGTAATATATTGTATAATAAATACAATAATCATTTTTTTTCTCGTCGCTCTTTTTAATAATGGGACTTCAAGAGTCCCTTCATGTTGATTTCCATATATATGGATCGGGGCTTATTACTATTTTGCTTCAATTTATTATTTTCAATAACAATGGTGCAATATTGTCACAAAAATAATTTTTTTTTTCACAAAAAATAAAAAAATTCACAAAAAAATAAAAAAAATCGCAAAAAAATTATTTTTTTTTATAAAATCATTAGGAATCTAAATTCTGTAATCTAAAGCTAGTAATCAAGAAATGATGAAAAATATAAAAAATGAAGTGAATGCCTACCTAAACGTCGATCCGTCCCACTGTGCGTCGCAGCCGTATTTTCGTCGACCGGCTGCCTAATTACCTGAATAATTGCAACGGTTACGACTTAAACCCTTCCCCTTAACGATTTCCTGCCCGGACGGATCCCGTTTCGCAGGCTCCCCCTCGAAAAAACGACGAGCGATGATTGATCTATGCACACCTCTACTCTATCATGATCGCTATTAGACAATTTACGTACGCGATATCGCGCGCGCGCATCCTGGAAGGGAGCTCTAATTACTTTATACCTTCCGCAACAACAAAAAAAGAACGGCCCGTTACAAGCCCGGCTCCGTATTCATCAAACGAACGACGGCCCATCAGCGTCCGCCGTCGATGTTACCGATGAATTAGTCAATGATCGATCGCCGACTGTCAACGACCTCGGGCTCCTCCTGTTACGAGCACCGTCCAGAAGTGGCGGATCCAGAGGGGGGCGATGGGGGCGATCGCCCCCCCCCTAAGAATAATAAAATATAAAAATATTATGACTTTGTGTATTATTCTGTATAAATAATTAATGAAAATTTAATTATTCAGGCTATAGTATCAGATAGATATATTAAAATATAAATTACAAGCAAATTTTAAATCTCGTAAAAGAAAATTAAAAAATGTAGGTATGTACTTTTACACGTTTCGCCCCTAAGAAAGGCTCCTGGATCCGCCACTGCCGTCCAGCTTCTTTACCGAGCTCCAGGCGTCAGAAACACGGAGCATTTCCCTCGGAGGAACAGCTGCGGAGAAAAACGCGTGGGCTCTGCGGTGCCGTCTGCTTTTCGTGCGCCGGGGCAACCACGAAATAGAAACTCGGCTTCTTACCCAGCCCGCCGATTAACCGCATCGAGCGAACCGCAATTGACCAGGTGATTTTATTTAGAATAACCTGCGGTATCCTTGATCCAGCGGCTTAGAAAGCTGCTACATAACCTTCCAAGTAAACCGATCGTTAAATGATCCCTGGACTTAAGTGTAACTTGGGAGGCACTCGTGGTTAGGCTGATTAATCGACTGTTGGGGTGAATTATTTTTTAAATTATTCTGCGATCAGTAGAGGTTAGACTGTTAGAGTAAAGACGAAACTGCAGTTGCTCTATCTTTTGAGCTACAGAGATCTGTTTGAGAATTCCCGCTCGGGAGGCTCGAGCGCGAAGAGTGAAGAAGAGGAAGGTTGTTCCTAGGTTTCGCACCAGGTATTTTTCTAATTACTTACGAGGCGTGACCGCTCCGGTTTCTGCGTTCCCATAAATACAGCCGGAGTCGACGAGGTTCAGCGCCTGTGAATTAATTTCCACGATCGATCCGGATTTCAACGAGGGATCAATCCCCGACGGCAGCCGTTGCCCGTACGTATCGGCAACCTATGCACCGCCAGGCGATAATCACTATAATCCTATCGATTTATGCTCGCAAGCGCCGTGAAATTAACTCGAGACACCATCCTCCCACTACCACCCCATGAATATTTTATAGTCCGACGCCGGCGTCAGGGCCGTTCCTGGGTTGTTGGCCGCCCAGGTGCAAAAACTATATTGCCGCCCTTATTAATTTAATATTCTTTAATTAAGAATTTTATATTCAGTGTTTACTTTTACATCTATATATACATAGTTTTCAGGAACATTCCACGCCAAATCAATCACCTTTTGCCCCTTGATATCTGGGATTTTGTTAAAAATGGAATATGTTTTAGTTCTCGTGAAATTAGGGGGCGGGGTTAAATCATTTTGTCTATTTCGAATTTGTTTAAAAATACAAAACCTTGGATTTCTTGATTTCTGCCAATTTTCGTGAAAGTAGGTTGTACTTATGAATTTTTATTTCTAAAACCACCGTTGGATAATTTGAAAAAAATTTAATTCTTATTAATCAAAATTTTACATATAAACAGCGTGCGGCCGCCCCTAGGTTTGGCCGCCCAGGTGCGGGGGCACCTTCTGCACCCCCGCCAGGAACGGGCCTGGCCGGCGTAATCGCGCGATTTCGCGACTCGTTCGATGCGGAGCTATCGATGGAATAGTTACGATATCGTTGAATCAATTTTCCATCTTTCACGCCTCGCGCAAAGTATCCCTGCAACGCGAAGCGCTCGCTCGCTTCGTCCAGTGCTCTCGTTTTAATTGGAGACGCCATTGCGTGCGAGCTGCATTATTCATTTCTGTCGGCTTCGCTTCCCGATGCAGATGTCGTTGCTCGTGAGGTGCGTACACTTTCCTCGAAGCAGCGCCAGGATAAATTGAACGGCGGGGCGTAGCTTCCGGCGAAGCCGCAACGATAACCGGCGAGATACTCGAACAATTACGCTCACCAGCCTCTCGATTCTCTTTGCAGGAGCGATTGAGACCGCCTACGTACAACGCGGAGGACTACGCGATCGCCCTGAGACGATGGGGAAGACGGCCATTAGGCAACGCACAGGACTCGCAGGGCACCCTGCCGTCGACAACCAGTTCCAGTTCCGGCTACGCTTCCGGAAGCGGCGAGATGACCTTGAGACAATTCACGTCGGTCAGCGAGCTGCTGAACAAGCTCAGGGCAGACCTCAGGCTGGCCTTTCCAAGGTTCGTACCCGCCTCCTCCCGTCGAGGTTTCATTTAAATCGGAATTCCCCGCTCCCATTGCGTGGCGTTGCGCAAATCGGGACCAAACTCGATTGTCCCACTTTGCATATCTTCCACTCGCATCTACGCTGCTGGAAATGCGAACACGTTTCGCGATTAACATCGGTATTCTTAATCGTGTAACTGTAAACGGTGATAATGGCGGCCGCGGAATTTTTATATGCTCGAGAGTGGGGGTGATTTATTTTTCGAGGCACGCGCATTCTAAATCGGTAACAAGCTTCACTTTCGAACGAAACTTTTCAACGATCGCGAAGACACCCGGAAGAAACTGCAATTGATTATCCGTGAACAATTAGAACAGCCGATAGCTGGATTCGCCGCGCTCTCCCGCTGGAACTAACGACACCTCGAAAGTCCCCCGATACTAATCGAACAGGAAGAAGAGGAGTCCCAACTGGCCGGGATGTACAGTTACTTTTTACACGGGTTTTTTTTACGAGAGAAGGGCCACGCGTGTGGAGCTCGTACCGACTCGTAAAAATTCCTTCTCGATTCGACTGCTGATTAGTCGAGAGCCGTTAAACCTGTCCACGTTAAATGGAAAGATTTTGGCCCGTGCGTCCGAGGGATCCTCGAAATGTCACGAGGGAATATCGATCCTCTTTCTTTTTCAACATCTTTCGAAACGGTAACCACGATTTCAGAAGAACTAATCAAGCGAGGGACGTCCGCAGACTTTTTTCCAGGGAGGGGCGACTTTGGGATGATGGAAAAGGAAAATATAATACCCCTCTTGCTTTTTTTAACCCATTTTATAGTGCCAAATTAATTAAATAAATTAATTAAGTACCAAATTAAAAATTTAAAACTGAAATTTAAAAATATTCTTTTTTTAGTATAAAATTTAATAAAGATCAGTTTTGCAAAATAAGCGATTTTTTTTCTCAAAAGCCATGAGAGGGCAACTGTCTTTTGATTAAAAAAAACTTTGAGGCATTTGATTCGTAATTGGACTCGACATCGCAGCACCGTATAACTTAAGTAGAAAAAACATTGAAAATAATAAAAGAGTAAATACTATTCAAGACTTTAGGTATACGCGCAGGCAAAAATAATTTTGCTCGGCTAGACTCGGATTTTCCACCGCTCGCCTGCCTCGATCCCCACGGTTCCACGATATTTCACTCGACGCGAAGATTAAATTAACTCCTTGACGGCGATAAGGCCCCGGGGACCATCAATCTCCACCTTCGTCGCGGGCAAAAACTATTCTACGTTTCCTGTAATAAGCCCGGTTTTTGCGATATCACTCGTCGCTGTTAGGAGCAACAAAGAAACCAGCTCCCTGATCCCGATGCAACACGAGGATCTTAACGAGATCGGCGCGAGTCGAGCTGCTTCGGGTATCGCGTCCAGCGAAGGGCAAAATGATAGCCTCGTCCCCGTTAGGCGCCAGAATGATTAAGGATCGGACATAAACGGGAGGATTTGTTCGCGAACGTCGGTGGCTCTCGCAAGATCGACGATGTTTGTCCCGAACTGCCCCGAAGCCTGTTCATTCGTATTCATTCATAACGCGCCTAATCACCGCCGTTAGACGCGCGCCTAATTGACCGGACCGACAGAGTTACGATTCCCATGCCCATCTTGGTCGATCGACCCGCGAAATTGAATCTCGCAAGCTGCAGCCATTTTACGAGCCGAAGGATACACCGAACTAAATTGATCGCCACGGAGGGCACAATTAAAATCCTTCAACCCGCGTTCTAAGCTAGAATGTCCGACATTCCCCAACAAACGCGCGCTTATTATAAAATCGAGAACATCCCGCGGGACCACCTAGCAGCAACTGTTCCCTCGAACATCAAGTAGGGTAAAGCAATCAGTAATTGACCGCATACCAGTGAATGACCATTAGGAAAAGAAATGTCAATTATAAATGTAAAAATTACTATTTGTTTATAAATAGAGTGTAGTTGCACTTTTAATATCCCATATTTTTAGTTTGGCGTATTAAGGGGAGGTTCGGGTCTAAAAATCTATTTTCTTTTTATTTCATTTTTCGAATGTTCAACCTTTTAGGAATACGTGTTTAAAAGGATTTGTTGAAATTCGTAAAATTCCCGAAGTTATAGGCATTTGAGTAGTAGCAAATGCGTGGGCAACAACCGGCCACTCGGCGCTGACGTAAAACTTTAAACGCGTTTTTCTCGACACAGTGTTCTCAAAACGGTGGGCGCTGTAACTCCAAAAATTATTATCTAATTCGATTGAAACTTTTTTTATTTTGAAGAATATACTTCTGGCTAGGGGGGGAACTAGAAAAAATTACAAAAAAATAAAAATTTATAATTTTCAAAGGCGTTGAAAGGACGAAAAACACAAAGAAAAGTGATTTCAAACTTGAAGTGTCGTTATTTTCTAAAAAAAAATGTCATTTTTGTAATTTTTTCTAGTTCCCCCCCCCCCCTAGACAGAAGAATAATCTTCAATATAAAAAAGGTTTCAGTCGAATCGGATAATAACTTTTGGAGATACAGCGCCCACCGAATTGGATCAATTTTTTGACGCCTTGACTTTAACAGCTGCCCAGGGCCGTCTGCAATGATTAATTATAAAACAAAAAATATATTTCTATAATTTAAGACATCCTTAATACAATGCAAAAACTCCCATTGAATTATATATAGTAGTTTTCCTTGAATTAATTCCTAAATATCACCTATTTTTTGGAGCTCTAGAGCGGAACCTCCCCTTAAGCAAACATTAATAAGTACAATTCGTAATAAAAGTATGCGGTCATTTACTGGGCTTTTCATTCAACAATTCGGTCATTTACTGGTTTCTTTACCTTACTAACATTCTCAACTTGAATAGTGCGCAAGGAGACCCGAAGCAAATTCCACCTGCAAACCGCCTCGAATCAATTCCCCTCGTTTACCCTTATTTAATCATAATTCCTGCCGGCGCGCATCGCCGGACAATTTCCACCGGTGGCGGCGCACGCATAGATGAAAACGATCCTAATCGCGCAGCAAACGGGGCGGGAGGAAAGGGCGGGAGATGAACAGCCCCGTCGGTGGCGTCCACGTAGGAAAAGTCCCCTCGTAAAAAGGGCGCATGTAGAAGGATAACATCTCGCGTTCGACTCCGCTTCCTCGCGCGTTCAACCATCCTAACCACGCGACCAGCCGTAATTTGCCATCTCAGGCCTGCGGCCGTTCTAAAATTAAAGTTACCGCCTGCCCCGTGGCCGTTTCACCGGGTTACACGCCGCACAGTGGGGCAAAGTGACGAAGTTTGTGTCAAAATCAAAGAACTTTTGATAGAAATGATATAGAGCGATGATTTTTTTTTAAATTCAATCTGAAAGATTGCAGAATAAGGGAAAATTATGGTACGAATCTTCGTTAACTTTGAAAATCTGTGATAAACTTGAAATATTACAACAAAATTGTGATTTATCCAATACCATGTACGGTTAAATTTTTTTCTTCACATGTTGTACATCATTTCCTGTAGATTTTCTCACGCTGATTTCAAATCCGTTCGCAAAATTTGGCTACTACCTCAGGATTTTGGAAAAAATCGATTTCAAGTTTAATACAGATTTTCAAAGTTAACAAACGTTCGTACCATAATTTCTTTAATTTTCCCTTATTCTGCAATCTTTCAGCTTTAATTTAAAAAAAAATCATCGCTTTATCTCATTTCTATGAAAAGTTCTTTGATTTTCACACAAACTTCGTCACTTTGCCCCACTGTGCGCCGCGGAGGCAGGGGCCCCGAGTTAGAAGCCGATCTTCGAGGATGCCGGACCCCGTTACGCGCTCGGATGATTAAGGACGATGCTTTCTGTCGGGGGCCATTTCCACTCTGCGTGCGTCATGGATTTTCTACGATCGAGGGGATCCTCGAACGGCCATATGGACGATTGTCCCACATACGCGGACGAGCCAGCTGGATAAAAGCCGTAAGCAACGGCCACGGATAAACGAATACCGATATTACGGATAACTGTACAAGCCAGCCTGGACGTGCTCAATCCGCAAATCGATCTGGACGAGGCGCATCCTCGATTCCAAACGATCCAGCCGCGTATCACTTCCCTTGGCTCTTATTAAAGCGTTTAGATAACCGCGCTTTTTCCCCCGTTTGTATCCAGCCTGACGGAATCGATTTATATCCCAGCTAATAATCGCCTGTCGAGATCGATTACGCACGCGGCCCCTTGTTCCTCGATCGAAGCCGATCGCGCGTGCAATGTGGAGCACGGAGGATACTGCGTCGATTTTATTATCGAGGAATGTTAAAGTGGTGGGAATAATTCGATGGAATTGTAGGCAACAGTGCGATTGACGGTGTCGGTGAACGTGGCTTTCCACCAGGGAGATTCGAGGAGAGCGAAAGGTACTTTCGTCGGGGATAAATTTCAGGATTTCATTATCGTTTAACTATCGCTGGGATTGGAGAACCGAGAGTAGGCCGTCATTGAAAACTGACGCGTTACTGCGGTGCATTATACATTTGCTCAGCGATGCAAGAGAGAAAGGAACGAACGTTTTGGTGCGCGGCGAGTCATTAACGTCTGTTAACTCGAGACTCGCCGTTGCAATTAGACACATTCGCGTGTGCTTCTAATTAAAAGAGGAACCGCGAGGGGACTAATCCTTCCGAGAATTGGGAACGAGTGATGGACACGCTCGTGAAAGGAGCGTGTGATTTGCACCGACACCTCGGTGTCAAAGGACTCGCGTGCCCTGGGCTCTTGTTATGCGAGTCAGCCTTCGTTTTCATTGATATTCCGTGTAGCCGGTGTCTCGCGTCGATCCTTTAAAACTCTTTTTCCCCGCGTGAATGGCTGGGGCTGAAAGGATTTCTGCGCCCATTCATGAAAGCCCGAGGTTTCTGCATGCGCCGGGCGACGCGCGGAACGAAAGCTCGTGCCACCGGGGAAGACACTGGGAATCACGAGAGGAAAAGGAGGATACGGAACGGTGAACGGTTAGCGGTTGCGATCGAAGTTAAGGCGAACCTTGAACCACGCAACTGCTCGGCCGACGGTGGAAAAACGCGCTCGTGAAATCCCCGCGATGCGCTTTATACGGGGCCCCCGAGCCGCTTCCCCCTTTTTCTTTTTCCACGCGGAGGAATATCAACCGCGCCGAAGAAGCCTCGACCGGCCACCGAACCCGCGATACCCCGCGATGCTTCCGCTTCGCGTAACAGCGAATGCGTAACTGCTTCCTACTTAATGGAAACCAAGGAAGTCTATTTTTTTCTTCACGCGATATCAGATCCCGTTTCTGCCGCTTGCGAGGGAGAGCTAATGCATCGGTTCCACGGGCGTGCACGCGTTCCTGGTCCTTGCAGCGATGGTGATCGCGCATCCCCGAGTGCCCTGCGCCACGATTTACCTGTTCCAGCGAGCTTCGATTCGCTATTAGCGGCGTCTATTAGAAAGCGAGGCAGAGCGCCTCGATGACAGATAATCGCGGAGTAGTCGTCGATTGTTTTTGCAGGCCCCAGGATGCAGAATCTAGCCCGCCAGATGCATTAATGCTTCTTGCGGAATTTTCTTTGGGATAGCTGAGGTTCACTGGTTTCCTTTGAGGGTACCCTCCAATTAAATGTTTGCAAAAAATGGATTTTTTTATATATATTGGTAGTACATCATCTGAAAAATGATAAGTTAAAATTTGGCGTCAAAATTCGTAGCGATGTAGAGTCTACAGGTATAAAAGTGAATAAAAGTTCGTATCTAGAGCAGTTAAACTTAAACCTTGAGGGGCAATTTTGGTTTGTACGCCGATAAATTGAGCGATTTTCGGGAATTTATTGCGAAGAAAATAAATATAGTAAGGGTATAAATTTCTTTTTTATTTATTACACTATATTTCTACAGTAAATAGAAAATACAAAAATAATACAATTATTGTTTGTAAAATGATTTTAAAAACGGTCTTGAAGACAACTTTGAAAAATCCAACCGGATTCTTGATCAGTATGACCGTCGCTATCGTCCGAACTAAAATTAATGATTTATCTTTACAAGCCTGACATAAAATTTCCCCCCAAAATTCTATTATGTTTAACCCTTAGGCTGCCGCTATAGCCACTATATTGGCACGGTTTTACCCCCTCGACTCTATGGGACCTATTGACTACTCATACATAAAAATTTTTGGAAAAAACGGACCCCTATTTATACGAAAAAATAGCGGCAGTCTAAGGGTTAAAGATGTACCAATATAGACCAAAAAGTTTTTTCACCCTACGACGTTTACTTTTTTAAAAATAAAATCCCATAAATGAGCTGTGTCGAAAACATTGTGCGTATGGGCGGCGGTCTTTATTTCTAGGAATATGCTGAATATTTCACGGATCCCCGGTGTGCAGTGGCGGATTTAACAGAGTGGCCGATGAGCAGTTGCCGCCTGGGCCCTTGCCCAGAAGGCCCCCCTAGAGCCCCCTCCTTAAAAAACATGATTTTATCCAAATTATATTTTTTTCTGTATTATTACACTGTGCCTGTTTTTAGTAAACTATCTATTCATTTTCCCCCAAAAGGGCCCCTACTCAGAAGGCCCCCCAGGGCCCCCTCCTTAAAAAACATGATTTTATCCAAATTATATTTTTTTCTGTATTATTACACTGTGCCTGTTTTTAGTAAACTATCTATTCATTTTCCCGAAAAAGGGCCCCTACTCAGAAGGCCCCCCTAGAGCCCCCTCCTTAAAAAACATGATTTTATCGAAATTATATTTTTTTCTGTATTATTACACTGTGCCTGTTTTTAGTAAACTATCTATTCATTTTCCCGAAAAAGGGTCCCTACTCAGAAGGCCCCCCAGGGCCCTCTCTTTAAAAAACATGATTTTATCCAAATTATATTTTTTTTCTGTATTATTACACTGTGCCTGTTTTTAGTAAACTATCTATTCATTTTCCCGAAAAAGGGCCCCTACTCAGAAGGCCCCTCTAGAGCCCCCTCCTTAAAAAACATGATTTTATCCAAATTATATTTTTTTCTGTACTATTACACTAAGCCGGTTTTTAGTAAACTACCTTCCCATTTCGCCGAAGAAATGGGCCCTCAGAAAGTTTGCCACCTGGGCCTCTTTTCTTAAACCCGCCACTGCCGGTGTGCACGACCTTTACGCGGCACATGGAAATAACAACGCTCCATCGCAGCAGGAGCACGACGACTTTTTTTTTACACTCCAACGGCTGCCCCGTCATCTATCCCCTCCGTGCGTTCGTCCATCCTTGAAACAGATTTCCGCGGCACATTCGCGCACCGTTTTGCATACCTCCAACTGTTCAACGGATCCAGCGAGAGTATCGATTATCGCGGAATGTAAAGCTCGCCTGCCTGTCCCCGCTCGCTGAAAATGTTTTGGAACCGCGGGTTACGTAACGCGTTTTAAAAGGCGCAGGGGGCGAGAGCGTCGCAGGGAAAGAGAAACGCCCGCGGGGCCCGCCTCGGAGTCCTTTCGTTTTCTTCTGTTTCGGTGTCGCTCGTCTCGTTGAAATTTTAGGGTGCGCCCCTCATAAGGAGCGGTTGATATTCAAGCCGCGTCTGCCGAAGGCATTCTTACGTGCACGCCGTCGTCTGCATAATGCGGGGTGTAATATAATGCAGCCATTGCCGGTCGAAGGCTCGCATGACGTCTCCAGGAAAGCGTGTTTTCGATAGCGGAGCCGTTCTCCTTGGAACGAATTCCTCTTTGTCCCCTCTGAGGCCCGAAGCACGCGAGGAGGACTTCTTCATCGCGAATACATTACCCGCTGGGCTGGCCGGCGAAATCCTTCGGGGGGACCCTCGGATAGGAGAGATAGTCCTTTAAGGGCCGAGCGGGGCTTTCGCTGAATTTTATTGAGAAACGCAGTAGAGGTGTGTGTGCTCGGTCGCGACGGTTTAAGTGCGTCCGCAGGGTGGTCCGCGTCTCGCCTCTTTACGCCTGTTATTCGCCATCGTTCTCTCGTCCGCGCACGGGCCTTTCGTTTTCTCCGGGTGCCCGAGAGGGGGAGTGGGGGCCCAGTATTTTTAAGGCCCTCTCCAACAAAGGCGATCTACGGTGTTCACGGCGTGAATCGTAATACCTCCCGGTGTATCTGTTGCCCACGTACACGCGTGCGAGTATCGCGATACCTCGCGCGGTATGCATAATACGCCCGGTAACATAATGCATCTATTGTTAGAAGAGAACTCTCTCTTTCTCTCTCCCGTTCGGCAGCGTGTATATAGGCGACCGGCATGTGGCGGTAGTACATAGAAAACGTTTTAATACTCATTTGCATGCATTCAAGCCGCTTGCACGGCGCTTATACACGGTGTTTATAGAGTCGCCGTCCGGGGCCCTAGAGAGCGTAGAGTCTAGACGCGACGTCTCTGTGAATGGCAGTCCTTCCTTTTCATTCTTCCTCCTTTCCCGTCGTGTTTTTCCAAACCCCTCTGCCTAGCGTGCCGCGAATGATTTACGGTTGTTTGTTAATCCGTATTCAAGCCTCGGAATTTCCAACGCTGTAATTACACCTCCGTCGACTCTCGAATGAAAGGCAACGTCTTTTTCTAGCGTCTCTATCATCGCCTCCGAGAGCCTGGAATAACGAATAGAGGAATTTTAGGAGGATCTTCGGGGGGTTGATAACGAAGTTGCTTGAAAGGCACGTGGGCGGACGTCGTCGAATTATCGTTCGCTCGAGTTTCTCCGTTTCCCGTATCGCGCGCGATATTTCGTTCGTCGCGACAGTCTCGGTCGTCGCTCCGGGTTTGGCTTTATCTCGACTCCTCCACGTGGGACTCGATAGCGCGGCGGGTGCATTGATAAACCGAGCTCGCTCTCCGAAAGACGAATTCTTGAACGGTTTTAGAAGGTTCCCGGGGGACGTGACACGGTTACATAAGGAAACGGGAGCCGCTAGAAAGCGAGAAAAGCCTTGGTTGCGAGAGGATTTCTCACGGCTCCGAGGAGAGTCTGGTGCAAGGTGCGCGGAGCTGGGTGCATCATGCTACACGTGTTTCAGCCGTATAATTAAGGGAACTAACGTGACACGGCCAAAGATAGATCTCGCCCATTACGACAGAATTATTCCGCGGGAGACGGAGCCTGCAGCCTCGAAACAAGCTGCTCCGTGGATCTGTCACTCTTTGACGGTCATAACATCTATTTCCTCGTGGCTGCGGCTGTCTACCTTAAGGCCGTCACACGCGTACCCGACAGCGCGGAACCGTTCCCAGGGGAAACTATCGTGCTGCTCCTCTCTCCTCGGCCGATCGATCGACGGGGCATATCTGATAAAGTGATATCTGATAAAGTGCTATCCGAGCGAGCCACTCGAACGGACAGTGAGGCGTAAAATATCGATAACGACACCGGCGGACACTCGAAACTTATGCGATAAATGAAAATCGATCGTCGGCGTCGCGTAACGCGCCGGGCGATGGGATTCTTTCCGCGCTAATATCGAGGAACACGATCCCGCCGAGTGGCGAGCGTCGATTTACCGAGCTGTATTGACACAGGCTGTCGCTGTGCTCCCGGGATTTATGCTTTAATAATGATGTTCCAGTAACTGGACAAGTGTGTAATTTAATTGAAGTGTACTTTCTTGCCCCCCTTTGAACCTCCTCCCCACCTCTTTCCGCGGTAACTTCATTAATAGTTATCGGGTTCTTGTACCGTCACTCTTATAATCACTCCGTTGACAAGCTCAAAGGAGCTTGCTTGCTGGTTTTATAGGCGCGCCTATAAAACCGGATTGCTTTTTCTCTCAATCCCAAGGTCCCATAATTATGTAATTACACTTTTTACTCTCTGTCAGCGGTTCAATGTCTGCTACGTTCTCGTTCCCCTTCGAAGGTTACGCTGCGCCCGTACCTTCAGCAGGTACTTCCGGTCCACCTGTCCACGATTATGCAAACCGAGTCAACGACACGGCACTTTACGAATAACAAGCCTCTGCCCTCCAAAGTCTCGGCGAAGAGACTCGTTAAGGCATTTTCGAGGGAACTGTCGTAGAGCTCGATAAGAGTCTCTGTCAACCGAGGAGAGCAGAGCGCCCAGATTTCTCAAGGGGATAATAAAATTATTTTCCAGCTTCGTTCAAGAGTTCGCCTCGCCGCCGGCCGACGGGATCACCCTGCTTTTGGAGACGCTTCGTGGCGTTCAGCTGGCCCAAAGCTCACCGCCCTCGTCTGGCCACACCGGGCCGAGAGTCGGCACTAGAAGAGCGGCTCTGGACGAGCTGGGATGCGTGGAGTGCCTGGCCGCCTGCGCCGAGCGATGCACCGACGCGCCGAGGCTCCTGGTGCAAGCTCAACCCGGTCTTCTCGCGCTGGCGGTATGCCTGACCAGTAGCTTGAACCGGTCCCGGGTTCTAGCTCTCCAGGTAACAATCGTCACTTCCGTTCCGAGTGCCGCGGTACTGTTAATCGAAAAAAAAAAGAAGAAGCTCGACCGGGAATGGCGCGATCGCGGCCGTCGCGTGTCCCTCGAAAGCTCCGCGCTGCTTCCGTTGTCGCCTTATCGCAATTTTATCGCTCGCTTATTAATATTAATGGTCGCGGAGATGGCTAGCCGCGTCCGACCAGAAACCCGCTCCGGTGCGTATTTTATTTTAGCCGCACGAGCAGAAACACTGTACGCAAGTACACAGGTGGTCGCATCTGCTTACGCGACGCGTCTTATCGCGTCGCTATCGTTTCCTTATTACTCGTAATAATATCGACGTCCCTGTACGTGGGCGTCCCGTGCTCAATCAGACTTCCGCGTGTTTCGTGCGTAAGAATCGCGACTGCACCGAGCGTGATCGCGAAGCTGGGGCAGAGACGGGTAATTGGAACGTCGGGCGGGAATAATTGGCCAAGTCGAGGGGGGATAGTGGGTCAGGCTGGATGCATTTCGCCAGCTGCCTGTCGCTCGTTACGCCTCTGGCCCATTCGGATAGTCGTAAAGCCGCGTTTCCAGCAAACACGTCCCGCGCGACGGGCCCGGGCCCCGTTATTTCGAGAGCGGCCGTCCTCGGAACCAGTTTTTATCCTCCATCCGAACGTTACTCGGCTTCATTTGCAAGCTCGCCCCACCTGGCCCGCCTTTTGTTTCCTGCGGCCGAGGAAGTGCAGCTTGGCAAGCATCGCGGGCTGCGATCAGATGTTGACTAACCGAACTGGATAATTACTTGCACGGCGCGTGATCACAGAGAGGCAGCGCTGCGAGAATATAATGAGAATAAAACAGATGGTTATCTCGCCAGCGAAAGAACCCTCGACGGCCTTTAGTTGCCAGCGAGGCTGTCGTGAAAAACCGCCATTCCCATTTTCGTAACGCGTAGCGATTAATTACGCGCCGTTTCTAGCCGACGCGCTCGCAGAACGTGGCGCACGAGAGGAACTATCCATTCGAAATACTGGAATTTCCTTGGAACTCTCGCTTCTTTCTCTGCTTTCCAGCTACTGACCAAGGTCTGCCAAGCCCCGGGTGGTCACGCGGCCGTGTCCGAGGCGGTTTCCACTTTGAGACTCAAGTACGGCGAAGGTGGACGGTTCCGGTTCCTGGCTGGCGCGCTTCTGGCTCCCCGAGCGGCGATTGCGCTCAGAGTCGCCGGGGTGTCGTTCCTCAACGCCTTCCTGAAATCCGCCTCGCGAACGCAGACTAGACTGTACATTCAGGTAAGCTACTGGTTTGGGAGAGTTTGTGACGATTTAGTTTAACCGACACCACTTTCGACGCTGGTAACACGGAGCCGCTGGTTTTCTGTTTCACAGGCCGAAGCCTGCGAAGCTGGACTAGAGCCGCAGGTCCTTCAAGAATGGCTGAAAGAGTTGGACGGCAGGGAGGAGGACGCCCTGCACGATCTTCTGCACAAGGAGGTTCAGAAATGGATGCACAACTGCGTCGACGTGGACGCCCTGCAGCGAAGGGTGGTGCGTGCCGAGGATACCTGTAGAATCCTCAGCAAAAAGGTATCCTCGCTGCAGGCACAGCTCCAGCAGCTTCAAGTGGAGAAGCTGAACAATTACAACCTGGAGGATCGGGAGAAGGTGACGGTGCTCGGCGCCAAGCAGTCGCCGAAGGTCTCCTCGAACGCCGAGGACGAGGGGATCAGCTCGTCGGAGAGGTCGAGCAGCCCGGAGAACACCAAGCACCAGATGCGAGCCAGCCACGGGAAGATGAACCCGTCGCCGGACAACGATCAGGAGACGACGATAGACGACGTGATCGAGGAGCTGAGGATCATCGTGAAGGACGCTGAAGAGGAGTTCGACGACAAGAATCACGAGCAGAGTCGGATAGATCGCGCGGTGAAGCAGGATCTCTCTTGCGACGATCGTCCCTCCAAGTCCAAGGTGTACAGAAGCAATTCGAACATCTCCTTGAACAATTCCGACACCTACTTGCTGGACAAAGTGCTGAAGAGAGACCATCAACCCGATGGCAAGGTTGCGAAGTCGAACCCAGGCTCGAATGTCTCTCAGAGCGTGATAAAAGGTGAACAGGTGACCTACTTCGGTAACGATCGAGACTTCGGCACCGGCTCCAGTGGCGCCAGGCGCGTGAACTCTGAAACACGGAGGATCTCGAAGTCCTCGGTGGAGGGCAGCGTGAAGATCGTCATAAAAGGACCTGACGTGGAAGACGCGATAGTACCAACTATTCTGCACCCTCAACCGCCGAGGCGATCGCCTCCGTGTTTGTCGGCGATCATGGCGGTGAGGCACGGCGATTTCGTGGACCACGAGGAGACGTACAACTCCCACGACGAAGAGATCGAGGAGGAAACCCTGGGCGACGGCAGCGACTCGCTTTTGAGCGCCTCTCGATTGAAGTACAACGGGAAGAATCCCGCGTTCGAGGTGCAGACGAGGAACACCGGCCCGGTGGATCACTTTCAGAAGCAGTCGGGGGAGGGAACGGAGAGCGAGGGTAAGCTGAAGAAGAGCTTCGACGATCTTCGACACTTCAGTGAAAGCGAGGTGAAGGACAAGAAGACGATTAGAAGTTTCGAGAACTCGTGCGGGCTGAAGGGCAGAGCGGCGAGCAGGCATGCGGACGGGTTCGTTCAAAGGCACGGCTCCAAGTACAGGAGCGAAGTGGAGAAGAGGAAGCTCCTTCGCAGGTCCACGAGTCACGATTACCTCGAGTCGAGCGCTTCGAGTCCGCGATCCAGAAGATCCGCGAGAAGCAGGGTGGAGAGTCATATCCGGAAGTTCGAGAGCCTGAACTCCTTCGACGAGCACCGGAGCCTCCAGAGTTACGGGAGGCCGGGCAGCTCCGAGAACCTGAACAAACAGGAGCAAGAGTTCTTCAGCGACGAGAACTCCAGGGCCAGAATGCGCAGGTCAGAGTCCTTCCACCATGTCTCTCACGTCGCCAAGAAGGACCAGTGCTCCTCCAGAGGGGGCAGCGACAGCGGGCTCTTTTACGTGACGGATTTCAACCTGGAGCCGCTTGTCACCCGCAAGCCAAGGTCCGTCGAGGCTCCGAAGTCGCCCAGTCTATTGACCAAGTCTCTGGACAGGATCGACGAGGGCCTGGACTCGATGATCGACATCGTCATCACGGAAGAGAAGAGCCAGTGGAGCTCGACCAAGTACCAGTCGAAGGCGAAGAAGTCGCGGGAAGACAGGCAACTGGTCAGGTCGAAATCCAGCAGAATAGAAGACACCAGGAGTTGCTACGAGCTGGAGACGAACGGCAGGCCAGAGGAGTCGATGAACAAGCATTTGAAGAACGATGAATTCTACTCCGGGCACGTGAACAACAAGCAACTGAGGAGCGACGAGCTGTACGAGGAGCAGAGGAACCGCGAGTGGAATTGCCAGAACGAATTGAACACCGCTAAGAAGAACGACGACTTCGAGTTCGATTGCACGCCCATGATACTGACGAAGAACGGCGTCAGGCACAACTCGTTCTGCCAGAACGAGAATGCCGGCGGTAGGTTCTCGAACAGGTCGAAGGACTCTGGGATCTTCGCTGGGCGAACTTACGACACGTTCGGTCTTGGGAAGCATCGATTCAACGCTGGCAAATACACGGGGAATCAGCCAGTCAAAGAGAGCCCGATCGGCAGGAGGAACACGACCTCGTCCGCGAATGGAAATCGCGGGAAAGTCACCGATATCGTTTCAGGGCTGTATTAAATGCAATCCTGTGTTTTATAGATTTCTATAATCCCGCAGTGCGTATCGCGGGATTATTGTATTATGGAATGTTTTCGCGGACGCTTTAATTACAGAACAGTTTGTAAGCAACGCTCGTACTATCCTTTGTAGGTGATTGTGCGTAGATATTCGGTGCAAGAAAACATCGAAATTAAAGCTCGTAGTACGTATTGGAAATTAAGCGGACGCATTGTCCCAGCGCGGTACTTATAAGTATTATCAAGAATGTTGAAGAGATAATTTATATTGTAATTAATATTGTTGATAATTGGGGTAAACACGTACCCGTTACGAAGATAGGTATTCTGGTGATGGAGCGTTACACGTTTTTCATGGATCGTGCAATATATTCTTCACTACAAGTATTTACGTCTCTGTAATTATGAAACTTTAAAGACAAGACTGTAATTTATAAATGTTTAAGTAAGAGTGTACATATCGTCGGAAGAATGAGAGTAAAAATAATCGAAACCATTAAGGTCGCGACAGCGGTAAAAGTTTCGTGTGTGCGTGTGGTTCGCTACCATTGTACAAGAGAGCTTTCTTTTAACTTATTATCTTTGGTTCACTTATGCTAGCACGAAACGGTAATAAAACTTTTGCCTTTCAGAACAGAAGTGCCTTTTTCCTCGGGGTAGAAACTGAAAAGTGACGTTCATAAATAATTGCGCGTAGTGATTTTAAAGTACATCATTCATATCGTTTATTTCTGATTGGTACAACAAACATAAAAAAAAACAAGAGAGGTACAACAATATGCTTCATTTATGTACACGAAGATATATGTATTTACATATTTATTATTATAAAATCTGTCATATATGCGTAACGTTTCTCATCGCGTCATACGATTCGCGATTTTACTAACAACTCGCACTTAATAAATAGTTGTAATTTCAACGTTGCGAACACTAAGTTACTTAATACTGAGACTCAACGGATAATGTTCTATTGATTAAACGAAGTGCACGGGTGCAGTTCAGTCGTCATGTATAAGTTTCAGGAAACCAGAGCAAAAGAAACCCAAGAGGCTCGCGGTAAAACGAAAAAGCTGGCGTAATTACCTTTAATCCCTCTAACTAGCTGTGGCATGTAACAACGTGGTCGTAACTTCGCTAAGTTCGTGGCAGGAGCGTCCGTTACGATGAATCACTTCGGGGCTACTTAACATTAACGGATCGTGCGATTTGTCGCGCGCCATCTCCAACAGCTGCTGCGACGTTTTGTCTGAAAATGCGAAGCAGAGGTGTGCGCTTAATAATTTGCATATGCCAAGAGTAATCTGTTTGTATTACAACCTTGATGCGTTGATAATAAGTACGACAGCTCTTCTTGCGTGGAGATGTATTGGAGCTCTTCCCCGCAAGCGCCTTTCAGCACAGCGACCACGTCTGATCGCGGATTATAAAAATATAAACCTTGCTTTCGATTGTTAAATTCGTTTATCAACGTTGCTATCCCCTATAACGAGAAGAGACCATTGGGATTATCGTATAATCTTCGCGAACGAAACGCAGGCGTATGCAGTACCAAAGTATTTACTTTTGCAGCGGTGAAATCTGCCCCCAGAATATATCTACAATCGACTACAACCGGAACTTGACTAGAGCCCTGCTTTATGCCGGCATTGCCCACGGACTTCTTAATGAAATCTATGGCAGGGAAGTAGAGACTGTTCCCCGGCGTCACTAGTAGATAGTCAGCCCCAGAAGTGGTCTAAAATGTACAAGGTTTATCGAAAGGTACAAGATTAGATGGAGAGGAGTCTCTTTAACTTGCTACTCACTGTACATTTATCGACGTGTATCGTGGGACGTGCAGACGGATACAACAAGAACACGAGATTCGTTCCTACGCCTAACAAGATCCCATACTCCACTCCAATGATAAGGCAAAACGAGAATGTGACAAACATTGGGATCAGATCTTTCTTGCTAGTCTTCCATATGAGCTTCACAACTTGATACTCGATCATATATATTACTGCGCAGATGATCACCGCTGATAGGGAAGCTAAAAGAACAACAGAAAGAACTCTCAGACACAATTAACTTGATACGCTAGATGCCAGCGAAGAGAAGGCGAGATCGTGTTACCCTTCGGTATAAAGTAGAAGTACGGTGTCAGCAGGCTCAGCGCTAGTAGTATTAATATTCCCGTGTACAAGCCGCCCATTTGTGTTTTTACACCACTGGCATGATTCACTGCGGACCTACTGAAGGAGCCAGTGACAGGCATTGCGCTTGCGCAAGACCCAAGAAGGTTGCAAATTCCTAAAGTAATTAGTTCCTGAGTGGCGTCTATTTTCTCTCCGTTTGCAAATGCCTTAGCAATAGCTACGTTCCCAAGAACTCCAATTATCGGTACTAATGCTATAGATGCTCCCAGCTCCGAGCACATTTCAGCGAAACTTAGCGTCTCGTTCTTGACTCGAGTGTGGAATGGAGGTAAACTGAAAGGCGGAAGACCGGATCTCACTGGGCCGGTGAGAACGAACGGGGAGCCAAATTCGACGGAGTTAAGCTTATAGGCGATAGCAGAGCACACGATGACAATGATAGCGTTACGAGCTGTCGATACTAGCCATATCACCTTTGTCAGTACTCTCTGACAAGTGTTCGGCTTCTCATTGTTGGCGTCGAACTTGATATCTTTCATTTTCTAAACAATCAAAAGAATATACTTGAATTTCAAAATTGACCGAACTGTATCCGCAAGATAATTTTAAGTTTCCACTGTATATTACCCTAAACATTAACAGAATAGCGATGCAAGATAAGCTCATCGCAGTATCCCACAGGCTAGTCTTATGAATGTTCTTCGCCACCTTGGTCAATGTATCTAAGAATCCTTGAGAGGAAATCTTTAAACCTAACAGACCCTTCAGCTGAGAAACCACAATTATAACAGACGTTGCAGAGGTAAAGCCAACTGTAACTGGGATAGATATAAAGTCTATAAGTACTCCTGCAAAATAATTTAGGAGCTGAGACAAGTGGCGGCCGGGGAGGGGGTGTGGTGTAGTTCAAAATTTCAACTGATATGCTATCGTTACCCAAACGCAAGAAAGCCATCAACAATTGCATGCAACCACACAGAAATGCAAGTAATATTGCAAAGTCTGCATTTCTACCCTGTACATATTCATGAGTCATCAGTGCCATAAGTGCAGTTGGTCCAATTGTGATATCTTTACACGAACCGAATATTATGTATACCATAGCTCCCATAAATGCAGAATAGAGACCATACTGTAGAACATCATTTCGGTGTTTAAGATATCTCGAGTGTGTGTGTTACACTTCTTTCAATTAGATAAGTGTGCAGAGATTGCAAAGAATACTATCATATCGAATGCGATTTGATAATCATGAAATTACGTAGAACGTTTTATAGAATTATCTTTCCACCTGCGGTTCCAGCCCTGCCAGCGTCGCGTAAGCGAGTCCCTGCGGCATTACGGTCAACCCGACAGTAATACCAGCGATAGCGTCGCTCAACAATTTTTCCGAGTTGTATTTCGGTAACCAACTGACGATCGGTACTCGTCTCCGAAAGAATTTATTTAGCTGACTACCTTTCGGTTGCCATTTCCGCCGGTCGATCATCTCGAGGGCCATCGTAAATTATGTACCTTCGAAAAAAAAGTATAACACCTGATACTGTAACACTTTGCGTTTCCAATTGCTTGTCAGTTTTAAAAAGAATTAGTTGCTGTATAGGCTGGGTTCGTTTATTTAGTTTATCGCGAAGCAATGAGTAGCGCAATTGTCTGTTAAAAGCGCGATATATTTTTACCTGTGAAAGTTGAAACTTTCACCGATGCGCCGCAGCTTCCCTCACGAGCGCGCGTAGTTTTTAATTACGTCTCCGTTACCGGTATCATCTATCGCGATATTATGGATCAAAGGCGAGAAATAAGACGACCGTCTAAATTCTAAATTAACAGTATACACGTTTCACGAAATAGCAACGAACTGAAAGAGACCGAAGGCGTTCCGGCTGCTTATATACCCCGGCGGAACGCGAAATTTGTCTTACGTTACGGTGTAGGAAAAGTCGCCGCCAGCCTTCACAGTTTTTACGCGAATCGCGAACAGTACGAATTCGCCGCGAACGTGAATTAAGAATGTATGTACGAGTTGATGTACGCACGAATGTACGAAAAGTTGATAATGTGGGATCGTCGACGAAAACAAGTTTATCGTTCCGATACGGCGAGGAAATTATCATTTAAAATACTACTCACGGAAGCGATAGGAATTTTTGACAGTAATTAACTATTGCTACACTCTAATTCTGATCTTCGATAATGGCAAGGTTTCAATCGTAACTCGTTCGTCGGCAAAGTCGGTCGACTATCTTTGGCGAACGTATAATTAAAGCACAAAATTCAAGTTGAATTTCACCCGGCGTATATTAAGGCTACGGCGATCGAAGGCGAATCTTTTTTGTTGCTTTACGAGTCACTGAACACTCGGCCTGTCCACGAGTACTATGTTTCACAACATCCTTCGATCGCCGTTTATCTTGATCAGCTTTATTTAAAGGGCCATAGCTACTTGACCCTTTCCATAGGCAATTATCTCGCGTGCACTAAAAAACCGTTACAAGGCCAGATTCACAAGGATTTTACAGCTACTTATGCAGCGGCAAAGCGCCAGCCGCTGTCACTAAGTAGCAAACTTGTTGACAGGGAAATAACTACGGGACCATTTTATAGCGGAGAATGTTAAAGCCGAGATAAGATGCACGTTCTACGTGTACATTATCAGTGAACATACCGTCAATTATCTTTACGAGTTTCATTCGTACGTGTCATTTTCTTTACGTAGATAGGTATCGATCGCATACACGAGTTGGCCATAACCAAACGTTGCAAGCGTCGACACACTAATCGTATACTCCCGTCCTTCGAATCAGCTGAAAACTCTCGACTTGAACTCGATCGCACAAACGACTTCAATACCGGGAAAGTGTACGAATACAACGAATACACGTTATACACGCGTCGTCCACGATCTCGCCATAAACTGAGCTTAGGAACCGGCATTTCGTTTCGGCTGGTTTTCCGGAGAAAGTGCAAGTTCACGCGTCTCTCCATAGAGGGGCTGCACTTGCGTTGCAGTCGGTAATTTAGAACGAGCAAATCTGGTTTGTTGTTTAGTTCGGCAACGGCCAATAGATTCGCGGCGTTTCAAAATGTCCTTTAAAAGGTGCGCTATTTGAATTTCGAAAACGTATCGTGGCTTTAAAACGACGATCCCTTCTGTCCTGCGATCGATATTAAGATGATTCAGGCAGATCGTGATCGCAAGTAACGCGCAACGTGCGAACGGACCGTGTCGAAGTTAATCCCTCTGATCGAATATGCAGGTTATATTCCACCGTTTGCATTTGCGCATCCTCCTGCTCCATCAGTATTATGGCGTCCTTTATGGTGGTCGGGTGTTCTTCGTAATCTTATACCGAATGAAAGGAAAACTGTTTCTACAAAAGCATAACGTTTAACGTTTCGATCGTCACTGGGCAATTAGATACACGGTAATTAACTAACTCACCATTCTCAGAACTGATCGTTTAATTACTATTCAACTAAACATACACACTAATGTCGTATTCGTCCAGTATCAACTAATACGTCGTAAATGTATATTATTCTAATTGCATCCGGTCTGTGCGTTAATTAAACTCGATGTATGCTTAAGACAAGTTAATTGGCCAGGGTGATTGTTATTTTCGTTGATTTTCTGTTCATATGTTTTGTTGAGTAACCAGAGGATATCCGCGTGAAATAATACATTATTTCCGGGCGATTGTCGAGATCGCCTCCTTTCTAATCTTGTAGCATTGTTTCGTTGCTTCGCGTCTGGGCGATTGATCCTAACTAAATGCGACTAAATATCATTGTGCCGTTCGATATTTCACAAGCACGTTATTCTCTGATCCGGAGCTTCTGCCGGGTAACATCGTGTAGCTGTGTTCTGTTGCGAGATATATTTAGCTTTTTGTGACTGCATCTGCGATAGGTAAAATGGGGTCCACTGTTAAAGATTTAAAGGCATTCGATGTAGAGCAGATGGCCATAATTGGCAAGATGCATGGTATGCAGTGGCTGAAAAGTAATTCCCTGTCCTCAGGCCAGTACGTTTCATTTTCATTTACATACTTTAGTTTACTTAGTTTCTCCCGTCCCTATATTATTTTGCAAGATTACTTTCGTTAGCGTTCCTTTTGTCGCGAATACTTTGATAGAGTATGTGCGACTAAGTTAAAAGTATATTTTGTTGGTGTTAAAGTATCATTCCGATGACCGTTTGTCCGTTGTCTTAGTAGAAAAAGATCTCAGAATATTAGAAACGAAGTATGTTAATTCGCGATAGAGTTCTCTGCCTTCAAAGAGAGTATAAAATATTAGAAAACGATTTAGCACGTGTTTCCTAATGTTTTGTATTTACCTTTGTATTATAGCACAAAGAAAGCCCATCCAGATGTGAAAGAGGTAATAATAGATTGCTCGCTGAAAAGTCAAATAAATGAAGGAACGGCAGAAAGTACCAAAGTTGCGTCAACCGGCAGTATTTCAAGCAGTCCTCAGTTACGAGACAATGATCCCGGCGCAAACAGAGATATAGATAACGGCGGTAGTATTACAGACCCGAATCACTCTCGTTTAACCGTTGTTGACTCTTCTCAAAGAGATATGGAGACTGTTTGGAATAAGGACGTTAATGTAACTGGTTCGTTGTTCCCGAATTCTCAGTCGTTGGTCATCCAAAGACTGGACGAGCAAACTTCGGCGAGTATGAATCTGGCAGAGAATATCGTTACTGCTCAATTAGAACAGTTTAGGCTTAACGAAGGGGGCAAAGATAAAATTGACGAGTCGCATAACGAAGGCGTTAACGAATGGTAGGTAATAAATTAACTTAAGCGATGTAAGTCATATATTACACAAGTGTTATTCGTATAATTAGGAGCACTATTCATAATGCCCCCGGCTCGCCAAAGTCAGATACCGATGTAGGCGATCAAGTAAGCTCGAAGCAATGCCACGATAACAATAATAATAATGCGAAATCTAAAGCACAACCTACGTCAGAATTAAAGAGAAGTATGCAGAAGATAGCCACAAAGATTAGTACTAGAAAAGCGAGCGATCAAAGCGTGAGAAAGCAAGCAGGTGAGAATTAAATCTTTTCTAGATTTAATTCTAAATTTTTTCTAGATTTAATTCTAACGTCGCTGGGCCAGAAATTGCTTAAAAAAACATATTTCTTTACTTGCAGGGAGTTCTTTAAAAGAGTCTTGCGCCATTTCGAAACAGGGTTCCAAAGATAAAGACGAGTCGTTGGATTCAAGTATTATTGATAATAAGACATCAACGCCTGCGGCAGATTCTAAACGAATATCTGCGGGCATAACTCCTAAGCTTAGCGATAAGTGTGGTAAATTTAATGGCCATAATAGACAACTAATTACGGGAAGGGGCTCGCAAACGAAGGAGCAGCAGATTTTTAAGCAGCATTTTTCTACCCTTAACGATAGTGGTAATAGAAACAAATTGCCTACGGAAGGATCGGATGACAAAAGTAGATCTTGCGCTACAAAATTGAGATCGTCTAGGTGCGAGTCAGATAAAAAGAGTAACGAAATAGGCGAGGCTAAGTGTCACAAGGTTCAAGTAACACGTACTCAATCGTACAATGTTCAGTACAACGCGAACAAGGCGTTGGTAAAGTCGCAGCAGCGTTATTTAAAAAACACGACCAGGGTGGAGGAAGAAAATTCCGTTAAGCATACATCTGGGTTTAATAATAACATTAACGTGTCTAGTCCGGCCGAGACCGTGTCAAAAAAGAAATGCGAAACTCCGCAGACTGCGATGAATAAACAAATTAGCGATACACGATTCGGTCAGAGTGGTTCGGCGATCGGTTCCAAAGATTTCAATGTTCCAGAATGCGGCACGAACGAGAGAAATTTAATGAAAGCATCGAATTCTGTGCAATGCAAAAAGAGTTATCAGAGTCTGTCCAGTGGGAAGACTAGCGCTGATAGAAACGTGAAAGATGACCAAGGATCCGCGCAAAAGTTCAAGAAAAACTTTAGCACTTATAGATGTTCTACAGGTGCTCCTCAGACCTTCTCCAAAGATTTGCACGGGAAAGTGAGAACGGACGATCCTAAAAAGACCGTCGCGGACAATAATCCAGCGAAGGATTTCAAAGTGAATCGTCCGTGCTCGGCAGACACGAAGGCGCGTGCTCCGCCCGAAGTCTCGAAAGTAACTGTATACCCACATAAGACAGTGAATGGTGCTAGTAATACAAACAAGACTGATACATCGGGCTCATCTAGTGTAAATAATGTACAGTCTGTAAAGTCATTGAATTCTTGTTCAAACAGTACCAAAGATTCCACAGCTGTAGACACATCTACTCGCATGTCGCAAGAGTCGCAGATTTTGCAAGCCGCCTGCAATGGAACGGAAGTACAACTTGTAAAGACTGAACAAGAAGACACTTGTAATAATAATAGCAATAATAAGGCAGCTTCTATTAGCACGGAAACGGGGTCGGTTACATTTCCGGAAAACGTTCAAGAGGTAAACATGGTGGATCATCCCGCGGTGTCGTACATCGACAATTCCGTGGAGCAGGCTAAGCTTTCATCAGACCAGTTTTACTCCGATTTACAAGGTGCGTCCAACATAGCCAACGCACAACAGATGGAGAATCATCAGGGCGTGCAGAATAAGAGTTACTTCAATCAGAACAATGCTCAATATAGTAACATCTCTGCGAACATTCAGACTCCTGAGAGGGATCTGTACCTGCTAGACGTAGCGCAACAAAAACCAGAGCAGGCGACGCACGTGTCTCAAAGCGTGCCGTCGCACAGCAATTGTAACCCAGCCATTTCCATGGGGAACGGTGTACCGTACCAAAATATGTCTGCGGTGTACTTAAACCAATACACCAACGCGCAGGCCGTGCCAAGGAAAACGGCCGACACCACGATCGTCTCCCACAACGCAATGGTCCCGAACACATCCTCCTACACCATGGAGAGCCAAAGCATGCTGCAAAGCGAGCCGACCAGCATTCTGATGCACAACGCCCAAACGTCCGTGTTGCCACCGCCCGGTTTCCATAACCACCCCGTGTCCAGTCAGCACAGCCAATGGAACTTACCACTCCCGGACATGTACCTCTACGGGAACCTAATGAATCCTACTTCTCCCCTGAACATGCAGCTCCAGAACTCCAGGCAATTGTGCAACGCGGATTACAGCAGCATCCAGCAAGCGGGCTACCTGCAACACCCGCTGTTCTACGTGCCACAGATGTGCATGCAAAGCTGGAACCCGTTGCTGCAGTATCCGGCGGCGTTGTTCCAGAATCCTTCTTACTCCAACTGCGCCGCTTATCCTAATCAAATGTTGCCGCAGAACAGCCTGGCGGAGAGCATGGGCTGCAACGTGCCGGCGTCCGTGCAGACCAACCCGTTCAAGCAGTTCCTGCAGCTGCAGCAATTGGAGAGCAACCAGGGCTACCCAGCTAACGTGCACGGCGGCAAGGCGAGCAGCGCCAGGATGAAGGGCAGCTGCATGAACGTGAGGTCCGGCCAGTACCGAGCCCCGGTGACCAGCGAGTACCAGCACTGTTCCCAGGACGCCCAGGTGACGTCGCAGTACTCGTACGCCGCCGCGATGGACTCCATCGCGCGGAACAGCCCCTCGGCCCTGCACTTGCAAGCCAGCCAGAAGTACCCGTCGCGAGCTCTCACCGCTGCCAATTACCAGAGGATGCCGGACGCCTGTTCGGCGTACCAGAGCCACCAGGACAGCGGCAGGAAGGACGAGATCCCGAAGCCCGACACCGAGTGCATGCCGCCGATGGTTTCGCCAAGGGACTGCATGTACTACGGCGTGAATTACTCCCGAAACACCGACACCGCTCAGAGCCTGCCTGTGCGCGCGGCGGCGAAGCCCGCGGCTTACGCGCACCCCATCAATTACAACCCGCACTACCAGCGACACGCGACCTACCAGACCTCGCCGAAGGAGCTGACCTCCAGGGCGCCCATAGGCCGCGGCATACGTAAATCCATGGAGCAGTAAGGCGACAAAGTAACAGTAGCGAGCTGACAGTACCATGAATTGCACTTCCTCTTCTCGGTATCCTAGCGTCATCGCGATTTAAGCGGTGCAGAATCGTTGCACGTCTCACATTACCGTTTCTTCATCCGTTCCGTGTCATCGTTATCTTTCTGCGTGTAGACGTGTCTGTATGTATATCGTAATGTCGGTCGTTACTTATCTTCGATACGGATATATGCATTCCACGTACATCGTGTTAGACGTCTCGCATTATTAGAGGGCCGCTCGAGTGGCTCCGAGAGGGGAGGCCCGTAGAAACGCCAGTACTGCCATTCTTTCGGTAACATACAATTACGCAGTAGCGATCCTATTTTCTAGACTCTCGTCGGATGTTTGTAATACGCAGTCGCTAGAGATTCGGTGTTGCTCGTTACTTGGACTCTACGTACTTTTATAAATAACAATTAAGCGGTTGTTTCGAGGCGTCCCGCGTGAAACCGGCAAGCGCCGGCTAAGTTAAGCGCGACTCCTTCGGTGTACATGTTTCTTATGTTCCTACGATTCAAGGTACCATGCCGATTAATCAACCTTTTTGTTTCGCGTTAAAGGGATGTTTCGTTATTTTTTTTTTTTTTTCTTTTTGTTTCGCAAAGAACAAGAATGATCGCGCGATGTCGGTGGCGCGTCGCCGGGATCGCGATCTGGCACCAGACACGGCGACGCGCGTCGTAGAATTTAATTTATGTGACTCGATATCGGCACACGACTTTTCTTTAATCGCTTCTCTTTCCGTTTCCTTTGTTTGGCCCCGCTCAGTTACGGGGGCCGCCAGTATTTTATGCGACGGTCTGCGCACCGAGTTGAACGATTTATTTTTGTTTGATAGTATTACTTATATTGTTAAGAAATACCATATAGTTTATTTTTCGAGGACTTACAAGTTTTTACAAAATAAAACGTAAACTTGCCGTACATGGTAGGCGTTACGTATTATATTATATATCCCTCGACATATTCTGATATGCATTTATAGCAGCAGTATTATTCCTTCATTCGTAATAAGAAATGCACGTGTCAATAGAGTCTCTTTAAAATAGAAGATAAATCAAGTAATTTCTTATGAACTATACTACTATTGGTCGTTTCGTAATATCTTTATAAAAAGTTACAAAAAAAATGAGAAAAAAAAGATCAACCTACGAATTATCATACGATTCTTATATGTATACACCATAAATACGTGTTAATGTTCGCCACGATTTTATACGACGTCGTTGATGGTTCTATAACTCAATTTTCGATATGTACTTAAAAAAAAAAAGAACAAGACAAACACGAAGGAAGAAGGAGAAAAAAGAGCAGAGGAACTTCTCGTAGGAATTCGCGTTTCTCGATATTTTTCGAATGGTCATTGATTAATTTCGTTTTCAATGTTTCGTTCCGCTAAAAATTCGCGGGCAGTTTCAGAGTTTCGTGCTCGTGAGCTCGTCCATCGTACCACCGGCAGCTTTTCCGTTCGACATATCTATCATTTCCGTGCCGAGCTCCTGAATGCGTTTCATCGTGGTTAACTCCTTCAAAACGGCCACGAGCTCGACGTCGCTATTAACCACGCGAATCGTTTCCTCGGAAAGCGATTGCACGCTCTGCAAGACTTCTTTGGACGGCCGTAGCATTATCAGACGATGATTCTTTTCCTTGAAATCTCTCATTACCATATTCAGTCCCTGCAAAACATTAGAAACTGAAGAACTCGAGCGAGGCAACCGAATGCGTTCCAATTTGTCCTGGATCTTACGGCACCGATCGATTTCTCGGCAGTCGCGTTACATTTCCTTCGTTATTAATCGCGCGACACGAGGGAGCAGCGATATCCCAGTTTTTCCTCGAGACGAGACCGGCGAAGTTTCTTTTAGACAGAAGATGTGAAAGCGTAGAAAGAGTTGGGGCGAGTAAGAATCCAGGGCGAATCGGAACTGCCGCCGTTTGCGATAGTTGTACGCACGTGCGCCGCAGTGAAATCAATTTTATCGATGTGCTCGCAGTCCAAGACGACGATCTTCGAGTTCTTGAAGGTTCTCATTAGCTTCTGACGGTCGTCGGCCAGGTTCTCGAGCAGGTATATCCTCAGGTAATCCACCGCTGGGAACAGCAGCCCGGCGCTGGGTCGCACGAGGATGTAGCTGAGCGTAGGTGTCTGTGGTAAAAAAGAGAAGGGATGTTTTTAGAGTAGATATTTCCAACAGTCTTCGTCGATCATTGTTATGTATTTACATTTCTGTATTCGATATATATCGTCGGCCTGGCGTTGAAATAAATTAATATAGCCAGATCAATCGTCACCCCTATTAAGATCCCCAGCTCGACGCCAGCGAACAGGCAGGCGAAGAAGGTAGCAAGCGTCGGGATCAGATCTCGTTCTGGAACGGCAGTTAGAAGCCTAATTAATAATCAATTAATCCTAATTAGTCTTCCCTACTCACTGCTGCATCTCCAGATCGGCCGTATCGTTTTCACCTCGATCATGAATATCACCGCGCTGATTATCACCGAGCTTAGCGTCGCTCTTGGGATGTAGTAGAAGTACGGGGTGAGTAGGCTCAGTGCGAGAATGACTAGAATACCTGCGACCAATGGTAACTTTTCGTTCAGTTACTCCGCCTGTATCCTTCGATCGCGAAACTGAGAACGTAGAATCGTTTACCCGTGTATATTCCACCGAAAGGTGTCCTGACGCCGGACGCGTTGTTCACGGCGCTTCTCGAGAAGGAGCCAGTTACTGGCATGGAATGGAAGAAGGCACCGACCGTGTTGCACAGACCCAGGGTCAGCATCTCCTGGGTGGCATCCAGGGACTGGCCACGGGCTGAACAAATGCAGTTGATTATTATCTCGAGAAGCCGTGGTACCTACGTCGCACAGTGGGGCAAAGTGACGAAGTTTGTGTCAAAATCAAAGAACTTTTGATAGAAATGAGATAGAGCGACGATTTTTTTTTAAATTAAAGCTGAAAGATTGCAGAATAAGGGAAAATTAAAGAAATTATGGTACGAACGTTTGTTAACTTTGAAAATCTGTATTAAACTTGAAATCAATTTTTCCAAAATCCTGAGGTAGTAGCCAAATTTTGCGAACGGATTTGAAATCAGCGTGACAAAATCTACAGGAAATGATGTACAACATGTGAAGAAAAAAATCTAACCGTACATGGTATTGGATAAATCACAATTTTGTTGTAGATAACATTTCAAGTTTATCACAGATTTTCAAAGTTAACAAACGTTCGTACCATAATTTCTTTAATTTTCCCTTATTCTGCAATCCTTCAGCTTTAATTTAAAAAAGAAATCATCGCTCTATCTCATTTCTATCAAAAGTTCTTTGATTTTGACACAAACTTCGTCACTTTCCCCCACTGTGTGTCGTCGCGCGGGACTTACAGAAGGACTTAGCGATGGCAACGTTCCCGATTATCGATATCAGAGGAACGATCAGGATCCCGGTTCCCAAGTTGCCGCACATGTCCAGGAACGTCTCCGTCTGGTTGCCAACGGCCCTGGAGAACGGCGGGGGCTCGACGGACGGCAATCCTGCGTCGATGTGCCCCGTGAGGGCGAAGGGAGCTCCCCCACGGCTCTCGTAGGCGTACGAAACCACGGCGCAGAGGATGACCACCAGGGCGTTCCTGCCGGTTCCCAGGAGCCAGATGGACTTCTGGAACACTCGGTTCGAGACCTTCGCGTCCTTCAGCAACTGAAACGACAAGGCTGCGTTGAAAAGGCGCTGGTTTTTATGTATTCGCAGCGTGTAAGAACTAGTTTTGCTTGCGTCAACGTCCACGCCGTGGTTACCTTCAGGGTCAGTAGAATTAGAATGCAGCAGCAAGACAAGATTAGGTCAGGGATCCTGGTGCGACCTATGTTGCTGGCCAACTCCCTCCAAATCTCGATGAAACTTTCCCCGTGTATGTCGAGGCCCAGCAGGCTTTTGATCTGGCTGCAAGCGATGATCAGACTCGCGGCAGACGTGAACCCGGAGACCACTGGTATCGAGACGAACTCCACCAGGAACCCTAGCCGAAGTATCCCGAGGACAATGGTAACGCATCCTGACAGGAAGCACAGGAGAACAGCGTACTCTGGGACGCCTCTGGAACATGTCATTAAAATCTGTGGCGGGTTTAAGGGAGTGCAGGGATATTTTTTAATTTTTTTTTTCGATTGTTTTTAATAGCCACAGGTTTTGGAAGTATTTTAAAAAAGATTTGATTGAAAAATTGCGAGACCTACAGCGTAAAAATTAACGGGCGGTTTTTCTCAAAATCGTGAATATCGTGACTCGAGAACGGATCGATATTTTTTGTTGAAATTTTAGCTGAACCTAAAACACATTTTTCTCCGCAATGTGGAACTCGCTCGATAAGATCGCATAACATTAACAACATTTATCACAGGATTACTTCAGTAAAATCAGTTGAAGTTGATATTTGTTGTATAACTCCATGAATTTTTTTTTTATTAAAATTTTTCGACCGAGTTCCACGTTGTGGAGAAGAGTGTTTTGTAATTTCAGTTAAAATTTCAACTAAAAATATTAATCCGTTCTCGACTTAGGATGTTCACCGTTTTAACGCGCGCGTTGCTCAGCGCCCACTTTGACGCTTGGTAGTTTCTTCAATTTTTAATATTTTTCAGGTTTCCTGGTCTTAAAATGTGCGTTATATTCACAATAAAGTATTATCGATCGGGCAAATGGTATGAATTATTAGTCGTCCTTCAATCCAACCCAAAAGGAACCATTCATTTTAGCCTTAACAGGGTGGCTGATGAGAAGTTGCCACCTGGGCCCCATTTCCAGAAGAAATTATGATTAGGTATAGTTATCCAAACACTCCATTCTTTTCCCTACTACTCCACTTGGCCCGTTTGTAGTAACCTATCTCTTAATTTCCCCGAAGAAAAAGGAACATTCGCCAACTGGGCCTTTTATCAAATCCGCAACCTGATTAAAATGCAAGGACCTCGAAGGACCAAGAACCCTCGCCTAGAATTCTAAAGCCCCCAGTGTAAGTTGCCCGTCGCATGGATTCATGCAGCGCGACTCTCGCGACAATTTCGCCCAGGGAGCAACGGAATCCTTTCATCCATTCACCGTCCCAATTGCTCGCGATTACATGCACGACCGAATTCAACTACCGCATTGTGCGATTAAAACGTCCACGGTCGAGATTGGCCGGGGCCCGTTGGGCACTTAACCCTCTAGTGCAAACGCCTGCCTCAAGGCGGGCACCTGTTTAGTCCAGAGGTTGGGAATTCTCATTTGCCAGCCGAAAAATAGTGCCACAGCGGACATATTGGTCTAAGAAATATGTCAATCTGAGTCTTCAATTTGACAAAAATCTAGTTTGAAGACCAGCGGCCGTAGCCGTGATGGAAAACACCGGTTCTCGTTAGATCACCGAAGTTAAGCATCACGGGGCGGGTACTGGAGAAAGATGGGTGACCACCTTTCTCCCGGTGCACCGTTGCTGCTGGGACCCGAAGGAGAGAGAGGAGAGGAAAAAGAATATGACTTTATAGTTCGTTGGGCAATATAAGCGGCGGTTAAGCTTGAAACGCCATTCTGTTTAACAGGAGAAACAATATACAAATACAAATCTAGTTTGAAGTGCATTTTTGAGCTACACACGCTGCAAAAAATATTATTATTATTATTTCCTCGAAATTGAAAACTGACATCGGATTCGGTGTTTTCATCCTCAAATGAGAATAAACTAATTTTTCCAACCGAATTAAAAATCTATGCACTAGAGGGTTAACACTCGGTCCCAGCAAATTCTGCCGCTGTTTCCAGAGATCACTGTGATTCCCTTACCTCGCGTACGTGTACGTCAGCAGCGAGATCAACGCGGTCGGTCCAATATTGACTTCCCGGCAGGTACCAAAGACAATGTACACAAAGCTGCCCGCGAACGCGCTGTAGAGCCCGTACTGCGGCGTCAGGCCGGCCAGTCCAGCGTACGCGATCGCCTGGAATTAAAGCGGCAGTAGAAACATCACCGGCCCTGAAGTAACGCGCCCACGATCAATTAACCGCGGTACGAGGACTTTTCTTTCCCCGCGATAAAATCGCAGAGCGGCCGGGAAAGTACCTGCGGTATCAAGGTCAGGCCCACTGTCAGGCCCGCAACCAGGTCACCCAGCGCGTCGTTGGCTCTGTACAGGGGTAGCCATTTCAGGACGGGAACTCTATTCCGCAGCAGCCTCCTCAGGTTGAACCCGGTCATGTTTTCCTCCTCGGTTTCTCCTCGATCCTCTCGTTGCCGGATCCTCTTCCCTAGCGCATCGCGACCGTCTCCGATCCTGCGATCACGGGGCTCGAACGCGGCATAGAAAGGAGCAGGACTGATATTTCCTAGAGCAACACGCCGGCTCCTCCGTTCGATCGGCTGTGCCCGATCTCTTTATTGCGCAACCAGCATTGTCTCGTTAAACGGAGCACGTTTCGTTTCACTGTCCGTCCAGCTAGCCGGTAATTAGTGGATCCTCCGCGACACTAATTAGCCGGCGCCGCGAGAGATTCTCGACGGGGCAGAAGCTGTTTAGCGTCACCTGATCGCCGGCCCACGTGAGAACGATTAGAGCACGCGAGTGTCCTTCTTCCCACACGTGCGCAGCCTCCGTCGAACCTGATTCTTGCACCTGGTCGCGCCAGATTCGGGAGGAGTTCTCTCTCGAGGCTCGGATGACGAGTGGCCGTGGGTTTGTCAGTTAGAGGATCGACGCACGTGGGCACAATGATTCGCGATGTCACACTGCACCGCGGTCACTGGAGGATCCTGTCAACTTGCTCTCTCTTTTATTCCCACTTGTTTCTCGGAATCTTACGTTTAGCTGGCGTCAATGATATGGGATGACGACCTGAATGTTTGACACGGTTGTACGCGAGGTTGCGTCGAGTGAACTCGAGGATAAACGTCAGCGATCGAGAAGCCTCCTGGCAAGGAGACTCCGAACCGATTGATGCGTCGCCTCGTACCTGCTCCACTCGCCGATCAAATCTACAGCTGTTACACACGTGCCCCGGCTCTCCCTCCACTAGCCGAACCCGCTGATACGCCGTCCAGGATGCGAACGCATGCGTCGCTCCTCTTCTAAATGGTCACTGGGTTCGGCAAACGCACATTATCGCCAATTCACCGGGCAAATTGACCTTTTTACACCGGGACGAGTATCCGGCTTTCGAGTGTCCTCCAGCTTCCTGTTGGGCATTTCAAGCCTAGGCATCTGCCGATTACGTCTCGCTTTTATTCGGGCCTGATGTTCCCCTGGTACTCCTCTTCCTTTCAACGCCCACGCCCAACGTCGAGGAGCGAACGCGATGTTTGTGTGAATCCTGCTTGTTGCTTCTTTCCTTCACAATGAGGTAAGGACCTTGATGCTTCGGACCACAAGGTGCTTTCGGATATCGAACTACTGGGCCGTGCGTGCTTAGTAAACAGAGCATTCGTGGAAACGTGATAGGTCTCCTGGAATTTGTTTTAACGAAGTGTACTCAGAAAATTAATTCTAAAAAAGAATAAGGAGATTCTTGATGCAGAGATCTTAATTGATCTTCGAGATCTTTAACAGATTATAAAGTACCCTGTTGTCATGGGACCAGTGGAGCACGCACGAAAAGTGTCCAGAGAGGAGTACGAATCGATACTGTCAACTACATACTTTGAAGAGATTTCTTTTTTAACATGTCGTTATAATTATCTGGGCAAACATTTGCCAATGTGATTCGGAGCACAGAGCTTCTGCCGCCGTCTCCTGCCTGATATTATACTAGCTTTACTACTTGGCTTCGTCCGAAATTTAGATTTCGATTTTATAAATTTTTATTTATTTATTTCTTGTGAAAATAGTCACATTTATCTGGATCAGCTAGGCATAATGAATTGTGATACACTTCGTGACCCCAAAGTTTATCGTTCGAAAGTTTTTAGGCGACAGACAAACACACAAACACTTTCTGCTTTATATATTAAGATGAGTGTGTGAAACGATTTTTCTAATCGCTGTGTCTCTTCGTTTAGAAGAAGTAACCTGAGTCGAATTCTATTCCATTTGCCAATTTCTATAACAGTAAGATCACTCAAATTTTCAATGATTACCTAATTGAAACGTGCAAAATTCACGCGCAATTCTTACGCGAGTATAAAGTTATGTAACAACAATGATACGCGTGAAGCCAATTCGAAGAACCTTGCAGACGGAAAAGTCCCCGCGTCGTATCGTTCGCGGTTTATGTTTTTCATGAAGCGTTAGCACGCTCGCCAGAAACAATCAACGCGTTGTACTTACAAGAAACAAACAAGCTTGCACGACACTTTGGATCGTTGTTTCTTCGCGAGATTCCATAACCGATCACCAAGCAATTCCATCGATCGCGTACATTCTCTTGTGGTACACTTCTGCACGGCTCTTTTTCGTTCGGATCCTTTTTGCCAACGTTTCCTTACTGCGAGCGTGCCGTTGAAATTCTCGGCATGCGCCGGCATGCCTGTAAATTACAAGGACGCTTTGTGCTCTTGGATGACGACATATTTTGCATATTACCGTCGCCGTAAATGTGTAATAATACGTTCACTCGATGAGGAAAACGAAAATTCCGTTCGTTTCGTAAGTGAAGACACGTCGCAATACTTTAATGGGGTTTTAACTAATCAGGAGGCCGAAAAGAGGCGAATGTTTGTGATTTTTTTTTAAAAAGCGGAGCATATATTTTTACAGAACTTTTCGCACTTAAAAGAACCACATTTAACGAAAAATATTTACGGTTATAATAAATTAACAACCGTCATCCAAGAATCCTTTTTAAAAATTTGGTTTTGCGGTGAGCACTGCCATTCGGAACGACATTATCTAAAATCATGATTAACGGAGGGAATTTCCGAAATATTAATTTATAAAAAGAATAGGAGTATTTAAAGTTGAAGTTCTGATTTTTTCGTCTTCTTGCAAAAATCACGCGAAACTAAATTTTTAATAAGGCTTCTTGAATGTCGTCGTTACTTTATCTTAAACATAAATATTTTTCTACGAAAAAATTACCAAATATCCTTTAAACGTTGCTCTTTCAAGTGCAAAAAGTTCGGTAAAAATATATGCTTCCGCTTTTTCAAAAAAAATTCCCAAACATTCGCCTGACTAGCAATAATCCCTTAAACTTAAGTTTAAGGTACAAAAAAAATTCCCAAACATTCGCCTGACTAGCAATAATCCCTTAAACTTAAGTTTAAGGTACCTTAATTAAGGTACATCTTGTCTACGAAAGGATTTTGAGACATCAGTCCCGTTTGCATTGGGAACTCCTTAGTCGTTGGGTGAATAAAATGATCTGACTTTAGAATCGACTGTTTCCTCATCAATCGTAAGGAAGTGATCGTAAAGGAAAAGCTTGATATTTCGAATTTCCTTGAGCTCCGATTTAACTCCAACACGATTACGCGAAGGTTATTCCTATCGTAGCGCGATAACGAAAGTTTCTAGCGGGAGTTAACAACGGGAAAGCAAAGTTCTATGCTAAAGGAATGCGCTATGTACGTATTTTCTTGCTCACGGTCGATTAATATTGACGCAGCTTGAACGCAATCATTTTTACATGGGCACCATAAATCGACTACCGTTTGACGGTTCACGGAAAGCTATTATTGTTTGAGGAAGAAGGAAATGAATCGTAATTACGACGTGTTATTGCATCCACCGACTCGAAGGCAATTATAGTGTTTACTGCAGGTATTACAATCGAAAACTGGAATTACGTAAAGTTTACTTAATCCTCCTTCGAACGCAGCCCGACGTGTTCGATCACTAATTCCGGATCTCCATCTTCGCAATATAACTCGCGATAGTTGGTGGACTTAATCCGCCGACCTTCAGTCATCTTAATTCCCTTCTCTCGACTCGCTAATTCCCAGCCAGTGTCTCGCTCGATTTAGGCTTTTCTACTTGCTCGCGCGTTTGTCCACCACTTGGAGCCCTATTCGTACGTTCCTTCTCTGTTTGCGAATGTAATCACGAGCCTTAAAAATATCCACAGCCGACCATCATCCGCGATGATCGCAGGCAAAAGAAACTAGCAAGTTCATGGCCCGCGGAGTCATTCGATTCGCATCTGCCGGTTTAATAACACTGGTAGATTTTTCCAATAATCTTCCTTTCTCGCGCAAACAGTCAGCGAAGAAGATAGATTACATTAGAAGCTATACTTCGTCACCGCAGACACCGTGGAAAATTAAAGCGTCGCGTTTCGACGAAGCGCCGTTTCAAGTTCGATCATACGACTTTCTTAGAAGTAATCGAGCCACCCGATTGCGAACTTCTGCTCGTTCGCGACGAAGAAGCAGCGCGCGGCTTCGAATCAACGAAGATTACAGATCTCCCTCGCACCTGTAATCAAAATCTACGCCTTTCATTTCGTCCCCTCGTATTATGGGAATTCAGTGATTGCCGGTGCTTTTTATAATTACAGCAGTAATCTCTGGAGTAATTAAATTGTCGCGTTGCAAAGTGCTTGACAAAGATAGCATTTAGCATTTTATATCGACACTTTATCAGTCACTGCATTTATCGATGCCCCAGTAGCGATTCGGAGAAGAGGAGTAGAATATTCCGCGAAAGATGGCGACGAGTGCTTCAATCGAGTTCAACCGGCCTTCTTTTCGCTCGTACCAGCAGAGGATAACCGGAGACCTAACCGGAGACTCAGCTCAGGCCATTCAGCGAGAGCTTCACAGTCTTCGCCGTCAGAGTAAGTCGATTTAATTAACCGCGGTTCCTCAAAAGTGTCCTCTACTCGTTTCATTAATCGCAATGGTAAACAAAGTCCACGATCCTCGATTATTATCATTAAAAATTCTACTCCACTCCCGTTGTTCTCCGCTACGATCATCCATCTATTCAAAGATTTCCCAACCCGCCTCGCATTAAACGTTCCACGATATCGCTCCTACACATCCGATTACCGTATAATTACTCTACCATTAAGATTCGTTGTTTCTTTTCGAAGGTTATTTATAGCCCCTCCGTTGTAACGGACAGTTAGACACGAAAGGTGTTTCTGCTGTCCGTTTTAATGCGGGGATAATCGGCGGCGCGGATGGTACCGGAAGTTCGACGAATTACGTAAAATAGAATATAAAGAAAAACAGTGGCGCACTCAGGATTTAATTTTGGGGGGGGGGGCCGAGTTGAACGGCTAAACATATTCTTAATACAAATTCAATAAAATTCATTAGGTGGTTATAAACATGTATTTAAAGTATAAAATCTAGTTTTCTTTTCGTTTTACAAAGCTCTTGAATCACTTCAGTTTTTTAATTTCTCTTAAAGTAGTTAGGTTTCTCCTAAGGAAACTTTTTCCTTTTTTCTCATTTTCTTTGAGGGGGGCCGAGGCCCCCTGCCCCCCCCCCCCCTGAGTGCGCCACTGAAGAAAAACAGGAATCGGCGAGCAGAGAGGCGAATAAAATGAAGAGGAAAAGAAAAAACAATCTCGATGTGACCCCTTAGCGATGAATCGTTTCTGCGTTTTTCTCCGATCCGTTGCATCACGATCTTTCCGGATGGGCGATTAGCTTCATTGGCGAACGCTGGACGTGCACGAGTGAGATCCAGAAATTAATCGAAGCCGCGTTCAAGCGTTGTTAGGTGATCGAGAAGATTGATTCCTGTTCTTGAATAAAACTGTAGCACTTGGACGTGCTGTGACGTATTTATTACAGAGGGCGAAAGAAATATGTATTTTTCTTTAACAAGGATACTCCGACTAGTATCGCCAATAAAAGAACCGAATGGTTCGAATTCCTCCCCGTCGCATTTTTCCCGGGATTCCCCGAGTGCAAGGTCGCCGTTGGCCAAAGAATTGCATGCTCCCGGCGCGTCTCGGAATTCTCCGGGTTAATATTCGTAACGGAACCGCGTAGCTGTTAAAAAAAAAAGAAACGACCAAGGCAGCGTGTCGCGCCTCCTCGGGGCCAGGGAATGCCCAAAAACGCCGATGGAAAAGGAAGGGGAGCAGCCTGAAATCCTTTTATCAGCTGCAGATGATCGTTCGCGGAACGACCGTCGACTTCCTGCTCGCCTCCCCTGAAAAGTAAACCTGTTGCCCGAATCCTCGGCCCTTTCGGCCCTCCTCCTCGCCCTCCACTTTTAACGAGCCCGTCTTTCCCGTCCCGTATTTACATTCCGCCTCGCAACCTCCCCGTTCAGGAAGTTCTCCAAGTTCCTCGTGTTACGGTACTTGATCTTGCCTCGCGTGCCCTATCGCCCCGTGAAATCGCGGGATCGTGGACGACACGGGCCGGAGAAGCGCGGTGGAACGAGGATGTTTGGAGACTGCACGGTGACCGTGCCGCGAGCTGCGGATACGCTGATAGGGGAAGAATTTCGACGCGACGCGAAACGGTACACGGGGGGGTTACACCTCTCCGGGGGAAGCTGCTCCCAGGGGCACCGCATCCTCGAGCGATATTACACCGGGATTCTTTCGGTTACGTCAGGTAGAGAGGCATTGGGAGAATGTTAGGCGGGCAGGCGCGCTGAACGGATCTTTTTTGTTCAGAGTAGCAAACGTATTTGATCACCAATCTGCTAAGAATACTACGGAACAAGTTCGTGCATTCTTTACTCCGCTCTGTAATTTATCCGACGCTCCAGCGATTCATTCATTAAAGGGGAATAGCACTGCGAAGGCTGGAAAAGTAAGCTATTTTTAAGATTTTTTTTTTAATAATTTACTGGTTTTATGTAAAATTGTTATTACCCACATTTAGTAGAATGTGTTAAGAGGCTATAAAAAAATGAGGAGAAAGACATGTACAAATTTTAATTTATTAATAATTTATTTTCTCGATCCCTCACGCGCGCTGGTAGAAAATTGTGACTATGGAACAGTAGGTCCAAAATCAAATTTCATTTCTTTTTTGTAAACTATATGAGTGGAGTTTCTATTGCACGTATGGATTTTTTGATCGAAAACAAGTTTTTTTAAATACGCTCGAAAAACTGTCCATCTTTCTCGCGGATTTTCGAAACGTTTCTTCCAAAGCGCGCCATTTTTACAAAAATAATTTCTTTAAAAAATCGGTACGTGCAACCGAAACTGTACTCATATAGTTTATAAAAACAAAATTAAGATTTCGGACCTGCTGTTTTATAGTTACACATTCTACCAGCGCGCGTGAGGGGTCTAGAAGATTAATTAATATGTATATTAAAATTTATGCATGTTTTCTACTCATTCTTTTTTTATAGTCTCTTAAGACATCATACTAGAGGTGGGTAATAACAATTTTGAATAAAAACTGTAAATTATTCTTGAAAAAAATTCTTACAAATGGCTTAATTTTTCGGCCGCCACAGTGGTGTTCCCCCTTAACCCTTCGTGGTCACACGGGGTGTATTGTACCCCAAGAGCAATTTTTTATTTGAAATGCCGCACCTTTACATCTTCCAAAGGGGATTTATCGCAAAAAAGAAAATAAAAAAAAAATTAAAAAATCTGTATTTTACCACAACGATGGAAAATCGCTCATTTTCAACTACAAATTTTAGCATTTCAAAATTTATATTTCTAGAAAAAGATTATTAGACCATGACTGTATAAGTATTACGAATGTAAAATTATCACTGAATAGTTAAAAGGTTCAGAAATACGAAAATGGTAACTCGAAAAATGACGCTGGGGTACAGTGAACCCCGTGTGACCAACTTGTGATTATAAGAAGGTGTGACCACGAAGGGTTAAATAACCAAGTGGTGGTATCAGCCCCCACGATTCTGATTGCCTCTGTTTCAGAACCGTGATTCTCTCCGTCAGCGTCTGACCCTCTACTGACTCCTCCTACTGCATCCTCGCGCCGCGCACCCATCCCTGCCGCACTTTCCTCGCAACTAATCCTCAGACTTCCCACCCCCCGCGCGTTTATCATCCCCCACGATGTCGGAGTTCATTCGCCTCCGTCGCATCGATCAGCCAAGGCGAATAAATAAATACTGCGGCGCACAGCACTTAGCGCCTTCCATGTTCGGCACGGGCGACGGGATTGCGCAATAGCGCTTGGGTAGCGGGGGCCGCGCCAAAGGAGAAAACGATCCCAGGAAGTCGTGGACGCGATGGAAAGCCAACGGAACAGCATTTAGCGGGGACATTACAGCCTGTTCGATTATTTTTCAAGGCGGCGGAGTCGTCGATCCTCTCTCCTTCTTCGTCCGGGACACGACGCCCGGGGCGAGTTTTACTCGGCTAACGAGCCTCTGCCGCGGCGGCGAATAAATTCCAGCTGCCCACGTGAGCCGGCGTATTTATCGAGTTTCAGGGGCCCGGCGATCGGGGATCAAGTTCAAGAGCAAACGATGGATCGCTCGGGCGCGTTTAGGGCACGAGGCGGGGGGGGGGGGGGCCACGGACGGGCGCCTCCTCTGGGCCAAGGTCCCCCGTCCGAATTTGCATTCGTCCCGACGCGCGTCCGACTCGAGCCTCTCTTTATCTTTCGCATCTACACGGCCCCACGGCGAAAGCGGCGCCTACGGCCCGTCAGCGATTACAACTGGGCCCGCGCGTCGGCCCGTACCTCTTCCACCAACGTGTAATTAGCTGACGTTTATTGGATCGTTCTAGGGGGACACGGGATGGCGGAGGCAGCGTCCTTCGTGCTACCGTGCTTGTTTCACGGATCGAGAAATTCGCACGGAAGCCAGGTAGGTAAGTTTTTTTTTCTACTTCGGGGGGAACGATCGGCGGTGAGCGATGTAGGTGCACGATAAGCGTGCGATTAGAGTTGCATGGATTTGCGTAGATGATTATCGGCTGGAACAATTTGTCGTCTTCCTCGAGAGGAAAACGTTGGCGGAGGGTACCGTGCGAGCGGAGGAGGCCCCCAGCCAACGGTTAACTGTATTTCGAACGTAAAATCGGCAGACGGATCTTGACAGTAAGAGGACGACATCGCGCGGATTTCCTTATTGGTCCCGGGGTCCAGTGGCCCACAGCAGGTCCGCTTGAAATTCAGGAAAGAGCCAACGAAACGGGATGCAGCTGTCGATCCGGAATTCCACTCCGATCCCATCTTTACTCTGTGTCCCGGAGGACCCGCGCAAGCTGGGGGAATCGAGACCGGAAAAAAGGCAGCGGTGTCGAGTGTCCACGGCTAGATCGCGTCCCTAGCGAGGTGTAAGGTGTCTAAGGTGTCCTCTCGCCGCGCCAGAGAAGTCCTGGTCGACCGTTGCAACGTTCGAGGGGGCCCATCTTTTCAGACAGGAATCCAGAAGTAACGTTATGCCGGTGGGGGGATCTGCAGGAGGGAACGCGTCGCCGTTTAATTTGCACACTGCTGTGCATTTGTTTATTGCCTTGCTGTATTATCCTCCTTTACCGTTAAAGCCACGTTTTTCTCGGACCAATCTCGCGATTTACCGCGGTTGCTGCGAGACCTGGGTACACGCTGCGCTGCTCAAACATTGTACGAAGCTTTCGATGGGAGTTTTAAGTATTGAGGCGGGGAAGGGATCGTCGAGTTGCAATTGCAATTAATGGACCGGCTTTGAGTAGTTTATTCGATGGAGGTGTAGTATTTTGAAGGCCTATAGTAGTTGAGAGAACTTCTGCCTCTCTAGTTTTCATAGGAAACGAGGAACCTTTTCTTTATCCTGCTGCGACGGCTTAGAATCTAACTACTCATCGAGCCATTCACGTTTTTTCTCTCGGCGAATACAATGAATAACAACGTCCAACTTTTTTTCATTTATTAAGCTACTTATGATGTATACGGAACAATTTTTTAAATACACTTTTAATTATGTTTTTCAATGGTATCTGGAGGTAAAAATCGCGCCTTTGAAAAGACGGCGGGAGTGATTTCAGTTCGCAGATTCATCTGAAAGAAAAAAATCCTAACTGATTCTTAGTCATTATGAGTACCGCTATCGCAGATGCCAGAATTATCCGCGTAAGTCAAAATTTAAGAAAATTGCGCGCATTCAAACTTCAAGTCTTGAAATTTTCCATTTTTACTTGAAGTTTGAATGCGCGCAATTTTCTTAAATTTTGACTTACGTGGCTAATTCTGGCATCTGCGATAGCGGTACTCATAAAGATTAAGAATTAGTTTGGTTTCTTTGTTTCAGATGAGTCTGTGAGCTGAAATCACTCCGGCCAGGGAGGTATTTTTTTTTCAAAATCACGATTTTTGACACCAGATAACATTGGAAAAGCACAATTAAAAGTGTATTTAAAAAATTGTTTCTTATACATTCTAAGTAGCTTAATAAATGAAAAAAAGTTTGACGTTGTTATTCATTGTAATCACTGAGAAAAAAATCTAAACGCTGTCAAATTTTGCGGCGTGATTACAGGAATGACCCCTTAAGTAGATTCGGTTCTCCATGGGCAGACACGTTCGTCCTTCCATTGTCTCCCGTCAATCCGCACAAGCGTAATAGTGAAAAGTTACGTGTCTGCTTGCTCCATCGAGCGTTGATTACCATAAATTAATCGGGATTAAGAGAACTTGTCGTTATTACCATAATGATCGTAATTGGAGGCGTTACGGAGTTGAAATATTCGTGGAGGTACGCTCGGGAACGGCGTTCGTACATAATTCCGTGGAATTTACACACTTGCCTGTTTTTATTGCCTCGAAGCCAATCTGGGATACGTCAGCTCTTTACCGTTAGCATTTTCGACGGTGGCGACCTTTGGGAAGATTAATCGAGCGACGGTGCAGAATCGCTTGTATACAAGGTGCCGATCAGTAGGACGCCTGAATTCCCAATAGGAATCCTGCCGGCGGGAAGAGTAATGAAGCGATAAGCGAATGTAGATGTCAGAGATTGTGCCTACACGTGTACGAGATACGAATTCTGTGTAACAGCAAGATCGAAAGTGCAGCGAACGGGAGGCCCCGTGATACATAAATAAATCTTTGATAATTCCTTCCTGTACAAGAGGATCCAATGTTCTAGGAACGTTCGTGGTACTCGCAGGTATCTCGGAAGCCAGCATACTGGAACGTTAGAGAACAATTTGCATATCCAGGCGCCATCCAGTCCTGTTTCGTGCAAAAACCAGAAATGATAGAATCTGACCCACACGGATCATTAACCCTTCGTTGACACTCTGGGTGTGAGCCACCCATGAACTGATTTTCACACTCTGTACCTTCCATATGCAAAATAAGTACCTCTTTCCAAAGCTGACTTACAAACTATTTTTTTCCTCAAAATATTATATCCGAACAACAACTCGGTAGATTTTTAACGTCTAATTCTGAAATTTATAAAAGTCACAAGCTTTTGAACATTTTCTTCGTGTTTTCTGGACATATGGTAATCTAGATTTTTTTTGCAAAAACTGTGATAAAATGTCAATCAAAAAACTATTGGAATACATTCTGGAGACCCTGAAATTGACCCATGATTTTTTTCATAACAATTAGATTCTTTAGATGAGAGTGGCAGATGTTCAAAAATTGTTCTGGGTGTGAGCCACCCAGGTGTGTCAAACTTGATCGAAAAAGGAGGTGTGTCAACGAAGGGTTAAAGAGGAAAGCTTCGAATGATTGTTCAAAGAGCATTACACGAAAATTTCCCACATGTCGGAGATAATACAGAATTTCTACTTGCATTTCTATGTTTTATTCTTCTTAATAATACAAACACGAATTGCTGGCGCGAACGGCGGAGGACTTGGATGTGCCGTGTGCTGGTATTCGGATAACCGGGTTCCGAGCATCCTTCCGACGTCACAGCGGTGCTTGAATATGCAAATATCGTGTACGAGCACCTTAAATCGTCCGCGTTGCCCTCCTCCCGTCGGCGAGCCCCCGAAACCACAAATTAGCCAGTCGTGAGATCTCGATTCGAAATTTTAGCTCGCTGTCAGCGTGCCCGTAATACCATTCTTTATTTCATCTCCGCTGGACACTCGATCAGCTCTTTTTTTTTCTCTTTCGGTGCTCTTTCGTCTCGCGCGATGATGTATGAATGCACGAGGTGTTCTTTTCATTCTGAAGGGAGAAATTGTACGGGTGATCTTGGATGGAATTGCTGGTGAAGTTCTAGCATTAATTCGAGTAGCTTTTAATGGGGTTTGGAAGTAATGTACGTCATAGTGTAATTGATTGCGATATGTGACAGATCTGTGGAGGCAGAGTGCAAGCGACAGGGGAAACTAATAATCTAAGGAGACGTGGAACGTCCCTTGTCAGACATATGCAACCAATGTGTTAGGTTAAGTTGTAAAACAGTCCCAGACTGAACTTCGCCTGAGTTTTTGTCGATGTTTATCTTCCGTTTATTGTCCTCTGTTATATTGTGCAATAAAAGACGTTTAATAATAATAATAATAATAATAATAATGTATGTCTGTATAATTTTCCATGGGTGCATAATTCTGTGGTTGTCTCGAGTTAAGATATATTAAGATATCATTTGCTTAAATTTGACTTAAAATTCTCGAGTGGAATGAAATTTTCGGTCATAAAGGAGCGACGACTGCCTTCGTCCAGAATTCAGAGGAAGATTTTATTGCGTTTGCCACGGCTAGCTGCGAATACAAAAGTGTCCGACTGCGAAGATACGCGTGGTTGTTTCGAAAGGCGAATTCGAGAACCGATCGTGCCCATTTTTCACGCTTCTGCGTTCGACCGCCGGCACGCCTCCTCGTTTTATATTCCAAATATCCTCGACCTCGAGCTGTGGGCTTAAGAAACTCCCGTTAGACGTTGTTCGAGAAACAAAAATACTCGAGGATAAGTGCAACGTCACTGGGTAAATCTTCCTCGCGATCTTCGCGTGTTTTCATTCACGGGGGTCGCCACGATGACGCTCGAAATCCTGCTGATATCGGAGATCGAAGTGTCTGAATGACGGACTGTCGAATTCGAGGCCAGAAGTCAAAGTAACAGGTTGGTGCGTTGAGTAAAACGTAGAGTAATACTTTATCTCATCACTGACACATTTTCGAAAGCTTCGCAAATTTGGATTCGAGAGTCTTATAAATATTTAAAACACAGAACGTTCAGAAAACGTGGAAACTTCTGAATACTAAAATTGTTATTCTTTCTTTGAGTTACTTTACTAATATTAATATTTATTTAATATATACAGGATAAATTCCCATCAGTGAACAAGAGAAAAACAAAGAAAAAATAACAGTTCTAGTATTCAGAAATTCCCACGTTTTCCGAACGTTCTGTGTTTTAAATATTAATAAGTATCTTGTATTCAAATTTGCGAAGCTTTCGAAAATGTGTCGTGGCGTATAAAAATATTAATATTAATACTGAAGACACTAATTTAAACCAAAATAAATTTGAGAACCGTGTGATATGAATGGCGTGGAAAAATCTGAAATTTATAATCGGAGAACATAGCAGGACGAGGTCGCGGGCGGTGCATTATTCGCAGCGGGACGATCGTCGCTTTCCGACGACGACTCTACTGCTTTCCAAAGCGTATTCCCGCGCCCGTTATATTAATCAGATGTATCGCAATGGGCCGCGTTTATGTTGTCAATATTTTTCATCGGGAAAGCTTTTCGACAGCGTACGCTTGGCCGTCGAACGGCGTGACCGTTCAACAGCGAGATAAAAAAACCGGAAGGTACAGGGAGGTTCGCGTGGAATCCCAGATATATATGCAAAACGTGAGCCGGAGGTACGTCAGACCGATTAATCTCGATCCCATCCGTGAAATACCAACGAGCCGCCTGCGGTTGATCGACAATTTCGGTCACGGAATCCAGTTTCCTTCTGGGTCAAGGATAACCCTACGCGCATTACGCCCACTCACGCGATACGGTCCCGTTTCAGAAAGGAAACACGTTTCCCGTAATTCGCGCTCGAGTTCCTATTGGACGAGCGAGCCGATATGCAGCTCGGGCGCGAAACACTCGACCCTTCGTCCCGCGAGTTTAGTCCACCGCGATTCGACGGAATGCTTCGAGGCACTCGTCATCATGATCGGATCCAGCAAAGCCCACGATCACGATAGGTGTACGATCGCTGGAATTTTATAGACCGTTAATGATACTCGCGTTAGGCTGTGATTCAGTCGGCCTTGGCTCACGATGGATCGGCACAGGCCCTGTCAACGGACAAAGAACACCTAGGCGAGAGAATTCAACCGTCGACTACGAAGATGAAAAATTACGCGTAAAAATGTCGTTTTATCTTCAACTGTCTTTTAAAAAATATTGGGGCGTGAAAGTGACTAAATAGGAGGCTTTGAAAAATTGCTGCGATTATCAGCACCGAGGACCACGCTTGTGCAATCGAAGAACAGTTGGAGAAGCAACGACTTTCCGAGAGGGAAAATTGATTTAAACGCTCGTTAGCCTGTTTAAAAATCTTCCCGTCGAATAGACGAGAGGGGGAAGAAAGGAGAGGCAGAGGAAAGGGTGGCAGCAGAGGGGAAAGATAAAAGAAACAACGAGGTTACTGATAAAACCGCGTTCGAACGGTCGCCTCCTGTCAGCCGGTGGATATACGCCGATACGATTCTCGATTTATCGCCACGACGCTTTTACTCGCCCGGTTCTGTCGCGACCCCAGCTTTCTGATAAAAACGCCGGGCGCTGTCCCCACTAATTTGTCATTTTTATCAGCGCCTCGGCGACACACTTCTCTCGTTGCTCCGCGAGGTTTCGCGGAGGGAGAAAGGGACTCGCAAGGAAGGACCAAGTGGAACTTTACTAGAAGCTCGACAGGCTTGGCGAAATTTGTAATATCGCTAATGAAAATGATGGCAGGTAGCGACGCGAAAAGGAGGACGATGAAGCATCGAATTACCCTCTCGATCGAGGATGAATCGCGATCGCGGCTTCGATTCTGGCGAGGAAAAATGCCGGGAATGTTGAATGAATCTTTCACGAAGGATGCCCCGGTGTGCGCGGAATAAATGAATAAAACAACTGGACGACCCGAGGAACCGACTGGTGACACTTTTACCTACGATCGTGGACACTCGTTGCCTGTGATTGTGAACCAGTGTCCTTGTGTACGTTCCTTTTCCTCCTCCTTTCTTCAGGGCCCGTTAGCAGACGCGGGGCTTCATTTAGATTTTCCGCGGAGATACCGTTCGTCGCTCTTCGCAGGAGGATACCAACTGTTCCTCAAATTGCGCCAATAACACGCGTGATTAAGAAAATAATCGGCGCACTGTAACCAGCGCAGCCATGTTCTTTGCAGAGATTCTTATGTTCATTTTTTAATCATGAGCTGGAGGATGCTGGAGGACTGTCTTTACGTTCACTCGTGTTTCGGCAGGCTTGTTTCATTAAGGGGAAAAATGATTCGAAATTTGGGAATTTTATAAAGCCACTACATTACGTTTGGTTCTTCGCGCTTTTTTGTAGACTTTTTTGTTTTTCTTGTTGTTTCTTCTTTCTTTTTTCTGTTTATTCTGTATATTCTCTGTTTTTATTTTATTTATCTTTGTATCTTTTTACTATAAGCTATACCAACTGTATTACTTTGTTCAAATTTTTGTATTCTAAAATCTAAAGGGTTCTCCCGTTAATTCAATAATAATAATAATAATAATAAATATATTTACTTTCAGCTTTGTGGCTTTATTTGTCAATCTTTAGAGAATACAAAGAAAAAAATTGTATGCAAAAATAGTTTATATATCCGGAGTTACAGTGCTTCAAATAAATATGTACAAATTTAGGGATAAAGTTTAAATTAAGTTAATATAATTTGAGGATTTCTTTTTAAAAAAATCCCAAATATCCTGCTTCTTTTCAGGCCGTGAAAGTAGGGAGACCTCTTAGTCCCTGTTGGGCGGGCCCTCCAAGCACTCTCGGAGGCACCGTTAGCTCGCGACGTAGATTCTTTCAGAGATGGACATCCGTCCGGTGTACAATGAGGCGAAAAGTTGGCAAAACAATTTACATAACCCCGTGCCTTGTTCGGGCGCTTGAAATGCGAATGACTGCATTCACCCGGCACCGTCGTCCGAGCTTCGATGACCCAGATAATCCTTCCTTTTCAACCGCAACGTTTCCCGCTGACTAGTGCCCGGACCTTAAAATCACAAGGAGCGCCTCCAGCTGGAAATTCATCGCCGCGCCGCAGCGTGTACCTTCCGCGGCCGTATTTTAATTAGATCTCGACCTTTCTCCAGTTCTTTTTGCGCGTTGCGCGCTCACGGGAGTCCCTTATCGAGCTTCGAGAGCTGCCCGGCTAATTAAAAGTTATGGTAATCGTTTACTTCGGGGGAGGCTCATGCATACGCGAGATCTAGATGAGCGGAGAAGCAGCGTGGGACTTAACGAGGAAAACCATTTCCACGGAAAAATTCCTGCCTAATGCCAGCTTCTCAGCGCGTCTTATCGATCAATTACACCCTCCTCAATTACCCCCCGATTCTCAAACCCGAGGATATCCAGATCTCTGTGTTCTCTGACTTAAGGAGGTATACCCGTTTGAATCATCGGAAAATGTATGCATTTTGTGGATTTTTTTACAAGTCAACGGTTTGATGCAGATTTTCCGTTTTTTTACTATCTTTACATAGTATTATGAACTACTCAAAAAAAAAGTTTCAGTTAAAAAACTATTGTTTTTGGGAAGTTATGCATACACATCCGAAAGTCTTTCGATTTTAGACGGCTAAACAGTGGCCCTAAAAACTCGCGCTACGTTCAACCAATTCACTTCCAATTTTGCAAGCAGAATCATAATAAGATTCTACATCGTTCAACGAAGGCTTTTTTTATTCCGATTCCCCGTTTTTTATTTATAAAGAAAAAAGGTGGATTTTTCTCTTAGAAAAATTTAACTTTACCTTTGATCTCTCACCATTTCTTTATTTTTCAAATTTTTCAATATCGGCTACGTTGGACGATAGCTATTGACATACTTTATAAGAAAATTTTATGGTTCTTAATTTCAGACACGACATACAGGTGTTTTCAGGGCCACCGTTTAGCCGTCTAAAATCGAAAGACTTTCGGATGTGTATGCATAACTTCCCAAAAACAATAGTTTTTTACCTGAAACTTTTTTTTTGAGTAGTTCATAATACTATGTAAAGATAGTAAAAAAACGGGAAATCTGCATCAAACCGTTGACTTGTAAAAAAATCCACAAAATGTATACATTTTCCGAGGGTTCAAACGGGTATACCCCACTTGCTTCTTTCGTGGAAGCTTTCTCGAAGCTTCTTGAAATTCGTACTTTGCGTTACCCGTTGACCATCGCGAAGAATTACCGCGCCGAAATGGTGGCCGAAAGCTGGCGACGACCTCGTCTTCAACGGCTGGCTGACTCCCGGTTTCCTCTTCCTCCAACCTGGCAATTGTTCGCGTTTCTAACTCGCAGAACCGATTCGCGACTGCGGGAAAAAACACTTGTGCTTGCTGCTTCTTTTTCAAACGTCAAGGATAGCTCGCTTCCTGTGACCGAATCCCTCGACCTTGTTTCAACTTTATTCGATCTTAACGATCGTTCCAAGTACATCTCCTTTCCTTTCGACCGGGTATCTCGTCGAAGCCAACTCGAACGCGGTGCCTGACAGCCCGGTGGATTCTCGCCACCGTGTAGATGAAGCCGAAAACGTACACCTGATCGGCTGGCCCTGTCCCTCGAGCACTATAACCGCCGGGCGGTTGCCCTGCCATTTGCATATCATGTAGGGTCATTAAGGTAGCAAATTAGGGAGCCGGGAAAATTATTAGCGATTTCTGGCTGATTCACGAGCAAATCGCTAATCGACGCCAGCGTTTCTGGGCCCTTTTTGTCGCGGCAGATTTCACTCACCGATACTCTAAGTGCTAGCCAGCCTCTTCTTAGGGTTTAAGTACGACTTTAGATTTGAACGGTGGAATGCCTCGCTGGAAGATTGCCCGGCGAGCCACCCTTCGTTACGGAGATTCGTTTCAATTCAATCATCCTCTGGACACGCTTCGTCTCGTTCGAATTATTGAAACGTGCCTTTGATATCGGACTCCGTACTCGGTAATCGCTTCGGGAATGGTAATTTCGCTAACAATGCTGTCTAAAGCGTAGATTTTTTGCTGAAAGGCAGAACTGTCGGTTATTAATATGCATCTCGTTCCCGCTGCGCTCGTTGATGGCGAGGGGCACCCTTTTACCCGAGGAGAAATAAATGATTCGATATTATTTTTAAGCACTTTCGTCGAAGGTAATTACCTGGCCCGGCGATCCTCTATTTTGGAGGAACACGCTCCGTCGATTATCCATTCACCACTCCTTTCTTTGTCCGTTATTAACCCTTAAAGATCGCGCTCCTTCGTGGCTCCCCCTAATTCACGAAAATTGATAAAACTCGTTCAGCGCCGGGGACGAGCCAGCCGTTTCACTCTGCGATCGGGGGCTAATAAATAATCGGCCCTTGTAACGAATTCGAGCGCGTAACCACCACTTAGGGCTGCCTCGGAGGAGGCCCCTCGTTTTTTCGCGTTACCCAGAATTCCTTTCGGTTGCCACGCCGCGGTCAAACGACCTCTTCAACCGCGTCGAGCGCTCCACCTTTTCGTTTACCTGAGAAACAGACATCGCCTCGTGCCGATGACAATTGTCGCGAGCCTGACGAACACTCCGCGCGGGCAGAGTAGGGATAAATTGGCGGGGATAAATCTGTACGAGCCCCGCGTGAAATAAATTTGAGCGGACGCATAATTGCCTTCGTAAAGGACGCGTTCGCCGTCCCCGCTGAATTCATTTTCACGACTAATGTGGACGAGGGGCGGTGTACGCTGGCATCGGGCATTAATTGCGAGGATTGTACGGGCGCGTACGTGCGAAGGAACCTGAATTACGGGGTCCCTGAACGCGAAAAAGTGCGCGTCGGTGGCACGAGAAGAGGAGCGGAGAGAAGAGGCGAGAAGAGAGGAGAAAAGAAGGGAAGCGAAGAGAAAGAAAAGAAGTGCAAAGAGATGCAAAGAGGCGGCGGTTATTTATAGGCTTGGGCCCGGTTTCGAAGGCTTCGGAGCCAAGGGTCCACTCCCCCTTGCTATCGACGTGCGCAGGGAGAAGACACAAAGGGAGCAAAAGGTCCCTCACCGTCCATGGGCGATCTTTATTATTCCTCGTCATTATTCGTTCGATGCTCCACGCGGAGAAGTCGTAACAGGTGCACCATGAGATCACTTTCTCGCCTGGCGCCTCCGATGCCTCTCTTCTCCTCCGATTTGCTCGATTTTCCCTCCTCGGATCCGTAGACGGAGAAAGAGGCTCCTCGAGGAGGTTTACTTTCGTTTAACGCGTATTATTTGCAACGAATGATGTATGGGAGACGCGGCAAAGGTGAGCGAAGACGAGAGTGGATGGATTGGGAGATGGAAGCTGAGGAATGTGGAGCAGGAGCACTCGAAGGATTACTATGGATGGTCCAAAGAATTAACCACAACATATTTGATTTCGGCGCACTGATTCGGCCAGTTTAAAACAATAAAGACTAGCTATTTTGCAATAATAATTATAAAATCTTTCGACGTTTCGATCTTAGTTTAGATCATCTTCAGGAAACTTTAGAAGGGATATAAAATACTGCTTTTGCTATTAAATTGAGTCACTGTGCTATTGCATTACGTTAGTCTTATTCCAACCGACTCGAGAGCCACACGTAATGCAATGGCACAGTGACTCAATTTAATAGCAAAAGCAGTATTTTATATCCTTTCTAAACTTTCCTGAAGATGATCTAAACTAAGATCGAAACGTTTATCATTGCGAAATAGCTAGTTTTTATTGTTTTAAACTGACCAATCGGTGCGCCGAAATCAAATAGGTATATTAATTAGTACAGTCGAAATTTATAAATAACTATTAACCACAACGGAAAGCTCGAAAACTTCTCCATCACCGTTGCCAGTAATGAAGACAAAGATCGGAAGCTGCCATTCAGTGCCCATCGCAGGAAAAATTCTACGTCCCCGAGCACGAGGGAGGATGCAAATCCCGATGAGGAATAGTCAGCTGCCTCTAAACGAGGACTCGCGACCCCATCGGCGTCGGGTTTCTTTCCCCCGCGGCGGCGGAAAAATCCGCGGGACAGGAGAATCGAGTTAGTCGGACGTAGAGGAATAATTCATGGATCGGGCCTGCGGCGTAGCACGAAGGGCCCCGGACCAAAGGGCCCGGCACTTCCGCGCTGTGTTCCGATGCTCGTTAATTCACGGACTTTCCCGCGGAATGAATCGCCCCTCCTCCCCCCTCGCGCGGGACCAAACAGTAAAACGACGGCCATAATCGCACGGACAGCCGGCCGGGGATTTTTCCTTTAGAACATTTATGGCTGGCCAGCCCCTGAGATACGGTCCATTGTACTCCCTTTCTCTGCAATCGTATATTTTCTGTATGCACGGTGATGCACCGGGTCCCCTTGTCTGACCATCGCGAACCGCACTCCACTACCTGCGCTTTTCTACTCGCGTTCCCACTTTGACGTTTACAGATACTCCGCCGTTGGACTCGCTTGGTTTAACTCGCTGGCACAATTAGCCGGTGAGTCAGGCTGGATCGTTTGCATTCGAATACCGCGGATCCCTGTATCGTTCAAGATCCGTGGCTTTTATCAGATTCCAAACATCTTCCCGCCTTTTCATCCCCGAGATCAATAGATCCCATCGGTGGGTGGTACGAATTGTTTCTAATACTTTCAGTGCTCCGAGGGTTAGGGTAAACCAACCAGTAATTGACCATTAGGCAAAGAAATGTCAATTGTAAATTTAAAAATTACTATTTGTTTATAAACACCGTGTAGTTGCACTTTTAATATCCCATATTTTCAATTTTGCGTATTAAACGAACATTAATAAATACAATTCTTGATAAAAATATGCGGTCATTTACTGGGCTTTTTATTCAACAATTCGGTCATTTACTGGTTTCTTTACCCTACTAGTGTTTTATATTCGCTTTGAAGCTCGGGGATTTCTTGAGAAAATCGGTGGCTATAATCCTCCCTTGAATTTATTCTCATCCACCCTCGCTTCGTTTAGGACTTCACTGCTGAAGAGACTGACACCTCCTTAAATTTCGTACCAGTGGTACCGTGTTTGTAGATTAGTAGACTGATATGTTTTTCGTTATTTCGTTTATTTTATATCTTCTGTATATTTTATTTACTTATTTTTTCATTCTTGTACGTTAGTTTGTTATACGTTCTGTACTTAACCAGTTAAATTTTTTGTATTTTAAAGGGTTCTCCCGTCAATTTAATAATAATAATACCTTCTCACGATCATCGAGCAACAATCTCCTAACCAAAGGGGATTAAAGGTACGTCGTTGTAGAAGCAGCCACGTGGCCACAAATTCCCCCGCGACATTTATAGCAGCCTCGTTCCCCTAATATAATAACGCTCGTGCCTCGAGGGCCCAGGACTGCGAGTTAAGGGTTCCGTTTGCCACAATCTCGTACATTCGTTAGGTTATACTGTTACCAGGGAATGCAGGCATGTACGTCGCGGCTAGCCGGCCGAGGTTTCCCTGGCCGGCAAGTTGAACGCTTCCATCGTTTCTCCAGCGACAAGGCGTTGTCCACGCGCATCCTTGGACGCCAGGAAGGGAAAGAACGAAGGGGCATGCACCCTGGAATTCCCACGGGCCGCGGGGTTATTCCGAATCCGCGTGTAACAATCTCTGATAATTTCGGATAATCGTTGATAATCGACGGCTCGTGACCTTGGAAAATCGCGCGCCTTTTTTCTCACCGAAAATCGCGACCCACGTTTTTTCCCCGGCTTCCACCTTCTCGCCTAGCAATCCCGTCTACGCTCTCAGGTTCGACGAACCTTCGAGGAACATTGACCCTTCTCCGAGCCTGCAATTTGGCCAACAATTGGGGGACCAGAGTCCATAGACGCTTCCTCTATTAAAGAGTAGAATAATCATAGTGCTTGAATCCTCTCACATACGAATGTTTTTTAGCTTCCTCTCGCGTTGCAACACAGCTCACTCTGATTTCTCGGAATCAAGGCTCTGTTTTGCCCAACGTCGTTTAGGACTATCAGAGGAAGACTAGTTCCGCGACTAGTAAACAGATTAAGATGGCTCCTTGCGTCACGTCGTATATCAAAATTTCCACCTTCTTATCAAGCGATTCCCTGGAACACTATCTCCGATTTTAACGACGGGCTTCCAGGAACGACGTTAGCGTTGGCGGGATTTTTCCCCGCCGACTTCGTTCCCTGCTGCCCTTTTTTCTTCCCCCGGGATCGTGTGTCGATTGGGGTATTAATAGAAGGAACCTGTTGCCGGCCACTCACGTGGAATAGTAACGCCTGTACAAAAGAGCGAGAACACGAGCGTACGCGGCAAGGTCGAGGGATCCACGCGAGATGATTTGCGACCGTCCGAAATCCCCTGTTTCTTGTCACTCTGGATTTATAGGAGACACTGTTTCCCGCCGCTTATCTTCGTCAACACGCCTACGACGCGTGTGGCGACGGATGCTAATTCTTGCAGCGATAATAGGAGAACCGCCGCGCTCGAGGCTTTCAGGACAGATCGCTGCTTTTCCGAGCAGGCGATCTTGCAACCGGCTGGAAGATCCTGCGATCCTTTCTCAGATAACAACTCCGTCAACTCGCGTCGAAAGATGTGCTCTAACTGGAAAGCTTCTGGAACGCCGGTGAACAGAAGACACTACAAGTTACAGGTGAGAACAGGTTTCCCTTTGATCGCACGCGATCTCATTGACTGGATTTCTGCGTTTCAACTTGCCCCCCGTCGCAATAGCAGCTTCCAGCGATAAAAGATTCGATGCCTCGCGATGGAAACACGGATATATTTCATTGCAGTCGCAGCTACGCTGTACTAACAAGTATCGAGGGTGATTTTAGTGATAATGGGATGTGGAAACAGGGCCAGAATAGCCGCAGCATTCCTCAGAGAGCTCAATTCATGGCAATAAGCGTAACAGCTCGTAATGAAACGTGTTCCGTGCCATCGTACGTAGATTAACTCGCGTGTGCACGTAAATCATCGGTTCTTTCTTGCTCGTGGAAACGGCGACGAGGAATACTCGTCGGAGTCGCTTTGCATAGAAATCTGTGGCCCGCGACGCTCGAGAAGTATCGATTTTATAAACACCGGACCGAAAGGACCGCCTCTGTATTCGATATCGTGGTACCGTTAGCGTTCAGGGACTTTGATTGCTGTAAAATATGCGCGGCTCCGGGAACCTTCTGGGGGCCGCCGAAAGTGACAGATCTCGGACCTAAACTTTCCAGTGTTTGCACTAAATCGTCAAGGATTTCTCGCTTGGAGAGCGCGAGGCTGCATATTGCGCGAGAAACCAGGCGTCTTTTCACTCAAAAAAGTGTAAGTAGACCAAAATCAATTTTTTGTCAATATTTGGACAGATGTCATTTCCGAACGTCTGATTCGCAAGGTGATCGTGGTGTAGTTTTAGACGCGCTGATAACCCGGCGAAAAAGAATCGGTTGGGCGAAGGAGGAGGTGGTTTCGCTTACTCTGGAAGCGGCACCGGCTCCTCCACTCAGCATTGCCTCTGTGTAATGTGTAACAGCATCGAGCGTGTAACGATCGGGACACGGTTTGTGCCCCCTTCCACCTGGACGGAGCCACGATTCCTTCTTGTGTACACGCGGCCACGCACACGCACGCACGTGCAGGGGGTACCGACTCACGTAGACGGCTCCACACAGACACGTGCACGCCAATTGGAGAGCCAAGACTTGGCCAAGTCTTTATAAGTAGGAGCCATCCGCGTCCTCAGGACTTACTCCCTCTCGAGAACGTGCCGCGATCGGCAACCGATTTACAGAATAGTTCCTGAAAACGCAACGCCGGCACCGCGTCACTTGCGAGGATCTCGTGGCTCACGGAGGATCGTCGATCCCCCCACGGTGTTTAGAAACGAAAGCTGAACGACATGAAGAGGATCTAGGCGAGTTGCACAGGATTTAGAGCTGTTCGCTTGATCTTATCGTACAAGGTGAGTGGCGCCTTCTGTATCCATACCGTCGTTTCCTTCTCTTCTTCGCTATTTTTTTTCAGAATTCGCGAGTGGCCCCCCGTCGACTGTGAATTCTCCCGAATTTTCACGATCAATGAATCGTAATTTCTTTGAGATTCGAGCCTCCGAGCTTCCCTTTTCTCGAGTGCATTCAATATCTACTTGTGAAACAGAGCTTCTAAAATTTTGCTTCGCGCAAAGTCAGTGGGAGGCCACAGAAAAGAGTCGTTTATTAGAATAGAGTCGTAGAGACGTGTTATTGATTCTGTAATTATGACACGTTAGGTAAATGAATTTACCTGGACGACTACTGTCTTTTCTCGCGAATCGTGATAATCCTGTAACAGTGACGTCAAAATATAATATTAATGCGATACAATGCACGTCTGGCTCGAGTCCTTGTGTATATCATCGTTAAGTTCCTTAGACGCGTCACGCGCTTAATTAACACACCGCTTACAGTTCGATAAAAGCCGGCGGAGATAAGCAGAACACCGAGCTTATTACCGAGCTGCTCGTTACCAGGATCCTGGAATCGTTTTCGATAAATTTCGCGGTTACCAAACGCCCTTCCACTTCTGTAATTGGCAGCGGTTGCAATATTCATTGTATCGTTCGGTGATTCACTCGCGTGTGTTAATTCTGCAAATAGGAATAGCTACTTTGGGCCAGGCCCAAGTGCCTCAACGACTTCGTCGTGCAGACGATTCGGTTTAACGAAACGATCGTGGAGCCTGGTCGTCGACGATCGCCCGGCCGAATCGACACGATTATTCCGCTAACGCCGGCGTCACGTAACTGTTTCACCGGGTTACAGGCACGATTTACAAAAGTTACAACGTGTCGGCGAGGAACGTGTGCCCGCCGAAAATCCCCGGCGCGATTGCCGATTCCCGTCGCGTCGGACGGCGACCGAAAATCGCGAGCTGTATTTGGATCGGCATTCCGAGTCGGGCGAGCCGAATCGATACGTCGATCTTGGCATTGAATCGATCGCACAGGAGCCATACGCGATGCAACTGCTTGTCCTCGGCATTGCCTCGTCACGATCTTCGTGTTCCATAAATGGAGCTCTTCCCTGAGGCCAATGAGAAATATTTTTGGAGGTGCAGCAATCTCTTGAACGCCTCGGGGAATACAGATGGAACAGAGGCAATTGGGGGTAACGCGCCGGTGAGATTGATTAGAGAATTGATTAGAGTAGTCGAGACCCTAGCTTTCCTTGTTTCAAGAGCATAATTTTCAACAATATTCAAATTAAAATTTTCGACCGTAAATGTTAAATAAATTGGTTTCGGCGCACTGATTCGGTCACTATAATACGATTAATTTATTTATTTAAGAATAAAATAAAATGACACAGCTATTTAGCAATTAATTACAAAGCAATCCGACGTTTCGGTTCTTGATTTGAACCCTCCTCAAGGAAATAAATAAATTAATCGTATTATAGTGACCGAATCAGTGCGCCGAAACCAATTTATATAATTTTCAACGAGGCAGACCCGCCCGGCGTGATTAGCCGTGGCTGTTGTTTCGCCGATTAATCGATGCAGAAATATTATACGCGTGTAACTCGTTAATGGAATACAGAGCTGTGGGGTAACGTGCAATAGGCGAGATGCATTATGCACAAGGCGCGGATGCGCGCGGCGCTTTTTCACTTCCTTTTAACGAGCCTTTCTTCCCGGGGCGGCGATAAAAACTTGGAATCCTCGAAGGACATTCCACTCGTTCGCGGGCACGCGGCCCGGGGGAGTGCAGTTTTTCTGACGCGCCCAGGGATTTATTTTATTGTCGGATAGCCGTGAATCCCGGGGCCCTTTTATAGGCGCTCTCCGTTCCGCTGGCCTGCACGTGGACGCTGGGCGCAGGTGCGACAGAATGATAATGATAATCGAGCCTAAGTGACGATTTCTCGTTACAGAGAATCTATCGAGAACAACGGGCGATTATTAACTAGGCCTTGACGTATCAGCCGCAAAAAACCGATCTTCACCCGCGAGAAGAAAATATCCTTGCACTGACGCACGCTATTATTTAATGGCACTTTCCTTGTACGAACGAGTCCGCTCGATGACACAACGCGTTCGTTATTACTCTCACTGCAATTATCGTTCCACTAAACGTTCCTCTAGCAATCCACCTGTTGGCTGATTACCCCCTCCGTCGAAACACGATCGGCGAGCGAATCGATCGTTCAGAGGACTGCGAGGCAGGCACGTTTCGTTTCCGTCAATTGCAATATCGTCAGCTCGTCGGCACGCGGAGCAACGCTTAGCTTCAAGTCTTCAACTGCTCCTGGGAAGGAAATTCAATTTTCCGCGGCCAACGAAACTGCGCCAGACTTTTCTGTCGCGAGTAATCGTCGTCCGGCGACCAATCGGCTAATCGGTTTGGCCCATGCATTATTAATTGTTCCAAACAAGGCCCACTTAGGCCGACGAGCGGGGCCTACCGCGTTGACTCACGTCGCTCCTGTAATTACGCTCTATTTGCGTCGACGTTAATTCCCCGATGGGGTTTCTCATTTTCTCGTAAGCGTGGTGCACGGGCAACTGAGGGGGGAACCTTGAACCTCGGCGGGACCGAGCCCGCATGCGATGCATGATAAATCCACGGTTAACGTCGGATGCAGGATTGCGGTCGCGAATAAGGGAGATAATGGAAAAATGAAGAGGACGCAGCCAGCCGGGCTGAGTGGGAAGGCTTGCACGTGCAATTTACAAGTATCCCTTTAATTGCGAGCCGCCGAGTATACAATTACCTTGGGGAAGGGACGCGGGCAAAGTTGCCTCACGCATCGAGGAAAATCGTCCCTTCGACCCCGCTGATCCAGTGACGCCGAATCTCGCGGATTTATAATAACCTGTCGTGACAAAGATTTTCCATGAAAGTCGTAGCAGGACTATAATACAAACAATTTTATCCACAAGTCCATTGAACATCCAATGGTGAGCGGAGATTTTTCTTTTCATATTTTCGTCCCACAACGTCTCAAGAATGACCAAGTAAAATTTTAGAACGAGATTCCTAACGGTATAGATTTTACGGGCAGTTCAGTGGCCTAAAAAATAGACGTTTCTTGAAGATGGATTGTGAGGCAGGTAAAATAGATAGAAATGTGATTTTTCTTTTAATTAATAATACATGTAATAATCTAAAAAAAATCAATTTTTGTGTTAATCGAATAAACGCATCAAACTTAGAATATGTTTTCCTCGAAACAATTTTTCACGCACTATCGCTGCAATAAATAATGCAGTTCTTGGCCAGTTCTAAAAATTTAACGGGATTCTATTCGTAATTAAGTACACTGTTTTAAACATTTGGCAATCAACGCCCAGTTGTTTCTTAACACTGCCTCAGCTGAGGGTAGCGCGATAACCACACATGTGTAATTAAAGAATATCTCCGATTTTTTTATTTTGGACGATCCTGTTTGAAATTATCATGGCGATAGTGCAGGCCAGTTTTTTTTACAACGATGCAGCACGCAATGCATATCAGAGGCAGGGGTGGCAGGCAGAAATGCAATAAAAAAACTATTTTATTCTCTACATTTGAAGCAGAATAAAGTGCAAAAAGTTTTAGACCCATACAGTATATATTTTTTGCAAAAAAAATCGTAAAAGTCACCTAGGATAAAGGACCCAATTACTGACACCTGACCAATTACTGTCACCTTAAGCTATTTTACTTAAAATAACAAATAAATAAACGTTGTAAAGTCATACACAAAAAGAATTATGTAATTCAACCTATAAATTATATACTATAGTTTATTTATTCGTTATTTTAAGTAAAATAGCTTAAGGTGACAGTAATTCGTCAGGTGTCAGTAATTGGGTCCTTTACCCTATGTTTTCGCGCGATTTGACCAAGGGGTGGCCTTAATCCAGAAAGGTGAAGGAGCTAGACCAAGTAGAATGAACCCGTCCCGGGCCAGACGCTCTGCTAGAGTCCAGTCAGCCTCCGCAACGATGCGTCCAACGGTGGTCCAATTAGCCCGACTATACCCACGCCAGTGTGCATCAACGAGAATACGAAAGGGAAGGGAAAAGTGGTGGAATTGGTGGGAGAAGAAACGGCCTTGCCACTTTGAGCGGCAAGGCTGCACTTATTGCAGCGAGCATGCCATCATAACAATCTCGGTTCACTGCACCGGGATCCGTGCAAATTATTCCTTCGACTGGGTGCATTCTCTCCTTCAATTAGCTCCCCTGTTATTTACCCGTTCACCCCCAGGCATTCACCAACCAAATTGAGTAAATAGACGGGCTGCACTTTCGTTTTCTCGCGCTTTCAATTCCAACCAATTCAGTTTTCCTCTCGGTGCTCCTCTTCGACGTTTTGTCGTAATTCTAGCCGCGATAAGCGTTAAGCTGGGTCTCAGGTATGCTCGCAGCCTAACTACCAGCCTGGAATTCCTCTCCAAAGCCGCTTTTATAGTTTCGAAGAGGGGCTGGTCGTCATTTCGCGTTCAGATTGGAAACTGGTTCGATTAACTGGCTGTTTGGAGGCCGTCGAGGTTGCACTTTTTCCCCGAGCCTGGTGGCCGCGAGAACTCGGGGATCGATCATCTCCAAGGAAGCCTCGCGCAATTTATCCCAAAGTCCCGCGAGAGCCATTTTTCCTCTCCGCGATCCCCGAGGCGCGTCACCGTCAATTACTATAAACAGCGATGGGAAATGACTTCGAGACGCTTCGAAGGATCGTTCACAGTTTCACCGCGGTCCACGTTGGCTCGTCCTCCGGCGCGGCTAACTGTACACACCGATTTCCTGAATCGAGGGTAGCTATTCCACGGGCAATTGGTTTTAATTCGAGGCCGCGCGTTTCGAGCGTGCAGCTACGCGGCTGGCCTCTTGTTTGGCGATAATCTTCGCTGCGTTTCATTGCGGAGATCGTCAGGTATTCAAGGGAAATGCATTCTTCCTCGTGGAAATCAATTAAGAGGAAACAGTGGAGGCAATTGACGAAGGGAAGGCATAGTTTATGCGGCTGAAGCGAGTGTTCGTCTCGCGATATGCGGCAAACTGTGAGCCGACCGACTCACGAACACGTTAATCGCATTAAAGTCAAACGGCGAGGCGAGGCTTACAGAAAGGATCATTAATTTCTTCTCCGAGATGATGAACTGGTCCTTTCGGTATAATAAGTGGTTCTTCGGGTCGACGAACCGGCTTCGTGATTGTTCGACGCTGATAGACGCGGCATTAATTAAATCGTTACTTTGATGGCTGTCTCAGCAGACCAAATTTCTCGACTTCCGGGTGCCTTCGGACCTTGGGACCGTTAAATCACAGGTTTGAAAAGAAGTCGAGGTTTGAGGTGTACTCGAACGTGCAATTATTGATGAGACTGAAATTGTTCTTGGGTTTCTTCAAATTTGCATATCTTATCACGCTCAAGTTAATGAACCCTACTCACATTTCTCTGACAACTTGGAATATATACTCCATTTCTCAATCGACATGTTCCCAATTTCCCAATGGATAGGTAGTATTTCTCCAATCTCTTTCCAAGAAGTGTATATCAAAAGAACTGTACAAAAAGAATACACGTCCACTGAAGCGTGCTTAATTCGTCAGGCTCTTGATTTTTGTAGCAGAAATATTTATGTCGACGGAGGGTGGGCTAATTGTTAGAGAAAACCGCGAGATACGCGACGCATCTCGTCCCTGGAATGCATCGAGGCTTCTTCGGGTACCCTCGTTCCTCGAACGGCCAGCAGCAGGTGGCAGGGCTGTCTGAATCGGTTTATAAATAAGTCGTGCAACTCCTTAATGACTTGCCATTACCTCGCGGTGTTCCACCTCGCCTCAGAATCATCCACGTCGCATCTCGGATGTTCACTTACACTTGTGTTTGCTTGCTAAACATTTGCTGTAGTCGATCGTCGGTGGTCACGATCGAATCGTCTATAAAAACCTGTCAGTGCCTTGTTACCGGTAGATTATCGCTTTGTGCGTGTAATACCATTAGGTTGTTTAAAAAAAATCCCAATTTTCCAGCTGCATCCAAGCACCCTATTGAAAGATGGCTTAGAATTTCTTCAAGAATTAAGAAACGATTCTGCTGAAGAAGTAAAAGAAAGGGTTCTCCGTCATTATGGATCGTTCTGATCCCAGGAATTTCGCGGGCAAGGATTCCAGAAGGGACTCTCGTTCGTCTGTTCTGGAGCACTTTGTGAGCTGCTTAGAATGCAGCCCGCGATACGTATCCTCCTGTTTTTTCGCGCGATCGTCGGCGAATCGGGAACACCGTCCACACGGGATAAGATCGATTTGTATTCAGGGAACGTGCCTCGTGTGAACGGGGCCCGAACCTTCGCCGTATAAAATGTTTCATTCAACGGGGAAAGGTGCTCCCCCCAAAACGCGTACGGGCCTCGCGTGGATTCGCCACGAAAAAATCCGCGACCTACGTACTCTGGTTGCAACCAGAGTTGCAATTACTGTTGCAACGGTAATGCAACAGTGAAGAAGAACTCCGACGCCTCTGCATTGCGTAACATTTCGATATCCTGAAAGTTTCATTTCCGAAAATTCTAAGAAAGAGTTTCTAAGAAATCATTTCCACGCGTCAGAAGAAGTCCATTTATAGACACCTAAGGATTCTCAAGTTTTCATTTCCGAAAATTCTAAGAAAGAGTTTCTAAGAAATCATTTCCACGCGTCAGAAGAAGTCCATTTATAGACACCTAAGGATTCTCAAGTTTTCATTTCCGAAAATTCTAAGAAAGAGTTTCTAAGAAATCATTTCAACGCGTCAGAAGAAGTCCATGTATAGACACCTAAGGATTCTCAAGTTCGCTTGGAATTCGTCCTAATAACTTGGAGAACAGAAGGGACACCTGGCGATCACGGAAAACTACATTTCGAGTCTCTGATGTAGAATCGATTACCCTGCGCTCGTGGCTCTCCGCGTTATCTGCGTTCAAACACGGCTCCATTCAGCCTCGTAAGTCTCTGGACAAACAAGGTTCGTTAGCCGTTATCAGGCATGAAGCGCGGAGCAAACAGGAGCCTGACAATGGTAGCTACAGGTTTACCGAAAGACACGAGCTCTGTTCATTGAATAAATCCTGTCGCCGTTTGAATGGGACTCGATCCACTCCAATGTCACGATCACCGGCACTGACATTGACTCTGCTCTCGCGAGTTATGTCACCGCGCTCTCTCTTTCCCTCGGCCGGAGTCAGGGCCCAGAGAAGCAGCATTCCCGAGTTATGTCACCGTTCGTGCAATCCTCTTTTCGCACGGCCTAGCAGGAGAAAGGATCGTAAAGGCAAACAGCCGTGGGTCCAGCTCCCTTCAGCTTCTCAACAAGTAGCTCTACTCCACCTCGCCCCGCCGCCCCGGCGCTCTCACCCGCGCCCATTCGAATCCTTCCCAGCCGCCTGCACGCCCAGATTTATCGTTCCTCCTTTCGACGGGTATGTACGTGCATCCGCGACCAGTCGTAGGTCGCGCACGCTGCAATTCGTTACGAGGTTGCGCAGCATCGCTGCCGTCGCCTCGACGATGGTATTTATGGCGTTGGATCCGGTGCAGCGAGATCCACCCGACGCGTATTGCATATTGCGCATAGGCGGAGGTCCTGACAGACCAATAGAACCGCCAGCCTCCCCCGGATGATTAATGCGTCGAGTTTTATGGGGCCTAATGTCCCCGACGATGGGCCTCGGGGTGATTCGTTTAGACGCCAGGCGAGCCCTGCGGCCTAACGAGTCACTAAATCCGTTCTGACGACGATCGCCGTGTGAAATAGAGGAATAGCAGTGTACAGTCAGCTTTTGGTTGTAGGAATTTTGCTGGTAAGAATTTCGAGAGCAACGGGGAGCTTTTTAATGCTTCATTGAACACCTTTAGGTATCTCTACTGTTTGGGTTTACGAAAGGTCACCGCTGATTTTTTTAAGACAGAACTGGAGAAGCCTTTAGATCCTTCGCCTATGAAATGTCAAGCATTCGTGCCCCTCGTGTGTGGGTGTAGATTGCGAATCAAGGTGCAGGGTAGAGGGTTCCCCGAGTAGTCTTTTTTCCACGCTCCATCTCGATAAAGCGCAGGAATTGTGGACTCGCACCGGGCCTCACGCGATATCGTCTCAGATGAGCAATAAGATTAAACGCGTGGAATGATATTTTCTGACAGGGGTCAACGAGCTTGTCAGGGATCCCTGCATGGGAAGGGTGGCCTCGCAGAAATCGATACTGGCAATTGCACTCGGCTAGATTCCACACTCCATTCGTCATGTATCTATCATTTCCCTCGGTTAAAAGAATTAGCGTCCACGAGACACGAGACACGAGACACTCTAGTCGCGGAGTTTCTTATTCACCGTGCACGTCGAATTCGTCTTCCCTATTCCGCGCACGGGGACGTTGATTTACTGTTTCGCGAAAAGAGCCCGTCAAGTCGAATCATTAAAGGCGCGTCGGAAATCGACGCCGGCGTAACTGTACACGCCGATAAACCTCGGTCGCGTATCCAAATGGTCATTCCGACACGTGTGCTATCTAACGCCTGGCGAGGCGACGATCTGAAAAAAAATCGGGGCCACGGAGGTCCGCGGGGACGCGGTCGTGATGGGAAATCGTTTGGTCCTGAGCGGTTTCGAGGCAGGGTCAGGGTGTACCGGCTGTTGGAATCCTTTGGCCGTGGCTGACGGGGAAGATTGGACACGGGCCAACCAGGACGTAGGAGTAACTGTGCGGCTGCTTATCTCGGGGCCTTTTTATGCGAAATTCTCAACTGAGGAAATCCACGCCTCTCGTCCCAGAAAACGGCACCGGTTACGTCACGTTGTATTATCCCGTTAAGATGGTAGGGTTCGCGCGCCACCGCATACCGGTTCGCTATCTTTATTGATTCACGGTTTGGAAATCGAGAGATTTCGACGCGCTTAATCAGCCGAATTAATTAATCGAGACAGGTACATTTTCGGCTGATCGTGGTCTGCTTCTTATGCTTCCAGACGTGCCAGTTTTGGGAGCCATGTGGGCAGGCGTGTGGACACTGGGCGCTCTGATAGCGCTGAGCTCGCCAACGTTCGCGGAGCCTGGTGAGATTTTCTATATTTATTCGAATCTCAAAGTCAAATTCCCCGTGGAATATTCATGGCGCCGTGGTTGGGTTTACGCGAAAGGCAGGCGGCGAAGGTCTTTTTAAGGAACGCAGCGGAGCAATCTATTTTCTTGACACGTCCATTTACAGCCCCGCTCATGGACCGCGTGTAACGCTTACTGATATTCATGGGGCATTGCTAGTATTTTTGCTTCGCCTCCGGCTTCATCAGGGGCCTGTTGCTGTTGTTGTTGCTGCTACCGCCGTCAAACTGGTTTCACGCGAGACCCGCAGCCTTGGGCGCGTCGAAGGGAATCTTGCTAGGGAAAAATTCCTGGCGATTGCTGTTTGCTGCAGAGTGGATCTCTGTATGGGCGTGCCTCCGTCGATCTTTCGCGGGAGAATAAATATTACAGCCCCTTAAGAAACGGCTATCATTCGACTAACACGAGCGCCATGCACCGAGCGGGGAATCACGGATCCTGTATCACTTGTTTTGCGAATGTCTTTAGATTTCCAAGCGTACCTGGATCTCTTCAAACCTCACAGACCAAGGCAGGGTCCTTTTGTTTGTACGGAAGAAGGATACCATCCCGATCCTGACGACTGTAGGGTGTACTACAGATGCGTCGATTGGGGAAACGGCAGCCCTCTGACCACCTTTCGATTCGAGTGCGGCACTGGCACAGTGTTCTCGCAGTCACGGGGCAATATCTGTACTCATCCCAACGACAGTGGACGACCGGAGTGCGGTGGATCGGACAATGAGATCGATTCGAATCTCCCTGATACGCCGCAAACTCAGCCCTCCACGCAATGGACAACGGAGGCGCCAACGACCACGAGCACCACTCCAGCACCCACAACTTCCACTCAGGTTACGACCACAACCGGACGACCGCAAACAACTTATCGAACGACCACCAAGAGTCCTTCGACGACTACCAGAAGTCCACCGACGACGGGTGGACACTTGGAGGATGCCGGACAGAATCAAGTTCAGTGTAGTCAAGAGGGATTCCTCTCGGATCCGAACGACTGCAGGAAGTTTTACAGATGCGTAGACGAGGGCTCCGGGAAGTTCATAAAGTACGAGTTCACGTGCGGGGTTGGAACTGTTTGGGATCCAGAGATTCAAGGGTGCAATCATGCTTGGGCGGTAAAACGAACAGACTGTAAGGAAAGCTCAGAGCCTGGTGCAGGCGGTAGCGATAACAGTGGACAATGGAACGGAGATAACGGTGGACAATGGAATGGAGATACAGGAGATAATGGAGGACAATGGAATGGTGGTAGCGGAGATAACGGCGGACAATGGAATGGTGATACTGGCAGTCCTGGACAGCCTGGAGATCCTAATGGTCAGCCTGGACAACCTGGAGATCCTAATGGTCAGCCGGGACAACCCGGCGATCCTAATGGGCAACCTGGACAACCGGGTCAACCTGGTGATCCGAATGGACAACCTGGAACGCCTGGCACTCCTGGAACTCCTGGAACGCCTGGTACCTCAGGTACGTCTGGTACTCCTGGTACGCCTGGCACTCCTGGAACGCCTGGTACCTCCGGCTCGCCTGGTACCTCAGGTACGTCTGGTACACCTGGTACTCCTGGTACCCCTGGCACTCCTGGCACCTCCGGAACGCCTGGTACTCCTGGCACTCCTGGCACTCCTGGCACCTCAGGTACTCCTGGAACTCCTG